>OU342743.1:358170611-359538803 GCA_910589775.1 Avena eriantha
GATTTTTCTAAAAAATCATTTTTAGAATCATAATATGATATTTTCTTCAAAATACAATTCAAGTTTAGTGAGGCTCGGCTCCTAGCTAAGACCCTTCATGCCCGCCGTTTTGACCATAGTTTGAAATGGGCGTAAGAAATTCAAAAACGGTTCGATCATGTTAATCCTTCATGTTGTGTTATATTATGGACATGTTTTAAGGGAAAATACCAACTTGGTTAATTGATTGCATCTCAAAAAAACCTTCACAGAAATGACCTATCATGTTCGAGGTTTCATGGATGGCTTTGAGGCCAAACGACCAATGTTATGGCCAGAATTAGATCATGGTTTGTGATAATGTGCCCATATTATGCCACATGTGTATCTTGGGATGGCGAACAATGTTGCACGAGGACGTTTTCTTTTTCGTCGCACGGAAAAGCTATTTTCCATTTTTCGAGCGCAAAAATGGGGTGTTTTGTGTGGACCAAATGGTTAATTTAAAATGCTACCACCCACCATTTTTCAAAAATACTAGAACACCTTGCATGGACAATATCCCAATTTGGGTATCTCAAACCTTTTCGTCCACCCCTAGCGAAAAAGACAAATTCCCGCCGAATCGATAGGAAGTGGGTCCGGTTTGAACTGCAAGTACATGATCGGATGCCCATGATTTTTAAAAAATCATTTGTAGACTCACAATATGATATTTCTTCAAAGATACAATTCAAGTTTAGAGAGGCTCGACTCCTAGCTAAGAACCTTCATGCCCGCCGTTTTGATCATTGTTTGAAACATGCGTAAGAAATTTAAAAATGGTCCGATCAATGTAAATCCTTCGCGTGGTGTCATATTATGTGACATAGTTGGTAAGGTAAAATATCAAACTTTGTTAATTGATTACATCAAAAAAACCTTCACAGAAATGACCTATCATGTTCGAGGTTTCATGGCTTTCAGGCCAAACGACCAATGTTATGGTCAGAATCATGTCATAGTTTATGATAATGTGCCCATATTATGCACATATGTGCATCTTGGGATGGTGAACAATGTTGCATGAGGAAGTTTTCTTTTTCGTTGCAGGAAAAACTATTTTCCATTTCCTAAGCGCCAAAAATGGGGTGTTTTGTGAAGCAACCACGAAATGGTTAATTCAAAATGCTACCATCCCATTTTTCAAAAATACTAGACCACCTTACATAAACAATATCCCAATTTGGCTATCTCAAACCTTTCCCTCCACCCCTGGCGAAAAAGACAAATTCCCTTCGAATCGTTAGAAAGTGGGTCCAGTTTAAACTACAGGTACATGATATGATGCTTATAATTTTTTGCAAAAGTCATTTTTAGACTCACAATATGATGTTTCTTCAGAGATCCACTAAATTTTATAAAAATGTAGAGGTAAAAATCAATTATTTTGGACTTTATAAGAAAATATACAAAAGAATTGAGAAACAAAAAAGAAAAAACAGTCGGCCCGGCCCGG
Source organism: Avena eriantha (assembly GCA_910589775.1). Taxonomy (NCBI): domain Eukaryota; kingdom Viridiplantae; phylum Streptophyta; class Magnoliopsida; order Poales; family Poaceae; genus Avena; species Avena eriantha. The sequence continues at coordinate 358,172,089 of OU342743.1, forward strand.
ACCTAATATACAATAGGCAAGGTCAATCCGGCCCATGGAGGCACCACAACTCGCTTCACTTCCTAGGCTACTGGCCCATTCGATGAGAGAAGTTGAAAGAAGAAAAGGGAGGATGTTCCGAGGCCTAGGCCCAACACACGGTTTCTTAGTTAATAAAACAAATGCGCGCGTACTTAACACGAAGCACTCTTTGGCCTGGTGGTTCGCTTCGTTGCTTGGGAATGTTTCCCGAGGCATCGTGTGTTCGATCCCCAGGCTGGGTGTTTTTTGCCATTTATACATTTATATGCGGCCGGTGAGTGAAAAAAGGAAGTGACAGCCAAATATTAACAAGAAGACGGTCGGTCTTGATGGTTCGATGCACTTCAGCAAAGATCCATAGGGATCGTGGGTTCGATCACCCTATAGGAAAATTTTGCCATTTATACTTCATAAGGAGATGCGACCGTGGACAAGCCACGTATAAAAGAAATGACACATAAACATGACACGTAGGTGCAACCGCTGATGTGGTCGATCAATCATATCAATATTTTTTAATTTAAACATTATGACGATTTAGAATGGTCATATTAGGCTAAAAATAAGATCCTAAGCTGTACTGCGTAGATTATGATATTTTAACAAACACAAAACGTCGTAATTTTAGGGGTTTGTGACCTCTATAAACGGTCTACGACCATTCTGTGCAAAATCGTCATAGATCTATGACGATTTCATTCTCGTCACTATGAGAAGGCCACAAAAACACATTTCTTGTAGTGTCTGACGCGTGAGGCGCGTCGGGTTGCTTCCCACGCGGTGGAAGCGAGGGAGTGGGGCAGGGTGGAGCGGGGACGTGCGCGTGTAGGTGGGCTCGCCGGGGGGAGGGCTGTCGGTGGGGATCTGGTGGCGTGCGGCCAGGCTGGCGGGGTGGGGTGATGTGGCAAGTTGTGAGTGGTTGGGATGAGGTGGTGAGCGGTGCTAGGTGGCGGCTGGGCCAGGGAGGTGAGGCCGGCTGCAGGTGCATGCGGCAGGGGAGTTGGCGGCTGGGTGTGGCTCAGGGAGAGGGAGTGGATGGTGGCGGCAGGTGAGAGGGATAAAAGAGGGTGGGGCTAGGGTTAGGTGTTAGCTAGGTTGGTCTGGGTTTGGAGGGGCCGACTAGGCTTTTGGGCCTAGTTGGCTGCCTCCCAAAATAATGTAAACTTTTATTTTAATTTAAAATAGACTTTTGTAAATAGTTTTTAGACAATTAAAAGACCGGAAAAGACCGGAGTTTTGACTTGAAATTAAGACAGGGGATATTTAGAAAACAAAGATAGGCTTTTAGAAAATAGTTTTAGGCAAACAAATGCATGATGACATGATGATGCTCAAATGCAATGTGGCATGATGACATGAGCATGCGGTCATGATAATGCAATGCACAAAAACACCGCGATTTTCTAGTAGTGGTTTTTGCGGGATGCCACATCTTCGCCGCCCCCTCCTAGCCCTTATATAGATAGGCTAGGCTCGGGTCTCGGGTAGCAGGTCGAGTCGGTTACAAGTCAGGGTTTTCCCCTTCAAACTTTCTATCTTTAACTTCTTCTTGTTCTTCAAGCAATCGAGAGTCCGTGGGTTATCGAGTCCTTCATATTGGGCCTTGACGACACCGTTGGCCTTATACGTATTTAGACCGTTGATGACCCACAAGGTATAGGGGGTGTATCGCAGTATTGTTCGAGGGAAGTGAAACCCACAATTTATTGATTCGACACAAAGGGGGACTAAAGAATGTTTATAAGCCTTAAACAACTGAGTTGTCCAATTCAGCTGCATCCTGGAAACAATATTGCTCACAGCAGTTTTAATAGTAGCAAACAGTTTTGTAGTAGGAATAGTAAAGTAATAGGCAGTAGTAAAGCAAAGACAGTAGTAACAAAAAGAGTAACAGTGGGATTCGAGTGCGGTAGGCATAGGGATGGATGGACGGGCGTTGCATGGACAAGACAATTCACATAGCAATCAGAACATAGGGCAATTACAGATAAATAAGATAAAGCATCCCAAGTACTAGACAATCCTAGGCATGTGTTCCATATATAGTCATACGTGCTCGCAATGAGAACTTGCACAACATATTTTGTCCTGCCAGCCCGTTGCAGCGGGGCCTCTAGGGAACTACTGGCAATTAAGGTGCTCCTTTTAATAGAGCACCGGAGCAAAGCATTAACACTCCGTGAACACATGTGATCCTCACATCAAAGCCTTTCCCTTCCGGTTATCCCGATTTCTGTCATTTTGGGGCCATAGGTTCCGGACAACAACGTGTGTATACAACTTGCAGATAAGACCAAGAACAATACTATCATAATGAATCAATAACATGTTCAGATCTGAAATCATGACACTCGGGCCCTAGTGATAAGCATTAAGCACAACAAGTCACAACAAAGTCATAAAGCACTAATAAAAGATACTAGGCACCATGCCCTAACAATCTGATGCCATTACATGAATGATCTCATCCAATCCCTACCATCCCCATAGCCTACAGCGGGGGATTACTCACTCATAGATGGGGGAAACATGGATGGTCGATGGAGAAGCGATGGTGATGATGATGGCGATGATCTCCTCCAATTCCGCGTCCCGGCAGGGTGCCAGAACGTAGTTTCTGGTACTGTTTCGTGGAATATGGTGGTGGCGGCGGAGCAGAACTCCTTTTGGAAAATCGTCGAACCCCCCGAAGTTTTCAGGTCAGAAGGCTCCTTATAGGCGAAGAGAGAGGCCGAGGGGGTGCCTGGGGAGCCCACGCCGCCGCCTGGCGCGGCCTGGCCTGGCCCGCGCCACCAGGTGGGGTGGCCACCCCAGGTCTCTTATCCGTCTCGTATTCTGGCTCCTGGAGTCTTTGGGTGAAATAGGATTTTTGGCATATTTTCCTGGATTTTTCCTGATAGTTGATTTCTGCACAAAAAGTAGACACCAAGGCAATTCTGCTAAAAACAGCGTCAGTTCGCATTAGTTGCATCCAAATCACACAAGTTTAGAGGAGAAACAATAGCAAAAGTGTTCAAGAAGGTAGATACGTTTTGGACGTATCAACTCCCCCCAAGCTTAGCTTATTGCTTGTCCTCAAGCAATTCAGTTGAAAACTGAGTGCGATAAAAGAACTTTCACGAACACATTTTCTTCATATGATGTAAATATTCTCAGCAATGTGATCAACTACCTGGACAATTCATAATAAAGAGTATGCAACTGAGTCTACTTAATAGTCATTGCAAGCTATGAAAAGATTCCAACTCAAGATAATAAGTAGCATGAAGCACAAGCATAAGCAACATTACAATGCTCATAGAAAGGTATGATAGAGTGGTATCTCGCTTGCCTTTGATTATGAATGCCAAGGCACCTCTGAAGTTCAAGTGATGACTAGAAGTAAAGATATCAAGGATACAAGCATCAAAGTCATAACACAAATAATCAAGTAATGAAACAAACACAAAGAATGACAACTATGCTCTCAAGAAGGTTCTCAAAGAATGTGTGGAGACTCAACAAGTAGAAGAAAAAGTTTTGAATAATTTGAAAGGCTTCCAAATGCTGAAAGTATGGTACTCGTTAGCTTTGAGCTCTCATTGCCCCTATCATAAGCATCTTGAAGGTGATTAAGGTTAAAGTGACACAACTAAGAGGATATGCTTGACAAGTTATAAACCGAAACCTCATGCCCCTTACTTACGAAGACCGATCCTCATGCTACTCAACTTCGGTCACGAGTAACCTCTTGTCATTGTAAGTATGTGTGTATCATTAAGAACCGCCAACGGGGTACCCCTTGCACATGATACGGGAGCTTTCCCATAATCAAAATGACAAGGCAAGCAGACAATGAGCATCTCAGCGATCTTTTTATTTGTTATTTGCATAGGTTTTTATTGAGGATGCTTCATAGAGTGCTCATTATGGTGATGCTGCAAGTTTCCACCATGATTAGGCATGGCTTAGGCTAGCGGCCCATGCGTTTCTCTAACACACATACAAACTCCATGATCTTACAAGTTCCACTTTTATTTCACACCGCTGGGATCCGTAAGCAAAAGAACATGATATCAACGGGGTACAAAGTACAAGTGCAATGTTGAAAGCGTTCCCCATGAAACATGGTTCTGCTAATTTCAACTTATAAAGCGCAAGCATATACGCAACAAAGAAGGACCCAATGGTTCAAGTTTATTAGAGGCAATAAAGTAAAGTGTGCCATCAAGTTCGTGAGAGCTTTACTAACTAACTTTCTTATAACAAGCAAACATTTTATTCGGAAGAAAACAAGGCATATTGAATATGCACGGAGGTAGCAAATGATGCTAATGGGTAGGTATGGTGGACACTTTGGAAATATTTGGTTTAGGGAGTTGGAAACTTGAGTAAAACATACTCGGTGAAAGTGAAGGCTAGCAATAGTAAGGGAGCGACAAACGAGGAGAGCGATAGCTGTCATTATCATGCTTGCAACAAAACAGGACTACTCATGGCATGAAAGTGATTCAAGATCCTCAAGGCAAAATAATTCATCAAGGCTCAACTGATTATTACAGTCATGTGCATGCGTGAGAATGTGCCAAGTCAATCAAATGAAACAATCAGAGGAGGATACCATGGTGTCATACCAATTTATGAATAGAGTAATGCAAGCAAACGTTCATGAGACATGCTACAAACTATTAGCGGGCTGGAGCTAATCACAAGAAAGCAAGAACTACTAAGCATCCAAAGAAAACATACACTCTACATGAACGGACTAAGCATGCCCACAGTGATGAGTATATGTACAAAAAATGAAAACAAATAGAGTTCGTTACCAGCCTCTTACCACGCCTCAAGTTGTCATTAATCCTCATTATTGCTCTTCACTTGTGTGGCTTGAATAATAATATGAAACCAATATCCACTGAGGACTGCCGAACCCTGAAGCAAACTCGCAAAAACCAAAGAAGAACGACAAATATTTTTGGTGTTTTTGATTTTTAAACAAGAACAAAAAGAGAAAAACAAGCAAAGCAATTTTTTTTGGGGGTTTTCGAAAAGTTCAAACAAAGCAAAAAGGGAAAAACAAACCAAAGCAAAAAAGAATAAGCAAACCAAAGAGAAACAACAGAAACATTTTTGGTCTTTTTGTGTTTTTAGAAAGCAAAAACAAAGAAGAACGAAAACTAAAAAGAGAACGAAAACATGAATATACAAAGTACCGACGCAACATGATATGGAGATGAGTGTGGTGTCGGCGTACCTCCCCCCAAGCTTAGGCTTTGGCCTAAGTGGGTATCAATCCATGTACGAATAGGGGTTCCAAGCGGGCGGATCTTGGTAAGAATGGTCGTAGCTGGGCCCATGAGAAGAAGAGGAAGCTCCCCAATCATAAGTGGGCTACTGATATGAAGACTCTCCCTCATTCGAGGGCTGGACCGAATCATCCGTGACCTCCCTTCTAGTGTCCTGCTCCCGTTGGGAGAGCTCTCCCAAGTACATGTCAAGCTCCTCCTCAGTGAGGGACCATCCTTTTCTGTTATCAAGGTTAAACAAAACAGGTGCAGGCAAAAGAACAACACGCTCAAACTTTCTCTTTCTCCAACCAGCCTTGAGAAAGGTTATTTCATAAGATAACTCACTCATACTAGCCCACGAGGAAACAAATTTATGATGTATCATGGAATTAAAATCAAGCCTCTCTATGGGAAACTGTAGGTCTAGATGATGAGGCACTAAACCATGCAATGCTAGCAAACGACAAGCAATGAGGCCTCCACAAATTCCACCTTTCTCACGGTTAGCAGCAAGACGGAAAGCTATCAAAGCACCCAAGTTGTAAGACCTATCTCGTCTAAGAGCAGCAGAGATAAATGCTAGATCAAACGAAGATAACTTATTAGCAGTTTTCCTAGCAAGAACACACTTGGCAATAAAGTAGGCAAAGTAGCGGATGGAGGGAAGATGAATGTTACGGATTTTTCCATTCTCCTTCAAGAAGCTACTCCCTTGGCAAATTTCTGCATATAAATCCATGAGTGGTTCAGGTCTCTCCTTAATCTTTCTACATGATCCCCATTGAGGTACCTTAATAGCTGCACAAAAATCATCAAGAGAAAGGTTGACAGCTATATTGTAAATTTTGTAATGGACCATGGGGTTAGGAAAAGAGTGACTAAATTTGAAGTCCTGCACCACAAACATGGTTAGCTTCACAAACTGACAAGGTTCATCTTCCAAAAAGTGCTCTAACCCTGCATTAGAAACTAAAGTGTGGAAATCTTGTAGAATTCCTGCAGCTCTCATGAACTCAGAGCATGGATAAATGGAGGAAAAAACTTCCTCCTCCCGGTGGACCTTCATGACCTCAGGCACCCAAAGCTCATGTTGGTTTAGGTGGTGTTCACTCATCTTCTATTCTGAAATTTAAACACATATTAAACAAGTGATTGCAAAGTAAATATAATGAAGGATTCTACTCATAGGGACTTGCAAGAGGCCTAAACATGCATCAAAACTATATCTCTAAGCATCAAACAAGCTTACAAGCTCTCATAACCAGTCACCTACAGCAGCAAAATACTCAACATATAATCCACTAAACACAAATCTACTTGGACAAGGGGAGGAGTCACATACCAAGGAACAATTGCTCCAAATTTCAGCAAGAAAGATGGGCTGAGCAAGGAGATCGAAGAAATCGAGAGCAACCACAGAAAGAACGCGATTTTGAGCTATGAACTGGAGCTTACTCGGGAGAGAGAAGAAAGTGGCAGGTGAGAGAGGTAGTGGGGGGCCAGGGGTGGCTCACACCAAGGCATGGCGCCACCCAGGGCTGGCCGCACCACCACATGGTGTGCCTGCCTAGTGCCCCCCCCCGGTACCTACCAGGTACTCCTCTGCCCCTTTTTTCACATAAAAATTTAATATGAATTTTCTGGAATTTTTCGAGACACTTTATTTTTGGGCATTTTTCAGAAATAGAAGAATGATTTTCTGACAGACATTTTTTTTGAAACATGATGCAAGGACAAAACAAGGCTAGAACTACAGAAGTTCTAACATGCAAGCAACTAACAACACAAAGAAAACTAAATGAAAACAAAAACTAAAATGCAAAGGATAGAAATGAACGGAGATAATCATAATGAAAACATTGTTTTGTTCAATGGAATCCTTTTGTTAGCAAGGTTGATCAAGTCTTGCTACCAAAAAATTGCATATGAGACAAAACTTTGTACTCCACTAATGATTAAGTTACCTCAACCTTGATAGCAATGGTCCCAATCATAATAGTTTCAAATTTTTCTCTTGGTATGGGACAATATATTTCTCCAACTTGAATGCCTTCAACATGTTCAATTGAATTCAAGCCATAAGTCCTTTCAATCTTCTTGGGGAAATAGACAGTATGTTCCTTGTCATTAACATTGAAGGTCACCTTTCCTTGATTACAATTAATAATAGCTCCTGCAGTATTAAGGAAAGGTCTCCCAGGAATAATAGACATATTATCATCTTCAGGCATTTCAAGCACAACAAAATCAGTTAATATCAAGCAATTGTGAGCCACCTGAACAGGTACATCCTCACATATACCCACAGGAATAGTGGTAGATTTATCAGCCATTTGCAAAGATATATCAGTTGGTATTAATTTTTCAAGTTGAAGCCTCTTATAGAGAGAGAAATGCATAACACTAACTCCAGCTCCCAAATCACACAAAGCAGTTCTAACATAACTGTTCTTAATAGAGCAAGGGATAGTTGGAATCCCTGGGTCACCAAGTTTCTTAGGAACCTTACCATTGAAAGAATAATTAGCAAGCAAAGTAGAGATTTCTTCATTAGGGATCTTCCTTTTATTCGAGACAATGTCCTTCATATACTTTGAGTAAGGAGGCAATTTAATAGTATCATTCAAAGGAATTTGCAAGAATAAAGGTTTCATCCACTCACAAAACATATTATAGTGTTCATCTTCCTTTAACTTGTGTTTTTTATCAGGGAAAGGCATAGGTTTTTGGACCCAAGGTTCTCTTTCACTACCATGTTTCTTAGCAATAAAATCTTCTTTGGTGTATTTAGTAGTCTTAGTGTGGTTTTCAGGTTCTTCTTCAACTTTTTCTTCATTAGACACTTCATTTTCTTCATCACCACTTTCAGTTTCAGCATCAGAGATAGATATACTATTAGGATCTATAGCAGGTTCATAGGGTTCTACAACAGTTTTATGTTTCTTTTTCCTTTTCTTACGAGTAGAACCACTATTTTCAGCTTGTTGAGAATCCTGCTCAATTCTTTTGGGATGCCCCTTAGGATATAGAGGATCCTGGATAGCAGCACCACTTCTAGTTCTAATTTCATAAGCATGTTTTTCTTTAGCAGCATTAACTAGCAAGTCATTTTGCACTTTAACGAGTTGATCTATTTGAGTTTGAACCATTTGAAAGTGTTTAACAATCATTTTAACATCATTAGAGGTTCTTTCCACAATATATTTCAACTCAACAATAGCTCTAGTGTTTTCCATTAGATGATTTTGCACCCTTTTATTAAAGTTATCTTGGTTAACAATAAAGAGATCAAATTCTTCTAAGCATTGATCAGGAGGTTTCAAGTAAGGGATATCACCTTCATCAAAGTGTTGGAGGGAGTGTACCTCAATAGTGGATGAGTAGGGAATAGGTTTACTTAATTCTTCTATAGGAGGTAAATTCTTGACATCTGCAGCTTTAATTCCCTTCTCCTTAAGACATTTCTTAGCTTCCTTCATCACTTCATCATTTAGTTCAATAACTCCCCTCTTCTTTGATGTTGGAATAGGCACAGGAATAGATGGTTCAGGTACAATTACTTCAGGTATAGCTTGTTTAGGAGGAGTCCAATCTTCATAATTCTTGCTTATTTTAGCCATTAATTCCTCAGCTTCCTTAGGAGTCCTATTCCTGAAAACACAATCAGCACAACTATCTAGGTATGTCCTAGATTCCTCGGTTAGTCCATTATAAAATATATCAAGAAGCTCATTCTTAGGTAATGGACTTCCAGTCTGTGCATGAATCAAAGCACAAAACCTTGCCCAAGATTCGGGCAATACCTCTTTTTCTCCCTGTTTAAAATCAAAAAGTTCCTGCAAAATAGCATGTCTAGCACTGGGAGGAAAATATTTCTGAAGGAAAGTACTAATCAAGCACTCAGGGCTATCAATAGATCCAGGAGGTAAATTACTAAACCAAGTTTTAGCTTCTCCTTTCAATGAAAAAGGAAAAATCTTAGCAACAAAGTAAGTACGCATCTTAATATCATCAGAAAACAAGCCACTCATAGTAGAAAGTTCATTCATATGTGCTACCGCACATTCATTCTTAGTCCCACAAAAAGGTTCTTTCTCGGCAATAGCTATGTAAGATAGATCGAGAGAGAAATCATAATCTTCATCTATAATGTTTATGGGAGAAGCAGCAAACTTAGCATCAAGAGATAATTTGGGTCTAATAGTATGCCTCTCAAGGAGACTCTTAGCAGCGCTCCTATCATGGGTGTTCTTACATTCTTCAATAAACTCATCGGTCATCTCAATATAATCTTCTTCAGTATCATAACTCTCACTAGACTCAGGTGAGCTAACGGGTATGGTAGTGTCTTCATTAGGAGTTTCGGTATTTCCAGCTATAGTTCTAGCAATCATAGCATCTAGGAAAGGACCTAATGAACCACTCTTATCAAGCACAGTAGAAGCAGCATCATAAGCATCAGAAGTTTCAGATTCAGCAGTAGTAGCAGTGTGGGTAGCATGTGTATGTGGTGGTGTAAGGAACTTACTCAAAACAGAAGGTGAATCAAGAGCGGTAGAGGTGTTCAGAACCGTACCTCTTCTTGTAGTGGATGGTAAAATAGGAACCTTGCCATCACGAGACTTACCCATGATGGATGGAAAGCAGTGAACAATAGAGAATCCAAGTGAACTTGATAAATAAAGCTATGCTCCCCAGCAACGACGCTAGAAAATAGTCTTGATGACCCACAAGTATAGGGGGTGTATCGCAGTATTTTCGAGGGAAGTGAAACCCAGTTTATTGATTCGACACAAGGGGAGCCAAAGAATATTTATAAGCCTTAACAACTGAGTTGTCAATTCAGCTGCACCTGGAAACAATCTTGCTCACAGAAGTTTATCAGTAGCAACAGTTTTGTAGTAGGAATAGTAAAGTAACAGCAGTAGTAAAGCAAAGACAGTAGTAACAAAAATAGTAAACAGTGGGATTCGAGTGCGGTAGAACATAGGGATGGATGGACGGGCATTGCATGGACAACATAGCAATCAGAACATAGGGCAATTGCAGATAAATAAGATAAAGCATCCAAGTACTAGACAATCTTAGGCATGTGTTCCATATATTTCCATACGTGCTCGCAATGAGAACTTGCACAACATCTTTTGTCCTGCCAGCCCGTTTGCAGTGGGGCCTCTAGGGAACTACTGGCAATTAAGGTGCTCCTTTTAATAGAGCACCGGAGCAAAGCATTAACACTCCGTGAACACATGTGATCCTCACATCAAAGCCTTTCCCTTCCGGTTATCCCAATTTCTGTCACTTCGGGGCCATAGGTTCCGGACAACAACGTGTGTATACAACTTGCAGATAAGACTAAGAACAATAATATCATAATGAATCAATAACATGTTCATATCTGAAATCATGGCACTCGGGCCCTAGTGACAAGCATTAAGCACAACAAGTCGCAACAAAGTCATAAAGCACTAATAAAAGATACTAGGCACCATGCCCTAACAATATGATGCCATTACATGAACGATCTCATCCAATCCCTACCATCCCCATAGCCTACAGCGGGGGATTACTCACTCATAGATGGGGGAAACATGGATGGTCGATGGAGAAGCGATGGTGATGATGATGGCAATGATCTCCTACAATTCCTCGTCCCGGCAGGGTGCCAGAACGAAGTTTCTGGTACTGTTTTGTGGAATCTGGTGGTGGTGGTGGAGCAGAGCTCCTTCTGGAAAATCGTCGAACCCCCCGAAGTTTTTAGGTCAGAAGGCTCCTTATAGGCGAAGAGAGAGGCCGAGGGGGTGCCTAGGGGGCCCACACCACCCCCTGGTGTGACCTGGCCTGGCCCGCGCCACCAGGTGGTGTGGCCACCCCAGGTCTCTTCTCTGTCTCGTATTCTGGCTCCTGGAGTCTTCGGGTGAAATAGGATTTTTGGCATATTTTCCGGGATTTTTCCTGATAGTTGATTTTCTGCACAAAAAGTAGACACCAAGGCAATTCTGCTGAAAATAGCGTCAGTTCGCATTAGTTGCATCCAAATCACACAAGTTTAGAGGAGAAACAATAGCAAAAGTGTTCGGGAAAGTAGATACGTTTTGGACTTATCAAGCGTATATACCAAGCTCGAGTACCTGTAGAGTATACCCATGTCACCAGTGCAATGTTGAAAGCGTTCCCCATGACAGCATGGTTTATCTAATCCCCAACAAATAAGTGCAAGCATATACAACATAGATGACACAATGGTTCGATTTATTAAGGGCAAGAAAAGTAAAGTGTGCCATCAAGTTCGTGAGAGCTTTAATCACTAGTTTTCTCATAACAAGTTTAATTTGGAAGGTAAACAAAAACATGAATATACTTGGAATAGCATATGCTAGTAGGTAGGTATGGTGGACTCTTTGGAATAACTTGGTTTAGGGAGCTGGATACATGAGTGGAACTCATACTTGGTTACGGAGGCTAGCAAAAGACTGGGAGTGACAAACTAAGAGAGCAATAATGGCCATAATCATGCAGAGCGACAAAACATCATTGATCAAAGAATAAAGTGATACTACAAGTTGAAAACTAAAGGATCATCAAGGCTATGGTGACTTGGGATAGTCATAACATGGTGGGAGCAAGCGCCAAGTCAACCCAAATAAAGCATCAAAGGAGAATACCACTATACTATGCTTTAATATGCTAAAACAACGCATGATTCATCCAAGGCACATTAAAAAATCTCAATTGTTTATAACAAGTCATGCTACAGCAAAGAATACTAAGCATAAATCCAAAACAATATCAAGCATGGCATGACAAAGCATAGACCATAGTCAAAAACAAACTCTCTTTAACACTTAAGCATGAGCTTTCCTACTCTTTTCCCAACCAAACCAAACCATTTGAAAACCAATGTATGAAAGAGGGGGTACAACCAATTTATTCAGAAAACTAAGCAAACAAAGCAAACGAAAAACCAAAATGAAAACAAAAAGAAGGCGCTCCAAGAACAACACAACTATGCATGAAACAATAAAAATGAAGTGTTTGGAAGAAACCTGGGATTTTTATTGATGAAGAGGGGATGCCTTGGGCATCACCAAGCTTTGACGCTTGTACTTCTTGGATATTTCTTGGGGTGACACGCGTGGCATCCCCAAGATTGAGCTTCAGTCCATCCTTCATCTCATTACTCATTCCTTCCATACACCTGAAATTTTTCCTTCATACAAAACTTCACACAATCTTTATTAGCAACATTAGTGCACTCAAGATAATAAGTCTTTAGGTTTAGTTATAACACCAATAAAACTTCCATTAAAACAGTAGATACTGTAGCACTTCCCTGAAAAAGCTCAATGCCCCAAAGAACTCAAAAAGGAACCAACAAGAAGCAAATGCAGAAAATGTCAGAAATCTGTCAAAACAGACCAGCAGGTAAAGACGAATTTTTTCGAAGACCTTCTGTTGATCAAATCAAAAAGTGTTGAACTAACTAAAGTTAGATAACAACCTGGGGCAGAAGTAAAAAAATTCACGCCACAAAAGGATGTACAGAGATTTTACACGAATTTTTACGGTGAAGCACAGAAATCTGTTTCGGGACATCAACTTTCCCAATCATTACTTCTCTCTCATTAGAGGTTACTCTTGGCACAAAAAGCAAATAAAAAGGATAAGAAGTGGTTATTAATGAAGTAATAACTTCCAAGACTCATCTAAAACTTTCGAGTTATCTCCCAATAACTACTTTTCTTTAATGCCTTTAAGTTAGGCATAAAAAGCAAGAAAAAGAATCAAGTGTTCTCAAATGAAGAAGCATTAAGAGCAAATTTTGTTTTCATAGGAGAGGCAAAAGAAATCTTCTCTCTCTTCTTAGGAAAGTGTTCTATACCTTTCTTGAGTGGGAGTTGATATTTAATGGTGCCTTCTTTCATATCAATAATGGCACCAACAGTTCTAAGAAAATGTCTTCCCAAAGTAATAGGACAAGAAGCATTGCATTCAACATCCAAAATATAGAAATCAACGGGGACATAGGCATTGTTGACCATAATAAGAACATCATTAAGACTCCCCATGAGTTTATTTTTAGCATTGTCATCAAGTGGGACATTCAAATAACAAACTTAAAGTGGTGGCAAATCAAGCATATCATAAATTTTTCTAGGCATAATAGAAACACTACTATCAAGATCACATAAAGCTTTGAAATCAAAATCATTCACTTTCATATTAATGATTGGTTCCCAACCATCTTCTTGTTTTATAGGAATAGAAGCTTTATGTTTCATCTTTTCTTCTTTAATCTTTATGAGAGCATCGGTAATGTGTTTTGTAAAGGCCATGTTCATAGCACTAGCATTAGGACTTTTAGTAAGCTTTTGTAGGAACTTAATAACTTCAGAGATATTGCAACCATCAAGATCAAAACCATAATTATCATCTAAGGTAGTAGAGCTATTTCTAGCCTCAATACTAGTGGTGGTGATAGTATAAACACTAATGTTTCTAGAAATTTCATCTTCTCTTTCCCACTTAGCATGTAATTCAGCTAATAGTCTAACATTTTCATCAATTCTAACTTGTATGGCATTAGTAGCTACAAAAGGATTATCATTAGTTTTAGGTTTAGCAGCCATTTTATTAATCAATGAAGATTGAGCTTCAGACAAAGATGATATATTCCTTTCAGCATTAGAAAGTTTCAATTGTAAACTAGGAATTTCCCTATTTAGACTCTCAAGTTGATGGCTAATGTTCTTCAAAATGATAGATTGTTCCTCCATAGTTTTAGTAAAAAGTTGATTTTGTTCATATTGCATTTGCATGAAGTTCTTAGTGGCTCTTTCAACTTCTAAAATTCTTCCTTCACTAGGTAATCCAGGTTTTCCATTATAACCATAAGTATTATTAGGAGGGTAAGGCCTATAATTGTTATTACCATAAGAATTGTTGCCAAAATTATTATTTATTATAAAGTTCACATCAACTTGCTCTTCTTGAGCAACCAAAGAGGCTAAGGGAACATTATTTGGATCAATATGGGCTTTCCCATTAACAAGCATAGACATAATAACATCAATCTTATCACTCAAGGAGGAGGTTTGCTCAACAGAATTTACCTTCTTACCTTGTGGAGCTCTTTCAGTATGCCATTCAGAGTAGTTAACCATCATATTATCCAGAAGCTTTGTTGCAGCACCCAATGTAATGGTCATAAAGGTACCTCCAGCAGCAGAATCCAATAGGTTCCTTGAAGAATAGTTCAATCTTGCATAAAAAGTTTGGATGATCATCCAAGCAGTCATTCCATGAGTGGGACAATTCTTTACCAAAGATTTAATTCTTTCCCAAGCTTGAGCAACATGTTCATTATCAGATTGTTTAAATTTCATTATTTCACTTCTCATAGATATAATCTTAGCAGGAGGATAGTATTTTCCAATGAAAGCATCTTTGCATTTAGTCCAAGAATCAATAATATTCCTAGTTAAGGAATTCAACCATTCTTTAGCTTTTCCTCTCAAAGAGAAAGGAAACAATTTCAGCTTAATAATATCTCCATCTATATCCCTATGCTTTTGCATTTCACAAAGTTCAACAAAGTTATTTAGATGGGCAGCAGCATCTTCATTACCAATACCAGAAAATTGTTCTCTCATAACAAGATTGAGTAAAGCAGGTTTAATCTCAAAGAAAGTAGCTTCAGGAACAGGTGAAGCAATATGTGTGCTCATAAAATCATTGTTGTTGGTGCTAGTGAAGTCACACAACTTAGTGTTTTCAAGAGTAGTCATTTTGTGTGTGTTTTTGATAAAGAAAGCAAACTTGTAAAACTATTTTTTGTGTGTTTTTGATAAAGAAGCAAGCAAACAAAGCAAAAGTAAACTAAGAAAAACAAAAATAACAAAGTAAAGAGATTGGTTATGAGGGACTCCCCTTGTGAAGATGTCCTTGACTCCTCGGCAACGGCGCCAGGAAATATGCTTGATGGCCCAAAATATATCAAGCTTGTTGGGGAACCCCAAGAGGAAGGTATGATGAGCATAGCAGCAAGTTTTCCCTCAGTACGAAACCAAGGTTATCAATCCAATAGGAGCAAGGAAACACCCCAAAGGTGTAGCTAGCTGAACGTTGGCAGGGCGCACTACCGGTGCCAGCAGCAACGTGGAGACCTGCACAACACAACCACAGAACTTTGCCCCCAACTTATGATGAGGTTGTCAATCTCACCGGTTTTGCTGAAAACAAAGGATTAAACGTATCGAATGGAAGGAAGTAAGTTTGCAGAAAGTAAACACAAAGCAGTAAATAGTTGATTGTAGATTGAATGTAAAAGAAAAGACCGGAGTCCATAGTTCACTAGAGGTGGCTCTCCTAAAGATAGATAACATGCTGGGTGAACAAATTACAGCGGGGCAATTGGCAAACATCGAGAAAGCATACAAGCATATACTAATCATCTTGACTCCTTTGAGATACGATTGGGCATTACAACATTATACATAGACCGCCATCCAACTGCATCTATGACTAATAATCCACCTTCAGGTTATCATCCGAACCCCCTCCAGTATTAAGTTGCAAGCAATAGATTATTGCATTACGAATTGCGTGTAAAGTAAAAATACGATTGTTCTATGAACAAAGGATTGTTGTTTTCTCCCTAGTAGCAACAACACATCTAATACCTTAGAGATTTCTATCACTTCCCCAGATTACCAGAGGCATGAACCCACTATCGAGCATAAATACTAACTCTTGGAGTTGCTAGCATCTACTTGGCCAAGATAGCTACTAACAACGGAAAGCATGCAAGGTCACAAATAACAAAGACATGATATAATCAATAATCAATCTGAAATAGCATATCAATATCCATCGGATCCCCGCAAACACAACATGTATGAATTACAAATAGATGATCTTGATCATGAACGGAGCTCACAAGATCTAGACATGATAGCACAAAGGAGTAGAACCAACCATCTAGCTACTACATGGACCCGTAGTCCAGAGATGAACTACTCATGCATCACACCGGAGGCTTGCATGATGATGAAGAAGGCCTCCAGGGTGAATTCCCCTCTCCGGCAGGGTGCCGGGAAGAGCTTCAGATCCCTCCTGATCTAGGGATAGAGACGACGGCGGCTACAGACTCTTTCGTGGAATTTTGATCGGGTACTTAGGGTTTCCATATCAGAGGCAATATATAGGCGGAAGGAGAGGCCGAGGGGGTGCCTGGGCTGGCCACACCACCCCCTGGCGCAGGCCAAGCCTGGTCGTGCGGCCAGGTGGTGTGGCTGCCCTCTGGCCCTTCTCCGTCTCGTATTCTGGCTCCAAGTGTCCCCCGGTAAAATAACAACTTTGGCTTTTGTCCCGTCCAATTCCGAGAATATTCATTTTCTGACTTTCCTGGAACCAAAAACAGCAGAAAACAGGCAGCTGGCAATGTGGCTCTTGTTAATAGGTTAGTCCAAGAAATCATATGAAAAGTACTCCAAAGTGTGGACAAAACACAAGAAAGTAGATAAAACCAAGCATGGAACATCAAAAATTATAGATACATTTACAATGTATCACCTGTCATTGAAGATCTCTTGGATGAACTACAAGGAGCATCCATATTTTCCAAACTGGATTTAAGATATGGGTATCACCCAATAAGGATGGATCCTTTGGACATTCCCAAAACAACATTCACAACTCATTTGGGCCACTATGAGTACCTTGCCATGCCCTTTAGCTTGACTAATGCACCAGCCACCTTCCAACAACTTATGAACAACATATTTTCCACCTTTCTAAGGAATTTTGTCCTTGTGTTATTTGATGATATCTTGGTATACAACAACAACATCAAGCAACATAGATCCCACCCGTCTTAGGTATTACACATCCTCAGGCTACACCAGCTGAAAGCAAAAAGGTCCAAATGCACCTTTGTAGCTACCTCTGTTGACTATTTAGGTCACATCTTGTTAGGACAAGGAGTAGCAATAGAGCCCACTAAGATTGCTGAAATCACACAATGGGAAACCCCAAAGAACATCACACAATTGAGAAGATTCTTGGGGTTAACTGGGTATTACAGGAGGTTTATCAAAGTCTATGCTTCCATTTGCAAACCTCTACACGAAGCACTCAAGAAGAATAGTTTCATCTGGCAGGAACCCCAAAAACTAGCCTTTGAACAACTCAAGGTGGCCATGACAACGCCACCTATACTCATACTTCCAAAATTCTCTCTCCCCTTTGTGCTTGAAACTGATGCCTCTGGTACTGGACTTGGAGCAGTCTTAATGCAACAAGGCAAACCCATTGCTTTCGTTAGCAAATGTCTGGGCCCATCCACAGATGCTCTATCAGTGTATGAAAAAGAAGCTCTAGCAATCTTGGAAGCTTTGAGAAAATGGAGACACTACCTCTTGGGCAACACTCTAGTGATCAAGACTGATCAGAGAAGCCTCAAATACCTAGCTAGCCAAAGATTACTAGAAGGCATTCAACATAAACTCATGCTTAAATTGTTGGCGTATGACTACACCATTGAATACAAGCAAGGCAAAGACAACACTATGGCAGATGCTTTATCAATAAAGTTTGAACAACCAATGGAAGACTCTTGCCTAGCTATTTCTGCTGCTATTCCATCTTGGATGACTGAAATTGTTGACACTTACACCAATGATGGCAAGTGCACACAACTTTTACAAGCATTGGACATACAACTAGAGAGCAATCCCAATACAAGCTATAATCTAGCCTCTTGAGGTACAAAAACAGACTAGTCATTGGCAAGACCACTAACCTGAAGGAGAAAATCTTCCAAGCCTTCCACTCTTCCATCTTTGGTGGTCACTCTGGTCATAGAGTAACTCATCATAGAATCAAGCAACTCTTTTACTGGCCAAACATGAAACAGTTCATCGCTACTAAGGTTGCTGAATGTCCTACTTACCAGATTTCCAAAACTGAAAGAGTGCATTATCCTGGCCTAGTAGATCCACTCAGCATTCCCAAAATGAAGTGGTCTAAAATAAGCATGGATTTTGTGGAGGGCCTCCCAAAGTCAAGAGGCAAGGATGTCATACTGGTGATTGTAGACAGATTGACCAAATACTCACATTTCTTGACTCTATCACACCCCTTCACTACCCAACAAGTTGCAACCTTGATCATCAACAACATATACAAACTGCATGGACCACCAAGTGTCATAGTCAGTGACAAAGATAGAATATTTACATCTAAGATTTGGCAAGAAATTTTCACTTCTCACAAAGTTCGGCTCAACTTCAGTACTGCTTACCATCCTGAATCAGATGGTCAAACTGAACGTGTTAATCAGTGCTTAGAACAGTACCTCAGAGCTATGGACTTCAAGGAACCTAAGAAATGGGCAGATTGGATCCCAGCTGCTGAGTGGTGCTACAACATTTCATACCACACCTCTCTTAAGACCACACCATTTGAGGCATTATACAATTACCCTCCACCTTAGATGCATGGCATCTCAGTTCCTTGTAATGTCCCTGCTGAAAGTGAAGTCACACTTCCAGAAAGAGACCATATGGTCAAAGCACTGCAGCAAAACCTGTTACAAGCACAAAACAGGATGAAAAAGTATGATGACCTAAAGAGAACTGAAAGGCAATTTTCAGTGGGGGCCATGGTTTACCTCAAAATGCAACCCTATAGAGAAACTGCCCTAGGGTTAAGGAATGCACTAAAACTATCTTCCAAATATTATGGACCCTTCAGAATCTTGTAGAAGATTGGTAAGGTGTGCAACTTCCAGAAGGACCACTCATACATGACGTTTTCCATGTCAGCCAACTGAAGGGGCATTTGGGTCCTCAAGCTATTCCAAACCCAAATTACCCTTGGTAACAGCCGAAGGCAAGATCAAAACCAACCCTCTGGCTATCCTCCAATACATACAAGTTCCTAGGAGCGCAGGCGCATATGATGTTCCAGTTGCGGAATGGTTAATTCACTGGGAGAACCTCACCCCTGAAGAAGCTACTTGGGAGGATGCCAAGTTCATTCAAGCAACCTTTCCAAATTTTCAGCCTTGAAGTCTGAAGCTGGCCAGGGAGTATTGTCAAGACCTGTGCGTATCTGTCTCCCCTGTCCCTGGATGGCTGGGATGCTCTCTTACCGTTTCGACGAATCCTACGGCCTACCATGATTTCCTTTAAATAATTTGTATGCGAACTTAAACTGTCGAGGCTCCTGTGGTTGGGCTATAAAACCGTGGAGAGTGGGTGGCTCGACTAAGAAAAACCCTAATTTCCCTTTCCTGCACTTTATCTCAACATCTACTTTCCAGTTATTTTACCTAGCAATTACCTACTTTCCTGCCTAGATCTAGCTTTTACCAGCAATTAGCTACTATCCATGTTCAATTTCCACTGTCGGATCCCCAATTCCGATGAGGTCCTAACAATGCCGGCGCACCTCCCCGCACCCACCACCGACGCACCTCCACAGCCTCCCTTCCGCCATCACGAGCTGCCACGGATTCCACTGCGCACCACTCAAACGAATCCTCCTTCGTGGTTGATCCTGGCCAAGAGGCCAGTTGTGGCACCTCCAGTCGACACACGCCGGGCCTGTGCTCGCATGGCACGGACGGCGTGTTGGCGGCAAGGAGCCCGTATTGCGCGTAGCCCCTGTCCACTTATTCTAGGTTGCCTCAGATTACCCTGCTCGTCGGAGAAGGAGAGTGACGCGCCGCCTCCGTTCGACAAGGAGGTGATTGGGGAGGGCCTCCCCTGGACCAGGAGTAATTGGGGGCGAGAGGGAGGGGCGGGAGGACCCACAGATGTATCAACACGGACAGTCCTGCCCGCCTCCGATTCAATAGCTGCTTGAGGAAAACTGCAGCGAGGGATGAAGGCGTAGGAGCCCCGTCCAGTGGCGATGCATCCAGTGGCACATAGGAACCACGGCCTGACGGCCTGCCGGCGGCAGCCGACACGGAGCGCTGCGGAGGTTCCGTGCGGTGGGAACAACCGAACAACAGGCGGCGCAGCAGCTTGGTGCAGTTCGTGGGGTGGTCTACTTAGCGGTGGCACCCTGATAATATAATCAAACAATCAGGAGCAAAATAGTCCAATAGAAAATGGAACCGAACAAAACTACGTCGAGACAAATTATAATCTCTACTACTATACTAGATGGGGAGTTTCCCCGATGCACCACTCGAGCATACAATATATTTTTTCCACATTTTCAACCTTGCGAGCTGGAGCTAGCTATAGCCCCCTGATGCACATTTCTCACCCGAAACTGATGCATTTGGCTTCAATAAGTTCATATGTACTATAATATTTGACCCTGATGCTGCATCTGTTATAACACATAGTTCTGCTCCTGTCCTCATGGATAGCCTTGACCATTTTTTTCAGAGACCGCTAGCCTATAAATATCCCCCATGGGCATGTAACCATTCACTCTCACCTGAATACAAAGCAAGTGGAGAGGCTTCCGAGGGACTTTAGAAAGACTTGGAGAAAAGGGAGCTATGTGGCGACGTTGGAAAGGAGTTCCAAGCCTAGCTACCTCAAGCTCGGGAGTTTCCTTGACAAGACAACGCAACCATCATTGTACTAGCCTCGACGGGAACTTGGAAAGGAGTCGCAGAGATCGCTAGTCGCAACCCTCTCCCAACATAGGACTAAGCCGCAATCTAACAAGGCATACAGACCTATTAAAAACATTGTTGAGCCAAATTTATTGGTATACGGCGACCTTCGCTATTAGGCTCCCATGCACACCTTGCTCGCTCTATGACGTGACTCATTGTCTATTGGCACTCCTACCCTCTCGTGAGTTGTTGGATATGATTATAATGACACGTGAGAAACTGTGGTGAAGAAATAAAATATAGGCGGTGTAAGATAGATTATGCTTGACTAGCTGAATGCCCGTGCGTTGCTACGAAACAAAATTAAAAATACATACACATATTTTAAACAATTATCCTAAATTCAAAAATGATATTAAACATGAAACCATGTGATTTCCATTCAAATAGCAATTCAGTCGCCAACTTCTTTCATCGGCACCTTAAATACACTTCAGCAAAACTACGAGAACGTTTTTTAGATATCACTGCAAGCAATTTATTATTAAAAGATCACAAGTTATAAGTCATTGTGTCATCCCAAGGATGCCACCTGCCACCAACCGGACCACCGGGGCCACCAACGCCATGGTTGGCGCGGGCTCAATTAGCTGATGGCTACAAGCGCGGGCACCTAGGACATGCCACCATGCGGCCCTCGCAGCCACTTCAGCCGCCAAACCGTAGGATTAAGGGTCACCGCCCTGGCTCTTGTCTCTGCCAAGATTTTGGGGCCGCCGCCCGGGCTACCTTCTCCTCTAGCCACAGCTTTCCGTCCAGGGCCGGGCACCTAGGACAGGCCAACCATGCAGCCCTCGCGGCCACTTCGGCCGCCGAACCGTGGGATCCAGGGTCGCCGCCCTGGCTCTTGTCTCCGCCAAGATTTTGGGGGCACCGCCCCGGCTACCTTCTCCTCCAGCCACAGCTTTCCGTCCAGGGCCACCGTGTCGCACCGGCTAGGAGCTCCCACCACGCGAGGAGAGGAGGCCCCCTCCGCCGCCACCTTGGGACGGGATGAGATCCCGCTGCCGTCGTTAGCCACACAGTCTTTGCCGGCGGCGGGGATGGTCGGAGGTGGATGGGTGAGTGGCATTGGCGGCTAGGGTTTTCCGTGAACAGCTCCCCTAGGGACAATGCGAGGCCCAGGTACCGACTGCATCTGAGTACATGACATCTTAGGAATCTTCATTCGTCGTTCGTTATTCACAAAACACTGCTATTAGAAATTAGATAGCAAGAAAATGACACGCGGATCAATCTTTTTGTTGATGGTACATGCACATTAAACTTACTTAAAAGAGAAGAGATGTGGTATGTGTACTGTAACGTAAGTGCACCTAGCTTAAATCAAAATCATGTCGAGAACCAAGCAAGGGCTTGGCTTGCGAAACCAAGCACTGGCTTGGCTTGCGAGTGCACAGCCAGCCCACCCGGGTTCGAGTCCCTATGGAGACCGAATTAAACGGGATATTATCCAAACGCGTATAATCCGCTGTTGGAGAGGTCTCATCTACCTAACAACGTACAACCCGCGAAGGATCATTTGCAGGGGTCAATGTTTTTAAATCAAAAGCACGTTACTACGGTATTGAACGGGAAAGTGCATGATTCATCCTTTTCTTCCCTTAAATTAGTTATACGGCCTCTGTCTAATTGTTGATGTTTTGCGGCAGCATACTAACCATGGAAGTCCGCCCTCACGATGCCACCAAAATTTGTAGACGGAAGGTTTCGCTCAGGGAAGATTTCAGTCTTATTAGACACACAGCACGCACACGAGGACACACAGCGGTCGATCCCACGTACCCCACACCTTCTCCCTCTTCTCTTCAATCCCCAATCTGACACCTGCGTCCTCGCTCTTTATCCACCACCTGTCCACCTCCCCTCTCACCCGAGCGCCTCCTCTCTCACCCTCACCTGAGCGCCTCCTCCCCGCCTCCATGCTCAGCCTCCGGCCTCGCCCTGCTCTACGTCTTCCCCAAGCGGCGAGCACGCGCGCGAGATTCCCTGGCCCTCCTGCCTCGCCTCGCTCGAACCTCACCAGCCACCGACGCCAGGAGCACGTCCTCATCGTCGACTCGGACCCCGCCACCAGACGCCGCCACCTCGTCCTGCTCCGCGTCTTCCCTAAGCGGCGAGCGCGAGATCCCCTCTCCCTCCTGCCTCGCCTCGCTCGAACCTCGCCAGCCACCGATGTCGTGGACCCGGACCCCGCCACCAGAGGCCGCCGCGGCGCCGCTTCGCCCTGCTCCGCTCGTCCCCAAGCGACAAGCACGCGCGTGAGATACCCTCGCCCTCCGGCCTCGCCTCGCTCGAACCTCGCCAGCCACCAACGCCAGGACCACGTCCTTGTCGACCCGGGCCCCGCCACCAGACGCCACCGCTAGGAGCATGTCCTCGTCGACCCGTACCCCAGACGCCTCATCGCGTATGTCTTCGACGACCACCTCTGCAACGAGTCCAATGGACACGTCTGAAAAAAAGTCCTCGCCGACAACCGTAGCAAGCCAGCCTGCAGGTCCCGTGGCTCATGTGATGGTGAGTTGGCGATGGCGGCTAGTGAAGGGCGTCGGCGTCCAAGGTCGTGGACGAGTGGCGCTCAAGCCAGAGGAGGCGATGCCTACGGGCGCCATGTGGAGGCAGGGTTTGTAACTTAGCGGTGGCACCTTTTGTAATATTCTCGAATAGCCAGGGGCAAAATCGTCCAAATAAAATCGGACGGAAATTTTATAGGACAAACCTACCGTAAGCAAAATTATAATATAGATAGATAGATAGATAGATAGACTACTTAAAAAAAGACAAAGTGTCGCTTCCTGGCAAACCAGGTGTTTCGCTCATCTCAAAAAAGAAAAAAGGTGTTTCGCTCGATTCATCGTCGCGCTCTATCGTTCGTCGTCCACACATGGGCCAGGCCCATTGAAACTTGCGCTATGTCGCTTTCCAAACGTCATGCCGAAACCATCGCTCTCTCCCCGTGCCTACGTGACCTTGGCGGCGGCGCTACATCGCGCCTCATCCTCTCCTCTGCTTGCCCTTCCATAGCCCTGCCACCCACGCCCGCGTCCGACGGTGAAGACTCGGGAGAGAAGGCGGCATCGTTCCCTCCCGTGTCGAGCCCCCCACAAGGGCCAACACATCGCGCCCACGTCTCCATGCGAGGAGCAGCAGCAGTCGGTGAACATCGCAGAGAGCGCGGCGAGATGAACATCGGGCGTGGTGGTGCGTTGCGTTCTAGGCCATAGGGCGCGCCGGGCCAACATCTGTGTCCAGGTACGCTAGCTACTCTGCCACTCTGAACTTGTCTGATCTTTCACCGTCTGTTTAGGAGCAAATCCTTGGTCCAGGCAGGCGGCATGCCAAGATTTTTTTTCCTCAGTTGATGCAGACCAGGCGCTTGATGAAATGTCTAAAGGGCATATAGTTTATTTTTCCCCATAATTCGGTCTGTGAATTTTTTATATGTTGATTGTTCAAGAGGAGAGAGTTCCAGTTTTGACTGCAACTATTAGGTGTTCAACAACATCAGACCAATATCTGATGTCAGTCTGAATGCATATACTTTAGAAGATGTTGATTTACCTATATATTATAGATAGCAGCTTTACAATTACTCTATGATCACACATGTTATCCTCAGTTTGGAGACGATGTGTATATGGCAATTGAGTTGCTTGTCCTTGTTCATACATATGGGTGGCAATATCATAAATATGTAGCTAGCATTAGTAATATTTTGTTCATGTGTACAGCGCCACAGGAAGTGGCTTTCTCGTGTTAGTTGTATTCTTGTAGTTGTCAAACCGTTTGAACAAACCTTCGTCGATTTTATCTTGTCTATAACAGCTGAATCTGCAATCAGAATGGCATGATTTAAATTAGAGCCTAGCGAGTTACCAATATTTCAGACCGCTTTCATGGATAGACATGACAAGTCTGATGAAAGGCCTGCGTGTACACCTGCTGAAAGTAACGACTCAACAAAGTACAAACTTTTGCTAGAACTCCTGAGATTATTTTAGTAACTACCATTTGCTCTTTGATATTCTTAGGAGATTGCAGCAGAGAAAGCTTTGGTTCGAAAAGTTGGTTAATATTTGTTGAATACGATGATCCCAAAGTTTGGTCAGGATCATTACACTAGCTATAGCTGTAGAATGTTTTAGGATGTTTTGTGTTGGTAATATCGCTGGCTTTGATGCAGGCGTGTTCTTATTTTCTCCAAGGGGAATATCGATGTATTTGGATGTTGCTGACTCAGCCAACCTCCCACATGGTTGGAGCCTATTTATCTTGGCGCGGAAGGTTCCCTGATGGGACGGTGTTCGATAGATCTGCAAGCATGACAGGCCACTGATGTTGCGCATCGGTGCAGGCAAGGTGTGAAGCATTCACCCACTGCAAGATACAATCTCTATTGCAGGCATGTAGAGTTTTCTTTGCAAACTATGATCTTTGATCTGGGATTAAACCCTATTTTTGTTCATGGATCCTCCAAGGGCTTGAATAGGGTTCAACATATGATCGATGGTACCACCAAAACTCTAAAATTAACTCTATACTTCAAGCATTGGCTTCTCGTCCATATGCCAAATAATCTATGTGTTTTCTTGACGGTGATGTGTCTATTGTGATACTGGTTGCAGGTGGGAAGTGCAAGCTATTGATACCACCGATTTTGGCACGGACCTGAACCGCAGGTTGCTTCTCAGTTAATAAAACAACAAGCTATTCTTTAGTTCAGGAAATTATAGTCCGGGGTATTTAAGAACATTCCAAAATTGTAAATTACTACTAGAATTACACTAACAATACTTTGCACTTTTGTTTCCTAATAAACTCAACCATGTATACTTACACTCGCTCAACCATAAACGGTATGGTGAACTGCACATGAATTCTAAAATGGGGTAATTTTTCTTCGATGTCCCTGTTTTCGAATTGGATAGTAATATTTTATATATTTGATTTATGTGTTGACCATTCCCTTGCATCTGTTTGGTATTAGTTTTTATTGATATTATTTTTTAAACTAACCTACTTTTACCTGTAGTTTTATCACTCTGGACCATGTGTGATTGTTGTAACCCTCTCAGTGGCTCATTCTTAGGACAATAATTACAGAAAACGATAGTTTGATTATTTCCATATGAAACAACTACAGGTCAGGTAGCATGTTTAATTATGATCATCATCGAACAAACCATATCAGGAGATAAGATGAAGGCTAGAGAAGGATGAGTCGAAAATTTTGATGGCACTCTAACTATGTATCTGTATTCATAAAAAACTGCTTGAGGTGATATATTTTACATTTCGTTTATGATGGACAACATGCAGCTGATTCGTTGGTATTCCAGTTCCTTTACTAATGTGCAAGTTTGCATGGTTCCTTGGAGAAATCGTAAACCCATAGTAGTAGCTAGCTTACCGTAGAATGGAAATTATTCGAAAGGGAGTTAAAAAAATGGATACACATGTGATTTCTGTCGATTGCTTGAGTCATATCCAAGTAACGCACTCAAAAGTTTATCTTGAAGTACGGTTTACGAGTTTCATGTTTACAATAATTCATAGACAATTTTGATTAAGCTCAAACAAGAATTTGATTAATATTTGTACCAATGTATATGCATATTGTATTTCATTTGCTGCGGTCCTGCAATGATGAAGACGTCAACATTTTTAAAGGATATGGCAATATTGGAAGGTAAGAATTGCCGCAATATTTTCATTAGCAACATATGCAATTTTTCTTGGTGATACTTTTCATGCATACTTCTCATCCTTGAGCACCCCATGTCCCTCTGTGCAGCCACAAGGGCAAGGGCCAGTCCTCGCCTACTGCTGCACTAAAGTCAAGAGATCATCGCTCCCTTGCGACCATCGCTCGGCCGCACCGGGGCGCCCCGCCGCAGCTCCTCTAGCCCCTCCTCCATATCCCATATCCCTCCCACCGTTGCCGGGTTCGCCGACGGGCAATTCTTGAAGGCCCGACAGCGGCGGCCTCTCCTCGGCCGGATGGCGGGGCGGATTGCAGCGGCGGCTACCTCTCCAATCCTCCAGATGGCATTGCTGTGGGGGTGACGGCCGCTGGAGCTTTCCTTCTTGACAGCGGAGATGGATAGGGCGTCGAGATCTGGGCCATCTTGCTCAGATGTTCTTCCATCTCGCTGCACCGTGACACAGCAGCAAGAGAAGGCAACTCTAGGCTCGTCCCGCGGCACGAGGATGTAGGATCTGACCCTAGGTATGGTGGTGGCGGCTATCTCCTCCGCCGGAGGTTGTCGGCCAGGCTAGATGTGGTCGATCTCTTGATCCCAGATCTGGCACCGGCGGCGACATGGGAGGCACGGCTGCCGGTGAAAACCGGGCCTTTGGCGGACGATGGCGACGTCGCGACGTCGTTACCTTGTTGAAGGCATCATCGTAGTAGCTTACGTCTTCTGTGCTTGTGCTGCTTCGGGGGAAATCCCAAGATCTGGTCTTCTGGATCGAACGATGGCGGCGCATTGGTGTCGTGTTCTCTCTTAGGAGCATCGTTTGTGGAGCAGCGCTGGACGTTAGAGGTAGGCAGCGGAGCGGCTTCTTCTAGCACGGAGACGCCAGTGGAAATGTCAAGTCATGCCTAACCGCCAGGTGCTACGCTCAATCATGCGTGTTGGACGTTAGAGGTAGGCAGCGGAGATGCTACGCACGACAGATCTCCCAGTGGTTTCTAGCGGCATTGGATGGCGGGACTCAACGACATGGTGCTGAGGGGTATCGATATCGGCCGCGCGTGCGTGTTGGACGTGCGAAGGGTGGAGGTGCTATTTGGTGTCATGGTGTCACTGAAGGCAGACCTCACAAGGTTATTTGCTTTGATCTCTCCTAAAGATGGGTATGCGGAAGACAGTGGCGGCGAAGACTTTTTGAAGCATGAATGCTGGTACGCGCTGAGGGTCTGTCGGACCAGTTGTGCCACTTGCTCTCCATTGGACGACCTGTCGAGGCCTTCGGTTTTTAGATATCGTGTGTTGGTGAGATGAAAGGGATATTGGCCATGTTCTGAAACGGTATGACTCGGTAGGGTAGCACCTCTATGTATCACGCCAATCCCTGGATCGGTTCATTGGCATACATAGCATCGATGGACATCAAAGAATTAACAGTGCATCATTATTACAACGGTATAATCCAGAAGTATTTATTACAAAGTTTGCAAAGGACGCTTTCCCAAATAAACAAGTATCAAATAGATAGCATAAATAAAGTAGCTCCAGTCTCTATTATGCGCCACGGGCGAACAAAATATTGAGTGGAGGGTCGCAACCAACACAACTACTCAGAGTAACCGGAAGAGTAACCTGCAACATAAAACGTAGCAGCCCCGAAGGGTCAATACTTGGAATGTATTGGCAAGTGGAACAATGAGAGAAACAACAAGACTAATATCTACATGCATATCTGGCTTGTGGAGTTCAGGCTTAGTTGCAGCAGCAAATTACTTTATCCTAACATTTGTAAATCATTTGTAAAGCATTTGATCTTCATCACACAACCCAATTATGTTTCAACCTCAAGTTTTAGCAATTACAAGTTAGAATGAATGAGAACATGTCATAGCACCCATAATTCAGCAACTCAAACGTCCATTACCGGGACACGGCTAAGTACTTAGTTTTACACCTTGCAGGGGTTGTACACTTTACCCATATGACCTGGTCGACCCGCTCGTACCATGACACGCATATTGAGTCATGATAGGGAGAAGTCCAAGAAGAGACAATTCGGGAAGTAGCTCCCAAGCCTGTCCATGCACTGTACCAACCTATCACATTCACTACATCTCTAGATACGAAGAGCTCGGGTGGCCATGACCTACTAAGTCCATCCAACCACCCATAACTCACTGGCATATGGTTGTACACGTAAGCTACCAAATCAAGAGACTAATCATTTCTCTGAAACCTAGGTGGCCATCCACAAGTGAGATACTCGGGTAAACCATAGACATGGGCCCGGCATTCACGAACAAAGCGATTACCAATTCCACCCAGAGAGTTCATTAATTAAGTTGTTTTCAAATTTTCCAAACACATACTTTCAAAACAATCTTCATCATTGTGTATCTCACCCTCGTCTACATAAGCATAACTAAGCACAACTACTTACGGCGGCTCACCGAACAAGGAAAGCTACAACCATAATAGGATATAGCATAGCAATAGATATAACTTGTACAAACAAAACAAAGCTACAATACATATAGAAAGTAAATAGGACTTTTATGAAGCTCCACTTGCCTTGGTAGTTGTCGGAGTCAAACGCACAATCCGGACAATCACGCGGGTTACAATCCTCACAATCTACACGAAAGCAATTCAACCAAATTAACAATCCACACATAGAGATCAACAAATGCAACACAATGCATGCATGGCACTTTAACAAAAGCTTCAGTAGTTTAGTTATGTTCTCTTATGTTCTCTGATCAGTGCTACTACTGAATGATGCATGGAAAAACCTTTAATGCTATAAAAACAATTTATGCAATTTAGAGGACTAGTTAATAGGCTTTTAATCAAAACATTAGACCAATGTTATAAACAGTGTTGTTCAAGTTAGACAAAAACACTACTGGACATATGTTTCAAATTAGAGCCAGGACCAAAAAGAATTGCTCCAAAAAGATTTACAGATCTTTTTTTCTATGATTTTTATACTACTTTAAGCCTTTTTATAACCTCATGAATTTACGTACAGTAAACTTGAAATATTATTACAGAATCCAATTCTACGCATTTTTGTGAGTTCATCGGTATATTATTTGTAATTTTTGGCCTAGTAGATCGTTTTCTACGAATTTTTAAAGTTAGGCATATTTTCTGCAATTTAACAAAATCCTGTAAAACAAGAATTTTCCACGTCGACGTGGCGCTGACTGGGGTCCGTTTGACCGGTCAACGGTCCACGGGGGTTAGCGGTGCGATCTAGGCCGTCCGTCTAGGATCTAACGGCGGGCGCGAGCTGACGCTCACCTTGCTCAACGACGGCGGCGCCGGCTCAAGCGATGGTGGTTGGCGGCTCTCCGGCGGCCTTCGGCGGCGGCGGCGGAGTGGGCTACGGCGTGCGGCTAGGGACGGCGGTCCCTGTGGCGGTTCTTGCTCCCCTAGGCGGCGGTGAGGAGCGGGCGGACGGGCGGCGGTCTCCGGTGACGTCGGGTGGTGGCTCGGGGGCGCTGCAGTAAGAGGGAAGGTTAGGGAAAAGTAGAGGCGCGGCGCTGCGGATGGGGTAGCGCAGAGAGAGGGCACGGGAGCTCGAGCTAGAGCTCGTACCGGAGTAAATGGCGGCGGCGGCGGCGGAACTCCGGCGAGAGATTGCCGCGGATTGGTGGTGGGTAGATGCGATTTTAGGAGGGTGTTTTGACGAGGGATTGACAGGCTATATAGTGGAGGGATTGGTTGGGGCTGGGCGATCGACTCCGAACAGAATCGGTGGAGATTTCCCTAGGTTCAGTTTCGTTAGGGGTCGGGGCGGTCTCTAGGTCGAGGACGAACGCGTCGAGGGGCTGACAGGCGAGGCCCGCCGGTCAGCAAAAAAACAGAAGGAAAAGAAGGTGAGAAAAAAGAAAGAGGGAAGGGGCTATGCGGGGCTGGGGCTGGCCGCTGGCGGTGGGATGCTGGCGGGCCGGCTGGACCTGCACGCTGTGCTGCACTGCGAACTGGGCCCCGGGTGGGCCGCTGGCTGTCGCCCGGCTGGGTTGCCGGTTTTCCTATTTTTTTCCTTTCTTTTTCTTCTTTTCTGAACTCTGCTGTTAACTGAATCTATTTGTATTTCCTGAAACTGAATTCAGCTAAAACTCAAAACAGGTGTAACTTTTGATCTACAGCTCTGATTCGAGCGAAACAAATTTCTACGGGTTTGTAATTGAATACTCTATATATCTAAGCATCTAGGATGACTATATAGTGCCATCCAAGCAGATGCTAGGTAAAAACCATACTAAGCTTGAAAATATGAAGAACAAGCAACACTAGTGGTATTTCGGCAAAAACTTTAAAACTGAAACTTTTTGCAAAGATGCTCATGATGCAATGACATGTATGCTATGCAGTACCAATTCTAGAAATTGGGATGTGACAAGACTAACCCCCTTAAGATGAATCTCGTCCTCGAGATTCGACGTGGCTAGCAAATAGGTGCGGGTGGTCCTCTAGGAGGTCATCCTCTCGCTCCCAGGTGGCTTCCTCTTCGGTGTGATGGCTCCATTACACCTTGCAAAACCTGATCGTCTTGTTGCGGGTAAATCTCTCCGCTGTCTCCAAAATCTTGACCGGCTTCTCCTCATAAGTCAGGTCACTCTCTAGCTGAACCTCATCTAGTGGCACAATGTCCCTCAATGGTGTATCCACCATCTCCGGATGGCATTTCTTCAGCTGGGACACATGGAACATCATGAACAACGGACAAAGCTTCTGGAAACTCTAACTGATATGCAACCATCTCCCTTGCGTGCTACGATCATGTATGGTCCTATAAATCGAGGTGCCAGCTTACCCTTAATTCCAAACCTCTTGATTCCACGTAGTGGAGAAACTCTGAGGTATGCTCGATCTCCAATCTCATACACCACTTCCTCGCACTTAGAATTAGCATAGCTCTTCTGTCTCGATTGTGCCACCTTCAACCTGTCCTGAAACAAACTAACCTTCTCTTTAGCATCCTTGATCAAATCAGTTCCAAATAGTTGACGTTCATCTACACCATCCCATAACAATGGTGTTCTGCACCTCTTACCATATAGTACATCGAATGGCGATGTCTTGATGCTGGATTAGTAGCTATTGTTGTAGGAAAACTCAGCATAAGGCAAATTCTCATCCCAACTAGCGCCATGAGCTAAGGCACAAGCTCTCAACATATCCTCCAAAATCTGATTCACCCTCTGTGTCTGACCATCCGTCTAGGTGGACAGTTGTACTAAACTCCAATCTCGTTCCCAACGACTCATGTAGCTGACGCCAAAAGTGAGAGGTAAATTGGGTGCCTCTATCTGACACAATGCTCTTGGGAACTCCATGCAGACACACAATTTTGTTCATGTAGATCTTGGCTAGCTTAGCACTAGTGTAAGTGGTCTTCATGGGTATAAAGTGAGCTACCTTGGTTAAGTGATCAACCACTACCCAAATAGAGTCACATCCTAATCTCGTCCTGGGCAGTCCTGTGATAAAATCCATTCCAACTCTATCCCACTTCCAATCAGGTATCGGCAATGGCTGTAGCAATCCTATCGGCTTCTGGTGCTCAGCCTTCACTCTACTACAGTCATCACATAAAGCAATATATTCTGCAATCTCTCGCTTCATGTTAACCCATCAAAACCTTTCCTTCAAATCCATGTATATCTTCGTGTTACCAGGATGTATAGAGTATGGCGAGTCATGAGCTTCCTGAAATATCAACTTCCTAATCTCCGGATCGTTGGGCACACATAAGCGATCCTTGTACCATAGTGTTCTTTGATCATCCTCGCGAAAACCTTCTGCCTTACCCTTGGGTATGTTTCCTCTTATTTCTTCCAGGTCACTATCCTTCTTTTGAGCTTCTCTAATCTCATCCAGAAGCGTCGGCTTGATTTCCATCGTCGCCAAATATCCCTCGGATACTACCTCCAACCCGAGGTCCTTGAACTGTTCACATAAATCCTTAGGTAATTCTCCCACTATCAGGCCATTAGCATAAACCTTGCGACTCAGCGCATCCGCTACAACATTGGCCTTTCCTGGGTGATATTGCAAACTCATGTCATAATCCTTTATGAGCTCCAACCATCTCCTTTGCCTCATATTCAGCTCCTTCTGTGTGAATATGTATTGTCGTCGGATTGAGGACAAGTACACCATGAGGGGGTCCTCGAGGCGTGCGGAAGAGAGGGGTGTGAGACGTACGGTGTTCCGGGACGGTGAGCACACAAGTTTACCCAGGTTCGAATCCGCCGGCTTTGGACGGACCCTACTCCTGCTATCAATCCAGTAATACGGCAAAGCCGGAATATGGGTTACAAGGGTTTCGCCTGTGCGAGTTGAGATTGTAGACTATTGAGGTGTCTAGTGTTATCTGGTGTTGCCCTAAAGGCTCTTCCTAGGACGGTTTATATAGATATCCGGCCTAGGGTTTACAGGAGAGATCAATCCGGCTACGACTAAGAGTTGGTTACAGAGTACATCTTGAACTACAAGTAACATTATAGGCTTAAGTCGGTAAGTCTTTTGGGCCTTCCCGTAGTCGGATTGGACTCCGTCTTCTCTCCCTAACTGGGTCGCCCGTGAAGCAAAGCTCTAACCCGAAGTGGGCCACCCTGGTCAGTGAGGAACATTGAGGATACCCGGAAAGTATATCCCCAACAGTAGCCCCCGGAGGCCTCCAAGATCCAAAGTCGGATTCCATCATCGTCTAGCTTGATCTTCGGGTTGCAGAATCTTGAAGGGTTCCTGAAACTTTATAACAAAAAATACGATCCGGGTCTTAAAAGTAAGTCGGACCTTCCAATTAGTTACTCGGATTTTCCAGCTCGCTTTTAAACTAAGCCGGAACTTGGTCTCTAACGCCACCTGACACAAGCATGGTCAAGTCACATCATCTGACAGGCGTTCCGTCAGCACGACCGTTGGTGGGTCCGCGGTTAGCGGAACCGAGGCGCCGTTTCAATGCGTGCGTGGAGATCGAGGCGACGCAATCATCGTGCGGGCCCTTCCTAGTTCTTTCCACGACGCGTGGCATTTACACTGTAGCGTTTGCACGAATCTTGGCGCAGGTAGGTGGATATAAGGGGTCTAGATTTTTGCTTCTCCTCTCCACCTGCCTTTCGCCGTTCCTTTCTTCCCAAATCTCCAGCGCGCCCAGAGCCCTTTCATTCCCCTCCCACAGAGCTCCTAGCGCCGCCACTTTAAGGTCACCCCTTTCCACCAGAGAGAAATGGCTTCATCCTCTTCTTCCTCTCTGGTGGCGACGGCGGCGGCAGCGGCGGCAGGAGCAGCTGCAGAAAAGGAAAGTTTCCGGGGAATCTGGATCCTTGCGCCCTCGACGAGGCAGCCCTCAAGAACGTGGAGAAGGAGGGGCTGCTCGCCGCCGGCGACTGGCGGAGCGGTTCCGGCGAAACCATCCCCAATCCGCGCGAGGGCGAGCGCGTCCACTTCGGCACCCATCTGGACCGACGTTTGTCTTTTCCTCCCTCGGAGTTCTTCTCCGAGGTGATTGACCATTATGGAGTTCATCTTCCTCCCAACTCCCTTCTAGAGATGAGCGCGTTTGCTGCGCTTTGCGAGGGCTTTCTCGGCATTAGGCTGAGTTTGCTCCTTTTCCGGTATTACTTCCATGTCCGGAGAAATTCTATTACCGCCGGTGTTCCTTATATCACCGGTACTATTAGTTTTTCTGTTAGACGAGACCGATCCTATCCCAAAATTGCTGCCAGTGACTCGGTCAAACAATGGCCAGCCACCTTTTTCTATCATAGGGATATTCCGGCTTTGCCGGCTTTTGTCGATGGAGCCGCCACGGCCCAGCCTTCCTGGGACGAGGCTGCTCCGGCTCTTACTAACGATCTGATCCTCGCTAAGAGGCGGATCGAATATCTTATCAAGCACAAGGGTCTGAAGGGATCCGACTTAGTCCAGTGCTGGGTCGCACGTCGGATCCAGCCACTTCAGTACCACGGGGATAGACTGATGCACTCCATGACGTCTTCCAAAAAAGATTCTCTCCGCATCAGCCCCAAAGCCTACACCAACCAAGGTTATATAAGCCAGATCAAATGGCTGATTAAGGAGTGGATCGAGAGGAAAATTCCAGAGATTTCTTTGGACATGCACACGGCGGAAAACCCCGTGGTAGCGGTAAGCTTCCATCAGTACATCTTTTACGTGTTTCAATCTTTTAAGTTATATACTGCAATGCTGATATGTTTTCTTGTTTTCAGCTTGCTGATCTCCCCGAGTCGGAGCTTGCTCCACTCGAAGGATATCCTCCTGAGTTTTCTCAGGAGACTAAAGTGGTCCCATTGTCGGACCTTGCGCTCAAGAAGCGCAAAGCTCCGACAGTGGCAGTAGGCACAAAGGAAGTGCCCGTTGTGAAGAGGTAACTTTCATTCACAATTTCCGCCTTTGTACCTTTCTCGAATTTCTTTCTGAGATGTAATGTTTCTGACTTTACTACATTCTCAGAGCAAAGCCTCTCATCAAGGGTAAGGGGAAGGGGATTTCTGCAAAGCCCCTGCGACAGTCGAAGCTTACCATAGCTTCGCCTGCCACGGCTCCTCCGACTCCTGCCCCTCAACCTTCTGCAACACTGGCGATTATTCCGTCTCCGGCTGTTGCAGAAGATCCGGCTCCTCCAACGGCGCCTGTGATCCTTGGATCGCATACTGACGTCACCATGGGTGCGTCAACTCAAGATAAGGGTGAACCCTCTTCGGGTAATGATCCCTCGGCTAAAGTCTTCGCCGACAACCTCCTCAGCAACCCCGGACTTGCCAAGTTTGGCTTATCCTGGAAGTCCGCAGAGGAGATCCAGCGGCTGGCCAGGCAAGTCCTGGACAAAAGTCATCTATCCCCCGAAGAGGAAGCGCAAGAAGCAGAGGACGTCAAGTACTCTGACCTTCTTGCCCAAGTCCGCCTTCGCGACGAGAGGATCAGGACTGGAGAGCTTCCAACAGCCCCAGTAACTCCTCTTACTCTCGCCGAAAAGGTGGCAGTTGAGGTGAATGCGGGTTTAGACAAACTCACCCGCGAGCAATATGTAAGTCGGAATTCCAACTCTTGTTTTTTACCTTATGTTATATCATATCCTCTAGCCCCCAAGCATGAAGTAGGATATATAAATCCGGGTTTATGCTTTCATTAGGATGCCAAAGAACAAACTAGTGTAGCCCCCAAGGCTCGTGCTGATATTTAGCAAAATATTAGCCCGAGTCTTAAGTAGCTTTTCTGACTTTGGGTATTCTGACTTACAGAAAGTGTATTCCTATAACCAGGAATTGTTAAAAAATGTCTGTGATAAGCGGAGAGAAATCAAAGCTCTCCGGCTTAAAAATGTTGAGCTCAAGCTAGCCAAGGATGAAGCCGAAGGTAAACATTTCGAGATTCAAACCTTGCATTTTGCTTTTTCAATGCCTCAAAACCTTAGTGGTGGAGAACAAGGGACTTCGCCAAGAGCTGGATAAGCTCAAGGCGGATCATGAAAGGAGCATAGCTCAAGTCCTCGAGTCCTCGTCCATGGCCACTGAAGAGCGCGATCTCAAGATTGTTGCTCAAGATAAGGCTATCTCGGACCTGAAGAATGAGGTTGGCAGAGAGAAAGATATCTCCCAGGCGCTACGGGCTGAACTCCAGAGTCTCCGGGAGGAGAAAGCCAAGATTGACGACGTCATACTTGGTATGTTCCATCTATCTGATTTATTCTTTCTTCGACTTTCATCAATGTCGGATTTTTATTGACTTGTTTTGTGTATAGGTCCTCTAAACTTGATGGACTCCTCCTCGTCCGAACCCCGCACTCACCGGCTTACCCAAGTCGGTGATCTTATTCATGACTACCGCCAGTCCCTTGAGGACATTGGCGAATCTCTTAGGATTCCGGACATGCCAAGCATATCGGACTTCCAAGTGCGGGAGAAGGCCAAGGAGATGCTGCAGCTTGTTTGGGACTGGAACATGTCCTACACGCGGACCGCTGCGCAGAACGCTCTCACCATGGTCATGAGCCACCATGGAAACATGGAGATATGGCAAGTGACCAGAGGGTACTACAAGGTAGACGAAGATGGCCAGGAGCAGGACCTTCAAGCTATCATGCACTCCTGCGCCGGATATAGGTGCCACGTAGCTGACCTGACCAGCTACGAGGTGCCCTTCTTCACCCGCGTGGATACTCCGCCACCTCCTCCAAAAGACACCGAAGAAGTTTCCGACGATGAACGGACCACCTCGGATCCGGACATATCGGCAAGATATCAAGGCGGAGTAGCCAGCGAGCCAGCAGATCCTTCATCTCCTCCTGCATCATAGACCAGAAAACTATGTATTATTCCGGAAAAAACCTGATGCGATTTGTAAATATTAAGTACTATGATTTTTGTTAGTGCTAAGCTTTTTTTTATCTATTCAGCACTTTTGTCTTAGATTATTTGTGTGCCTGAAATGTTTGCATAAGCACTTAGAATTTTCCGCCTCTACTTATCGTTTATCTGGCTTTCCGCCTCGTCCCTTTCGTGAGCCGGCTAAACCTTCAGCCGGAAACTTTGCCAAGCAACATAGCTCAATTGCTAAACCAGTTTAAACTCGGAAGCAAAGCCGGCTTCCAGTACCAACAATTCACTACTCGGAAGATACCCGAATCCAGCAATCAGACAAATAACCGAAGTAAAGACTAGAATTTTTAGAGTTATACCCGAAGGTAGCAATTTTAGAATTGGAAATCTAAACCAGAACGAACATGAGCATAAAGTACTTTCAAGCATTCTGAGATTTTCGACTATGACATGATCATTAGGAAATAAGATGGTAAAAACTTCTCAGGAAAACTTTGAGGTAACCAAAACTTTTATTTCTCACAGAGCATGTACATATGGATAATTACAAAGAAAGATAAAAACTAAGAATAAAAGAGACGTAGCTGAGCAATATTCTATGGTCTGTCTAATTCTTCCGGATTTATACTGCCTCTAGCTCTCTTTCTCTTCTTAGTAGCAGGTCTTTCTTTGACTGGCCTCATGTCAGTTAAGTAGTACGACCTATTGTGCAATACTCGACTAACCAAAAAGGGCCCCTCCCATATTGGGGAAAGTTTGTGCTTTTTTTGTTGCACAAGCCGGAGAACCAAATCACCTTTATTGAAAGATCTAGTTCGGACTCTCTGGCTATGATATTTGCGTAACTTCTGCTGATAGGCTATAGATCTCATTTCAGCAACGACGCGAACTTCTTCGACTAAGTCGAGATCATTTTGTCGAGAAATCTCGGCATCCTCTTCAATATACGTGGCCACTCTAGGAGAAGTATGAATCAAATCACTAGGAAGAACTGCTTCTGCGCCATAGACCAAGAAGAAAGGTGTATATCCTGTTGACCTATTCGGAGTTGTTCGCAAACTCCAAATTACAGAGGGTAGTTCCTCTGCCCAAGCCCCCGCGGCGCGTTTCAGTGGTGCTTCGAGTCTTGGTTTCAAGCCTTGTAGAATTAAACCATTTGCTCTTTTGACTTGTCCGTTAGCCCATAGATGTGCGACTGACGCAATGTCAAGCCGGATATTTTGCTCATCGCAGAATTCAACCAACTCTCCCATGGAAAAATTACTCTCGTTGTCCGTGATAATGCTATGCGGATAACCATACCGGATTATAACATTCTCGACAAATCTTTTGGCTGTTGCTCCATCACAACTAGTGACAGGTTTAGCCTCGATCCATTTCGTGAATTTATCCACCATCACTAAGAGGTGAGTAAATCCACTTGGAGCTCGTTTAAAAGGTCCTACCATATCAAGCCCCCAGACCGCAAAAGGCCATGTTATAGGTATTGTTCGCAGCTGATCAGCCGGAACATGAGCTTGCTTGGCGTACTTTTGGCAGCCTTTGCATGTCTTGACTAATCGTTCGGCATCTGCCTAAGCTATAAGCCAGAAAAAACCATGTCGAAAAGCTTTTGCCACTAAAGATTTGGCCGCAGCGTGGTGACCACACTCGCCTTCGTGGATTTCTCTTAAGATTTCCACTCCTTATTCCGGAGATACACAACGCTGAAAACCCCCAGAAACACTCTGTTTATGGAGCTCACCTTTAACAATAGTATAGGCTTTTGCTCGTCGGATAATCTGCCGGCTCAGCACCTCGTCTTCGGGTAATTTGCCATCTACCAAGTAATTAAGGTAGGGTTGAGTCCAGCTGGGAATTACAGCCAGAACTGCTATTAAAGGTGAGTCGGATTTGGTTGGATATTCCTCATCTACTCCCTTTATCGAGGTAACTTTGAGGTGCTCTAAAAATGCGCCATCCGAAACCTCTTTCCGCGCAGAACCTATTCGAGATAGTGCATCTGCTTCCTCGTTTTCTGCTCGAGGGATGTGTTGAACTTCAAACCCCTCGAACGATTTAGATAGATCATCCACGACGGCTTTATATGCTGCCATGTGCTTATTTGCATTACAAATATCCGACACTTGCTGAGCAACAAGATCCGAATCTCCATAACACATCAAACGTCGGATGCCAATATCCTTAGCAATCCGGATTCCATGCAGCAGTGCTTCATACTCGGCAATGTTGTTTGTCGCTGTGAAGTGGATCTGCAGCACATATAAAAGTTTATCTCCTTGGGGTGATTTGAGTACCACGCCAGCCCCCGAGCCCCCTAGCCTTGGACCCATCGAAAAAGAGGGTCCAATATTCCGACTCTGGGAGGACCATGTTCTCCTTGGTCTCTGTCCAATCAGCGACAAAGTCGGCAAGGATCTAGGATTTGATTGCTGTCCGGGGTTTGTACTCAATATCGAAAGCTGCAAGCTCTATGCCCCATTTGGCGACGCGTCCTGTTCGTTGTTATTGATTATATCTCTCATGGGAGCTTTGCTCACCACGGTAATTGGGTGCTCCTGAAAATAGTGTCGTAACTTACGAGATGCTAGAAAAACACCTTAAGCCAACTTTTGGTAGTGTGGATATCGCTGTTTTGATTCCGTCAGGACCTCGCTGACAAAGTACGTCGGACGCTGCACCAGGTGCTCCTGATTTCCTTCTGGTCTCTCCACCACCATCACTATACTGATAACCCTATTTGTCGCAGCAATGTAAAGCAACATCGGTTCCTGAGGTTCCGGCGCTGCAAGGATAGGAGCAGATGAGAGTACTTTCTTTAGGTCTTGTAGTGCAGCTTCGGCTTCGTCAGTCCAGACAAAATCCTTGGTTTTCTTCAGGAGTTTGTATAATGGTGCGGCTCTTTCACCAAGCTGGCTTACGAATCGACTGACCGTGGCGATACAACCAGTTAATCTTTGTACGTCCTTCAGGCGAGTTGGCCTGGAAATATTGAGAATAGCCTTGATCTTGTCACAGTTCACCTCTATGCCTCGTTGAGACACAATAAAACCTAACAATTTTAGCATTTCTTCGAGTTAAGCATGATGTTGTATTTTCGTAAATTGGCGAACGCTCCTCTAAGTCGGAAATCAATGTTTCCTTCTTTTTCGACATGACCGCGATATCATCCACGTATGCATGTACATTGCGTCCGATTTGATCATGGAGGCAACGCTGCATCGTGCGCTGGTACGTAGCTCCTGCGTTCTTCAGCCCAAAGGGCATCATAACATAACAGAAGGTTCCGAAAGGGGTTATGAATGAAGTCTTGATTTTGTCAGATTCCTTCATCCGGATTTGGTGATAACGGAATATGCGTCGAGAAAACAGAGGAGTTCCGAGCCTGCCGTAGAATCGATAACTTGATCAATTCTAGGCAGAGCGAACGGATCTTTTGGACAAGCCTTGTTCAAGGCAGTATAATCAACACACATCCTTAAATCAGTAGTGTCCTTTTTAGGGACCATTATAGGGTTGGCCGACCATTCAGTATGGATGACCTCTTCTATGAATCCGGCTAATTCGAGCCGCGCTAGTTCCTTAGCTATTGCCTTATGCTTTTCGTCACCAAACCGTCGTAAGGACTGTTTGACGGGTTTAGCGTTCGGGTTTACATTTAGAGAGTGCTCGGCAAGTTCCCTAGGTACTCCGGTCATGTCAGATGGCTGCCATGCGAAGATATCTTGATTTGCTCGGAGGAACTTGACGAGCGCGCCTTCCTATGCGCTACTTAGGCCTGCGCCTATCTGGGTCACCTTGGAGGGGTCATCATCCTTCAATGGCGTCGTCTTCGTCTCTTCTGATGCCTTGAATTCCGGATTTGGTTTGTCACCTCCTTCGTCGCGGGCATCTTGGACGGATCTATGCTCTTCTTGATCTCATGATACTCCTGGGCGTGCAGCACGGCTTCGGCAAAGGCGGCATTTCCATCCTCGCACTCTCGTGCTTTCTTCGGGTCTCCCCTGATGGTGATCACGCCGTTGGGACCTGGAATTTTCATCATATTGTAAATGTAACACGGACGAGCCATAAAAGCCCAGTAAGCCGGACGTCCGAATATAGCGTGGTATGCGCTCTTGAACGGGACCACTTCGAAGGAAAGTGCCTCCGTTCGATAATTTTTTGGTGTTCCAAAAGTAACATCCAAAGTGATCTCTCCCAGGGAATTAGCTTGTCTTCCTGGTACAACCCCGTGAAAAATCACAGAGCTATGGTTAAGCTGTGTTTCCAAGATCTTCATCTGGCGTAGCGTTTCTATATAGAGAATATTGATGCTACTACCACCATCCATGAGGGTCTTGGAGAAACCATAACCGCCAATAAGTGGATTGACGATTAAGGCGTATTTTCCTCGCCTGTGTAGCTCCCTATGCGCGTGTTCTTGATCACCGAACAAGTTAAAAAATAAGTTTATGCGCTCCTATCCTTGTTCTTGTGAGTCCTTGTGAAGCTACATTGGTGATGGTTGGTGGTAGATGTAGGCGGATGATCAGCGCGGTCAAATGTGATTGCCACTTCCGACCAGTCCAAATACTGAGGGACAGCCGGAACTGTTGCGTTGAGCTCGTGGAGAACTGCTTTCTTGACCTTTGCTGGTTGAGATCCGAGGAAGGTGACGTAAGTGTCCTTCTTGGTAGGAAACGTTTTCTTCCCTTCCGACTTGGGATTTGAAGCGTCGGCTTCCTCCATGTCGGAATCTTCCTTGGTCTCTTTTTCTTTTTCGGGATTTTTCTTTCCCTTCTTTCACTTAGCTTTGTAGCCCGCGGTATCATCTCTCTTGATGTCGTCGTTAAAACGACATTCAGCATTGGTGTGGGACGAGCCCCCATTGGCGTCTAAGTGATGCACACATGGGTTATTGGCAATGTCGGCCCAAGTGTAGGTTTTGCCTGGTTGTTGCTCTCCTCTACCTTGGACCCTTGATGTCCCACGGCCACGCCCGCGGCCTCCGCCACGTCCTCCTCGTCCTCTAGACCTAGAAACAGTAGTGACTACTGCTGTCTCCGCGTTGGGTTTTTCTTCCGAGGTGTTTTTGCGTTTCTGAGCTTGTTGCTTTGTTTTTGCTGACTGAGGTACAACCAGGACGTTGAGTAATCCCTCTGCGTCGTCGTCAGCATCCGCATACTTGCTCGCTGTTTCTATCATCTCTCCCAGATCAGTAACCTTGTCACACTTCAAGCGATGGCACAGTAATCCAATTGGGAGACCTGAAATAAAAGCTTCAATCGCAGTTTGATCATTTACTCCCTCGCAGGAGTTCTTGGTGTCAATCCATCGTCCGAGATAATCTCGACAAGTTTCCCCGGCTTTCTGGGTGCAACGTTGTAGGTCTCCAACCGTACAGGGCCTCCTATTTGTGCCTTCGAAATTCCGAAAGAACGCACTTTGTAAATCATACCAGTTGTGGATGGTGTTTGCCGATAGTTCATTGAGCCATGATCGCGCCGTCTTCCGCAACATAAGTGGGAGATATCGGGTTGCGACCAGGCTATTTTCGCCTTTAGCGATGCAGCAAGCTTGGAAGAAGTCCTGTAACCAGGTGTCTGGCCGAGCAATGCCGTCGTAGGCTTGAATATGTATTGAGATAGCAAATCCTTCCGGGAATTTTGTAGCTCTGATGCGTGGTCCGAAGCACCTTGGGCCCACGTACACGTCATCGTTTTCGTAGCGCCGAGCCTCTATGTTGGAGTTTATCCTGTGCCTTGCGTCATTCGGGGATAGGGATCGTCCCGAATATCGGCTATGGCTACGGTGCCTTGGAGCCGGACTTCGGCTTCTGCCACCACCTCCTCCGCCATGTTGTCCTCCTTGACCTCCTTGGGGGCCATTGTGATAACTGTGCTGCGGAGCGAGTGGTGCAGCTGGGTTGTTTCCGGCTGATCGCCGGCCTCCGTCCGGAGCGTCAAGATTCCGGTTCCGGGGAGGTTCTTGACTGTGACGAGCCCCCTGCCGGCTTGTACCAGCGTGGTTTCCGTCGTTCCTTCGTCCGTCGTTCCCACCATGGTAAGGTTCAGCCGGACGGTTTTCATGTCTAGGAGGTGGCATTTTCTGACGATCCTCTTCCCGACGTTTTTCTTTATCTTCTCCCTTTCAGGGAGGATTCCTCGGATTGAGTGCAGCGATTGCGTATTTCTCGGCTACTGGAGCGACGTTGCTCTAGTTATGTGTAGCTCTGTGGTGCTGCCCCGTCGATCCGGTTCTTGAATAATTGTCTTCCCTGCGTTCGGGGTTATGATACTGCGCCCGAACATAATGGGATCTTACGCCAGCCCATGCCGG
Organism: Avena eriantha; assembly: GCA_910589775.1. Taxonomy (NCBI): domain Eukaryota; kingdom Viridiplantae; phylum Streptophyta; class Magnoliopsida; order Poales; family Poaceae; genus Avena; species Avena eriantha. Next base: position 358,215,401 of record OU342743.1, read on the forward strand.
ATCTGTGCGACATTGGTCAGAATCCGAGACCAGCTTTTGGCTTCCAGACAGGGCGACCTTTTGCTGCTCCAGTCCCTTGTTGAGTAGCTTGATACCCAAGCGTATCTCTTCTGGTCCTGGATTAGCTGATAGAATTTCACGAGCTGCCACAGTATTTTGCACTGGTGTTGGGTAAACCCAATCTCCATTACTGTCCTTTCGTGGCTTTCCCATCTCATCTCCAAAAAGGACGGCACGGACACGTGGGAATTGGTTGTCATCTACGTGACGCTTCCGTGTCTTCTGATGTAGACGGGACATGTACTCCTTGTTCGACATGCGCTTCTCCTCCACCTCGATGTTTTTGGCTTCATCAAGGAGTTGTTGACGACGTGCTTCTAGGGCTTGGGCCCTTTCATCCAGCTCATCTGCGGTAAGTTCTGCAGCTGTAGGGATAGGCGTGGTTAATGCGGCATCGATGAGTTTACGCGCACCTTCAGTGATTACGTGTCCATCCACCGATGCTTCTTTTTTCGGCTCGTCTGGGATAAGTGCTCCATCCGAGTCTTCCTCGTATTCCTCGGCAATCACCTCTTCTGTCAGAGGGTCTTTTGCCAGGGTCTTGTTCTTCTTGTTCTTCTTCTTTGCCTTCTTGGCAGCGCCGGTAGCAAAGACGGCTTTGGGTCTGTTTCCCGGAGTCAAGCTCTGAGCGGTACTTTCGGACATCTGGAGTTCGGGATTGTCTCTGACCTCCATATCATCCTGCGCTTTGGGAGAGTGTTCCCCGGATCCTTCGTCCATGGCTTCTCCGTCTTCTGCAGCTTTGGAGTTGTACTCCTTGTCATATTCCGCGGAGAACTTTCGAAAATCTGCCGACGTCATGGATTCATCCGAGGATGCGGGAACGTCAGCGTTTGTTCCAATTGCCTCCAGCACCGAGTCGGTGTTTTCTCCCGCATCGGCAGAGCCGGATCCGGATCCAACGTATCCGAAAAAGTGCGATGCGTGCTTCCTGAGGTACCTGCGGCTTTCGCGATCAGCTCTCTCGAAATTTTCAATGGTTTCGAGGATTGCATCTGCGCTAGTGCCTCGCAGTATCATACATCTTAGTGTGTACCTGAGGAAAGGCTTGTCTGTCCCGACATCATCAGAGTCAGAATCAGTGTCGTTGATGTGCTCCGCCTGGATTTCGACTTCCACGGCTGGGTCGATCTGGGATCCGGCTTCTCCAGAGAGATCCACTCCAGATTCGACTTGGTCCACGAGGTTTTCTTCAGGCTCGGATTTCTCCACTATCTCCGCAGCTGGTGCGGGCTGGGTGGGATTAGGGTTTTCTGAGATCCGGAACTCTGCCACCTCCGTGGAAAAAGGGGACCCAGAAGTTTCTTCTGCCTCTATCATCACCACTGGGGTGGGTTGGGAAGGTTCAGCGAAACCGATGTAAACATCGATCTCGCCAAAAGACATGATTATGTAGGCAGTCACGGCCTCCCTAGCCGGAATCCAAGTCTCGTCGAGAACGATGAGAGGGACGTTGCTGGCGTAGAGGATGCGACCGACGGCGATGGTCTCGCCGATTCCGATTCTTGCAGATTCCGCTCGGAACGTAGATCCGAAGCTCACTTGCCCCACAGTGGGCGCCAATTGTCGTCGGATTGAGGACAAGTACGCCATGAGGGGGTCCTCGAGGCGTGCGGAAGAGAGGGGTGTGAGACGTACGGTGTTCCGGGACGGTGAGCACACAAGTTTACCCAGGTTCAAATCCGCCGGCTTTGGACGGACCCTACTCCTGCTATCAATCCAGTAATACGGCAAAGCCGGAATATGGGTTACAAGGGTTTTGCCTGTGCGAGTTGAGATTGTAGACTATTGAGGTGTCTAGTGTTATCTGGTGTTGCCCTAAAGGCTCTCCCTAGGACGGCTTATATAGATATCCGGCCTAGGGTTTAAAGGAGAGATCAATCCGGCTACGACTAAGAGTTGGTTACAGAGTACATCTTGAACTACAAGTAACATTATAGGCCTAAGTCGATGAGTCTTCTGGGCCTTCCCATAGTCGGATTGGACTCCGTCTTCTCTCCCTAACTGGGCTGCCCGTGAAGCAAAGCTCTAACCCGAAGTGGGCCACCCTGGTCAGTGAGGAACATTGAGGATACCCGGAAAGTATATCCCCAACATGTATTGCAAGCTCTTGTGGTCCGTGAACACGTCACAATGTTTCCCCATCAGATAGTGTCTCCACACCTTGAGCGCATGCACAACTGATGCTAATTCCAAGTCATGCGTGGGGTAATTCCTCTCATGGTGTTTAAGTTGGCGTGAGGCATAAGATACCACTCTTCCATCGTGCATCAATACACTACCCAGTCCTTGACGAGAAGCGTCACAGTACACTTGAAAATCCTTCTGAATATCCGACAAACACAAGATAGGTGCGGTCACTAGGCGTTGCTTCAGTTCCTGGAAACTAGCTTTGCACTTCTCGGTCCATTAAAATTTCTTCTCCTTCTTCAATAGCTCAGTCATTGGCTTCGCAATCTTGGAGAAATTCTCTATGAACCTTCTATAATATCCAGCAAGTCCCAAGAAACTCCAAATATCTCCCACATTCTTGGGTGACTCCCATTCTGTAACTGACGCCACCTTGCTTGGATCAACTGCAACTCCTTCACCTGACACCACGTGTCCAAGAAATCCAACAGTGTTCAACCAGAATTCACATTTACTAAACTTGGCATATAATTTATGCTCCCTCAGCTTTTCCATAATCAGTCATAGGTGCTTCTCATGTTTAGCATCATCCTTGGAATATATCAATATGTCGTCAATGAACACCACCATGAACTTATCCAAGTACTCCATGAATACCTTGTTCATCATGGTCATAAAATATGCCGGAGCATTTGTTAGTCCAAAATATATAACTGTATACTCATATAATCCATACCTAGTGGTGAAAGCGGTCTTTGGTACGTCTTCCTCACGGATCTTCAATTGGAAATAACCCGATCTTAGATCAATCTTGAAAAACACCTTTTCTCCTTCCAACTGATCAAACAAATCATTTATGTTGGGCAATGGGTATTTATTCTTGATGGTCACTTCATTAAGCGAGCGATAGTCAACCACCAATCTCTTACTACTGTCTTTCTTCTTCACAAATAGAACAGGCGCGCCCCAAGACGATGAACTGGGCTGAATAAATCCCTTGTCCAATTGCTCTCTAAGTTGCTTCTTTAATTCCTTCAGTTCATCCACATCCATCTTGTATGGCCTCTTGGCTATCGGTCTTGTTCCTGACATCAAGTCAATAAGAAACTCCACATCCCTGTCAGGTGGCATCCCTCGCAGCTCATCCGGAAACACATCGGGGTATTCCTTTACTACGGCCACATCTTCTAGGCTAACCCCCTTAAGAGAATTCAACTCGACCACTCCAATATTGGTAGGCGACTTATACCTAATCCTTACTCCCTTTGGTGTGGTGAGTGAAATTGCTCGTTGAGCACAGTCTATCTAACCTTGATGTTCAGATATCCAATCCATGCCCAATATGATATCTAGACCTCGGGATTCTAGTATAACCGAGTGTGCAGGAAATGCATAAGCACCAATTTCTAGTGTCAACCCTCGACATGCTGCACTAGCTATCATCTCTCCCCCAAGGGAACTTACTCTAATAGATCCTCTAAAGAGCCTCGGTACGTAGCTTATACTTATCCACGAATGCCCTTGAAATGAATGTATGCGATGCACCAGTATCGAAAAGAACAAATGCGATGTGGGTATTGATTGGAAACTTACCAACCACCAGCTCTGGTTCATCCTGAATCTCCTCAACGTTCACATGGTTGATTGTTGCCTTCTGATTTGTATTAGGCTTGCTTCCTGCTTCAACCCTCTTCTCTGGGAAATTATCAGCATAGTGCCCCATCTTCTTGCACTTGAAGCATTCCACTTCACTGAGATCCCTCCTGCCAGAGCAATTGTGTCCATTGTTCCTCCCAGAGTTGCTGTTGTAGCTCTTGTGGCCATTATGGCGGTGGCCATTTCCTCCACGGTGATGGTTCCCATTACCTCCACGGTGACTGTTCCCATTACCTCCATTGTAATGGTTACCATTACCTCCACGGTGATGTCCAGAGTTCCCATTACCATGGTGGGAAGTACGAGCCCTATAGTGTGACCCTGAGTTGTGGTTGCCATTATACTTCCTCTTGCACCTTTCAACTTGTCCCTATTTTCCCTCCAGAATTCTAGCCTTGTCCATCAGAGTCTGGAAATCAGGGGCATGCACAATAGAAAGCTGGACTGAGAGCTCATCATTCAGACCATCAAGGAAACTCTCTCTCCTCTTGGCATCTGAGTCCACATCCTCTGGCGCATAGCGAGATAGATTAGAGAATTCCTCTATGTATTCAGACACATTGCGGTGACTCTGGCGCAGGCTGCGGAACTCCCTCCGCTTCAGGCTCATAGTTCCAGTAGAGACATGGTGAGTCTTGAACCCTTGTTCAAACATCTCCCAGGTCACAGTAGCAATGGGGTGGGTGATCTGGAAAGTATCCCACAAAGAAGCAGCTGGTCCTTCCAACAGATGAGCAGCGAATCTCACCTTCTCAGCATCGGTGCACCCAACTGTCACCAAGTCTTTGTTCACCGGGCGTAGCCAATCCAGTGCAACCATTGGCTCAGGTGCAGTAGAGAACTTGACTGGCCTCAACCTCAGAAATCGAGCAAGAGCATCCACTTGCGGGGGTGGATTGTTGTTGTTGTTGTTATTGTTGTTGTTGTTGTTCATCTGCTAGGTCAGAGCTTGCATAAACTGGGTCTGTGCCTCCATCATCTGCTGCATGCCAGGTGGCAGGTCATTGGTGTGTCTCGGCGGCATATGTGGTTCAACATAGGAAAGTTTTAGATAGAGCAACTAAAGATAAGCAAATAGCCTTCTACCCATGCAACATGCTCAATGCAACAACAATTCATCCGCAACAACCATAAGCAATCACCACATAAGCAAACACACAAACAAACATTGTTCCGGGTTTTCCTTACCAGTATACGACGTAGCATCGATACGGCAATACGGATACGGCGATATGAATACGGGGACACGGGATACGGCAATTTATAGAAACAGAAGTACAGCGATACGTCCAGCATACATATAAAAATAATAAAATGCCATGTGATCTGATGAAGGCAAAGGATAATTGAATGCTGATCAAAATACAGACGACGGTGAGCGACTCCAGCCAGCGGTGCACTCGTGCAGTTGCTCCCGATGCCTCGATCCAATCCGCTGCCATGGTCAATGGAGCAAATAGATAGAAAGTGCACTGGCTATTAGGGTCAGTAGTGTAGGCTTTGGATGGGCTTCTCGTGTCCTAGTGGCGTATCAACATTTTTCTATTTTCTTTTTAAATTAGAAAAGTCGATATTCCTGGGATACCCGTATCGCTCGCGTATCGGCGTATCGGAGTATCGGCGAAGTATTATACGCGGACACGGCAGAGTTTGAAGTATCAGTGCTTCGGAGCCAGTATATAGCTATAAAGATAGTTCAGAAACGCTGGTAACAACATTAGGCATAACAAAACAACAAATAAGCAAAAACCAGAAATCTGGCAGAACAGTACTGTCCTGTTCACGAATTTTTTTGCCTGACTTAAACTCGTCAGGAATTTTTGCTGATTTTTGTGCAGATACTACAGGTACTTACGCACCAGATGCCAATTTCTCAGATTTTTAGCAGTTACCAGTAAGATATGAAAAATCGTACAGTACAGAAGATTCAGCAGAAAACTGCAGCAACAACATCACGAATTTTACCCAAACTTGGCCAAATATCATTTAATAGATCTCACGAAAAATCCTAGAACTTCAGAGTAATCAACTGAGCATTCTAAACACAATAATCTAACAGTGCAGAAGTTTACATTGATCGATATTTAAAGACTAACGAATTTCGTAACGAAGACTAGTTTTTTGGAGGACCATCTCTAACTATTTGATGTATTTGATGAACAGATTGCAATAGGTTCTGGAGTATATGCGCTGGTGCTTCGATCCTCGTGCATGCCACGATGGTGGCGTGTACACCTCTCTTGAGTCTTCTTCACTCGAGTCCTCGAAGTCCACCTCTTCGGGGTCCTCCTCCTCGCTTTCTTCAGCAAAGGCGTTCGCTTCATCTCCTCCATTGTCATTGCCTTCATCATCGTCATTGTTACCACCATCACCATTACCCGCATCATCATCACCATCTCTGTTATCACCATTATTGCCATCATTTGGTGGAGGGTTCTGTTGCGCTTGAAGGGAAACAATCTGGGCAGCCATATCCACAATGGTTTGATCTCGTTGAGCCACAACTTGATTCCTTTCCACAATAGTTTAGTTCAGCTCTGCAATTGTGGCATCCCTACCAATGAGGGCTTGATCCGTTGCATTCACAGCGGTGTGCAGGGTTTCCATCTCATATCCTTGTAAATGCACAGTGCCCTGAAAATAATCCAACGCCTCCTTTTGCTGCATCAGCTTTTCTTCCCTCTCACAAGCTTTAATTTCCATGTTCTCTATATGCTTCTCATGGGATGGCATGTTGTTCCGGTTGTCTGCGGTAACCATCACGTTCCCGTCCTTATTCCGTTTTCCAAATGCAAGGAAAGGTGAACCTTCTGGCAGTCGGTGTTGGTAAAGATAGCACAGGTGGGACAATGCCTCATGCATGGCTGACTCCACTCCTTGCTCCCAAGTAAGGTATTTCATGGCGCGGTTTAGGTTCTCAATGCCAGGAACGGTGGGATCTGCAAGAACAATAGTGGTGATCTCCCATACGCGATCTCCAGGCACATATGCGTTCATCCTCCTTCCTTTGAACATCGGCACTAGCATATCCAGCGTCTGACAAAGCCCCGCCAACTGCCTTGCGAAGAGTCTTGGTGATTGGAACTCAACACAGTCAACTGTGGTGGCATCTCCCATCTATCAATTGTAAAGAGGAAAGAGTGAGAATAGTAAAGGATAAGAATTTACTAGAATGAAAGGCATAAGAATAAAGACAGAATTTAAAATAGACTTAAATAAGTATGAGGCTTCCTATTCCAATCCTAGGTCACGATCCTACAGTCAACACACTGCTCTGATACCATCTGAAATGGTACGACCCGGTAGGGTGGCACCTCTATGTATCACGCCAATCCCTGGATCGGTTCATTGGCATACATAGGATCGATAGACATCAAAGAATTAACAGTGCGTCATTATTATAATGGTATGATCCAGAATATTGTATTTATTATAAACTTTGCAAAGCATAATGCTTGCCCAAATAAACAAGTCTCAAATAGATAGCATAAATAAAGTAGCTCTAGTCTCCATTATGCGCCACAGGTGAACAAAATGTTGAGTGGAGGGTCGCAACCAACACAACTACTCAGAGTAACCGGAAGATTAACCTGCAACATAAAACGTAGCAGCCCCGAAGGGTCAATACTTGGAATGTACTGGCAAGTGGAACAATGAGAGAAACAACAAGACTAATATCTACACGCATATCTGGCTTGTGGAGTTCAGGCTTAGTTACGGCAGCAAATTATATCCTAACATTTGTAAATCATTTGTAAAGCATTTGATCTTCATCACACAATCCAATTATGTTTCAACCTCAAGTTTTAGCAATTACAAGTTTGAATGAATGAGAACATGTCATAGCACCATAATTCAGCAACTCAAACGTCCATTACCGGGGACACGACTAAGTATTTAGTTTTACACCCTGCAGGGGTTGTACACTTTACCCATATGACCTGGTCGACCCGCTCGTACCGTGACACGCATATTGAGTCATGATAGGGAGAAGTCCAAGAAGAGATAATTCGGGAAGTAGATTCCCAAGCCCGTCCACGCACCGTACCAACCTATCACATTCACTGCATCTCTGGATACGAAGAGCTCGGGTCGCCACGACCTACTAAGTCCATCCAGCCACTCATAACTCACTGGCATATGGCTACATGTAAGCTACCAAATCAAGACACTAATCATTTCTCTGAAACCTGGGTGGCCATCCACAAGTGAGATACTCGGGTAAACCATAGACATGGGCCTGGCATTCACGAACCAAGAAATTACCAATTCCACCTAGAGAGTTCATTAATTAAGTTGTTTTCAAATTTTCCAAACACATACTTTCAAAACAATCTTCATCATGGTGTATCCCACCCTCGTCTATATAAGCATAGCTAAGCACAACTACTTATGGCGGCTCACCTAACAAGGAAGGCTACAACCATAATAGGATATAGCATAGCAATAGATATAACTTGTAAAAACAAAACAAAGCTACAATGCACATAGAAAGTAAATAGGATTTTTATGAAGCTCCACTTGCCTTGGTAGTTGTCGGAGTCAAACGCACAATCCGGACAATCACACGGGTTACAATCCTCACAATCTATACGAAAGCAATATAACCAAATAAACAATCCACACATAGATCAACAAATGCAACAAAATGCATGCATGACACTTTAACAAAAGCTTCAGTAGTTTCGTTATGTTCTCTGATCAGTGCTACTACTGAATGATGCATGGGAAAACCTTCAATGCAATGAAAACAATTTATGCAATTTAGAGGACTAGTTAATAGGCTTTTAATCAAAACATTAGACCAATGTTGTAAACAATGCTGTTCAAGTTAGACAAAACCACTACTGGAGAGATGTTTCAAATTAGCGCCAGGACCAAAAAGAATTGCTCTAAAAAGATTTGTAGATCTTTTTCTATGATTTTATACTACTTTAAGCCTTTTTATAACCTCAGGAAATTATGTACAGTAAACCTGAAATATTATTATAGAATCAAAATTTATGCATTTTTGTGAGTTCATCGATATATTATTTGTAATTTTTTGCCCGATCTTTTTCTACCAATTTTTAAAGTTAGGCATATTTTCTGCAATTTAACAAAATCCTATAAACGAGGGAATATTCCTGAGAAATATTCCCGCTGACTTGTCCACGTCGACGTGGCGCTAACTGGGGTCTGTTTGACCGGTCAGCGGTCCACGCGGTTCAACGGTGCGATCTGGGCCGTCCGTCCAGGATCTAATGGTAGGCGCGAGCTGAAGCTCACCTTGCTCAACGACGGCGGCGGCGACTCAAGCAACGGTGGTTGGTGGCTCTCCGGCGGTCTTCGGCGGCGGCGGAGTGGCCTACGACGTGCGGCTAGGGACGATGGTCACGGGGGCGGTCCCTGCAGAGGTTCTTGCTCCCCCAGGCGGCGGTGAGGAGCGACTGGAGCGGGCGGACGGGCGGCGGTCTCCGGCAACGTCGGGTGGTGGCTCGGGGGCGCTGCAGTAAGAGGTAAGGTTAGGGAAAAGTAGAGGCGCGGCACTGCTAATGGGGTAGCACAGAGAGAGGGCACGGGAGCTCGAGCTAGAGCTCGTACCGGAGTTAATGGCGGCGGCGGCGGCAGAACTCCGGCGAGAGATTGCCGCAGATTGGCGGTTGGTAGATGCGATTTTAGGAGGGTGTTTTGACGAGGGATTGACATGCTATATAGTGGAGAGATTGGTTGGGGCTGGGGTGATCGACTCCGAACGGAATCGGTGGAGATTTCCCCGGGTTCAGTTTCGGTAGGGGTAGGGGCGGTCTCCAGGTCGAGGACAAACGTGTCGAGGGGCTGACAAGTGGGGCCCGGCGGTCAGCGAAAAAAATAGAAGAAAAATAAGGTGGGGAAAAAAGAAAGAGGGAAGGGGCTATGCGGGGTTTGGGCTGGCCGCTGGCGGTGCGCTGCTGGCGGGCCGGCTGGCGCTGCGCGCTATGCTGCGCTGCGAGCTGGGCCCCGGGTGGGCCGCTGGCTGACGCTCGGCTGGGCTGCCGGTTTTCCTAATTTTTTTCTTTCTTTTTATTCTTTTCTGAACTTTGATTTTAACTGAATCTATCTATATTTCCTGAAACTGAATTCAGCTGAAACTCAAAGCAGGTGTAACTTTTGATCTACAGCTCCGATTCGAGCGAAACAAATTTCTACAGGTTTGTAATTGAATACTCTATGTATCTAAGCATCTAGGATGACTACATAGTGTCATCCAAGCAGATGCTAGGTAAAAACCATACTAGGCTTGAAAATATGAAGAACAAGCAACACTAGTGGTATTTTGGCAAAAGCTTTAAAACTGAAACTTTTTGCAAAGATGCTCATGATGAAATGACATGTATGCTATGCAGTACCAATTATACAAATTGGGATGTGACATGTTCATGGAACCCCCCCCCTTCATCAATGTTGTAGAACAGCGAGATGTCGCTTGTTTTGGTGGGCTTCGGTTTGATCTTTGTATCTCTCTTGTAAGGTTTGAGAATAATCTAATAAAAAGGGTTGTGTGCATCTCTTGGATGCAGAGGCCGGGGTGATCTCCCCCCATTTTAAAAAAAAGGTACCGTGTAAGCAAGATATATTATGGTAAAGATTGTGATCATGAGTCCTTGATATGGTCACTTATCAAGCTGGAGTTGGTTTAGAATGAAGATTTTGTGCTTACTTCCATTATTTTATAGTTTATGGCCAAGGAGATGATAAATTTTATTCTATAGTTGTACAATGGAATCACCATCGGGATGAGTTACATGCAGAACCAATTCATGTCTAGGTTAGGTATCCTATAAATGAGTTTATAGAAGCACTACTGCCACTTTATTACTATGTAAATTGTACTTTCATGTTTTGCAATGCCACATAAAATCTTTGACGTAGTTTTGTAAGCAACAGTTATGTGCCTGGTTTCAAAAAATTATTCAGAAATTACTAATATATTGCATAATACAATTTCTAGGATACCACTAAGAATGACTTATGTGCCTTACAATAACGCAAGATTTAGAAAAAAGCTATTTTTGTGGAATTCATGTCTTATTATTGGTTAAACATTGGTTTTACAATAAAAAATTGTGGTCAGTGTACTCTTATGCTATTATTATCAAGTGATGAGTAGATTTTCTCTTTGAGCACTATTCTCTTCTACATACCGTTATTTACCATGGTTCAATATCTCTTGGAGCATACGAGGAAAAGTTCATCTTGGGAGATAAAATTGATTTTCTATTTGTAGATTGTAGTAGGATGCAATTGCAATCCTTGGTAGATAAGAGGAACCAAATCATCTTATAGAGCAAGGTAAAAGAACATACAATTTCCCACTTACGATTTCATATAAATTTAGCATGTCCACTCCTTTTTTGTTGATGTCACTTTTCTAGAAGATCGTTTTGTAGTGATCGTTGAACATGCTAACTTCTTTCATATAAATTTAGCATGTGCACTCCAGTTTTTTGTTGTTGATGTCGTTTTCTAGAAGATAGTTTTGTAGTGACCACCGAACATGCTATCTGCAAATGTTCATGAGGCATTCATCTAGGACAAGCATGTTTAGTGAGCATTGTTGGCTTGTTTTTACCATGTCCAAAGCAAGATAAAGAAATACGAGTTCTCCATTCAACTAGGCATTATTGTCTTCTTTCTCCTTCAATCTGTAGCATCAGCTTTCTCCTTTCCGTTTGACAACTTACGCATTTTTTCTCTATTTCTGAAGCATCTCAATCGAACCATTATCACCATCTTATATTTTAGTTATCCTTATTTTCGAGAAGATTTTTTATCTGTCATTATATGTCTGAAGATATCTCGATACTCATATCAAAATTGCTTTTATACTCCACCGAGAGATAACTTCTTTCACTACCATTAAGTATTTCAAATTCAGTTCGCGTATAATACTGATTACATGGCACTGGTGGCCATATCCGAGGGTGGCGAGCTCTTTCGCATGGCTGACGGTATCGAATATGCATGCTCACCCCGAGGTTGCCCTGGCCAGATCTGGCAGAGAGAGAGACCAGACCGGAGTGGCGCCGTGGTTCACGGGTTTTTCTCGAGGGCTTGTGGTGTGGTTGGGCCATGAGTCGGCGGTGCTGATGGATGGAGTTGTGTGAGTGCTGGTTGATCGCTCTGTGTGGTGAGACGAGACATGAAGAGAGTGAGAGAGCGTGTGTGAGGGGAAGATAGTGATAAATTTGTGTGTAACCTGTGGCGTGTACTTCTTATTGGGGTTGCACTAATTTTTGAGAGAAATTTCGGTTCTACTTGTGTGACTCGAGTGAGGGTATAGTGAGAGTTGTGGACTGTCAGTTCTTTTTTGCTTGGAGTATTTTGTACGAGATTCTTGTGTTTTTCTTTACCTATGGAATGAGTGTTCTATTTTGTAATGTGTAACTTAGTACGAACCTATATGAGCACATGGAGCATGTTGTGGTCCATTTCTGGATTGCATAGTAAAAATACTACCTTGGTCAGATTTCGAGATGGGTGCTTAAAAGATGCACAACTGGACATTCACCTTTGTTGTGAAGTTTGGCTTCTTCGAGAGTAGAAATTATTCTGGGCACATGCAATGATATTTCGAATGAGCACAATGCATATGAATACCACCTTACTAGAGCATCCCAAAATACATGACCATCTGCCATATTAATTTTCGAGTTGCACTGCTAGCTTATGTGTCATGCGATGAGTTACACTATTCTTTGTACTAAGAGATATGTATTTATTAATGTGATTTAGTAGTCTAGCTTTAAATATTGTATTTTTTGGAATGTTAGCAAGAGAGGTGCTAAATCCATTGATTAGAAAGAAACTGGTCAAAAGACCCATACTACTCGGTTTATTAGAGAAAACCGGTTAAAAACCTAAATAACGGCAAGCCACATCTAAGAACATAAGCCGGATTTCGTGTACACCCTCGCAAACCACACATCCCTCTGATCGTAGACCACCTCCAAGAAGATACCCCTGCCTCCAAGAGGGATTGCGACGACGTGTAGCGCATCCACCGTCCGATCTAGAAGAGCAAATCTCGGGTTTTCCCTAGAGCAAGTTGGGGGAAAGGTAGGTGAGAAATGCTATGTCTATGCCTTCACCAAGGAAGTGATGTCCGTAAGCACCATCGTCAATGACTTCGACCATAGCCGGAGTAGGACTTTTACCGGCAAACTCACCCGCACAAACCCAATAAGGGGTCGGTTAGCCACCAAGCCATCCTTGCACCATTGCTCTAGCCCGCATCTGACCTCACTGTTGCACCTACCACTCCTCCATCTTGTTGCAGCCCCGCCCCGCCGGCCACACGCCATTGCTCTAGCCCGCATGCCTCTGTTATCACCATCACTGTGTGACCCGCTAAAATGTTGCCTCTCCACGCGTAGAGGTCGTGATGGGGTGCGCAGTGTAGGGTTCCATAGCAGAAAACAAAAAATTCCTATGTTGGAACTCCCTAACGCTCAAGATCTATCTAGTAGTAATGCAGTAACGACCGGAGCGTATAGAATACATACCGTTGTAGACTGTACGCGGTTAACATTCTGAGAGGAACGTGGTTGAAGTAGTCGAACTCATAGCCGACCTCAAGGTCGCAAAGCTCCTCGCAGGTCACCCCTTGCTCTTTCTTCATCGTGCAGCAGCTCCGGCTCATGACATCCAAGGTGCCTTTAGGTGAGGCCCCTCGTGGTTTCGTACACATACGGTGTATGATGACGACCTCCGACTCCTTGATCCTTGCCGGGAGTGCGGAAGTAGATCTCTGGCTTGGAATCCCTATAGCGCAACGGCGTGCTGCAGGTGCAGTGTCTCTTGCATGGACAGTCCTTACTTGGGACCATGCCAACGCATGGAGACGAGAGAGAAAGAGGGAAGAGAAAGTCAACCAAAGGACTTCTCCAAATATTGGTGTGTCAAATCCCACCCATGGGTACCCCTTTATATAGGGGGAGGGAGGTGTGCCCTCCCCTTTGGGTTTCCCATGTGGGACTAATCAAGGGAGAGAGAGAGGCGCCATGGGCCTCATCGGCCAGCCGGCCAGGGGTGGGCCCTAGCCCACGCACAGCCCTAGGCTAGCCGGGTGGGCCCCCTTGAAGTGGCTAGGCCTTGACCCTTTGGCCCTTGGCCCTTCCCTCCTTCGGTTTTCCCTCATGGGCCATTTTTCCCTAGGAAGTTTGGCCCATTAGTGGAATACCCCTTCAAATTAGATTTTAATATTATATTTAATATTAATTACATTAATTAATATGTAAATACATATTACAAAATCCGATTTGACCCAAAACACCTTTATGTTCCCTTTCAATTTCCTCCGAACAACTTCAGAACTTTCCCGGAACGATTCCGGTTCTCTCACGGAACTTTTCCGGTTTTCTTTTCTCTTTCATATGGTGATTCCAACTTACAGAGGATCTCTAGCTCATCGTACCCTTAAGTGTATTTTCCCACGGCTCGGTAATGGCACATACATGATCTCCATCAATGATCAATAGCGGGACCGGGATGCACATAATGACCCTTGTGCATTCCACGATGATAATGTCATTTGAACCGTAAACAGTCGTTTCCCATTCCCTTTGCGACTTGATACCTAGTTCACCCGAGATTTCATCTACGGTATCTCCATACCTTTGTTTGATCTCATTACCGATGCACTTGTTTTCTCATTTCCGTGTCATTGCATTCCGTGACCTAGTCACATGCTTGCAAGCTTCGTTAATGCAATGTCGCCAAGATGGCCACATATGTATCTATCCGTTACATGGATTGGCAAATCCTGGTCTTGATATGTACTCCTCTACGTGCCCCTTTGGGAAACCTGAGTAGCACCTTTTCGATCACCCAGTCATGGTGTGATACTTGATTACCATCTAAGCTCCCTCCAGAATGGTGATTTGCATTATCTCACAGTCTCAGGACCATGTTGCGAGGTTTCCTTAGTTTATCATTAATGGTGAACTTTGTAACTAGATCTTATTAAAATACAACTGGTTGGGTTGTTTGTCTATCACATTATTCAACTAATGACATGACCTCATTGTTAATTGGCATAAATGCCCATGATCTCGAAACCCTAGATCATCCTCATGACCAATGAACTAGTTCGCTAGAGGTAGCTAGAGACTTGGTTTGTTTACATACCACACGTATATTAATATTTCGTATTAATACAGTTATAGCATAGTATGAAACTATTACGAACTAATTGAGATATGAAAATAAAAACTTATTTATTATTTGCCTCTAGGGCATATCTCCTTCAGTCTCCCACTTGCAATAGAGTACAAATAATCTAGCTCACATTTTACTCATCATAAACCATATCACATATGCGTTTATTGATCATGCATGCTTATGGAAAACGTCATGTTCATGTTTTGTTTTACCAGATCATTATGTCTTTGCGAATCGTTAATGTCTTCCTAACTTTGACATTCATACCATTATCTCATAATGGGTTGAAGTATTCGTTTGGCGATAAAGTGAGACTTTGTTTCTAGTGTTTATAATGATGGTCGTTTCACTGTTGTCATCTAAACTTCGAAACACACTTTGCAATCCTTTGTGTATATACGGCAGTTATGGCAGTAGAACGAGGTCGGTTTCTAGGAGCCTACAGTGACTTTAGATCAAGCTCGATGGCTTTTTCATGGGCACTATGCCCTGGGACACATCATTCTACGTTAAAGACGAACTAGTCCCGCCATAACAATATACATCACATCAGATGGAGCCTTTATACTTCTATATCTATGTAGATCCTAGTGTATGAAATGCAACTATGCCATTTACTTTGCTTCTTACCATTCAAGTACAAACTTAATTCGGGTTCAGTGATTAACTCAAGAATCACTTCAAGACATGTTCTTATAGTTAAGAGCTTGTCCTTCCAACCAGAACTTCGGGTCACATTACGTCGAGTATACAATATGGTTGTATGGAAGAACCTATGACTAAGGCATAGGAGATGCAACACATCTCTTTCTTCCCTTTTAACCATCATTGTAATACTAAGACAATGCTTCATATAGTAAGAACTTCTTTCTTACCTTGTTCCATCCTAAACTTCTTCAGAATCTTTCTTAGGACATTCTGAACATCTTCAAAATCAACTCCAAGAAGCATTCGACATTCAATGTTTATTAAACTCACCAATCTATCTCGATAGATCTCATTGTTTAATAACTTCAACTTCATCCCAGTTTATCTACTTAAATGTTATTTACACCAATCACATAATTCACATATGTCATCCACATAACCTAGAATGATTTCACGCTCCCACTCAAATATGGCATCCATATTTGAGATCCAGGGATTTCACTTAGCTCCCACTCAAAATATGTCTGATACATATTATGATTCAGCCAAGCTACATAGCTCCCACTCAAAATATGTCATTTACATATTAAGATTTGGCCAAGCTAATTATCTCCCACTCAAATGCAGGTCCTCTCGATAGTCTTGGACATTCCAAATTTTTTTGATCATCATCAAATTGAGAATTCCACCTACGCGACTCCAATATCCATATATTGCTGGTGTAAATCCAATAGACTCAAGCATCACTACATTGTAGTCAACTCCTTGAATTTGTCCATACTTTGTGACAAATCGAGCTTTGCGTCTCCATTAAGTTTCATTTCCATCTTATGACTTTGAAGTCATTCAGAAATATCAAGTAAAATTCTTTACTTAATAAGATCAAGTAACATATTACTTCATAGCCTTAAATCTAACTTAATATAGGATTTTATGACTCCTGGTCATTTCTCGCACTTAGGTCCATCACGCTTCTTTATAGTTCGTAGGTATGTATTGTTCAAATAACATGACAAGTGAATCAATAATACAATTCCGCAAACTTGAAGAATATATCATTGAATCCTATTTTCTTAGTAAAACAATTTCTGTAAATGTTTAAATTCAAATTTAAATCTGTTTTAAATAACTTTTAAATTATAAATCCAAATAATACAAATGATATATGTTTTGAAACAGAAAAATGTGAGGAATTCAAATATGCCATTCAAAATGATGTTTGAACACTTTAAATTTTCGAGATGATTAAAATTACAATAAAATGCCCTTTTCTTAATAAATTAATAATTTTAATTCTATAACTCCAAATTCAACAAATAATATGTCTAAATCGATCAGCGCGATGAGGCCGTTCTATCTATGCATTCCTTGTTCTGAATTGAAGCATGCATCATGTCATTATTAAAATTCAGAACTGTTTATGGCAATAACACTTGACCAAATAAAGAATAAAATGCACTATTCTTGTACCTATACCTCACCCTTGCCATGCTACTTTAATGCCATGTAAATTGTGCATCATTTATCATGGCATGCTCGTTTGCTTGTCGCATCTTAATTCATATGCTTGTGCACTTTATTTATGTTGGCCCTTGTTTGTTTGGTTCTTCTTCGAATAGACGCCCAGCAGGAGAATTATCAGGAATCATAGGAGTTCTACCCAGATCCATCTCTCGCTTCAACTGAGCTGCCAGGCAAGAACTACCACATGCTTGCATACATATAGTACCTATTGCCTCTATCTTATTCTTGCATCATTGAGTCGCGATTGCATTAAATTGAATCCCAAGTACTGCATAGCCTTTACTTTTAAACCCCACCGAAGCTTGTTCCTCCATCCCATGAGCCATTACTACAGGAGTTGTTTGAGCCATGCGAGTCGTAAAAAAGCATGTGTAGGGTATATTAGTGTTTGATGGATAACGAGGTACCTAAACAACTTAACCTGAGTAGTAATGGGATAACTAATGAAAGAGGCACCGGTGAGCAATATCTGCTATTTGGTTTTTCATGCTCACTTGTGTCCCGTAGGACCCCGAGTACTTGATTCCTGTTCCTTGACTATTCACACTATCCACATCCGGGAGGCCTTATGGACCCCCCCCCCCGAGCCAGAGCTTGATTCATTCTTATTTCTTGGGGCCACAAAGTAGTTTGGGGCTTTGTTACTATTCTGTACTTATGCCATGCTTACTGTTTTATTTAATATTGTGCGTGGAGCACCTGTACTATTTTGGATGCGGAGTGTTTTTGCGGTATCGACAAGCCCAGTCACGCTTTCGGGTTCCCAGTCATTTACAGCCATTGACGCAAACCTTGAGTCCGTCTCGGAGTCAGCTAGCTTCGTTGCGGGTAGCTTAATGGGTGGCCCCCTGAAATATTACTGAATCCTGTGATCGCTTTGTCGTGAATGCCTCGTTGGGTTTTGAGTTGGTTTTTCCGAGGTTGATCGAGTGTGTGTTGCTATTTGTGCACCCCTGTAGGGTAAATCTTTTTGAAAGTCGTGTCCGCGGTTATGGACGACTTGGAGCACAGTTTCTCGATCATAGACAAGTGTAACTAAAGTACCGCTTTTAAATTGACTAAGTACCTGACTAGTAAATAGTGCAATACTCATGGAATGGTTAATAAACTGCCAACAGATGGGGGTTGTTCGTCCGCTTCCTCGTTGGTAAGCGAGGAGGAGGATGGATCTGTTAATTATACTGTTATAACTGCTGTTCTTAATTCACGGACATCCGTCTATCATTGGTTCGGCGGATGGTTAACGAGTATCTATAGACTTGTTAGTTATTATCTTTTGCTGCAATTGCGTCACCCCAGGTTGTGTCCCCTTTAGAGGCATAAAGACTTGCTGAGTACCCCTAGGGTCTCATATGATAAATTGTTTGATTTAGATGAACAGGTGTACTCGCAAGATGGATACTGGGTGGAGGAGACAGATGACGTTGGCAACGATCACTCGGTGTAGAGATTCCGGGAACGGGGATCCGTGAGATCTGTGGGCGGGATGTGTTTATTTATGTGGCATCTTATGCCGATTTGCTTCTTATCCTTACTCGGATCTTGTTTTCCGCTTCCGCCTGGTACTCTGATGTTTGATGTATGAGGAGCTATCCGAAACTATTATGTCTATCTAGGATATTTGGATCTTGCCGTATGGCGTTGTAATATTTCTATTTCTTTTAGATGGAATGGCTCTGAGGACTGTTGTATGTGGCTTGCATACATACTCACTTGTGTATGTAGTTGATCCCTTCGCCTGCCGATTACGCTGCTCGTTCTTGTCCCGATGATCTGAAAGTGGTTAGGACGGCCGAAAGGTCTACCGTGAGTGGCCCCGGGCCCCACCGTACTATTTTAACCACTTTCGCTCATCCAGGCATGTAACTAAGAGCGTAATTCACCGAGGTAGTTACAAGAGGGGGGCGTAGGTGGTGGCGGCGACACTTTGAGTTTGTGAGGCTAGGATGGGATCTGAGGAGGGAGGGATAGGGTGACCTAGCGAACGGGAGGGACGGGGATGGTTTGTCCAAACTATCCCTTTCTTTTTCTCTTTTGGTGGGGGTGTTTGGGTCTTTTTATCTTTTGGTGTCCCTGTCTGAAATTTGTGGGGAGGAATTTCGTACGTTGGATGAGAGTATGAGACCATGTGCATGGCTAAGATCTGTGGTGGGGGTAATCCGTGGGTAGTCTATACGTGTCCTCTAATTGCTGGCTCTATTCTGCAGGGCAAATGGCCAATGTTATGGCTACAATTATGACATAGTTTTGAGATAACGACTCCATATTATGCACATGTGCATCATAGGATGGGGAACAACGTGTCCTCTGATTGGCTGGAGGCGATCTGGAGGGTGTCGGTCGCTGTGTTAGGTTAGGGTTGGCTAGAGGGTAGGGTTTTGCTGGAGGCGATCTGGAGGGTGTCGGTCGCTGTGGCAGTGGCCGTAGTGGGGAGTTGGTGGCTGGAGGAGCTCGAGGTCGGTCGCGTGCGGATCAGTGGCGGAGAGGAGAGGTCTGCGCGGCTCAGCGGCAGGCTGCTGAGCGAGGAAGAGGGGAGGGATCGAAGGGGAGGCTAGGGTTAGCCGTGAGGAAGAGTGGCGACGCCGGGAGGGGAAGTGAGGTGAGGGAAGGTGTGTTTGTTTGTGCAAACCGTAGCCCTTGGATGAGAATTGATCAACCCAGATCAGACACGGATGGTCGATCCGTGGGAAGCAGATTCCTGCGATATGATTCCTCGTAAAAAAAGATATTTTCAAAGTGCCAAAAATGGGGTGTTTTGTGAAGCGACCATCAAATGAAAGTTTCAAAATGGTACCATCCTATTTTTTAAAAATACTAGACCATCTTGCATAGACAACGTCCCAACCGGGTAATCTCAAACCTTTCCGTCCACCCATGTTGAAAAAGACAAATTCCTACCGAATCGGTAGGAAGTGGGTCCGGTTTGAACTACAGGTATATGATCTTATGCTCATGATTTTTTGAAAAATCATTTTTATACTTACAATATGATGTTTCTTTAAAGATCCAATGTAAGTTTACCGAGCCTCATCCCTTATCTTCATGCCCACCGTTTTGACCATAGTTTGTCATAGGAAAATTTTCAAACGGGCGTAAGAAATTCAAAAATGGTCTGATCAATGTGCCCATATTATGCACACATGTGTATCTTGGGATGGTGAACAATGTTGCAGGAGGAAGTTTTATTTTTCATCGCACGAAAAAGCCATTTTCTATTTTCCGAGCGCAAAAGATGGGGTGTTTTGTGAAGCAACCACCAAATGATGAATTCAAAATGCTACCACCCCATTTTTCAAAAATACTAAACCACCTTACATGGACAATATCCCAATTTGGGTATCTCAAACCTTTCCGTCCACCCCTGACGAAAAAGACAAATTCCGCTGAATCAGTAGGAAGTGGGTCTGGTTTGAACTACATGTACATGATCTGATGCCCATGATTTTTCTAAAAAATTATTTTTAGAATCACAATATGATATTTCTTCAGAGATACAATTCAAGTTTAGTGAGGCTCGGCTCGGCTCCTAGCTAAGAACCTTCATGCCCGCCGTTTTGACCATAGTTTGAAATGGGCGTAAGAAATTCAAAAACGGTTCGATCAATGTAAATCCTTCACCTGGTGTTATATTATGAGACATATTTGTAAGGGGAAATACCAAACTTGGTTAATTGATTGCATCTCAAAAAAACCTTCACAGAAATGACCTATCATGTTCGAGGTTTCATGGCTTTCAGGCCAAACGACCAATGTTATGGTCAGAATCGGATCATAGTTTATGATAATGTGCCCATATTATGCACACATGTGTATCTTGGGATGGCGAAAAATGTTGCACGAGGACGTTTTTCTTTTCGTCGCACGGAAAAGCTATTTTCCATTTTTCGAGCGTAAAAAATGGGGGTGTTTTATGAAGT
Source organism: Avena eriantha (assembly GCA_910589775.1). NCBI lineage: Eukaryota > Viridiplantae > Streptophyta > Magnoliopsida > Poales > Poaceae > Avena > Avena eriantha. The sequence continues at coordinate 358,236,517 of OU342743.1, forward strand.
AACCACCAAATGGTTAATTTAAAATGCTACCACCCCATTTTTCAAAAATACTAGACCACCTTGCATGGACAATATCCCAATTTGGGTATCTCAAACCTTTTCTTCCACCCCTAGCGAAAAAGAGAAATTCCCGCCGAATCGATAGGAAGTGGGTCCGGTTTGAACTGCAAGTACATGATCAGATGCCCATGATTTTTATAAAAAATCATTTGTAGACTCACAATATGATATTTCTTCAAAGATACAATTCAAGTTTAGAGAGGCTCGACTCCTAGCTAAGAACCTTCATGCCCGCCGTTTTGATCATTGTTTGAAACATGCGTAAGAAATTTAAAAACGGTCCGATCAATGTAAATCCTTCGCGTGGTGTCATATTATGTGACATAGTTGTAAGGTAAAATATCAAACTTTTTTAATTGATTACATCACAAAAAAACCTTCATAGAAATAACCTATCACGTTCGAGGTTTCATGGCTTTCAGGCCAAACGACCAATGTTATGGTCAGAATCATGTCATAGTTTATGATAATGTGCCCATATTATGCACTTATGTGTATCTTGGGATGGTGAAAAATGTTGCATGAGGAAGTTTTCCTTTTCGTCGCACGGAAAAATTATTTTCCATTTCCCGAGCGCCAAAAATGGGGTGTTTTGTGAAGCAACCACGAAATGGTTAATTCAAAATGCTACCATCCCATTTTTCAAAAATACTAGACCACCTTACATAAACAATATCCCAATTTGGATATCTCAAACCTTTCCCTCCACCCCTGGCGAAAAAGACAAATTCCCGTTGAATCGGTAGGAAGTGGGTCCAGTTTGAACTACAGGTACATGATATGATGCTCATGATTTTTTGCAAAAGTCATTTTTAGACTGACAATATGATGTTTGTTCAGAGATCCACTGAAATGTTATAAAAATGTAGAGGTAAAAATCAATTATTTTGGACTTTATAAGAAAAATATACAAAAGAATTGAGAAACAAAAAAAGAAAAAACAGTCGGCCCGGACCTAATATACAATAGGCAAGGTCAATCCGGCCCATGGAGGCACCACAACTCGCTTCACTTCCTAGGCTACTGGCCCATTCAGTTGAGAGAAGTTGAAAGAAGAAAAGGGAGGATGTTCCGAGGCCCAGGCCCAACACACGGTTTCTTAGTTAATAAAACAAATGCGCGCGTACTTAACACGAAGCACTCTTTGGACTGGTGGTTCGCTTCGTCGCTTGAGAATGTTTCCTGAGGCGTCGCGTGTTCGATCCCCAGGTTGGTTGTTTTTTGCCATTTATACATTTATATGCGGCCGGTGAGTGAATAAAAGGAAGTGACAGCCAAATATTAACAAGAAGACGGTCGGTCCTGGTGGTTCGATGCACTTCAGCAAAGATCCATAGGGATCGTGGGTTCGATCACCCTATAGGAAATTTTTGCCATTTATACTTCATAAGGAGATGCGGCCGTGGACAAGCCACGTATAAAAGAAATGACACATAAGCATGACACGTAGGTGCAACCGCTGATGTGGTCGATCAATCATATCAATATTTTTTAATTTAAACATTATCACGATTTAGAATGGTCATAGTAGGCTAAAAATAAGATCCTAAGTTGTACTGCGTAGATTATGACGATTTTATCTTATAGAATTATGACGATTTTAACACAAAATATCATAATTTTAGGGGGTTGTGACCTCTATAAACGGTCTACGACCATTCTGTGCAAAATCGTCATAGATCTATGACGATTTCATTCTCGTCACTATGAGAAGGTCACAAGTAAACACATTTCTTGTAGTGTCTGACGCGTGAGGCGCGTCGGGTTGCTTCCCACGCGGTGGAAGCGAGGGAGTGGGGCAGGGTGGAGCAGGGGACGTGCGCGTGGTAGGTGGGCTCGACCAGGGGGAGGGCTATCGGTGGGGATCTGGTGGCGTGCGGCCAGGCTGGCGGGGTGGGGTGATGTGGCAAGTTGTGAGTGGTTGGGATGAGGTGGTGAGCGGTGCTGAGGTGGCGGCTGGGCCAGGGAGGTCGGGCCGGCTGCAGGTGCATGCGGCAGGGGAGTTGGCGGCTGGTGTGTGGCTCAGGGGAGAGGGAGTGGATGGTGGCGGCAGGTGAGAGGGATAAAAGAGGGTGGGGCTACGGTTAGGTGTTAGCTGGGTTGGGTCTGGGTTTGGAGGGGGCCGACTAGGCTTTTGGGCCTAGTTGGCTGCCTCCCAAAATAATGTAAACTTTTATTTTAATTTAAAATAGACTTTTGTAAATAGTTTTTAGACAATTAAAAGACCCGGAAAAGACCGGAGTTTTGACTTGAAATTAAGACAGGGGATATTTAGAAAACAAAGATAGGCTTTTAGAAAATAGTTTTAGGCAAACAAATGCATGATGACATGATGATGCTCAAATGCAATGTGGCATGATGACATGAGCATGCGGTCATGATAATGCAATGCACAAACACACCGCGATTTTCTAGTAGTGGTTTTTGCGGGATGCCACATCTTCGCCGCCCCCTCCTAGCCCTTATATAGATAGGCTAGGTCTCGGGTAGCAGGTCGAGTCGGTTACAAGTCAGGGTTTTCCCCTTCAAACTTTCTATCTTTAACTTCTTCTTGTTCTTCAAGCAATCGAGAGTCCGTGGGTTACTCGAGTCCTTCATTTGGGCCTTGACGACACCGTGGGCCTTTACGTATTTAGACCGTTGATGACCCACAAGTATAGGGGGTGTATCGCAGTATTTTCGAGGGAAGTGAAACCCAATTTATTGATTCGACACAAGGGGAGCCAAAGAATATTTATAAGCCTTAACAACTAAGTTGTCAATTCAGCTGCACCTGGAAACAATCTTGCTCACAACAGTTTATCAGTAGCAACAGTTTTGTAGTAGGAATAGTAAAGTAATAGCAGTAGTAAAACAAAGACAGTAGTAACAAAAATAGTAAACAGTGGGATTCGAGTGTGGTAGGCATAGGGATGGATGGACGGGCGTTGCATGGACAAGACAATTCACATAGCAATCAGAACATAGGGCAATTGCAGATAAATAAGATAAAGCATCCAAGTACTAGACAATCCTAGGCATGTGTTTCATATATAGTCATACGTGCTCGCAATGAGAACTTGCACAACATCTTTTGTCCTGCCAGCCCGTTTGCAGCGGGGCCTCTAGGGAACTACTGGCAATTAAGGTGCTCCTTTTAATAGAGCACCGGAGCAAAGCATTAACACTCCGTGAACACATGTGATCCTCACATCAAAGCCTTTCCCTTCCGGTTATCCCGATTTCTGTCACTTCGGGGCCATAGGTTCCGGACAACAACGTGTGTATACAACTTGCAGATAAGACCAAGAACAATACTATCATAATGAATCAATAACATGTTCAGATCTGAAATCATGGCACTCGGGCCCTAGTGACAAGCATTAAGCACAACAAGTCACAACAAAGTCATAAAGCACTAATAAAAGATACTAGGCACCATGCCCTAACAATCCGATGCCATTACATGAACGATCTCATCCAATCCCTACCATCCCCATAGCCTACAGCGGGGGATTACTCACTCATAGATGGGGGAAACAAGGATGGTCGATGGAGAAGCGATGGTGATGATGATGGCGATGATCTCCTCCAATTCCCCGTCCCGGCAGGGTGCCAGAACGGAGTTCCTGGTACTATTTCGTGGAATCTGGTGGTGGCGGCAGAGCGGAACTCCTTTTGGAAAATCGTCGAACCCCCCGAAGTTTTTAGGTCAGAAGGCTCCTTATAGGCAAACAGAGAGGCCGAGGGGGTGCCTGGAGGGCCCACGCCGCCCCCTGGCACGGCCTGGCCTGGCCCGCGCCACCAGGTGGGGTGGCCACCCCAGGTCTCTTCTCCGTCTCGTATTCTGGCTCCTGGAGTCTTTGGGTGAAATAGGATTTTTGGCATATTTTCCTGGATTTTTCCTGATAGTTGATTTTCTGCACAAAAAGTAGACACCAAGGCAATTCTGCTAAAAACAGCGTCAGTTCGCATTAGTTGCATCCAAATCACACAAGTTTAGAGGAGAAACAATAGCAAAAGTGTTCAAGAAAGTAGATACGTTTTGGACGTATCAACTCCCCCCAAGCTTAGCTTATTGCTTGTCCTCAAGCAATTCAGTTGAAAACTGAGTGCGATAAAAGAACTTTCACGAACACATTTGCTTCATATGATGTAAATATTCTCAGCAATGTGATCAACTACCTAGACAATTCATAATAAAGAGTATGCAACTGAGTCTACTTAATAGTCATTGCAAGCTATGAAAAGATTCCAACTCAAGAATAATAAGTAGCATGAAGCACAAGCATAAGCAACATTACAATGCTCATAGAAAGGTATGATAGAGTGGTATCTCGCTTGCCTTTGATTATGAATGCCAAGGCACCTCTGAAGTTCAAGTGATGACTAGAAATAAAGATATCAAGGATACAAGCATCAAAGTCATAACACAAATAATCAAGTAAATAAACAAACACAAAGAATGACAACTATGCTCTCAAGAAGGTGCACAAAGAATGTGTGGAGACTCAACAAGTAGAAGAAAAAGTTTTGAATAATTTGAAAGGCTTCCAAATGCTGAAAGTATGGTACTCGTTAGCTTTGAGCTCTCATTGCCCCTATCATAAGCATCTTGAAGGTGATTAAGGTTAAAGTGACACAACTAAGAGGATATGCTTGACAAGTTATAAACCGAAACCTCATGCCCCTTACTTACGAAGACCGATCCTCATGCTACTCAACTTCAGTCACGAGTAAGCTCTTGTCATTGTAAGTATGTGTGTATCATTAAGAACCGCCAACGGGGTACCCCTTGCACATGATACGGGAGCTTTCCCATAATCAAAATGACAAGGCAAGCAGACAATGAGCATCTCAGCGATCTTTTTATTTGCTATTTGCATAGGTTTTTATTGAGGATGCTTCATAGAGTGCTCATTATGGTGATGCTGCAAGTTTCCACCATGATTAGGCATGGCTTAGGCTAGCGGCCCATGCGTTTCTCTAACACACATACAAACTCCATGATCTTACAAGTTCCACTTTTATTTCACACCGCTGGGATCCGTAAGCAAAAGAACATGATATCAACGGGGTACAAAGTACAAGTGCAATGTTGAAAGCGTTCCCCATGAAACATGGTTCTGCTAATTTCAACTTATAAAGCGCAAGCATATACGCAACAAAGAAGGACCCAATGGTTCAAGTTTATTAGAGGCAATAAAGTAAAGTGTGCCATCAAGTTCGTGAGAGCTTTACTAACTAACTTTCTCATAACAAGCAAACATTTTATTCGGAAGAAAACAAGGCATATTGAATATGCACGGAGGTAGCAAATGATGCTAATGGGTAGGTATGGTGGACACTTTGGAAATATTTGGTTTAGGGAGTTGGAAACTTGAGTAAAACATACCCGGTGAAAGTTAAGGCTAGCAATAGTAAGGGAGCGACAAACGAGAGAGCGATAGCTGTCATTATCATGCTTTCACCAAAACAGGACTACTCATGGCATGAAAGTGATTCAAGATCCTCAAGGCAAAATAATTCATCAAGGCTCAACTGATTATTACAGTCATGTGCATGCGTGAGCATGTACCAAGTCAATCAAATGAAACAATCAGAGGAGGATACCACGGTGTCATACCAATTTATGAATAGAGTAATGCAAGCAAACATTCATGAGACATGCTACAAACTATTAGCGGGCTGGAGCTAATCACAAGAAAGCAAGAACTACTAAGCATCCAAAGAAAACATACACTCTACATGAACGGACTAAGCATGCCCACAGTGATGAGTATATGTACAAAAAATGAAAACAAATAGAGTTCGTTACCAGCCTCTTACCATGCCTCAAGTTGTCATTAATCCTCATTATTGCTCTTCACTTGTGTGGCTTGAATAATAATATGAAACCAATATCCACTGAGGACTGCCGAACCCTGAAGCAAACTCGCAAAAACCAAAGAAGAACAACAAATATTTTTGGTGTTTTTGATTTTTAAACAAGAACAAAAAGAGAAAAACAAGCAAAGCAAAATCTTTTTGGGTTTTTCGAAAAGTTCAAACAAAGCAAAAAGGGAAAAACAAACCAAAGAAAAAAGAATAAGCAAACCAAACAGAAACAACAGAAATATTTTTGGTCTTTTTGTGTTTTTAGAAAGCAAAAACAAAGAAGAACGTAAACTAAAAAGAGAACGAAAACATGAATATACAAAGTACCGACGCAACATGATATGGAGATGAGTGTGGTGTCGGCGTACCTCCCCCAAGCTTAGGCTTTGGCCTAAGTGGGTATCAATCCATGTACGAATAGGGGTTCCAAGCGGGCGGATCTTGGTAAGAATGGTCGTAGCTGGGCCCATGAGAAGAAGAGGAAGCTCCCCAATCATAATTGGGCTACTGATATGAAGACTCTCCCTCATTCGAGGGCTGGACCGAATCATCCGTGACCTCCCTTCTAGTGTCCTGCTCCCGTTGGGAGAGCTCTCCCAAGTACGTGTCAAGCTCCTCCTCAGTGAGGGACCATCCTTTTCTGTTATCAAGGTTAAACAAAACAGGTGCAGGCAAAAGAACAACATGCTCAAACTTGCTCTTTCTCCAACCAGCCTTGAGAAAGGTTATTTCATAAGATAACTCACTCATTCTAGCCCACGAGGAAACAAATTTATGATGTATCATGGAATTAAAATCAAGCCTCTCTATGGGAAACTGTAGGTCTAGATGATGAGCCACTAAACCATGCAATGCTAGCAAACGACAAGCAATGAGGCCTCCACAAATTCCACCTTTCTCACCGTTAGCAGCAAGACAGAAAGCTATCAAAGCACCCAAGTTGTAAGACCTATCTTGTCTAAGAGCAGCAGAGATAAATGCTAGATCAAACGAAGATAACTTATTAGCAGTTTTCCTAGCAAGAACACACTTGGCAATAAAGTAGGCAAAGTAGCGGATGGAGGGAAGATGAATGTTACGGATTTTTCCATTCTCCTTCAAGAAGCTACTCCCTTGGCAAATTTCTGCATATAAATCCATGAGTGGTTCAGGTCTCTCCTTAATCTTTCTACATGATCCCCATTGAGGTACCTTAATAGCTGCACAAAAATCATCAAGAGAAAGGTTGACAGCTATATTGTAAATTTTGTAATGGACCATGGGGTTAGGAAAAGAGTGACTAAATTTGAAGTCCTGCACCACAAACATGGTTAGCTTCACAAACTGACAAGGTTCATCTTCCAAAAAGTGCTCTAACCCTGCATTAGAAACTAAAGTGTGGAAATCTTGTAGAATTCCTGCAGCTCTCATGAACTCAGAGCATGGATAAATGGAGGGAAAAACTTCCTCCTCCCGGTGGACCTTCATGACCTCAGGCACCCAAAGCTCATGTTGGTTTAGGTGGTGTTCACTCATCTTCTATTCTGAAATTTAAACACCTATTAAACAAGTGATTGCAAAGTAAATATAATGAAGGATTCTACTCATAGGGACTTACAAGAGGCCTAAACATGCATCAAAACTATATCTCTAAGCATCAAACAAGCTTACAAGCTCTCATAACCAGTCACCTACAGCAGCAAAATACTCAACATATAATCCACTAAACACAAATCTACTTGGACAAGGGGAGGAGTCACATACCAAGGAACAATTGCTCCAAATTTCAGCAAGAAAGATGGGCTGAGCAAGGAGATCGAAGAAATCGAGAGCAACCACACAAAGAACGCGATTTTGAGCTATGAACTGGAGCTTACTCGGGAGAGAGAAGAAAGTGGCAGGTGAGAGAGGTAGTGGGGGGCCAGGGGTGGCTCACACCAAGGCATGGCGCCACCCAGGGCTGGCCGCACCACCACATGGTGTGCCTGCCTAGTGCCCCCCCCGGTACCTACCAGGTACTCCTCTGCCCCTTTTTCACATAAAAATTTAATATGAATTTTCTGGAATTTTTCGAGACACTTTATTTTTGGGCATTTTTCAGAAATAGAAGAATGATTTTCTGACAGACATTTTTTTTGAAACATGATGCAAGGACAAAACAAGGCTAGAACTACAGAAGTTCTAACATGCAAGCAACTAACAACACAAAGAAAACTAAATGAAAACAAAAACTAAAATGCAAAGGATAGAAATGAACGGAGATAATCATAATGAAAACATTGTTTTGTTCAATGGAATCCTTTTGTTAGCAAGGTTGATCAAGTCTTGCTACCAAAAAAATTGCATATGAGACAAAACTTTGTACTCCACTAATGATTATGTTACCTCAACCTTGATAGCAATGGTCCCAATCATAATAGTTTCAAATTTTCTCTTGGTATGGGACAATATATTTCTCCAACTTGAATGCCTTCAACATGTTCAATTGAATTCAAGCCATAAGTCCTTTCAATCTTCTTGGGGAATAGACAGTATGTTCCTTGTCATTAACATTGAAGGTCACCTTTCCTTGATTACAATTAATAATAGCTCCTGCAGTATTAAGGAAAGGTCTCCCAGGAATAATAGACATATTATCATCTTTAGGCATTTCAAGCACAACAAAATCAGTTAATATCAAGCAATTGTGAGCCACCTGAACAGGTACATCCTCACATATACCCACAGGAATAGTGGTAGATTTATCAGCCATTTGCAAAGATATATCAGTTGGTATTAATTTTTCAAGTTGAAGCCTCTTATAGAGAGAGAAATGCATAACACTAACTCCAGCTCCCAAATCACACAAAGCAGTTCTAACATAACTGTTCTTAATAGAGCAAGGGATAGTTGGAATCCCTGGGTCACCAAGTTTCTTAGGAACCTTACCATTGAAAGAATAATTAGCAAGCAAAGTAGAGATTTCTTCATTAGGGATCTTCCTTTTATTCGAGACAATGTCCTTCATATACTTTGAGTAAGGAGGCAATTTAATAGCATCAGTCAAAGGAATTTGCAAGAATAAAGGTTTCATCCACTCACAAAACATATTATAGTGTTCATCTTCCTTTAACTTGTGTTTTTTATCAGGGAAAGGCATAGGTTTTTGGACCCAGGGTTCTCTTTCACTACCATGTTTCTTAGCAATGAAATCTTCTTTGGTGTATTTAGTAGTCTTAGTGTGGTTTTCAGGTTCTTCTTCAACTTTTTCTTCATTAGGCACTTCATTTTTTTCATTACCACTTTCAGTTTCAGCATCAGAGATAGATATACTATTAGGATCTATAGCAGGTTCATAGGGTTCTACAACAGTTTTATGTTTCTTTTTCCTTTTCTTACGAGTAGAACCACTATTTTCAGCTTGTTGAGAATCCTGCTCAATTCTTTTGGGATGCCCCTTAGGATATAGAGGATCCTGGATAGCAGCACCACTTCTAGTTCTAATTTCATAAGCATGTTTTTCTTTAGCAGCATTAACTAGCAAGTCATTTTGCACTTTAACGAGTTGATATATTTGAGTTTGAACCATTTGAAAGTGTTTAACAATCATTTTAACATCATTAGAGGTTCTTTCCACAATATATTTCAACTCAACAATAGCTCTAGTGTTTTCCATTAGATGATTTTGCACCCTTTTATTAAAGTTATCTTGGTTAACAATAAAGATATCAAATTCTTCTAAGCATTGATCAGGAGGTTTCAAGTAAGGGATATCACCTTCATCAAAGTGTTGGAGGGAGTGTACCTCAATAGTGGATGAGTAGGGAATAGGTTTACTTAATTCTTCTATAGGAGGTAAATTCTTGACATCTGCAGCTTTAATTCCCTTCTCCTTAAGACATTTCTTAGCTTCCTTCATCACTTCATCATTTAGTTCAATAACTCCCCTCTTCTTTGATGTTGGAATAGGCACAGGAATAGATGTTTCAGGTACAATTACTTCAGGTATAGCTTGTTTAGGAGGAGTCCAATCTTCATAATTCTTGCTTATTTTAGCCATTAATTCCTCAGCTTTCTTAGGAGTCCTATTCCTAAAAACACAATCAGCACAACTATCTAGGTATGTCGTAGATTCCTCGGTTAGTCCATTATAAAATATATCAAGAAGCTCATTCTTAGGTAATGGACTTCCAGTCTGTGCATGAATCAAAGCACAAAACCTTGCCCAAGATTCGGGCAATACCTCTTTTTCTCCCTGTTTAAAATCAAAAAGTTCCTGCAAAATAGCATGTCTAGCACTGGGAGGAAAATATTTCTGCAGGAAAGTACTAATCAAGCACTCAAGGCTATCAATAGATCCAGGAGGTAAATTACTAAACCAAGTTTTAGCTTCTCCTTTCAATGAAAAAGGAAAAATCTTAGCAACAAAGTAAGTACGCATCTTAATATCATCAGAAAACAAGCCACTCATAGTAGAAAGTTCATTCATATGTGCTACCGCACATTCATTCTTAGTCCCACAAAAAGGTTCTTTCTCGACAATAGCTATGTAAGATAGATCGAGAGAGAAATCATAATCTTCATCTATAATGTTTATGGGAGAAGCAGCAAACTTAGCATCAAGAGATAATTTGGGTCTAATAGTATGCCTCTCAAGGAGACTCTTAGCAGCGCTCCTATCATGGGTGTTCTTACATTCTTCAATAAACTCACCGGTCATCTCAATATAATCTTCTTCAGTATCATAACTCTCACTAGACTCAGGTGAGCTAACGGGTATGGTAGTGTCTTCATTAGGAGTTTCGGTATTTCCAGCTATATTTCTAGCAATCATAGCATCTAGGAAAGGACCTAATGAACCACTCTTATCAAGCACAGTAGAAGCAGCATCATAAGCATCAGAAGTTTCAGATTCAGCAGTAGTAGCAGTGTGGGTAGCATGTGTATGTGGTGGTGTAAGGAACTTACTCAAAACAGAAGGTGAATCAAGAGCGGTAGAGGTGTTCAGAACCGTACCTCTTCTTGTAGTGGATGGTAAAATAGGAACCTTGCCATCACGAGACTTACCCATGATGGATGGAAAGCAGCGAACAATAGAGAATCCAAGTGAACTTGATAAATAAAGCTATGCTCCCCGGCAACCGCGCTAGAAATTAGTCTTGATGACCCACAAGTATAGGGGGTGTATCGCAGTATTTTCGAGGGAAGTGAAACCCAGTTTATTGATTCGACACAAGGGGAGCCAAAGAATATTTATAAGCCTTAACAACTGAGTTATCAATTCAGCTGCACCTGGAAACAATCTTGCTCACAGCAGTTTATCAGTAGCAACAGTTTTGTAGTAGAAATAGTAAAGTAACAGCAGTAGTAAAGCAAAGACAGTAGTAACAAAAATAGTAAACAGTGGGATTCGAGTGCGGTAGGCATAGGGATGGATGGACGGGCGTTGCATGGACAAGACAATTCACATAGCAATCAAAACATAGGGAAATTGCAGATAAATAAGATAAAGCATCCAAGTACTAGACAATCCTAGGCATGTGTTCCATATATAGCCATACGTGCTCGCAATGAGAACTTGCACAACATCTTTTGTCCTGCCAGCCCGTTTGCAGTGGGGCCTCTAGGGAACTATTGGCAATTAAGGTGCTCCTTTTAATAGAGCACCGGAGCAAAGCATTAACACTCCGTGAACACATGTGATCCTCACATCAAAGCCTTTCCCTTCCGGTTATCCCAATTTCTGTCACTTCGGGGCCATAGGTTCCGGACAACAACGTGTGTATACAACTTGCAGATAAGACCAAGAACAATACTATCATAATGAATCAATAACATGTTCATATCTGAAATCATGGCACTCGGGCCCTAGTGACAAGCATTAAGCACAACAAGTCGCAACAAAGTCATAAAGCACTAATAAAAGATACTATGCACCATGCCCTAACAATCTGATGCCATTACATGAACGATCTCATCCAATCCCTACCATCCCCATAGCCTACAGCGGGGGATTACTCACTCATAGATGGGGGAAACATGGATGGTCGATGGAGAAGCGATGGTGATGATGATGGCAATGATCTCCTACAATTCCTCGTCCTGGCAGGGTGTCAGAACGAAGTTTTTGGTACTGTTTCGTGGAATCTGGTGGTGGCGGCGGAGCGGAACTCCTTCTAGAAAATCGTCGAACCCCTCGAAGTTTTTAGGTCAGAAGGCTCCTTATAGGCAAAGAGAGAGGCCGAGGTGGTGCCTAGGGGCCCACACCACCCCCTGGCGCGGCCTGGCCTGGCCCGCGCCACTAGGTGGTGTGGCCACCCCAGGTCTCTTCTCTGTCTCGTATTCTGGCTCCTGGAGTCTTCGGGTGAAATAGGATTTTTGGCATATTTTCCGGGATTTTTCCTGATAGTTGATTTTCTGCACAAAAAGTAGACACCAAGGCAATTCTGCTGAAAACAGCGTCAGTTCGCATTAGTTGCATCCAAATCACACAAGTTTAGAGGAGAAACAATGGCAAAAGTGTTCGGGAAAGTAGATACGTTTTGGACTTATCAAGCGTATATACCAAGCTCGAGTACCTGTAGAGTATACCCATGTCACCAGTGCAATGTTGAAAGCGTTCCCCATGACAGCATGGTTTATCTAATCCCCAACAAATAAGTGCAAGCATATACAACATAGACGACACAATGGTTCGATTTATTAAGGGCAAGAAAAGTAAAGTGTGCCATCAAGTTCGTGAGAGCTTTAATCACTAATTTTCTCATAACAAGTTTAATTTGGAAGGTAAACAAAAACATGAATATACTTGGAATAGCATATGCTAGTAGGTAGGTATGGTGGACTCTTTGGAATAACTTGGTTTAGGGAGTTGGATACATGAGTGGAACTCATACTTGGTTACAGAGGCTAGCAAAAGACTGGGAACGACAAACTAAGAGAGCAATAATGGCCATAATCATGCAGAGCGACAAAACATCATTGATCAAAGCATAAAGTGATACTACAAGTTGAAAACTAAAGGATCATCAAGGCTATGGTGACTTGGGATAGTCATAACATGGTGTGAGCAAGCGCCAAGTCAGCCCAAATAAAGCACCAAAGGAGAATACCACTATACTATGCTTTAATATGCTAAAACAACGCATGATTCATCCAAGGCACATTAAGAAATCTCAATTGTTTATAACAAGTCATGCTACAGCAAAGAATACTAAGCATAAATCCAAAACAATATCAAGCATGGAATGACAAAGCATAGACCATAGTCAAAAACAAACTCTCTTTAACACTTTAGCATGAGCTTTCCTACTCTTCTCCCAACCAAACCAAACTAGTTGAAAACCAATGTATGAAAGAGGAGGTACAACCAATTTATTCAGAAAACGAAGCAAACAAAGAAAACGAAAAACCAAAATGAAAACAAAAAGAAGACGCTCCAAGAACAACACAACTGTGCATGAAACAATAAAAATGAAGTGTTTGGAAGAAACCTGGGATTTTTATTGATGAAGAGGGGATGCCTTGGGCATCACCAAGCTTTGAGGCTTGTACTTCTTGGATATTTCTTGGGGTGACACGCGTGGCATCCCCAAGATTGAGCTTTAGTCCATCCTTCATCTCATTACTCATTCCTTCCATACACTTGAAATTTTTCCTTCATACAAAACTTCACACAATCTTTATTAGCAACATTAGTGCACTCAAGATAATATGTCTTTAGGTTTAGTTATAACACCAATAAAACTTCCATTAAAACAGTAGATACTGTAGCACTTCCCTGAAAAAGCTCAATTCCCCAAAGAACTCAAAAAGGAACCAACAAGAAGCAAATGCAGAAAATGGCAGAAATCTGTCAAAACAGACCAGCATGTAAATACGAATTTTTTCGAAGACCTTCTGTTGATCAAATCAAAAAGTGTTGAACTAAATAAAGTTAGATAACAACCTGGAACAGAAGTACAAAAATTCACGCCACAAAAGGATGTACAGAGATTTTACACGAAATTTTACGGTGAAGCACAGAAATCTGTTTCGGGACAGCAACTTTCCCAATCATTACTTCTCTCCCATTAGAGGTTACTCTTGGCACAAAAAGCAAATAAAAAGGATAAGAAGTGGTTATTACTGAAGTAATAACTTCCAAGACTCATCTAAAACTTTCGAGTTATCTCCCAACAACTACTTTTCTTTAACGCCTTTAAGTTAGGCATAAAAAGCAAGAAAAAGAATCAAGTGTTCTCAAATGAAGAAGCATTAAGAGCAAATTTTGTTTTCATAGGAGAGGCAAAAGAAATCTTCTCTCTCTTCTTAGGAAAGTGTTCTATACCTTTCTTGAGTGGGAGTTGATATTTAATGGTGCTTTCTTTCATATTAATAATGGCACCAACAGTTCTAAGAAAAGGTCTTCCCAAAGTAATAGGACAAGAAGCATTGCATTCAACATCCAAAATATAGAAATCAACGGGGGCATAGGCATTGTTGACCATAATAAGAACATCATTAAGACTCCCCATGAGTTTATTTTTAGCATTGTCATCAAGTGGGACATTCAAATAACAAACTTAAAGTGGTGGCAAATCAAGCATATCATAAATTTTTCTAGGCATAATAGAAACACTACTATCAAGATCACATAAAGCTTTGAAATCAAAATCATTCACTTTCATATAAATGATTGGTTCCCAACCATCTTCTTGTTTTATAGGAATAGAAGCTTTATGTTTCATCTTTTCTTCTTTAATCTTTATGAGAGCATCGGTAATGTGTTTTGTAAAGGCCATGTTCATAGCACTAGCATTAGGACTTTTAGTAAGCTTTTGTAGGAACTTAATAACTTCAGAGATATTGCAACCATCAAGATAAAAACCATAATTATCATCTAAGGTAGTAGAGCTATTTCTAGCCTCAATACTAGTGGTGGTGATAGTAGAAACACTAATGTTTCTAGAAATTTCATCTTCTCTTTCCCACTTAGCATGTAATTCAGCTAATAGTCTAACATTTTCATCAATTCTAACTTGTATGGCATTAGTAGCTACAAAAGGATTATCATTAGTTTCAGGTTTAGCAGCCATTTTATTAATCAATGAAGATTGAGCTTCAGACAAAGATGATATATTCCTTTCAGCATTAGAAAGTTTCAATTGTAAACTAGGAATTTCCCTATTTAGACTCTCAAGTTGATGGCTAATGTTCTTCAAAATGATAGATTGTTCCTCCATAGTTTTAGTAGAAAGTTGATTTTGTTCATATTGCATTTGCATGAAGTTCTTAGTGGCTCTTTCAACTTCTAAAATTCTTCCTTCACTAGGTAATCTAGGTTTTCCATTATAACCATAAGTATTATTAGGAGGGTAAGGCCTATAACTGTTATTACCGTAAGCATTGTTGCCAAAATTATTATTTCTTATAAAGTTCACATCAACTTGCTCTTCTTGAGCAACCAAAGAGGCTAAGGGAACATTATTTGGATCAATATGGGCTTTCCCATTAACAAGCATAGACATAATAACATCAATCTTATCACTCAAGGAGGAGGTTTGCTCAACAGAATTTACCTTCTTACCTTTTGGAGCTCTTTTAGTATGCCATTCAGAGTAGTTAACCATCATATTATCCAGAAGCTTTGTTGCAGCACCCAAAGTAATGGTCATAAAGGTACCTCCAGCAGCAGAATCCAATAGGTTCCTTGAAGAATAGTTCAATCCTGCATAAAAAGTTTGGATGATCATCCAAGCAATCAGTCCATGAGTGGGACAATTCTTTACCAAAGATTTCATTCTTTCCCAAGCTTGAGCAACATGTTCATTATCGGATTGTTTAAACTTCATTATTTCACTTCTCATAGATATAATCTTAGCAGGAGGATAGTATTTTCCAATGAAAGCATCTTTGCATTTAGTCCAAGAATCAATAATATTCCTAGTTAAGGAATTCAACCATTCTTTAGCTTTTCCTCTCAAAGAGAAAGGAAACAATTTCAGCTTAATAATATCTCCATCTATATCCCTATGCTTTTGCATCTCACAAAGTTCAACAAAGTTATTTAGATGGGCAGCAGCATCTTCATTACCAATACCAGAAAATTGTTCTCTCATAACAAGATTGAGTAAAGCAGGTTTAATCTCAAAGAAAGTAGCTTCAGGAACAGGTGAAGCAATATGTGTGCTCATAAAATCATTGTTGTTGGTGCTAGTGAAGTCACACAACTTAGTGTTTTCAAGAGTAGTCATTTTTGTGTGTTTTTTATAAAGAAAGCAAACTTGTAAAACTATTTTTTGTGTGTTTTTGATAAAGAAGCAAGCAAACAAAGCAAAAGTAAACTAAGAAAAATAAAAATAACAAAGTAAAGAGATTGGTTATGAGGGACTCCCCTTGTGAAGATGTCCTTGACTCCTCGGCAACGGCGCCAGGAAATATGCTTGATGGCCCAAAATATATCGAGCTCGTTGGGGAACCCCAAGAGGAAGGTATGATGAGCATAGCAACAAGTTTTCCCTCAGTACGAAACCAAGGTTATCAATCCAACAGGAGCAAGGAAACACCCCAAAGGTGTATCTAGCTGAACGTTGGCAGGGCGCACTACCGGTGCCAGCAGCAACGTGGAGACCTGCACAACACAACCACAGAACTTTGCCCCCAACTTATGATGAGGTTGTCAATCTCACCGGTTTTGCTGAAAACAAAGGATTAAACGTATCGAATGGAAGGAAGTAATAGTTTGTAGAAAGTAAACACAAAGCAGTAAATAGTTGATTGTAGATTAAATTTAAAAGAAAAGACCGGGGTCCATAGTTCACTAGAGGTGGCTCTCCTTAAGATAGATAACATGCTGGGTGAACAAATTACAGCGGGGCAATTGGCAAACATCGAGAAAGCATACAAGCATATACTAATCATCTTGACTCCTTTGAGATACGATTGGGCATTACAACATTATACATAGACCGCCATCCAACTGCATCTATGACTAATAATCCACCTTCAGGTTATCATCTGAACCCCCTCCAGTATTAAGTTGCAAGCAACAGATTATTGCATTACGAATTTCGTGTAAAGTAAAAAATACGATTGTTCTATGAACAAAGGATTGTTGTTTTCTCCCTAGTAGCAACAACACATCTAATACCTTAGAGATTTCTATCACTTCCCCAGATTATCAGAGGCATGAACCCACTATCGAGCATAAATACTAACTCTTGGAGTTGCTAGCATCTACTTGGCCAAGATAGCTACTAACAACGGAAAGCATGCAAGGTCACAAATAACAAAGACATGATATAATCAATAATCAATAATCAATCTGAATTAGCATCTCAATATCCATCGGATCCCCGCAAACACAACATGAATGAATTACAAATAGATGACCTTGATCATGAACGGAGCTCACAAGATCTAGACATGATAGCACAAAGGAGGAGAACCAACCATCTAGCTACTACATGGACCCGTAGTCCAGAGATGAACTACTCATGCATCACACCGGAGGCTTGCATGATGATGAAGAAGGCCTCCAGGTGAATTGCCCTCTCCGGCAGGGTGCCGGGAAGAGCTTCAGATCCCTCCCGATCTAGGGACAGAGACGACGGCGGCTACAGAGTCTTTCGTGGAATTTTGATCGGGTACTTAGGGTTTCCGTATCAGAGGCAATATATAGGCGGAAGGAGAGGCCGAGGGGGTGCCTGGGCTGGCCACACCACCCCCTGGCACAGGCCAAGCCTGGCCGTGCGGCCAGGTGGTGTGGCCGACCTCTGGCCCTTCTCCGTCTCGTATTCTGGCTCCAAGTGTCCCCCGGTAAAATAACGACTTTGGCTTTTGTCCCGTCCAATTCCGAGAATATTCATTTTCTGACTTTCCTGGAACCAAAAACAGCAGAAAATAGGCAGCTGGCATTGTGGCTCTTGTTAATTGGTTAGTCCAAGAAATCATATGAAAAGTACTCCAAAGTGTGGACAAAACACAAGAAAGTAGATAAAACCAAGCATGGAACATCAAAAATTATAGATACATTTATAATGTATCACCTGTCATTGAAGATCTCTTGGATGAACTACAAGGAGCATCCATATTTTCCAAACTGGATTTAAGATATGGGTATCACCAAATAAGGATGGATCCTTTGGACATTCCCAAAACAACATTCACAACTCATTTGGGCCACTATGAGTACCTTGTCATGCCCTTTAGCTTGACTAATGCACCAGCCACCTTCCAACAACTTATGAACAACATATTTTCCACCTTTCTAAGGAATTTTGTCCTTGTGTTATTTGATGATATCTTGGTATACAACAACAACATCAAGCAACATAGATCCCACCTGTCTCAGGTATTACACATCCTCAGGCTACACCAGCTGAAAGCAAAAAGGTCCAAATGCACCTTTGTAGCTACCTCTGTTGACTATTTAGGTCACATCTTGTTAGGACAAGGAGTAGCAATAGAGCCCACTAAGATTGCTGAAATCACACAATGGGAAACCCCAAAGAACATCACACAATTGAGAAGATTCTTGGGGTTAACTGGGTATTACAGGAGGTTTATCAAAGGCTATGCTTCCATTTGCAAACCTCTACACGAAGCACTCAAGAAGAATAGTTTCATCTGGCAGGAACCCCAAAAACTAGCCTTTGAACAACTCAAGGTGGCCATGACAACGCCACCTATACTCATACTTCCAAAATTCTCTCTCCCCTTTGTGCTTGAAACTGATGCCTCTAGTACTGGACTTGGAGCAGTCTTAATGCAACAAGGCAAACCCATTGCTTTCGTTAGCAAATGTCTGGGCCCATCCACAGATGCTCTATCAGTGTATGAAAAAGAAGCTCTAGAAATCTTGGAAGCTTTGAGAAAATGGAGACACTACCTCTTGGGCAACACTCTAGTGATCAAGACTGATCAGAGAAGCCTCAAATACCTAGCTAGCCAAAGATTACTAGAAGGCATTCAACATAAACTCATGCTTAAATTGTTGGCGTATGACTACACCATTGAATACAAGCAAGGCAAAGACAACACTATGGCAGATGCTTTATCAATAAAGTTTGAACAACCAATGGAAGACTCTTGCCTAGCTATTTCTGCTGCTATTCCATCTTGGATGACTGAAATTGTTGACACTTATACCAATGATGACAAGTGCACACAACTTTTACAAGCATTGGACATACAACTAGAGAGCAATCCCAATACAAGCTATAATCTGGCCTCTTGAGGTACAAAAACAGACTAGTCATTGGCAAGACCACTAACCTGAAGGAGAAAATCTTCCAAGCCTTCCACTCTTCCATCTTTGGTGGTCACTCTGGTCATAGAGTAACTCATCATAGAATCAAGCAACTCTTTTACTGGCCAAACATGAAACAGTTCATCGCTACTAAGGTTGCTGAATGTCCTACTTGCCAGATTTCCAAAACTGAAAGAGTGCATTATCCTGGCCTAGTAGATCCACTCAGCATTCCCAAAATGAAGTGGTCTAAAATAAGCATGGATTTTGTGGAGGGCCTCCCAAAGTCAAGAGGCAAGGATGTCATACTGGTGATTGTAGACAGATTGACCAAATACTCACATTTCTTGACTCTATCACACCCCTTCACTGCCCAACAAGTTGCAACCTTGATCATCAACAACATATACAAACTGCATGGACCACCAAGTGTCATAGTCAGTGACAAAGATAGAATATTTACATCTAAGATTTGGCAAGAAATTTTCGCTTCTCACAAAGTTCGGCTCAACTTCAGTACTGCTTACCATCCTGAATCAGATGGTCAAACTGAACGTGTTAATCAGTGCTTAGAACAGTACCTCAGAGCTATGGACTTCAAGGAACCTAAGAAATGGGCAGATTGGATCCCAGCTGCTGAGTGGTGCTACAACATTTCATACCACACCTCTCTTAAGACCACACCATTTGAGGCATTATACAATTGCCCTCCACCTTAGATGCATGGCATCTCAGTTCCTTGTAATGTCCCTGCTGAAAGTGAAGTCACACTTCCAGAAAGAGACCATATGGTCAAAGCACTGCAGCAAAACCTGTTACAAGCACAAAACAGGATGAAAAAGTATGATGACCTAAAGAGAACTGAAAGGCAATTTTTAGTGGGGGCCATGGTTTACCTCAAAATGCAACCCTATAGAGAAACTGCCCTAGGGTTAAGGAATGCACTAAAACTATCTTCCAAATATTATGGACCCTTCAGAATCTTGTAGAAGATTGGTAAGGTGTGCAACTTCCAGAAGGACCACTCATACATGACGTTTTCCATGTCAGCCAACTGAAGGGGCATTTGGGTCCTCAAGCTATTCCAAACCCAAATTACCCTTGGTAACAGCCGAAGGCAAGATCAAAACCAACCCTCTGGCTATCCTCCAATACATACAAGTTCCTAGGAGCGCAGGCGCATATGATGTTCCAGTTGCTGAATGGTTAATTCACTGGGAGAACCTCACCCCTGAAGAAGCTACTTGGGAGGATGCCAAGTTCATTCAAGCAACCTTTCCAAATTTTCAGCCTTGAAGTCTGAAGCTGGCCAGGGAGTATTGTCAAGACCTGTGCGTATCTGTCTCCCCTGTCCCTGGATGGCTGGGATGCTCTCTTACCGTTTCGACGAATCCTACGGCCTACCATGATTTCCTTTAAATAATTTGTATGCGAACTTAAACTGTCGAGGCTCCTGTGGTTGGGCTATAAAACCGTGGAGAGTGGGTGGCTCGACTAAGAAAAAACCCTAATTTCCCTTTCCTGCACTTTATCTCAACATCTACTTTCCAGTTATTTTACCTAGCAATTACCTACTTTCCTGCCTAGATCTAGCTTTTACCAGCAATTAGCTACTATCCATGTTCAATTTCCACTGTCGGATCCCCAATTCCGATGAGGTCCTGACAATGCCGGCGCACCTCCCCGCACCCACCACCGACGCACCTCCACAGCCTCCCTTCCGCCATCACGAGCTGCCACGGATTCCACTGCGCACCACTCAAACGAATCCTCCTTCGTGGTTGATCCTGGCCAAGAGGCCAGTTGTGGCACCTCCAGTCGACACACGCCGGGCCTGTGCTCGCATGGCACTGACGGCGTGTTGGCGGCAAGGAGCCCGTATTGCGCGTAGCCCCTGTCCACTTATTCTAGGTTGCCTCAGATTACCCTGCTCGTTGGAGAAGGAGAGTGACGCGTCGCCTCCGTTCGACAAGGAGGTGATTGGGGAGGGCCTCCCCTGGACCAGGAGTAATTGGGGGCGAGAGGGAGGGGCGGGAGGACCCACAGATGTATCAACACGGACAGTCCTGCCTGCCTCCGATTCAATAGCTGCTTGAGGAAAACTGCAGCGAGGGATGAAGGCGTAGGAGCCCCGTCCAGTGGCGATGCATCCAGTGGCACATAGGAACCACGGCCTGGCGGCCTGCCGGCGGCAGCCGACACGGAGCGCTGCGGAGGTTCCGTGCGGTGGGAACAACCGAACAACAGGCGGCGCAGCAGCTTGGTGCAGTTCGTGGGGTGGTCTACTTAGCGGTGGCACCCTGATAATATAATCAACCAATCAGGAGCAAAATCATCCAATAGAAAATGGAACCGAACAAAACTACGTCGAGACAAATTATAATCTCTACTACTATACTAGATGGGGAGTTTCCCCGATGCACCACTCGAGCATACAATATATTTTTTCCACATTTTCAACCTTGCGAGCTGGAGCTAGCTATAGCCCCCTGATGTACATTTCTCACCCGAAACTGATGCATTTGGCTTCAATAAGTTCATATGTACTATAATATTTGACCCTGATGCTGCATCTGTTATAACACATAGTTCTGCTCCTGCCCTCATGGATAGCCTTGACCATTTTTTTCAGAGACCGCTAGCCTATAAATATCCCCCATGGGCATGTAACCATTCACTCTCACCTGAATACAAAGCAAGTGGAGAGGCTTCCGAGGGACTTTAGAAAGACTTGGAGAAAAGGGAGCTATGTGGCGACGTTGGAAAGGAGTTCCAAGTCTAGCTACCTCAAGCTCGGGAGTTTCCTTGACAAAACAACGCAACCATCATTGTACTAGCCTCGACGGGAACTTGGAAAGGAGTCGCAGAGATCGCTAGTCGCAACCCTCTCCCAACATAGGACTAAGCCGCAATCTAACAAGGTATACAGACCTATTAAAAACATTGTTGAGCCAAATTTATTGGTATACGGCGACCTTCGCTATTAGGCTCCCATGCACACCTTGCTCGCTCTATGACGTGACTCATTGTCTATTGGCACTCCTACCCTCTCGTGAGTTGTTGGATATGATTATAATGACACGTGAGAAACTGTGGTGAAGAAATAAAATATAGGCGGTGTAAGATAGATTATGCTTGACTAGCTGAATGCCCGTGCGTTGCTACGAAACAAAATTAAAAATACATACACATATTTTAAACAATTATCCTAAATTCAAAAATGATATTAAACATGAAACCATGTGATTTCCATTCAAATAGCAATTCAGTCGCCAACTTCTTTCATCGGCACCTTAAATACACTTCAGGAAACTACGAGAACGTTTTTTAGATATCACTGCAAGCAATTTATTATTAAAAGATCACAAGTTATAAATCATTGTGTCATCCCAAGGATGCCACCTGCCACCAACCGGACCACCGGGGCCACCAACGCCATGGTTGGCGCGGGCTCAATTAGCTGATGGCTACAAGCGCGGGCACCTAGGACATGCCACCATGCGGCCCTCGCAGCCACTTCAGCCGCCAAACCGTAGGATTAAGGGTCACCGCCCTGGCTCTTGTCTCTGCCAAGATTTTGGGGCCGCCGCCCGGGCTACCTTCTCCTCTAGCCACAGCTTTCCGTCCAGGGCCGGGCACCTAGGACAGGCCAACCATGCCGCCCTCGCGGCCACTTCGGCCGCCGAACCGTGGGATCCAGGGTCGCCGCCCTGGCTCTTGTCTCCGCCAAGATTTTGGGGGCACCGCCCCGGCTACCTTCTCCTCCAGCCACAGCTTTCCGTCCAGGGCCACCGTGTCGCACCGGCTAGGAGCTCCCACCACGCGAGGAGAGGAGGCCCCCTCCGCCGCCACCTTGGGACGGGATGAGATCCCGCTGCCGTCGTTAGCCACACAGTCTTTGCCGGCGGCGGGGATGGTCGGAGGTGGATGGGTGAGTGGCATTGGCGGCTAGGGTTTTCCGTGAACAGCTCCCCTAGGGACAATGCGAGGCCCAGGTACCGACTGCATCTGAGTACATGACATCTTAGGAATCTTCATTCGTCGTTCGTTATTCACAAAACACTGCTATTAGAAATTAGATAGCAAGAAAATGACACGCGGATCAATCTTTTTGTTGATGGTACATGCACATTAAACTTACTTAAAAGAGAAGAGATGTGGTATGTGTACTGTAACGTAAGTGCACCTAGCTTAAATCAAAATCATGTCGAGAACCAAGCACTGGCTTGGCTTGCGAAACCAAGCACTGGCTTGGCTTGCGAGTGCACAGCCAGCCCACCCGGGTTCGAGTCCCTATGGAGACCGAATTAAATGAGATATTATCCAAACGCGTATAATCCGCTGTTGGAGAGGTCTCGTCTACCTAACAATGTACAACCCGCGAAGGATCATTTCCAGGGGTCAACCTTTTTAAATCAAAAGCACGTTACTACGGTATTGAACGGGAAAGTGCATGATTCATCCTTTTCTTCCCTTAAATTAGTTATACGGCCTCTGTCTAATTGTTGATGTTTTGCGGCAGCATACTAACCATGGAAGTCCGCCCTCACGATGCCACCAAAATTTGTAGACGGAAGGTTTCGCTTAGGGAAGATTTCGGTCTTATTAGACACACATCACGCACACGAGGACACACACCGGTCGATCCCACGTACCCCACACCTTCTCCCTCTTCTCTTCAATCCCCAATCTGACACCTGCGTCCTCGCTCTTTATCCACCACCTGTCCACCTCCCCTCTCACCCGAGCGCCTCCTCTCTCACCCTCACCTGAGCGCCTCCTCCCCGCCTCCATGCTCAGCCTCCGGCCTCGCCCTGCTCTACGTCTTCCCCAAGCGGCGAGCACGCGCGCGAGATTCCCTGGCCCTCCCGCCTCGCCTCGCTCGAACCTCACCAGCCACCGACGCCAGGAGCACGTCCTCATCGTCGACTCGGACCCCGCCACCAGACGCCGCCACCTCGTCCTGCTCCGCGTCTTCCCTAAGCGGCGAGCGCGAGATCCCCTCTCCCTCCTGCCTCGCCTCGCTCGAACCTCGCCAGCCACCGATGTCGTGGACCCGGACCCTGCCACCAGAGGCCGCCGCGGCGCCGCCTCGCCCTGCTCCGCTCGTCCCCAAGCGACAAGCACGCGCGTGAGATACCCTCGCCCTCCGGCCTCGCCTCGCTCGAACCTCGCCAGCCACCAACGCCAGGACCACGTCCTTGTCGACCCGGGCCCCGCCACCAGACGCCACCGCTAGGAGCATGTCCTCGTCGACCCGTACCCCAGACGCCTCATCGCGTATGTCTTCGACGACCACCTCTGCAACGAGTCCAATGGACACGTCTGAAAAAAAGTCCTCGCCGACAACCGTAGCAAGCCAGCCTGCAGGTCCCGTGGCTCATGTGATGGTGAGTTGGCGATGGCGGCTAGTGAAGGGCGTCGGCGTCCAAGGTCGTGGACGAGTGGCGCTCAAGCCAGAGGAGGCGATGCCTACGGGCGCCATGTGGAGGCAGGGTTTGTAACTTAGCGGTGGCACCTTTTGTAATATTCTCAAATAGCCAGGGGCAAAATCGTCCAAATAAAATCGGACGGAAATTTTGTAGGACAAACCTACCGTAAGCAAAATTATAGTATAGATAGATAGATAGATAGATAGACTACTTAAAAAAAGACAAAGTGTTACGCTTCCTGGCAAACCAGGTGTTTCGCTCATCTCAAAAAAGAAAAAAGGTGTTTCGCTCGATTCATCGTCGCGCTCTATCGTTCGTCGTCCACACATGGGCCAGGCCCATTGAAACTTGCGCTATGTCGCTTTCCAAACGTCATGCCGAAACCATCGCTCTCTCCCCGTGCCTACGTGACCTTGGCGGCGGCGCTACATCGCGCCTCATCCTCTCCTCTGCTTGCCCTTCCATAGCCCTGCCACCCACGCCCGCGTCCGACGGTGAAGACTCGGGAGAGAAGGCGGCATCGTTCCCTCCCGTGTCGAGCCCCCCACAAGGGCCAACACATCGCGCCCACGTCTCCATGCGAGGAGCAGCAGCAGTCGGTGAACATCGCAGAGAGCGCGGCGAGATGAACATCGGGCGTGGTGGTGCGTTGCGTTCTAGGCCATAGGGCGCGCCGGGCCAACATCTGTGTCCAGGTACGCTAGCTACTCTGCCACTCTGAACTTGTCTGATCTTTCACCGTCTGTTTAGGAGCAAATCCTTGGTCCAGGCAGGCGGCATGCCAAGATTTTTTTTCCTCAGTTGATGCAGACCAGGCGCTTGATGAAATGTCTAAAGGGCATATAGTTTATTTTTCCCCATAATTCGGTCTGTGAATTTTTTATATGTTGATTGTTCAAGAGGAGAGAGTTCCAGTTTTGACTGCAACTATTAGGTGTTCAACAACATCAGACCAATATCTGATGTCAGTCTGAATGCATATACTTTAGAAGATGTTGATTTACCTATATATTATAGATAGCAGCTTTACAATTACTCTATGATCACACATGTTATCCTCAGTTTGGAGACGATGTGTATATGGCAATTGAGTTGCTTGTCCTTGTTCATACATATGGGTGGCAATATCATAAATATGTAGCTAGCATTAGTAATATTTTGTTCATGTGTACAGCGCCACAGGAAGTGGCTTTCTCGTGCTAGTTGTATTCTTGTAGTTGTCAAACCGTTTGAACAAACCTTCGTCGATTTTATCTTGTCTATAACAGCTGAATCTGCAATCAGAATGGCATGATTTAAATTAGAGCCTAGCGAGTTACCAATATTTCAGACCGCTTTCATGGATAGACATGACAAGTCTGATGAAAGGCCTGCGTGTACACCTGCTGAAAGTAACGACTCAACAAAGTACAAACTTTTGCTAGCACTCCTGAGATTATTTTAGTAACTACCGTTTGCTCTTTGATATTCTTAGGAGATTGCAGCAGAGAAAGCTTTGGTTCGAAAAGTTGGTTAATATTTGTTGAATACGATGATCCCAAAGTTTGGTCAGGATCATTACACTAGCTATAGCTGTAGAATGTTTTAGGATGTTTTGTGTTGGTAATATCGCTGGCTTTGATGCAGGCGTGTTCTTATTTTCTCCAAGGGGAATATCGATGTATTTGGATGTTGCTGACTCAGCCAACCTCCCACATGGTTGGAGCCTATTTATCTTGGCGCGGAAGGTTCCCTGATGGGACGGTGTTCGATAGCATCTACAAGCATGACAGGCCACTGATGTTGCGCATCGGTGCAGGCAAGGTGTGAAGCATTCACCCACTGCAAGATACAATCTCTATTGCAGGCATGTAGAGTTTTCTTTGCAAACTATGATCTTTGATCTGGGATTAAACCCTATTTTTGTTCATGGATCCTCCAAGGGCTTGAATAGGGTTCAACATATGATCGATGGTACCACCAAAACTCTAAAATTAACTCTATACTTCAAGCATTGGCTTCTCGTCCATATGCCAAATAATCTATGTGTTTTCTTGACGGTGATGTGTCTATTGTGATACTGGTTGCAGGTGGGAAGTGCAAGCTATTGATACCACCGATTTTGGCACGGACCTGAACCGCAGGTTGCTTCTCAGTTAATAAAACAACAAGCTATTCTTTAGTTCAGGAAATTATAGTCCGGGGTATTTAAGAACATTCCAAAATTGTAAATTACTACTAGAATTACACTAACAATACTTTGCACTTTTGTTTCCTAATAAACTCAACCATGTATACTTACACTCGCTCAACCATAAACGGTATGGTGAACTGCACATGAATTCTAAAATGGGGTAATTTTTCTTCGATGTCCCTGTTTTCGAATTGGATAGTAATATTTTATATATTTGATTTATGTGTTGACCATTCCCTTGCATCTGTTTGGTATTAGTTTTTATTGATATTATTTTTTAAACTAACCTACTTTTACCTGTAGTTTTATCACTCTGGACCATGTGTGATTGTTGTAACCCTCTCAGTGGCTCATTCTTAGGACAATAATTACAGAAAACGATAGTTTGATTATTTCCATATGAAACAACTACAGGTCAGGTAGCATGTTTAATTATGATCATCATCGAACAAACCATATCAGGAGATAAGATGAAGGCTAGAGAAGGATGAGTCGAAAATTTTGATGGCACTCTAACTATGTATCTGTATTCATAAAAAACTGCTTGAGGTGATATATTTTACATTTCGTTTATGATGGACAACATGCAGCTGATTCGTTGGTATTCCAGTTCCTTTACTAATGTGCAAGTTTGCATGGTTCCTTGGAGAAATCGTAAACCCATAGTAGTAGCTAGCTTACCGTAGAATGGAAATTATTCGAAAGGGAGTTAAAAAAATGGATACACATGTGATTTCTGTCGATTGCTTGAGTCATATCCAAGTAACGCACTCAAAAGTTTATCTTGAAGTACGGTTTACGAGTTTCATGTTTACAATAATTCATAGACAATTTTGATTAAGCTCAAACAAGAATTTGATTAATATTTGTACCAATGTATATGCATATTGTATTTCATTTGCTGCGGTCCTGGAATGATGAAGACGTCAACATTTTTAAAGGATATGGCAATATTGGAAGGTAAGAATTGCCGCAATATTTTCATTAGCAACATATGCAATTTTTCTTGGTGATACTTTTCATGCATACTTCTCATCCTTGAGCACCCCATGTCCCTCTGTGCAGCCACAAGGGCAAGGGCCAGTCCTCGCCTGCTGCTGCACTAAAGTCAAGAGATCATCGCTCCCTTGCGACCATCGCTCGGCCGCACCGGGGCGCCCCGCCGCAGCTCCTCTAGCCCCTCCTCCATATCCCATATCCCTCCCACCGTTGCCGGGTTCGCCGACGGGCAATTCTTGAAGGCCCGACAGCGGCGGCCTCTCCTCGGCCGGATGGCGGGGCGGATTGCAGCGGCGGCTACCTCTCCAATCCTCCAGATGGCATTGCTGTGGGGGTGACGGCCGCTGGAGCTTTCCTTCTTGACAGCGGAGATGGATAGGGCGTCGAGATCTAGGCCATCTTGCTCAGATGTTCTTCCATCTCGCTGCACCGTGACACAGCAGCAAGAGAAGGCAACTCTAGGCTCGTCCCGCGGCACGAGGATGTAGGATCTGACCCTAGGTATGGTGGTGGCGGCTATCTCCTCCGCCGGAGGTTGTCGGCCAGGCTAGATGTGGTCGATCTCTTGATCCCAGATCTGGCACCGGCGGCGACATGGGAGGCACGGCTGCCGGTGAAAACCGGGCCTTTGGCGGACGATGGCGACGTCGCGACGTCGTTACCTTGTTGAAGGCATCATCGTAGTATAATCCAGAAGTATTTATTACAAAGTTTGCAAAGGACGCTTGCCCAAATAAACAAGTATCAAATAGATAGCATAAATAAAGTAGCTCCAGTCTCTATTATGCGCCACAGGCGAACAAAATGTTGAGTGGAGGGTCGCAACCAACACAATTACTCAGAGTAACCGGAAGAGTAACCTGCAACATAAAACGTAGCAGCCCCGAAGGGTCAATACTTGGAATGTATTGGCAAGTGGAACAATGAGAGAAACAACAAGACTAATATCTACATGCATATCTGGCTTGTGGAGTTCAGGCTTAGTTGCAGCAGCAAATTACTTTATCCTAACATTTGTAAATCATTTGTAAAGCATTTGATCTTCATCACACAACCCAATTATGTTTCAACCTCAAGTTTTAGCAATTACAAGTTAGAATGAATGAGAACATGTCATAGCACCCATAATTCAGCAACTCAAACGTCCATTACCGGGACACGGCTAAGTACTTAGTTTTACACCTTGCAGGGGTTGTACACTTTACCCATATGACCTGGTCGACCCGCTCGTACCATGACACGCATATTGAGTCATGATAGGGAGAAGTCCAAGAAGAGACAATTTGGGAAGTAGCTCCCAAGCCTGTCCATGCACTGTACCAACCTATCACATTCACTACATCTCTAGATACGAAGAGCTCGGGTGGCCATGACCTACTAAGTCCATCCAACCACCCATAACTCACTGGCATATGGTTGTACACGTAAGCTACCAAATCAAGAGACTAATCATTTCTCTGAAACCTAGGTGGCCATCCACAAGTGAGATACTCGGGTAAACCATAGACATGGGCCCGGCATTCACGAACAAAGCGATTACCAATTCCACCCAGAGAGTTCATTAATTAAGTTGTTTTCAAATTTTCCAAACACATACTTTCAAAACAATCTTCATCATTGTGTATCTCACCCTCGTCTACATAAGCATAACTAAGCACAACTACTTACGGCGGCTCACCGAACAAGGAAAGCTACAACCATAATAGGATATAGCATAGCAATAGATATAACTTGTACAAACAAAACAAAGCTACAATACATATAGAAAGTAAATAGGACTTTTATGAAGCTCCACTTGCCTTGGTAGTTGTCGGAGTCAAACGCACAATCCGGACAATCACGCGGGTTACAATCCTCACAATCTACACGAAAGCAATTCAACCAAATAAACAATCCACACATAGAGATCAACAAATGCAACACAATGCATGCATGGCACTTTAACAAAAGCTTCAGTAGTTTAGTTATGTTCTCTTATGTTCTCTGATCAGTGCTACTACTGAATGATGCATGGAAAAACCTTTAATGCTATAAAAACAATTTATGCAATTTAGAGGACTAGTTAATAGGCTTTTAATCAAAACATTAGACCAATGTTATAAACAGTGTTGTTCAAGTTAGACAAAAACACTACTGGACATATGTTTCAAATTAGAGCCAGGACCAAAAAGAATTGCTCCAAAAAGATTTACAGATTTTTTTTCTATGATTTTTATAGTACTTTAAGCCTTTTTATAACCTCATGAATTTACGTACAGTAAACTTGAAATATTATTACAGAATCCAATTCTACGCATTTTTGTGAGTTCATCGGTATATTATTTGTAATTTTTGGCCTAGTAGATCGTTTTCTACGAATTTTTAAAGTTAGGCATATTTTCTGCAATTTAACAAAATCCTGTAAAACAAGACTTGTCCACGTCGACGTGGCGCTGACTGGGGTCCGTTTGACCGGTCAACGGTCCACGGGGGTCAGCGGTGCGATCTAGGCCGTCCGTCTAGGATCTAACGGCGGGCGCGAGCTGACGCTCACCTTGCTCAACGACGGCGGCGCCGGCTCAAGCGATGGTGGTTGGCGGCTCTCCGGCGGCCTTCGGCGGCGGCGGAGTGGGCTACGGTGTGCGGCTAGGGACGGCGGTCCCTGTGGCGGTTCTTGCTCCCCTAGGCGGCGGTGAGGAGCGGGCGGACGGGCGGCGGTCTCCGGCGACGTCGGGTGGTGGCTCGGGGGCGCTGCAGTAAGAGGGAAGGTTAGGGAAAAGTAGAGGCGCGGCGCTGCGGATGGGGTAGCGCAGAGAGGGCACGGGAGCTCGAGCTAGAGCTCGTACCGGAGTTAATGGCGGCGGCGGCGGAACTCCGGCGAGAGATTGTCGCGGATTGGTGGTGGGTAGATGCGATTTTAGGAGGGTGTTTTGACGAGGGATTGACAGGCTATATAGTGGAGGGATTGGTTGGGGCTGGGGCGATCGACTCCGAACAGAATCGGTGGAGATTTCCCTGGGTTCAGTTTCGGTAGGGGTCGGGGCGGTCTCCAGGTCGAGGACGAACGCGTCGAGGGGCTGACAGGCGGGGCCCGCCTGTCAGCAAAAAAACATAAGGAAAAGAAGGTGGGAAAAAAGAAAGAGGGAAGGGGCTATGCGGGGCTGGGGCTGGCCGCTGGCGGTGGGATGCTGGCGGGCCGGCTGGACCTGCACGTTGTGCTGCACTGCGAACTGGGCCCCGGGTGGGCCGCTGGCTGTCGCCCGGCTGGGTTGCCGGTTTTCCTATTTTTTCCTTTCTTTTTCTTCTTTTCTGAACTCTGCTGTTAACTGAATCTATCTGTATTTCCTGAAACTGAATTCAGCTAAAACTCAAAACAGGTGTAACTTTTGATCTGCAGCTCTGATTCGAGCGAAACAAATTTCTACGGGTTTGTAATTGAATACTCTATATATCTAAGCATCTAGGATGACTATATAGTGCCATCAAAGCAGATGCTAGGTAAAAACCATACTAGGCTTGAAAATATGAAGAACAAGCAACACTAGTGGTATTTCGGCAAAAGCTTTAAAACTAAAACTTTTTGCAAAGATGCTCATGATGCAATGACATGTATGCTATGCAGTACCAATTCTAGAAATTGGGATGTGACAAGACTAACCCCCTTAAGATGAATCTCGTCCTCGAGATTCGACGTGGCTAGCAAATAGGTGCGGGTGGTCCTCTACGAGGTCATCCTCTCGCTCCTAGGTGGCTTCCTCTTCGGTGTGATGGCTCCATTACACCTTGCAAAACCTGATCGTCTTGTTGCGGGTAAATCTCTCCGCTGTCTCCAAAATCTTGACCGGCTTCTCCTCATAAGTCAGGTCACTCTCTAGCTGAACCTCATCTAGTGGCACAATGTCCGAATCCGCCGGCTTTGGACGGACCCTACTCCTGCTATCAATCCAGTAATACGGCAAAGCCGGAATATGGGTTACAAGGGTTTCGCCTGTGCAAGTTGAGATTGTAGACTATTGAGGTGTCTAGTGTTATCTGGTGTTGCCCTAAAGGCTTTCCCTAGGACGACTTATATAGATATCCGGCCTAGGGTTTAAAGGAGAGATCAATCCGGCTACGACTAAGAGTTGGTTACAGAGTACATCTTGAACTACAAGTAACATTATATGCCTAAGTCAGTAAGTCTTCTGGGCCTTCCTGTAGTCGGATTGGACTCCGTCTTCTCTCCCTAACTGGGTCGCCCGTGAAGCAAAGCTCTAACCCGAAGTGGGCCACCCTGGTCAGTGAGGAACATTGAGGATACTCGGAAAGTATATCCCCAACATGTATTGCAAGCTCTTGTGGTCCGTGAACACGTCACAATGTTTCCCCATCAGATAGTGTCTCCACACCTTGAGCGCATGCACAACTGATGCTAATTCCAAGTCATGCGTGGGGTAATTCCTCTCATGGTGTTTAAGTTGGCGTGAGGCATAAGATACCACTCTTCCATCGTGCATCAATACACTACCCAGTCCTTGACGAGAAGCGTCACAGTACACTTGAAAATCCTTCTGAATATCCAACAAACACAAGATAGGTGCGGTCACTAGGCGTTGCTTCAGTTTCTGGAAACTAGCTTCGCACTTCTCGGTCCATTAAAATTTCTTCTCCTTCTTCAATAGCTCAGTCATTGGCTTCGCAATCTTGGAGAAATTCTCTATGAACCTTCTATAATATCCAGCAAGTCCCAAGAAACTCCAAATATCTCCCACATTCTTGGGTGACTCCCATTCTGTAACTGACGCCACCTTGCTTGGATCAACTGCAACTCCTTCACCTGACACCACGTGTCCAAGAAATCCAAAAGTGTTCAACCAGAATTCACATTTACTAAACTTGGCATATAATTTATGCTCCCTCAGCTTTTCCATAATCAGTCGTAGGTGCTTCTCATGTTCAGCATCATCCTTGGAATATATCAATATGTCGTCAATGAACACCACCACGAACTTATCCAAGTACTCCATGAATACCTTGTTCATCATGGTCATAAAATATGCCGGAGCATTTGTTAGCCCAAAATATATAACTGTATACTCATATAATCCATACCTAGTGGTGAAAGCGGTCTTTGGTACGTCTTCCTCACGGATCTTCAATTGGAAATAACCCGATCTTAGATCAATCTTGAAAAACACCTTTGCTCCTTCCAACTGATCAAACAAATCATTTATGTTGGGCAATGGGTATTTATTCTTGATGGTCACTTCATTAAGCGAGCGATAGTCAACCACCAATCTCTTACTACTGTCTTTCTTCTTCACAAATAGAACAGGCGCGCCCCAAGACGATGAACTGGGCTGAATAAATCCCTTGTCCAATTGCTCTCTAAGTTGCTTCTTTAATTCCTTCAGTTCATCCACATCCATCTTGTATGGCCTCTTGGCTATTGGTCTTGTTCCCGACATCAAGTCAATAAGAAACTCCACATCCCTGTCAGGTGTCATCCCTGGCAGCTCATCCGGAAACACATCGGGGTATTCCTTTACTACGGCCACATCTTCTAGGCTAACCCCCTTAAGAGAATTCAACTCGGCCACTCCAATATTGGTAGGCGACTTATACCTAATCCTTACTCCCTCTGGTGTGGTGAGTGAAATTGCTCGTTGAGCACAGTCTATCTAACCTTGATGTTCAGATATCCAATCCATGCCCAATATGATATCTAGACCTCGGGATTCTAGTATAACCGAGTGTGCAGGAAATGCATAAGCACCAATTTCTAGTGTCAACCCTCGACATGCTGCACTAGCTATCATCTCTCCCCCAAGGGAACTTACTCTAATAGATCCTCTAAGAGCCTCGGTACGTAGCTTATACTTATCCACGAATGCCCTTGAAATGAATGTATGCGATGCACCAGTATCGAAAAGAACAAATGCGATGTGGGTATTGATTGGAAACTTACCAACCACCAGCTCTGGTTCATCCTGAATCTCCTCAATGTTCACATGGTTGATTGTTGCCTTCTGATTTGTATTAGGCTTGCTTCCTGCTTCAACCCTCTTCTCTGGGAAATTATCAGCATAGTGCCCCATCTTCTTGCACTTGAAGCATTCCACTTCACTGAGATCCCTCCTGCCAGAGCGGTTGTGTCTATTGTTCCTCCCAGAGTTGCTGTTGTAGCTCTTGTGGCCATTATGGCGGTGGCCATTTCCTCCACGGTGATGGTTCCCATTACCTCCACGGTGACTGTTCCCATTACCTCCATTGTAATGGTTACCATTACCTCCACGGTGATGTCCAGAGTTCCCATTACCATGGTGGGAAGTACGAGCCCTATAGTGTGACCCTGAGTTGTGGTTGCCATTATACTTCCTCTTGCGCCTTTCAACTTGTCCCTATTTTCCCTCCAGAATTCTAGCCTTGTCCATCAGAGTCTGGAAATCAGGGGCATGCACAATAGAAAGCTGGACTGAGAGCTCATCATTCAGACCATCAAGGAAACTCTCTCTCCTCTTGGCATCTGAGTCCACATCCTCTGGCGCATAGCGAGATAGATTAGAGAATTCCTCTATGTATTCAGACACATTGCGGTGACTCTGGCGCAGGCTGCGGAACTCCCTCCGCTTCAGGCTCATAGTTCCAGTAGAGACATGGTGAGTCTTGAACCCTTGTTCAAACATCTCCCATGTCACAGTATCAATGGGGTGGGTGATCTGGAAAGTATCCCACAAAGAAGCAGCTGGTCCTTCCAACAGATGAGCAGCGAATCTCACCTTCTCAGCATCGGTGCACCCAACTGTCACCAAGTCTTTGTTCACCGGGCGTAGCCAATCCAGTGCAACCATTGGCTCAGGTGCAGTAGAGAACTTGACTAGCCTCAACCTCAGAAATCGAGCAAGAGCATCCACTTACGGGGGTGGATTGTTGTTATTGTTATTCTTGTTGTTGTTGTTCATCTGCTGGGTCAGAGCTTGCATAAACTGGGTCTGTGCCTCCATCATCTGCTGCATGCCAGGTGGCAGGTCATTGGTGTGTCTCGGCGGCATATGTGGTTCAACATAGGAAAGTTTTAGATAGAGCAACTAAAGATAAGCAAATAGCCTTCTACCCATGCAACATGCTCAATGCAACAACAATTCATCCACAACAACCATAAGCAATCACCACATAAGCAAACACACAAACAAACATTGTTTCGGGTTTTCCTTACCAGTATACTATGTAGCATCGATACGGCAATACGGATACGGCGATATGAATACGGGGACACGGGATACGACAATTTCTAGAAACAGAAGTACGGCGATACGTCCAGCATACATATAAAAATAATAAAATGCCATGTGATCTGATGAAGGCAAAGGATAATTGAATGCTGATCAAAATACAGACGATGGTGAGCGACTCCAGCCAGCGGTGCGCTCGTGCAGTTGCTCCCGATGCCTCGATCCAATCCGCTGCCATGGTCAATGGAGCAAATAGATAGAAAGTGCACTGGCTATTAGGGTCAATAGTGTAGGCTTTGGATGGGCTTCTCGTGTCCTAGTGGCGTATCAACATTTTTCTATTTTCTTTTTAAATTAGAAAAGTCGATATTCCTGGGATACCCGTATCGCTCGCGTATCGGCGTATCGGAGTATCGACGAAGTATTATACGCGGACACGGCGGAGTTTGAAGTATCAGTGCTTCGGGGCCAGTATATAGCTACAAAGATAGTTTAGAAATGCTGGTAACAACATTAGGCATAACAAAACATCAAATAAGCAAAAACCAGAAATCTGGCAGAACAGTACTGTCCTGTTCACGAATTTTTTTGCCTGACTTAAACTCGTCAGGAATTTTTGCTGATTTTTGTGCAGATACTACAGGTACTTACGCACCAGATGCCAATTTCTCAGATATTTAGCAGTTACCAGTAAGATATGAAAAATCGTACAATACAACAGATTCAGCAGAAAACTGCAGCAATAACATCATGAATTTTACCCAAACTTGGCCAAATATCATTTAATAGATCTCACGAAAAATCCTAGAACTTCAGAGTAATTAACTGAGCATTCTAAACATAATAATATAACAGTGCAGAAGTTTACATTGATCGATATTTAAAGACTAACGAATTTCCTAACGAAGACTAGTTTTTTGGAGGACCATCTCTAACTATTTGATGTATTTGATGAACAGATTGCAATAGGTTATAGAGTACATGCGCTGGTGCTTTGATCCTTGTGCATGCCACGGTGGTGGCGTGTACACCTCTCTTGAGTCTTCTTCACTCGAGTCCTCGAAGTCCACCTCTTCGGGGTCCTCCTCCTCGCTTTCTTCAGCAAAGGCGTTCGCTTCATCTCCTCCATTGTCATTGCCTTCATCATCGTCATTGTTACCACCATCACCAATACCCGCATCATCATCACCATCTCTGTTATCACCATTATTGCCATCATTTGGTGGAGGGTTCTGTTGCGTTTGAAGGGCAGCAATCTGGGCAGCCATATCCACAATGGTTTAATCTCGCTGAGCCACAACTTGATTCCTTTCCACAATAGTTTAGTTCAGCTCTGCAATTGTGGCATCCCTACCAATGAGGGCTTGCTCCATTGCATTCACAGCGGTGTGTTTCCATCTCATATCCTTGTAAATGCACAGTGCCCTGAAAATAATCCAACGCCTCCTTTTGCTGCATCAGCTTTTCTTCCCTCTCACAAGCTTTAATTTCCATGTTCTCTATATGCTTCTCATGGGATGGCATGTTGTTCCGGTTGTCTACGGTAACCATCACGTTCCCGTCCTTATTCCGTTTTCCAAATGCAAGGAAAGGTGAACCTGC
Organism: Avena eriantha; assembly: GCA_910589775.1. Taxonomy (NCBI): domain Eukaryota; kingdom Viridiplantae; phylum Streptophyta; class Magnoliopsida; order Poales; family Poaceae; genus Avena; species Avena eriantha. Next base: position 358,273,018 of record OU342743.1, read on the forward strand.
TGGCAGTCGGTGTTGGTGAAGATAGCACAGGTGGGACAATGCCTCATGCATGGCTGACTCCACTCCTTGCTCCCAAGTAAGGTATTTCATGGCGCGGTTCAGGTTCTCAATGCCAGGAACGGTGGGATCTGCAAGAACAATAGTGGTGATCTCCCATACGCGATCTCCAGGCACATATGCGTTCATCCTCCTTCCTTTGAACATCGGCATTAGCATATCCAGCGTCTGACAAAGCCCCGCCAACTGCCTTGCGAAGAGTCTTGGTGATTGGAACTCAACATAGTCAACTGTGGTGGCATCTCCCATCTATTAATTGTAAAGAGGGAAGAGTGAGAATAGCAAAGGATAAGAATTTACTAGAATGAAAGGCATAAGAATAAAGACAGAATTTAAAATAGACTTAAATAAGTATGAGGCTTCCTATTCCAATCCTAGGTCACGATCCTACAGTCAACACACTGCTCTGATACCATCTGAAATGGTACGACCCGGTAGGGTAGCACCTCTATGTATCACGCCAATCCCTGGATCGGTTCATTGGCATACATAGCATCGATAGACATCAAAGAATTAACAGTGCGTCATTATTATAATGGTATGATCCAGAATATTGTATTTATTATAAAGTTTGCAAAGCATAATGCTTTCCCAAATAAACAAGTCTCAAATAGATAGCATAAATAAAGTAGCTCTAGTCTCCATTATGCGCCACAGGTGAACAAAATGTTGAGTGGAGGGTCGCAACCAACACAACTACTCAGAGTAACCGGAAGATTAACCTGCAACATAAAACGTAGCAGCCCCGAAGGGTTAATACTTGGAATGTACTGGCAAGTGGAACAATGAGAGAATAACAAGACTAATATCTACATGCATATCTGGCTTGTGGAGTTCAGGCTTAGTTACGACAGCAAATTATATCCTAACATTTGTAAATCATTTGTAAAGCATTTGATCTTCATCACACAATCCAATTATGTTTCAACCTCAAGTTTTAGCAATTACAAGTTAGAATGAATGAGAACATGTCATAGCACTCATAATTCAACAACTCAAACGTCCATTACCAGGGACATGACTAAGTATTTAGTTTTACACCCTGCAGGGGTTGTACACTTTATCCATATGACCTGGTCGACCCGCTCGTACCGTGACACGCATATTGAGTCATGATAGGGAGAAGTCCAAGAAGAGACAATTCGGGAAGTAGCTCCCCAATCCCGTCCACGCACCGTACCGACCTATCACATTCACTGCATCTCTGGATACGAAGAGCTCGGGTCGCCACGACCTACTAAGTCTATCCAGCCACCCATAACTCACTGGCATATGGCTATACATGTAAGGCACCAAATCAAGACACTAATCATTTCTCTGAAACCTGGGTGGCCATCCACAAGTGAGATACTCGGGTAAACCATAGACATGGGCCCGGCATTCACGAACCAAGCAATTACCAATTCCTCCCAGAGAGTTCATTAATTAAGTTGTTTTCAAATTTTCCAAACACATACTTTCAAAACAATCTTCATCATGGTGTATCCCACCCTCGTCTACATAAGCATAGCTAAGCAAAACTACTTATGGCGTCTCACCTAACAAGGAAGGCTACAACCATAATAGGATATAGCATAGCAATAGATATAACTTGTAAAAACAAAACAAAGCTACAATGCACATAGAAAGTAAATAGGATTTTTATGAAGCTCCACTTGCCTTGGTAGTTGTCGGAGTCAAACGCACAATCCGGACAATCACACGGGTTATAATCCTCACAATCTATACGGAAGCAATTTAACCAAATAAACAATCCACACATAGATCAACAAATGCAACACAATGCATGCATGACACTTTAACAAAAGCTTCAGTAGTTTAGTTATGTTCTCTGATCAGTGCTACTACTGAATGATGCATGGAAAAACCTTCAATGCAATGAAAACAATTTATGCAATTTAGAGGACTAGTTAATAGGCTTTTAATCAAAACATTAGACCAATGTTGTAAACAGTGCTGTTCAAGTTAGACAAAACCACTACTGGACAGATGTTTCAGATTTGAGCCATGACCAAAAAGAATTGCTCTAAAAAGATTTGTAGATCTTTTTCTATGATTTTATACTACTTTAAGCCTATTTATAACCTCAGGAAATTACGTACAGTAAACCTGAAATATTATTATAGAATCAAATTTTACGCATTTTTGTGAGTTCATCGATATATTATTTGTAATTTTTGGCCTGATATTTTTCTACGAATTTTTAAAGTTAGGCATATTTTCTGCAATTTAACAAAATCCTGTAAACGAGGGAATATTCCTAAGAAATATTCCCGCTGACTTGTCCACGTCGACGTGGCGCTAACTGGGGTCTGTTTGACCGGTCAGCGGTCCACGCGGTTCAGCGGTGCGATCTGGGCCGTCCGTCCAGGATCTAATGGTAGGCGTGAGCTGAAGCTCACCTTGCTCAACGACGGCGGCGGCGACTCAAGCAACGGTGGTTGGTGGCTCTCCGGCGGTCTTCGGCGGCGGCGGAGTGGCCTACTATGTGCGGCTAGGGACGGTGGTCACGGGGGCGGTCCCTGCGGAGGATCTTGCTCCCCCAGGCGGCGGTGAGGAGCGACTGGAGCGGGCGGACGGGCGGCGGTCTCCGGCAACGTCGGGTGGTGGCTCGGGGGCGCTGCAGTAAGAGGTAAGGTTAGGGAAAAGTAGAGGCGCGGCACTGCTAATGGGGTAGCACAGAGAGAGGGCACGGGAGCTCGAGCTAGAGCTCGTACCGGAGTTAATGGCGGCGGCGGCGGAACTCCGGCGAGAGATTGCCGCAGATTGGCGGTTGGTAGATGCGATTTTAGGAGGGTGTTTTGACGAGGGATTGACAGGCTATATAGTAGAGAGATCGGTTGGGGCTGGGGTGATCGACTCCGAACGGAATCGGTGGAGATTTCCCCGGGTTCAGTTTGGGTAGGCGTAGGGGCGGTCTCCAGGTCGAGGACGAACGCTTCGAGGGGCTGACAAGTGGGGCCCGGCGGTCAGCGAAAAAAAATAGAAGAAAAATAAGGTGGGGAAAAAAGAAAGAGGGAAGGGGCTATGCGGGGTTGGGGCTGGCCGCTGGCGGTGGGCTGTTGGCGGGCCGGCTGGCGCTGCGCGCTGTGCTGCGCTGCGAGCTGGGCCCCGGGTGGGCCGCTGGCTGACGCTCGGCTGGGCTGCCGGTTTTCCTAATTTTTTTCTTTCTTTTTATTCTTTTCTGAACTTTGATTTTAACTGAATCTATCTGTATTGCCTGAAACTAAATTCAGCTGAAACTCAAAACAGGTGTAACTTTTGATCTACAGCTCCGATTCGAGCGAAACAAATTTCTACGGGTTTGTAATTGAATACTCTATGTATCTAAGCATCTAGGACGAATATATAGTGTCATCCAAGTAGATTCTAGGTAAAAACCATACTAGGCTTGAAAATATGAAGAACAAGCAACACTAGTGGTATTTTGGCAAAAGCTTTAAAACTGAAACTTTTTGCAAAGATGCTCATGATGAAATGACATGTATGCTATGCAGTACCAATTATACAAATTGGGATGTGACATGTTCATGGAACCCCCCTTCATCAATGTTGTAGAACAGGGAGATGTCGCTTGTTTTGGTGGGCTTCGGTTTGATCTTTGTATCTCTCTTGTAAGGTTTGAGAATAATCTAATAAAAAGGGTTGTGTGCATCTCTTGGATGCAGCGGCCGGCGTGATCTCCCCCCATTTCAAAAAAAGGTACCGTGTAAGCAAGATATATTATGGTAAAGATTGTGATCATGAGTCCTTGATATGGTCACTTATCAAGCCGGAGTTGGTTTAGAATGAAGATTTTGTGCTTACTTCCATTATTTTGTAGTTTATGGCCAAGGAGATGATAAATTTTATTCTATAGTTGTACAATGGAATTACCATCGGGATGAGTTACATGCAGAACCAATTCATGTCCAGGTTAGGTATCCTATAAATGAGTTTATAGAAGCACTACTGTCACTTTATTACTATGTAAACTGTACTTTCATGTTTTGCAATGCCACATAAAATCTTAGTTTTGTAAACAACAGTTATGTGCCTGGTTTCAAAAAATTATTCAGAAATTACTAATATATTGCATAATACAATTTCTAGGATACCACTAAGAATTACTTATGTGCCTTACAATAACGCAAGATTTAGAAAAAAGCTATTTTTGTGGAATTCATGTCTTATTATTGGTTAAACATTGGTTTTACAATAAAAAATTGTGGTCAGTGTACTCTTATGCTATTATTATCAAGTGATGAGTAGATTTTCTCTTTGAGCACTATTCTCTTCTACATACCGACCTCCAGTTTGTTATTTACCATGGTTCAATATCTCTTGGAGCATACGAGGAAAAGTTCATCTTGGGAGATAAAATTGATTTTCTGTTTGTAGATTGTAGTAGGATGCAATTGCAATCCTTGGTAGATAAGAGGAACCAAATCATCTTGTAGAGCAAGGTAAAAGAACATACAATTTCCCACTTACGATTTCATATAAATTTAGCATGTCCACTCCCTTTTTTTGTTGATGTCACTTTTCTAGAAGATCGTTTTGTAGTGATCGTTGAACATGCTAACTTCTTTCATATAAATTTAGCATGTGCACTCCAGTTTTTTGTTGTTGATGTCGTTTTCTAGAAGATAGTTTTGTAGTGACCACTGAACATGCTATCTGCAAATGTTCATGAGGCATTCATCTAGGACAAGCATGTTTAGTGAGCATTGTTGGCTTGTTTTTACCATGTCCAGACCAAGATAAAGCAATACGAGTTCTCCATTCAACTAGGCATTATTGTCTTCTTTCTCCTTCAATCTGTAGCATCAGCTTTCTCCTTTCCGTTTGACAACTTACGCATTTTTTTCTCTATTTCTGAAGCATCTCAATCGAACCATTATCACCATCTTATATTTCAGTTATCCTTATTTTCGAGAAGATTTTTTATCTGTCATTATATGTCTGAAGATATCTCGATACTCATATCAAAATTGCTTTTATACTCCACCGAGAGATAACTTCTTTCACTACCATTAAGTATTTCAAATTCAGTTCGCGTATAATACTGATTACATGGCACTGGTGGCCATATCCGAGGGTGGCGAGCTCTTTCGCATGGCTGACGGTATCGAATATGCATGCTCACCCCGAGGTTGCCCTGGCCGGATCTGGCAGAGAGAGAGAGACCAGACCGGAGTGGCGCCGTGGTTGACGAGTTTTTCTCGAGGGCTTGTGGTGTGGTTGGGCCATGAGTCGGCGGTGCTGATGGATGGAGTTGTGTGAGTGCTGGTTGATCGCTCTGTGTGGTGAGACGAGACATGAAGAGAGTGAGAGAGCGTGTGTGAGGGGAAGATAGTGATAAATTTGTGTGTAACCTGTGGCGTGTACTTCTTATTGGGGTTGCACTAATTTTTGAGGGAAATTTCGGTTCTACTTGTGTGACTCGAGTGAGGGTATAGTGAGAGTTGTGGACTGTCAGTTCTTTTTTGCTTGGAGTATTTTGTACGAGATTCTTGTGTTTTTATTTACCTATGGAATAAGTGTTCTGTTTTGTAATGTGTAACTTAGTATGAACCTATATGAGCACATGGAGCATGTCGTGGTCCATTTCTGGATTGCATAGTAAAAATACTACCTTGGTCAGATTTCGAGATGGGTGCTTAAAAGATGCACAACTGGACATTCACCTTTGTTGTGAAGTTTGGCTTCTTCGAGAGTAGAAATTATTCTCGGGACATGCAATGATATTTCGAATGAGCAAAATGCATATGAATACCACCTTACTAGAGCATCCCAAAATACATGACCATCTGCCATATTAATTTTCGAGTTGCACTGCTAGCTTATGTGTCATGCGATGAGTTACACTATTCTTTGTACTAAGAGATATGTATTTATTAATGTGATTTAGTAGTCTAGCTTTAAATATTGTATTTTTTGGAATATTAGCAAGAGAGGTGCTAAATCCATTGATTAGAAAGAAACTGGTCAAAAGACCCATACTACTCGGTTTATTAGAGAAAACCGGCTAAAAACCTAAATAACGGCAAGCCACATCTAAGAACATAAGCCGGATTTCGTGTACACCCTCGCAAACCACACATCCCTATGATCGTAGACCACCTCCAAGAAGATACCCCTGCCTCCAAGAGGGATTGCGACGACGTGTAGCGCATCCACCGTCCGATCTAGAAGAGCAAATCTCGGGTTTCCCCTAGAGCAAGTTGGGGGAAAGGTAGGTGAGAAATGCTATGTCTGTGCCTTCACCAAGGAAGTGATGTCTGTAAGCACCATCGTCAATGACTTCGACCACAGCCGGAGTAGGACTTTTACCGGCAAACTCACCCGCACAAACCAAATAAGGGGTCGGTTAGCCACCAAGCCATCCTTGCACCATTGCTCTAGCCCGCATATGACCTCACTGTTGCACCTACCACTCCTCCATCTGGTTGCAGCCCCGCCCCGCCGGCCACACGCCATTGCTCTAGCCCGCATGCCTCTGTTATCACCATCACTGTGTGACCCGCTAAAATGTTGCCTCTCCACGCGTAGAGGTCGTGATGGGGTGCGCAGTGTAGGGTTCCATAGCAGAAAACAAAAAATTCCTATGTTGGAACTCCCTAACGCTCAAGATCTATCTAGTAGTAATGCAGTAACGACCGGAGCGTATAGAATACATACCCTTGTAGACTGTACGCGGTTAACATTCTGAGAGGAACGTGGTTGAAATAGTCGAACTCATAGCCGACCTCAAGGTCGCGAAGCTCCTCGCAGGCCATCCCTTGCTCTTTCTTCATCGTGCAGCAGCTCCGGCTCATGACATCCAAGGTGCCTTTAGGTGAGGCCCCTCGTGGTTTCGTACACATACGGTGTACGATGACGACCTCCGACTCCTTGATCCTTGCCGGGAGTGCGGAAGTAGATCTCCAGCTTGGAATCCCTATAGCGCAACGGCGTGCTGCAGGTGCAGTGTCTCTTGCATGGACAGTCCTTACTTGGGACCGTGCCAACGCATGGAGACGAGAGAGAAAGAGAGAAGAGAAAGTCAACCAAAGGACTTCTCCAAATATTGGTGTGTCAAATCCCACCCATGGGTACCCCTTTATATAGGGGGAGGGAGGTGTGCCCTCCCCTTTGGGTTTCCCATGTGGGACTAATCAAGGGAGAGAGGGAGGCGCCATGGGCCTCATCGGCCAGCCGGCCAGGGGTGGGCCCCACCCCACGCACAGCCCTAGGCTAGCCAGGTGGGCCCCTTGAGGCGGCTAGGCCTTGACCCTTTGGCCCTTGGCCCTTCCCTCCTTCGGTTTTCCCTCATGGGCCATTTTTCCCTAGGAAGTTTGGCCCATTAGTGGAATACCCCTTCAAATTAGATTTTAATATTATATTTAATATTAATTACATTAATTAATATGTAAATACATATTACAAAATCCGATTTGACCCAAAACACCTTTATGTTCCCTTTCAATTTCCTCCGAACAACTTCAAAACTTTCCCGGAACGATTCCGGTTCTCTCACGGAACTTTTCCAGTTTTCTTTTCTCTTTCATATGGTGATTCCAACTTACAGAGGATCTCTAGCTCATCATACCCTTAAGTGTATTTTCCCACGGCTCGGTAATGGCACATACATGATCTCCATCAATGATCAATAGCGGGACCGGGATGCCCATAATGACCCTTGTGCATTCCACGATGATAATGTCGTTTGAACCGTAAACAGTCGTTTCCCATTCCCTTTGCCACTTGATACCTAGTTCACCCGAGATTTCATCTACGGTATCTCCATACCTTTGTTTGATCTCATTACCGATGAACTTATTTTCTCATTTCCGTGTCATTGCATTCCGTGACCTAGTCACATGCTTGCAAGCTTCGTTAATGCAATGTCGCCAAGATGGCCACATATGTATCTATCCGTTACATGGATTGGCAAATCCTGGTCTTGATATGTACTCCTCTACGTGCCCCTTTGGGAAACCTGAGTAGCACCTTTTCGATCACCCAGTCATGGTGTGATACTTGATTACCATCTAAGCTCCCTCCAGAATGGTGATTTGCATTATCTCACAGTCTCAGGACCAGGTTGCGAGGTTTCCTTAGTTTATCATTAATGGTGAACTTTGTAACTAGATCTTATTAAAATACAACTGGTTGGGTTGTTTGTCTATCACATTATTCAACTAATGACATGACCTCATTGTTAATTGGCATAAATGCCCATGATCTCGAAACCCTAGATCATCCTCATGACCAATGAACTAGTTCACTAGAGGTAGCTAGAGACTTGGTTTGTTTACATACCACACGTATATTAATATTTCGTATTAATACAGTTATAGCATAGTATGAAACTATTACGAACTAATTGAGATATGAAAATAAAAACCTATTTATTATTTGCCTCTAGGGCATATCTCCTTCAGTCTCCCACTTGCAATAGAGTACAAATAATCTAGCTCACATTTTACTCATCATAAACCATATCAAATATGCGTCTATTGATCATGCATGCTTATGGAAAATGTCATGTTCATGTTCTGTTTTACCAGATCATTATGTCTTTGCAAATCGTTAATGTCTTCCTAAGTTTGAAATTCATACCATTATCTCATAATGGGTTGAAGTATTCGTTTGGCGACAAAGTGAGACTTTGTTTCTAGTGTTTATAATTGATGGTCGTTTTCACTGTTGTCATCTAAACTTCGAAACACACTTTGAAATCCTTTGTGTATATACGGCAGTTATGGCAGTAGAACGAGGTCGGTTTCTAGGAGCCTACAGTGACTTTAGATCAAGCTCGATGGCTTTTTCATGGGCACTATGCCCTGGGACACATCATTCTACGTTAAAGACGAACTAGTCCCGCCATAACAATATATATCACATCAGATGGAGCCTTTATACTTCTATATTTATGTAGATCCTAGTGCATGAAATGCAACTATGCCATTTACTTTGCTTCTTACCATTCAAGTACAAACTTAATTCGGGTTCAGTGATTAACTCAAGAATCACTTCAAGACATGTTTTTATAGTTAAGAGCTTGTCCTTCCAACCAGAACTTCGGGTCACATTACGTCGAGTATACAATATGGTTGTATGGAAGAACCAATGACTAAGGCATAGGAGATGCAACACATCTCTTTCTTCCTTTTTAACCATCATTGTAATACTAAGACAATGCTTCATATAGTAAGAACTTCTTTCTTACCTTGTTCCATCCTAAACTTCTTCAGAATCTTTCTTAGGACATTCTGAACATCTTCAAAATCAACTCCAAGAAGCATTCAACATTCAATGTTTATTAAACTCACCAATCTATCTCGATAGATCTCATTGTTTAATAACTTCAACTTCATCCCAGTTTATCTACTTAAATGTTATTAACACCAATCACATCATTCACATATGTCATCCACATAACCTAGAATGATTTCACGCTCCCACTCAAATATGGCATCCATATTTGAGATCCAGGGATTTTACTTAGCTCCCACTCAAAATATGTCTGATACATATTATGATTCAGCCAAGCTACATAGCTCCCACTCAAAATATGTCTCTTACATATTAAGATTTGGCCAAGCTAATTATCTCCCACTCAAATGCAGGTCCTCTCGATAATCTTGGACATTCCAAAATTCTTTGATCATCATCAAATTGAGAATTCCAGCTACGAGACTCCAATATCCATATATTGCTGGTGTAAATCCAATAGACTCAAGCATCACTACATTGTAGTCAACTCCTTGAATTTGTCCACACTTTGTGACAAATCGAGCTTTGCGTCTCCATTAAGTTTCATTTCCATCTTATGACTTTGAAGTCATTCAGAAATATCAAGTAAAATTCTTTACTTAATAAGATCAAGTAACATATTACTTCACAGCCTTAAATCTAAATTAATATAGGATTTTATGACTCCTGGTCATTTCTCGCACTTAGGTCCATCACGCTTCTTTGTAGTTCGTAGGTATGTATTGTTCAAATAACATGACAAGTGAATCAATAATACAATTCCGCAAACATGAAGAATATATCATTGAATCCTATTTTCTTAGTAAAAGTATTCGCTGAAACTTTATGATCGTTATCAATAGTTTCTCCTCTATTTGTAGAGTTCGGTTTCACGAAACAAATTTCGCTGCGCTACTCAACAATTAGGAGCTAAGGTCAAATACCTTGTTTTGAACTTTTACTTTCTTTCACATGTATCTTCATCAAGACACGTCAACTTTGGACAATAGCAGGTTTGCCCCTTTTTCGAAAATGTATTCATAGTTGCCTAAGAATACGCTACAAAGACTTATTTATTCACCACGATTTTGAATTGTCAAAACCTCTAGAAACTTGAACATGCCATAACTCTTATGGTGTTGTTTCCACGAATCTTTAGATGTCCCTTTGTATTTCAACCGAGTGTTTGCTCATTTCGATCTCTAACTCTAAACGATAACTATAACCCCGATAAGAGATAATATTATACCATATGTATCTAATACATAATGATTATGATATTTAGACATTTCAATCCACTTTGAATTTGCCCTATTATCATAATTTGTGAAACCTCTTTCACATGTCCTTTTATGCCAAAATTAACTTAAATACTTTAGTCATGTCGATCAAATCGAAGAGACTTTTGTATTCTTGTTAATTCAATATCCTCCTTCATTTTGAAATATTTTGAACAATTCAAAACTGTTTCAAACTTATGTTTCATTAAGTAAATACGCCTATTCACTTAAGTCCATAATGAAGTGTGAAATAATGATTTCCACTATTTGTTGAAAATACGATACATCATTATGTATCAAATTCACCATTTCTTTGCATATCATTATTTTACCAAAATGCGGAGTTTTAGTCATTTTGCCCAACAAGGCATGGTTTGGCAAAGTCTCTAGATTAAGCATCTAAGACCCCGATCTTCATTTATAATGAAGAACATGCAATAACCAAAATGACTTAAACTATAGTGCCATATCATAATTAAACTTTGGATATCTTTTAGCATTCTATTCCTTTATAAATGTTGAAACTATTATCATTAACATAGTGATGAGAATAACTCATTTATTATCGTAATGTGACCATAAAGGTATTATTCATAAGAACAATACAACTGAATTATAACTTATTCATATGAACAATCGTCTTGCTAAAAGCAAGACACACAAACAAGGATTACAAAATTATATTCAAGTCCACTAATCCAAATGGTAATCTTTGAGGAAAGGGGTGATGTCGGTCGTAAACTATTTTGCTTGCCGTCATCTTGCCACATTGCCTCAATTCCAGCAATTCTCAAGCAGACCATCTTGTTTTCACAAAACGGGACAAGTACAATACTTATATAAACTACAACGAGTTTTGCAATAATTACATTTATAACTTTGTATATCTAACATATACCTTTCTTCATTCATGACTTCCATTGCAATCAAGCCCTTCTGAGAGTTCATAACTCTAATGCAAGATTGCTAAGTGTTTCTCCAAATATTCCCTTTTTAATCCATCATGGAACGAAACTCATCTAATGGCTCATACTTTATGTGCCTTATCTTGCAGAATTCAAGATTGTAATCCAAATCTCCATCGAATGGAGAATGGCTTGTTGGATGATTACGAAGAACACACAAACATTAAGGAGTCATCGGATTATCTCCTAATGGTCATTGTATCAAGAAGATAAGATCACCTTTTACGAGTATATCCCTCGGGCATGGGTATTAATCTATGAAGTTGGACCCTTTTGCTAAGTTCCATATCAAACAACAAATTTCCCATGGTCTCAAAGGACCTCAATGGGATAGGCCATGATCTACTAAGATATTTGCAAATAGACATCTAGACTAAGTTCATAATATGAGTTCAATCCTAACTGAGCTCCCACCAAAATTGTCATCCCCTGGACGATTTTAGTGATCACATGATCCCAATCCTCTGCACCTCCCCCGATCATCACGGACATCAGTGCAGCATCAAAGGTAGACATTCCCTAATGTCAATCACATCAACCATGTGACTCATGCTCGACCTTTCAGTCTCTTGTGTTATGAGGCCATGTCTACACATGCTAGGCTCGCCAAATCTAACTTGTGTGTATTTGCTATGCAACATGGCTTACACCCACTGTATGCGAATGTAGATATGTCTAGCCTCCGATCGTCACTGCCGGCTTCATAACGGCAAACTTTCTTGGTGGTGCACACACAAGGGGAACACTATCATTGGAATTATATAAGGATTATCTTATTTGCTACTGTTGAGTATCTAATACTAGCATACAATAAGATATAAAGAAGGTATCAACATCGCATGTAAATTTGTGATATGATATGGTCCTTCTCCTTGCGCCTTGATCTCCATCGAGCACTCCGGCATGATCTCCATCTTGCCCCTTGGTTTGACGCTAAGTCCATGACGCCACCACCCGATCGTCCATCGGAACGATGGTTATTACTACTTAACTTAGTAACAGAAAAGTAAACTACTTTACCTTCATAACGACTAATACCATATCATAACACAAGCCCTCCTGCAAAATAAAGTTAGACGCCCCTACTTTATCTTTTGCAAGTTTTGTCGTGGTTGTTAGGGCTTTCGCAATAGAACCGTTTCTAATCTATGAACTTTCCAACCACAACATGGATCTAACAGTTGTCTCTACTACACCCCTTTCGGGGCCCTCCATTGTAAATGCTATATCAACTATTGAATGAGAGACAGACACCCGCTAGCCACTTATATGAAACAAGTCGTATGTCAAGCGTGGAACCAGTCTCACGTACGAATACACGTAAGGTCGGTCTGGGCCGCTTCATCAAACAATATCGCGATATAAACAAGTACACATTGGAGGATAATAACTAAGGGATCAATGCCCGCACAATACTTGTGCGTACTGGCTGTACAACACTCCTACGTATAAACCTGGCTCTGATACCATTGTAGGATTCCGTAGCAGAAAACAAAAAAAATCCTATGTTGGAACTCCCTAACACCCAAAATCTATCTATGTAGTAATGCAGTAATGATCGGAGCGTATAGAATACATACCATTGTAGATCGTACGCGGTTAACGTTCCGAGTGGAACGTGGTTGAAGTAGTAGAACTCGTAGCCGACCTCAAGGTCTCGAAGCTCCTCACAGGTCACCCCTTTCTCCTTCTTCATCGTGCAGCAACTCTGGCTCACGATATCCAAGGTGCCTCAGGTGAGGCCCATCGTGGTTTCGTACACATATGGTGTACGATGATGACCTCCGACTCCTTGATCCCTGCCGGGAGTGCAAAAGTAGATCTCCAGCTTGCAATCCCTGTAGCGCAACGACGTGCTGCAGGTGTGGTGTCTCTTGCATGGACAGTTCTTATTTGGGACCGTGCCAACGCATGGAGACGAGAGAGAGAGAGGGAAGGAGAAATTTAACCAAAAGACTTCTCCAAATATTGGTGTGTCAAATCCAACCCATGGGCACCCCTTTATATAGGGGGAGGGAGGTGTGCCCTCCCCTTTGGGTTTCCCATGTGGGACCAATCAAGGGAGAGAGGGAGGCGCCATGGGCCTCATGGGCCAGCCGGCCAGGGGTGGGACCCACCCCGAGCACAGCCCTAGGCTGGCCGGGTGGGCCCCCTTGAGGCGGTTAAGCCTTGGCCCTTGACCCTTCCCTCCTTCGGTTTTCCCTCATGGGCCCTTTTTCCCTAGAAAGTTTGGCCCATTAGTGGAATCCCCGTCAAATTAAATTTTAATATTATATTTAATATTAATTACATTAATTAATATGTAAATACATATTACAAAATCCGATTTGACTCGAAACACCTTTCGGCTCCCTTTCGATTTCCTCCGAATGACTTCAGAATTCCGGTTCTCTCACGGAACTTTTCCGGTTTCCTTTTCTCTTTCATATGGTGATTCCAACTTACAGAGGATCTCTAACTCATCATATCCTTCAGTGTACTAGATTTAGAGGTGCGCCTTGGCACAAGACCCCGTGATGTTCGCACTAATCTACATTGTGTGTTGCGATGATAAAAACCGAGCGGGGAAACATTTGTTGTACAAAAGCTGTAAAAAATCTTATATCAAGGAACATGTAATAAGTTGTAATCATAAATTTGTCATGAACAATGTTAAATTTTGTAGCACAACATTTCTTGTGCAATAACCAAGTTGGTGAAATGAGGCTAAACTTTGTATAGTTATATTTTTGTTTAGAATAAAATAAAAAAGTTAGGGGGGCGGTTAGGTTCGGCCCAACTTTGGCCGGCTAGCGTCCTAACTCGGCTGTTTTGAATTTTTATGAATAAGCTTCTTTATCCAAATATCCCGGATATCCCTGGGTCTCTCGTGCTAGTGGTGCCTAAATTCCTCATTCAAGTTAGTATGTGTGTGGTCAGCCGTTGTACCGCCGGACAGGTGGAGAGTCATTCGCCCGACCAGATCCATAGCATTCTCCTCCCGATTAAGCATGAGGTACCTCATATGGCGTCAATCGGAGCGACAGTGGAGCCGACGCCGTCCAATTTCGGCTATGTGGAGTTTGCGGCATAGCGTGTGGCATCAACAGGGCCGATGGTCTTCCTCCTCTCGGCCGTGGATGTCAGACCACTGACGTTCACCTCTTCAAGACTACAGGTAAGGGGCATTCTGCTCGCGCTGCTTTTCCTTTCTTTTCTAATCGATCTATGCTTTATAAAGGAATATATGTTCATCGATCCGCTTGTAACAGTTAATTGTCTTATTGATAAGATCTGTCAACTTAGAGTAAGCAGCTAGATGAATTTAGAGTCGTGCAACCAGTTTTTAAGTTGGTTCTATCGTAAGCAAATATAGGTAGCATTGATCAAACGCTTGGGTAATAGCCTTACACAGGACTTAAAGTTCCAGCTGCGATCATACATGAGCAGTTTTTCTAATACTAAAGTAGTAGCAAACATATGGCGTGGTCGGCCCAGCAGAAGTCGTAACAACTTGTACATAGGCAGAGTAGAAATGTAAGCATCATCCCCGCAGGGTTTCCTACAATTTAACATAGGGGAGACGATGCTTGTTCTAGCCTGGTCAAATTATAGTGTTGGAGTGCTTGTACTGTAGGTGGCATAGGCGGCGACACTATGCAACAGGAAGGGTAGCATGAGATGCATAGCATATATCTTGTGCTTTATGTAGGTCAAATATGTGTGGCCCTTGTACAAATTTATACTTTGGATGAAGCTAAAAACATGTGTGAAAAAGATGGTTTATGCTGCGTGTGTGGATTTATTAGCTTAATATGATCACACTCTAATCACCAATTCCCAATGATCAAAACTGAAGTATTCCGCACGGTAACATCTTAAGCATGCATATATTTGCTCTAATGGCAGTTTCCTATGAAACATACAGTTACTACGGTTCATCTCTAATCCAAGCATGTGCCTTCTAATCAAAACATACTTGGCACATAACATGGGCTACCAAGAATTCTTTTCGAGTTTTCCTGAGGTAAAACAAAGCACCGCTTCGTACTCCCTCTGTTTCAAAATATAAGATGTTTTAGCTTTTTGAAATGAGTGTATCTAGTCTCTTTTTTGTATAGGTTCACTCCAAACCTAGATGAATCTATACACTAAAAGGGTCTAGATATACTCCATTCACAAAGCTAAAACATCTTATATTTTGAAAGAGAGGGAGTAGATTTCTAATTAAATCTAACAAGCTTGTGAGGCCAATGTTGTCTTCATGACAAACCAGTGTGACCCATAGTGACCCTTGTTTCTTGGCTAGCGGCCTGATGAACTAAAAATTTGATAGTTTCGATATTTTCTACCGTAGTTCATATACATGAAGACGCTCTTGTAAATATGCATGAGATGTCACCAAGGCCCACTCTGAATCATCATTCAGGTACTTAACAATCATAGAACTTGTGTTTACTATACTCAACCGTCTTGCCATCTCCTGCTTCAGTTCTTGAAAGACACACTCAGGATTTGATCTGAACCTGACCTTTTCTGAGCCAAATGTAGCCTTTACTCTCATATCTACATATGTATTCTGTTTGCAGGGTGATACGCTTTAAGAATAATGATGTCCACCTATAGCCTCTTTATTACCATTGTGTAAAAGATCTCGTGGTGCCTCCTGAACTTAGAAATGTCCATTTAATGTAGCATTTTCTGTTTCTTTATTACCATTGTGTAAAAAATCTCATGGTGCCTCCTGAACTTAGAAATGTCCATTTAATGTAGAATTTTATTTTTGCAGAGTCTGGACAGGGATGTGCTTTACTGGACTTCAGACTACATCAAATCAACCCCAGCCAATGGTTGATGTTGTGTTGCTCCACCACTGCAGAACGGGCTTGAATCAGAACTTTGGTGGCATATGAGTGTGAGTGAGGTTAATATTACATTGTTTCCTAGCCTGTGGTGTCGGTTCTATCAATATAATGAAGATTGGTCTGATGAGTTGGAGGAATAGTTATGCTTCTTGAAAAATTGTTATCAGATGATAGAGGTGTTTGTGAGATTGTGGCGCCCCGCTAAAACCACTACTAGAAAATCGCGGTGTTTTTGTGCATTGCATCATCATGACCGCATGCTCATGTCATCATGCCACATTGCATTTGAGCATCGTCATCATCATGGTTTATCTAAAACTATTTTCAAAAAGTCTGTTTTTGTTTTCTAAACGTCCCGTCTTTATTTCAAATTAAAATCCGGATCTCCGGAATATTTTGTTTCGTCTACCAACGGATTTCAAAAGCTCCGTTTTAAATAATAAAATATTTGTTTTAATTTTAGGGGGCAGCCAAACCGGGCCGATCCGACCCAGCCGGCCACCCCCAAAAATTACCTAAAACCAGCCTATCTAATCCCTAATCTACCCAATCCTATCCTACCCAGCCTCCCTCCACCTCACCCGAACCTACCCCGTCTCGCCACCTGGCCCAGCCGCCACCTCATCTCCCGCCCACCTGCGCCTAACCTCACCCCGCAGCCAGAAAAAAAAATCCCGCCCTGCTCCCCGACAGCCTCGTGTCTCCCCCATGGCCCCACACCGCACCGACCGCCCCTGGGCGCGGTCCCCAACCCTCGCCCGTCTGCCTCCACCTACCCCGCTCCTCCTCTCCATCCTTCTGTAGACGGCGCCGCCGGCGTCCCCTCGCCACCTCTGCCACCCCGTCCGCGCCGTCCTGGCCCCGCTTCCTCGAGGCCCCTCGCCGGCCACCGACCAGGGCCCCTCCGCACCGAGCTCTCCCCGCCGCCTGGTGCTCCGGCCGCCCCCTCGCCTCCTCTGTGCCTGCCGTCCCCGACCCTCTCCGTCACCACCACCCCGCCGATGGGGCCTCGTCCCGTCCTCGACCCAGCTCGTCCTCGCCATCCCCTGCGCCGCACGCACCCCCGAGCTCATCTCCTCCGTGCCGCCCTGCCCCTCACCACGCCAGCCGCCTCCAGCAGCAGGCCCCGTGGTCGCGTGCCGTCGAATCGTCCTCGCACCTCACCTACCTCGCCACCCTGCAACCCATGGCCCCTTCCCCGCTTCCAGCGCTCCCTCGTCCCCGCGCCTGCTCGCCTCGCCTCTGGCTCCTCACCGCCAGCAGCGCCCGCCTCGGACACTGCTCGCCACCGTCATCTGGCACCGCCCCACAGAGCTCCTCCCTGCCGCAAGCCCTGGGCGCCGCCGCCTTCTCCGGGCCCCCTTCCTTGGCCTCCTCGTTCCTCGCCTCCGGCTCCGGCCTCGATCGCGTGTCGCCGCGCTGGCAGCTGCTCCAACCCCGCTGGGTCCTCGTCGTGCCCGCCGCCCTGGACTCCGCCTAGTGCCGCCTAGCCGCCTTCCTGCGCGCCTCGCCCAGCCCCACAAGAGCTGCCCCGTGTCGACCTCCCCAGGAAGAGCACCGGTTGTTGTTGTTTTTTGTGTGTGGTTGTTATCTCACTTAGCTGTTTGTGCCTCTCCCTGCAAGGGCCCACCTGTACCAGGGAATCAGATCGAGACGCCTTATGTTTGCTGCTACTGGGCTGCCTCCTGAATGCTTGGCTTTGTGCTCGACTCTCCGACCTGGTGATGCATGTCATGAAGGTTGTGGTGTTCCCTAAAGGACCAGCTGACAAGGAAGCCAGCCGATGAATCGTTGCGAGAATCCGAACCCGAACCCCGCTAGGAGAACAACCGACAAGATCTCCTTCATGGGTTTCGAAGCCCCGAGCTCTCCCTCACGAACGCCATGACCCTGTTCCCTGAGGCGAAGACTGATCTCGCCGACGCCGGAGACCAAACCCGAACCACATCGAACCAAGATCTTCCGAACCTAGATGTGTGAACCTTTTCCCGAGCCCCTATTTTATCAATGCTATATATAAAACTTGTTGCATAATAAATTGTTCATACATGCATACCTGTCTGTGGGTTTGGGGGCATCATGCCGATTCACATCATAATTAAATATGGAGCGCATATGCGGATTATTCCTGTCTACTAACGCCTCCATTCAAATTAGTGTAGAGAACCGATGCCATGATCTGCCTTGTTAAGACAACATTTAAATTGCGGGGTATCTAAACAACTTGAACCGTCTAATTAATTGCCTGGAACCCGGTTCCGCTTAATATTGCCTAATTACACCGCATCTTTGCCATGTCATGCATCATATCATAAGCATGCCGGATCTTCTGCCGTAGTATTAAATACTGCATCTGGTGTTTCTTCTAGTGTTTGCTTCACGGATTAGGCCGATGAGTGGATGCGGTTATGGACGACTTGGAGCACAGTATCTCGATCATAGACAAGCATAACTAAAGTAGTGCTATAAATTTGATTTAATATGTGACTAGTAATCAGCTCAAGTATAACGGAATGGATATTAAAAATGCCAACAACTGGTGGATCTGGGTTGTTTTGTGGCATGCTATATGCCTAGTAAGTATTGCAACTCCAATGGAATGTGATAAAAGTGCCAACAATTGCTGGGTTTTGGGATTCCTCAGGACAATTATATCTGGCTAGTAACTGTTCCAACTACAACGGAATGTTAAATAAAACTGCCCACTACTTATGCTATCAGGATGACTCAGGCTATCTATATCTGATTAGTAATTGCTGCAACTATAATGGAATGAGTAAAAATTTCCAACTGTGTGAGTTCCTTGGTCCGACTTCCTCGTTTGGTCTCGAGGGGGAAATACCAGGATGGGTTTGTTTGGTGTTAGCTTCAGGCTGGTTCCGAATAGGTCTTTCTTATCCCTCTCTGATAACCGCCAGTTGTATTGACTCTCTATAGGTTGTTTAGTGCCGCTGCGCTGCCGCTTCAGCCCACCATACCTATGTAGGTGAGAGCCGCCGAATTCTAGCCTCGCCATGTACTGGCCTCAGTACTGACGCTCCTCTTTTTCCTTTGCCCTTTGTCGGCACCCCTTTTGTTTTAGCAGGTTTGAGATCGACGTCGTTAGCAGGGTTACCCTTCCGGCTTGGCCTGGGCAGGGTTATGGACGCCATTGGTTATTCTTCAGGGCTCTTAGCCCCATTTGCATCTTGTCCATAGTCGGACGCCCTATCGATTTCAAGGTGATTTGGATCTTTGTATTGTATATATGTATTCTTGACTCGTGTAGTCGTGTTGTATATATATATATATATCTGTTCTGTGGGTCCCATCAAGGACTGTTGTGTAAAGGTATTACTTTGTTTTCCACCCGCACGAAAGTGCCTGGTGGGCGTCCTTGAATCGTTTCTATGCAGGTTTGGCGGAAAGGGCTAAAACTTGCATAGGGCCGATTCGAGGGTGTTACAGAGTGGTATCAGAGCTCAGCAGTTGCGACACCCCACAAGTCCAGCCTGTAGGATAACCTAGCTAACGGCCGAAGTAGAGTGTCAAAACTATTTTGCAAAATCGGTTGGATAGATCTGATTATGTCTGATTTTACTCCTTACCCCTCTGCTGTTCTCCTCTTACCTCTGCGTGTTTTGATTCTACCCTCTTATCTTTTCTTCGAGTCCAGGGTTTCTCGTGGTTGGGTTTCCGTCGTACCTTCAGGGTTTCGCTTCCTCCTTTGGCAACGGTGTTTCTACCTTCGGACTTCATGATATCTGAGTGATCCTTTATCTGTGGTACCATTCTTTGTTCCTTGTTTGCGCCTTCCGGTGTTTTTCGACGCGACGACATCATCTACGCCAGATCTGATGCAGAGTCTGCTTCCCTCCTTTTTTCTGAATCTCGATTGTCGAGATCTTCAGTCTGATTCCGAGAGTTGGTTGCATAATTCTACTATTCATGTACAGAGTAATGTCTTGAGTGCGGGATGGAGTCATGACCATACCACTACTCTTATCATTCGCTTTGTACATTGAATTGGAGGATCAATGCAATTTTACTCCGTCCACAGGAGCTAGAGGTGGCTTTATTTGTAGATACCTCTACCTTCGTCCTTTGTTACCGGAGTATTCTCTCGACGATCGCGGACAACGACCCCTTGTTAGTGGTGTCGCGAGGATCTACACGAAGGAACAAGATTTAGATCGCTGACCTTCTTTCCGGTACCACGAGGCGGATCTCGAGGGCGAGATCCTTTGTTAGTGGTGTCGAATTGTGGCGCCCCGCTAAAACCACTACTAGAAATTCGTGGTGTTTTTGTGCATTGCATCATCATGACCGCATGCTCATGTCATCATGCCACATTGCAATTGAGCATCGTCATCATCATGCATGGTTTATCTAAAACTATTTTCGAAAAGTCTGTTTTTGTTTTCTAAACGCCCCGTATTTATTTCAAATTAAAACCCGGGTCTCCGGAATATTTTGTTTCGTCTACCAACGGATTTCAAAAGCCCTGTTTTAAATAATAAATATTTATTTTAATTTATGGGGCAGCCAAACCGGGCCGATCCGACCCAGCCGGCCACCCCCAAAAATTACCTAAAACCAGCCTGTCTAATCCCTAATCTACCCAATCGTATCCTACCCAGCCTCCCTCCACCTCACCCGAGCCTACCCCGTCTCGCCACCTGGCCCAGCCGCCACCTCATCTCCCGCCCACCGACGCCTAACCCCACCCCGCAGCTAGAAAAAAAACCAACCCGCCGCGCTTCCCGACAGCCTTGTGTCTCCCCCACGGCCCCACACCGCATCGACTGCCCCTGGGCGCGGTCCCCAACCCTCGCCCGTCCGCCTCCACCCACCCCGCTCCTCCTCTCCATCCTTCTGTAGACGGCGCCGCCGGCGTCCCCTCGCCACCTCTGCCACCCCGTCCGCGCCGCCCTGGCCCCGCTTCCTCGAGGCCCCTCGCCGGCCACCACCCAGGGCCCCTCCGCACCGAGCTCTCCCCGCCGCCTGGTGCTCCGGCCGCCCCCTCGCCTCCTCTGTGCCTGCCGTCCCCGACCCTCTCCGTCACCACCACCCCGCCGCTGGGGCCTCATCCCGTCCTCGACCCAGCTCGTCCTCGCCATCCCCTGCGCCGCACGCACCCCCGAGCTCATATCCTCCGTGCCGCCCTGCCCCTCACCACGCCAGTCGCCTCCAGCAGCAGGCCCCGTGGTCGCGTGCCGTCGAATCGGCCTCGCACCTCACCTACCTCGCCACCCTGCAACCCATGGCCCCTTCCCCGATTCCAGCGCTCCCTCGTCCCCGCGCCTGCTCGCCTTGCCTCTGGCTCCTCACCGCCAGTAGCGCCCGCCTCGGACACCGCTCGCTGCCATCATCTAGCACCGCCCCACAGAGCTCCTCCCCGCTGCAAGCCCTAGGCACCGCCGCCTTCTTCGGGTCTCCTTCCTCGGCCTCCTCGTTCCTCGCCGCCGGCTCTGGCCTCGATCGCGTGTCGCCGTGCTGGCAGCTGCTCCAACCCCGCTGGGTCCTTGTCGTGCCCGCCGCCCTGGACTCCGCCTAGTACCGCCTAGCCACCTTCTTGCGCGCCTTGCCCAGCCCCACAAGAGGTGCCACGGACGATCTGCTGCCTCGTGTCGACCTCCCCAGGAAGAGCACCGGTTGTTGTTGTTTTTTTTGTGTGGTTGTTATCTCACTTAGCCGTTTGTGCCTCTCCTTGCAAGGGCCCACCTGTACCAGGGAATCAGATCGAGACGCCTTATGTTTGGTGCTACTGGGCTGCCTCCTGAATGCTTGGCTTTGTGCTCGACTCTCCAATCTGGTGATGCGTGTCATGAAGGTTGTGGTGTTCCCTAAAGGACCAGCTGACGAGGAAGCCACCCGATGAATCGTTGCGAGAATCCGAACCCGAACCATGCTAGGAGAACAACCGACAAGATCTCCTTCATGGGTTTTGAAGCTCTGAGCTCTCCCTCACGAACGCCATGACCCTGTTCCCTGAGGCGAAGACTGATCTCGCCGACGCCGGAGACCAAACCCGAACCACATCGAACCAAGATCTTCCGAACCCAGATGTGTGAACCTTTTCCCGAGCCCCTATTTTATCAATGCTATATATAAAACTTGTTGCATAATAAATTGTTCATACATGCATACCTGTTTGTGGGTTTGGGGGCATCATAATTAAATATGGAGCGCATATGCGGATTATTCCTGTCTACTAACGCCTCCATTTAAATTTGTGTAGAGAACCGATGCCATGATCTGCCTTGTTAAGACAACATTTAAATTGCGGGGTATCTAAACAACTTGAACCGTCTAATTAATTGCCTGGAACCCGGTTCCGCTTAATATTGCCTAATTGCACCGCATCTTTGCCATGTCATGCATCGTATCATAAGCATGCCGGATCTTCTGCCGTAGTATTAAATATTGCATCTGGTGCTTCTTCTAGTGTTTTCTTCACGGATTAGGCCGATGAGTGGATGCGAGTGTCGACAAGTTCTCCGGATATGATCCTTCGGCAGTGTTTCCCAGGCGAGCATCTCTCCCTCTTCTACCTATTTTGCTTTTATAGTTTTTATTTCCTCCTATTGATCTATTGCTATCCGTGTCACGATGCTTTAGTTTCCGTGCACCAGTTATATCCTGTGCAGCCTCTATATTGCCATGGACACCTCCTAATACCTGTTGTTTGGTAGATAGCTGGCCTTGCGAGTCGTAGTTGCTTGCTCAGGTGCGATCTCGTGTTGTCGAGTACCACAGTTGTTGGAATGCTGGCAGATGTTTAATAGTGGAGATGCTTATTGGTGGAGATGATCATGACTTTAAATACAACCATTAAATTCCTAGATATAACTAATGCAGAGGCATCGGTGGGCAATAGATGTTATTTGGTTCTTCCACGCTCACTTGTGTCCCGTAGGACCCCGAGTACTTGATACTTGTTCCTTGATTTTTCGCACTATCCACATCCTGGAGGCCATGGACCCCCCTGAGCAAGAGCTTGATTCATTTCTATTTCTTGGGGCCACAAACTAGTTTGGGGTTTTATTACTATCCTGTACTTATGCCATGTTACTGCTTTATTTACGATTGTGCGTGGAGCACCTGTACTGTTAAGGATCGTGACATGTTTTCGCTGTATCGACAAGCCCAATCACACTTTCGGGTTCCCAGTCGTTTACAGCCGTCCACACAAACCCTGGGTCCGTTTCGGAGCTGGCCAACTTCGTTGCGGGTAGCTTAGTGGGGTAGCCCCCTGAAATATTTCTGAATCGTGTGATCAATTTGTCGTGAATGCCTCGTTTGGTTTTGAGTTGGTTTTTCCGAGGTTGATCGAGTGTGTGTTCCTATTTGTGCACCCCTGCAGGGTAAAACTTTCTGAAAGCCGGGGAAGGCTCTGATACCAATTGTAACTACCTCGGACCCTACGCTCTAAGTTCAAGCCTAGATGAAGCGGAAGTGGTTAAAATAGTACAGCGGGGGCCTAGAGGACCGCCCACGTGTAGACCCGTCGGCCATCCTAACCACTTCCAAGACATCGGGACAAGAGCGATCGGCGTAGGAAACAGGCGAAGAGATCAAATACATACACAAGTGAGTATGTATGCAAGCTATCATACAACAGTTTTCAGAGCCACTCCATCTAAAAGAAATAGAAAATTGCAATGCCATATGGCAAGATCCAAATATCCTAGATAGAGATAATAGTTTAGGATATTTCCTCATACATCAAACATCAGAGTATTAGGCGGAAGCGGAAAACAAGATCCGAGTACGGATAAGAAGCAAATCGGCATAAGATGCCACATAAACAAACACATCCCGCCCACAGATCTCATGGATCCCCATCCCCGGAATCTCTACACCGAGTGATCGTTGCCAACATCATCTGTCTCCTCCACCCAGTATCCATCTTGCGAATACACCTGTTTATCTGAATCAAACAATTTATCGTGTGAGACCCTAGGGGTACTCAGCAAGTCTTTATGCCTCTAAAGGGGACATATACCTGGGGTGACGCAATTGCAGCAAAAGACAATAACTAACAAGTCTATAGCTACTCGCTAACCATCTGCCTAACTAGTGATAGACGGATGTCCGTTAATTAGTAACAACAGTTATAACAGCATAATTAACAGATCCATCCTCCTTCTCGCTTACCAACGAGAAAGCGGCCGAACAACCCATCCGTTGGCAGTTTTATTAACCATTCCATGAGTATTGCACTATTTACTAGTCAGGTATTTAGTCAGATTAAAAGTGGTACTTTAGTTATACTTGTCTATGATCGAGAAATTGTGCTTCCAAGTCGTCCATAACCGCGGACACGGCTTTCAGAAAGATTTACCCTGCAGGGGTGCACAAATAGCAACACACACTCGATCAACCTCGGAAAAACCAAATCAAAACCCAACGAGGCATTCACGACAAAGCAATCACAGGATTCAGAAATATTTCAGGGGGCCACCCCAATAAGCTACCCGCAACAAAGTCGGCCGGCTCCCAGACGGACCCAGGGTTTGCGAGAACGGCTGTAAACGACTGGGAACCTGAAAGTGTGACTAGGCTTGTCGATACCGCAAAATCGTGTCGCGCTCCCTAAACAATACAGGTGCTCCTCGCACAATCTTAAATAAAACAGTAAATCATGGCATAAGTACAGGATAGGAATAAAGCCCCAAACCTCTTGTGGCCCCAAGAAATAGAAATGAATCAAGCTCTAGCTCAGGAGGGTCCACGGCCTCCCAAATGTGGATAGTGCGAATAGTCAAGGAACATGAATCAAGTACTCGGGTCCTACGGGACACAAGTGAGCATGAAAAATCAAATACCAGATATTTCTCACCGGTGCCTCTTTCATTAGTTATCCTATTACTACTCAGGTTAAGTTGTTTAGGTACCTCCTTATCCATCAGACACTCACATACCCTACATATGCTATTCTACGACTCGCATGGCTCAAACAACTCCTGTAGTAATGGCTCATGGGATGGAGGAACAAGCTTCGGTGGGGTTTAATAGTAAAGGCTATGCAGTACTTGGGATTCAATTTAATGCAATCACGACTCAATGATGCAAGAATAAGATAGAGGCAATAGGTACTATATGTATGCAAGCATGTGGTAGTGCTTGCCTGACAGCTCAGTTGAAGCGAGAGACGGATCTGGATAGTACTCCTGGGATTCCTGATATTTCCCCTGCTAGGCGTCTATTCCAAGAAGAACCAAACAAATAAGGGCCAACATAAATACAGTGCACAATCGTATGAATTAAAATGCGACAAGCAAACAAGGATGCCATGATGAATGATGCACAATTTTCCTGGCAATAATGTAGCATGGCAAGGGTGAGGTGTGGGGACGAGAATAAATCATTTTATTAATTATTTGGTCAAATTTTATTACCATAAACAGTTCTGATTTTTAATAATGACATGATGCATGCTTCAATTCATAATATGGCATGCATAGACAGAACGGGCTCGTCACGCTGATCGATTTAGACATATTATTTGTCAAATTTGGAGTTGTAGAATTAAAGTTATTAATTAATTAAGAAAAGGCATTTTTATTACATTTAAACAATTTCGAAAACTTAAAGTGCTCAAATAATATTTTGAATGGCATATTTGAATTCCTCACATTTTTCTGATTCCAAAACATATATTATTTGTATTATTTGGAATTACAAATTAAAAGTTGTTAAAAACAGAATTTAAATTCAAATTTAAACATTTTCTGAAATTGTTTTATTAAAACAGAAAAGCAGACAGACTTTTTCTACTCAGCCACAGCTAGCCCCAGTCACTGACGGGTGGGACCGATGCTGACTGGGCGAAAACGGCGCGCAGAACCTTTTCTCACCGCGAGTTGACCCAGCGACAGAGATTGACAAGCGGGACCGGGGACTGCAGGTCCACCACGCGTGTGCGCCAGCCGGGGCTGGACACGTGGCGGATCCGGGGACTGCGGGTTGAGGCTTAGGAATCGCAGGTGCCTTTCTGTAAAACGGTCGCAGCCGCCGACAGGTGGGTCCGCAGGGACCGCGGGTTGCGCACGCAAAAAGGGTGGGGGGGGGGGGGTTCTAGAAAATGCCAACTGATACTGTTTTTCTTTTCTGAACCTACTAATGAACTGTTTGACGCGCGCCGGCAGAAAACAGAAACGCGGATAGGGCTCGATCTGGCGACCTCGCGCGCACGAGCGGCGGCGGCTACCGCTGGGCTAGGGAGGGGTTGTTGACGGGAAACGACAACGCGGCCAGGTGAGCTGTTACGCGGCGCGACGACAGGCAGACGCTCATGCACGCCGGCGCATAGAGACCGCTCAGCAAAAAGACCGACGAGACCAGGAAGATCAGGCGAGAGAGGGGGTGTCTGGGAGGCACAGGGGCTCACCGCGAGGTCGTCGGAGGGCTCGGATCGGGACAGGGAGAAGCAGGTCGACGGCGACGCAGAAGTCCCACCGGAGCTAGGGTTTCGGCGTCGTCGGTGTGCAGCGGGTTGCAGGGGCTATCTCCTCCTCGACGCGTGCATCGGGGCGATCCAGAGGCCTGCGTGGACTTCCTCGACACCCGAACACCGCGCCCGTCGCCTAGATCGAGAGGTGGGCATCGACACCGGCGTGGTGGCCGGCGATGGAGAAGGGGTGGTAGCAGGGGAGAAGGGAGGAAGCAGGAGTGCGGCGCAGAGGCTAGGGGAGGGATCTGGGCACGGCAGAGAGACGGGAGGGAGTAGATATGCACGAGAGGGAGAGGAGATGCCGTGGGGAAGGCTCGGGAGAAAAAGGTGGTCGGGTGGCCACCTTTTCTTCTCTCCTCCTCACGTGCTTGGCCTGGGGGGGTGGTGGCTGCAGCTGGGCCAGGGAGAGAGGGAGGTAGCTCGGGTGGGGCCTGGTTGCAGCGAGAGAGAGAGGGGAACCGAGAGGGGAGGGGTAGATGGCATGGGGCTAGGGTTGGGGAGATGGCTCGGGTTAGGGTAGGGGGAGTGGATGGGGTAGCTAGGGCCAGGTCTGGGGGGTAGCCGAAGCTAGAAAGGTTAGGGGTGGGAGCTCGGCAAGGAGAGGTTAAGGTGGAGGGTTAGGGTTAGGGTTTAGAGAGAGGGGTTAGGGAGAGAGGGTAGGGTTAGGTTCTTAGGGTTTTTCTCATCTCAAAAGCAAAGCATGAGGGTGGCATGGTGTTGGAAAGAGGGGTAGGGTAGATGGGTTTAGGGTTTTAACATGATCCACGCTAGATCAAGCAAGAAGGGGAAAATAGATGGAGAGTTCGGGTAGGGCTAGGGTTTGATCTCACATGATGATGCATGGGAGCATACACATGTGAGGGTGATGATCTTGTGAGCACATGGTAAGGAGAGAACAACCAAGATGGTGAGGGTTTAGAGAGAAGAAGAGCTCAGAAGAGAAGATCCACTCAAAAACCAAGTATAACCCAAAAGAATAGAATGGTGGTGATTGTTGCATGGCCCATGCATGAGCATTAAATGCCATGTCTAATCTTGTGAAACAAAATAATAATCATGGCATTTATACACATGCATTCCAAAATATGGAGTAAGGCCAAGCTAAAGGAATTAGAAATATGTTCCAAGTGGAGTAGATGGAGATGCCCAAATTTGAATATAATTTGGACATGCTAGTGTGTATATTCCACTAGGTGCATAATATCCTCAAAATATTCCAACATGAGCAACTATTCCAAAACACTCCATATGGAAGATAGGAAAAGGGGTACCACTCATAATGCATGCATAGGTGGCTCCACATATCAATAATGTGAAAACAACATGATGTTAGTGTGAGAGCATGTGGAAATAGAAGTGGATCCATCCCAACCCACATGAGCTAGATTAAATGCCAAAGGAAAAATGTACAAGCTCATGTATAATTAGGATGGTGGAATTATAAAGGTGGTTACAAGGGAAAGGTGGTGGAGTTGAATAAAAGATATGCCCCCAAATCAACTTGGGCATCAAGCATTTATCAAGAACCAAATACAATATATCAAGAGCCAAATACAATTACTAATGCATATGAGATAAGAACCAAAAGAAAAGGGTTTTATATGATGCTCAAATGCAAGGTGGCATGATGACATGAGCATGATATAATTATCATGCAACAATTATATGTAGAAAGTAGTAATTATATTACTAGACCATGTAGCATTACATATGTTAGACAGATGGGATGCTACAACTCTCCCCCACTAAACAGGAATCTCGCCCCGAGATTCTAGGAAGAAGAAGAAGACACGAAGAGGGTAGGATACTTGGCACGGAGCTCGTCCTCGCGTTCCCAAGTGGCTTCATCAACGGAATGGTGCGACCACTGCACCTTGCAGAACTTGATGGACTTGTTGCGAGTCCTCCTTTCTGCGACTTCTAGAATTTTTATGGGGTGTTCTTGATAAGACAGATCTTCTTGGAGATTGATGAGTTCATGGTCCACGGTCCTGCCGGGATCCTTGAAGCACTTCTTGAGTTGAGAGATATGGAAAACATCATGGACCTTGAGTTTTTCAGGGAGCTCAAGAGCATAAGCAACTTCTCCTCTTCTTCCACGAACTTTGAAAGGACCGATGTATCTAGGAGCCAGCTTTCCTTTGATACCAAAACGGTGTGTGCCTCTCATGGGAGTGACACGAAGGTAAACGAGATCACCAGGGACATACTCCATGTCCGTGTGCTTTCTGTCATAGTTGCTCTTCTGGCGGCTTTGAGCAACCTTCAGGTTTTCAAGAATGATGTGAAACTTCTCCTCCGCTTGAGTTACAATGTCGGGGCCAAACAACGCTCTTTCACCTGCGCTCGACCAACCAATCGGAGTTCTGCATTTGCGACCATAGAGAACCTCAAATGGTGCCATCTTTAGACTTTTCTGGAAGCTGTTGTTGTAAGAGAATTCAGCATAAGGAAGGCATTCTTCCCACTTCATGCCGAAAGAGATAACGCAAGCACGGAGCATATCTTCCAGAATCTGATTGATCCTTTCAACTTGTCCTTGCGACTGAGGGTGGTAAGATGTTCCAAGTGGAGTAGATGGAGATGCCCAAATTTGAATATAATTTGGACATGCTAGTGTGTATATTCCACTAGGTGCATAATATCCTCAAAATATTCCAACATGAGCAACTATTCCAAAACACTCCATATGGAAGATAGGAAAAGGGGTACCACTCATAATGCATGCAAAGGTGGCTCCACATATCAATAATGTGAAAACAACATGATGTTAGTGTGAGAGCATGTGGAAATAGAAGTGGATCCATCCCAACCCACATGAGCTAGATTAAATGCCAAAGGAAAAATGTACAAGCTCATGTATAATTAGGATGGTGGAATTATAAGGTGGTGACAAGGGAAAGGTGGTGGAGTTGAATAAAAGATATGCCCCCAACTCAACTTGGGCATCAAGCATTTATCAAGAACCAAATACAATATATCAAGAGCCAAATACAATTACTAATGCATATGAGATAAGAACCAAAAGAAAAGGGTTTTATATGATGCTCAAATGCAAGGTGGCATGCTGACATGAGCATGATATAATTATGATGCAACAATTATAAATAGGAATCTCGCCCCGAGATTCTAGGAAGAAGAAGAAGACACGAAGAGGGTAGGATACTTGGCACGGAGCTCGTCCTCGCGTTCCCAAGTGGCTTCATCAACGGAATGGTGCGACCACTGCACCTTGCAGAACTTGATGGACTTGTTGCGAGTCCTCCTTTCTGCGACTTCTAGAATTTTTATGGGGTGTTCTTGATAAGACAGATCTTCTTGGAGATTGATGAGTTCATGGTCCACGGTCCTGCCGGGATCCTTGAAGCACTTCTTGAGTTGAGAGATATGGAAAACATCATGGACCTTGAGTTTTTCAGGGAGCTCAAGAGCATAAGCAACTTCTCCTCTTCTTCCACGAACTTTGAAAGGACCGATGTATCTAGGAGCCAGCTTTCCTTTGATACCAAAACAGTGTGTGCCTCTCATGGGAGTGACACGAAGGTAAACGAGATCACCAGGGACATACTCCATGTCCGTGTGCTTTCTGTCATAGTTGCTCTTCTGGCGGCTTTGAGCAACCTTCAGGTTTTCAAGAATGATGTGAAACTTCTCCTCCGCTTGAGTTACAATGTCGGGGCCAAACAACGCTCTTTCACCTGCGCTCGACCAACCAATCGGAGTTCTGCATTTGCGACCATAGAGAACCTCAAATGGTGCCATCTTTAGACTTTTATGGAAGCTGTTGTTGTAAGAGAATTCAGCATAAGGAAGGCATTCTTCCCACTTCATGCCGAAAGAGATAACGCAAGCACGGAGCATATCTTCCAGAATCTGATTGATCCTTTCAACTTGTCCTTGCGACTGAGGGTGGTAAGCTGTGCTGAAGTTCAATTTTGTTCCCAAAGCATTTTGGAAACTTCCCCAGAACTTGGAAGTGAAGATGCTCCCACGGTCTGAGCTGATCTCGAGAGGAACCCCATATAGAGAGAGACAATTCTGTTGATATAGAGCTCAGCCAACTGAATTGCAGAAATTGTTTCCTTGACGGGAAAGAAGTGAGCACTTTAGAAAGCCTATCGATGACAACAAAGATTGCATTATTGCCCTTCTGCGACCTTGGAAAACCAGTTATGAAGTCCATCTCTACTTTCTCCCATTTCCATTCCGGAGGCTTCAATGGCTGTAGAAGACCGGAAGGTTTCTGATGGACAGCTTTAACTCTGCGGCAGACATCACACTCGGAGACATACTTGGCACAACATTGTTTCAACCCAGGCCACCAATATTGTGTTTTCAAGTCCATGTACATCTTAGTGTTGCCGGGGTGGATAGAAAGAACAGAATCATGCGCCTCCTTAAGAACTTGCTCTCTCAATCCCGGGTTGTTCGGAACGAACATCCGGTGTTCAAAGAATACAGCTCCTTGATCATCGACGTGGAAGGACTCGTACCTCGGCAACTGAATGTTGGAGATGATGTTTTTGGCATAAGCATCACCTCGCTGACTAGCACGAATCTTTTCTTCCAAGAGAGGGGTTGCCAGTAGATTCAGAAGATACCCTTGATCCACAATTTCAAGGTTGAGTTGGCGGAATTCCTCGCACAAGAGAGGCTGTTGTTCTTCCACCATGAGGTTGTTGACATAAGCTTTTCGGCTGAGAGCATCGGCCATCACATTAGCTTTGCCCGGAGTGTAGTTGATGGTCCAATCTAAATCATTAATTGCTTCAATCCACCTTCTTTGACGAAGGTTTAGATCAGGTTGTGTGAAGATATACTTCAGACTCTTGTGATCAGAAAAGATTTCACAACGGTTGCCAAGCAAGTAGTGCCTCCATACTTTCAAAGCAAAGACAACTGCTGCGAGTTCGAGGTCATGTGTAGGATAGTTGATCTCATGCTTCTTCAACTGTCGAGAGGCATAAGCAACAACTTGTTTTTCTTGCATAAGGACCGCACCCAATCCTTGCAAGGAGGCGTCACAGAATATCTGGAAAGGCTTTGATGTATCTAGAGGAATCAAGACTGGTGTGGAAGTGAGCTTCTCTTTGAGTGTTTCAAAGCTTGCTTGACATGCAGGAGACCAAAGGTATTTCTGGCCTTTCTTGAGGAGATCAGTAAGAGGCTTCGCAATCTTCGAGAAGTTCTGAACGAAGCGACGATAGTAACTAGCCAAGCCAAGGAAACTCCGGACTTATTTGACATTTTTGGGTGGAAGCCAGTCAACAATTGTCCGAATAGTTTCTGGGTTGACGGCAATGCCCTTGGCAGAGATGACGTGACCAAGGTAGGTGACTTCAGGCAGCCAGAACTCACACTTGGAGAACTTTGCATATAGGCGGTTCTCACGAAGCTTGTTTAGGACACACCGAAGGTGTTCTTCATGTTCTTCCTTTGACTTAGAATAGACTAGGATGTCATCCAGATAGACCACAACGAACTTATCAAGATACTCCATGACAACCAAGTTCATAAGCCTCGAGAAGGTGGCAGGTGTGTTGGTGAGACCGAAAGACATGACCGTGTACTTGTACAAGCCATAGCGGGTGGTGAAAGCTGTTTCGGGAACATCTTCCTTGCGAATCTTGATTTGATGATATCCACTTCTCAAGTCAAGCTTAGAGAATACCACAGCTCCAGCTAGCTGGTCGAAGAGATCATTAATCCGCGGAAGGGGATATTTATTCTTGATGGTTTTAGCATTGAGAGTCCGATAGTCAACACAAAGTCTATCAGTCTTGTCTCGCTTCTTCACAAAGATGGTTGGGCTACCCCAAGAAGAAGTGCTATGTTGAATGAAACTCAACTTCTCTTGTTCATCAAGCTGACGTTTGAGTTCAGGCAATTCAGCAGGACCCATTTTATAAGGCCGCTTGGAGATAGGAGTGGTTCCAGGTTCAAGCTCAATCACAAACTCGACCTCTCGGTCCGGAGGCATACCTGGCACGAGCAATAGCAGACCCGAGCTTGGTGTTGATGTTGAGAGCCCGCGGTGGAGGTGCACAAACCATAGAAGAACTTGCCGCAGGTCTTGGATGTGGTGCGGAAGAGCTTTGTTGTTCATGGGACAACTCCAGTGTTGATGCCCAGTGTTTACACAAGTGTAGCAAGCACCAGGTGGACGTGGAGCAGCGTAGCCAGGGACTCCACCAGGCGCTCCAGGGTAGTTGTGGTTGTAGCCCCTAGGAGCCGCAGTGAAGGAGTTTGGTGGCCTTGCCACGTAGCTTGACGGTCTTGGTGGAGCCGGGAGCGACGGTGGGGTGTTAGGAACCCACACGCGGCGCTTAGAAGGAGCTGTTATAGCTGAAGAGCTTGCTGCGTCGCGGCTGTGTTTCTTGGACTCCTCAAACACTTGCCTACTTGCTTCCTCCTGTAGAGCTGTATGTTGGAGTTCTAGAAAAGACCCTGGCCTTGCATGAGTGATTGCATATTTGATGGATGCATTGAGTCCTTGCCTGAACCTTTTTTGCTTCTTCTTGTCATCAGAGATCTCATCGCCACCATACTGAGAAAGGTTCATGAAGTTTCTGATATAGGTATTGACATTGTCATTGCCCTGCTTGAGGTTGAGAAACACTTCCTTCATCCTCTCCATGACAATTTCTGACTAGTATTGCTCTTTGAAAGCCCCAGTGAATTGCTCCCAAGTAGGCTGAAAACCTGAGTGGTTTGCCTTGAGGTAATCCTCCCACCACAGAGCTGCATCTCCCTTCAGAAGGTGCGTCGCACATTTTACCCAATCTTGCTCTAGAACATCCGCAGTCATCAGCAACCTTGACATCTCCCGCAACCAATCATCAGCATCAAGTGGCTGATCAGACATCCGACTCATTGTTAACCGGTGCCATCTTGTTAAGGGTGTTCTTCCTTCCAGCATGCTTTCACAGAATGTGGAGTTGCTAATCTCTATTTGATAGGTGGTTTTGCGCATCTATTGGTATCTTAATGCCGAAAAATGCGGAATTTTTTCTTTGATACATCTGTGTTTCCACACTCCTCTTCAGTCGTGTGTGAGACATTATCTATCTCCCTTTCATTGGCATGTTCATGCTAACCCATTCTTTTTTTCACCGGCGCTTAATCCCGGAGTTTTACTTCATCTTCAAATTCTCTTGGGCTAATTACATAACAAGTGTCGATCTGATGCTGGTGATTGTAATTTCGTTCTCGGCATAGCTATATGACACTTATCATGAGTGGAATATGGAAAATGCTATCGACACTATCCTCCAATGGTGGCGGTTACCTCCTGCGATTTTGAGTTACACCGTGATCATATCTGTGCATATTCAAGTATCTTTGGCAATCCGGAGTTTCTCAAGGCACTACGGTGGTCTATCATCTGGTTATCATGCTTCACATCTTTTTGGAACTCCATATCTGCAAAATTCTCTTTGATACGAGGGAATTGCATCTTTTCGCCTCTGATAGCTTTTCTTAAGGTATGAGCTATCATCGTTCCTTTATCCAAGATCCCTTTATCTTTGTAACCGGCGATCCAATCGACAATGTGAACCAAGTGGCATTCCTTGTTCTCTTCCGAAGGACCAGATAATCTATTCTGCCAATGCATCTCTTTCAACACGAATCCTTGCTCTTAATGTTGATCTTTCAAAGAGCATTGAGCTCAGAAAGTGTTTCGAGCATTTATTCGTTTCTTCCGCCACGTGAACTTGATATTCTTGGAATATCTTGTTAATCCGTGGTGGTATATCGTCATGATATGCCTTCTTATTCTATATCAATGGAAGAACATGGAAGGTCATCTGTGTCTTTTCTCTCAAGCTTCGTGAGCACTGCCTGTGTGCAAAGTCTCAAAGTGTGAATTCTGACTTCTTGAAGTCACCTATCTCGATCACGCCTTTCTGCTAAATACATTGCTTCAATTCTGGAATCAGCAAGCCCATTTTTAATTCCATCCTCCACCTTCAATCAAACCCGGAGTTTTTCCTTGTTGGCGAGTTATCATCGTCGTTCCGCTGAAGTTTTCCTCAAGACTGCTAAATCTCCCTCAATCATTTCAAGAAGAACATGGAGTTTCTTTTCACCTCTGTCTCGTCAAGTAATCTTTTGAAACCCTCTCGTTCTATCGTCTATGCTCAATCCACCGGATGCCATGAAGAATTTGTAGATCTTTTGTAATCCTTCTGTTCAAGTTGGTGCTATCTTTTTCTTTATCTGTTGAATCTTGCAATTGTCTCCGTAATCTTACTTCATATCTTTCCGGTGGCTTGGTACTTCTGATATGACGACAACATCATCATCTTTATCTACTCTGAATCCAATGAATCATGTGCATCGTATCTTTGTTTTCCGACGGAGTTCCATGAGTTTTATCAAGTTCTTCAGTCTGTTCGGCAGTTGGGTTGCATGGTTTTCCATTCATGTGCGGAGTAATGTTTTGGGTGCGGGATGGAGTAGCTACCATACCACTACTCTTATCATTCGCTCTCGTACATTGAATTGGTGAACTAATGCGATTTAACTCATTCCACGAGTGTAGAAGTGGCCTTTATTCTTGATACTTCTATTTCGTCCTTGTTTCCCGGAGGGCTCTCTCTCGAAGATAAGCAATAATCTCTTGTTGGTGATCTCGTTTTTCTACACGGAGAAAATCATCAATTATCTAGTGGAAGCAAATGTTGTTATCGTCTCAGTTACTCTTCATTCTACCGGAGCACCACATCGTCAATCAAGAAGGGTGGAGGATATATCTGACTTCCGTTTGTCAATCATTTTCTCTTGGTACAGCCAATTATGGTTGATGCCATTAATCGCAAATCGATTCCACATTCCACTTCTTCTAAGGATTCTACCATAAGCTAGCATTCCCCCTTTCTATTGAAGTTATATCCACGCACCTCAATTGCGTGATCCTTTGGTTCTTACCGGCGCAAGAAGGATCTAATCCGACAATGGCTAACTAAATTTTTCCGTTGATATCAAGGAACTCTATTGTTTGAAGGCGATATAGTTTCCGAACTTCCTTTCTCAAATCTGAGGGAAGGTACAGTGTTATTTTCATAGTGGTTGATAACTTCTCCAAAGTAGCTCTTTTCGTCCGGCAAGGGCAAGAATCATCATCACTTGCAGCTTCCGATCTTTAATCCTAACGGTGTGTCTTTTCTTTATCCATGATACATCGACCTTTCTATTTCTTTCACAAGTGGTTCTATTCTGTTATCATTTTTCTCGAGAAAACCGGAGCTATGTTCATCCTATCCTTCTTATCTCACGACAATCCTTCAACTCTTCTAACCCGTTGTTTTCCAATCAAAACGCAAGACTCGCAACAAGTCTAGAAAGTTTTGCAAGGTGTAATGGTTGCACCATTCCGTTGTTCTTCCTTGGGAACGTGAGGGTCACCTTCGTTCCAAACACTCGCCGTTCGTCGTGTCTCTTTCTTTTTCCTAGGAATATCGGGGCGAGATTCTTGTTTAGTGGGGGAGAGTTGTAGCATCCCAATTGTCTAACAATTGCAATGCTACTAGCCTAGTCTACATATATGCTACCTTCCTACATGTTTAGATTGCATCATCATTATATCATGCTCACGTCATCATGCCACCTTGCATTTGAGCATCATATAAAACCCTTTTCATTTGGTTTTTATCTCAGATACACTATTAATTGTATTTGCCTCTTGATATATTATATTTGGTTCTTGATATATGCTTGATGCCCAAGTTGAGTTGGGGGCATATCTTTTATTAACTCCACCACCTTTCTTGTTACCACCCTATAATCCCACCATTCAACTATATGTGAGCTTTGCATTTCTTTTGGTTTTACCTCTAGCTCATGTGGGTTGGGATGGATCCACTTCTAATTCCACATGCATATAGGCATCATGTTGTTTTCACATTATGGATATGTGGAGCCACCTTTGCATGCTTTGTGAGTGGAACCCCTTTTCTAGCTTCCGTATGGATTGTTTTGGAATATTTGCTCATGTTGGAATATCTTTGAGGATATTATGCACCTACTGGAACATACACACTAGCAATTCCACATTATATTCAAATATGAGCATCATCCATCTACTCCACATGTAACCTCCAACTTATTCTTTTAGCTTGGCCTTAGATCCATATTTTTGGAATGCATGTGGATAAATGTCATGAGACCTTATTATTGTTTTAACAAATAAACATGGCATTTATTACTTGTGCATGGGCCATGCAAGTCACCACCATCTTGTCCTCTTTTGGTTTCTTTGTTTTGATTGGATCTATTCTTTTGTGAGCTTCCCTTCTCTCTCTCAACCCTCACCATCTTGTGTTTCCTCTCCTTGCCAAGTGCATCACAAGCCTCACCCCTCACCCATCTCATTTTCACCTTTTGCTTGATCTTGGTTTCGATCATGTTAAAACCCCTAAACACATCTCTCTCTCTCCCTTATAAACCTTAACCCTAACCACCCCCTACCCTACACCTTCTTGCTAAACACTAACCCTAATCACCCATGCCAAGCTAACCCTACCCTTCCTAGCTTCGGCTACACCCCACCACCCTCACCTTGCCGAGCTACCCATCCTCCCCCTAACCTAACCGAGCTACCCCCAACCCTAGATCCATGCCACCTCTCTCTCTCTCCCTGCCAGGCCGACCCCACACCCAAGCCTACCTCTCTCCTCACCCTGGCCCCTCCTGTAGCCGCAGCTGCCTGCCCTGGCCCCTCCCCACGTCGGGCACGTGAGGGAGTAGAGAGAAAAGGTGGCCGAAGCCACCTTTTTCTCCCGAGCCTTCCCCACGGCATCTCCTCTCCCTCTCGTGCATATCTACTCCCTCCCTTCTCTCTGCCGTGCCCAGATCCCTCCCCTGGCCTCTGCGCCGCACTCCTGCTTCCTCCCTTCTCCCCTGCTACCACCCCTTCTCCATCGCCGGCCACCACGTCGGTGTCGACGCCCACCTCTCGATCTAGGTGGCGGGCGCGGTGTTCGGGTGTCGAGGAAGTCCGCGCAGGCCTCTGGATCGCCCCGGTGCACGCGTCGAGGAGGAGACAGCCCCTGCAACCCGTTGCACGCCGACGACGCTGAAACCCTAGCTCCGGCGGGGCGTCTGCGTCGCCGTCGACCTGCTTCTCCCCGTCCCGATCCAAGCCCTCCAACGACCTCACGGTGAGCCATTGTGCCTCCCAGACACCCCCTCTCTCGCCTGCTCTTCCTGGTCTCGCCGGTCTTTTTGCCGAGTGGTCTTTGTGCACCGGCGTGCGCGAGCGTCTGCCTATCGTCGTGCCGCGTAACAGCTCACCTGGCGGCGCTGTCCTTTCCCATCAACAACCCCTCCCTAGCCCAGCGGTATCCGCCGCCGCTCGCGCGCGCGAGGTCGCCAGAGCGAGCCCTGTTCGCGTTTCTATTTTCCGCCGGCGCGCGTCGAACAGTTCGTCAGTAGGTTCAGAGAAGAAAAACAGTATCAGTTGGCAGTTTTTCAGAAAACCCCCCACCCTTTTTGCGTGCGCAACCCGCGGTCCCTGCGGACCCACCTGTCGGCGGCTGCGACCATTTTACAGAAAGGCACCTGCGATTCCTAAGCCTCAACCCGCAGTCCCTGGATCCGCCACGTGTCCAGCCCCGGCTGGCTCCCACGTGCGGTGGACCCGCAGTCCCCGGTCCCGCTTATCAATCTCTATGGCTGGGTCAACTCGCGGTGAGAAAAGGTTCTACGTGCCGTTTTCGCCCAGTCAGCATCGGTCCCACCCGTCAGTGACTGGGGCTAGCTGTGGCTGAGTAGAAAATGTCTGTCTGCTTTTCTGTTTTAATAAAACAATTTCAGAAAATGTTTAAATTTGAATTTAAATTCTGTTTTTAACAACTTTTAATTTGTAATTCCAAATAATATATGTTTTTGAATCAGAAAAATGTGAGGATTTCAAATTTGCCATTCAAAATATTATTTGAGCACTTTAAATTTTCAAAATTGTTTAAATGTAATAAAAATTCCTTTTCTTAATTAATTAATAACTTTAATTCTACAACTCCAAATTTGACAAATAATATGCATAAATCGATAAGCGCGATGAGCCCGTTCTATGTATGCATTCCATGTTATGAATTGAAGCATGCATCATGTCATTATTAAAAATCAGAACTGTTTCTGGCAATAAAACTTGACCAAATAATTAATAAAATGATTTATTCTTGTCCCCACACCTCACCCTTGCCATGAAAATTGTGCATATTCATCATGGCATGCTTGTTTGCTTGACGCATTTTAATTCATACGATTGTGCACTGTATTTATGTTGGCCCTTGTTTGTTTGGTTCTTCGAATAAACGCCGAGCAGGGGAAATATCAGGAATCCCAAGAGTACTATCCAGATCCGTCTCTCGCTTCAACTGAGCTGCCAGGCAAGCACTTCCACATGCTTGCATACATATAGTACCTATTGCCTCTATCTTATTCTTGCATCATTGAGTCGCGATTGCATTAAATTGAATCCCAAGTACTGCATAGCTTTTACTATTAAACCCCACCGAAGCTTGTTCCTCCATCCCATGAGCCATTACTACAGGAGTTGTTTGAGCCATGCGAGTCGTAGAATAGCATGTGTAGGGTATGTGAGTGCCTGATGGTTAACGAGGTACCTAAACAACTTAACCTGAGTAGTAATGGGATAACTAATGAAAGAGGCACCGGTGAGCAATATCTGCTATTTGGTTTTTCATGCTCACTTGTATCCCGTAGGACCCCGAGTACTTGATTCCTGTTCCTTGACTATTCGCACTATCCACATCCGGGAGGCCGTGGACCTCCCTGAGCCAGAGCTTGATTCATTTCTATTTCTTGGGGCCACAAGTAGTTTGGGGCTTTATTCCTATCCTGTACTTATGCCATGATTTACTGTTTTATTTAAGACTGTGCGAGGAGCACCTGTACTGTTTAGGGATCGCGGCACGGTTTCGCGGTATCGATAAGCCCAGTCACACTTTCGGGTTCCCAGTCGTTTACAACCGTTCTCGCAAACCCTGGGTCCGTCTCGGAGCCGGCCGACTTCGTTGCGAGTAGCTTATTGGGGTGCCCCCCTGAAATATTTCTAAATCCTGTGATTGCTTTGTCGTGAATGCCTCGTTGAGTTTTGATTTGGTTTTTCCGAGGTTGATCGAGTGTGTGTTGCTATTTGTGCACCCCTGCAGGGTAAATCTTTCTGAAAGCCGTGTCCGCGGTTATGGACGACTTGGAGCACAGTTTCTCGATCATAGACAAGTAT
The DNA here is from genome assembly GCA_910589775.1 of Avena eriantha. NCBI lineage: Eukaryota > Viridiplantae > Streptophyta > Magnoliopsida > Poales > Poaceae > Avena > Avena eriantha. The sequence continues at coordinate 358,313,076 of OU342743.1, forward strand.
AACTAAAGTACCGCTTTGAATCTAACTAAATACCTGACTAGTAAATAGTGCAATACTCATGGAATGGTTAATAAAACTGCCAACGGATGGGTTGTTCGTCCGCTTTCTCGTTGGTAAGCGAGAAGGAGGATGGATCTATTAATTATGCTGTTATAACTGTTGTTACTAATTAACGGACATCCGTCTATCACTGGTTAGGCGGATGGTTAGCAAGTATCTATAGACTTGTTAGTTATTGTCTTTTGCTGCAATTGCGTCACCCCAGGTATATGTCCCCTTTAGAGGCATAAAGACTTGCTGAGTACCCCTAGGGACTCACACGATAAATTGTTTGATTCAGATGAACAGGTGTATTCGTAAGATGGATACTGGTTGGAGGAGACAGATGATGTTGGCAACGATCACTCGGTGTAGAGATTCCAAGGATGGGGATCCGTGAGATCTGTGGGCGGGATGTGTTTGTTTATGTGGCATCTTATGCCGATTTGCTTCTTATCCGTACTCGGATCTTGTTTTCCGCTTCCGCCTGATACTTTGCTGTTTGATGTATGAGGAAATATCCTAAACTATTATCTCTATCTAGGATATTTGGATATTGCCGTATGGCGTTGCAATATTTCTATTTCTTTTAGATGGAATGGCTCTGAAAACTGTTGTATGGTAGCTTGCATACATACTCACTTGTGTATGTATTTGATCTCTTCGCCTGTTGCCTACGCCGCTCGCTCTTGTCCCGATGTCTTAGAAGTGGTTAGGACGGCCGACGGGTCTACACGTGGGCTGTCCTCTGGGCCCCCGCTATACTATTTTAACCACTTCCGCTTCATCCAGGCTTGAACTTAGAGCGTAGGGTCCGAGGTAGTTACAATTGGTAACAAATTCAAATTTAAACATTTTCTGAAATTGTTTTATTAAAACAGAAAAGCAGACAGACTTTTTCTACTCAGCCACAGCTAGCCCCAGTCACTTACGGGTGGGACCAATGCTGACTGGGCGAAAATGGCACGTAGAACCTTTTCTCACCACGAGTTGACCCAGCCATAGAGATTGACAAGCGGGACCGGGGACTGCGGGTCCATCGCGCGTGTGCACCAGTCGGGGCTGGACACGTGGCGGATCCGGGGACTGCGGGTTGAGGCTTAGGAATCGCAGGTGCCTTTCTGTAAAACGGTCGCAGCCGCCGACAGGTGGGTCCGCAGGGACCGCGGGTTGCGCACGCAAAAAGGGTGGGGGGTTTTCTGGAAAACTGCCAATTGATACTGTTTTTCTTCTCTAAACCTACTGGCGAACTGTTCGACGCGCGCCGGTGGAAAACAGAAACACGGACATGGCACGATCTGCTGACCTCGCGCGCGCGAGCGGCGGCGGCTACCGCTGGGCTAGGGAGGGGTTGTTGACGGGAAACGACAGCGCGGCCAGGTGAGCTGTTACGCGGCGCAACGACGGGCAGACGCTCGCGCACACCGGCGCACAGAGACCCGCTCGGCAAAAAGACCGGCGAGACCAGGAAGAGCAGGCGAGAGAGGGGGTGTCTGGGAGGCACAAGGGCTCACCGCGAGGTCGTCGGAGGGCTCGGATCGGGACGGGGAGAAGTAGGTCGACGTCGACGCAGACGTCCCACCGGAGCTAGGGTTTCGGCGTCGTCGGCATGCAGCGGGTTGCAGGGGCTATCTCCTCCTCGACGCGTGCATCGGGGCGATCCAGAGGCCTGCGTGGACTTCCTCGACACCCGAACACCGCGCCCGCCGCCTAGATCAAGAGGTGGGCGTCGACACCGACGTGGTGGTCAGCGATGGAGAAGGGGTGGTAGCAGGGGAGAAGGGAGGAAGCAGGAGTGCAGCGCAGAGGCCAGGGGAGGGATCTGGGCATGGCAGAGAGACGGGAGGGAGTAGATATGCACGAGAGGGAGAGGAGATGCCGTGGGGAAGGCTCGGGAGAAAAAGGTGGTCGGGTGGCCACCTTTTCTTCTCTCCTCCTCACGTGCTCGGGCTGGGGGGTGGTGGCTGCAGCTGGGCCAGGGAGAGAGGGAGGTAGCTCAGGTGGGGCCTAGTTGCAGCGAGAGAGAGAGGGGAACCTAGAGGGGAGGGGTAGATCGCATGGGGCTAGGGTTGGGGAGATGGCTCGGGTTAGGGTAGGGGGAGTGGATGGGGTAGCTAGGGCCAGGTCTGTGGGGTAGCCGAAGCTAGAAAGGTTAGGGGTGGTAGCTCGGCAAGGAGAGGTTAAGGTGGAAGGTTAGGGTTTGGGTTTAGAGAGAGGGGTTAGGGAGAGAGGGTAGGGTTAGGTTCTTAGGGTTTTTTTCATCTCAAAAGCAAAGCATGAGGGTGGCATGGTGTTGGAAAGAGGGGTAGGGTAGATGGGTTTAGGGTTTTAACATGATCCACGCTAGATCAAGCAAGAAGGGGAAAAGAGATGGAGAGGTCGGGTAGGGCTAGGGTTTGATCTCACATGATCATGCATGGGAGCACACACATGTGAGGGTGATGATCTTGTGAGCACATGGTAAGGAGAGAACAACCAAGATGGTGAGGGTTTAGAGAGAAGAAGAGCTCAGAAGAGAAGATCCACTCAAAAACCAAGTATAACCCAAAAGAATATAATGGTGGTGATTGCTGCATGGCCCATGCATGAGCATTAAATGCCATGTCTAATCTTGTGAAACAAAATAATAATCATGGCATTTATACACATGCATTCCAAAATATGGAGTAAGGCCAAGCTAAAGGAATTAGAAAGATGTTCCAAGTGGAGTAGATGGAGATGCCCAAATTTGAATATAATTTGGACATGCTAGTGTGTATATTCCACTAGGTGCATAATATCCTCAAAATATTCCAACATGAGCAACTATTCCAAAACACTCCATATGGAAGATAGGAAAAGGGGGTACCACTCATAATGCATGCAAAGGTGGCTCCACATATCAATAATGTGAAAACAACATGATGTTAGTGTGAGAGCATGTGGAAATAGAAGTGGATCCATCCCAACCCACATGAGCTAGATTAAATTCCAAAGGAAAAATGTACAAGCTCATGTATAATTAGGATGGTGGAATTATAAGGTGGTGACAAGGGAAAGGTGGTGGAGTTGAATAAAAGATATGCCCCCAACTCAACTTGGGCATCAAGCATTTATCAAGAACCAAATACAATATATCAAGAGCCAAATACAATTACTAATGCATATGAGATAAGAACCAAAAGAAAAGGGTTTTATATGATGCTCAAATGCAAGGTGGCATGCTGACATGAGCATGATATAATTATGATGCAACAATTATAAATAGGAATCTCGCCCCGAGATTCTAGGAAGAAGAAGACACGAAGAGGGTAGGATACTTGGCACGGAGCTCGTCCTCGTGTTCCCAAGTGGCTTCATCAACGGAATGGTGCGACCACTACACCTTGCAGAACTTGATGGACTTGTTGCTAGTCCTTCTTTCTGCGACTTCTAGAATTTTTATGGGGTGTTCTTGATAAGACAGATCTTCTTAGAGATTGATGAGTTCATGGTCCATGGTCCCGCCGGGATCCTTGAAGCACTTCTTGAGTTGAGAGATATGGAAAACATCATGGACCTTGAGTTTTTCAGGGAGCTCAAGAGCATAATCAATCTCCTCTTCTTCCACGAACTTTGAAAGGACCGATGTATCTAGGAGCCAGCTTTCCTTTGATACCAAAACGGTATGTGCCTCTCATGGGAGTGACACGAAGGTAAACGAGATCACCAAGGACATACTCCATGTCCGTGTGCTTTCTGTCATAGTTGCTCTTCTGGCGGCTTTGAGCAACCTTCAGGTTTTCAAGAATGATGTGAACCTTCTCCTCCGCTTGAGTTACAATGTCGGGGCCAAACAACGCTCTTTCACCTGCCCCCGACCAACCAATCGGAGTTCTGCATTTGCGACCATAGAGAACCTCAAATGGTGCCATCTTTAGACTTTTCTGGAAGCTGTTATTGTAAGAGAATTCGGCATAAGGAAGGCATTCTTCCCACTTCATGCCGAAAGAGATAACGCAAGCACGGAGCATATCTTCCAGAATCTGATTAATCCTTTCAACTTGTCCTTGCGACTGAGGGTGGTAAGCTATGTTGAAGTGCAATTTTGTTCCCAAAGCATTTTGGAAACTTCCCTAGAACTTGGAAGTGAAGATGCTCCCACGGTCTGAGCTGATCCCAAGAGGAACCCCATATAGAGAGACAATTCTGTTGATATAGAGCTCAGCCAACTGAATTGCAGAAATTGTTTCCTTGACGGGAAAGAAATGAGCCACTTTGGAAAGCCTGTCGATGACAACAAAGATTGCATTGTTGCCCTTCCGCGACCTTGGAAAACCAGTTATGAAGTCCATCTCTACTTTCTCCCATTTCCATTCCGGAGGCTTCAATGGCTGTAGAGGACCGGAAGGTTTCTGATGGACAACTTTAACTCTGCGGCAGACATCACACTCGGAGACATACTTGGCACAACATTGTTTCAACCCAGGCCACCAATATTGTGTTTTCAAGTCCATGTACATCTTAGTGTTGCCGGGGTGGATAGAAAGAACAGAATCATGCGCCTCCTTACGAACTTGCTCTCTCAATCCCGGGTCATTCGGAACGAACATCCGGTGTTCAAAGAATACAACTCCTTGATCATCGACGTGGAAGGACTCGTACCTCGGCAGCTGAATGTTGGAGATGATGTTTTTGGCGTAAGCATCACCTCGCTGACTAGCACGAATCTTTTCTTCCAGGAGAGGGGTTGCCAGTAGATTTAGAAGATACCCTTGATCCACAATTTCAAGGTTGAGTTGGCGGAATTCCTCGCACAAGAGAGGCTGTTATTCTTCCACCATGAGGTTGTTGACATAAGCTTTTCGGCTAAGAGCATCGGCCATCACATTAGCTTTGCCCGGAGTGTAGTTGATGGTCAAATTGAAATCATTAATTGCTTCAATCCACCTTCTCTAACGAAGGTTTAGATCAGGTTGTGTGAAGATATACTTCAGACTCTTGTGATCAGAAAATATTTTACAACGGTTGCCAAGCAAGTAGTGCCTCCATACTTTCAAAGCAAAGACAACTGCTGCGAGTTCGAGGTCATGTGTAGGATAGTTGATCTCATGCGTCTTCAATTGTCGAGAGGCATAAGCAACAACTTGTTTTTCTTGCATAAGGACCGCACCCAATCCTTGCAAGGAGGCGTCACAGAATATCTGGAAAGGCTTTGATGTATCTGGAGGAATCAAGACTGGTGTGGAAGTGAGCTTCTCTTTGAGTGTTTCAAAGCTTGCTTGACATGCAGGAGACCAAAGGTATTTCTTGCCTTTCTTGAGGAGATCAGTAAGAGGCTTCGCAATCTTCGAGAAGTTCTGAACGAAGCGACGACAATAACTAGCCAAACCAAGGAAACTCCGGACTTCTTTGACATTTTTGGGTGGAAGCCAGTCAACAATTGTCCGAATAGTTTCTGGATTTACGGCAATGCCCTTGGCAGAGATGACGTGACCAAGGTAGGTGACTTCAGGCAGCCAGAACTCACACTTGGAGAACTTTGCATATAGGCGGTTCTCACAAAGCTTGTTTAGGACACACCGAAGGTGTTCTTCATGTTCTTCCTTTGACTTAGAATAGACTAGGATGTCATCCAGATAGATCAGAACGAACTTATCAAGATACTCCATGAAAACCGAGTTCATAAGCCTCGAGAAGGTGGCAGGTGCGTTGGTGAGACCGAAAGACATGACCGTGTACTCGTACAGGCCATAGCGGGTGGTGAAAGCTGTTTCGGGAACATCTTCCTTGCGAATCTTGATTTGATGATATCCACTTCTCAAGTCAAGCTTAGAGAATACCACAGCTCCAGCTAGCTGGTGGAAGAGATCATTAATCCGCGGAAGGGGATATTTATTCTTGATGGTTTTAGCATTGAGAGTCCGATAGTCAACACAAAGTCTATCAGTCTTGTCTCGCTTCTTCACAAAGATGGTTGGGCTACCCCAAGAAGAAGTGCTGCGTTGAATGAAACCCAACTTCTCTTGTTCATCAAGCTGACGTTTGAGTTCAGGCAATTCAGCAGGACCCATTTTATAAGGCCGCTTGGAGATAGGAGCGGTTCCAGGTTTAAGCTCAATCACAAACTCGACCTCTCGGTCCGGAGGCATACCTGGCAACTCTTTAGGAAAAACATCTGGAACTCACAGACCACCGGAACACTCTGAATAGCTTCCATAGCATCATCATTCAGAGCCGCCAAAGAGAAAAGCTGAATTGCAGGAGTCAGACTTGGAGAATAGACTATATGGCCTTCAGGAATTTTCAGAGAAACCGAGCGTTCAGCACAATCAATCACAGCTGCATTTGCTGTTAACCACTCCATGCCCAAGATAACATCAATGTCAGAATTGCCCAATTCAATGAGAGATGCCGGAATTTTTTTGTTTCCAATTTCAATTTGGTTCCCATGGCTTATTTGAGAAGCCTTCATAGTTGTCCCCGGTGATTGCACCCTAAGAACCTTGGACAAAGATTGAAGCGGAAGACCTTGTTGCTGGGAGAACCTTTGAGACACAAAAGAATGCGATGCACCAGTATCGAATAACACTCGTGCAGAAACTGAGTTAACAGAAAGCGTACCCAGCACAACTCCAGGTGCATGCTCAGCTTGAGCGACGTTGACACATTTGGCACGAGCAAAAGCAGACCCGGGCTTGGTGTTGATGTTGAGAGCCCGCGGTGGAGGTGCACGAACCATAGAAGAACTTTTCGCAGGTCTTGGAGGTGGTGGAGGAAGAGCTTTGTTGTTCATGGGACAACTCCAGTGTTGATGCCTAGTGTTTCCACAAGTGTAGCAAGCACCAGGTGGACGTGGAGCAGCGTAGCCAGGGACTCTGCCAGGCGCTCCATGGTAGTTGTGGTTGTAGCCCCTAGGAGCCGCAGTGAAGGAGTTTGGTGGCCTTTCCGCGTAGCTTGATGGTCTTGGTGGAGCCGGGAGCGACGGTGGGGTGTTAGGAACCCACACGCGGCGCTTAGAAGGAGCTGTCATAGCTGAAGAGCTTGCTGCGTCGCGGCTGTGTTTCTTGGACTCCTCAAACACTTGCCTACTTGCTTCCTCCTGTAGAGTTGTATGTTGGAGTTCTATAAAAGACCCTGGCCTTGCATGAGTGATTGCATATTTTATGGATGCATTGAGTCCTTGCCTGAACCTCTTTTGCTTATTCTTGTCATCAGAGATCTCATCGCCACCATACCGAGAAAGGTTCATGAAGTTTCTGATATAGGTATTGACATTGTTATTGCCCTGCTTGAGGTTGAGAAACACTTCCTTCATCCTCTCCATGACAATTTCTGACAGGTATTGCTCTTTGGAAGCCCCAGTGAATTGCTCCCAAGTAGGCTGAAAACCAGAGTGATTTGCCTTGAGGTAATTCTCCCACCACAGAGCTGCATCTCCCTTCAGAAGGTGCGTGGCACATTTTACCCAATCTTGCTCTGGAACATCCCCAGTCATCAACAACCTTGACATCTCCCGCAACCAATCATCAGCATCAAGTGGCTGATCAGACACCTCAAAATGGCGCGGGTTGAACTTCAGAAAAATCTTGATGTCTCCTCGCTTGGGAGGTGGAGGTAGCAGAACAAACTCATTCCTCCTGACACTTTCTTCAAATCGCTGCTGGTTCTGCTGCATTGCTCCCAAGGCATTAGCAATACTTGCCAACGCAGCCCCCAGTTCAGGTGGTATGTCCTCCTCAGAACGGCGTGGCGGTGCCATCCTATGATTGATTTAAAACACAAGTCAGTACTATAATGGAGAATAACAATAATCCAAAATAGTACCAAAATGGAATTAACCAAGATTTAAAGGATACAAATTACTAAGATGATATTAAAATATCAACAAATTTCAAAGCACCTCGAAGATATTAAGCATATCGCACACGACTGAACAAGGAGTGTGGTACACAAGCTAACAAAGAAAAAATTTCCGCAAATTTCAGCATTAAAATACCACTATATGCGCAAAACCACTTAACAAATCAAGATTAGTAACTCTACCAATTCAATATACAAGAGCGAATGATAAAAGTAGTGGTATGGTCGCGACTCCATCCCGCACTCAAATCATTACTCCGCACATGAATAAGTAAAACACATATCCCAACTTCCTTCTTCCTAAGATGAACCTAAAGATTAGTAACTACGGAAACGAACACCCCAACAAGATAGCATCGGATAACAAAGAGTAAGACAGATCGCGCCGGTATACAACAAATCAGATAGATTGTGTCGGTTTACAAAGGCATGTCGGTATGGAATGTACCAACAGTTGATAACCAAAAGGCAAATAGTGATAACATTTGGATGCAACAGATAGACAAGGAATTACACACACACACACACAACCTATGGTACTACGGAACCCAGAACACGTGAATCCTAGTTTGAATTTTAGAAGAGGATTGAAAACGTTACACTTCCTTATCAGAAAAGGGTGGGTGGGTAAGAACAAAAATGGAAGCAGTCATACTCTCATGTTTTGTTTTTCCCTAGTATACATAGCTACCAAAATATTTGCTAGACTGACAACGACCATTTGGCTGAGACCCTGAAGGGCGAGATGGCTCTGATACCAATTGTAACTACCTCGGACCCTACGCTCTAAGTTCAAGCCTAGATGAAGCAGAAGTGGTTAAAATAGTACAGCGGGGGCCCATAGGACCGCCCACGTGTAGACCCGTCGGCCGTCCTAACCACTTCCAAGACATCGGGACAAGAGCGAGCGGCGTAGGCAACAGGCGAAGAGATCAAATACATAGCCAAGTGAGTATGTATGCAAGCTACCACACAACAGTTTTCAGAGCCATTCCATCTAAAAGAAATAGAAATATTGCAACGCCATACGGCAAGATCCAAATATCCTAGATAGAGATAATAGTTTAGGATATTTCCTCATACATAAAACATCAGAGTATCAGGCGGAAGCGGAAAACAAGATCCGAGTACGGATAAGAAGCAAGTCGACATAAGATGCCACATAAACAAACACATCCCGCCCACAGATCTCACGGATCCCCATCCCTGGAATCTCTACACCGAGTTATCGTTGCCAACATCATCTGTCTCCTCCACCCAGTATCCATCTTGCGAATACACCTATTCATCTGAATCAAACAATTTATCGTGTGAGTCCCTAGGGGTACTCAGCAAGTCTTTATGCCTCTAAAGGGGACATATACCTAGGGTGACGCAATTGTAGCAAAATACAATAACTAACAAGTCTATAGATACTCGCTAACCATCCGCCTAACCAGTGATAGACGGATGTCCGTTAATTAGTAACAACAGTTATAACAGCATAATTAACAGATCCATCCTCCTTCTCGCTTACCAACGAGAAAGCGGACGAACAACCCATCCGTTGGCAGTTTTATTAACCATTCCATGAGTATTGCACTATTTACTAGTCAGGTATTTAGTCAGATTAAAAGCGGTACTTTAGTTATACTTGTCTATGATCGAGAAACTATGCTCCAAGTCGTCCATAACCGCGGACACGGCTTTCAGAAAGATTTACCCTGCAGGGGTGCACAAATAGCAACACACACTCGATCAACCTCGGAAAAACCAAATCAAAACCCAACGAAGCATTCACGACAAAGCAATCACAGGATTCAGAAATATTTCAGGGGGGCACCCCAATAAGCTACCCGCAACGAAGTCGGCCAGCTCCGGGACGGACCCAGGGTTTGCGAGAACGGCTGTAAACGAATGGGAACCTGAAAGTGTGACTGGCTTGTCGATACCGTGAAATCGTGCCGCGATCCCTAAACAGTACAGGTGCTCCTCGCACAATCTTAAATAAAATAGTAAATCATGGCATAAGTACAGGATAGGAATAAAGCCCCAAACTACTTGTGGCCCCAAGAAATAGAAATGAATCAAGCTCTGGCTCAGGGGGGTCCACGGCCTCCCGGATGTGGATAGTGCGAATAGTCGAGGAACAGGAATCAAGTACTCGGGGTCCTACGGGACACAAGTGAGCATGAAAAACCAAATAGCAGATATTGCTCACCGGTGCCTCTTTCATTAGTTATCCCATTACTACTCTGGTTAAGTTGTTTAGGTACCTTGTTATCCATCAGACACTCACATACCCTACACATGCTATTCTACGACTCGCATGGCTCAAATAACTCCTGTAGTAATGGCTCATGGGATGGAGGAACAAGCTTCGGTGGGGTTTAATAGTAAAGGCTATGCAGTACTTGGGATTCAATTTAATGCAATCGTGACTCAATGATACAAGAATAAGATAGAGGCAATAGGTACTATATGTATGCAAGCATGTGGTAGTGCTTGCCTGGCAGCTCAGTTGAAGCGAGAGACGGATCTGGGTAGTACTCCTGGGATTCCAGATATTTCCCCTGCTCGACGTCTATTCGAAGAAGAACCAAACAAACAAGGGCCAACATAAATACAGTGCACAATCGTATGACTTAAAATGCGACAAGCAAACAAGCATGCCATGATTAATGATGCACAATTTTCATGGCAATAATGTAGCATGGCAAGGGTGAGGTGTGGGGACGAGAATAAATTATTTTATTAATTATTTGGTCAAGTTTTATTGCCATAAACAGTACTGATTTTTAATAATGACATGATGCATGCTTCAATTCATAACATGGAAGATCATCTGTGTCTTTTCTCTCAAGCTTCGTGAACACTGCCTGTGTGCAAAGTCTCAGAGTGTGAATTCTGACTTCTTGAAGTGACCTATCTCGATCACGCCTTTCTAAACGCCCCGTCTTTATTTCAAATTAAAACCCGGGTCTCCGGAATATTTTGTTTCGTCTACCAACGGATTTCAAAAGCCCCATTTTAAATAATAAAATATTTATTTTAATATTAGGGGGAAGCCAAACCGGGTTGATCCGACCCAGCCGGCCACCCCCAAAAATTACCTAAAACCAACCTGTCTTATCCCTAATCTACCCAATCCTATCCTACCCAGCCTCCCTCAACCTCACCCGAGCCTACCCCGTCTCGCCACTTGGCCCAGCCGCCACCTCATCTCCCGCCCACCTGCGCCTAACCCCACCCCGCAGCCAGAAAAAAAAACCAACCCGCCCCGCTCCCCAACAGCCTCGTGTCTCCCCCACGGCCCCACACCGCACCGACCACCCCTGGGGGCGGTCCCCAACCCTCGCCCGTCCGCCTCCACCCACCCCGCTCCTCCTCTCCATCCTTCTGTAGACGGCGCCGCCGGCGTCCCCTCGCCACCTCTGCCACCCCGTCCGCGCCGCCCTGGCCCCGCTTCCTCGAGGCCCCTCGCCTGCCACCGCCCAGGGCCCCTCCGCACCGAGCTCTCCCGCCGCCTAGTGCTCCGGCCGCCCCCTCGCCTCCTCTGTGCATGCCGTCCCCGACCCTCTCCGTCACCACCACCCCGCCGCTGGGGCCTCGTCCCGTCCTCGACCCAGCTCGTCCTCGCCATCCTCTGCGCCGCACGCACCCCCGAGCTCATCTCCTCCGTGCCGTCCTGCCCCTCACCACGCCAGCCGCCTCCAGCAGCAGGCCCCGTGGTCGCGTGCCGTCGAATCGGCCTCGCACCTCACCTACCTCGCCACCCTGCAACCCATGGCCCCTTCCCCGCTTCCAGCACTCCCTCGTCCCCGCGCCTGCTCGCCTCGCCTCTGGCTCCTCACCGCCAGCAGCGCCCGCCTCGGACACTGCTCGCCGCCATCATCTGGCACCGCCCCATAGAGCTCCTCCCCGCCGCAAGCCCTGGCCGCCGCCGCCTTCTCCGGGTCCCCTTCCTCGGCCTCCTCGTTCCTCGCCGCCAGCTCCGGCCTCGATCGCGTGTCGCCGCGCTGGCAGCTGCTCCAACCCCGTTGGGTCCTCGTCGTGCCCGCCGCCCTGGACACCGCCTAGTGCCGCCTAGCCGCCTTCCTGCGCGCCTCGCCCAACACCACAAGAGCTGCCGCGGACGATCTGCTGCCCCGTGTCGACCTCCCCAGGAAGCGCTCTGGTTGTTGTTGTTTTTTTGTGTGGTTGTTATCTCACTTAGCTATTTGTGCCTCTCCCTGCAAGGGCCCACCTCTACCAGGGAATCAGATCGAGACGCCTTATGTTTGCTGCTACTGGGCTGCCGCCTAAATGCTTGGCTTTGTGCTCGACTCTCCGATCTGGTGATGCGTGTCATGAAGGTTGTGGTGTTCCCTAAAGGACCAGCTGACGACGAAGTCACCTGATGAATCGTTGCGAGAATCCGAACCCGAACCCCGCTAGGAGAACAACCGACAAGATCTCCTTCACGGGTTTCGAAGCCCCGAGCTCTCCCTCACGAACACCATGACCCTGTTCCCGGAGGCGAAGACTGATCTCGCCGACGCCGGAGACCAAATCCGAACCACATCGAACCAAGATCTTCCGAACCCAGATGTGTGAACCTTTTCCCGAGCCCCTATTTTATCAATGCTATATATAAAACTTGTTGCATAATAAATTGTTCATACATGCATACCTGTCTATGGGTTTGGGGGCATCATGCCGATTCACATCATAATTAAATATGGAGCGCATATGCGGATTATTCCTGTCTACTAACGCCTCCATTTAAATTTGTGTAGAGAACCGATGCCATGATATGCCTTGTTAAGACAACATTTAAATTGCGGGGTATCTAAACAACTTGAACCGTCTAATTAATTGCCTGGAACCCAGTTTCGCTTAATATTGCCTAATTGCACCGCATCTTTGCCATGTCATGCATCATATCATAAGCATGCCGGATCTTCTGCCGTAGTATTAAATATTGCATCCGGTGTTTATTCTAGTGTTTGCTTCACGGATTAGGCCGATGAGTGGATGCGAGTGTCGACAAGTTCTCCGGATATGATCCTTCGGTAGTGTTTCCCAGGCGAGCATCTCTCCCTCTTCTACCTATTTTGCTTTTATAGTTTTTATTTCGTCCTGTTGATCTATTGCTATCCGTGTCATGATGCTTTAGTTTCCGTGCACTAGTTATATCCCATGCAGCCTCTATATTGCCATGGACACCTCCTAATACCTGTTGTTTGTTAGATAGCCAGCCTTGCGAGTCGTAGTTGCTTGCTCAGGTGCGATCTCGTGTTGTCGAGTACCACAGTTGTTGGAATGCTGGCAGATGTTTAATGGTGGAGATGCTTATTGGTGGAGATGATCATGACTTTAAATACAACTATTAAATTGCTAGATATAACTAATGCAGAGGCATCGATGGGCAATAGATGTTATTTGGTTCTTCCACGCTCACTTGTGTCCCGTAGGACCCCGAGTACTTGATACATGTTCCTTGATTTTTCGCACTATCCACATCCGGGAGGTCGTGGACCCCCCTGAGCCAGAGCTTGATTCATTTCTATTTCTTGGGGCCACAAACTAGTTTGGGGTTTTATTACTATCCTGTACTTATGCCATGTTACTGCTTTATTTACGATTGTGCGTGGAGCACCTGTACTGTTTAGGACCGTGACACGTTTTCGCTGTATCTACAAGCCTAGTCACACTTTTGGGTTCCCAGTCGTTTACAACCGTCCACACAAACCCTGGGTCCGTTCCGGAGCCGGCCAACTTCGTTGCGGGTAGCTTAGTAGGGTGGCCCCCTGAAATATTTCTGAATCCTGTGATCGCTTTGTCGTGAATGCCTCGTTGGGTTTTGAGTTGGTTTTTCCGAGGTTGATCGAGTGTGTGTTGCTATTTGTGCACCCCTGCAGGGTAAAACTTTCTGAAAGCCGTGTCTGCGGTTATGGACGACTTGGAGCACAGTATCTCGATCATAGACAAGCATAACTATAGTAGTGCTATAAATTTGATTTAATATGTGACTAATAATCAGCTCAAGTATAACGGAATGGATATTAAAAATGCCAACAGCTGGTGGATCTGGGTTGTTTTGTGACATGCTATATGCCTAGTAAGTATTGCAACTCCAATGGAATGTGATAAAAGTGCCAACAATTGCTGGGTTTTGGGATTCCTCGGGACAATTATATCTGACTAGTAACTGTTCCAACTACAATGGAATGTTAAATAAAACTGCCCACTACTTATGCTATCAGGATGACTCATTCTATCTATATCTGATTAGTAATTGCTGCAACTATAATGGAATTAGTAAAAATTTCCAACTGTGTGAGTTCCTTGGTCCGACTTCCTCGTTTGTTCTCGAGGGGGAAATACCAGGATGGGTTTGTTTGGTGTTAGCTTCAGGCTGGTTCCGAATAGGTCTTTCTTATCCCTCTCTGATAACCGCCAGTTGTATTGACTCTCTATAGGTTGTTTAGTGCCGCTGCGCTGCCGCTTCAGCCCACCATACCTATGTAGGCGAGAGCCGCCGAATTCTAGCATCGCCATGTACTGGCGTCAGTACTGACGCTCCTCTTTTTCCTTTGCCCTTTGTCGGCACCCCTTTTGTTTTAGCAGGTTTGAGATCGACGTCGTTAGCAGGGTTACCCTTCCGGCTTGGCCTGGGCAGGGTTATGGACGCCATTGGTTATTCTTCGGGGCTCTTACCCCCATTTGCATCTTGTCCGTAGTCGGACGCCCTATCGATTTCAAGGTGATTTGGATCTTTGTATTGTATATCTGTATTCTTGACTCGTGGAGTCATGTTGTATATATATCTGTTCTGTAGGTCCCATCAAGGACTGTTGTGTAATGGTATTACTTCGTTTTCCACTCGCACGAAAGTGCCTGGTGGGCGTCCTTGAATCGTTTCTATGCGGGTTTGGCCGAAAGGGCTAAAACTTGCATAGGGCCGATTCGAGGGTGTTATAGAGTGGTATCAGAGCTCAGCAGTTGCGATACCCCACAAGTCCAGCCTGTAGGATAACCTAGCTAACGGCCGAAGTAGAGTGTCAAAACTATTTTGGAAAAATCGGTTGGATAGATCTGGTTAGGTCTGCTTTTACTCCTTATCCCTCTGCTATTCTCCCCTTACCTCTGCATGATTTGAATCTGCTCTCTTCCCATTCTTCGAGTCCAGGATTCTCGTGGTTGGGTTTCCGTCGTACCTTCAGGGTTTCGCTTCCTCCTTTGGTAACGGTGGTTCTACCTCCGGTCTTCGTGCTATCTGAGGAATCCTACATCCGTTGGACTTCTCTCTGTTCCTTATTGTGCCTTCCGGTGTTTTCCGACGCGACGACATCATCTACGCTAGATCCGATGCAGAGTATGCATCATCCGTTGTTCCGGACCTCGTTTGTCGAGATCTTCAGTCTGATTACGAGAATGGTTGCACATTTTTCTACTGATTGTGCGGAGTAATAGTTTGGGTGTGTGATGCATTGGCCCCCATGCCGACTACTCAATCTATTTGCTCTCGTACATTGAAGGGGATAAGAATGCATGGGTTCTCTCTTTCTATCGAAGTTAGAGGTGGCTTTATTTGTGGATACCTTTACCTTCGTCCTTTGTTTCCTGGAGTGTTCTCTCGATGATCACGGACAACGACCTCTTGTTAGTGGTGTCGCGAGCATCTACACGAAGCGAGGAGATTCAGATCATCAGCCTTCTCCCTGGTACCATGAGGCGGATCTCGAGGGCGAGATCCATTGTTAGTGGTGTCGAATTGTGGCATCTCGCAAAACCACTACTAGAAAATTTCGTTGTTTTTGTGCATTGCATCATCATGACCGCATGATCATGTCATCATGCCACATTGCATTTGAGCATCGTCATCATCTTGCATGGATTTGTCTAAAACTATTTTCGAAACGCCTAGTTTTGTTTTCTAAATATTCCCGTCTTAATTCAAATTAAACTCGGGTCTCCAGAATATTTTGTTTCCTCTACCAACGGATTTCAAAAGCCCCGTTTTAAATAATAAAATATTTCTTTTAATTTTAGGGGGCAGCCAAACCGGGCCGATCCGACCCAGCCGGCCACCCCCAAAAATTACCTAAAACCAGCCTGTCTAATCCCTAATCTACCCAATCCTATCCTACCCAGCCTCCCTCCACCTCACCCGAGCCTACCCCGTCTCGCCACCTGGCCCAGCCGCCACCTCATCTCCCGCCCACCTGCGCCTAACCCCACCCCGCAGCCAGAAAAAAAAACCAACCCGCCCCGCTCCCCGACAGCCTCGTGTCTCCCCCACGGCCCCACACCACACCGACCGCCCTTGGGCGCGGTCCCCAACCCTCGCCCGTCCGCCTCCACCCACCCCGCTCCTCCTCTCCATCCTTCTGTAGACGGCGCCGTCGGCGTCCCCTCGCCACCTCTGCCACCCCGTCCTAGCCGCCCTAGCCCCACTTCCTTGAGGCCCCTCACCGGCCACCGCCCAGGGCCCCTCCGCACCGAGCTCTCCCTGCCGCCTGGTGCTCCAGCCGCCCCCTCGCCTCCTCTGTGCCTGCCGTCCCCAACCCTCTCCGTCACCACCACCACACCACTGGGGCCTCGTCCCGTCCTCGACCCAGCTCGTCCTCGCCATCCCCCGAGCTCATCTCCTCCGTGCCGCCCTGCCCCTCACCATGCCAGCCGCCTCCAGCAGCAGGCCCCGTGGTCGCGTGCCGTCAAATCGGCCTCGCACCTCACCTACCTCGCCACCCTGCAACCCAGGGCCCCTTCCCCGCTTCCAGCGCTCCCTTGTCCCCGCGCCTGCTCGCCTCGCCTCTAGCTCCTCACCGCCAGCAGCGCCCGCCTCGGACACCGCTCGCCGCCGTCATCAGGCACCGCCCCACAGAGCTCCTCCCCGCCGCAAGCCCTCGGCGCCGTCACCTTCTCTGGGTCCCCTTCCTCGGCCTCCTTGTTCCTTGCCGCCGGCTCCGGCCTCGATCGTGTGTCGCCGCGCTGGCAGCTGCTCCAACCCCGCTGGGTCCTCGTCGTGCCCGCCGCACTGGACTCCACCTAGTGCCGCCTAGCCGCCTTCCTGCGCGCCTTGCCCAGCCCCACAAGAGCTGCCGCGGACGATCTGCTGCCCCGTGTCGACCTCCCCAGGAAGAGCTCCGGTTGTTCTTGTTTTTTTTGTGTGGTTGTTATCTCACTTAGCTATTTGTGCCTCTCCTTGCAAGGGCCCACCTGTACCAGGGAATCAGATTGAGACGCCTTATGTTTGTTGCTACTGGGTTGCCGCCTAAATGCTTGGCTTTGTAATTGACTCTCCGATCTGGTGATGCGTGTCATGAAGGTTGTGGTGTTCCCTAAAGGACCAGCTGATGAGGAAGCCACCCGATGAATCGTTGCGAGAATCCGAACCCGAACCCTGCTAGGAGAACAACCGACAAGATCTCCTTCATGGGTTTCGAAGCCCCGAGCTCTCCCTCACGAACGCCATGACCCTGTTCCCGGAGGCGAATACTGATCTCGCCGACGCTGGAGACCAAACCCGAACCACATCGAACCAAGATCTTTCGAACCCAGATGTGTGAACCTTTTCCCGAGCCCCTATTTTATCAATGCTATATATAAAACTTGTTGCATATAAATTGTTCATACATGCATACCTGTCTATGGGTTTGGGGGCATCATGCCGATTCACATCATAATTAAATATGGAGCGCATATGCGGATTATTCCTGTCTACTAACGCCTCCATTTAAATTTGTGTAGAGAACCGATGCCATGATATGCCTTGTTAAGACAACATTTAAATTGCGGGGTATCTAACCAACTTGAACCGTCTAATTAATTGCCTGGAACCCGCTTCCACTTAATATTTCCTAATTGCACCGCATCTTTGCCATGTCATGCATCATATCATAAGCATGCCGGATCTTCTGCCGTAGTATTAAATATTGCATCCGGTGTTTCTTCTAGCGTTTGCTTCACGGATTAGGCCGATGAGTGGATGCGAGTGTCGACAACTTCTCCGGATATGATCCTTCGGCAGTGTTTCCCAGGCGAGCATCTCTCCCTCTTCTACCTATTTTGCTTTTATAGTTTTTATTTCCTCCTGTTGATCTATTGCTATCTGTGTCACGATGCTTTAGTTTCTGTGCACCAGTTATATCCCGTGCAGCCTATATATTGCCATGGACACCTCCTAATACCTGTTGTTTGGTAGATAGCTGGCCTTGCGAGTCGTAGTTGCTTGCTCAGGTGCGATCTCGTGTTGTCGAGTACCACAGTTGTTGGAATGCTGGCAGATGTTTAATAGTGGAGATGCTTATAGGTGGAGATGATCATGACTTTAAATACAACTATTAAATTGCTAGATATAACTAATACAGAGGCATCGGTGGGCAATAGATGTTATTTGGTTCTTCCACGCTCACTTGTGTCCCGTAGGACCCCGAGTACTTGATACCTGTTCCTTGATTTTTCGCACTATCCACATCCTGGAGGCCGTGGACCCCCCTGAGCCAGAGCTTGATTCATTTATATTTCTTGGGGCCACAAACTAGTTTGGGGTTTTATTACTATCCTGTACTTATGCCATGTTACTGCTTTATTTACGATTGTGCGTGGAGCACCTGTACTGTTTAGGATCGTGACACGTTTTTGCTGTATCGACAAGCCCAGTCACACTTTCTAGTTCCCAGTCGTTTACAGCCGTCCACACAAACCCTGGGTCCGTTCCGGAGCCGGCCAACTTCGTTGCGGGTAGCTTAGTGGGGTGGCCTCCTGAAATATTTCTGAATCCTGTGATCGCTTTGTCGTGAATGCCTCGTTGGGTTTTGAGTTGGTCTTTCCGAGGTTGATCGAGTGTGTGTTGCTATTTGTGCACCCCTGTAGGGTAAAACTTTCTGAAAGCCATGTCCGCGGTTATGGACGACTTGGAGCACAGTATCTCGATCATAGACAAGCATAACTAAAGTAGTGCTATAAATTTGATTTAATATGTGACTAGTAATCAGCTCAAGTATAACGGAATGGATATTAAAAATGCCAACAACTGGTGGATCCGGGTTGTTTTGTGACATGCTATATGCCTAGTAAGTATTGGAACTCCAATGGAATGTGATAAAAGTGCCAACAGTTGCTGGGTTTTGGGATTCCTCAGGACAATTATATCTGGCTAGTAACTGTTCCAACTACAATGGAATGTTAATAAAACTGCCCACTACTTATGCTATCAGGATGACTCAGGCTATCTATATCTGATTAGTAATTGCTGCAACTATAATGGAATGAGTAAAAATTTCCAACTGTGTGAGTTCCTTGGTCCGACTTCCTCGTTTGGTCTCGAGGGGGAAATACCAGGATGGGTTTGTTTGGTGTTAGCTTCAGGCTGGTTCCGAATAGGTCTTTCTTATCCCTCTCTGATAACCGCCAGTTGTATTGACTCTCTATAGGTTGTTTAGTGCCGCTGCGCTGCCGCTTCAGCCCACCATACCTATGTAGGCGAGAGCCGCCGAATTCTAGCATCGCCATGTACTGGCGTCAGTACTGACGCTCCTCTTTTTCCTTTGCCCTTTGTCGGCACCTCTTTTGTTTTAGCAGGTTTGAGATCGACGTTGTTAGCAGGGTTACCCTTCCGGCTTGGCCTGGGCAGGGTTATGGACGCCATTGGTTATTCTTCAAGGCTCTTAGCCCCATTTGCATCTTATCCATAGTCGGACGCCCTATCGATTTCAAGGTGATTTGGATCTTTGTATTGTATATCTGTATTCTTGACTCGTGTAGTCGTGTTGTATATATATATCTGTTCTATGGGTCCCTTCGAGGACTGTTGTGTAAAGGTATTACTTCGTTTTCCACCCGCACGAAAGTGCCTGGTGGGCGTCCTTGAATCGTTCCTATGTGGGTTTGGCGGAAAGGGCTAAAACTTGCATAGGGCCGATTCGAGGGTGTTACAGAGATCCTTCTACAGGGTATTAAACTCGAAAGTCGTCTCTCCTCCATGGAACGCATCGATGATCAGATGCATCTTTCGTAGAGAATGGTCTACCTTCTTCATCTTTCTTGATGGCCAGCGGTTTATACCACGGGTCATGCATATTCTTTAGAGGGTAGTATGACACACTGTGTAGACAAAGAGTGCTGAGTATATATCTGGTAAAGCTGAATACGATTCTTCCTTTCTTGTTTGTCACTAAATCAAAGATCTATAATGGTAAAAAGTATCTTTCACACACAAAATATGATCATAACTTGGAGACACAATGTAAATATGATGAGCATGATGTCTCTATTTTGTGTGGAAAGAGTAATTTAGCTACAGGTCATAAACCAGTTGTTCTACTTCTAAAGACCAACATAGCATGTGAACATTATAAGTTTAGGTCCTATTTCTTGCAAGGTAGATATACCCTAATCTGTGTATTTGAGGCAGAGAACACCAATGTTTCTAACATAGTTATACAATCATTTGTTTTGTCATGTAAAGTTGGTTTTAGCTGCAAGCAAAAGAATAAATCCAAATGTGTGTGTAACTCAAATGTATGAACCTAGATAAGACAAGTAACTGACAAAGAGAAGCTAGATTATAGACGCGGTACAACCTATACATTGAGAGCGTCTTAAACATAACTACTACACAGCAGCACAAAAGACACACAGAGAAGTGTTGTCTAACAAAAAGTGGAGATGGCAATATACGTGGCATCAGAAATGGCGAAATACTTCAGACAGGAAGGCAATATACAACACCACGGTTACTACATGAGTGCATGCAATTTTTTAGGAATGGAAATGACAAATGGGATATTGTGGAGCCATCTCATAGCGAGCACGAACCTTGACCAAGTCAGCTGGTATATCCTACTTTGTATTTCTAGCTACATTGCCACATGCCCTTTTCTTCTCCTACAAAAATATTAAATAAAACCAGAGGCATAGGAAGATGATGACCAGTTCAGAAAGCAGGGGCACATGCTAGGCAATATCTCCTATCATCCCTTTCCATGGTCGCCTAATCTTCATGCTTGGAAGCTCCCCTCTGTTGAAACTTTCTGAAAGCGCCACAATGAAGAAAAAAGGCTGATACTTTCACATTTTCACAGACATCGTTTGGTAAATTAACTGAAAATGCAGATTACATATCAATTGATCTTAGTTCCTTTTTATGTATTTGAATACACATCATTAATTACAAACACACACAAAACCAGCAAGATAAGAATTAACCTTTAAATCTCTTTAGTAGACACCCCAAAATAAATAGGATTAAGTTTAATCAAAATATGACTCATATACAACTGAGGTTCAAATGACTCCATTGTTTCTCGAAATAGGAGAAACTAATATCCCATAATATCATATACTCAACCGAGGTTCAAATGACTTCAGTCTTTCTTGGAAATGCTAAAACATCTTATAATTTGGAATAGGAAGGAGTATAAATGTAATCAATGATAAAACATAATGCCTATGAAGAATCTGTGTTGCACGTTATTTTTCTGAGAGTAAAAACTACCAACTCTTATAAGATGAACACTTGTATGTCAAACTCAAACATTATTAGACATTGGATTTTGCCTGATATGCTAGTGAATGTTGAATATCTCATTTCACTATGTGCCAAATTTGAATAAATGCAACCTCTGAATCAGGAACCCTAATCATTCTATACAAGTAGTTGTACAAACATTTTTGATAATATATTTACCATAAACATAAACTTCTCCTTATCCAAGCACATCAACTTTCATACCTTGAGTAAACAACCATGAGAAAAAATACAAATAAAACGGAATTAGCATTTGAAACCAATTTACCTTAGGAGCGCCTCAACTCATGCAACATGATAGGTAGGGTGGTTACAGCGCTAGATATCACAGCAGCGGAAAGCACTGATGCAGGAGTAGTAGACAAAGAAGGCATGTGTTGGCATATCTACAACCACGCCACCGCAACCTTGCCGCAAAACCCAAGGTGCAAGAATCTCCTGGAGACAAACATCTAAAGCATGATAAATTAGTCAATAACTTTTGTGGAGATATAGATTGAGAGGGAGAAAGAGGGGGAGCAAAAGCGCAACGATCAACCAAATCCTTTAGCAGATAGCATGCTTATCAGGATATCTTAGAGAACAACTTCTTTAACCAAAGCCATGGATGCCCGTCAATACAATGCAATACCGGCGAGGAAACATAAACAAATATAGGAGGTGTTTAATTGTCTAATTGTCTACATCTTATTTTTTCTCCGGTTGCAATAATCAAATACTTTGTTTGATCTAAAGAAAGATCAGCCCTCTCTAGTCCAGGACAACCAAGAATAATCCAACCATCACACAACAGAGAAAACAAAGGGATGAAATATCACTAGAAAGAGGAACATGTTCATGTACAAACAGTAATATGAACAAAGAGTGTGCACCCAAGAAAAACAGTCGAGAGACCCGAACACAAGGGCTTCCTGCAGCGAAGAATCGCTAAAGAAATACAACCCTTGATACACCCAAAATGTAACAAACAGATACCCGATCGGCACACATGACCTGCAAAGCTCCCACACCACCCAAACACAACCATCGAACAATCGTAAATCCAAAACAATAGAGTGACATGCAGAACAAACGGGCCTAAGAATGGTCACAAGCATCAATAGATGGACCAAGAGAAGGTTTCCAAGATGACAAACACAAGGCCTCTGCTAGTAACTGATGGACATAACATCAAAGTACACCCAGGTGCAAAACTAAACACTGCAATATTATCTTAAAATGTAATGAAACATGAGAGCGAACCTTCAATTAAATAATGCAGATAATCTAAAATTGGAATCACATAAGGGAGGCTACATGAAGTCACATATAGTACAAATGATCTAGACAAACTAATGCATGTTGATCTGTCTACCTCCATGGTAGCATCAAACCTAAACCTGAAACACTCTTTTTGTACGGATATATTCTAGCCTTCATGAGGTAAAAACAAATGGCTAAAATTTCAGGTTTTTAATACGGCTAGGTCATTAAAAATCTATTATTCTGGATCAGTGCTAGGCAGGGCGGAGGCATGATTCAACTTTAAGGGGGCCCAACCAAGCTAATTTTCTTATAAGGGGGGTCGGTCAAGCTAAACTTCACTAATTAAATCCTCTAATCAGCTCTAAAACAAAGAAAATAGGCTTGCTGCCACTGGAATAGGGGGCCTTGGCCACCGCTCGCCCCTAGCTCCGCCACTGCTGCTAGGATCAAAAGAGTTTGAGAAAGAGCCTAGCTAGGCTAGAGCAAGGGCATATCTGGCCACCCCTCGCCGAGGTAGTTGTTACCTAGAGAGAGAGAGAGAGAAGCAAACCTGGGATGGAGCGCACTCCCTGCCTCCTCGACATGAGTCATAAAGGAGAGTCATCTAGCTAACACATCAACACGCTGAGTCATTCGTCGAGAGCTACAATTCTATATTTTTAACCTGAATTTAAAGAAGGATGTTCTAAATCGTATGTGAACTTGAAGGCTCAGTAGATATATGTATTTTTGAGATTTGCCATAAATCTGCCCCTTTCTCTTGTCTTCCCCTCCCCCGGGTGAAATTAAATTAGCTACCAAAAATCATATATATATATCTAGTTCAAACACAAATTATCTTAAACCATCACATATCTTATGAAACATTACTCCACAATACCATATAACACGCTAAGAAAGATGCATAATCTGTAAAGACGGAAAGAATCTTGATAAGGGACAAATAACCACTCTACATCAGAATACTAACTTGTACCCAATCATCTTCCTGATGTGGTAATGCTGCAGCATTTCAAATTTGACCAAACTAATGATGATAACCTATGTGTGCTCAATATACACCCAATGCCCTACAAAAAGCAATAGAGGGAGGAAAAAGAATTGAATATATATTGCCAAAAAAATAACTGAATGGTACCGTTGCAATGAAAAGTTGGCTTCCCTATGATATGCAATGCTTTCTTTAGCACACACTATTTACCCGTACATCATATAGAAAAGAACATATGTATTTTACAACTACACCAATAAATATAAAGAGCATTAGTATCGTTGCAGATTGTTATTAATAAAAATAGTACAAAAAACACAAGAACTAAATTGTGCTGGTTCGACTTAACTCAGGCCGAGTAGTTGAAATCTAGCCTGGATCCTCGGGCTCGTAACAATAGGAGAATACAAGTTGTTCGAGTGGCATTAGAAAAAATCCATCAATGATTATTTAGTTATGC
This sequence comes from Avena eriantha, assembly GCA_910589775.1. NCBI lineage: Eukaryota > Viridiplantae > Streptophyta > Magnoliopsida > Poales > Poaceae > Avena > Avena eriantha. Next base: position 358,337,130 of record OU342743.1, read on the forward strand.
CCTACAAAATAACAATATAAACAAATGATTATCTGAGCATTACTCAGTAAAGATACAAAATTAGTTTCAGCAATGACAAAATTAGTTTCAGAAAAAGATACAACTGAGTCACTACCTATTGGGGCTAAATTTCAGAAGAAGAAAAAAGAAATTCTTGAATAAAAGCATTATCTGATTTAGGTTAATATTTACATGCAAAATATCTATCAAACACCTTGTAGACATTTAGATAAACCAAAACCTGCAGAAACTAATATGAGTATATGTGGGGATTTGAGGGATATAAACATGGAAACCAAATATGAGCATATGTAGGATTGTAGAGAGATGGTAGAGGAAGAGAGGGAGGAACCTACAGGTGGAACTATTCTTGTTGTGCTGACCCGGTGAAGGAAGTGGCAAAGGAGGATGAAACTAGAGATCCTCCCAAAAAATGGTGCTATTCCCAACTCGCACCAGCGGTCTGATACTCAGCGAGACACCATTGACGTCCTTCTTCCTGAGCTGCCACAAGAAGGAGATCATCTGAGAGAGTGGGGGAGGGAGAAAGGAAAAGATAGAGAGGGGAACCTGGATGAAGACGAGGGACGGCCCTAGAGAGGAGCAACGGCGGCTCGTGCTCAGTGGCGCTATGTTAGCAATGGTCGTGCTCAGCTGCACAAGGTCGCCGGTAACCGTGCTCCTTCTGTAGAGTGGTCGTGGAGGAGGAGATGAAGAAGCGCAACGGCATGAGGAGAAGGACGGCGGTAAGGAGGGGATGGAAGGAGACAAGGGGCTTGAGGGTGGCGGCGCGCTTGGGGAGGAGACAGAGGAGCGGATTGGGTTGTGGATGATAGGGTTACTTCAGGGGCTAATTTTGTATGACGTGGTCAAAACTAAATCTACCGCTGAGATTAACCGGGTGGCAAGATTAACGGCCAATAAATTCTAATTATTGTGGTAACCAACGGGAGTCGCACCTATTACACTTTTCGATTTCCCCACGGCTCAGGAATGGCACAGACATGATCTCCATCAATGATCAATAGCGGGACCGGGATGCCCATAATGATCCCTGTGCATTCCACGATGATAATGTCGTTCGAACCGTAAATAGTCATTTTCTATTCCTTTTGCCACTTGATACCTAGTTCACCCGAGATTTAATCTACGGTATCTATTGGAGATATGCCCAAGAGGCAATAATAAAGTGGTTATTATTATATCTTTATGTTTATGATAAATGTTTACATCCCATGCTATAATTGTATTAACCGGAAACATTAATACTTGTGTGTTTTGTAAACATAAAAGAGTCCCTAGTAAGCCTCTTGTTAAACTAGCTTGTTGATTAATGCATGATCATGGTTTCCTGATCATGGACATTGGATGTCGTTAATAACAAGATCATATCATTAGGATAATGATGTGATGGACACACACCCGTAGTAAGCATAGCATAAGATCAAGTCATTAAGTTCGTTTGCTATAAGCTTTAAAATACATAGTAACCTAATCCTTCGACCATGAGGTTATGTTAATCACCATCACCGGATGGGTACTTTGATGACATCAAACACCGCTTCGTAACTGGGTGGTCATAAAGGTGTCATTGGGTATTCTGAAAGTATGTGTTGAAGCGCATGGACCAAGATTGGGGTTTGTCCATCCATATGACGGATAGATATGCTCTGGGCCCTCTCGGTGGAATGTCATCTAATTAGCTTGCAAGCATGTGACTGGGTCACAAGGGATGACATAACATGGAATGAGTAAAGAGTACTTATCAGTAACGAGGTAGAACTAGGTATGGAGATACCGAGGATCAAACCTCGGATAAGTAGAGTATCGCGTGACAAAGGGAATTGGTTTCGTATGTTAATGGTTCTATCGATCACGAAGTCATCGTTGAGTATGTGGGAGCCGTTATGGATCTCCAGATCCCGCTGATGGTTATTGATCGGAGAGGTGTCTTCATCATGTCTGCATATTCACGAACCGTAGGGTGACACACTTAAGGTTCGAAGTTGTTTTAAGTAGATATGGAATGTGCGTTGGAGACCGAATGTTGTTCGGAGTCTCGGATTGGATCCGGGACATCACGAGGAGATCCCGAATTGTCCGGAGAATACGATTCATATATTGGGGATCATTTTCTGAGTTAGGAAATGTTCCGGAGTATTTGTATGAGGATTCTAGAAGGTTTCAGAATGTTCCGGAAGGTTCTGGAAGATTTCTTGGAGTTTGCTTGAAAACCAAGAAAGGATCAAGGGGTCCTTGTGGGGCAAGACAAGGAGTCGTGGGGGAGGAGGACTCCTTCCCCCCCTCCCAATCCGCCGGCCAAGGGAGAGGGGAGTCCTACAAGGACTCCACCTCCCCATGGCGCCTCCCTCCTTTAAATAGAGGGGTGGAGGCGGCACCCCCTGGCCCCCTCCACTACTCCAAACCTCAGCCGCCTCTCTCCTCCTCCTTTCTTCTGCTCAGGCTTAGGCGAAGCCTTGTAGAATTCTCTACTCCACCACCACCACCACGCCGTTGTGCTGCTGGGATTCCGTGGAGAAGATCTACTACCTCCGCTGCTCGCTGGAACGAGGAGAGGAAGGTCTGCTTCGACTCCACACGTGTGACCGACTGCGGAAGGGCTGCTGGAACGCGGCGCCGGAAGGATCGTCCACTCGATCTTGAGATCGGCAAGTGATCGACTACATCAACCACGAGATTCAATCTCGTAACGCTTTCGGATCTACAAGGGTTAGTACAGATCTGTGTCGTTGCACATGTCTAATAGATTAGATCTTGGCTTTTATCTAGATTAGATCTGAGTTTTGTTTATTCTTGCGGTAGAAAAATTTTGTTTTCCATGCTACGAACCCATCAATGGTATCAGAGCCGTATCTATGCGTAGATCTGTTGCACGAGTAGAACACAATGGTTTTGTCGGCATTGGTGCTCGTGCCGTCTTTTGCTTTGTGTACTTTGCATCTTGCGGTATGGTGGGATGAAGCGGCTTGGGCTAGACTTACATGTCATCGCAGATGAGACTTGCTCCACGCTTGACGTGTAACTTGCTTTGCACAAGTGGCTTTGCGGGTGTCTGTCTCTCCCACCATAGTATAGATCTAATTTACACTTTGCACTTGATAGCACTTGTATCAACGTTGTGGTTCAGTTTCGTAGGTAAGATCGTTCTTGTTCTAAAGCCCCAAACCACGTAAAACATGCAAAGAAAATTAGAGGCGTCTAACTTGTTTTTGCAGGGGTTTTGTGATGTGATATGGCCATCATATGATTGTGATTATATTTGATGTATGCAATGATCCTTGTTGTAATATGGCAACCGGCAGGAGCCTAATGGTTGTCTTTAATTCTATTAAGACCTGCGTGTGTATTCATCTTATAATAGCTTTATTCCAAGTAGTTGTAATAGTTGCTAGTGATGATGGACAACCATGAAGCGCCGCCACTGACCTTGACGCAATGGTGGTGATGATGGAGATCATGTTCGTGCTTTGGAGATGGAGATCAAAGGCATAAGAAGAAAGGGCCATATCATATCACACTAATTATGAATTGCCTGTGATGTTAATCCTTTATGCATCTTGTATTGCTTAGATCGCGACGGTAGCATTATAAGATGATCCCTCTCACTAAATATCAAGTAATAAAGTGTTTGTCCTTAGTTGGCACCGTTGCTAAGACTCGTCGTTTCGAAGCATCTCGTGATGATCGGGTGTGATAGACTCTACGTGTGCATACAATGGGTGCAAGCCAGATTTGCACATGCGGAAACTAAGGTTAACCTTGACGAGCCTAGCATGTACAGACATGGTCTCGGAACACGGAATACCGAAAGGTAAAGCATGAGTCATATGGATGATATGATGAACATGTTGATTGTTCGCCTTTAAAGCTACATCATCTCACATGATGATCGGACTTGGTGTAGTGGATTTGGTTCGTGTAATCACTAAAACAACTCGAGGGATGTTGTTTTGAGTGGGAGTTCATTTGTAATTTGGATTAGTCGAACTCAATTTATCATAAACACAATCAAAGTGATTTTGCATAGTTTGTTGTAGTCATTGGCATCCGTTCACCACCTTACGCTTAGTTATAGTTGAGATAGTGGAACTATAGAAATTCTGGATATTTACTTTACGAACTGGTATCATATTGTTTTGAATGTCAATTTAAAGTTTATAAGTCCTATTGCAAACTTTCAGCAAACTCTATTTACTCTATGAAGTTTAATAAATAGTATTAAATCAAGAGTAACAATTCCAGTGTTAGTATCTAATGTATCATGTTTGCCTCCATGATTCTTGATACTCAAAAGATTGTTTTTTAATATCAAGTTTATCTAAGAGCTGAAAGCAATGTTTCAGAAACCATCATATGTGAAAGCTATTGCGATATCTAAAACAATGTGTTGGTTACAACATGATAGAGTATACGTCCTCATATTTGATGAGAATTTGTGAAGGTTGGAGACGCTAGTCGTCCTAATCCTCCAAAAGGTTTTGAAAAAGAAACATTATACTCGCAATTCACCTTTATAAGCTATAGCAGCTTGATCATGAAAGTTGTCATGATAAGGATGAATAGAAGATGTAAGTAAAATGTTTACTACACTAAAAGATTACTAAAGAATGGATTTTTGAAAGAACACCAAACATTTGATGGTGATCCACCTCAAAGTGCAAGTCCAAAGGTATTAGTAGTTGACTATATACGCTTTGTACCATGTGTCATGTTGATGACACCACTGTTGATGTTGATAGATTCTTTTAAAAGAAAAGGAATTGCTGAAAGAGAATCTATAAAATATTTGGCAGAAAATAAAAGGTTGGAGATGTCCAACTTAGGCATATAGAAGATATACATGTTATGGTTGTATTCCTTGCTTGTTAAACAATGTGGTTCTTAGGTATTGGATACCAGTATTGGATACCGAATTGGTTGGTATAAAGTGTCATACAGGACAACACAATTCATGAACTGCAATGGCCTAAGTAACTAGCAAGAGAAAATGTGATGATGTTCATCGAAAACAAACAAAGGGTTGTTGTGTTGCTCGTTAACATCAAAGCTTGCCTTCAAGATTTGTTTCAATAATTGTTATTTTGATCAGGTATTATGACGACAAAAGGTTGTTCAAATAATTACCGTATTCCATAATAGATGGATAATATACAAGTCTGGTAGGAGAAATAACGACCATAAAACTAATGCTAAAATGTCGCAAGACAAATGATTGAAAGATCACTTGCGTCGTGACATCGCCGTTTAAATTATATTGAAAGGATATATGAAGAAACTCCATGTTGATGGATTTTTGGAGTCTTTGATTTGGATCAAATGACGCTTGTGATACTTTCCTGGAGATAATTAAAACTCCGTTCGTAGGCAAAAAGAGGAACGGACGACTAACTGATTGGAATTTGTACATATTGATGTATATAGTCCATTATGTGTAGTCGTGGGCGATGGATTTCAACTTCATATGCTTTCTCCGAAGATTTGAGTGAGTATATGTATATACTTACTCAATAAGGAAGAAGTATGAAACATTTGAAAAATGTTCAGAGATTTTCAAGATGAAGTGGAAAATCATTGTAACAAGAAAATAAAAGAGTTTATGATTGGATCATAAAGAAAGATGTTTGAGTTACAAGTTTAGCAAAACACCTAAGATTTGAGGAATCGTTCCATGGATTTACATTTCCCAAAACACCATAGGAGTATGGAGTGTTCGAGATATGTAATGAAACCTTGTTTTACATGGTAAGATCAAAGGTGTCATTCATAAAACTGCCATTATATTTTAAAGATTAAAGCTTTAGTTACTACCGCTTTTACACTGAAAAGAGATCCATCATGATCCGTTGAAATGACACCATATGAGTTATGGTTTGGGATAAAACCCGAATTGTCTTTTCTTAAATTTTGGTATGCTATGCATAAGTAAAAATTTTACAACCAAAGTCGGATAAGCACGTCTTTGTAGGTTATTCCAAAGAATTTGTTGGGAATTTCTCCATAACGCCGAGGACAAAAGAGTTTGTCGCTTGGAACGTCAAGTTTCTTGAGAAGGAATTTTTCGTGAAAAGTTAAGTGGGAGGACAATAGAACTTTGATAAGGTTGTTGAACCTTAGCTATATGTGCTAAGTAGCGTAGCGCCGGAAAGTGTCCCGGTGGCGGCCACAATGCTCATGGCTCTCGTGATTACAAAAGGTGTGATCTCAGAGATTAGAGTTCCTATAGAACCGTGTGGGTCGGTAAGAATCAAATAGTAAGATTTGATAAGCAAGTCATTATTGTTTTTGATAATGATGAACCGACTACATGCAAAGAAGCGATGATGGGCCCTGACTCCATAAAATGACTAGAAGTCATGGAATCCGTGATAGTATCCATACACGAGAAATCAAGTTTCTGAACTTAGAAGACCCTCCGGAAAGGCGTGAAGCCTATCGGTCGTGTTTGGATCTATAAAGAAATAGACATGGATGTTTCAAATCTATGAAATAGTCGACATGTCGGAAAGAGTTTACGACAATGTTCAAGGAATTGACTATGATAAAGATTTGATCTTTCATAGCGATATTTAGTCTGGACGGATTAATGTAGCAACCACTACATATATTTTGGTATATGGTAGTTGAACAAACAAAACAAGTTCTTCTAATAGAATGGTTACCTAGGACATGTACATGACACGATCCAAAGGGTTTTGTTAATTCAAAGGATGCTAAAAGAGTATGCAAAACTTCAATGGTTGAAGTGAGCATCGCGGAGTTGGAATCTTCACCGTGATGAAACCGTTAAAAGGTTTAATTTCATCAGAGACGATGAAGATGTTTGCATTTTTGCAAGAAATTAAGTGGGAGCGCTAAGACATATTTCTAATACATTATGTGAAAGACATATTGTTGATTAGAAATAATGTATCTTTTATTGACATAGGTTAAGAATTTCATTTCGATGAAAGACTTAGGCATAACTCAAGAATTAGGCATCAATGTCTATATGAATAGATTGAGGCGCTAATATGGTTTTGCCAAATGTACATAGATAAGATGTTGAATAAGTTCAATATGGAAACAACAAATAAAGGTTCTTGACGCACGGAAAGGACTAAATCAAGATTCAAGTGTGTTGACACGATATTCAAGTGTTTTGACACTTGGTGAAATCACAAGAATATTTTGATCAATCATTCTTTGAGATGTACACATCCAGATATGTCCTATGCTCTAAATGTTATGAGCATATACCAGAATGATTCATAAGATGATCACTGGACAATATTAAAGATATTCTTATGACCTTTGGAAGAACTAAGAATATATCATGTATAAGTGACAAATAGTTAAAGGTAGTTCATTGTAAAGTGTTACATTGATACTAGTTTTGTCACAAGATACAAATTAAAATTATCTCAATTTAGACTATGGGTGGCACAATATAATGGAAATGATGTTCCATGATGGATTTGGATGAGTTCCAAAGTTTAGATATTGTGACGGATACTACAACAAAAGGCTAAGTATATAACTGCTATAGTAGCAGCAAAGGAGGGCATTTGTGTTAAGTAGTTTGTTATCAAACTAGGTGTGGTTCATAGCGGGATAATACTATGAAGATACATTGTATGACAATTGTATCAACATGATTTAATCCCAAGGAACTAAAGGTCTCACCAAAGGACCAAATTTATACAATGCCATCTCATTGGAGAATGAGTAATGCGTAGAGACGCAAGGACATGCAAATACACACGGACCTAGAAGTGTCAGATCCAAAGATTATGTTTACCACTAGCAATAGTGTCTATACAACACCAGAAAGCCATAGGTGTTGAATGCACAAGTTTTTTACCTAGATTATTGACTATAGTGCAAGTGGGAGACTGTTGGAGATATGCCCAAGAGGCAATAATAAAGTGGTTATTATTATATCTTTATGTTTATGATAAATGTTTACATCCCATGCTATAATTGTATTAACCGGAAACATTAATACTTGTGTGTTTTGTAAACATAAAAGAGTCCCTAGTAAGCCGCTTGTTAAACTAGCTTGTTGATTAATGGATGATCATGGTTTCCTGATCATGGAAATTGGATGTCGTTAATAACAAGATCATATCATTAGGAGAATGATGTGATGGACACACACCCGTAGTAAGCATAGCATAAGATCAAGTCATTAAGTTCGTTTGCTATAAGCTTTAAAATACATAGTAACCTAATCCTTCGACCATGAGGTTATGTTAATCACCATCACCGGATGGGTACTTTGATGACATCAAACACCGCTTCGTAACTGGGTGGTCATAAAGGTGTCATTGGGTATTCTGAAAGTATGTGTTGAAGCGCATGGACCAAGATTGGGATTTGTCCATCCATATGACGGATAGATATGCTCTGGGCCCTCTTGGTGGAATGTCATCTAATTAGCTTGCAAGCATTTGACTGGGTCACAAGGGATGACATAACATGGAACGAGTAAAGAGTACCTATCAGTAACAAGGTAGAACTAGGTATGGAGATACCGACGATCAAACCTCGGATAAGTAGAGTATCGCGTGACAAAGGGAATTGGTTTCGTATGTTAATGGTTCTATCGATCATGAAGTCATCATTGAGTATGTGGGAGCCATTATGGATCTCCAGATCTGCTGATGGTTATTGATCGGAGAGGTGTCTTCATCATGTCTGCATATTCACGAACCGTAGGGTGACACACTTAAGGTTCGAAGTTGTTTTAGGTAGATATGGAATGTGCGTTGGATACCGAATGTTGTTCGGAGTCTCGGATTGGATCCGGGACATCACGAGGAGATCTGGAATTGTCCGGAGAATAAGATTCATATATTGGGGATCATTTTCTGAGTTAAGAAATGTTTCGGAGTATTTGTATGAGGATTCTAGAAGGTTTCAGAATGTTCCGGAAGGTTCTGGAAGATTTCTTGGAGTTTGCTTGAAAACCAAGAAAGGATCAAGGAGTCCTTGTGGGGCAAGACAAGGAGTCGTGGGGGAGGAGGACTCCTTCCCCCCTCCCAATCCGCCGGCCAAGGGAGAGGGGAGTCCTACAAGGACTCCACCTCCCCATGGCGCCTCCCTCCTTTAAATAGAGGGGTGGAGGCGGCACCCCCTGGCCCCCTCCACTACTCCAAACCTCAGCTGCCTCTCTCCTCCTCCTTTCTTCTGCTCAGGCTTAGGCGAAGCCCTGCAGAATTCTCTACTCCACCACCACCACCACACCGTCGTGCTGCTGGGATTCCGTGGAGAAGATCTACTACCTCCGCTGCTCACTAGAACGAGGAGAGGAAGGTCTGCTTCGACTCCGCACGTGTGACCGACTGCGGAAGCGCTGCTAGAACGCGGCGCCGGAAGGATCGTCCACTCGATCTTGAGATCGGCAAGTGATCGACTACATCAACCACGAGATTCAATCTTGTAACGCTTTCGGATCTACAAGGGTTAGTACAGATCTATCTCGTTGCACATGTCTAATAGATTAGATCTTGGGTTTTATCTAGATTAGATCTGGGTTTTGTTCATTCTTGCGGTAGAAATTTTTTGTTTTCCATGCTACGAACCCATCAGTATCTCCATACCTTCGTTCCATCTCGTTACCAATGAACTTGTTTTCTCGTTTCCGTGTCATTGCATTCCGTGACCTAGTCACACATTTGCAAACTTTTAATGCAATGTCACGGAGATGGCCACATATGTATCTATCCATTACATGGATTGAAAAATCCTGGTCTTGATATGTACTCCTCTACGCGCCCCTTTAGGAAACCTGAGTAGCACATTTTCGATCACCCAGTCACGGTGTGATACTTGATAACCATCTAACCTCCCTCCAGAATGGTGATTTGCATTATCTCACAGTCTAAGGATCAGGTTGTGAGGTTTCCTTAGTTTATCATTAGTGGTGAACTTTATAACTAGATCTCATTAAGATACAACTGGTTGGGTTGTTTGTCTATCACATCATTCAACTAATGACGTGATCTTATTGTTAATTGGCATAAATGTCCATCATCTCGAAACCCTAGATCATCCTCATGACCAATGAACTAGCTCACTAGAGGTAACTAGAGACTTGGTTTATTTACATACACACGTGTATTAATGTTTCGTATTGATACACTTATAGCATAGTATGAAACTATTACGAACTAAATGAGATATGACAATAAACACCTATTTATTATTTGCCTCTAGGGCATATCTCCATCACGCAGTCCTTGACCTCCACCTTTGGTGGTCGGGCGCCACCACCACGGCCATCGTCGATGGTACCAACGGCTAGGGAAGCCAGGATCTGGAGATTTTTTCCCTGGTTTGGGGGTGCCCTCCGAAATCGCCCGCAAGAGCGGCTTTGGAGGGAGAGGACGAGGTGGAGCTTAAACTATTGTATTAAATGCTAGAAAATGGATACATATATTAAAGCTTTGTTGTATTAAATGGATACGTACAGGGATATAAATTATTGTAAGCCTTGTAGGAAATTGTTAATATAGTTTTGCAGAATATCAACATATGTTTGCGGTGCATGAGCAAATGTAATCAATTTTTCTCCATGTCCATATCATGTTTTTCCGTGGCAACGCACGGGCACTCAACTAGTATAGATAGATAAGATTTGTTTTGCATGCTTTGATTGTGCACTACCAGAATTATGATAGCACTATCAAGATGATTCTGTCGGTCGATGAGAAAATATTTCCGGATTATAGTCAACTTTTAGATGACGTCGCCGAGTCCTTCAAGGAAATTACGTATGCTTCTTTGAGGCTTTAACATCCATCTAGAAGAAAATTTTACGAACAATTAGATCGAGGCACCTGTTAAGACTATACAATGCTACCAGTATATGTTCCCACATGTTCCATGTACGTATCACGAGTCGAAACATTCGTAACTACAAACATAAACCCTACCAAACTAAGGTTGGAAATCAAGTGCATTAAGCACACTTTTATCATTTGATAATGATGTGCAGTATCAAAATGGGTAATGCAAAGTACAATTTTCTATATCGAAACCGTGTAGAAGTCATTTTTTTAGGAATGGGTGAGCATTACTAATTAAAGATTTTACATCCTTGCGTGTTCAGTTCCAGCAAGCAGTGAGAACTGAGTGCTTGCTCAGTGGTTGGAGTTCAGAGTGCTGACCCGCCCGCGCGAGTTTTAAATCCTGCGTAAGGCGCGGATTCTTTATGGGTGCTATTTGTGTTGAAAAAGCGCAGAGAGGTCTCATATCTATCTAACAACGTATAACCAAGGGAGGGATTATTCCCTAGTTGGCCATGTTTTTTCCAGTAAGCAGTGGAGCCAACACACGTGCAGCATGCCGCAACTCATCTCACTAAATCCCCATATGCAACTCTTTTATTCATACTAGCACCTTGTTGGTCATCACCTGCAGTATTTTTTACCAAAGTGACTGCAATATCAACTGGTTCGTGACATGTTGTCACAGTCGCTGTGACCACCTCCACTCTCTAATCCCTGACGCATATACTGCTCAAAGATCCAAGTGCAATCATATTCTGGGAATGTTTTACTCAAACCATCATCCAGCTAGTTGCATTAGCAATTTAGCATACTTGCTTGACAGGCGGCAAATTCCTCCCCTTTCTGACATGCAGTAAGAGTCTCCAACTCCAACCGATCCGAAGGGGAATTCCCCTACCATTTCTTATCAGTTTCCGCACGCACTAAAAAGAATTTCTACCGCAAACGTTCTATTTCTCATTGGAATAGGCGTACAATCTAGCTTGGAACTATCAAGAGATTATATGCTCCACCCAGCCGCCGCCCGAGGAGGCCTCAGTGGATGACCGTAGTGGGATGCCCCCAATAAAATTGCTTTTTCATGCCCTATCATGCGCTATTCCACCACCGCCATCGACACCTATTCCGACAATGTGTCAGTTGAGTCTCCTCCTCCATCCATGCGGGGATCCGGCGGTGCTCGCGGATCTTCTGCTAGCTAGCCGTACCCGGCCAATCGACAGAAACGTCAGATCTCAAGGTCGGCAGAACATCGCACCTAGGCAGATCGTGATCGATAGCCTTCGTCTTCCCTTTCGTGAGGATGCATGCGGGCGGCAAGTGCGGTGCACGGATGTGACACCTAGGCTCACATGGGCGACCTACTTGGCCTACCATGGACTTGGGCAGCAGCGGCTCTAGTAGCCATGGCTAGGCAGCGACATCGTGGTGGCCAAGGACTAGGTGTAGCTTTTACCGATCCAATGCACCGCCGTCCAATGGAGATGTTCACCCACACGACAGCATCTTCATCTTTTGGAATTGAGGATGGCAACTCGGCCGCGGTTACCAAGATGTTTACATTGGGGAATTTTAAGGTGGCTTCATGTGGTTCGAGAGCTCAGGAGAAGAAACACCATCAACAGCACAAGCTTTGCACTATGTGGGCGGCTGTCCTAGAGTGTGCTTCGATTGGACATGCATAAGATGGCGCCTCGCTGCAAAAGTCTAGAAAGGTTCCAGAGGGTCCATCTCGTAGAGCCAACAAGATCCCACAGAGTACTCGTAGCGGATTATAAGAAGTTTGTGTGTTGACACGTCGAGCGGTGACCCTGCAGATTCCGTTCTCGGTGGTGCTCTTGAGCTCCGTGTCTCACTTTTCATTCTTGGTGGTGCTCTTTAGCTCTGTGTCTCAGTTTCCAGAGTGAACACCCTAGGTCTGGCCTCAATGGTTGTACCTATCAATTTTTGGCTCCATAGTCATTTCCTTATTAAAGACATTGTGTGGAGATTGAACATTTTTCAAGGTGGAAACTTATGCACAGCCAAAGGTGTCGTTTTGGAGAAGCTTTTTTCGAAGTAAAGGTGTTTGTCCCCACAAGTGGATTTTGCTGCCAAGACTCTGATTGTACCGACAGATCTTTATTTTTTCTTCTGTTTCCTTCTTCATTTTGGTTGTGTGCATCCTTGATGTCTAGACTTGTTCTAGTCATTATGTTGTTGCAGAAGCATGATGTAATTGATATCATCTTGGTATTAATATATCCCCATTATAAAAAATGTTTGTAATTTTTTCATAAAATATTACTCGATTTCTGGATCATTAGATTTTAGATCTAACACAACCATCTATATCAACTCGATGCACAGAAATCATTCCCTTCATGCACTGTCACCACCACATGTTTATGCCCAGCACCGCAAACAACTCCATCTAGCAAGCCACCGCTGCTGCCGCCACCATCTCCTGGCCTCTCCCGTGTACTAAATATGAACTTCTCGAAAATCACTGGTGGAAAAAGGGCCTCTAGTCCCGGTTCATAAGGGCCATTGGTCCCGGTTCCAGAAACGGGACCAATAACTCGGGACTAATGCTAGTCCTAGTTCGCGCACGAACCGGAACCAATGGGTCTCCACGTGGGCAGGCGAGCTACGAGGGGGGTGGATCATTGGTCCCGGTTCGTGGGAAAAACCGGGACCAGTGGTTCCCCACGTGGCAGCACCAGAGACGGGCGCGGGGGTGGATCATTGGTCTCGGTTCTGGGAACGAACCGGGATCGTTGGTCTCTGTGCCGCGGCAGGATTTTCGGGCTATTTTTCTGCCGCGGCAGGGTTTTGTGCCGCGGCAGGATTTCGGGCTATTTTTCTACCACGGCAGGATTTTTTTTATAAATTTAATGGTACTACATATATACAGCAATAATGAAACCATGATATATATATTACACATCATGCATGATCACAAATATATACACCGTCTCATCCGTCTTCTTGGTCAAAACATATTATAATTACAAACGATACTCTTACACTTTTTTTATACACTTCACCCTTCCAAATGAAGTGGGTAATAGTATTCTCCTTTCGGATCTATGACTTGTTCTAACAAGAATCCGGCACTTTCCTCTTGAATTGCTTGCACGCGTTCTTGTGATAGAAGACCGTCCCGCATCCGTTCGATCTAATATAAAGAAGAGGATCAATATATATGAATGAAACTAAACACAATTGGTGGTAATAAAATAAAGTTGTGATTATTGTTTATCGTACTTCAATTTTTTTGATGTTCCGGTCTGCCCCCTTCTCTTTGGTCGTCTGGCGAATGAACTCGCAGACATAGTATCCACATAAGTTATTCCCGGCTTCCTGCCTCAAGCACTTTACGAGAACGGAGTTCAATCAAAATAATAATCAAGCATGATAATGGTGGTATTGAAACTAGAATCAAAGAGATGCATGGATCTAGCAAGTAGTACTTACAGTCAATGGTTGAAATGTAAGCTCTGGCTTCCAAACACCCCTAGTTTTGGCGGTGAACCGTTTCCAAGCCCTCTGGAGGCATTCCCGCATGTCCGCCCACTTTTATAAGGGTGTGATTTTCGAGTCCAGGACTTTTACTACTCCGGTGTCAACAGAAATGATTAAGAGAATATAGTGGAAGCTTGACACACTAACAAAATATAACACGAGTCAATTATACGCTTAACATCGAGTAATCGAAAATAGAATGTGTACAAGACAGTAACACTCACGCAGCGTTGTAAGGAAATAGTATTTCCCTTCTGTTGCTGAAATACTTCAACGCTTGGAACAAGTTATCCTCTGTCTCTTTGGGATTTGTTTTTAGAGTAACTTCATGAACGAAATTACAGTCAACAAACCCAAGGTCATAGATTTGTCCTTTGTTGCATTCTTGAATCTTCATTCTGCATATATAATTAGTATAGTGATTAGTAAGATTATACAAGCAACGAATGAGATGAGCTAGAAAGACTTAATTACAGAAATTAATAATACTTACAAACAATAGGCACTGACGATAGCTTTGTCGAGGGCGTCTTGTTAGTAAAACTGAAATAATTCTGGAAATTCAATCAGTATGAAGCCATCTCCATGACCGCAATGGTGGTGTTTATATGCAGCATAGATCCAGTTTTTGGAATCAGCACAGGCTTGAATGTACCATTTATGCAATCTTTGCATTTGTGGTGGTAGATCTTTGACTAACTCGGGTTTGACGAGAGGAGCCCCGTACTGGTACACGTATGCTGTTTCTTGGTACCCCTCGAACTCATGCATACGGCTCATGTACTCAGTAATAGACAGTCCATATAATTGAGCTTTTTCTCCGTACAGTCGAACAAACTCCGGATCAATGTTCGGATCATGCCGCTCCTGGATCATCCACTCATTGGTATCGTACACTTTAAGCGGTTCGATCGATTGATTTTTCTGTTGTCCGAGCTGGGCAACTTCTTTCCCGACTCTCCGCTCTTTTGCCTCAGCCGACTTGGTAATAGAGCGATTATAGTCTGATGTGAGCGCTATGGGTTGGTGAAGCTGAATCTTAAGCGCGGCTGCTTTGGCTTTATCTTCTGCGATGACCGGGAAAAATGCCTCTATCGGCTTTTTCTTGTTAGCCATGTCAATCTTCCACTTTTCATAATGGGCAGTTGCGGCGACATCAGTTTCCTCATCTGTCTTCTCGCAAGGTAGCTTCTTCATATTCTAATGAGGTACTTTTGGGAGGGGCGATAGCTTATGTTTCGGTGATTGGAATGTGCTCTTGCTGCTGGTGGTGCTGCCTCCCTTAGTATACTTCCGCTTTTGTCTCTGAGGCTCAGGGGACGGAGACGGCTGAGGCGGCGGCGGCGATGGCTGAAGCGGCGATGGAGACGGTTGCACTGAGGCGGTGAAGGCGACGGTTGCGCTGGAGAATGGTGAGGTGGCGGCCAAGGTGGATTGCTGCTCTGAGGAGTGGGTGGCCTTGGCGCCACATAATTTGGAAGCATGATGCGCTCCTTTAGCCATAGAATAGTCCCCCCTTTGGCTTCTCCTAGTTGAGTCAGCTCCATATCTTCCCCTGCAGGGTGGTCTAGCTTCAGCTCCTCAAAATCTTCCTTCGCCTCATCCACCGTGACGACAGTGTACCCTTTTGGAACCGATCTGCAATCCCAAGTTGGGTTAGGCCCAATTGGTACCGCCATGCCGATCTCCGCCGTCACCCTTAAGTTCATAACCTGCACCTTTAGCTCACAAGCTGTTGTCTCCGTGATATCATCCACTGGGTAGCGTTTAGGAGGAGATGTCGTCGGTGCATCATCATCAACATCATGGAGCTGTGTGGAAGCGACGCTACTTTTCTTATTCGATGGGGCGCCGGTACCCTCGAATGCAGCTTCTACCACGTGCCGCTGAGATTGGCCACTAGTACCTTGCTGGCTAAGTATGTCGAGTTGATCCTGGTGCCGCTTTAATAGTTCTTCTACATTACGCAGCCGGTCTGCAGCGGCCGCTTTCTCAGCCGCCTCCCTTTCCTTTCTCCTCTGATGGCTTTTATCGGGATATCTCTTTATTTCCGGGGGGAAGGCAACCTTCCACGACTTGGATCCTGGTGTGCCTCGTGTTCGTCCGTCGTGTTCAGGATTTTTAAGGGCCCGTGTGAGCTCGTCGTTCTCTCTATCGAGAACGAACCGTCCCCCTGCAACATCATCTACTGCATTTCTAATATCGTCGATGGGCATTAGGGGATCATCTTTGTGTTTCTGATTATATATTGCCCTCCCTTCTTTGTCCAACGTGCCCCCATGGCCATAAAACCAGTTTCTCACCCGTGGTGTCCATGTTGCGGGCTCTGGTCTGATCCCGGCAGTTATGTAATTGACCTCAAGTGCATCCGACTTAGGCATGCAACCGGCGTAGCCAGCAGGCCCATCTTATGATGGTACAGTTTCTTAGCAGTGTTCTCCGTATTAATCCTAGACCTTTCCTTAGCTTTCTCCGATGTCTTGTAGTTCACAAAATCCTCCCACTGGTGTCTTAACTTAGCATAGCCGGCTTCATCGAAATTCGGAGTCTTCTCTACCTTGACAAAGTTATGGTACAGTTTCTTCTTCCAGTTCTTGAATGCATCGGCCATCTTGCTGAGAGCAAACTTCTTGACTCTTTGCACAAGCTCCCTTCTTGCTCTCTCCTCCTCATCTGGAGTCACATCTGGTTCCGTCAGGAGGGAATTAGTCATGAGCTTGTCAAAAAGCTTATCTTTGGCGTTGTCGCCGACATACGGGACTCCACCGCCGCTTGGCCGATTCCATTCTTGAACGGTGATCGGGATGTAGTCCCTCACAAGAACTCCGCATTGCTTGACAAATTTTCTTGCGACATCGATGGGAGCTTGCGGTTCGCCATCTACACCGACCACGTCGATCCTATACCTCACAATGTCATCCAACTTTTTTGTTGGGCCTCGTTTCGTTCTTACGGAAGAAGTTCTCGATCCGGAGGGCTAAAAGAAGAAAGAGTGTTAATATATGCATGTATATATAGACAGCAACATTTTAATTACAAAAATACATATATAGACCTCACCGGTGTTTGCGAGATTTAAGGTTCCGCCGGAGCCGTCGCCTTCTTCCTTATCGGCTTCTCCCCTGTCCCAGGCTTCGGCTTCTACCTCACCGGAGCCGTCTCCTCGGTTGAGAGACTCATCTCCCTGACCGGAATCGTTCAGAAACTCACTCGCGACATCGATATCGATATCGATATCTTCATTTTCGCAGATCATCCCTTGGAGGATGTTTTCCTGATGTGTTGGATCCATACTATCTGCAAGTTAAACAATGATATGACAAGTTAAACATAGTTGAAATTTAACCCTAAGGCATGCTTGGAAATTTAAGTGGGATCCGAATGGTCCAAACCCTAGTACAGGAGAGACCCCGAAATCACCTACAAGGGGTTGATTTAAATCTCTTATTAAACTTGTAATTAAAGTTGTTTAACAATGCATGATTATGAGTCTATTGTGTAGATCTCATTTTTCTGAACATTTTGATATATTATACATATTTTTCTGACTTATAAATAATTAGTTATTGAATTTATAAGATTAAACTCTTTTCTGGAATTATTTAAACAAATATTAAACTTTTACTACGTAATTATGACGTCAGCTCGGGGTGGGGGGTTTTTTTTTCTCTAGGGCTAAACTAGCCACAGAGACTGACGCGGGGGGGCCCAAGCCACCTCAGATGCCACGCTGGCGGGGCTTGGTCAGTGCCCACGTCACGCACACGCGACACCACGTCAACGCCACCGTGGCGCCACGTAGGCTCGCCGGCGAACTGCCAGGCGGTGGTGGAAGACGGCGGAGAGAAGGGCGCGGGGTGACGCCACTGTCCCGGTTCAAACCAGCGCGTCGCGGGCTACCTAAAACAGGCGGCGCCGCTGCGGGAGGTGCGCCAGAGCAAGCCGTTTGACGGTGGCCGGCGGCCGGCGGCGGCAGGTGCTCGTGGGGGGGACGATACAGTGAGGGAGGGAGACGTAGGAGTGGTGCTGGAGCACCAGTGGCTCACCAGGAGGCCGATGGAGGGTGCGGCGAGGCCGGAGGAGGCAGGGCGCTGCCGGAATCAGTGGAGAACGCGGCGGCCGGAGTGGGGGGATGTGGGGTCGATTGCAGCGAGGCGTAGCTACCTTGCCTGCTCGTGGCGGCGGCTAGTGGCGCTCGGCGAGGGGTGTCGACGACGTGAACCGGCCGCTCTGGATTTGGGCAGCCTGCCGGCGTGATTTTGCTCCGCCGCAAATTTTCCTTAGCCGTGCGTCGATGTGCTCTGTGACTTAGGGCAGTTGGGGAGGAGGAAGGCCGAGGCTGTTAACTGTACAGACCATTGGTCCCGGGTCATCCCAATAACCGGGACCAAAGAACCAACGGTCCCGGTTCGTGCCACCAACCGGGACCAAAGGTCTGGAGCATGAGCGTTGCAGTGCTGCCACGTGCACGGCCGCTGGTCCCGGTTAGTCCTACCACCCGGGACCAAAGGATCAACGGTCCTGGTTCGTGCCAATAACCAGGATCAAAGGCGTTTTAATGGCAGCGCGCGCATCCAGGGATCATCGGTCCCGGTTGGTGGGACGAACCGGGATCGTTGACCCGTTTTTTCAAATTTTGGCAAACCTTTTGGTCTTCCCGCCATATTCAAATTTGTTTCTTCTTTAATTAATAAGATGTTTCAATTTCAGATGATTATTTATTTGGAATTTTAAAAAACTTTTAACAGCAAAAGTGCTTCAATTTAAATAACTAATCAAAAACCATTTTCTGTTTTCAAATATTTTTATTTGAACTATACAATTATACTATTTACAATTAAAATTGCATTAACAAAATATTTATTGCATAATTTGGAATTTTAAAAAACTTGTAACTAGAAAAGTGCTTCAATTTAAATAACTAATCAAAAACATTTTCTGTTTTCAAATATTTTTATTTGAACTATACAATTGTACTATTTACAATTAAAATTGCATAATTTGGAATTTTAAAAAACTTTTCAAGATTTGAACTACAAGTACATGATATAATGCTTGTGAATTTTTTAAAAAATCATTTATAGGTTCACAACATGCTATTTCATCAGAGATCCACTTCAAGTTCAGCGAGGCTCAGCCCCGGGCTAAGAAGCTTCATGCCCGCCGTTTTGAATATAGTTTGAAACGGGCATAAGAAATTCAAAAATGATCCAAACAATGTGAAACCTTCGCGTGGTGTCATATTATGTATCATAGTTGCAAGGAAAAATATTGAACTTGAAAAATTGCAAACATCATAAAAAATCCTTCACAAAATGACCTATCATGTTCGAGGTTTCATGGCATTTAGGTCAAACCACCAATGTTATGGCTAGAATTAGGACATAGTTTGTGATAATGTGCCCATACTATGCACACATGTGCATCTTGGGATGGCTTACGATGTTGCAGGAGGAAGTTTTCCCTTTCGACACACGAAAAAGCCAATTTCCATTTTTGAGGTGCCGAAATCGGGGTGTTCTGTGAAGCAACCACCAAATTAAAGTTTGGCATTGGTACCAAACCATTTTTCAAAAATACTATACCACCTTATATGGAAAATTTCCCAACCGGTGTATCAGGAACCTTTCTGTCCATCTCTCATGAAAAAGACAAATTCCTGCCGAATCGGCAGGAGGTTGCCAAGATTTGAACTACAAGTACATGATATAATGCTTGTGAATTTTTTAAAAAATCATTTATAGGTTCACAACATGCTATTTCATCAGAGATCCACTTCAAGTTCAGCGAGGCTCAGCCCTGGGCTAAGAAGCTTCATGCCCGCCGTTTTGAATATAGTTTGAAACGGGCATAGGAAATTCAAAAATGATTAAAACAATGTGAAACCTTCGCGTGGTGTCATATTATGTGTCACAGTTGCGAGGAAAAATATTGAACTTGAAAAATTGCAAACATCATAAAAAATCCTTCACAAAATGACCTATCATGTTCGAGGTTTCATGGCATTTAGGTCAAACCACCAATGTTATGGCTAGAATCAGGGCATAGTTTGTGATAATGTGCCCATACTGTGCACACATGTGCATCTTGGGATGGCTTACGATGTTGCAGGAGGAAGTTTTCCCTTTCGACACACAAAAAAGCCAATTTCCATTTTTGAGGTGCCGAAATCGGGGTGTTCTGTGAAGCAACCACCAAATTAAAGTTTGGCATTGGTACCAAACCATTTTTCAAAAATACTATACCACCTTATATGGACAATTTCCCAACCGGTGTATCAGGAACCTTTCTGTCCATCCCTCATGAAAAAGACAAATTCCTGCCGAATCGGTAGGAGGTTCCCAAGATTTGGACTACAAGTACATGATATAATGCTTGTGAATTTTTAAAAAAATCATTTATAGCTTCACAACATGCTATTTCATCAGAGATCCACTTCAAGTTCAACGAGGCTCAGCCTCGGGCTAAGAAGCTTCATGCCCGCCGTTTTGAATATAGTTTGAAACGGGCATAAGAAATTCAAAAATGATTAAAACAATGTGAAACCTTCGCGTGGTGTCATATTATGTGTCGCAGTTGCAAGGAAAAATATTGAACTTGAAAAATTGCAAACATCATAAAAAATCCTTCACAAAATGACCTATCATGTTCGAGGTTTCATGGCATTTAGGTCAAACCACCAATGTTATGGCTAGAATCAGGGCATAGTTTGTGATAATGTGCCCATACTATGCACACATGTGCATCTTGGGATGGCTTACGATGTTGCAGGAGGAAGTTTTCCCTTTCGACACACGAAAAAGCCAATTTCCATTTTTGAGGTGCCGAAATCGGGGTGTTCTGTGAAGCAACCACAAAATTAAAGTTTGGCATTGGTACCAAACCATTTTTCAAAAATACTATACCACCTTATATGGAAAATTTCCCAACCGGTGTATCTGGAACCTTTCTGTCCATCCCTCATGAAAAAGACAAATTCCTGCCGAATCGGTAGGAGGTTGCCAAGATTTGAACTACAAGTACATGATATAATGCTTGTGAATTTTTAAAAAAAGCATTTATAGGTTCACAACATGCTATTTCATCAGAGATCCACTTCAAGTTCAACGAGGCTCAGCCCCGGGCTAAGAAGCTTCATGCCCGCCGTTTTGAATATAGTTTGAAACAGGCATAATAAATTCAAAAATGATCCAAACAATGTGAAACCTTCGCGTGGTGTCATATTATGTGTCACAGTTGCAAGGAAAAATATTGAACTTGAAAAATTGCAAACATCATAAAAAATCCTTCACAAAATGACCTATCATGTTCGAGGTCTCATGGCATTTAGGTCAAACCAGCAATGTTATGGCTAGAATCAGGGCATAGTTTGTGATAATGTGCCCATACTGTGCACACATGTGCATCTTGGGATGGCTTACGATGTTGCAGGAGGAAGTTTTCCCTTTTGACACACGAAAAAGCCAATTTCCATTTTTTGAGGTGCCGAAATCGGGGTGTTCTGTGAAGCAACCACCAAATTAAAGTTTGGCATTGGTACCAAACCATTTTTAAAAAATACTATACCACCTTATATGGACAATTTCCCAACCGGTGTATCTGGAACCTTTCTGTCCATCCCTCATGAAAAAGACAAATTCCTGCCGAATCGGCAGGAGGTTGCCAAGATTTGAACTACAAGTACATGATATAATGCTTGTGAATTTTTTTAAAAATCATTTATAGGTTCACAGCATGCTATTTCATCAGAGATCCACTTCAAGTTCAACGAGGCTCAGCCCCGGGCTAAGAAGCTTCATGCCCGCCGTTTTGAATATAGTTTGAAACGGGCATAAGAAATTCAAAAATGATCCAAACAATGTGAAACCTTCGCGTGGTGTCATATTATGTGTCATAGTTGCAAGGAAAAATATTGAACTTGAAAAATTGCAAACATCATAAAAAAATCCTTCACGTGTGGGTAACCTTTAGTCCCGGCTGGTGGGTGCAACCGAGACTAAAGTTGTCGGCGGGATAAGGACGCGTGGGTAACCTTTAGTCCCGGCTGGTGGGTGCAACCGAGACTAAAGTTGTCGATGGGATAAGGACGCGTGGGTAACCTTTAGTCCCGGCTGGTGGGTGCAACCGAGACTAAAGATGCCGGTGGGCTAAGGACGCGTGGGTAACCTTTAGTCCCGGCTGGTGGGTGCAACCGAGACTAAAGATGCCGGTGGGATAAGGACGTGTGGGTAACCTTTAGTCTCGGCTGGTGGGTGCAACCGAGACTAAAGCTGTCGGTGGGATAAGGACGCGTGGGTAACCTATAGTCCCGGCTGGTGGGTGCAACCGAGACTAAAGATGCCGGTGGGATAAGGATGCGTGGGTAACCTTTAGTCCCAGCTGGTGGGTGCAACCGAGACTAAATATGCCGGTGGGATAAGGACGTGTGGGTAACCTTTAGTCCCGGCTGGTGGGTGCAACCGAGACTAAAGCTGTCGGCGGGATAAGGACGTGTGGGTGGACGCACTGCTCGATGAGATAAAGCATGTAGCGCACGACGCCCTGTCGGAGGAACAAGACAAAGTAGAAGCGGCGCCGTGCCTATAAAAGGACCATCGATACGCCATGGCAAGCAGCTCAACAAGCCAACATAGGTAGAGAGAGTTTCATCCCCATGGATGGAGGGTTGGGAAATCTCCCGTGGCGGAGCTTCTCGAAGATGTCGTTGGTGCACACGCCCTACGGCATCTTCGGAAGCTCCGCCTCGAAAAAATTTCCCTGCAAGCTCGTGAAAGACTCCATCTCCTCTAACAGTGTTGGGGAAAGGGTTGGGAAATCTCCCGTGGCGGAGCTTCTCGAAGATGTCGTTGGTGCACACGCCCTACGGCATCTTCGGAAGCTCCGCCTCGGAAAAATTTCCCTGCAAGCCCGTGAAAGACTCCATTACATAAAGTTTCGATACATCACATAAAGTTTCCATACATTACATAGATTTACATAGGGTTTAGGGTTTAGGATATGAATCCTTCGTTGCGTATGTCGATCCCTTGCCTATGATCGCTTCTTAGGCCGTAACCATGGAGCATCTTCTTTGCTTAACGGGATGCTTGGGTCAGTTTTCACAGTGAAGGGCGGAATTTCATCAAACTTATCATAATCTACTGACATGTCTGTCTTGTCCTCGACTCCCACGATGTTTCTTTTCCCTGAAAGAACTATGTGACGCCGGGGCTCATCGTCTGATGTATTCGTTTCCTTATTTTTTTCTTTTTTGCGGTCTAGAGGACATGTCCTTCACATAAAAAATCTGAGCCACATCATTGGCTAGGACGAATGGTTCGTCTCTATAACCAAGATTCTTGAGATCCACTGTTGTCATTCCGTACAGCTGGTCTACCTTTACACCTTCTCCATTCATGTTGACCCAACTACACCGAAACAATGGGACCTTAAAAGTAGGTCCATAGTCAAGTTCTCATATATCCTCTATGTAACCATAGTATGTGTCCTTTTTCCCATTCTCTCATGTTGCATCAAAGCAGACACCACTGTTTTGGTTGGTGCTCTTTTTATCTTGGGCAATCGTGTAAAATGTATTCCCATTTATCTCGTACCCTTGGAAAGTCAATACAGTCGCAGATGGTGTCGCGGCCAACAAGTAGAGATGATCTCCAATAGTGGTGTCATTCATGAGATGTAATTGCAACCAAGTGCCGAAAGTCTCCATGTCATTTTTTTTAATCCAGTAGTCATCCTTCCCCGGGAACTTGGAGCGTACAACATTCATGTGTTCCTCGATATACGGAGCCACGAAGGTAGAACTTTGGAGAACTATGTGGTGTGCTTGATTCAAAGAATGTCCGTCCCTAAATATCATTGCTTTATTTCCTAGCGTGCCTTTTCCACTCAGTCTCCCCTCATACCGTGATTCAGGAACACCAATCGGCTTAAGGTCAGGAAGAAAGTCTACACAGAACCCAATGACCTCCTCTGTTCCATAGCCCTTGGAGATGCTTCCTTCTGGCCTAGCACGGTTACGAACATATTTCTTTAAGACTCCCATGAACCTCTCGAAGGGGAACATATTATGTAGAAATACAGGACCGAGAATGTAAATCTCATCGACTAGGTGAACTAAGAGATGCGTCATAATATTGAAGAAGGACAGGGGGAACACTAACTCAAAACTGACAAGACATTGGACCACATCCTTCTGTAGCCTTTCCAGACTTTCTCGATCGATTACCTTCTGAGATATTGCATTGAGGAATGCACATAGCTTCACAATGGCTAATCGAACATTTTCCGGTAGAAGCCCTCTCAATGCAACCGGAAGCAACTGTGTCATAATCACGTGGAAATCATGAGACTTCAGGTTCTAAAAAAATTTCTCTGCCATATTTATTATTCCCTTTATATTTGACGAGAAGCCAGCCGGGACCTTGATACTGTAAAGGACTTAAAAAAAGATTTCCTTCTCTGCTTTGGTAAGAGCGTAGCTACTTAAGTATTTACGTCCTTTATCAGTATGCTTGTTGTGTGGGTCTTTGATACGTTGCTGGTCCTCCCGTGCTTCTGGTGTATCTTTTGTCTTCCCATACACGCACATGAAGCCTAGTAGGTTCACACAAAGATTCTTCGTCACGTGCATCACGTCGATTGAAGAACGGACCTCTAGGTCTTTCCAATACTAAGCTCCCAAAATATAGATTTCTTTTTCCACATGGCCGTGTGTCTGGTAATGGGGTCTTTCGGAACAGATTGACCGCCAGGACCCTTTCCAAAGATTACTTCTAGGTCCTTCACCATACCAAATACATCAGCACCTTTAGGGAGCTTAGGCTTCTTCCGGTAATCTGCCTCACCGTTGAAATTCTTGCCTTTCTTTCTTACTTGATGATTGGTCAGAAGAAATTTACGACACCCTAGGTACACAACCTTCTTACATTTATCCAAATATGTACCTTTAGTATTATCTAAACAGTGTGTGCATGCATTGTATCCCTTGTTTGACTGTCCTGAAATGTTACTAAGAGCAGGCCAATCATTGATGGTTACGAACAACAACGCTCGTAGGTCAAATAGCTCCTGTTTATGCTCATCCCACACCTTTACACCTGGTTCTGCCCACAACTGCAAAAGTTCATCGACTAATGGCCTTAGGTACACATCAATGTCGTTGTCGGGTTGCTTCGGTCCTTGGATGAGCACTGGCATCATAATGAACTTCCGCTTCATGCACAACCAAGGAGGAAGGTTGTAGATACATAGTCACTGGCCAGATGCTGTGACTACAGCTCTGCTCCCCAAAAGGATTAATGCCGTTTGTACTTAGATCAAACCATAAGTTCCTCGCATCACCTGCAAAGTTCGAGTACTTTCTCTCGATGTTTCTCCACTGCGACCCATCGGCAGGGTGTCTCAGTTTCCCGTCTTTCTTACGCTCTTCTTTGTGCCATCGCAACAACCTAGCATGCTCTTTATTTCTGAACAGACGTTTCAACCGTGGTATTATAGGAGCATACCACATAACCTTAGCAGGAACCCTCTTTCTGGAGGGCTCGTCATCGCCCTCAACATCACCAGGGTCATCTTGTCTGATCTTGTGTCGACATGCATTGCATACCGGGCATTTATCCATATTCTCGTACTTCTCACTGCGGTACAGGATGCAGTCATTAATGCATGCATGTATCTTCTCCACATCTAATCCTAAAGGGCAGATAGTCTTCTTTGCTTCGTACGTTGTCTCGGGCAGCTCGTTATCTTTTGAAAGCTTCGGCTTCATTATTTTCAGTAACTTCTCAAATCCCTTGTCAGATAAGCCAGTCTCGGCCTTCCATTTCAGCAGTTCAAGTGTGGTACCGAGCTTTGTGCTGCCATCTTCGCAATTTGGGTACAACAACTTTTTGTGATCCTTTTGCATGGCCTCCAACTTAAGCTTCTCCCTTTCTGTATCACATTGTTGCTTTGCATCAGAAATGACCCGACCAAGACCATCAGCGGGCTCATCTGATGCCCGTTGTTCTTCTTCATTGTCGCCTCCCTCTTCTTCATTGTCTTCCATTGCAGTATCACTGTATTCTTCAGCGGACATAGGATAGCTATCATCATCCTCCTCTTCTTCATTTTCTTCCAGCCTAACCCCTCTTTCTCCGTGCATGGCCCAACAATAATATCCGGGCATGAAACCTCTCCGAAGCAGATGGCTTTGAAGGATTCTCGGGGCAGAGTGCTCCGCCACGTTCCGACAGTCGACGCAGGGACAAGGCATAAAATTATCCACTTTGTTTTCCTTAGCCAAATCGATAAATTTATGGAGGCCTGCAATAAAATCGGAATGGCGTCGGTCGCCATACATCCATCGCATCCGTACATCGATCTGCGTCATAATAATTAACCATTATAATAACATCGTGAATAGTAAAATGACCACCCTACATGGACAGATGCAATATTTTTGTATCAGTTACAGATAAAGAAGATAAGATTGCTAACCTCAGCCGAGGATACCGTGTTGTACGAACTAAAGTGTGGCTCGGACATTTCGTCGAACACCTTGTGTGCAATCAAAGAAAAAAAAGCTAGCACCCACTCCTCACACACAATCCAGCAAAATTTGGTGGGCAAAGGGCTGGGCTTATATATAGCCAGGAGAGGGTTTTTGGTTCCGGTTATTGCCACGACCCGGGACCAAAGCCCCTCCCGTGCAACACGTGGCGGCCCAACAGCTCGCACCCTACCCAGGTCATTGGTCCCGGTTGATGGCACGACCCGGGACCAATGACTTCGGTGGGGGCGCGCTGCTGGGCCGCCACGTGTCGCGCGGGAGGGGCTTTGGTCCCGGGACGTGGCAATAACCGGGACCAATGCCTTCGTCGCTTCATCATTCCCGTGCATAAATATGAGGCCACATCGCTCGCTTTCTCCATCGCCTCTGCCTCTCTGCAGTCCCTCTCCACCCCACCACTTTGCCTCTCCACCGCGCCGTCGTTTCGCCTCCCCTCCCTCTCCAATCTCCACCGCGCCGTCATGGAGGTGCCCACGCTCAACCACTACGAGGCGGTGCAGTTTGCGATCTACGGCATCCTCGCGCCGCCGCGCGCGACCCTTCCCACCAGATTTCGCATCAGCGAGGGGGTGTGCCGGTGGCTCCGCTCCTCAACCCCCGCGGATACGAGATGGAGTACGTCATCATGGAGCGTCGCCGCCAACTGCCCGCGTGTATTAGGGAGTTGCCCCGGTACATGGCGGGCAGCGAGTATTGGCCCCGGCTGTTCAAGAAGGAGCATAAGGCCAAGCTTGGCAACCGTTTCCTGGACGGGCGCCTGGTGCACCCGGATCGCCGCAACCAAGAAGGGTGGGAGTTGTTCTGGTCCGTCCATGGACGGACCATCTACACCGTCATCGACGCCGCTATGCGCGCAGACGAGCTCCGTCTCCCGAACAACGCCGAAATCGTGGAGATTTCGTCCGACGATGACGAGGAAGCCGGCGGCACGGAGGACAACGGCTCGGAGGACAGCGGCAGTGGAAGTGTTGTCGACTAGAAATTTATAAAGTCGCATCTTTATTTGTATGGAAAATTTGTGGTCGAATAATAAAATGTCTCAATTTAGACCTTTGTCTCGATTAATTCGTGAAAGATTTGTTCAAAAATAGTGATCAATTCAATTTCTACCTCGAATTAATTTTTGCGCCGAATTAATTTACATTAATTCCTTACCCGCAAAAAAAATTTACATTAAATCCTGGACTGCTGACCGTCGCGGGGTTTTTGGTCCCGGTTCTTGGCATGAACCGGGACCAATGCCTCGCAGAGAGCCACGTGTGCGTCGCGGGGTCATTGGTCCCGGTTCGTGCCACAAACCGGAACAAATGATTACAGATGAACCGGGACCAATGCCCTGACGGCATGAACCGGGACCGGTGCCTGGCATTGGTCCCGATTACGGAAACGAACCGGGACCAATGAAATTTAGGCGCTGGACCAAAGGCCCTCTTTCTACTAGTGAATGCAAGAACATGTACAGAGAAAGTTCATCTTGAATAGATGACGATACACATGGGGTTGGAGTTTTGTCTCCAGGGTGCAGGTGCTCCCCTTATCTGCAAGGTCCAAACTTCTTTGGGATATGTGGCAAACATAATAAAGGAAGCGATACGTGTGTAGAAAATAAAGTACTACTCTTGAACGGCCGTGTGCATCTAACATGGACCGGTGCCACCAGACCACTATCTAGTCACTCAATCTGCCACAAATGTCGACGCCGGCAAAACTACAGTAGTCCAGCATGTGACTGTTTTGGAGCAGTGCCACGTCTCGCACATCGTAGCCGCTGGCCAGGCAGCCGTTGTCGTCGCTTCAGTTCATGTTCTTGGATGGTGACCTCGTCTTCTAGAGCTTAAGGAAGACGACCACCAAAGTGTCGAGCTCCTTGTTGAACTGCTGATGTAATCTCACTGAGTTTTGAGCCCGCCAAGCATGAGCGTGAGAACGTTCCATTCGTTTCACTCTTACCATGCCTACCCAACAACCTCAACTCAGGAGAAAGAGCTCTGAAATTAGTATTACGTACGGGCATATTTTCAGATACAGTCATACAAAGATCAGTGCTCCCTCCGTCCTAAAATAAATGCTTGCATTTGTATAGATTCAGATTTATCTTACACTAAAACAAGACTAGATACATCCGAATCTAGACAAACCCACGTCACTTATTTTGGGACGGAGGGAGTATTTGTTTACCATGCACAGGCATGACAATCGTTACTGGGATCAATTCATATGGTAACATAGACTTCGATGAGAGTCGGCTCATAGTGATCAGGGGCCTCGAAACCATGGAGATCATGACTGTTTCTGCGACGTTAGCGAGCCCAGCACTCGTAAGATCTTTCCAGAATCGAGCCGCCTACGCAAGCACTGAACCTCCAATGCCGATGGGGACCTGCGTACGGTTTCTGTGAAGATGATAACTCCACATGTTTGCATCTAGGACAGGTGTCGGATGAAACAAGCATATCTGTGGTGCACCTACTGGATTCAGAGTGTGCGAAGTATGGGGTTAAATATTTCTGTCTTTGTCGCGATTTAGTTTCCCAGATTTATCTCTTTTCGATTCCAACATGGCATCGGCAACTACGAAAATGCCTGTGTTATGTGCTCGAATGGTGCTTCGCCGCAAATACTACGGTGACCTCGCCTACAACACCGTTAGGCACCGGCCACTGCTGCCCCTCCCTCCCTCCCAACTGACACACGATCCGCGATGACGTGTTCACCGTGCAGGTCACCGTGCACCCTGGCGTCGGCATTCTTTGTCGGTACAACATCGTGGCCGATGGTATATCGTGCACTGCGCGAGGACGTCGCCATGCATCTTGAGGTTCTCCGGAATGGGGAGAAATCCTCAATTTCCATGGTGTTGGTGTGCCATTTTAGGGACACGACATGGGTTTGTGGGCTTGCAACGTGGTATCCATCCTGAACTGTTGGGCTCACTGCAACACGGTGTAGGACAGTCACCAGTTGGTCTAGATTGTTGGGCTTTTTTCCTGTACTGGTAAAGATGACACAGTTGAGTTGAAATAATTACCACGCCCAGTGGGCCACAAGCATTGTTCCTTATACCGTGCACGACACCAAATACAGCAGTAAATAGAAACATCCTGACCAATCTATAAGCAGGAGCTTCTAGACCCAGAGTCAAAACGAATTTCCCCATGTCAGGTGTTTCCGCGGACACGCACTTAGATGTTCACCGCAGGAAGGAACCTAGGTGTGTTTGCTAGCCTGTATTTTCATTTTTCGCATGGGCACGAAAAAAATAAGGGTGTTTGCCTTGTTGGGTCGAATGTACTTTTTGCACCGTACGGATTTTAATGTAGGAAAAACGTTGGCCGCTAGAAACGCTCAATCAAGCGTTTCCACGGAAACAAGCTTGCACGAACTTTAAAGCGGGCGAAAAGGAACAACTTTTTTCTCCGTAGGTGCGGGTCGTTGGATGTGGGTATGCGTGCATGTTTTCTAATTATTGCTAAGAGCATCTCCACTTGTCGTGGAAATGGCAGCGATTGAGTGTTTCGTGAGGAAGAGTTGGCGGCCATATGCGGTGCGAGATGGGGGCGTATGCACATGGGTTTACCCAGGTTCGGCCTCCCAGAGGGTAAAGACGTACTCCTGCTAGATTAGATTATTGGAGAGCGAGTTACATGGGTAGCGAGCTCGGCGGCTAGACAGCGAGTCGCTTGAAGGGGTGTATGATGGAACGTAAGTCTCTAGGATACCCTAGGGAGGTTTATATATGAGGCACCTCGCTAGGGTTTACAAGTTACAACCGAATAAGATAAGGATCCGGAGGTTTTGACCTAATCCGACTGGGCTTCTGTTACGCTCATGGGCCTCCAGTCGCCAGTCGCTAGGCCTTTCCTTCCTTCGTAGTCCAGTCGTTGTCTTTCGGGCGCACTCGCAGGCCCTTCGGCCCAATCGGAACGTCCTGCTGGGCATATCCCCATCAGTAGTCCCCGAGGCCATCGTTGATGCAGGCGCAGGCGTCCTTTTGCGTTCAGAGCAGGCGAGCCCAATTTGGGCGTCTAGTCGAGTCGGCGATGGACTCCATTAGAACCAAGGAGAATTTCCCCATGTTTCCATTCGTCGTCCCAATGAATGTTATTGCTGCCAAGTCATCGTCTTGGCGAGTGGAAAAGACTAGCGGGTAGCGGGTGAAATAAAGGAGTTGGACCGTCAAATCTGGTCAAACTATCCGTTGGAATATCCAACGGTAACTTCAGCGCAATTACCGTGAGTAACGGCTATCCCGATTTTGGCGGGTGGCGTTCCCATATAAGGGAGTGATGGTTCAGCTCTGCAGACCTCCTTCGCATTCTTCATTCTTCATTCTTCATTCTTCCTTATTCGTTCTTCCTACCTCCAATCTCCCTGCCTACATCCTTCCGACTTGTCCTTTCCGCATCGTGCGATTCCACATCCTACCCGATGGCGCCTCCCAAAGGCTCATGGGGAAAATCCAAGTGTACCACAACCCAACTTAAATCTTTCGAGGACGCCGGAGTGCTCCGCAAGGGGAACTGGCGGGTTCCCTCCTCCTCCAAGACCGAGTCGAAGCCGCGACCCGGTGAATTCATCTTCTTCCCCAGTCATCTTGAGAGGGGTCTGGGATTCCCCACCTCACTCTTTTTCCGCCGCTTCTGCGCGTATTACGCGATCAAGCCATCGGATCTTGGTCCGCATAGCACCGAGCAGCTGGCGATCTTCGTCGCCTTCTGCGAATGTTACCTCGGCTGCAGGCCGTATTTCCCACTGTGGTTGGAGCTCTTCCACGGCCGCATCGGGCGCGAGGCGTCCAGCGGCTTGATGCTGGCCGCAGGTGGAGTCACATTTCAACTGAAGCCAAAGGCCAATTTCGTCAAGCTCCTCTTGCTGAAGAAGGCCGCTAACGAGTGGAAGAAGATCTGGTTCTACGTCAAAGAAGCCATTCCCTCCGGCGAGGTGGCTCTTCCCGAGTTCGTCGCCGAGAGGAGCGAGCCCCGTCAGTTGACGCCGAAGAAGCTTCCCGAAGACCAGCAGATGGCCGTTGCGGAAATGATGGATCAGATCTAGAAGCTGAAGGTCCAGGGGTTGATTCCGATCAACCTCTACAACTGCTGGCTCGGGCGGCGCCTGATTCCGCCGGCGGCTCGGCCGCACTGGATGTATGAATACAGCGGGAAGCATGACCCATCCCGAACCAGCAAGGAATCATGGGAGGCCGAGGACTACAAGGCCGCCCTGAAGAAGATCACCGACGCAGATTTCACTAGTGTGGCGGTCGGGCTCGCCCCGTACACTCCAGTGAAGAATGAAGCCCCCACAGTAAGTTCTCTTCCTAATCGCTACGTCCGTACTTCAGTTCTCAGTCTCCGCGTTTGGTGTTTTACTCGTGGTGGTTCTCAGCATTTTCAGGTGTTGGAGGGCTGGCTCCCTCCGCTCGATGAAGAGGTTCCCCAGGAACTGGAGGAAGACTCTGAGCGAGACTCTTCCGACAGCGACGGGGAGGAGGAAGAGGTTCCTCCCCCAGCGCCTGTGTGTAACATCCCAAAACTTCAATCCAAGCTTATCAAGATCAAATCAATCAACTTTGGGGTTAACAAAAACTCAAAACTTAACAGAAACAATTCCTGATCTTTGCACCCCTTGCTAGTACACATAATGAGGTACCAAGGCCCACCTTTTGATCTGCTAAAAACATTTTGTAAACTAATTTAAATGACTGTTTAAAATTGAATCTAATGCATATGCATAGATCACCCCTATTTCAAAACCCATCTTTTTGAGCTCCACTTTCAAAACCCTAGAAACCAGAGACTACCTATCACTAGGGGAGATCACTCAAAAAATTTGAACTCAAAATTCAAAAAGAATTTTCATGCGGCCATTTCATCAAACACATGGCAGGAAGAATCAAACACAAATAGCTAGCTCACTATTTCTACAGGGTTTTGCCACCCAATTGACCACAAAACACTCCCTCTGTCTCCACTTGATCAAACCATGCCATTACCACCCCATCCCCTACACCCTAGTGGCAAGGCCAAGCTATGCCGAGCACCAACTCACCGGCCAACCTTGATCTCACCCTAGCAGACCACCTCCCCCTCTCTCTCTCCATGTCTAGGAGGTAGCCAGCACCTCACCGCCGCCCACTGTCCCCTGCCCGAGCCAAGCCCCGCAGTGGACCACCGAGGAGAGCCCGCGCCCAGTGCCACCGCACCATGCCGAGCGCACGCCAAAGCACCGCACCCGGCACGCGTGCACACGCTGCCGCTCGACCACAGCCCGCGCCTACCGCTCCGCCACGACACAGGGAACACGACGGACACGCCCGTTCGCCGCCCAACGCACCACAGCCACCGCTCGCCATGGACACCGCCGCTTCTGCCGCGCAGAGCGCCACCTCGCCCCGACCGCGTGCCACCGCCCCTACGGACGCATTTAAGCTCTAGAGCACCGCCAGGGAACCGCCCATCGATCGCCACCCCCATCCATGCCTCTACCTCGCCGTAGCCATGTCGCCACCATCGACCGCCCATCCCGCTAGGTCTCACCGTCGGGCCTATAAAAGGAGCCCTCCCCAGCCTCTCTTCTCCACACCATTCCACTCCCCTCACCTCTCTGAACCTCACCCACCTCTAGCCGGAGCAAGTGGAGCAGCAGCTCGCCGGAATTGGAGCCGGAGCAGCCGCGGTAGGAGGAGAAGGGCGCTGTTGATTTCGACCGCCCAAGCTCCGCCGCGACCACGCCTTGCCTCGCCGTCGTCTTCCACGTTGTTTTCCCGCCTCGCCGACCCCGCTGGAACCCTAGTACTCCCCTAGCAGACCCCCACCGAGTCGCTAGGGTTCGAGCTCGCCGGCGACATGTTCGTCGTCGACGACGACCCTCAGCCGTAGATCTAGCTTCTAATCGCACGGCCCACAGCGCGCGTACCGTTTCGCGTTTTAAGTGCCGCTGACACGCGGGACCCCCCCTGTCAGCTGAGCCCCGCGCCGCGGAGCGCCACTGGGCCGGCCCATTCCTTTTCCCGCGCTAGCCCACCTATTCAAATCTGGATTTTTTCTTTTTTTGTTAAATCTAGTTTCTGTCCACTATTTCAAAATTTAATTCTGTGAGTTTGACAAATCCAAATTGCATGAAACTAATTTTGTCTGAAAGGTATTAAGATGATCTACCCAAGATTGTTGGATTTAATTCAATTAGAGTTATAGATCTCTCCTAATAAAAATAAGAAGACAGAAGCTTTTGCAACTTGCAACATTTTTATAAAATCAACCAAGTTATCTTTTGAGTTGATTCTAACTCTCAAAAATGACATTTCACCATATCTATCCAAATATGTAATAATATTAAGGTTTACATGCAGTGACTTTGGACTAGTACCAAAATAATGCTATATAGGCATTTCTAGTCACTTTAAATCATTAAATAATGAACTTAAACCAAAGTAATATTAATCCAACCCTTAAATCTCATTCCCACATGTTAGAATATGTGGTGAGGACATGTGTCCACATGATCCCATATTTTGGTGGTGAATATTAAATTTTAGTTAATTTTTCAATGAGTAGAAATTACTTTTCTAAAATAAAAAGAAGGAAACTTTTGATTTAAACTTGTGATGCTTGTGATGATAATAGATCATCAATTGTGTGTTTTAGAATGCTATCTAGCCTAGTTAAGTATTGTTTGGTGATTGTGCACTCCCTATGTATTTATAGACGATAGTACCGACCAAGCTTTCGAGGAGGAGGAGTTCTACCAAGAAGAAGAAGAAGAAGAAGAAGAAGAAAACTTCAACCACTGCACCAACCAAGGCAAGCCACCATTAACAATCCCAGCTACTATTAGCAAGCTAGCACTATCCAAGATTAACCCTTGCAAGTTGTACTTGCAACCCACCATTAACAGTGCAAGTTAGCACTTGCAAGTGTAGTACTTAGCAAACTAGAATCAAACTAGATGGTTTAGCAAAGATGCCTTAAGCATGCTTTGATCACACCCCCCCTTATTTAACTAATAGTACCCCAAGTATTAGTTACAAGTTTTACCCTCTTAGTTTATACAAAGTCCTTTACTTGTTTTGAAGGTAGTATAAAACTTGACCTATTTAGAACCCTTTAGATGTCATTCTATGGCATGAGATTGAACCCATGTTTTTCACCTTAGTGAACACTCTTAACTTAGTAGTTAGAGTAGATCAAAAACTTGAGTCACTTTAGATGGGAACACTTGGTGAAAATGAATTATGAAAACCTTAGAATGATGAGTCATTCTATTGAGATGTTTTGACATGTGTTGAGAAACACAATTGGTTGATGATGATGAAAATGTTGAGGCATGAGCCTGAACCCTTTTATAAAACTGATGGTTGGATTCGGATGCGATATCATTCCAAAATTTACCGTACAACCACATTACCTGAATTGGGTAAGGCTTAGCTAGAAATTTATATGCATTAGTATTAGTTCCCTCACGGGAGAGGTTTGAGCTGAGGCTACCTCTCAATGTTGTCCACCTATGCAGTGCCCAAGACGACTGATGGTCATGGTTGGGAGGCCATGCTCATAGGAGAGGTGCTTATACTAGGGTGTGTAAAGGGAAGGTTATGTTTGATTATCTGCATACTAAGTATGATGATTTAGGGTTATCCCTGACAGATGTATCGAATCTTGCGGTGAAAGTGTACCACCTCTACAGAGTGTCAAACTATTCGAATAGCCGCGTCCATGGTTATGGACAGTTGGAATGGCCATACTGTTTCGTTGTCAGATGTTTTCTAAATACTTTGAAAAGAATGATGAATCTTGACTTGACCACAACAGGGTTGTGTTTAGGAAAATAGCTTCCCAACCTAAGTGATTTTAGGACTTTACTTTATCTTTCTTTGTTTCAGCACTCAGCTTAGGTTTCAAACTTAACTTGATAGTTAAGCTTAGAGTTAGCATTTTTTTACTTAGATTTATAATACTTGTTAGAGGTAGTTTGCGAGTACTTAAAGATTACTCATGGCTTTTGTCTCTGGCTATTACCATGGCCAGACTATGAAGGAGATTATCAAGATGATGGTCAGCAGGACGGCTATGATAACTAGGACTATCTGCCTTCGTCGGCATTGCCTGTGCCCCCTGAAGATGGACCCTACCGCTACGCTATCTTTTATTTCCGCTATTTGTTGTATTAAGACTGGATCATGAGATCCTTATTTGTGTAAGAACCTTATGTATGGTTTGTAATGGATGATTTACTGTGATATCCAATCCGTTATGTCTCGCAAAAATGGTAATCCCGGGATTGCGAGGTATGGCATAACGGGCATCTGGGATAAAAAATCCGGGTGTTGACACTGTGGCTCGCAAGACCCGCATGCATAAACAACATGAAGTCGAGGCGAGCCGCGGCCTGGACGAGTACGACGGAGGTGACGATGTCGCACATGAGCACACGTCCCGGTGTTCTGCTACGCCGTCGAAGCCCACACGCAAGCCCAAGTCGCTAGCGAAAAGGCCCACGTCGCCGTCCAAATCGGCGGTGGTGTTCGAGTCGGATGACGATTCCGATGATGAAGGTTCTCCCGAAGTCTCACACAAGTCCCCAAAGGATTCAGTCCCAACAAAGGGGTCGGAGGGCGAGGACACGGAGGTAGTGGTAGAGGTTCCCCTGGCGGCGATTGCACCGACAGCCTCGGGGGTTCCAAGCCAAGAAGCGGCTGAAGCGATGACGTCCAAGTCGCTGCAACCGTCAAGGGCGGCCACGTCGGAGCCGAAGATCCCGACAACTGCAGCTTCATTATCGAGGAAGTCCGTGGTTTCGTGGGCTTCAGACGTCTTCGAGAGGGGGCTCACCCGCAAGTTGGGTCCCGAGTTAGACAAGCCCACCCAAATCAGCACCGGGCTCCGCGTCCTCCTGGTCGCTAAGTAAGTACTGCTCCCTCGTCTCGATTCGCCTTGCTCTTTTGTATTGTCGTTATATTGATTGTGGGGACTCGTGCAGGTCAGGGGCCAAGAAGATTGGTCGTCCTTCAGTGGCTAAGATTGCACCGGCCACCCCCACGGGAGAGGGCGACCTCCCCAAGAAGAGAAAGCCTACCGGAGATGTGGTGACCGTAGAAGTCGCGAAGAAGCAGAAGGGGGTGCCAACAACGCCGTGGCCAAGGACAGCGCCGCGGAGCCAGATGCTGCGTCAGTCACCGAAGAGGTGGTGGTGACGCGATCGGAACCAGTCTTGGCTGCGTCCGTGCCGGAAGTGCCGGTCCCGACAACCAGTGCCCCCACCAGAGCGTCGACGATGTTCCCGCGCTTCATGAGGAGGGGGTTTCCAGGTGTGGCGGACACCCAGTCTCTGCAGAGTCCTGAGATCGTGGATGCGGACATTGGGTCCCGTCGCGGGCGCACTTCCTTCACGATCCTGTCGACTGACGCCAGAGAACTTCATAGGATGCTCGGCGCTACTATTCAGGTATGTCCAGTCCCCGAGTTCCTAGTCGCTAAATTTTAGCGGCTGGGAACTGAACCTCTTGCTCCTCTCCAATCCCCGAATTCGTAGTCGGTGAATTTCGGCGGCTAGGAATTGAGTTTCTTTCTCCATCTCCAGTCCCCAAATTCCTAGTCGTTGAATTTCGGCAGCTAGGAATTGAGTTTCTTTTTCCTTCTCTAGTCCCCGAGTTCCTGGTCGCTGAATTTCAGCGGCTGGGAACTGGGTTTTGTTTTGTCAAATGCTGAGGCGAGTTGTTTGTTTGCAGGGATTGCAAAGGGAGTCGACCGATCGGCAGGCGGCGAGAGAGCGCTTGGAGCGTGACTTGGGCGAAGCACAAGAGGCGAACCAGCGGCTTCAGGAAACTATTGGTGAGTATCTGTTTGTCTTTCTTTTCCTCTGTCGGGTGTGAGCTGGTCGTGTACAGTACACTGATGGTTTCTCTTGCAGATGGTTTCCCGGCTGAGATTTCGAAGGCCCGTGAGGGGTATGTTCCAGTCACCGAGTTGGACGCGGCGAATGGACGAATAGCCTCCCTGGTCTAGGACTTGGAGGAGGCGAAAGCACCCTCAATTTCTTCAGAGGAGAGAGCAAAGGCTGTCGTCGCTGCGGCTGAGGAAGAACGCAAAGCCACGGATTCCATCATCGTGGGGCTGCACAACGAGCAAACCGCCTTGGAGAAGCATGTCACGGAGAACTGCCGCAAACTCCTTGGTGAGTCTCTGTCTTTGCCTGACCCGTTTATCGAGTCCCCGATTTGGGGGTTTCATAGTTTCATTGACACTTGACTTTGCAGCTGTGGTAGGCCAAAGCGATCCGGTGGTGCAAACTTACAATGCCTCGCAGTGCGTGACTGCCGTGGTGAACGCGGCCATGGCCTCGGCGTTGTGCGTCCAAGCGGCTCTTCAGGGCATGTCCCCCACCGAAGTTATTCCTGGGGGCTTACGGAGGTGTGGCGCTATCTGGAGGAGGTGCCTGCCGTCGTGGAGTGGATGACGCGCTCAGCATTCAGGCGCGGGGCCACCACAGCGTTGAGCTTGGGTCTCGCCCACTTCCCCGATGACTTCGACCTTGACGACGTGACGAGTGGCTATCCATCGGCGACCGGCACGGTGGATATGTCAGAGGTGCTGAAGCTGACTGCGAAGGCCACCCCTTATGCCGATCGGGTCTTGGCAATGGGGGGTCTGCTGCCATACCAGGAGACGGTGTTGGCGCCTGGCGACCCTGAGCCGGAGCATCGCGACATGAAGTCGGAGCAGCCCTTCCGGTCGTCATTGTCAAAGTCGCTGACGACGTATCCGACGAACCTGTGGCAGCCTTTTGTTCGCGTCAAGGGGGGTGGCGCTGCTTCTTCATCAGGGCCTGTGGAGTAAACAATGTAATTGTCCAATTTGTGATGTATGCCAAGTGGCAAATGCTGTAAAATATTTTTGCAGTATATGCCAAGGGGAGTCAATCGACTCGTATTGCGACTAGGAATGTGTGGTATGTTTGTTTTTGATTGAGCGAGTCCCCGAGCGCGTCCGCCCTTTAATGGGGTATAACTCGATTGTATACTTTTGTGTATTGTTTTGTCTATGCATTGTTTTTATCCCTCGCATCTTCTGAGTGGCGAGTCCCCAAGCGCGAGTAGGACTGACTTATAAGCGAGTCCCCGAGCGTGGTGCCCGACCACATTGGTCATGCTCCTGTTGCAGGTTGTGAGTGCGTTGTTTGTAACGCGTCTCCTCCCCTGGCCCGGAGAGCCAGTCGCTTGGCGAGTCCTAGGCAGCTCTCTTACTTGGTGTGTTCCCGAGCCGCGTGGTGGTTCCCGTCTTGCGGAGTCCCCGTGCGTGGTACTTCACCGTTCGAGTCGCTTTGCATGAGGGTGGGAGGGACAGGTCGCTGTGAGAAGCGTGTACCGGTTGTCTTGGCCCGGTGGGCCAGTCGGGCTAGGCGACTCCAATGGCGGCTCCGGGTTGGCGTTTTCATGGACGACCCAAGGCCCGAATATTTCCAGTGCCCTTGTGCCGCACTACTTAGCCGTGCCGGTCGCTCGACCAGAGGTTGACTTCCATAAGTAGCGTATTGCTAGTATGTACGAGTGCGAGTGGCACAAGAATATGGCGAGTGGGCACAATTTGTGCGATCCGGATGAATTTCATTATATATTCCGATGGAGTACAATGTGAGGTTCTAAGTATAGAACTTTCTAAGGAGGTTTACATTCCATGGCCTCCTGACCTCCAGTTGGCCGTCACCCCGTATGTCGATGAGGTAGTAGGCATCATTGCCAAGGACTCGGCCTATGGCGAACGGCCCCTCCCATGGGGGGAGAGTTTTTGCATGCCCTTCTTGTCTTGGGCCAGCCGTAGGACCAGGTCACCTTCCTGGAAGGTGCGAGTTCGCACTAGGCGGCTGTGGTAGCGGCGAAGTCCTTGCTGGTATATGGTGGTGCGGGAGCGAGCCATGTCACGTGCCTCGTCGAGTTGATCGATGTTGTCTTGGCGGGCGACCTCGTTGGCCGCCTCGACGTAGTTGGCGACTCGAGGTTAGTCATGCTCCAGGTCGGTTGGCATTACGGCCTCGGCGCCATACACCATGAAGAAGGGCGTGAACCTGGTTGAGCGGTTGATGGAGGTGCGAATCCCCATAGCACAGAGGGGAGCTCGTCGACCCAGCATCTTGGGGTGCGCTCGAGGGGCACCTAGAGTCGTGGCTTGAGCCCATAGAGGACGCTCTGGTTGGCGCGTTCTACTTGGCCATTTGACTCTGGGTGAGCGACTGATGCAAGGTCGAGTCGGATGCCATGTTCTTCACAGAATTCTGCCATGGCCCCCTTGGCAAAGTTGGTGCCGTTGTCTATTATGATGTTGTGCGGGTAGTCGTACCGGTAGATGAGTTCGCGTAGGAACTTGGTGGCCGTCTTGCCGTCGCACTTTTTTATCGGCTTGGCCTCGACCCATTTGGTGAACTTGTCGACTGCGACCAGGAGGTGAGTGAAGCCAGACGGGGCCTTCTTGAACGGGCCTACCATGTCCATGCCCCATACGGCAAATGGCCACGTGATGGGGATGGTCTTGAATGCCGAGCTAGGGAGGTGTGTCTGGTTGGCGTACTTCTGGCACCCGATGCATCGTTGGACGATGTTGGTGGCGTCGGCGTGTGCGGTGATCCAGTAGAAACCGTGCCGCATGGCCTTGGTGACTAGCGACTTGGCGCCGGCGTGATGGCCGCAGTCGCCAGCGTGAATGTCCTGGAGGATCTTGCGGCCTTCTTCTGGCTGTACGCATCGCTGGAACACACCGGTCACGCTGCATTTGTGGAGCTCGCCGTTGATGATGACGAAGGATTTGCAGCAGCACATGATCATTCGCGCCTCTGTCTCATTGCTCGGTAGGAGTTTGTGTTCCAGGAAGGCGACGTATGGTGCTGTCCAGTCGCTAGGTTCCACAACCATGGCGACTAAGGCCGGTTCTAGTTGCAGTGGGATCCCGACATCGATCTCTTTTGGTGGGCTGGCCGATGGTTTGTGGATGATGTCGAGGAAGACGCCTACTAGTGGTGCTTGTCGGGTTGATCCGATGCGGGAGAGGGCGTCTGCCTCCTCGTTTTTGTGCCTGTCGATCCACTCGACGGAGTAGCCGTCGAAGTGTCCCCCCAACTGGTCAACAGCTTGGCGGTACGCGATCATTGTTGGGAAGACAGCGTCGCACGTCCCGGGGACTTGGCCGGCGACTAGGTCGGAGTCGCCATAGCATCGTAGGAGGTTGACATTCATCTCCTTAACGGCTCTCATGCTGTGAAGGAGGGCCTCATATTCTGCCATGTTGTTGGTGCAGGGCTTGAAGTTGATGTGGAGCACGTAGTGGAGCTTGTCTCCTTTGGGAGAGATCAGGATGACCCCAGCCCCTGCGTTGTCAGCGTTCTTGGAGCCGTCAAAATGGAGCGACCGGTAGTGGAGGTACGGGAGCTTCTCTGGCTGCTGTGCTTCCCAGTCTGCAAGGAAATCAGCCAGGGCTTGTGACTTGATCGCTTTGCGGGGCTCGTATTTGATGTTGTGGACGTCGATTTCGACGGCCCACTTGGTGACTCGCCTGGTCGCCTCGCGATTGTGTATGATGTCCTGCAGGGGCGCGGAGGAGACCACCGTGATTGGGTGCTCCAGGAAGTAGTGTGGGAGTCGCCGATGTGCTCAGAATACCGCGTACACCAGTTTTTGGTATTGCGGGTAGCGCTGTCGTGAGTCCGTTAGGACTTCGCTGATGTAGTAGACGAGGCGCTGTATGGGGAGCTCCTTGCCCTCTTCTAGTCATTCGACGACCATCACGGCGCTGATGAC
Source organism: Avena eriantha (assembly GCA_910589775.1). NCBI lineage: Eukaryota > Viridiplantae > Streptophyta > Magnoliopsida > Poales > Poaceae > Avena > Avena eriantha. The sequence goes on from OU342743.1 coordinate 358,378,759, forward strand.
TCAAGTAGAGGCCGCAACGTAAACGAGCATTGGCTCTTTGTCGAGTGGCGCGGCGAGTAGTGGTGCCGCGAGTAGCACTTATTTGAGCGCTTTGAGTGCATCGTCGGCCTCCGCGTCCCATTGGAACGTGTGGTTCTTGCGCATCAGGCGGTAGAGGGGCATTGCCTTCTCGCCTAGTCGGGGGATGAAGCGACTGAGGGCCGCGACTCGCCCTGCCAACTTCTAGACGTCGCGCAGGCACTCGGGTTTCCCGAGTCGCGTGATGGTGTCGATCTTGGTGGGGTTGGCTTCGATGCCTCGCTTGGAGACTACATAACCCAGGAGTTGTCCGGTGGGGACGCCGAAGGTGCATTTTCCGGGGTTCAGCTTGATGTTGTACCTCTACAAGTTTGCGAAAGTTTCGGCTAGGTCGGCGAGCAGGTCGTCCTGGCGGTGGATTTTACCACCACGTCGTCGATGTAGACGTGAATGTTGCGGCCAATTTGGCTCGCTAGACACTCCTTCATGCACCTCTGGTATGTGGCGCCTGCGTTCTTGAGGCCGAACGTCATGGTCGTGTAGCAGAATGCGCCAAATGGCGTAATGAACGCCGTCTTCTCCTCGTCCTCGACCGCCATCTTGATCTGGTTATAACCAGAGTAAGCGTCGAGAAAGCACAGCGACTCCGATCCCGCGGTCGAGTCGATGATCTGATCGATGCGCGGTAGGACGAACTCCTCCTTTGGGCAGGCGCTGTTGAGGTTGGTGTAGTCAATGCACATTCTCCATGTGTTGTTCTTTTTTAGAATCAGGACTGGGTTTGCCAGCCACTTGGAGTACTTGATTGGCCGGATGAAGCCTACGGCTAGCAGGCGATGAACTTCTTCGGCGATTGCTCGACGGCGCTCTTCATTGAAGGGCTGTAGCGACTGCTTTACTGGTCGCACTTTGGGGTCGTGATACATTGCAAATGTATCCATAATTTTTGATGTTCCATGCTTGGTTTTATCCACTTTCTTGTGTTTTGTCCACACTTTGGAGTACTTTTCATATGATTTCTTGGACTAACCTATTAACAAGAGCCACAGTGTTAGTTGCCTGTTTTCTGCTGTTTTTGGTTCCAGGAAGTCAGAAAATGAATATTCTCGGAATTGGACGGGACAAAACCCAAAGTTGATATTTTCCCGGAAGACTCACGGAGCCAGAAGGAGAGTCAGAAAGGGGTCACAGGGTGGCCACACCACCCCATGGCGCGGGTCCCCCCAGGTCGCGCCAGGGCATGGTGTGGGCCCCCTGGCCGCCCACCGACCTTGCCTCTTCGCCTATAAGATGCCTCCCGATGCATAATCCCTAAATAATCAAGCCTCCAGCCACGAAAAGTTCTGCAGCGCCGCCGCCACCGAAGGGGAGAGTTGGGGGACAGAAAGTCTCTGTTCCGGCACCCTGTCGGGACGGGGAAGTGCCCCCGGAGCCATCTCCATCGATCTCCACCACCATCTCCATCACCATTTCTGATTCCCATGATGATGAGGGAGTAGATCTCTCTCGAGGCTAAGGGTTCTACCGGTAGCTATGTGTTCATCTCTCTCTCTATGCATGATCTTATTGAGATCATGAGCTTGTAATCTGTAGATCTATTCTGCTACTCAAGTGCTTTACTGAATCTCTGCTCTCCCCATGTGTGTGAAAGTGACAGCGTGCTCACCATGGTGGCACTTAGGCTAGAGATTACAAATACTTGTTATGAGTTATATTTGGAGTTGGATGTTTTTATGAAATTGTGGTGTTTGTTGGACTCATCTAGTACTCAAGGTGACAGTGTGGGGTTTTCTAGATGGGAAAGGCTTACTTTTAGGAGTGCTGTTATAGCCCTACCATGGATTAGAGTGTCCAACCCGAGAGTAGTTAAGAGTAGTATCGTAAAGAGAAGATATTTATATGAGAGAGTGTTCACTAGTGAAATTATGATCCCTAGGCCTTGTTTCTTAGCACTGAAACACCGTTTTCTATTAGATCTATTACATGTTTGCTTGCTTCCATCTTTATTTCAGTTTTCTTTTAGTCTCTTCCACGCCATCAAGTTATCTTCTATCACCGTTACTACTTATAATTATCTATAGCACTTGTATTTCACTATCTCTTCGCCGAACTAGTGCACCTATACACCTGACAAGTGTATTGGGTGTGTTGGGGACACAAGAGACTTCTTGTATCTTGATTGCAGGGTTGCTTGAGAGGGGATACCTTTGACCACTTCCTCCCTGAGTTCGATAAACCTTGGGTAATCCACTTAAGAGAAAACTTGCTGCTGTTCTACAAACCTCTGCACTTGGAGGCCCAACAACTGTCTAAAAGAATAGAAGTGCGTAGACATCAAGCTATTTTCTGGCGCTGTTGCCAGGGAGGTAGGTATTTACACCGGAGGATTAAAGAGAAAGAACCTCCCACGGCAAACACCTATTTTCTGGCGCCGTTGCCGGGGAGGTAAGGTAAAAGGTACTCACATCCTCCGGTGTGAGTGCTCAAAGTTGTTTCCTTTAGATTCTACAATTTTGTCTTTTTGTTTCTTGTTTTCACTACTTAGGCTTAATGGAAAACAACAACAAAATTAGAGAGCTTTATAGTATTTACCTTGAGTTAGGACATGAAGTGTTTGAAGAGAAAATTAAAAAACCTATGGAACTTTATTTGCATGCTAATAGCAATGTATTAGTATGAATTCTTTGGACACTATTATTTCTAATACTATGGAAAAGTCTAAGCTTGGGGAAGCTAGTTTTTATGAAAATGATCTTTTTAGTTCCCCAGCTTTGGAAGATAGCTATTCTATTGCTTATGATGATACCAAACCTCCAATATATGATGATTACAATGATGAGTATGATATTTTCAGTCCACCTACTATTGAGGAGGAAAGTAATTATGATTACAATATGCCTCCTATATTTGATGATTATGGTGATGAGAATAATAATGATAGCTATTTTGTTGAATTTTCTCCCACCACAATTAATAAGAATGACTATGCTTATGTGGAGAGTAATAATTATTATATGCATATGGCTCATGATAAGAATGTTTTTTGTGATAGTTATATTGTTAATTTTATTCATGATGCTACTGAAAGTTATTATGAGAGAGGGAAACATGGTTTTATGCATCCCAACAATATTAGGTTTCCCATCTTTATGTTGAAAGTCTTGAAGTTGCACTTGCTTTGCTTTCCTATGCTTGTTGCTTTGTGCTTTTATGACTTGTTTTTTTACAAGATTCCTATGCATAGGAAGTGGGTTAGACTTAAATGTGTTTTGAATTTGCTTCTTGGTGCTCTCTTTTATTTCAATTCATATTTCCTATGTGAGCATCTTCTCAAACTATCATGCCTAACTTAAAGGCGTTAAAGAAAAGTACTTATTAGGAGATAACCGAAAGGTTTTAGATGAGTCTTGGAAGTTATTACTTCAGTAATAACCGCTCCTTATCCTTTTTATTTGCTTTTTGTGCCAAGATTAACCTCTAATGAGAGAGAAGTAATGATTAGGAAAGTTGCTATCCCGAAACAGATTTCTGTGCTTCACTGTAAAAATTCGTGTAAAATCTCTGTACATATTTTTGAGGCGTGAATTTTTGTGATTCTTCCCCAGGTTATCTAACATTCGTTAGTTCAACACTTTTTGATTTGAGCAACAGAAGGTCTTCGAAAAAATTTGTCTTTACCTGCTGGTCTGTTTTGACAGATTTCTGCCATTTTCTGCATTTGCTTCTTGCTGGTTCCTTCTTGAGTTATTTTGGGGGATTGAGCTTTTTGAGGGAAGTGCTACAGTAGCTAGTGTTCTAATGGATGTTTATTTGGTGTTAGAACTGAACCTTAAGACCTTTTATCTTGAGTGCACTAATGTTGCTAATAAAGATTGTGTGAAGTTTTGTATGAAGGAAAAATTTCAGGTGTATGGAAGGAATGAGTAATGAGATGAAGGATGGACTAAAGCTCAAGCTTGGGGATGCCACGCGTGTCACCCCAAGAAATATCCAAGAAGTACAAGCGTCAAAGCTTAGGGATGCCCAAGGTATCCCCTTCTTCATCAATAAAAATCCCAGGTTTATTCCAAACGCTTTATTTTTATTGTTTCATGCACGGTTGTGTTGTTCTTGGAGCGTCTTCTTTTTCGTTTTCATTTTGGTTTTTGGTTTGCTTTTGTTTTCTTAGTTTTCTGAATAAATTGGTTGGACCCGCTCTTTCGTACATTAGTTTTCAAATAGTTTGGTTTGGTTTGGAAAAGAGTAGGAAAGCGCATGCTTAAGTGGTAAAAAGAGCTTGTTTTTGACTGTGGCCTATTCTTTGTCATGCCATGCTTGATATTGTTTTGGCTTGATGCTTAGTATTCTTTGCTGTAGCATGACTTTTTATAAACAATTGAGATTGCTTAATGTGCGTTGGATGTATCATGCGCTGTTTTAGCATATTAAAGCATAATATAGTGGTATTCTCCTTTGACGCTTTATTTGGGTTGACTTGGCGCATGCTCACACCATGTTATGACTATCTCAAGTCACCATAGCCTTTATAATCCTTTAGTTTTCAACTTGTAGTATCACTTTATGCTTTGATCAATGATGTTTTGTCGCTCTGCATGATTATGGCTATTATTGCTCTCTTAGTTTGTCGCTCCCAGTCTTTTGCTAGCCTCCACAACCAAGTATGAGTTCCACTCATGCATACAACTCCCTAAACCAAGTTATTCCAAAGAGTCCACCATACCTAGCTACTAGCATATGCTATTCCAAGTATATTCATGCTTTTGTTTACCTTCCAAATTAAACTTGTTATGAGAAAACTAGTGATTAAAGCTCTCACGAACTTGATGGCACACTTTACTTTCTGCATTTAATAAACTTGAACCATTGGGTCCTTATTTGTTGCGTATATGCTTGCGCTTTATAAGTTGAAATTAGCAGAACCATGTTTCATGGGGAATGCTTTCAATATTGCACTTGTACCTTGTACCTCGTTGATATCATGTTCTTTTGCTTACGGATCCCAGCGGTGTGAAATAAAAGTGGAACTTGTAACATCATGGAGTTTGTATGTGTGTTAGAGAAACGCCTGGGACGCTAGCCTAAGCCATGCCTAATCATGGTGGAAACTTGCAGCATAACCATAATGATCACTCTATGAAGCATCCTCAATAAAAACCTATGCAAATAGCAAATAAAAAGATCGTTGAGATGCTCATTGTCTGCTTGCCTTGTCATTTTGATTATGGGATAGCTCCTGTATCATGTGCAAGGGGTACCCCGTTGGCGGTTCTTAATGATACATATGTACTTACAATGACAAGAGCTTACTCGTGACTAAAGTTGAGTAGCATGAGGTTCGGTCTTCGTAAGTAAGGGGCATGAGATTTCAGCTTATAACTTGTCAAGCATATCCTCTTAGTTGTGTCACTTTAACCTTAATCACCTAAAGATGCTTATGATAGGGGCAATGAGAGCTGAAAGCTATAAGTACCATAATTTTTGGAAGCTCTTTATGAGACTTGAATCCCTACTTCCTTCTATGAAGGCCTTTCTTTTACTTCTATGTTGAGTATGCACCTTCTATCTTTATGCACCTACTTTGAGAGCATAGTGGCCATTCTTAGTTCTATGTGCATTGTCCCAAGACTAGTTGATTGATGCATACCTTGATATTGCTTGTTCTAAACTATTTGTATCTAGTCACTCTTATGAGCTTTGAAGGTGTCCTATGCATTTATATTTGCTACTCTATGAGGGACAAGCTGAATGCCATTATGCTATGTTTTCTTTATGTGAAACAAACAAACGTCTTGCAAAGCATTGTTATTCATGAATCTTTTATTTGTGCCTTTTCATGTTGCAACATAGTTTCTTTGTCTTACTGCTAGAACTTTGTCTTTCATGTTATGATTGAAGTACTATGATCCTAGCTTTGAATGTTTTACAAATACTTTGATCAAGTCTATGATGGTGCATGTCACCTCAAAAATTATTCTTTCTTTTTATCACTTACCTACTCGAGGACGAGCAGGAGTTAAGCTTGGGGATGTTGATACGTTGCAAATGTATCCATAATTTTTGATTTTCCATGCTTGGTTTTATCCACTTTCTTGTGTTTTGTCCACACTTTGGAGTACATTTCATATGATTTCTTGGACTAACCTATTAACAAGAGCCACAGTGCCAGCTGCCTATTTTCTGCTGTTTTTGGTTCCAGGAAGTCAGAAAATGATATTCTCGGAATTGGACGGGACAAAAGCCAAAGTTGATATTTTCCCGGAAGACTCATGGAGCCAGAAGGAGAGTCGGAGAGGGGCCATAGGGTGGCCACACCACTCCATGGCGCGGGTCCCCCAGGCCGCGCCAGGGCATAGTGTGGGCCCCCTAGCCACCCACCGACCTTGCCTCTTCGCCTATAAGATGCCTCCCGATGCATAAACCCTAAATAATCAAGCCTCCAGCCACGAAAAGTTCTACAGCGCCGCCACCACGGAAGGGGAGATTCGGGGGACAGAAAGTCTTTGTTCCGGCACCCTGCCGGGATGGGGAAGTGCCCCCGAAGCCATCTCCATCGATCTCCACCACCATCTCCATCACCATTGCTGATTCCCATGATGATGAGGGAGTAGATCTCTCTCGAGGCTAAGGGTTCTACCGGTAGCTATGTGTTCATATCTCTCTATATGCATGATCTTATTGAGATCATGAGCTTGTAATCTATAGATCTATTCTGCTACTCAAGTGCTTTAATGAATCTCTGCTCTCCCCATGTGTGTGAAAGTGACAACGTGCTCACCATGGTGGCACTTAGGCTAGAGATTACAAATACTTGTTATGAGTTATATTTGGAGTTGGATGTCTTTATCAAATTGTGGTGTTTGTTGGACTCATCTAGTACTCAAGGTGACAGTGTGGGGTTTTCTAGATGTGAAAGGCTACTTTGAGGAGTGCTGTTATAGCCCTACCATGGATTAGAGTGTCCAACCAGAGAGTAGTTAAGAGTAGTATCATAAAGAGAGGATATTTATATGAGAGAGTGTTCACTAGTGAAAGTATGATCCCTAGGCCTTGTTTCTTAGCACTGAAACACCGTTTGCTATTAGATCTATTACATGTTTGATTGCTTCCATCTTTATTTCAGTTTGCTTTTAGTCTCTTCCACGCCATCAAGTTATCTTCTATCACCATTACCACTTATAATTATCTATACCACTTGTATTTCACTATCTCTTCGCCGAACTAGTGCACCTATACACCTGACAAGTGTATTGGGTGTGTTGGGGACACAAGAGACTTCTTGTATCTTGATTTAGGGTTGCTTGAGAGGGGATACCTTTGAACACTGCCTCCCTGAGTTCGATAAACCTTGGGTAATCCACTTAAGGGAAAACTTGTTGCTGTTCTACAAACCTCTACACTTGGAGGCCCAACAACTGTTTACAAGAATAGAAGTGCGTAGACATCAGGTCGGCGTTGAGTTTGTGCTCAGCGAGTTCCCTCGGGACACCTGGCATGTCAAATGGCTTCCATGCGAAGATGTCGCGGTTCTCACGGAGGAACCCGATGAGCGCGCTTTCCTATGCGGGGCTAATGTGCGCCCCAATGGTGACCGTCTGGCTAGAGTCGCCTGGGACGAGCTCGACGGTGCGGGTGTGCGTGGTTGCCTCGAGCGTGGAGTTCGTGGCGGTTGGTTTCTTCAGGATGGTGGGGTCGTCCTTGTTGATGTTGCCCGCGTATTTCGCGAGCTCCTCCGCGTGGTCAGTCTCCGAGGTGATGACGGCATCGGCGAGCTCGGCGCCTTTGTCCTCTCATTCCACGGCCATGTCGGGGTCGCCGTGGACAGTGATGATGCCGCTTGGGCCAGGGAGCTTCATCTTGTTGTAGGCATAGTGTGGGGTCGCCATGAACTTTGTGAATGCCTGGCGGCCCAGGACGCAGTGGTAGGGGATGCGGAATTTCACCAGCTCGAACATGATCCTCTCCGTGCGGTAGTTTGCTGGAGTGCCGAAGGTGACTGGCAGCGTCACTTTCCCGATCGGGTACGTCTTCCGACCGGGGACGATGCCGTGGAAGGTCGTCAGTGTTGGCTCAATGGCTTCTTCTGGGAGCTGGAGCCTTTTGAACGTGTCGAGGTACAAGATGTTGATGGAGCTCCCACCGTCCATTAGTGTCTTGGGCAGCCAGTAGTCGGCCACCTTTGGCCTAACTACCAGGGCGACTCGCCCTGGGTATTCGATCCTTGGCGCATGGTCCTGGCGACTCTAGGTGATGCTCTGCTCGGACCAGTTTAGGAAGCGAGGGATGTCGACATGTGCCACCGCATTGACGGCGACCGCGCGGGCGAGCACCTTCTTCTCATGCTTGGTGCCGAGTCTGGTGAAGGTGTGTAGCGAGCCGACGGCGGTGCCGAACCGTCGCCGTTCCCGTTGTCTCGAGGTGGGTTGTTGTTGGGGTCCTCCCTTGCTCGTCTTGCCTTCTCAATCTCTTTGAGAGAGTAGCAATCGGCGGTGGTGTGGGTGGAAGGTTTTCCCTCCCTGCTATGGTAGATGCAGGGCTGATTGAGCAGGGCGGCGGGGTCGAATTTCAGCCTCGTCGCGTTGTTGGCGCAGTAGTTCCCGTTGTCGTGGTAGTTTCCTCCATCGCGGCGGTAGTTCTTGGAGTCGCGCTAGCCGTAGCCGGTGTTGGCGACGAAGTCGACTCGCCCGTCCGTGCGGCGCTTGCCGGTGATGCGGGTGTTGCTGTAGCGCATGTCGCGTAGGCGCCCGCTGTCGTGGATGCTAGTGCGGCGTCTTCCTCCCGACTCGCTGTCAGAGTCTTGGTTGGGGTCCTCCTCCGCATAGCGCTTAGCGATCTCGAGGAGGCCGGGGATGTTGTCGAGCGCCCGGTAGACCCTCTTGATCTTGGCGACCAGGGGTTCGTACCGGCACGCATTCTTGAAACAGTGTATCGCCGTGTCTGGTGGATGCCGGAGGCGTTTATCCACAGTTCTTGCCATCTTTGGATCCAGCGGTGAGTCGACTCGCGTTGTCCCTGGATGCATCGCTCTAGGTCCTCTATGGTGGTGGCGCGGGTGTAGGAGCCCTCGAAGTGCCTGACGAAGGCGTCCCGTATTTCTTCCCAGGAATCGATGCTGTCGGCGGGGAGCGTGTTGATCCACTGCCGGGTCGCACCCTCCATCATCAGGGGGAGGTAACGAGCGGCAAGCAGGTCGGTGTGGCCTGCGATTCCCATTGCCATGAGGTATGTGTCCAGCCAGACAGCGGGCTAGTACGTCGGGTCGTACTTGTCGATCTCCTTGGGGGCCTTGAAGTTGGCGGGGTATTTTTCCTCGCGAATCATGGGTCCGAAGCATTGTGGCCCGACTCGACTGAGCGAGCCTCTTGGTTCCGGGTCGCCGCGGTTGGTGAGGGTGTGCCTCAGGTTGTTGGGCTGGCGTGACCGCCACGCCTGGTTGTTGATGATATTCGTTTGGGCATCGAGGGGCTGCCCGTTGGCGGCGATCGTGTTGTTTGCCGGTCGCGGCTTGTTGGTTGACAGCGCGGGATTGGCGGCCCGTGGTTGGTTCGCCAGGGGCTGGGGTGGTGGGCAAACTAATGCGTTGGCCACGGTGGGGTGGCCGCTTGATGCCGCCCTGCTTGCTGATGAGCGAGAGTACATCCGCCCCCGTCGGTCGACTCCCGTGGCTTGTTGCTCGATGGCCCTGATGAGTAGGGCCTTGGCGTACTGGATCTGTAGCGCGCCGTCGCCTTGGACGTCGAGGTTGGCGATCGCGGCGTTGGCCGCGACGAGGTTGTCCATCGGGGTGGAGTATAATGGTAGCCCGTTGGCGTCATGGGCTTGAGGCGAGATGATAATCCGCGGTTGGTCTAGCGAGGGCGTGCGGCCCATGGGTGGTGGAGGGGCCCCGGTTTCCGGTGCGCCAGGTGGTGGTCTTGCGGGGTTGCTTCCACCTAGTGGCGCGTTCTCGTAGTATTCGCGCTCGACGGCACACGTGGGGTCGCTTTCGTCGTTGAAGTTCAGGACGCGGCCCTAGACGTTGGAGTTCAGGCGGGTCCTGATGCGGCGCTGGTGATAGAGCGACAACTCCCGCACCGTCTCTCGTTCGAGGCGGTATTTCTTGTGCTCGGCGAGTTCATTGCGTTGCGCCTCCGCGAGCCACACGCGGGCTTGCTCCACCTCCATGGCCGTCGCAGTCGGCGGGATCGGCGTGGCGAACGGATCTGGTGGGGCGGCCGTGATGCCCGCCATGTAGATCGCGTTGAAGCGATTGGGTCTGGCGCGAAAATCCTCGGGGGACTCCGAGCCGGAATCGGAGTCGAAGATCCCTAGGATGGAGGGGTCCTCGAAGTCCTCGGGGTTGGAGACTCGCGTGATGGAGTCCTCCCGTGATGTGGCGGTGATGGATCCGTCGACCGATGCAGGGGTCGCAGAGTCGACGTCGTCGTTTAGGGCGTCGTCGTTGGTGGCGGCGTTAGTATCAACCGCGTCGCTGGTGACCGAGTCGTACTCGGTGACGAGGCTCCTGATGGAGCGGACCTGCTCCTCCGAAAGCAGATCGCGGTGTGGCGGTGATCCGCCGACGATCACCGTTGCAGCTGGGTCGATCGCGCCGGTGAAGCCGACGAAGAGGTTGATGGAGCCGACCGGCATCACCGCGTCGTGAGTGACCGGACGTGACGCCGGGATGTAGCTGCTAGGCAGGATCTATAAGATCCCGCCGATGGCGATCATGCGACCGGTGGAGAGCGGCTGATCGATCGGCGAGTAGGGTCTCGCCGCAGAACTCAAGCCAGTCCCACTATGCCCCACGGTGGGCGCCACTATCGTGGAAATGGCCACGGCAGTCGCTGCCACTGGCAGCGATTGAGTGTTTCGTGAGGAAGAGTTGGCGGCCATCTGCGGTGCGAGATGGGGGCGGATGCACATGGGTTTACCCAGGTTCGGCCCCCCGGAGGGTAAAGATCCTGCTATATTAGATTATTGGAGAGCGAGTTACAGGGGTGGCGATCTCGGTGGCTAGGCAGTGAGTCGCTTGAGGGGGTGTATGATGGAACGTAAGTCTCTAGGATACCCTAGGGCGGTTTATATATGAGGCACCTCGCTAGGGTTTACAAGTTACAACCGAACAAGATAAGGATCCGGAGGTTTTGACCTAATCCGACTGGGCTTCTGTTACGCTCCTGGGCCTCCAGTCGCTGGGCCTTTCCTTCCTTCGTAGTCCAGTCGCTGTCTTTCGGGCGCACTCGCAGGCCCTTCGGTCCAATCAGAACGTCCTGTTGGGCATACCCCCTTTGGCATATCCCCATCACCACTCGCCCCCTAAAGCCCCCCTAAATGAAATATAGGGGCGCTGGCGCGAAAAACGTCTCCTAGCCGTCTTCCCCCATTTATGTTTTTCGTCCGTTGCCCCCAGGCCAACCCCTGTGCAAAGGGACTCAACCAAGGGCGCCGGCTAACTCCCACCCTAGCTAAAATTAGGCCACGGATCCTCCAGGACCACTGCCCTCACCTTTCTCTCTCTTCCGCACCTCTCCTTTCTCTCTCCTACCCATCCACCAACCTCCTGCACCAGTCCACCTTGCCACGCCACCTGCCTCGTTGCCGCACTGCCTCGCCTGGCTACGCACCGCCCGCACCGCCCGCCCTGCCTCGCCTGGCCGGGCCGCCCGCCTCAACGCGCTACCGCCTTGCCGTTGGCGCCTCGTATGCTACCGTCGCCCCGTCTCGCCTGGCCGCGCGCCGCCCCTGTTGGCGAGGTGAAGGACAAGATCGGCAAGCTGGCGCTGCGGGATGTGCACGCCCTTCTGGGAGCAAAGTGTTGGAGATATGCCCTAGAGGCAATAATAAAGTGGTTATTATTATATCTTTATGTTTATGATAAATGTTTACATCCCATGCTATAATTGTATTATTAGGAAACACTAATACATGTGTGTTTTGTAAACATAAAAGAGTCCCTAGTAAGCCTCTTGTTAAACTAGCTTGTTGATTAATGGATGATCATGGTTTCCTGATCATGGATATTGGATGTCGTTAATAACAAGGTTATATCATTAGGAGAATGATGTGATGGACACATACCCATAGTAAGCGTAGCATAAGATCAAGTCATTAAGTTCGTTTGCTATAAGCTTTAAAATACATAGTAACCTAATCCTTCGACCATGAGGTTATGTTAATCACCATCACCGGATGGGTACTTTGATGACATCAAACACCGCTTCGTAACTGGGTGGTCATAAAGGTGTCATTGGGTATTCTGAAAGTATGTGTTGAAGCGCATGGACCAAGATTGGGATTTGTCCATCCATATGACGGATAGATATGCTCTGGGCCCTCTCGGTGGAATGTCATCTAGTTAGCTTGCAAGCATGTGACTAGGTCACAAGGGATGACATATCACGGAACGAGTAAAGAGTACTTATCAGTAACGAGGTAGAACTAGGTATGGAGATACCAACGATCAAACCTCGGATAAGTATAGTATCGCGAGACAAAGGGAATTGGTTTCATATGTAAGTGGTTCAATCGATCGTGAAGTCATCGTTGAGTATGTGGGAGCCATTATGGATCTCCAGGTCCCGCTGATGGTTATTGATAGGAGATGTGTCTCTATCATGTCTACATATTCACGAACCGTAGGGTGACACACTTAAGGTTCGAAGTTGTTTTGAGTAGATACGGAATGTGCGTTGGAGACCGAATGTTGTTCGGAGTCTCGGATTGGATTCGGGACATCACGAGGAGATCCGGAATGGTCCGGAGAATAAGATTCATATATAGGAGATCATTTTATGAGATAGGAAATGTTCCGGAGTATTTGTATGAGGATTCTAGAAGGTTTCGGAATGTTCCGGAAGGTTCTGGAAGATATCTTGGAGTTTGCTTGAAAATCAAGATAGGGATCAAGGAGTCCTGGTGGGTCAAGACACGGATTCGTGGGGGAGGAGGACTCCTCCCCCCTCCCCAAATTCGTTGGCCCTAGAGGAGGGGAGTCCTACAAGGACTCCCCCTCCCCAGGCGCGCCTCTTCCCCTTAAATAGAAGGGCAGGGGCGCCCCCTCCACCTAAGCTCTCATAACGTCTAATCTCTGCCACCTCTCTCCTCCACCATATTCTGCACAGGCATAGGCGAAGCCCTGCAGAATTCTCTACTCCACCACCACCACCACGCCGTCGTGCTGTTGGGATTCCGTGGAGAAGATCTACTACCTCCGCTGCTCGCTGGAACGGGGAGAGGAAGGTCTGCTTCGACTCCGCACGTGTGACCGACTGCGGAAGCGCTGCCGAATCGTGGCGCCGGAAGGATCGTCAATTTGACCAAGGGCGGAAGCGCTGCTGGAACGCGACGCCGGAAGGATCGTCTACTTGACCGAAGGCGGAAGCGCTGCTGGAACGCGACGCCGGAAGGATCGTCCACACGATCTTGAGATCGGCAAGTGATCGACTACATCAACCACGAGATCTAATCTCGTTAACGCTTTCGGATCTACGAGGGTTAGTTCCCATCTATCTCGTTGCTCATGTCTAATAGATTAGATCTTGGCTTTTATCTAGATTAGATCTAGGTTTTGTTCGTTCTTGCGGTAGAAATTTTTTGTTTTCTATGCTACGAACCCATCAGTGGTATCAGAGCCGTATCTATGTGTAGATCTGTTGCACGAGTAGAACACAATGTTTTTGTGGGCGTTGATGCTTTTGTTGTCGGTGTCTTAGCGTGTACTTTGCATCTTGCGGCATGGTGGGATGAAGCGGCTCGGGCTAACATTACATGTCATCGTACATGAGACCTGCTCCACGCTTGACGTGCAACTTGCTTTGCACAAGTGGCTTTGCGGGTGTCTGTCTCTCCCACCATAGTTAAGATTCAATTTACAATGAGCATCTTGACAACGCTTGTATCAACGTTGTGGTCCTTGTTCGTAGGTAAGATCGGTCTTATGCGAAAGCCCCAAACCACGTAAAACTTGCAAAGAAAATTAGAGGCGTCTAACTTGTTTTTGCATGGGTTTTGTGATGTGATATGGCCATCATGTGATTATGATTATATTTGATGTATGCAATGATCCTTGTTGTAATATGGCAACCGGCAGGAGCCTAATGGTTGTTTTTTAATTCTGTTAAGACCTGCGTGTCTATTCATCTTGTAATAGCTTTATTCCAAGTAGTTGTAATAGTTGCTAGTGATGATGGACAATCATGAAGCGGCGCCACGGACCTTGACGCCACGCCGGTGATGATGGAAATCTTGTCCATGCTTTGGAGATGGAGATCAAAGGCACAAGAAGAAATGCCATATCATATCACATATTATGAATTGCCTGTGATGTTAATCCTTTATGCATCTTGTATTGCTTAGATCGCGACGGTAGCATTATAAGATGATCCCTCTCACTAAATATCAAGTAATAAAGTGTTCGTCCTTAGTTGGCACCGTTGCTAAGACTCGTCGTTTCGAAGCATCTCGTGATGATCGGGTGTGATAGACTCTACGTGTGCATACAACGGGTGCAAGCCAGATTTGCACATGCAGAAACTAAGGTTAACCTTGACGAGCCTAGCATGTACAGACATGGTCTCGGAACACAGAATACCGAAAGGTAAAGCATGAGTCATATGGATGATATGATGAACATGTTGATTGTTCGCCTTTAAAGCTACATCATCTCACGTGATGATCGGACTTGGTGTAGTGGATTTGGTTCATGTAATCACTAAAACAACTTGAGGGATGTTGTTTTGAGTGGGAGTTCATTTGTAATTTGGATTAGTCGAACTCAATTTATCATAAACACAATCAAAGTGAATTTGCATAGTTTTTTGTAGTCATTGGCATCCGTTCACCACCTTACGCTTAGTTATAGTTGAGATAGTAGAACTATAGAAATTCTGGATATTTGCTTTACGAACTGGTATCGTATTGTTTTGAGTGTCAATTAAAATTTATAAGTCCTATTGCAAACTTTCAGCAAACTCAATTTACTCCATGAAGTTTAATAAATAGTATTAAATCAAGAGTAACAATTCCAGTGTTAGTATCTAATGTATCATATTAGCCTCCATGATTATTGATACTCAAAAGATTGTTTTTAATATCAAGTTTATCTAAGAGCTGAAAGCAATGTTTCAGAAACCATCATATGTGAAAGGTATTGCGATATCTAAAACAATGTGTTAGTTACAACATGATAGAGTATACGTCCTCATATTTGATGAGAATTTGTGAAGGTTGGAGACGCTAGTCGTCCTAATCCTCCAAAAGGTTTTGAAAAAGAAACATTATACTCACAATTCACCTTTATAAGCTATAGCAGCTTGATCATGAAAGTTGTCATGATAAGGATGAATAGAAGATGTAAGTAAAATGTTTACTACGCTAAAAGATTACTAAAGAATGGATTTTTGAAAGAACACCAAACATTTGATGATGGTGATCCACCTCAAAGTGCAAGTCCAAAGGTATTAGTAGTTGACTATATACGCTTTGTACCATGTGTCATGTTGATGACACCGCTATTGATGTTAATAGATTCTTTTAAAAGAAAAGAAATTGCTGAAAGAGAATCTATAAAATATTTGGCAGAAAAGAAAAGATTGGAGATGTCCAACTTAGGCACATAGAAGATATACATGTTATGGTTGTATTCCTTGCTTATTAAACAATGTGGTTCTCCGGTATTGGATACCGAATTGGTTGGTATGCTATGTCATACAGGACAACGTAATTCATGAACTACAATGGCCTAAGTAACTAGCAAGAGAATAAGTGATGATGTTCATCGAAAACAAACAAAGGGTTGTTGTGTTGCTCGTTAACATCAAAGCTTGCCTTCAAGATTTGTTTCAATAATTGTTATTTTGTTCCGGTATTACGAAAACAATGGTTGTTCAAATAATTACCGTATTCCATAAAGGATGGATGAACTTTTACAAGTCTTGTGGGAGAAATCACATCCATAAACACTATTGCTAAAATGTCGCAAGACAAAAGATTGAAAGATCACTTGCGAAGTGACATCGCTGTTTAAATTATATTGGAAAGAAAACATGAAGAAACTCCATGTTGATGGAATTTTGGAGTCTTTTGATTTTGATCAAATGACGCTTGTGAAACTTTCTACAGATAATTAAAACTTCGTTCATAGGCCAAAAGGAACGAATGACTGGCTTATTGGAACTTGTACATATAGATGTATGAAGCCCATTATGTAGTCAAGAGCGATGGATTTCAACTTCATATGCTTTCTCCGAGAATTTGAGTGAATATATGTATATTTACTTAATAAGGAGGAACTATGAAACATTTGAAAATTGATCAAAGACTTTCAAAATGAAGTTGAAAATCATTGTAACAAGAAAATAAAGAGTTTATGATTCGATCATAAAGAAAGATATTTGAGTTACAAGTTTAGCAAAACACCTAAGATTTGAGGAATCGTTCCATGGATTTGCATTTCCCAAAACACCATAGGAGTATGGAGTGTTCAAGATATGTAATGAAACCTTGTTTGACATGGTAAGATCAAAGGTGTCATTTATAAAACTGCCATTATATTTTAAAAGATTAAAGCTTTAGTGACTACCGCTTTTACACTGAAAAGAGCTCCATCATGATCCATTGAAATGACACCATATAAGTCATGGTTTGGGATAAAACCCGAATTGTCTTTTCTTAAATTTTGGTATGTAATGCATAAGTAAAATGTTTACAACCAAAGTCGGATAAGCACGTCTTTGTAGGTTATCCCAAAGAATTTGTTGGGAATTTCTCCATAACACTGAGGACAAAAGAGTTTGTTACTTGGAACGTCAAGTTTCTTGAGAAGGAATTCTTCGTGAAAAGTTAAGTGGGAGGACAATAGAACTTTAATAAGGTTGTTGAACCTTAGCTATATGTGCTAAGTAGCGCAGCGCCGGAAAGTGTCCCGGTGACGGCCACAATGCTCATGGCTCTCGTGATTACAAAAGGTGTGATCTCGGAGATTAGAGTTCCTATAGAACCATGTGGGTCAGTAAGAATCAAATAGTAAGATTTGATAAGCAAGTCGTTATTGTTTTGACAATGATGAACCGACTACATGCAAAGAAGCGATGATGGGCCCTGACTCCATAAAATGAATAGAAGTCATGGAATCCGTGATAGCATCCATACACAAGAAATCAAGTTTTTGAACTTTGAAGACCCTCCGGAAAGGCGTGAAGCCTATCGGTCATGTTTGGATCTATAAAGAAATAGATATGGATGTTTCAAATCTATGAAATAGTCGACATGTCGGAAAGAGTTTATGACAATGTTCAAGGAATTGACTATGATAAGATTTGATCTTTCATAGCGATATTTAGTCTGGACGGATTAATGTAGCAACCACTACATATATTTTGGTATATGGTAGTTGAACAAACAAAACAAGTTCTTCTAATAGAATAGTTACCTAGGACGTGTACATGACACGATCCAAAGGGTTTTGTTAATTCAAAGGATGCTAAAAGAGTATGCAAAACTTCAATGGTTGAAGTAAGCATAGCGGAGTTGGAATCTTCACCATGATGAAACTGTTAAAAGAGTTTAAATTCATCGGAGATGATGAAGATGCTTGCATTTGCAAGAAATTAAGTGGGAGCGCTGAGACATATTTCTAATACATTATGTAGAGGACATATTGTTGATTGGAAATGATGTATCTTGTATTGACACAGGTTAAGAATTTCATTTTGATGAAAGACTTAGGCATAACCCAAGAATTAGGCATCAATGTCTATATGGATAGATTGAGGCGCTAATATGGTTTTGCCAAATGTACATAGATAAGATGTTGAATGAGTTCAATATAGAAACAACAAGAAAGGTTCTTGATGCACGGAAAGGACTGAATCAAGATTCGAGTGTGTTGACACGAGATTCAAGTGTTTTGACACTTGGTGAAATTACAAGAATATTTTGATCAATCATTCTTTGAGATGTACACATCCAGATATGTCCTATGCTCTAAATGTTATGAGCATATACCAGAATGATTCATAAGATGATCATTGGACAATAGTAAAAATATTCTTATGAGCTTTGGAAGAACTAAGAATATATCATGTATAAGTGACAAATAGTTAAAGGTAGTTCATTGTAAAATGTTACATTGATACTAGTTTTGTCACAGGATACAAATTAAGTTTATCTCAATTTAAACTATGGGTGGCACAATGAAATGAAAGGAAGTTCCATAACGGATTTGGTTGAGTACCAAAGTTAAAACATTGTGACAGATACTACAACAAAAGGCTAAGTATATAAACTGCTATAGTAGCAGCAAAGGAGGGCATTTGTGTTAAGTAGTTTGTTATCAAACTAGGTGTGGTTCATAGCGGGATAATACTATGAAGATACATTTTATGACAATAGTATCAACATGATTTAATCCCGAGGAACTAAAGGTCTCACCAAAGGACCAAATTTATACAATGCCATCTCATTGGAGAATGAGTAATGCGTAGAGACGCAGGGACATGCAAATACACACGGACCTGGAAGTGTCAGATCCGAAGATTATGTTTACCACTAGCAATGGTGTCTATACAACACCAGAAAGCCATAGGTGTTGAATGCACAAGTTTTTAACTAGATTATTGACTCTAGTGCAAGTGGGAGACTGTTGGAGATATGCCCAAGAGGCAATAATAAAGTGGTTATTATTATATCTTTATGTTTATGATAAATGTTTACATCCCATGCTATAATTGTATTATTAGGAAACACTAATACA
The DNA here is from genome assembly GCA_910589775.1 of Avena eriantha. Taxonomy (NCBI): domain Eukaryota; kingdom Viridiplantae; phylum Streptophyta; class Magnoliopsida; order Poales; family Poaceae; genus Avena; species Avena eriantha. The sequence continues at coordinate 358,397,510 of OU342743.1, forward strand.
TGTGTGTTTTGTAAACATAAAAGAGTCCCTAGTAAGCCTCTTGTTAAACTAGCTTGTTGATTAATGGATGATCATGGTTTCCTGATCATGGATATTGGATGTCGTTAATAACAAGGTTATATCATTAGGAGAATGATGTGATGGACACATACCCATAGTAAGCGTAGCATAAGATCAAGTCATTAAGTTCGTTTGCTATAAGCTTTAAAATACATAGTAACCTAATCCTTCGACCATGAGGTTATGTTAATCACCATCACCGGATGGGTACTTTGATGACATCAAACACCGCTTCGTAACTGGGTGGTCATAAAGGTGTCATTGGGTATTCTGAAAGTATGTGTTGAAGCGCATGGACCAAGATTGGGATTTGTCCATCCATATGACGGATAGATATGCTCTGGGCCCTCTCGGTGGAATGTCATCTAGTTAGCTTGCAAGCATGTGACTAGGTCACAAGGGATGACATATCACGGAACGAGTAAAGAGTACTTATCAGTAACGAGGTAGAACTAGGTATGGAGATACCAACGATCAAACCTCGGATAAGTATAGTATCGCGAGACAAAGGGAATTGGTTTCATATGTAAGTGGTTCAATCGATCGCGAAGTCATCGTTGAGTATGTGGGAGCCATTATGGATCTCCAGGTCCCGCTGATGGTTATTGATAGGAGATGTGTCTCTATCATGTCTACATATTCACGAACCGTAGGGTGACACACTTAAGGTTCGAAGTTGTTTTGAGTAGATATGGAATGTGCGTTGGAGACCGAATGTTGTTCGGAGTCTCGGATTGGATTCGGGACATCACGAGGAGATCCGAAATGGTCCGGAGAATAAGATTCATATATAGGAGATCATTTTATGAGATAGGAAATGTTCCGGAGTGTTTGTATGAGGATTCTAGAAGGTTTCGGAATGTTCCGGAAGGTTCTGGAAGATATCTTGGAGTTTGCTTGAAAATCAAGATAGGGATCAAGGAGTCCTGGTGGGTCAAGACACGGATTCGTGGGGGAGGAGGACTCCTCCCCCTCCCCAAATTCGTTGGCCCTAGAGGAGGGGAGTCCTACAAGGACTCCCCCTCCCCAGGCGCGCCTCTTCCCCTTAAATAGAAGGGCAGGGGCGCCCCCTCCACCTAAGCTCTCATAACGTCTAATCTCTGCCGCCTCTCTCCTCCACCATATTCTGCACAGGCATAGGCGAAGCCCTGCAGAATTCTCTACTCCACCACCACCACCACCACGCCGTCGTGCTGCTGGGATTCCGTGGAGAAGATCTACTACCTCCGCTGCTCGCTGGAACGGGGAGAGGAAGGTCTGCTTCGACTCCGCACGTGTGACCGACTGCGGAAGCGCTGCCGAATCGTGGTGCCGGAAGGATCGTCAATTTGACCAAGGGCGGAAGCGCTGCTGGAACGCGACGCCGGAAGGATCGTCTACTTGACCGAAGGCGGAAGCGCTGCTGGAACGCGACGCCGGAAGGATCGTCCACACGATCTTGAGATCGGCAAGTGATCGACTACATCAACCACGAGATCTAATCTCGTTAACGCTTTCGGATCTACGAGGGTTAGTTCCCATCTATCTCGTTGCTCATGTCTAATAGATTAGATCTTGGCTTTTATCTAGATTAGATCTAGGTTTTGTTCGTTCTTGCGGTAGAAAAATTTTGTTTTCCATGCTACGAACCCATCACAAAGCTCCCTGCATAGCATATCCTGCATTGTTGGGGCAGCGGAGGCACCGGCAAGGCTGGTTGGGAGTTAAGCGAGGTGAAGGACAAGATTGACAAGCTCCTGCAGGAGCACAACTGTGGCAGCGGCGTCCGGGAGGCGTGCCGGTGCATCAAGGAGCTCGGCATGCCCTTCTTCCACCACGAGGTGGTGAATTAGGCGTTGGTGGCGATTATCGAGAAGCAGGGCAAGGATGAGCGGCTCTAGGGGCTGCTCGATGAGTGCTACGGTCGTGGCCTCATCACGCCGAACCAGATGACCAAGGGCTTCGAGAGGTTGGGTGACTACGTCGACGACATCAAAACGATGGGATGCCGCGTTGGACAACCTTGCCTACAGCGCTGCCGCGGGTCGTGAAGGCACCCCATCAGCCCATGTACCCCATGGACATGTCTGACACAATCTCAAAATCCGGGAGAAAGGGCCCTGCAGCCGTCTCGCCGTCTTCGTCGAGCTCACGTGTCCATGCCTCGCCATCTGTCGCCCGATGGCCGCAATGTGTTTGTAAAAATGATGATTTTGGTATGAGGGGCGTGACTGTGTAGCCTCCACTCCCAAATTTAAAAGTTGTTCGGTGTCCCCCCATTCGCTCCGGTCGGACCTCAATTGGGGGGGGGGGGGGGGGGGACGAGTGGAAATGCTCTAATCCCGTTCGGAAAATCGCTTTGGCTCCCGAGGATTTTTTGAATTTATCAAAAACACCAAATATTTTCAAAAAATATATATTCGTATAACCAACAATACGAAATACATGTCTGCTAATTTTTAATTGAAAATATTATGTATTTTAGACGCAAAAAAAGACAAATATGATAAATTTTGGGAAAAGTGAGGCCCATTCAAAATTGTACTGTTCATTCTTAGACCTACACTTTTCTCTTTTTTACTGAGGCCCAGAATACAAAGTTTTCTTACATGATATTTTGCACGCTCATATCATAAATCATTTTCTACATCGTGTTATAAATCATTTTCTACATCCTGGTATTCTTTTCAGAATTTTTTGGAATCTTTAAATTTGAATTTTTCAAAAAAAAAACTTCAAAACGACCCTCTCTAATCCTGTTCCTCTTTTTGACGAGCTCGTCCTTCATCCCAGCCGCCGTCCCCATCGTGGCATCGCCGCTGCACCTTCGCTCACCTCCTTGACGGTCATCTTGTCCTGTAGGCAGTTGGACTGCCGCACCAGGCGGCGGACCTTCTCGACATGTGCTTGACGACAGCGGTCAACACAGCGACCTTCCATGCCTTCTTGAGGTCGTGCGGCGGGCCCAGGTCGTCCGGCAGGCCGGCCTCCGGCCACGACACCTCGGACGCCCCCTGCAGCCACCATGGCAGTGACGCCCCCCTTCTCGAGCGGGTACCGACACTGCGTCGAGTTACAGTGCCGCATGAGCGACGAGAGCAGCGATACCAGCGTGGTGTCCTGCAGCTTGTGCGGGGACCGTGACGCGACCGTTGCCCCCGGCTCAGCGGTTTCGGCATGGTGCTTGGTGATGGCCACATGGGCATAGCGGTCAAAGCAGACCTTCTCCTTCCACCAGGCGCAGAGGTTGTCAGAGGCGCCACCCACGGGCTTGCCGTTCTTGTGGATGATGTCGTACACGATGCCCTGCGCGCTGCAGGCCTCCATCTTGAGCATGTACTTGAGGATCCCATCCGCCCCTCGTTGCCAGCCGCCCGCAGGCGCCTCCACAGCGGCGAATCCAAGCCTCGCGTGCCCAATTCCCCAATTTCATCAAAATTTCTAAGACGACTGCAAAAATTGGGGACTAAAATTTCAGACCGAGAGCTTCCGCGCTTGACCGTCAAGCTGATCTTAGATGGTTGACCGGCAAGCTGATCTTAGATGGATGACCATAGCAGTACTTCCCGACGTTGAATTGATGCAAATGTCTTCTTTTTAACTTCTTATTCAGACTTCGGTGGCACCAAAGGAGTTCATGGAGGTATTGCCGTTGAGACGGCGTCAGAGGAGACTCAACTCAGGCCGGCTGCCTCCTCGCTCTGGGATCAGCTCCTGCTCACGTCGCCGGCTTCGTGCCATAAACTAGATATGCTCAGTTTACATGTTGATTAGAAGAGATTAGAGGTGAGAAATTATCCCTAGTATCACAACCAAACAACTAAACTTTGCATCCAACGAGTCAACACAGCCCACCAAACATAGAGGCCTCTCGGACTGAAACAGTGAATATGGGCAACCAAACAATTTGCACTTTAGGTATCAGAGGAGGTTGTATTTGCGGGCACACAACTTCCGTGAGCCATGATCCCCAGATACCCAAGAAGGGTAGGAGCAACCAAACACGCCCCTAGCTTCTCTGTACTGTTTGTTGAAGGGTTGGCCATGCAGCCTCCAGATCGTTGCTGTAACCACTAACAAGAAAATAGGCGCAGTTCCTCTGGCAACCTTGGTTATAAGGATTTCTGAATCGTCCGTCAGGCCCACGAAGATAGGCATAGCGTGACTGGTTTGCTGCCTCGTTAGTTGTTAGATTCCGTGCTATCTGCAATCAATCATGACATGTAAATAGGTCAAGTATGTCTTATGAAAAGCTAGGTGGTGTTACATATAGTGGGGACAAATGGGACTATTTGAGCAATATGCGGTGATAAGTGAATTAGTAGAAACCAGAGATTCTCTAGTGTAATGTGCACTTGTGTTTCTTTGCTATCCCCATTATAGAAAATGTCAGACCACAATACAGACAAGTCTATTTTATACTAAGGATATTTCTTACCCATCACATGCAAACCTAATGTATGGAACCAGTCGGCATGAAAACAAATATTGCAAAGAAGCTTAAACAATCAATCCCACGAGACCAGTTTACCTGTGTTGCTTGTGCTCCTGTCAGAATAAGAGCCCCACTTAATAAGAAGACATCCATGAACATGAACAATGCAGCACCAGGATGTTTTGTCACCATGAAGTGAGTCCATGACTCAGAAGATGAGAGTACGATGGGCTCTGTCCAAAGTCCTGCCAATATATGTCCTTGAATTGTCAGAAAAAAATGCATTGTTGAAGGAATGAATAAATCGGTGTATTTACTATATATCTCCTTACTGTGGAATCCAACAGCAGCACCGAGAAGGGTTGTAGCTATCCCCATACAAAGAAACACCAAAAAGTCCCACTTATTTCTCTATAAGGTAAACATCTGTTAGTTATACAGATATCCATCAGAGTTGACGCAGAATACAGCTGAACATAAGGCATGTGTATCCATTATTTTGAAGTTCAAAACGAGGCAGTTTGAATATCAACCCCAGCCCGATTTGAAATGAACTCTTTAGTCCCCACTCCCCAGCTATACCAAAGTAAGAAGTAAACAGAACATAAGTATCAATGACATAATATAATGTTCTCTCAACGATTTCCAGAGTTTGAGATTACCAATAAGCACCATGTTACTCCAAAGCACAAAATTAATGATTAGTCCCCACTCCCCAGCCCGATTTGAAATGAACTCTTTAGTCCCCACTCCCCAGCTATACCAAAGTAAGAAGTAAACAGAACATAAGTATCAATGACATAATATAATGTTCTCTCAACGATTTCCAGAGTTTGAGATTACCAATAAGCACCATGTTACTCCAAAGCACAAAATTAATGATTAGTCAACGATTTCCAGAGTTTGAGATTACCACACCATGTTACTCCAAAGCACAAAAATAATGATTAGTCAATAGGACATTTAGAGAATATTTCCTACTATAGCTGGAACATCACGTCAAGGATTAATACCCTTTTTTGCTAAGAGAACGGTACAGCTAGTTTTCATAAGTTAGATGAAGCATTTCATGCAACAACTGAAGGCTGGAAAAGTACAACATGATTTATACCCATTTGGCTAAGAGTAAGGTAAATTATGATTATCTAACTTTGAATCATTTTCAAATGAAATTGAAAAATTCAACAAGAAGTTTGAACTAGACATATCCACATCTTACCTTTCCAACACAGTTTGATATCCAGGGGCAATGATGATCAAACTGTTCAACACAGCGCTTACAAGTTGGACAGTGTTTGGAGCGCACAGGGCGAATTATCTGGCAAGTAAAATTACTACATCAGTCCAGTAACAACAAGGTGTAGTGGCGTCACTGACCTACGATGCAGGGATATGGCACAGAAGTGCGGAACCGGTGCAGGATACTGCACCAGAACGGGGATACACATATCCCCAAGTATATTTTTTCCGAATTAAAAAAAAGGAAACATATCAAAAAACAGCTGGGATACGGTTGGGATACCTAAGGGATACTGATGCAGCACAAAGGTTGTGGAGGAACAACTCCACCTTGCTGCTATAATAAAGACAACAGAAATGTTGAAGAAACCACTTCAACGTGCTGCGCTAGATATCGCTCTAGGGGTGTGATATGTGAGGGATACCTACGGGATACTGATGCAGCACAAAGGTCGTGGAGGAACAACTCCACCTTGCTGCTATAATAAAGACAACGCAAATGTTGAAGAAACCACTTCAACGTGCTGCGCTAGATATTGCTCTAGGGGCGTGAGCTAGATATTGCTCTAGGGGCGGGGCTGTCAAGAGTTCAGTCGAAAACTCTCAACATACTAGATCTAATCTAAGATCTAAAACAAGAACACAAAGTTCTCTTTATTGATAGGTAGAGGATACATAGCCTGGTTACATAGATAGAGGTAAGGGCCTCTATTTATAGGCTGCATAAGCCTTCACTACTTAGCTCTACTCATAGCTAGAAAGTCCCACAGAACACTACTTAAAGCTAGGAGATAAGTGTAAACAACCTAGTTACAACTCATAGTAGAACAACTCTAGAAACTGCTACAATACATGAGGACCATATTACCTAAAATATAGTAGAAGAGTGTAGAAGCTAGTACTGGATTTTACTTCTATTTTATTTTATTTTATTTTATTTTCTCTACCGTCATGCTACCGTCCCTCATCATCCTCCCCGGGTTGTTTAGAACTCAACCTCGAGTTATCTTCATAGATTGCTTGTTTCAGATGATAAAGGATAAAAAGCCAAGTCTGCCACATTGACTGTGTTGGATATTCCCATCTATGTTGGAAGATCTATCACATAAGCATTATCATTCGTCTTTCTTAGAATAGAGAAGTACCCATACTTTCGCTGCCTAAGCTTCCCTTTAATGCCCAAAGGCCATCTTTCTTTTCGGAGGTATACCACCACCTTATCACTAGCTTGGAATAGTTTCAGCCTTTGTTTGCAGTCAGCCAACTGTTTGTGCTTCTGATTTTGTGCCTTCACTTCTTCCTTTAGTATAGCATGCTCTTTTGGGCTCATTTGGTGGTGTGGAAGATTAGAAGGGCTTAATCCCTTTGCTGGAATTTCAACCGCTGGTTATCCTCCACTTTTAACAATAAGTGCAACACACATATTTGCCTCCTTCATGTCTTCCATAAACTCATTAGGTGTGCAACAACATCACGCAACACATTTGAGCGATAGTGCTTACCCAAAGAGAGTGGCAGGTTGCATTGTATGGTGATTCTTATATTTGCCCCTTTCTGATCCATCCAATAGTGCAGGGATTCAGATGATCATGAGTCTCCAGCTTTAGTTGGTTCACCAAATTCTAAGAGATATCGCTCTAGGGGCCAGGCTGTCAAGAGTTCAATTGAAAACTCTCAACATACTAGATCTAATCCAAGATCTAAAACAAGAACACAAAGTTCTCTTTATTGATAGGTAGAGGATACATAGCCTGGTTACATAGATAGAGGTAAGGGCCTCTATTTATAGGCTGCATCTTCACTACTTAGCTCTACTCATAGCTAGAAAGTTTCAGAGAACACTTACTTAAAGCTAGGAGATAAGTGTAAACAACCTAGTTACAACTCATAGTAGAACACTCTAGAAACTACTACAGTACATATGACTAAAGGACCATATTGCCTAGAATATAGTAGAAGTGTGTAGAAGCTAGTACTGGATTTTTCTTCTATTTTATTTTCTCTACTGTCCCTCATCAGATACGTGCGGGCCTGTTACCACTCGACCGACAGCCCATTGGAAGGCCTAATCGATGGTCAAAACCTAATCGCATGGACCTCCTCTCGCTGAGTGGGAATCACCTGACAATTGCACAGAAACCAAAATTCCGCATACAAGGAGGTGGGACTTGAAAACACCATGCTAGCTTAACTTCATTGATGTCAATTTTCTCATTTTCTATAATATTGATAATTGATGCTGATTTTTTATGCATTTATACATATACTTGTCGTATCCCCGTAAGGCTACGTTGAGAAAATGCTGTTGTCTTGTATCCGTATCCCGTACCATGTAACATAGTCAATGATATTTAACACAGAAGAAAACAATGATGAAGAAAAAATGTATATTCCCTCCGACCCAAATTTAGCTAGATTCGGATGTATTTAGTACTAAAACATGACTAGATACATCCAAATCTAGACAAATGTGAGAACAATAATTTGGATCGGAGGGAGTAGCAATGTTCACACGATTTATTTTCAACACAAAAGTTCATTTAAATATGAATATGAAAGAAAAACGAGTAAAAACGTAATGATGTAAAAAGGAAAGTAATCTATAATTTTATAGTACCTTGCAAGTAGGGCATAACTGAGACCAATTGCCTTTCCAAGTAGAGGAACTGAAATCGATCTCCATCAGTGGTTCCTGTAAGTATAGCACAGCTCAGTACTGATCTTGGTGATACTGAAGAAAAATCCCTAAGCATATGGTATTATTTATTGCCGAGTCCAAAATGTTCAGTACAGATGCTTTTAGTAATTACTGATCTTGGTGATACTGAAGAAAAACTCAACTGATCTACTTCGCAGATGCATCTACACTGTTGACTGGAAAAGTGTAGCATGGTCTAAATAGTACCAAGTACAAACTGAGTAACAAGTTTGAACTTTATTTAGGCCATTCTCTTCAAGTGCATGCGTAAAAGAATTACTGTTTGAACACCAGTTCTAGAAGAATATTCTACCTTCGGATCAAGCCCCTTGGTATTTGCTTTGATGTAACCTGGATTTTTTCTGTCCAAAGACACAAGAGCAATACTAACCTTAAGCAGGAAACAGACACATGTTCAGAAGAAAGCATACTGAACATGTAAAAAGTCAGCTACTGAGAATAAAACAAAAAGGGATATCATCCTTTTCATCATCTTTTTTAAAAAATTACATAAATAAAGTAATCATCAAGGCAGCATTGATGTATTGCATAGCAAAAAAAAAAAAGCAAAGCACTAGATTCCAACTGGTCCAGTAAAGTGGACATTCATATACTGCAAGCTACCTGCTAACTCTGTAGAACACCACTTGTGATGCCAAGGCAAGAGAAATAGCCGCCCATGACCAAAGACCAACAGCAGCAGTGATTCTAGAAAAATCAGGTGCTAGAGAGAGGTTTCATAATCAGGTAACAAGGATTTACAAGTCTTAATTTTGAAGGCAAAAAAAACTTTACAAGTCTTAATTTGAACGGGAAAAAAACCAAAACCTCACAAGCGATGCTCACCAAAAACAATTGAGTTCAGGAAAAGTATCATGAGGACAACAAGATAAGAAAACAGGATAGGTGCATATCCAGCCTTCCCAAGCCTCCCTGAGCAATACTTGTCTCCAAAGCTTACTTTTGGAGTATTGGACTATAAGCACAGAAATGAAATTTCTGTTAGTGGAGTTGAAACACTAGTATTCTCATGTGAATCTGGACAAATGTGAGTCAGTTAATTCCAGATGGAGGGAGTACATAGTGCATACAGATACAGTAATGGACAAGTATCATCATTGGACATCTCCAAGAGGAAGGGGTAAAGAGGTTAGGAAAATAGGAAATAAGAATAAATGTGAGTGCACCAATCCAGAATGCACTTATATCTGCATTTGGTTACAAAATTTACCAGTCTGACCGATCTGCCTGCAGCAGTGTATCAGCAGACTGAACAGTACTACCATATAGTGAAACTTCTTAGGCCAAAAAAGTTTAGCTCTTAAAATTCAAATAAGAATTGAAGGATAGAAACATACAAGGATATTGGAAAGATGCCGTTGACCCCTGTCTGCTGCAAGTTGCAAAGGAGTAAGCCCACCGCTATCCTTCAATGTTAGTTCCTGCTTGGTGCCAGCATGTACAAGAAGTGTGCAAACCTCCAAACTTCCTCTTATAACAGCCCAATGTAAGGGAGTACAACCTGCACGACACCACAAAAGGAGTGTAGTGAAAATGTGGATTATAGGACATACCTCAAAGACATTACTAGCAACTCCTGATATATGTAATTCGTATAATACCATAACACATGCAACTGACACATGCTTTAAAGTCTAGACAAATAATAGACAAGAAAAATGAGAAACCACAGCATGCAAATGAAATGGCTTAGAACCAAGACCTGACAACAGATTGATTTCCAACTAACATGCATGCTGCTAAACAGTATTTGAAACACTCGCAATAAATCATCTACTGGAATAAAATGATCAGAAACAGGTGCACTGCATGAGACCGGATTTGCTGTCTATGGTTGCAGGTACCAGTTGCAGGTACCCACGCTAGATCCATCATTGATGTGTACTTTGAGATTTCCATGGCTCACTCACTGTCATGCAGGTGCTTAACCTTTTAAGTAGCACAGCATCATTACCATGGGATTGCAGCGGTTGTACAACAAGCTAAGAGTGTGTCAGTTCTGGCATGCTATCTATTCTCTTGCTTCTGTTTTACTTTCGGTGAAAACATGTGGAGAAGGAGAGAGAGATAAGCCAGACCCAATATTCAAAGAGAAGAGTAAAAGCCCTTGCTGTGTACCTCCTAAATTAGGAGGTTTAAAATGATTTTCCTTTCGGTGATGGGCGTCGCTACCACACCAGCAGCCCCATTGTGCCCGCCACCAGACCTAACAAGTGACTGCACTGCATCTACCGCCCGTGCAACATAAGTGCTTCCCTATGTTACCCGATAGTTCTCGAAACTTCCATACGGTTATCTGGTACGCACCGATACACCAATACATGCATATACAGTAGGTGCATTGGGGAGCTTTAGGGAATTTGATTTTCAACATAAACTAAAATATACCCTTGATCCTTCTGGGCCGAAACCCCATGAGTGACAGTCCACATCAAGCCCAGATGAATGCACAAATGACAAACCAAGCTGTAAGGGTACATTGTCCCTAAGTGTGTTCTTGGTAATTAATGAAAATCTCTATGGACTAATGTTGTCATCAAGTCTTATATGAAGGAATACTCCATAGGTATTGCTTGAAGAACATGTGTTGGATACTGGATTCAAGTGTGGATGCTAGGAAGATAAAGATATACCTTGAGTATTGGCATCAAGATCATGGATTTGAAGAGATGAAGATGGTATGATCAAAAAGAAGAAATGAAGATGGAGTTCTTGTGTGGAACTCAAATAATATGACATGATCAAGAAGAAGAAATGAAGATGGAGTTCTTGTGTGGAACTCGATTAAGCCATGCTCTAGCTTATGTGTTAAGCCATGGAGGATCAAGATCTTGAGAATTTGATTTCAAGAGAAGAATTCGAGATATGGCTCTAGGTCGGTGTCATAATAGACTCATGAGTTCAGCTATGGTTGACCAAGACTCAGAGCATGCAATCAAGTGAAGAGTTCCTTATGTACATCAAGATATTGTGATAGAGCGTGAGAAGATACAAGGTTGACCAAGAGGAAGAGCAAAGATTGGATTCAAATATGGTCACACATGAAGCATAAAGAAAGTACCAATGGGGGGCAAATTGTGAATCTTCACCAAGCAACAATGATCAAGTGAAGCATTTCGGCTTGAAGGAAGCATGAATCATCTTCATCAAGATCAAGCGAGATGCGCAAGGAAAACCTTGTTTGTTGAGAGACCGGGTTATAGGATAGATATCCACACTATCAAGAGGGGCTTTCGGTTGAGTGACTCGATCACATCGTCATGGGGACCTCAATCCTTTAAATACCTTGCATCTCTCTATTCTGTTGCTTCTTGGTGTTTCTCCGTGTAAGGTTCTTGAGCTTGTTGCTCGCTTTTCAACAAGTCCAAGTTCATCAAAAACAGCATCTGTATGCATCTTCTATTTGTGTTTCAGTGTTGGAGGTTTCACGGGTTCTTTGTTTAGGAAGGTTTAGCACCTCTCCTTTGTTGGTAATTTATCTCTTGTCTTTTCTTGGGCTTTATACTCTTCATTGTATAGATCTTGTTCTTAGCTTTCCAAAAAATCCCAGGTTTGTTTTAATCGGAGTCCGATTGCAAAAGATATCACCCTTTCAATAAATGGTGCTAATTCTCGGTGCCAGCCCGGTCTACCGGCCCTGGGACTAGAATAGAAGTCAAATCCAAGTAGGAATAGCAAAGTTACTGGGAGCAATCCCGGTTTGCTACGGTATCAGGACCGGCCTATACCTGGTGTCCTGGTGTGGGAGCCAGTTTGACTAGGCCTGGGACCAACTTGCAAGTTTTGCCTCCAACGGCCACATTTCAGGTTTTCTATAAAAGGGGGTCTTCTTCCCCTTTTTTCTAGGGTTCTTGAGCTTACTTTGCACCACCATTATTGAATATCCATAGGCTTGCTTCCTCTCCCATCCCTCCTATGATTCTTGCATCTTTTTGAGGGATTTGGAAGAGGAGATCTAGATCTACAATCTCCATCAATCAGTTCCTTCTCCAAGTGAGGAGAACCCATTGGATCTAGATCTTGGAGTCATTGGTTGACCTCACCATTGTTCTTTCTCCTAATTCGTCCCTAGCATTTGTTGCTTTGGTGTGATTTGAGAGTGAAGGATTTGAGCACCCTTATGTTCATGCTTTGCATCCTTGCATAGTGTTGAGCTCTTCATTATGATTTATTCAAGTGAGAGACCATGAGCTTGTTACTCTTGGAGGGTGAGCTCCTAGTTGGTTTGGCGGTTGGTGTCGCAATGGCTTCTTCATGGAAGATTAGGCCCGGACTCTCCCCTTCGTGGAATTTGTGAAGTGGTTGTAGAGCTCGCCATCTCTGGAGTGAAGGAAAAGCTGGCCATAAGGAAAGGTCACTTATCTTCGTGAGGGGGCTTGGAGAAGAAGGTGAGCCTTCGTGGCGTTCGGGGGTCCTTCCTGGTAACCCGCATCTCTCCAAGGGTGATTACCTTACATGTAATTGAACATCAGGATAAATCTCCGCCTGTGCATGCCTCAGTTATATCTATAACCCTAGTTTATTTCCTTGTGATAGCCATCGAGCTTGAAGTACTTATATCTTGTTTATCACTTACGAATATGTCGTGCGCATCTTGCTTAGCTCTAGTTGTTGTTACACATAGTTGAACCTAGCTTATTTAGGCTTTGTGCTTGAAAACTAAACATTATTCTAACTATGCATTCTTTCAAGCCAAATCTGTAATTTTTAAAAGCGCCTATCCAACCCCCCTTCTCCTCTAGGCGACATCTCGTCCTTTCACAAGCAAACTCTACTAATACTATCAATCAGCCCAAAATGGAACCCTCTCCCACCCCCTCTCCCATACCCCTATTAAGTTGTCTTTGCCTGTTGTCTAAGCTCTCTGCCCCTCCAGCTGATGAGTCCTACATTGGTCTGGGGATGATGCGACCGTGGATGCATGGTCCCGAACTAGAGTTGAAGGGCAGTGCATGTGCCATGAAACCAAAGGAGCCGTCCGACTGTGGCGCCACCAAAAGCGACAAGGGTAAGAGGTTGTGGACGCATGACGTCGGCTACAAAGCAATCTGAATGGACAGTTGTGAGACGATTAGGTTTGGAGGAACCGGCTCAACCCTCTAGGGATGGCCTATCACATATATTTATAGTGGTGTACAAAGGTACAAATACAAGACCAATACCAATACGGTATGGTATACACGAGAGCTACAATACAAGTCTAACACCCTCCCTCAATCTTAGCCACTTCCTCAGGAATCTAGAAGGGTAAGATTGCGCTTGCAAGCCTCAAACTACGGTAGAGGCAGCGGCTTTGTGAAGATGTCTGCAAGTTGATCCTTTAAGGAGATGAACTTGATTTGTAGTAGTTTCTATGCAATACGTTCCCTTACAAAATGATAGTCCACTTCGATGTGTTTCGTTCGGGCATGGAATACCAGATTTGCTGAGAGGTACGTAGCACCGATGTTGTCACACCAAAGAACTGGAGGTTGTGGTTGGGAGATTCCCAATTCCTGAAGCAAAGACTGCACCCAAATAAGCTCTGTAGTGGCATTGGCCACAGCCTTGTATTCCGCTTCAGTACTGCTACGATACTGTAGCCTGTTTCCGAGCACCCCAGACGATCAAGTTAGCGCCAAAGAACACAGCATAACCCCCCATGGATTGCCTGTCATCTGGACTGCTTGCCCAGTCCGCATCAGAATACATTCGACCTAATGTGTAGGCCATGAGACATTGTGTGTCGTACGTAACGCAGTATGCGCTTAACGGCAGACCAATGTGTGTCTCGAGGTGCATGAAGATACTGGCAAACTCTGTTGACAGCAAAGGAGATATCGGGTCGAGTGATCGTCAGGTACTCGTCAGGTACTGTGCCACCAACAATGCTTCTGTACTTTGTAGCATCATCAGAGGACAGAAGCTCACTATCAACAACAGTGATCTTGTCAGTGGTAGACATAGGAGTCATAGTCATCTTGCACTTAAGCATCCCAACACGGCGCAGCAAATCCAAAGAGTACTTCTTTTGTGTCATAACTAGGCCATGGTCGCGATGAGTAACCTCCAAACCCAAGAAAAAATGGAGTTTACCAAGATCTTTGACAGCAAAATCAGTACTCAGAGCAGCAATAAGAGCATTCGTGGCCAAAGGAGAAGAACTGACCAGAATAATATCATCTACATAGACCAAGAAGTACATGGTGACCTCAGGCTACTGTAGAAGGAATAAGGATAAATCAGCCGTGGAAGGCACAAAACCATGAGCACGTAGGGCTGTTGCAAAACGAGCACGCCAGGCACGAGGAGCTTGCTTTAGACCATAGAGCGCTTTAGTGAGACGACACAAATAATCTGGACGATCAGGATCAACAAAGCCAGGAGGTTGTTGCATGTAGACCTCTTCCTCCAATAAGCCATGAAGAAAAGCATTTTGCACATCAAGCTAACGAAGAGACCAACCTCGAGTAACTGCAAGAGGTAGAAGAAGTCTGATAGTTGTAGGCTTTACCACTGGAACGACGGTGTCTTCATAATTAAGACCATAATGTTGCCGAAAACCTCTAGCAACAAGACGCACTTTGTAGCGCTCAATAGACCCATCAGAATGCCTCTTCACCTTGAATACCCATTTAGAATCAATGACGTTGGCCCGAGGTGGTGGAGGAACAAGAGTCCACGTCTCATTACAGAGCAAAGCATGATATTCCTGTTCCATAGCCTCTCGCCAATGAGGAATACTCATAGCAGCTTGGTACGTACGCGGCTCAGCTGTCGGATCAGCAAGAGCGGCTGCCATACAAGCAGCATACCAAGCAACTGTACCATCGGTGCGCTCTTTGGGATGAAACACACCACTGCGGCTACGTGTGTGCGGACATAGCACCACAGGAGCTAAGGGAGCGGTCGAGATCAAGACAACATCGAGGCTGGGCAACAGTGGCCCATGGGAGATGCTCGGCGACGGAGACAGCGACATGCAGGGCAACGCATAATCACCCTGTCGCTCAGGCGGAGAGGGCACGGGAGATGCTGGCCCAGGCGACGGTGATGACGGGCCGCGAGGAGAGGCCTGCCCAGGCGACGCGTTAGGGGCACACGAGGAGTCCGACTCAGACGGAGGCACGATCAAGGCCAGGGGCATCCAATCGTGCACTCGTGCATGGCCAGCAGGTCGCGGCGGGACCCAGGCTGCACGAGGATCGAGGCCATGTAGCAGAGCACACTGAACGACATGCTCGGCTGCCGGTGATGAAACTTGGGTTGTATCATCTAACAGCTCCAAACAGGCACCAAGTGCAGTGCCTGCCCCATGGTTAGGTGACAAAATAGGGGAGTATGCAACATCATCATATTGGTCAGCAGAAATAGAGGGTGAGTGCAAAGGTGGAGACACGGGAGTGGACGTGGGTAGGTTGGAAAAAGGGAACAGGTTCTCATCAAACACGACATCCCGAGATATGTAGACACGACTGGTAGGAACATGAAGACATTTGTAACCTTTATGAAGGGAACTATAGCCAAGGAAGACACTTTTTGGACCTATATCTATTAGGCACGGTTGCCAGATTAGCAATTGAGAGGATAATTAGGCCCAGTTTATCAAGTTGAATTATTACTAACTACCACATAATTAGTTCCTAGCTGCCAGATTAACTACTCCTAGTTGCCAGGTTACTTAGGCAACGGTTGACAGATTACCAATTGAGAGGATAATTAGACCCAGTTTATCAGGTCGAATTGTTACTAACTACTTACCACATAATTAGTTCCTAGCTGCCAGATTATCTACTAGTTGCCGGGTTTAAGCTTGAATAAGGACCACCTTAATTAGGTCCTAGTTGCAATAGTACTAATTACCAGATTAAGTAAGCCTAATTGCCTCTTGAGATGCTCTATCTAATCTCCTTCCGGTGCATCGTGAAGCCGATTGAAATGGAACAAGAAGAGACTAGTGCCTCCCTGCGAGCCCGCAACGACTGACATCCACTCAAGCACAAAAGGAGCAGATCGTGCATGGAGGGAGGCCAAGATGCACGCCGCGCAGCTACTGCTTGCCACTCCGGCACGCCTGCTGCCATACACCAAGCAAGCATCCGTCCCGAGCTCAAGCAGAGCGTGACAACGGCATTCTCCATCGGGTCGTCGACCCATCGCTTACCGGTGCTGCAGCTAGCTGATTCGAGCTTTCTGGAGCTGTCGCGCGGCCTCCTTACCAAGCTGCCAAGCCTCGGCATCGACTTCCCCTACTAAGCATGCTTGCCAGCCGCCATTGACGGAGCGCGCCCGCGACCCCGCCCAGGTCACTTGTGGAGAGACCCTGGCTCTCGCATCCTCGTCGCCGGTACTGGCACCCACATGGCGCAGATCACGGCCATAAAACGGGACTCCTGGCGAGCGTGGCTCGATGTGCTTGTCAGCACGCGCCTCCCCGTTCCGTCGGCGGCCTCCCCGCTGCTGCGTGCTCGGTGGTGGAGGCGTCCCTTGCCACTCCATGCTTAGCAGCAGCCTCTCCCACTGCATGCGCCGTGTCGTCGTGGTTTCAGAGAGAGGAAGAGAGATTTTGTGTGGTGTAGAGCACTCGCGAAGGGATAAGGTGGAAGCGGGATAAGGGAGGTAAGACCGATTGTTAGGACAGCACGATGTGTATTTCCGAATCTGCACAGGCCGCACGGGAGAGCGCGCTGTGCGGCGCCTCTATAGATTTTTCCTTTATTTATTAGTTGTGCACTAGGTACTAAACTCACATTGTTTTGCATGAACAGCTGATTTAAGTCGGATTACTTTGTTCTTTTTATTTTCGAACCAATTCTTTTTACGGTTTCCCATGGTTTCCATCCTTCCAGTGCCCCGCGATCCGCCATCAAGGATGGCAGTTGACAATCGAGTACAGCGATTGGCAGGTCCATGCCCACACATCATAATATAAGGTCTGTACTTCACTCGACTGTCCAAGGAAATTCGATTCTTTTGTCCGAAAATTCATAATTTCTTTTAGGAGAGTTTGTTTTGAACAACCCAGAAATCAAATTCTTGTAGTTTAAAGAATATTCAATTAAATCACGGAATCCAATGTCAACAACCTTGCTCTCAGGCCCTAGCGGCGCAGCAACGCGCGGGCATTACGGAACGTCTCTCTCTTTGTCCGTCAAAGTGCGCTTTCGTCCAACGTTAAAGATGCTTTATCTATATTGATCTGTCTACAACTTTTACCGGAATTGTACCGTACTCTTTGAGTCCAAAACGTTTAGGAAACACGTGCGTATCAGCTCCGGCTCCGAGTCGAGTGGCCGTACGTTTGGTACGCTCGTATATACACCGCCCGGCCGAGCTGAGTATCCACCGTCGACAGCATGATCTTTCTTACCAGGCGAGTCCCGATCGACTCACTTTCTTCGTCGAGGATTCCGATCGACATGAATTTCCAGCGGCGTATCTCCTAGCCAACTCGCCGGGAATCGAGCGCGACCAAGGAGTAATTTTTATATCTTTTTTCTATAGCGAGCAGGAAGAGGATGAGGACGAACAATGATGCATTGGTGGCAGCAGCCGAGGTGAACGCGAGCAGGTCCTCCTATCCCGTACCCCCACGAGCCCCATCTGGCCCGTCCTCCACCGATCACATCCTCCCTCAAGCGCCGTCTGGTCGACGTCACCATCGACCAAGGCTGATGACTCCGGCCTGATCCAAATCCCTTCTTGATTTGCTTCACGAGGACGAGAGCGACGACCGGCCAGAGTGCTGCCAGGTGCGATGGAGGAGCTTCAGCTACGGATAGGCCGACGGGAGGCCGACGTGCTCGTAGCCAGCGAGAGCGCGCGCAGCCCCGCCGCCCAAGGCCGCAGAGTCACCGGCTTGCCGTTGCCGTATGCGAGGAGCTGACAGGCCTTCATGCCGCCTTGCCGCACACATGCTGCTCGAGTATGTCTCGCCGCAGAGGTCGCCTATCGACTCGCTCGCTGTAATTTCTTTTGGGTAATCACTCGCTCTCGTTGGATCCAAGCAGTAGTGAGAAAGGGGAATTTTTTGGGTCTACGAAAGAATACGAGCATTGACCATCCTGGGCTACATCGCAATTCGCAACGAACAGGGTGTGTCTAGATTATATTCTTTCTATATTTGTACTATTATACTATTACTCCTCTCCGTAGCCACTAGCCAGAAAATATTAGCTAAAATAGGTTACTAATGTACTATAATAATTTGCAGTTGTGGTAATAGCATATAGTCCATGGCCAATCCAAGTTAGGTCCATGGCATCGGAGGCGCTGATACATCCCAAGGTTATGGCAAAAGTCCGCATCCATCTAGACCCGGCCTCAAGATAGGCAAAGGCATTCACAGAGTAGGGTGAGATGGCGATGGCAATGATTTGCTCTGCTAGACTCGGTGGATGTCTAAAACTATATGATTTCTACTATATACTGTGGTGGTACCGATGAGACCTTTTCTGTGTCCATGACCATATTTTTATGTCACAACGCAACGCACGGATATTTCTGCTAGAATATATGGTAATACAAGATAAACAAGAGTATACCTCAAACCCAAAATGTTTGGTACAGTTTACATCTTTTGCAATGTGCATGTACTATGAAGGAGTGTGCTAAGCCTAGGGTTAGAATGGTATGATTTTTTCTGAAAGTTGATTATTTTTTCCCCTTGCAACGCATGGGTATGTGTGCTAGTTCCAGCTTAGCTTATGTTTGTTGACTTAGGTGCCGCCAGCAAGCATACCCAAACACTTTAAAAAAATGTATAATCAGGTAATTCATTTGTAACCTTTATGAAGGGAACTATAGCCAAGAAAGACACACTTTTTGGATCTATATTCCAGCTTACGTTTGTTTTGTTGTAGGGACGTAGGTGCGGCCAGCAAGCACACCCAAACACTTTAAAAAATGTATAATCAAGTAATTCATGTAGAAGAAGTTCAACGGGAGTCTTCATGTATAGAACACGAGTGGGAGTACAAGCAGTGGAGAAAGCATCACTCCCGAATCTAAAAGGAAAAAAAAGGAACAGATGCATGTGCCAATAGAGTAAGACCAGTTTGACAATATGACGATGCTTGCGTTCAGCTGAGCCATTCTGCTGAATGCAAAATGATGCGCAATCCCAAGCTGTTGAAAGAAGGTGTTGAGGTTGCGATATTTGCCACCCCAATCAGACTGGACATGAATAATTCTGTGCTTGAGGAGTTCAACATGCTTTTGAAATTGTATAAAGATATTAAACACATCAGGTTTGCGCTTAATAAGATAAAGCCAAGTAAAGCGACTGTAAGCATCGATAAAACTGACATAATAATTATGGCCACTGACAGAAGTCTAGACAGGACCCCATACATCTGAAAACACAAGTTCTAGAGGATTTTTTAACTTCACAACTTGACACCGAAAAAAGGAAGTTGACGACTCTTCCCATGCTTACAGGCATCACACACTGCTACATCTTTATTACTAGACATGCTAGGAAGATCATGGCGACGAAGAACATGACAGACAATAGGAGTAGCAGGATAACCAAGGCGAGCATGCCACTATGACGATGAAACGCGAACTACATTGAAAACCCGAGAGACACCAGGCAACTCGAAGCAGTAGAGACC
Organism: Avena eriantha; assembly: GCA_910589775.1. NCBI lineage: Eukaryota > Viridiplantae > Streptophyta > Magnoliopsida > Poales > Poaceae > Avena > Avena eriantha. Next base: position 358,417,536 of record OU342743.1, read on the forward strand.
ATGGCATAGGCGTCCGCTAAGACGAACGTCTCGTGGCCCGATCCTTAATAAAGAGATCAAATGGGTGAAATTCACAAAGAACATTATTGTCATAAGTAAGCTTAGGAACTGAAATGAGGTTTTGTGTCACAAAAGGAACTCTAAGAACATCACGAAGATGGAGATGTCTAGCGTCATGCCTAGTAAGAAGTGATGTTTGACCAATATGAGAGATATGCATACCTGCCCCATTGGCGGTGTGAACCTTGTCGGGGCCGTGATAGACCTCACGTGGGTGAATGTTGTGGCATTAGTAGTATGGGTCAATTAGAGTCCAAGTCAATTACTACAACAGTATCCGTATGAGTCATTTTGTGTAAGGCAAATAAGAGTCCTAGTTGAATACTACGGCTAGTCCTAGTAGGTTTGCATCAGGTCTCCTAGCGTTGGTCCTCCTATAAGAGGATGTGTATCCCGTGTCTTTTGATCAAGCAATATACAAAAGTATCTCTCTACCCTATATGCTCCCCTGATCCAATCCACTTCTCTAATCTCCCAATCCCTTGCTTCCTGCCGCCTCAACCACGGCACCTACCCGACACTGCCGGCCACAGCCTCTGGTGAACTATCCATAGAACCTCCGAAGTAAACGACACAACATCTTGGTATCAGAGCCAACCACCATGACTTCCGATGGCGACAAGAAAGCAACAGATAGCGACTTGGCTACATCCATGGCTACCATGTAGGAGGATATCCTCAAGAAGATGGAGGACGGCTTCGCAGCCTTTGACATACGCATCAAAACCCTGGAGAAGGTGATCGGCAACGGCCTCGTAGTAAAACCCAGCAAACCTCCAGCCGCTCGCTTCATCTGGTGTTTCAGCGACTCTCATAGCCGCGCAGCTTGCAGACACACTCACCACCTCGGTGGGGCTACCCTCGACGAATCTGCCGTAGTACTCGCAGCAGCTTCTTTCGCTGTCACAACAGCTGCCAATAGCGCCGCAGTTTGCTGCAGGGGCGTGTTATGACCGGTTTGGCCTATAGCAGGAGGAAGCCCATTAGTGGGCCTAAATTAGGGGCTTAGCCCATTTATCCTTTTCATTAGCTTATTTATACTGCTGTAAACGTACGTGAGAGGGCAAGCAATAAACAGATCGTACATATCGTTATTGCCGACTCCTTGAGGAGTCGGTCTTCCCTGCCCTAGCCGCCGCTCCTTCCCTTGCGCCGCCTTCCTCCAACCTCGCGGCGGCGGCCACGCCTTCCTCTCCCTCGTCCAACACACTTCCACCCCTACAATCTACGTAACCGGCCTGGTAGGATCACAGATCCTATCAATTTGGTATCAGATTGCTCGGGATCGACTATGTCTTCGGGCCAACCCACCGCCTCCGTCGCCGCCACCACAAGGCCGCCGCCCATCTCCATGGCGGCGCCACCGGGCACCACCGCCGCGCCCGCCGCTGGTCACTCGGCGCCGGTCACCGACCCAGCCCCCATCCTCTCTCCGGCGGAGAGGTCGACGGCTATCCGCGATCTCTCCCTGGCGGTCGCGAACCTCTGGACGTACCTCCAGGGCCCCTACGCGCCGCCCCCGCTGAGCCAGGCGGCCACCGCGCCGCCACCACCGCCGCCGCCCGCGGCCCCCGCACCCTCGCCGTTGACCGCCGCCTCCCACCAGGGGGTCCCGATCACTCAGATCAGGTTCCCGCCCTCGTCGTCCCAACTCCCGACCTGGCTCACCGCGCTAGTCTATACGACCGCGCCCGCCCAACCGACCGTGCTCCATCCGGCCGCGTCGCCCTCGGCCACGACCTTCGGGGGTCTCACCGGGTATGCCGACCCCTACACCGGCGCTGGCGGCCACCAGTTCCAGGGGGGGCCCATGGTGCCCAACTACTCGCCCCCCGCCGCGATGAGTCGTCATGAGGGAGCCGTCGCCGTCGCCCCTCACGGCCAACAGCCGCCCGCTTCACCAAGCTGGAGTTCGCCACCTACGACGGCACCGTCGACCCCTTGAACTGGCTCAACCAGTGCGACCAGTTTTTCAGGGGGCAGCGGACACTGGCGTCTGACCGCACGTGGATTGCCTCCTACCACCTCCGCGGCGCCGCCCAGACGTGGTACTACGCCCTCGAGCAGGACGAGGGCGAGATGCCTCCGTGGGAGCGTTTCCGCGACCTTTGCCTCTTCCGGTTCGGGCCCCCGATACACGGGAGCCGGCTGGCCGAGCTCGGCCGCCTTCCCTTCACCTCCTCGGTCCAGGACTTCGCCGACCGCTTCCAGACGTTGGCATGCCATGCGCCTGGCGTGACGGCTCGCCAGCGCGCCGAGCTCTTCATTGGCGGACTGTCGGACCACATTCGCGTCGACATGGAGCTGCGGGATCCCTAGGACCTGCAGTCGGCCATGTACTACGCCCGCGCCTTCGAGCAGCGCGCGCAGGCCATGCAGCAGGCCTTCCCAGCCAGCAACGTTCGGCCGGCCGCCCGCCCTCCACCGACACCACCAGGCCAGGCGCTCACGGTCGTGACTCATGCGGGGCACTCCGATCCAGCCGCGACGCGGCCTTTCCGTCGGCTGACCACAGCCGAACAGCTCGAGCGCCGTCATAAAGGGTTGTGCTTCAACTGCGACGAGTTCTATGTACCGGGCCACGTTTGTCCATGCATGTTCTACTTGGAGACCGTAGACGACGTTGCGGCTGATGTCGTCGTAGCTGGGCTGGCTGACGCGGGCATCTCCAAGGCCGACGCCGTTCCGGGCTGAGTTTCGCCAGTAGTTTCCAGCTATCCAGCTCGAGGACGAGCTGTTTGAGAAGGCGGGGAGAGATGTTATGACCGGTTTGGCCTATAGCAGGAGGAAGCCCATTAGTGGGCCTAAATTAGGGGCTTAGCCCATTTATCCTTTTCATTAGCTTATTTATACTGCTGTAAACGTACGTGAGAGGGCAAGCAATAAACAGATCGTACAGATCGTTATTGCCGACTCCTTGAGGAGTCGGTCTTCCCTGCCCTAGCCGCCGCTCCTTCCCTTGCGCCGCCTTCCTCCAACCTCGCGACGGCGGCCAGCCGCCGGCGCCGCCTTCCTCTCCCTCGTCCAACACACTTCCACCCCTACAATCTACGTAACCGGCCTGGTAGGATCACAGATCCTATCAGGGCGTCAACCTCAACAAGGCCCTATGCACCATAGCCGCACCAGATAGGGTTTCCGTCGTTCGCACCACAACAGCAACAACCTAGATTTCCAAATATCTGCCCCGCCCCACCAACCCGCAATATCACAGAGGCGACAGGGGCCCCCCGCTACCATAAATTGGTTTTTCATAAGTTTGAGGGCAAGGAAGACCCGCTTACCTGGCTAAATCGTTGCGAGCAATTTTTTTGGGGACAACGCACGGATGAAGCATTCAAAGTTTGGCTGGTGACCTATCATATGGTGGGCGTAGCTCAAGAGTGGTATATGCATCTGGAGCGCGATGAGGGTATGCCATTATGGCCAAGGTTTAAAGAATGTTGTAACCTACGCTTTGGGCCACCAATCCGCAGCAATCCTCTTGGCGAGATTGCAAGGATGCGGCAATCCAGCACAGTGACAGAATATGCGGAGAAATTTCTGTCCCTGCTTGCTCACAATGACCCCCTGTCAACAAAGCAGCAAGTTCAACAGTTTACGTCAGGTCTCACTAGTCTCACTGACTTGCTCCGAGTGGATGTTGAGATGCAAAAGCCACTGGACCTTCAAGTCGCCATGAGTCTAGCACGCTCTTATGAACAGCGGGCTGCTATCGTAGTAGCAGCCTCTAACGAGAAGCCATCCACGGCCATCGGACAGCAGCAAGGTATGTCCTTGAATCGCACTGTTCCATTTGGTAAAGAACGAACGCTCCGAAGATTGACAGCCACAGAGATGGCAGAGAGAAGGGAAAAGGGATTGTGATTCAACTGCGACGAGAAATTCTCGAGAGGCCATCGTTGTCAGCGCCTTTTCTACCTTGAAGTGATTGATGACATTGAGGAGGAAGATCCACCATGAACTACAGCTCGAGGACGAGCTGTGTCTGCATGGGGGGGGTAGTGTTGTGGCATTAGTAGTATAGGTCAATTAGAGTCCAAGTCAATTACTACAACAGTCTATCCGTATGAGTTATTTTGTGTAAGGCAAATAAGAGTCCTAGTTGAATAGGAGTCCTAGTTGAATACTACTGCTAGTCCTAGTAGGTTTGCATCAAGTCTCCAAGCGTTGGTCCTCCTATAAGAGGATGTGTATCCCGTGCCTTTTGATCAAGAAATATACAAAAGTATCTCTCTACCCTATATGCTCCCCTGATCCAATCTACTTCTCTAATCTCCCAATCCCTTGCTTCCTGCCGCCTCAACCACGGCACCTACCCGACATGCCGGCCACAGCCTCTGGTGAACTAGCCTTTGGTGAACTATCCATACAACCTCCGAAGTAAACGACACAACAGTGAAGCTTCCCCAGCTCGCTCGTCGGATGATCCGTGGCCCTAGTATCCATGTACTAGTAGGGGTCGACGGAGTAGGACTGAGTATGTCCCTGCCTGGCCCTGCGGCACTAGGCGGTCAGCCATAGCTGCTTGACGCTCGTTGTTCCTGGTGTCCTTGCCATCATTGCCAATGCCGAGGAAGCTACGCTGAAAATGGCGATGACACTTGGAGGCAAGGTGGTCGTCACGTCCACACAGCTGGCAGATGTGCGTGCTATCCCCCGAGGAGCTTGGTGACGAGGGGGGAGTCGGCTTGTATGTGGCAGGGGGCGCAGGGGACTTGCCCAAGCCGGGTGGAGGCGTGGGCCACCCCTAGAAGCCGCGTGCGCCGAAGGGTCGCCGTGACCGGCGCCAGAGCGACGGTTCTCCACACGTTGATCAGTGTTGAGAAGGCGCAAGTAGAGGGCGTGTGCCTGCATCGGCGTCTCACGCTCGTTGACCACCTCGACCAAGCCATCGTACTCCTCGTCGAGACTATTGAGGTAGGAGGTGAACTCAGTGTCAGAGAGCGGCTGACGATGGAGGCCAACGTGTGAGCGAGAGCACGGACCTTGTGGTAGTAGGTCGTGGCGGACATGTTGAGCTTCTGGCACTCGCCGAGTTGACGACGTAGGGCACTGGAGCGTGTCTGGTTCTGGGTTGAGAAACTCGCCTCCAGGATGGTCCAGGCCTCGTAGGAGGTCTTGGCAAAGACAATCATCCCGGCGACCTCCAGAGAGCGACCCCTAGATGGCCGAGAGGTTGGCCTGATCTTGCCCCGGCCAAATACGGTACGCCGGGTTGACAGCCGGGTCGTGCACGCTGTCCACCAGCGCAGGGGGCAAGTAAACGTGTCGTCGACGTAGCCAATCAGGTAGTGACTCCGAAGCAACGGGAGAACCTGCGCACACCAGAAAATATAATTGTCTGGCATCAGCTTGATGGTGATTAGATTACCAAAGTGGAATGGCAGCGGCAACGAGCCGGTCATGGCCGGCAAAGAGGCGGGCAGGGGCGGCGCTGCCGTAGCCGCAGGCGTATGGGCCACCGGTGCATCGACCGGGGGCTGGGCAGCAGCGGTTGATGACGAGGCAACGACCGGGGGCGCCGCGCCGATGGCTTGAAGCAGCAGCGTGGACATGGACGACGATGGAGAGAACAACGAGCCCACGGTACGCGTCCCGAACTGTGGCGTCGTCATGGCGGCGCGGTCGATCAGGACGTTGAGGGCTGCGAGAAGGCCTATAGAAAACTAGCCAGGAGGAGCCAATGCCAGCAGGGGAGCCCATGACGACGATGGTGGATGGGATCTAGAGGGGATGACGACGGAAGGTTGTGGAGGCGGCGGCCAGGTGCAAACCCTAGGCGGCGGTGGATCTTTTGTCTAGGCTGATACCATGTGAGACAATTAGGTTTTGGGGGAACCGGCTCAACCCTCTAGGGGTGGCCTATCACATATATTTATAGTGTTGTACAAAGGTACAAATACAAGACCAATACCAATACGGTATGCTATACAAGAGAGCTACAATACAAGTCTAACAACAGTAATACAAAGAGATAAGGGGGGAAGGGAGAATGGATGTGTGATGTTAAGTGTGGAAGAGAAAGAATTGGATTGAGCTAGGAGACATAATTCATCATATGCGAGACATGTAGGAGCTTCCGGCGGCTTGTTTTTTCCTACCAAAAAGCTGGCCTCCACCTTATGACCTCTCTTTATTAAAACCTGCTAACTATGTAGCGACTCGCTACCCATACAAGTGTTTAACATGTTGTGTTAATACTACCCCTAATTTTGTGATTATAATAGCTAAAAAGACTAAAAGACACAGATAAAGAAATAAATACTTTAACATAGTATGATGGGCAGAGAACCTGGCAAGTAAATTTTGCTTTTAGCACAGGAGAGCTCAACATTCAACTATCAGGATTGTTTAACGCAATATCTGTGTTCAATAATTGTGTATGCAGGAAAAAACTGGTACGAAGTAGCAAAGGCATGTAATTAAATACCACAGAGATTAGAAATACTGCCATGTGAAGGGTACCATTTTTGTCCTGCCTTACTTGATTAGCATCCATAAACAGCAGTAACCTGATTATATCTGCATTTCCCTTATAAGCAGCCCTGAATATGTTAAAGAAGGTAGAAAATTACATTGTGCATAAAGCCAAACATCAAGATGTAGATCAAGGGTCCATTATATGCATTCCTTGTGAACAGAAGGCAAGTTGATTCTTCAGGATTGACAAGGGGGTACACTTAAGGTTTATATACACAAACTTTATACCACTCTAGTTTTGGATGCACCATAACTAGCCATGCAGTGAATGCACAGGTTTGTTAGAGTACATAATTATTAAGAGAAACTAAGGGGCAACCAAAGAAATACCACAGATGATCTGCAGGACGGTATATATAGCAGACTTCAGAACAAACAAATTGGTAACAGAAGATTATCATGTTATGTTTGCTCAGAACTCAATGTGGTTATCCATTTTCCAATGGTATTGTATCAGGGATTCATGGTAGCTATTAAGTTTTTGATATAAGCCGGCCAACAAATCTTGAAGTATCAAACAAAACCACACGATATGAGAATTTTTACTTGCATGAACAATCTGAGACAGCATTTTAGCCAGGATCTATAGATTCAAAATCAACTTTTTTGATATAGAGCATTGCTGGTGGCAATAGTATGTGAAGGCAAACATGCATTAATAAGGAAAAAAGTATTTCCCGTATTCATGTACCAGTGCAATGAGCTCCTTCCATCATTGTCCAAAGCATCAAAGTCTGCGCCATACTTCGAGACAATGTGATGCAAGAATGCTGTTTGGCCATACTGAGCTGCAACATGGACTGCCTAACATAATGTTCCAAAGGAAGAATAGTAAAGCATAAGGATTTACTCACGCTACAAAATTTTAAGCATAGAGTGGATGAATTATGCTGGATAGCACCAAACTTATGTTCTATTCACTAGTCTGACTCTAAATGGAAAGCTGGATGCTGCTAACAAGAATACAAAATCCAGCCTAGAAGCATGTCCCAAGCAGTTTTTTCCACACTTTTTGCTAGTATAGGTCTGTGCAGTAGCCCTAGCAACAGAATTTATCACTAGAGTTACTCACTTTCAATGATTTTCCAGTAGCAATAAATTGTTCCCATAGCAGCTACCGGAGAAATAATGCTTTAGGTCAAATCAACCAGAAAAATATATTCAACCAAATTACATTGATATAGCGCATTTACAGACAGCTAATCCCATCATAACCTATGTAATGTAATCAATTACTAAATAGAGATAAGCTCATGAATATTTGTTGTTATCTGCTTCAAAGTTCAAACACTCCGACTAGGGGTGGGCAAAAACGGGTTTGATACAAACCGGCTGAGAAAAGCTCGTGCATTCTTCTTTGCATCGAAAAAAAGTTCGGTGCTGGTACAAAAAAATTGTATACCACGGTTCCAATTTTGCACACCCTTAACTCCAACTCATAAAGCTGAACTGTCTGATCAGACAGTGATCAACATGCATCATGCAGTTTTTAATGGGCAAACAGATCATTCCAAAACCAACCTACTTCTACATGATATCGGCTTTAAGCTCCTCGCCAATCAGATACTCAATCCAACACATTGTACAGAACCCAAAGAGGATAATACGAATTCAGGACAACTATATAATTGCGTACCCGGTAGCCGCTCACATCGGCTGCCTCCAGCCTCGCGCTGTTGTCCAGCAGCACGTCTGCCACGGCCGTGGCCCCGCGCACCGCCGCCCAGTGCAGCGCCGTCTGCTGCGCAAGGTCTTCCGCGTTCACGTCGCCCCCATGCTATGAAAGACCAAAGAAGAGAGGACCGAGTAAAGCAGCGCCCAATTCGAGTTCGGAGAGGAGTGAAAAAGCGGACCTCGATGATGTAGAGCGCGACGTGTGGGTAGTTATTGAGAGCGGCCCACTGGAGCGCGTGGTAGCCGTTGCCATCGAGAGCGGTGAGCGACGCGGCGCCGCCTTCCCGCTCCACGAACCGCCGCAGTCGCTCCAGATCCCCGTACGCCGCGGCCGAGTAGACGTCCACAACGGGGTCTGGCTCCGCCCCGCTCGGCTTCTTCTGCTCTTCCTCCCCCTTCCTGGCCCCGCCGTCGGCCACCACAACCTCGATCTTCGCGACGCGGGATGACGACGACATGGCGCGGGCGGAGGAGCCTAGGGTTCTGGGCGGAGGAGCCTAGGGTTCTGGGCGGCGGCAGAGCTGGCTAGGCCGCGATTTCGTCGAGGCGACGTGATTCGATGGGGATGGCGACCACCGACAAGGCGACAACGGAGCGGCCGCCGGTGGACAAAACTTCCGATGGAGGTCAGAAGAGTGACGGGGCGGAAGTGGAACACGGGGATATGATCGGGGACAGTTCAGCTGGAGAATCGGACGGCAGTAGCAGATGCAATGAATGTTGGGGCGTGTTTGGTTGGCCGGACGCCCATTTCTCGCACCGCGCGGGAAAAATTAATCTCGTTTGGAGGGTTGGGTCCCATAAAATTGTACATCGTATGGTTTTTAAAGCCGGCTAAAATTTGGACCACTGAGAATGCGGATTTGGACGTTTCCACGGGGACTCGTCCGGTGGCTGCAAGTTCTTCCTCGTGGATGCAACTCAGTCAGCTATACTTTACTCCATAAACAAAATCATGCACCGATTTAAGATAAATTGTACATAAAAAAGATGTGAATCGATGTTACGAATCCATTCCGAGATGGTTCCTAGTTTCGATGATCTTTTAGGATCTATTTCGTATTTATGTTTATACGTTTTCTAAACGAATTTTTCAAATTCTTCATGCACGGGCGACAGTTTGAAATTTCCTTTTGATGTAACTTCGCCTCACCGTATCACATAACTTTTGTGTTGTGAGTTTTTCGTTTTGACATTTATAACTACGAAGATCTAAACTGTCTATTTTACGTACGTACACGTAGATCTACTCGTATAGCAATGTCAAAACAGAAAACTTACAATATCAAAATTGTGTGAAATGATGAAATGAAGTTTCCCCTCAAAGGAAATTTTAAATGATCAACTGTGTGTGACGAATTTGGCAAATTCATTCAAAAACTCTGAAAGAGAAAACGACATAGCGTTTCAAACACTTAACGAAATTATAAATTGCTCGCTGCAATGGATTCATAACATCGAGAAGCAGCCTTTTCATGTACAACTTATGTCGAATGGAGACATAGTTAGGTAGATTAGAAAGGATTAAGATCAAATATGTTAGATTAGAGGGGTAACATTTATTGTCTATTGCGTGCAGCGAGGAACCAAACGTCGGGCTGTTTCGGAGGGAAACGAACCAAACGAAAGCACAAAGTTAGTCAAAGTCAAGTCTTTCCCCATGAAGCATCTAGCGGGTCAAAAAGGAAAAACGAAAAACAGAGACTCGAATAACCAAACACGCCTTAGATGGATTGTCATTCTTATACCAGGTTGTAAAGTGTGTACGCGCTATCACTTTTCGTGACACCTCTGCGCATCTAGAAGTACTAGTTGAATGGTCGTACCTTGTTACAGTTTTTTATATTTTTATAATTTACACATGGCATACAAATTCACATAAATATTTGCATATATAAAAAATAGCCATGTAAGAAAACTATTGCATCCATTACACACCGGTGAAATCTCTAGTTGGGTATTCCGTGAGGAGGATACAACCGGCTTTTTTAGTAGTTACTTCAGTTTGTTTTGTGTTTTTTGCCATATACGGTGGGAGGAGGGGTAGGATGGATGATGGAACCGTGTGGTTTTCTTACATGCAGCAGTTCCGGATGGGAATGATGATTATAGAACATTAGTTGAATGCTAGTTTTTTCTATTCTTAATTCGCACATGTCATACATGTAAACATAAAAGCCACCAAAATATTTACATATATAAAAAGTATTCGTGTACAAAAACGGTTGCATCCATTACATTATGGTGGAATCTCCGGTTAGGTATTCTGTGAGGAGGATATGGTCACTTTTTCGTATTAGTTCTCCAGTTTGTTTTGTGATTTTCTGTCATATATGGTGGGAGGAGGGGCATGATGGACGACGGAATCACATGGTTTTCTTACTTGCTATAGTTCACAATGGAAATGGCGATTATAGAACATCAGTCACTCCTTGCACAATTCTTAACCTTGTATATGAAGAGAGTATTATAGTAACTCAAGGCCCAAGCTATAATCATCTCTAATAAGAGTACATTAAGTGGCCAAAAATACGTTGCCATCACTGAACTTATTGGGTTGTTTCTACTCTTGCATGCATACACACAAGAATACACCTCTTCTTAAGATCCACCTAGAAACCAAGTACATTGAAAAGAACTTTGCCATGGAGATCTTAACCTACAAAAGTTGTATCCAACAATAATCAAAAGTACATTGCAATCATTTATGAAAGGATCGTATGGGCACCTAGAGGGGGGTGAATAGGTGCTACTCCAAATTTTACTCTTAATCAAATTAGGGTTTGACACAAAAGGTAAATTCTCTAGATTATGCAACTAAGGTGAATTTACCTATATGTCAACTAGCACAGAACTATGCAAGAACTAGAGATGTAAAGTGCGGTAAAGGATAGAGGTAACCAAAGTGGAGCGCTCGGAGACACAAGGATTTGTTTCCCGTAGTTCCTTCCTTTTGAGGGGAAGTACGTCTACGTTTGTAGAGGGGGTGGTATCAAACCACCAACGCCACGAGAGGCCTCCCTTATTCTCCGATGAACCTCACCCCAAAGGTTTCGATTCACCTTCCACTATAACGGCAACCTTCGAGGTGGAAGCCGGCACCTTTACAACAAGTTCGAGGCACACATCCACAACCTAATTGGAGGCTCCCGAATACAAGCAAGTTGTCAAACAATCAAAGACAAGCTTGTAAGACCAAATCACAAGCTAGGGTTTCCAAGGAAACCCTAGAACAAAGGGCCATCAAGTGAATGAGGGGGAAATGGAAATCTCTCTTGGTGAAGTAGTAGATCAAGGCCTCCTCCTTCGATTCTCCAAAGATCAACGACTTTGGATGGTTGAGCGAAGAGTTCTTGTGGATTTGGTGGCTCAAATGGTGATGCTTTTCTTGAACTGGACGAGCAACTTCCAAGGTAGAAGAAGGGGCCTATTTATAGGGCCCCTGGAATTAGAGCCGTTGGGAGCCACTTACCCTGGACAGTCCGGTAAATACAAGCCAGACAGTCCGGCCAGCCGGACACTCCGGTTGACACCCGCCGGATACTCCGGCGTGGCAAAGTTTCCGACCTGTGTCCGCATCAAGTCCGGGAGGAGTCCGAGGAGGCATTCTGAATGTCCAGGAAGATCGATAAGCCCCTGGGCCGGACACTCCGGGGCAAACTCACCAGACACTCCGGCCGGAGAAGATTCCGGCCAGATTCCGGATCGTGTCCGTGAGGAGTCCGATATGGTGATCTGAATGTCCAGGAAAGATGCCCACATCGCAGGGGCGGAAAGTCCGGACGGATCCAACCGGACAGTCCGGCCTGGGGCGGACACTCCGGTGAAGATCAGCCGGACAGTCCGGTTGGGACAGGTTTCTTAGCACAAACAAGATTCAGGGAAGCTCTTTTCCTTACAGCAACAACTCTCAACAATCCGATATCTCCTGCAACATTTAACAACAGATTAACCTATCCAAGTGTTGTCAACAAACATCAAAATAATAGGAAGGGCATAAATGCCCTTTCAATCTCCCCCTTTTTGGTGTTTGATGACAACCCAAGGATTTGCAAACAGGATAGGTAATAAAATTCACAATAGGAGATATACAAAAAAATAGTGAGGCTCCCCCTAGATGTGTGACCATTTTAGCTTTGCACATCCTCACTAGTTTTTGTAGCTAACAAGGTATGACATGATAATAACCACTAGAATGATAAGTTAGGCATAACAAAGTTGTTAACAAAACCGGGTAAGCATGTCACAACACACAACTGATTTCAACACAACATCGTACTCAAACAAGTAAAGTAAGATAGCGAACACGAGGCTTGAAAGAGGCAAATCGAAATAACGTGAAGCACTCGTGTACCCATGCAAATCCCGGCAGCAACCTAATAAAGGGGCAGCTTCTCCCCCTTTGGCATCGAGACGCCAAAAAGGGAAAAGAGCACAACTAAAACGTCCCCAAAGCCAACTCTAGCCATTGAAGTCGTAGTCGGCATCCTCCTCCTCATCCTCATCCTCATCCTCGTCGTCATCCTCACCCTGATGATCACCCTGAGTCGAGCTCTGACCGTGAGGGTGAGAAGAAGAAGTCATGTCCTCAAACATGGACCAGTCCACACGACCCTGACTCTAGTGACCGCAGGAAAGAGTGCCATCTGATGCCTGCTGCTGAGAGGGATCAACATCCATGGGCTGGTTGATCCGCTTGAGTTCCTTCATGATATTCCTATTATCCTTGTATGCCTCATACTGTCCATGGCGAATGTCAATGTTCTGGCATAGGAGAAGCTTCTTCCACCAGGAGGCCTTCTTCACTTTCTTGTGTACTTCCTCCTTAGAGGTGGTGAAGTGAAATGCATTGCTGGCATGCTTCATGCGAGGGCCACGGGTCACAGCCTCCGGAACCTCCTCATCATCACTGTCAAAATCATCTGCATCCACCACATCATCCTCAAATATGTCCTGAGCAGGGGGTAGCCACGAGGAGCCTTGGTGGTAGGGGCAGCCTTCCTCTATAGCTTGGCAGGAAGGTGTGGAACACGATCAGTGTAGAGCAATGGAGTGGCAGGAGCCTGAGCAACAATCAGCTTCATCACATAGGGAGCAAACAGAGGGCACTTATTGTTAGTGATGCACTTGTACAAGTCCTAATAGATGAAATCCATGACATCAATAGCACCACCTTGGTGGTCAGGACCATGAGTATACACAGAGTGAGCATGTGCCATAAGATTGATTTCTGCACCTCTCATCTCATCCTTGTTGCCCGCCTTGGGAGTGAGTGTATGGCGAAACATGCGAAGCAGAATGTTGTAGATGAGCTTGATGTTGATGGTTTGGCCAGCCACACCATTCCGAGAGTAGATTGGGGCCAACATCTGCTTGTCATATGCCTGACCATGAACATGCATTCTGAGACCACTGGGAGCATTGGGATTGAAAGGCAATCCAAGAATCTGTGCAAACTGAGCCATGCTGGAGCGGCACCTAGTAGTGCCAGAGATCCACTCAAGGGGAATATCCGTAGTGTCCCCAAAGACCACTGTAGCATAGAACTGCTGGACCAACTCAACATTATAGTCTTCTTTTACTTGAAAGATGGTGTGCAGCCCCATCTTCTCTGTCACCCACAGAGCGTCCTCAAAGTACCTGTGTGTATGGAGCTTCTCGAGATCCAACCACTGCATGGGGCACACAGCAGTCCTGAACCCACAAAATACCTCAAAGAAAAGCAGGGCTTGTTCATTTCTCCAGAAGCGATCATCATCCGAGGTGCGAGGCAGAGAGTAGAACCGTTGGACTCTCATCTCCACAAACTCCTCGGTACCCAAATCTGCCAGAGTGGTCAATGCTTCAAACCTCATGCGCTTGGCTTCATCCCTTTTTAGTTTTCTGACCTTTTCCTGTTTTGCTGCAGCACGGTCACGAGCAGCCTGTCTCACCATAGAAGGATCTACATGAACGTCAAACTCTTCATCACGGAACCTGCGAGGATGTGCCTGCTTAGCGGCCCTAGGCCGACGAGGACGAGAACCACCTGTGAGATCAGAGTAGAAGGATAGCATATGGGGTAAGCACACTTGTCCAGAAGATACAAACATGTAGTAGTAGTCAAAGTAATGCAGGAGCTGAAGTGGCAGAGAACACCCGGACTGTCCGGCAAAATCATCCTGGAGACTCCGCCACGACCGGACATTCCGGTGCATAATAACCGGACATTCTGGCGGACCGGAGTGTCCGGCCCGTACACGCCGGACATTCCGGCTGGAGTCTTGACGATTTTAGGGGCAGTTCGAGTGTCCTCAACCATTGCAGATCGGGATTGCTAGGACCACTACCAGGACTAGTATTGCACGCTATATGATGTATCCATGGATCTAGGTGAGACATAGCCCCCAAAAGTTCATCTAGATCAAACCCTAGGTATGGGAAGGGGAGGGGCACTATACCAGCATCCATGGTGTCCTTCACCGAAGGGGAAAGGATCCCAGCGGCAAAGGGAAGAGAATGGCCGGCGGCAACGGCTGGATCCGGGGTGGAGGAGCCCTCCCGGTGGCGTCCTTGGTCAGGGGCAGCAGGCAGAGAGCAAGAGGGAGTCGGGGGAAGAAGGAGGACTGAACCGTCCACTTCTCCCCGACCCCCTATTACGATTTGGAAACTGCCGGGGCCGGAGTGTCCGGGTGATATTCACCGGAGTGTCCGGCCCGGCCGGAATGTCCGGAGTGAATCAAGCGGAGAGTCCGGTCTGGCCGGATACTCCGGTTGGTTCAGGGCGGACAGTCCGGCCTCCACGCGACCAAAAACCCCAGTTTCAATTAGTGGACAAATGTGTGGCTAGAGGAGCATGTTTAGAGATGAGGAAAGGCCTGGGATTCAGATGATGTACTGTGAAGAACCAAGAAAACATCGATTTTCAAGAAAAAGTCAAATTAAGTTCCAAATCAAAACGGACCAAGAACCAACTCTTCAATAAGAAGAGTGCGATGGCCAAGGCCATCATGTAAGAGTTTGTGGCATGACACCGCGAAGAATTATCCTTGGGTTCATAACCACTACTTATCAATGAAACTCACATATCACAAAATGATATTAATAGTATTGAATTTATTAATGTTGGCATTATGGGGGAGGGATAGTCCAATGTATTAGGACCACACCCCCCCTATCTCCATGCCTGCACCTACACCAAATATGGGTCAAGACATAGGTGAATATGCAAGGTAATCAAGTCAAGCTCCTATAATCCACGATATTTAGTTCATTCCTCAAATAACAAAATCTTGCTTCATCAAGTGGCTTCGTGAAAATGTCGCCAAGTTGGTCTTTGGTTGACACATATGATAGCTCAATATCACCTCGGGCAACATGATCTCTAATGAAGTGATGACGAATCTCAATATGCTTTGTCCTTGTATGATCCACTGGGTTATATGCAATCTTGATAGCACTTTCATTGTCACATAGAAGAGGCACTTTGTCACAATGGACACCGTATTCCTTTAAAGTTTGCCTCATCCATAGCAATTGTGTACAAGCACTAGCAGCTGCCACATACTCGGCTTCGGCGGTGGAAAGGGATATACAATTTTGCTTCTTAGAAGACCAACACACCAAGGACCTCCCAAGGAATTGGCAAGCCCCAGAGGTTGATTTTCTATCATCCTTGTCACCAGCCCAATCCGAATCCGTGTACCCACAAAGAGATAAAGTTGAGCCCCTAGGATACCAAATACCATAGTTTGGGGTATGAACCAAATATCGAAAGATTCTCTTAACCGCCATCAAATGGCTTTCTTTAGGAGCCGCTTGATATCTTGCACACACTCCTACACTCAACACAATATCGGGTCTAGATGCACAAAGATAGAGCAAAGAGCCAATCATGGATCGATATACCTTTTGATCCACATCTTTACCATTTGGATTTAGTTCAAGATGAGTCTTTGTTGCCATGGGAGTGGGAGCTCCATTTAGGTCTTTCATGTTGAATCTTTTGAGCATATCTTGAGTATACTTGGCTTGGTTGAAGAATGTCCCTCCTCTTACTTGCTTGATCTCAAAGCCAAGAAAAAATCTCAATTCTCCCATCATAGACATCCTGAACCTGTCAGTCATAAGCCTTGAGAATTCATCATTAAAAGCTTTGTTAGATGAGCCAAAGATAATATCATCTACGTAGATTTGGCATACAAAAGTTCCCCATTGACCTTCTTAGTAAAAAGAGTGGGATCGATTTTCCCAACCTCAAACCCACAATCTAACAACAACTCTCTAAGGTGCTCATACCACGTGCGTGGGGCTTGTTTGAGCCCATAGAGTGCCTTATCGAGTTTGTAGACGTGGTTTGGGAAGTTGGGATCCTCAAACCCCGGGGGTTGTTTCACATATACCAACTCATGCAATGGACCATTAAGAAATGCACTTTCTACATCCATTTGTTGTAGTTTAAATTTATGATGAGCCACATAAGCAAGAAGGATACGGATGGACTCAAGACGAGCCACAGGTGCATAAGTCTCTCCATAATCAATGCCCTCAATTTGAGAGAACCCTTATGCAACCAATCTTGCCTTGTTCCTTATCACAATTCCATGCTCATCTTGCTTGTTCTTGAAAATGGCAATCTTTTGGCTTCTCCACTAACTTCCATACTTTGTTTCTCTCAAAGTTGTTGAGCTCTTTGTGCATTGCATCCAACCAATCCGAATCTTCAAGAGCTTCCCATACTTTCTTTGGTTCCACCATGGAAATGTGTGCTTGGTGCTCACCAAAGTTCTTCAATTGTGCTCGAGTAGATATCCCTCTTCTTACATCTCCTACCACATTCTCCAGAGTGTGGTCACTTAATTCCAAAATTCTATCCATTCTAGCTTGGCGACGAGTTTCGATTTCTTGTTGTTTCTTGCGGGAATCGCTTCATCATATTGGTCCTCGTCATGACCATCACCTTGACCTTGATCGTCATTGGAGATATCCTCTTCTACAGGAGGCGGAGATTGACCTTGGTCTTGATCAAGCCCTCGACTGGCTAGGTATTCGGCTGTTCTTGTGGCAGTTTGTACAGATCTTCCTTGTGTAATGGCCTTAGCACCACTGGACATTCTGGCAAACGGAGACTCAATCACTTCTTGGTTAGAGGCATCTTCTTGATCAGTGGGTCGAGGGTCCACAACTTGTTCTTGGTGTGGGTCATTATCCCCTTCGACCGGAGCTTGTGGATGTTGTGAAGATGAGGGCTCCACTTGAGTAGAGCATAGTTCTTCTCGATCCGCCATAAGGGGTTCCTCAATAGGACGGATGAAGCCCGCACCCATTATTCCTATGGCTTCCTGAGGCATTTCATCATCTACATCACAAACATCAACACGTCCCGCTTGGGGACCATCATATTCTTCAAACTCCACACTACAAGATTCGATGACAACTCCAAAGAGCATGTCATAGTCTCTATAAGTGTGGGATTCGAGACCATAACCAACAAAAATACCCTCTAATGCTTTGGAATCAAACTTGGACAAACGAATACCCTTGATACGATAGAAGCACTTACAACCGAACACCCGAAAGTATGAGACGTTGGGCTTGTTACCGGTAAGTATCTCATAAGGGGTCTTAATCAATTCTTTGCGGAGATAGAGACGGTTCGAAGCATGGCATGCGGTGGAGATGGCTTCAGCCCAAAAATTGTATGGAGACTTAAACTCCGCCAACATGGTCCTTGCCATATCAATAAGAGTCCGGTTCTTCCTCTCAGCTACACCATTTTGTTGAGGGGTATATGCAACGGAATATTGATGTTTTATTCCCTCATCACTAAGAAATCCATTCAATGTGTAGTTCTTGAATTCGGTACCGTTGTCACTTCTTATTGTCAATACCGGGACATTGTGTTGGCGTTGAGCCATGTTGATGAAGTCAATGAAGTTCTCTTGGGTCTCACTTTTTAGCTTGAAGAAATATACCCAAGTGTATCTTGAGTAGTCATCAACAATTACCAGACAATATTTCTTCCCACCAAGGCTTGCATGAGAGGGAGGACCAAAGAGATCCACATGAAGGAGCTCCAAGATCCTCTTTGACTTGATGTAGTTCTTTGGCTTGTGGGGAGAGTCATGCATTTTTCCTTCCACACATGCTCTGCAAACACGATCTTTGGCAAAGCAAACATTTTCTTTTAGTCCAACAATATGACCATCCTTGTGAAGGCTTTGCAAAGTTCTCATGTTGACATGGGCTAGGCGGCGATGCCATAGCCAACCCACGTCGGCTTTTCCGAATAGGCACATCGGACTTGTTGTGGTTTTCCCCGAGAAGTCCACCACATACAAGTCATCTTCGACGTACCCAACGAAAGCAACCTTTAGAGACTTTCTCCACAAGAGGATCACAATATCAACATCAATAAAGACGGCAAAACCCATCTTTCCTAGAGCACGGACTGAAAGTAAATTATACCCAAGGGTCTCAACAAGCATGACGTCCACGAGAGTGATATCGTGTGCAACCACAACTTTGCCGAAACCCATTACCTTAGATTTTGACTTGTCGGCATATGTAACGGATATTTGATCAACATTTGGTCTCAATTCCTTGACACTAGACGCGCTTCCGGTCATATGACTAGTGCATCCACTATCAAGCACCCATTTTGACCCCCCGGAAGCATAGGTCTACAAAAGACCAAACTAGTTCTTAGGTACCCATTTTTAGTGGGTCCTCTTTTGTTAGCAACAAGGGTCTTGGGAACCCAAATAGACCATGCAATATAACCATCCAAAGGGCCAACATATTTTGCATACACATCACCATAATAATCACGCATTAAGACATAGTGAGGGTTAGCACTTCCCGCACAGTCATCATGAAACATAGTTTTTCCACTTGTGGTCTTACTTCCCACAATGAACTTGTTCTTTTCTTGGGCGGGCTTGGCCTTCTTCTTCTTGTTGTTCTTATTCTTCTTGGCTATAGAGACAAAGCCAATGCCCCCTTTTTCACCATTTGACCTTTGCGTGTTTAAGAGATCATCAATAGACTTGTTTCCTTTGGGAAAGGAGGTCTTAGCTAGCTTTTTCTTCAACCTAGCATGTTCTTCAAGAGTATTTGTACAACTAGAAGGAATGAATGTACTAGGTGAGGGGGTATTGATCAATTGAGTTTGAAGCTTTTCATGAGACTTTGTGAGTGACAATAGTTCACTTTCCAAGGCCTTGTGAGCCTTGTCAAGTGTCCTAAAATCCTCGGCAAGTTTTCCATGAACAACACCAAACTCAATCTTATCCTTTTTATCCTTTTTGTATTTAGCACTAGCATGATCACGTTCCTTGATGAGTTTATTAATAATGAGATCATTAGCACCATCAAGGCCCTCTAGTTTGGTTTCAAGAGATATTATAGTTTCTTGTTCTTCTTCTAGAGCATTATTAAGAGCTTCTATCTCAATCATGTGCTCTCTTCCTAATTCACATCTCTCATCTAAAAGTTCTTGTGTGTGTGAGAGTTGATTTAAGAGGTCCACAACATGTTTCTTGTGTTCCCCTTGCAAGTTATTCATGAACACATCAAAAGCAACTAGTTCCTTTTTGACCTCAAGAGATAACTCATCATCAAAATCATCATTGATTAAAGAAGTGGAGTGTGATGATGATAATACCTCCGTTCCTCTTGCCATAAGACAAGTGACGTTCTTGTTGGAGAGGTTCTCATTTGGAGAGTCGAAGAGTGAGAATGAAGGAGTAGAGGTGGTGGCAAGAGCCGCCACACCATTTGGTTTATCCTCATCTTCCTCTTCTTCATCATCATCGGAGGAGAACTCTTCATGTGTGATCAAAGAAATTTCTCCCGGCTTCTTGTTGGTTGAGTTCCTCTTGACGAAAGGTTTCTTGTAGGGAGCTTTAGAGGTCTTCTTCAACAAAAGTTTACCACCATTATCTTCTCTTTTCTCATAGGGACAATCTGCAACGAAGTGATAGCGGTCACCACAGTTGAAGCACGTTCTCAACTTGGAACCACTATCTCTTCTTCCATTGGTGTTGTTTCTTCGTTGCATTTCCATCTTGGCTTTGGCGGGATCTTTCCAAAAGTTTCTTGCATAGAAGGCCATGTATTCACCATGAGCTACCTTGACATCTTCGGGGTGGCTCATAGAAAGTCCCTCATCACTTCCTTCATCTTCATCATATTCCACAACCTTGGCCTTCAAGGCAAGATTGACACCGCTATTCATTCCAATGACACGAGCTCGGGCGTCTTTGGCATTCTTGGCAGCGACCTTGAAGGCAGCCATCTCTTGCATCACTTCATTGGAGGTCATGAGATGGTAATTATGTCTTCCTTGGAGACTCTTCAAGTCAGTAGGCTCAAAAGGCATGAGTGCACTCACATACTTCCTCTTGATCCAAGCATCATCAATGTGAGAGGCACCAACATTCCTAAAGGCGGTGGCTGTGGATTTGAGTCTTCGGTACATGTCTTCATGATCCTCACCATCCTTCATGAAGAACCCTTCGGCCTCATTGCTTAGGGCATCATATCTATTTCTTCTCATACTCTCGTTGCCAACAAACAAGTCAATGAGAGCATCCCAAACTTCCTTGGCGGTGTTGTAATGCTCAATGTGGGGAAAATCCTTTGGCCCTACACCAAGTTGAATCATGTGCAAGGCAGTCGCATTGAGTTGGCTATTGACCACTTCTCTTCTAGTCAAGTTGGTTGGATCCTCAATTTTGAGTCCTTCAATAATGTTCCACAAGTCAATGCAAGAGCTGCGCACATGAGATTTCATTAAAACTTGCCATTGAGCAAAGGAATGTGCAGATAACTTAGGTGGGTCTCCTCTATTATTTATATGTGGATGTGGGATAGGAGGGTCGAGAGAGTACCATCCAGGGACCGCATGGAACTCTTCTTTCCCATCACCCCTTTTGGTGGTGGAGTTAGTGGAATTATATTCATCCCCCGCCACCTCCTCCAAGGGCTTAGCCTTTGGGTTAGGTGGTGTTTCCTCTCGAGAGGGAGGAGGTGAGGTTTGCTTGTCCTTAACAAGTTTCTCAACGAGTTGACGCAATTGTTGGATCTTGTTGCCCAGCGTAGAGCTCAAGCTTGTTTCCAACTTCTTGAGATCTACCATGGTCACCGAATGGCTATCCTCACTTTCTCCTTCCCCGGTGGTGGCCATAATCTCTTAGGCGGTTAAGCCCGAATAAAGAGCCGAGGCTCTGATACAAATTGAAAGGATCGTATGGGCACCTAGAGGGGGGGTGTGAATAGGTGCTACTCCAAATTTTACTCTTAATCAAATTAGGGTTTGACACAAAAGGTAAATTCTCTAGATTATGCAACTAAGGTGAATTTACCTATATGTCAACTAGCACAGAACTATGCAAGAACTAGAGATGTAAAGTGCGGTAAAGGATAGAGGTAACCAAAGTGGAGCGCTCGGAGACACAAGGATTTGTTTCCCGTAGTTCCTTGCTTTTGAGGGGAAGTACGTTTACGTTTGGAGAGGGGGTGGTATCAGACCACCAACGCCACGAGAGGCCTCCCTTGTTCTCCGATGAACCTCACCCCAAAGGGTTCGATTCACCTTCCACTATAACGGCAACCTTCGAGGTGGAAGCCGGCACCTTTACAACAAGTTCGAGGCACACATCCACAACCTAATTGGAGGCTCCCGAATACAAGAAAGCTGTCAAACAATCAAAGACAAGCTTGTAAGACCAAATCACAAGCTAGGGTTTCCAAGGAAACCCTAGAACAAAGGGCCCTCAAGTGAATGAGGGGGAAATGGAAATCTCTCTTGGTGAAGTAGTAGATCAAGGCCTCCTCCTTCGATTCTCCAAAGATCAGCGACTTTGGATGGTTGAGCGAAGAGTTCTTGTGGATTTGGTGGCTCAAATGGTGATGCTTTTCTTGAACTGGACGAGCAGCTTCCAAGGTAGAAGAAGGGGCCTATTTATAGGGCCCCTGGAATTAGAGCCGTTGGGAGGCACTTACCCCGGACAGTCCGGTAAATACAAGCCGGACAGTCCGGCCAGCCGAACACTCCGGTTGACACCCGCCGGATACTCCGGCGTGGCAAAATTTCTGGCCTGTGTCCGCATCGAGTCCGGGAGGAGTTCGATGAGGCATTCTGAATGTCCAGGAAGATCGATAAGCCCCCTGGGCCGGACACTCCAGGGAAAACTCACCGGACACTCCGGCCGGAGAAGATTCCGGCCAGATTCCGGATCATGTCCGTGAGGAGTCCGATATGGTGATCTGAATGTCCAGGAAAGACGCCCACATCGCAGGGGCGGAAAGTCCGGACGGATCCAACTGGACAATCCGGCCTGGGGCAGACACTCCGGTGAAGATCAGCCGGACAGTCCGGTTGGGACAGGTTTCTTAGCACAGACAAGATTTAGGGAAGCTCTTTTCCTTACAGCAACAACTCTCAACAATCTGATATCTCCTGCAACATTTAACAACAGATTAACCTATCCAAGTGTTGTCAACAAACATCAAAATAATAGGAAGGGCATAAATGCCCTTTCAATGCAACAACATGGGAACGAGAAAACAAGTTCATCGATATGAGATCGAGATCGAACAAAGGTATGGAGATACCATAGATAAAATCTCAAATGAACTAGGTATCAAGTGTCAAAGGGAATGGGAAACGACATTGATGGCCAAAGGACATTATCATCGTGGAATGCACAGGGGTCATATGGGCATCCCGGTCCCTCTATTGATCATTGATGGAGATCATGTCTTTGCTATTCCTGAGCTGTGGGGAAATACACTTAAGGGTACGATGAGCTAGAGATCCTCTGTAAGTTGGAATCACCATATGAAAGAGAAAAGGAAACCAGAAAAGTTCCGTGAGAGAACCAGAATCGTTCCGGGAAGTTCCAAAGTCGTTCGGAGGAAATCGAAAGGGGACGGAAAGGTGTTTCAGGTCAAATCAGATTTTTTAATATGTATTTACATATTAATTAATGTAATTAATATTAAATATAATATTAAAATCTAATTTGAAAGGGTATTATCCTAGGGAAAAAAGGCCCATGAGGGAAACCACAAGAGGGAAGGGCCAAAAGGGCCAAGGCCTAGCTGCCACATGGGGCCCACCTGGCCAGCCTTGTTGTGCGCGGGGTGGGGCCCATCCCTAGTCGGCTGGCCCATGGTGCCCTAGAGGCCCATGGCGCCTCCCCCTCTCTCCCTTGTTTAGTCCCACATGGGAAACCCAAAGGGGAGCGAGGTGGGAAGGGCACACCTCCCTCCCCCTATATAAAGGGGTGCCCATGGGTGGGAATAAAAACATCAAATAGAGAAGTCCTTTGGTTGACTTTCTCTCTTCTCTCTCTCTCTCTTGTGACAATGGCCCCCATGTATGGGATATGCGAACAAGGCGCACCTGCAGCACACCGTTGTGCTATAGGGATTTCAAGCCGGAGATCTACTTTCACACTCTTGATGGGATCGGGGAGCCAGAGGTTGTCATCGTACACCGTATATGTATGAAACCGCGAGGGGCCACACTTGGGGCACCTTGGATGTCGTGAGCCGGAGCTGCTGCACGATGAAGATGGAGCAAGGGGTGACCTGCGAGGAGCATCGCGACCTTGAGGTCAGTCACGAGTTTGACTACTTCAACCACGTTCCCCTCAGAATGTTAACCGCGTACGGTCTACAAGGGTATGTATTCTTTACGCTTCGGTCGTTACTGCATTACTACATAGATAGATCTTGGGTGTTAGGGAGTTCCAACGTAGGAAGTTTTTGTTTTCTACTAGGGAACCCAGTGGTATCAGAGCCGATCTATGCGCATGAGTGTTGTACGGCTAGTGTGCACAAGTAGTGTGCGGTCATTGATCCCTTAGTTGTTACCCTCCAACGTGTACTTGTTTATATCACGGTATTGTTTGATGAAGCGGCCCGGACCGATCTTACGCGTATTCGTACGCGAGACTCGTTCCACGCTCGACATACGGCTTATCCCATATAAGTGGCTAGAGGGTGTCTATCTCTCATTCAATAGTTGATATGGCATTTACAATAGAGGGCCCCGAAAGGGGTGTAGTAGAGACAACTATTGGATCCATGTTGTGGCTGGAAAGTTCGTAGATTAAAATGGTCCTATTAAGAAAGCCCTAATAACCACGTAAAACTTGCAAAAGATAAAGTAGATGCGTCTAACTTTGTTTTGCAGGAGGGTTTGTGTTATGATATGGTATTGGTCATTATGAAGGTAAAGTAGTTTACTTTTCTATTACTATGTAGTATAGTAATATCCATCATTCCGATGGACGACATGCTGGTGGCGTCATGGACTTGGCGTCAAACCAGGGGCAAGATGGAGATCATGCCGGAGCTCTCAATGGAGATCAAGGCGCAAGAAGAAAGACCATATCATATCACAATATACATGTGATGTTGATACTTGTTTTATATATTATTATATGCTAGTATCAGATACTCAACGGTAGCAAATAAGATAATCCCTAACTAATTCCAATGATAGTGTTCTCCTTGTGTGTGCACGACCAAGAAAGTTCTCCGTTATGAGGCAGACCATGACGATCAGGTGTCAGACATATCTGCATTCGCATACAATGGATGTAAGCCATGTTGCACTGCAAATACACAAGAGTTAGATTTGGCGAGCCTAGCATGTGTAGACATGGCCTCGGAACACAGGAGTCCAAAAGGTCGAGCATGAGTCACATGGTTGATGTGATTGACATTGGGTAATGTCTACCTTTGAAACTACATTGCCGGCCGTGACGATCAGGGGTGGTGTAGCGGATTGGGATCATGTGATCACTAAAATCGTCCAAGGTATGACAATCTTAGTGGGAGCTCAATTAGGATTGAACTCATATTATGAACTTAGTCTATATGTCTATTTGCAAATATCTTAGTAGATCATGGCCCATCCCATTAAGGTCCTTTGCGACCATGGGAAATTTCTTGCTTGATGTGGAACTTAGCAAAATGGTCAAACTTCATTGATTAATACCCACGCCTAAGGGATATCCTCGTAATAAGATGATCTTCTCTTCTTGATATAGTAACCATTAGAAGATAATCCGACGACTCCATAATATTTTTGTTTTCTCCATAATCATTGATACGTCCATTTTGCATCACTATTCTATGTCTTAATTCACTATTATTCATTGATATATTTCGTATTGAGAGGTGATACTTATGTTATTTCATCTGTTTTTGCATGGTTGATGACTTTTGGAGCATGGACCACTGCAGTCAGGATTCTGATGGAAAATGTGCTGTTTGGAGGCAAATTCGCGAAGATCAGAAAATCCAGGAAAATATACGGAAAATCCTATTTTTCTAGAAGACTCAGGATGACAGAAGATGGAGTGGAGGTGGGCCACAGGGGGCCCACACCACCCCATGGCGCGGGCAAGCCTAGGCCGCGCCAGGGAGTGGTGTGGCCGCCCTGGCCCACTCCAGCCTCTCCCCTCTGGCGTATATCAACCTCCCGAAACCCTAAGACTCCGGGAGCGACCACAGAAAGATTCCGCCGCCTCTGCGGGGCGGAAAACACCGAGAGAGAAAGATTTCTCCGGCAGACAGATTTCTATCGGGGGAATTCCTTCCCGGAGAGGGGAGATCGTCGCCATCAACACCACCATCAAGCTGGACTTCATCGGGATCATCATCATCATCACCACCATCATCACCATCAGCACCCTCATCACCATCTCCATATTGCTGTAACAATTGGTTGAATCTTGCTATAGTTAATAGGGGAAACTTTCCTGGTGTTGATTACTCTTTGTAGTTGATGCTATTGAGTGAACATTGAATTATTGTTTATGTTCAGGTTGTTATTCATCATTATTTCATCTCTGATCATGATCCATATGATGTCTTGTGAGTAGTTCTTTTTGTTCTTGAGGACATGGGAGAAGTCTTGTTGTTAGTAGTGGAGTTGCGTTGAGAAAGATTCAATAGATTGTTATTTAAGTTGTGGTGTACTTCTTCTAGTGGTGTCATGTGAACGTCGACTACACGACACTTCACCTATATGGGCCTAGGGGAATGCATTGTGTATTTGGCTACTAATCGTAGGGGTTGCCAGAGTGACAGAAATCTGAACCCCCGTTAGGAAACCATTGCACAAGGGACGTAAGGGTCTTAGAGTTTAAAGCTGTGGTTAGGTTTCTACCTTAATTACTTTCTTGTACTTACAGACGTTTGCAAGGGGGTTTAATCACAAGTATGTATTAAGTCTTGGATGGGGCGGTACATTAGCACAGGTTCACCCACACAACACTTAGTAAGCTAGAGAAGATTAATCAACTATATCAAGCGAAAGCACTTGACAGTCTTCCCATGTGTCCTCGAGAACGTTTGGTCATCTATAGAAATACAACCGGCTTGTCCTTCGCTGCATAAAGGATTGGGCCACTTGCTACATTTATTCCTACTGTCTTTTATTTACTCGTACTTTGTTTACTTG
This sequence comes from Avena eriantha, assembly GCA_910589775.1. NCBI lineage: Eukaryota > Viridiplantae > Streptophyta > Magnoliopsida > Poales > Poaceae > Avena > Avena eriantha. Next base: position 358,444,219 of record OU342743.1, read on the forward strand.
CTTTATCAAAACCCCCTAAAAATCAGTTTGCTAAGTATTTGCAGAGAATTCCTGATCCATACCACTAGCCAGCACCTTCTGCTCCTCGTTGGGTTCGACACTCTTACTTATCAAAAATACTGCGATACACCCCCTATACTTGTGGGTCATCAAGACTATTTTCTGGCGCTGTTGCCGGGGAGTGAAGCACTATTGGAGAGTGGAACTGGTAAAGGAAACTTCTACTGTGAGTATTGTTTACTGTTGCTAGTTGCTTTATTTTCGTTATGGATAACTCGCTGAGTTTCTTATTTGGTAATGCTACTACCACTACTAAGGTAGTAGATAATCCACCACCTACTGAGAAAGATGTTTTCAAAATACCTACAAGAATTATTGATCGTGTAATGGATAACTACTATGTTGGGGATGGAACTGTCCATCCCGGTGATCATTTACTCTTTATACACAAATTATGCGGGTTGTTCAAGTGTTCAGGTATTACTACAGATCAAGTTAAGAAGAAGTTATTCTCATTATCACTAAAAAGAAGAGCTGAGGAGTGGTATAAGCTGCTGAAGAATGGTCAAGCTCTGGAATGGGAGGAAATAGTGCCTCTCTTTTATTCAAAGTTTTATCCTCCTAGTGAGATTCATAAAGATCAGAATCAAATATACAACTTTTGGCCTCTTGATGGAGAGAGTACAAGTCAAGCTTGGGGGAGATTGAAGTTACTAATGCTCAAATGTCCCATTCATGAGCTCCCCAACAATATTATTATCAATAACTTTTATGCAAGGCTCCCTCTATATGATAAAGATTTATTGGATGCTTCTTGTGCTGGATCATTCACTCGCATGGAAGAAGAAGTTAAATGGGATCTTCTGGACCGTATTCAAGACAATGCTGAAGCTTGGGAGAATGACAAAGGTAGAAAGTCAGGTATAAATTATGATTATGAATGCATTGAATCTTTTATGGGAACTGATGACTTTCAAAATATTAAAAATGCTTATGGTCTAGACTCTCAAGCTATTGCTTCTTATTTTAAGGCTTTTGCTTCCTACATTGAAGTGCCTAAAAAGAAGTGGAATAAGTATCATGAACCTTATAAAGATACTGCTAAGAGTGTTCCTGCAAGAAATACTGAAGTTTATACTGCTAATCATGTTTTACCTAAACCTTATATTGAGAAAATGCCTTTCCCAGTTAAGGTAAATGAACATTCTATGATGGCTAGTATGGTAGATGAAAGTATGAATAAGGCTGTTGAACCTGATAAACAAATGGTTAATGAACCTATAATAGAAAATGTGAAAGACTTTGTCACTAAGTATGAAAAAGAGGGACACCCTATCCTTTGTAAGGATACCTCTAATATTGTTTCACAAAGTAGTGTTATGAGAGCTAGTATTCCTATGTTTTCTGTTAGAATAAGTGATCATTGCTATGATGGTCCTTGTGATAGCTATATTGTTAAGTTTATGCATGATACTGAAAGTTATTATGAGAGAGGGAAAAGTGTTCTTATAAATATCAATAATATCAAGTTCCCTCGTTTTATGCTGAAAGTTTTTATGTTGCACTTCTTTTGCCTTCTTATACAAGTTGCCTGTGGTTTCAATAACTTGTTTGCTTACAAAATCCCCTTGCATAGGAAGTGGGTTAGACTTAAATGTGTGTGTTTTTGCTTCTTAATGCTCTATTTCACTTCAATTCATATCCCTATGAGAGCTTTTTCAAAATTATCATGCCCATCTTAATGGCTATAAAGAAAGAGCTTTATGGGAGACAACCCAATTTGTTTTTGATTTTAGTTTGTTTTTGTTTTTGTGAGTCTTGGAAGTTATTACTTTGGTAATAACCACTCCTTATCCGTTTTGTTTGGTTCTTGTGTCAAGATCAACCTCTAATGAGAGAGAAGTAAGATTTGGAGCAGTTGCTGTCCCGAAACATATTTTTGTGCTTCACCGTAAAAATTCGTGAGAGATCTCTGTATGTCGGTTTGATCTGTAATTTTTTGTGCTTCTGACCCAGGTTGTTATTTAACTTTCGTTAGTTTTGAACTTTTTGATTTGAGCAACAGAAGATTTTCGAAAAAATTGATCTTTATCTGCTGGTCTGTTTTGACAGATTTAGCCACTCTTGCATTTGCTTCTTTATTCGATTTCCTTTTTGAATTCTTTTTGGGCTTTTGGAAGGAGTTGCTACAGTAGCTTATGTTTTGATGGTTTTTAGTTGAAGTTGGACTCAAAAGGTTTTATCACTTCACTTATACTAATGTTGCTAATAAGAACTGTGTGAAGTTTTGTGTGAAAGAAATTTCCAGGAAGTAGAGATAATGGTGTAATAAGGAAGAGAAAGGTTTTATGACTCAAGTAATAAGTATATGAAGATGAAGATATCGATGATATTCAAGTGATGACTCTGGAAGGATCCGCTCAATACCAAATTCAGAGACCTGCAGAGTCCGTTTCCAACTAGGTAACAGTTCTGGTAAGAAAAGTTCCGCGAAAATACAATCCAACTATATTTTTGCAGTTTTCAGTGAATAAGGAAAGCTACGAAGCGAAAAAGGGACGGAACCGGAGCCAGGGTGGCCCACACCACCCCATGACACGGGCCCACCCCTGGCCGCGCCACCAGGTGGTGAGGCCACCCAGGACTCCGTCTCCGACCCGTTTTCTCCCAGTACCTTCCTTTTGATATGAAACTTCGTAATATATAACCCCCCGGATCCCCCGAGGTTCGTACATCATGTTTTCATCGTGTTTTTGTTTCGATCTTTTTCTGCCAGGACATACTCTTTGAAGGTTTAGAAGCACAATGGTGTCTGCCAAGGATAAAGGGAAGGAGCCTATGGAGGAAGACCTCCAAGACCCCGGGAAGGAGAAGGAGGACGAGAGTAAAGGTGAAGAGGAGCAAGGCCAACATCCACACACCGGCACCACCATTGCAATCATTGGAGTGGTGAAACCTACCAAGATCAGAAGGACGGCACGGATGTCAACTGGAGGGAAGCCTCCGCGTCATTGCTTGGCACCACGGACACCTCCTCCGAACACCAAGAATACCTTCCATACCTTTACCCATAACCATGCAGGAAAAGAAGACTCCAAGTGGGAAGAATGGAAGAAGAATCGCAAGAGCTGGGATCCACAAACTGAAATGATTATGGGCCGTATTGAACACAACTCAGAGTTGATTCGTACTCTCACCTTCGAGATTGAGAACTTTGGGAAACTAATCAAGGAGCCCATCAAGAGGATACCACCACCACCAAAGGAGTAATTCTTCATCAGGTTTGGCATCCCCTTGGTTTGTTCCAAGCTTGGGGGAGTGCCGCGGTATCATATCACTATATTCCATTCTTTTTACCTTATTAGTAGAATCATATCATGAATAGAGGAGTTATTATGTAGTATGGTTTGCATTATGGAAGTGTCCCCTCTCTCGTTAGATTTGTATCCCTTGGTGTGAGTTTTCGTTATGGAATACTAATGAGAAGTTCTATCATTCACTCTTTTGCATAGCTTATGTTAGTTTTCAATTCGTGGTTATATGATTGATCTTGTTGTTAGTATTGGTAGCACTCTGGGATCATTGAGTTAATTTAGTTGATTTTGGCAAACCTGGATCGGTCAGTAGCAACACCCTTTTTGAGAGTTGAAAAGAAAAAGATAGAAGTACTCGAGAGAAAAATAATTTCATCATCTTTCTTTCTTGATTTGCTCATAAGTTTAGTATTCTCTAGTTAAGATCTTTTGTGCTTCCAAGGAAGATTGCATGTTTGTATTTATCATTTGTATGTTTGTTTGTTTCCTTCAACTCTTATACTTGCTACCCAGCCTTACTAGCCAAAAACCTGTACTGAGAGGGAATTCTTCTCGTGCATCCATCTCCCTCAAACCAAAACCTTTGCCATTTGTGTCCACCACACCTACCTAGTAGCATTATTGCTATTCCATGTAAATTCTTGTTTTGTCTACCTCCCAAATTAAACTTGTTATGCGAAAATTAGTGATTAAAGCTCTCACGAACTTGATGGCACACTTTACCTTCCTGCATTTAATAAACTTGAACCATTGGGTCCTTCTTTGTTGCGTATATGCTTGCGCTTTAAGAGTTGAAGTTAGCAGAACCATGTATCATGGGGACCGCTTTCAACACTTCATTGGTACTTGTACCTAGTTGATATAATGTTCTTTTGCTTATGGATCCCGGCGGTGTGAAATAAAAGTGGAACTTGTAAGATCATGGAGTTTATATGTGTGTTAGAGAAACGCCTGGGCCGCTAGCCTAAGCCATGCCTAATCATGGTGGAAACTTGCAGCATAACTATAGTGAGCATTCTATGAAGCATCATCAATAAAAAACTATGCAAATAGCAAATAAAAAGATCGCTCAGATGCTCACTGTCTGCTTGCCTTGTCATTTTGATTATGGGATAGCTCCTGTGTCATGTGCAAGGGGTACCCGTTGGCGGTTCTCAATGATACGCTCGTATTTACAATGACAAGAGCTTGCTCGTGACTGAAGTTGAGTAGCATGAGGATTGGTACTCATAAGTAAGGGGCATGAGATTTCAACTTATAACTTGTCAAGCATATCCTCTTAGTTGTGTCACTTTAACCTTAACCACCTAAAGATGCCTATGATAGGGGCAATGAGAGCTGAAAGCTAGTAAGTATCATAATTTTTGGGAGCTCTTTATGAGACTTGCAATCCCTGCTTCCCTCTACGAAGGGCCTTTCTTTTACTTTGTAGTTGAGTCAGTAAACCTATTCCCTTCTATCTCAGCAAGTATTTTGAGTTGATGTGTTTCATTCATTCGTATGATGATTTATTCATTCATGTTTCTTATGTTCCTTGTTTTGCACATTGCTCTTATCTTGATGTTTACTACTTTGAAAGCTATCATTGAAAAACCAGCTATTTGTGAACTCCAGCAAATTATCAACTATTCTTCGACCAAGAGCTAAGTTTGCCATTACCAATTATGATTCACTTTATGTATCTTTATTGTGTTTCCTTTACTCATTGCAAGTTGAGTTGTATAATAGTGAGTTGTCTTCTATTATGATCCATGTATTTGATGAATGTGATGCTTCTTGTCCGTATTCTTTTATCGACTCTTCACTCCATAAACCTGAGGTCATGTTTATTGAGCTCAGTTTTGCTCGGGGACAAGCGAAGTCTATGCTTGGGGGAGTTGATACGTCCATTTTGCATCACTATTTTATGTCTTAATTCACTATTATTCATTGATATATTTCGTATTGAGAGGTGATACTTATGTTATTTCATCTGTTTTTGCATGGTTGATGACTTTTGGAGCATGGACCGCTGCAGTCAGGATTCTGATGGAAAAGGTGCTGTTTGGAGGCAAAATTCGCGAAGATCAGAAAATCCGGGAAAATATACGGAAAATCCTATTTTTCCAGAAGACTCAGGATACCAGAAGATGGAGTGGAGGTGGGCCACAGGGGGCCCACACCACCCCATGGCGCGGGCAAGCCTAGGCCGCGCCAGGGAGTGGTGTGGCCACCCTGGCCCACTCCAGCCTCTCCCCTCTGGCGTATATCAACCTCCCTAAACCCTAAGACTCCGGGAGCGACCACAGAAAGATTCCGCCGCCTCTGCGGGGCGAAAAACACCGAGAGAGAAAGATCTCTCCGGCAGACAGATTTCTGCCGGGGGAATTCCTTCCCGGAGAGGGGAGATCGTCGCCATCAACACCACCATCAAGCTGGACTTCATCGGGATCATCATCATCATCACCACCATCATCACCATCAGCACCCTCATCACCATGTCCATATTGCTGTAACAATTGGTTGAATCTTGCTATAGTTCATAGGGGAAACTTTCTCGGTGTTGATTACTCTTTGTAGTTGATGCTATTGAGTGAACCATTGAATTATTGTTTATGTTCAGGTTGTTATTCATCATTATTTCATCTCTGATCATGATCCATATGATGTCTTGTGAGTAGTTCTTTTTGTTCTTGAGGACATGGGAGAAGTCTTGTTGTTAGTAGTGGAGTTGTGTTGAGAAAGATTCAATAGATTGTTATTTAATTTGTGGTGTACTTCTTCTAGTGGTGTCATGTGAACGTCGACTACATGACACTTCACCTATATGGGCCTAGGGGAATGCATTGTGTATTTGGCTACTAATCGTAGGGGTTGCCGGAGTGATAGAAACCTGAACCCCCGTTAGGAAACCATTGCACAAGGGACATAAGGGTCTTAGAGTTTAAAGCTGTGGTTAGGTTTCTACCTTAATTACTTTCTTGTACTTACAGATGTTTGCAAGGGGGTTTAATCACAAGTATGTATTAAGTCTTGGATGGGGCGGTACATTAGCACAGGTTCACCCACACAACACTTAGTAAGCTAGAGAAGATTAATCAACTATATGAAGCGAAAGCACTTGACAGTCTTCCCATGTGTCCTCGAGAACGTTTGGTCATCTATAGAAATACAACCGGCTTGTCCTTTGCTGCATAAAGGATTGGGCCACTTGCTACATTTATTCCTACTGTCTTTTATTTACTCGTACTTTATTTACTTGCTTTATCAAAAACCCCTAAAAATCCGTTTGCTAAGTATTTGCAGAGAATTCCTGATCCATACCACTAGCCAGCACCTTCTGCTCCTCGTTGGGTTTGACACTCTTACTTATCGAAAATACTGCAATACACCCCCTATACTTGTGGGTCATCAATCATCTAATAAGCCATCCTCCATATGATGGAGAGTTGGACTACAATTTTGTACTGTGCAAGATCTGGCACATAAAGTATGAGCTGTTGGATGAGTTTTCCTCCATCATGGACAAAACAGAATATTTAGAGAATCACTTAGCAATCTTGCATTAGAGTTGAGAACTTGTAGAAGGGCTTGATTGTGATGGAGATCATGGATGAAAATAATATATGTTAGATATACAAAGTTATAAATGCAATTCTTGCAAAACTCATTGCAGTTTACATAAGTATTGGATACTTGTCTTGTTTTGTGAAAAATAGGATGTTCTACTTGAGAATTGCTAGAATTGAGGCAATGTGGCTTAATGAAGGCAAGCAAAGTAGTTGATGGCCGACATCACCCCTTTCCTCAAGGTTTATCATTTGGATATTACAAGCTAGTTCTACTGCTTTATGAATAATACCTTTATAGTCACATTACCATTATAAATGAGTAATTCTCATCATTGTGTTAATGATAATAGTTTAAACATTTATAAAGGATTAGAATGCTAAAAGATATTCGAAGTTTAATAGTGACATGACACTATTGTTTAAGTCATGGTGATTATTGTATGTTCTCCATTCTAAATAAAGATCAGGGTCTTAGATACTTGATCTAGAGACTTTGCAAAACATGTCTTGCTAGACAGAATGACTAAAACTTCGCATTCTGGTAAAACGGTGATATACAAATAAATGTTGAACTTTATATATAACGATGTATCATATTTTCAACAAATAGTGGAAATCATTATTTATACTTCATGTTGAATCTTATACATAGTGATGTATCGTATTTTCAACAAATAGTGGAAATCATTATTTCGTACTTCATTGTGGATTTAAGTGAATATGAGTATTTACTTAATGAAACGTAAGTTTGAAACTGTTTTGAATTGTTTAAAAGATTTCAAAGTGAAGGAGGATATTGAATTAATAAGAATACAAAAGTCTCTTCGTTTTGATCGACTTGACTAAAGTATTTAAGTTAATTTTGGCATAAATGGACCTGTGAAAGATGTTTCACCAATTATGACAATTGGACAAATTCAAATTGTATTGAAATGTCTAAATATCATAATCATGTTGTATTAGATACATATGGTATAATATTATCTCTTATCGGGGTTATATTTATCGTCTAGAGTTAAAGATCAAAATAAGCAAACACTCGTTTAAAATACAAAGGAACATCCAAAATATTCATGGAAACAACACCATAAGAGTTATGGCACGTTCAAGTTTCTAGAGGTTTCGATAATTCGAAATCGTAGCGAATAAACAAGTCTTTGTAGCACATTCTTAGGCAACTATGAATACATGTTCCACAAGGGACAAACCTGTTGTTGTCCAAAGTTGATGTGTCTTGATGAAGATACAGGTGGAAGAAAGTAAAAGATCAAAACAAGGTATTTGACCTTACCTCCAGATTGTTGAGTGGCATAGAGAAATTTGTTTCGTGAAACCAAACTCTACAAATAGAGGAGAAACTAATGATAATGATCATAAAGTTTCAGCGAATACTTTCACTGAAGAAAGTAGGATTCAACAATATATATATAGTCTGCAAGTTCGCAAAATTATATTATTGATTCACTTGTCATGTTATTTGAACAAGACATATCTATGAACTACAAAGAAGTGTGATGGACCTAAGTGCGAGAAATGACTGGGAGTCATAAAATCCTATATTAAGTTACATTTAAGATTGCAAAGTAATATGTTACTTGATCTTATTAAGTAAAAAGGTTTACTTGATATTTCTGAATGACTTCAAAGTCATAAGAAGGAAATGAAACTTAATGAAGACATAAAGCTCGATTTGTCACAAAGTATGGACAAAATTCAAGGAGTTGACTACAACTGTAGCGATGCTTGAGTCTATTTAATTTAAACTAGCAATATATGGATTAAAGTCTCGTAATTGGAATTCTCGATTTGATGGTGATCAAAGAATTTTGGAATGTCCAAGATTATCGAGAGGACCTGCATTTTGAGTGGAGCTAAGTAGCTTGGCTGAATCATAATATGTAGCAAACATATTTTGAGTGGGACCTAAGTGAAATCCATGGATCTCATATATGGATGCCATATTTGAGTGGGTGCATGACATTATTCTGAAATATGTGGATGACATATATGAATGATGTGATTGGTACTAATAACTTTTAAGTTGATAAATGTGGATTACGTTGAACAAGTTATTAAACAATAAAGTCTATCGAAATGTGAGTTTAATAAACATTAAATGTCGAATGCTTCCTGGACTTGATTATGAAAATGTTCACAATGTCCTAGACAAAATTCTGAAATAACTGAGAATAGAACGAGGTAAGAAAGAAGTTCTTACTTGTATGATGCATTGAGTTAGTATTAGTATTACAACTATGGTTAAAAGAAATAAAGAGGTGTGTTGCATCTCCTATGCCTCAGTCATAGGTTCTTCCATATAACCATATTGTATATTTGACGTAATGTGACCCGAGATTCTGGTTGGAAGGACAAGCTCTTAACTGTAAGAACATGTCTTGAAGTGATTCCTAAGTTAATCACTAAACCAGAATTAAGTTTGTCCTTAAATGGTAAGAAACAAAGTAAGATGCATAGTTGCATTTCATGCACTAGGATCTATATAGATAAAGAAGTATAAGGGCACCATCTAACGTGATGTATATTGTTGTGGCGGGACTAGTTCGTATTTACACAGAGGGTGTGTCCCAGGGCATAGTGCCCATGAGAAAGCTCGTTTTTGGTTGATCTAACATCACTTCTGGCTCCTAAAAAACCGACTTCACTCTATTGTCATAACTACTATACGTACACAAATGAGTGCTAAGTGTGTTTTAAAGTTTAAGTGACAATAGTGAAAGCGACCGTCATAGTAAACACTAGAAACAAAGTCTCACTTTGTCGCCAAACGAATACTTCAACACGTTATGAGATAATGGTATGAATGTTAAAATTAGGAAGACATTAACAATTTGCAGAAGACATAATGATCTGGTAAAACAGAATATGGACATGATGTTTTCCATAAGCATGCATGATCAATAAATACGTATATGATATGGTTTATGATGAGTAAAATGCGACCTAGATTATTTGTACTCTAGTGTAAGTGGGAGATTGAAGGAGATATGCCCTAGAGGCAAATAATAAATAACTTTTTATTATCATATCTCAATTAGTTTATAGTAGTTTTATATTGTTCTATAACTGTATCAAGTGGAAACATAGGTACATGTGTGGTATGTAAACAAATCAAGTCTCTAGTTAGCAAACTAGCTCATTGGTCATGAGGATGATCTAGGGTTTCAAGATCATGGGCATTTATGCAAATTGACAATGGGGTCATGTCATTTGTTGAATGATGTGATAGATAAACACCCAACAATTGTATCATAGTGAGATCTAGTTACAAAGTTCACCATTAATGATAAACTAAGTAAACCTCGCAACCTGATCCTTAGATTGTGAGATAATGCAAATCACCGTTCAGGAGGGAGCATAGATGATTTCAAGTATCATATCATGAAAGGATGATCAAAAAGGTGCTACTCAGGTTTCCCAAAGGAGCGTGTAGAGAAGTACATACCCAGACCAGGATTTGCCAATTCATGTAACAGATAGATACATGTGGCCATCTCGGTGACTTTGCATTAATGAAACTTGTAAGTGTGTGACTAGGTCAAGGAATGCAATGACATGTGAACAAGAAAACAAGTTTATCGGTAACAAGATCTAACGATGGTATGGATATATGGTAGATTAAATATCAGGTGAACTAGGTATCAAGGGGCAAAGGGAATGGGGTGGAAATAAAAAACATCAAATAGAGAAGTCCTTTGGTTGACTTTCTCTCTTCTCTCTCTCCCTTGTGACCATGGGCCGAATGTACGGGTTGTGCAAACAAGGCGCATCTGCAGCACGCCATTATGCTAGCTGGATTCTAAGATGGAGATCTACTTCTGCACTCTCGGTGGGATCGGGGAGCCAAAGGTTGTCATCGTACACCATATGTGTACAAAACCGCGAGGGCCACACTTCGGGCACCTTGGATGTCGTGAGCCGGAGCTGCTGCACGATAAAGATGGAGTAAGGGGTGACCTAGGAGGAGCATCACGACCTTGAGGTCAGACATAACTTCGACTACTTCAATCAAATTCAACGTTAATCGCGTACGGTCTATAACGGTATGTATTATATACGCTCCGGTCGTGACTGCATTATTATATAGATAGATATTGGGCGATAGGGAGTTCCAACGAAGGAATTTTTTGTTTTATACTACGGAACCCTTCATCAATATCATGCAAGAATAAATTTATAAGGGATTAATAACCCACACAGTACAAGAAAAAAGAACCCATGTATACAATACAAGATACTGCAACACAAATCAGCAGGCCATCAGACTACCTTACTTGTTAAGGATTCTATATATAGAAATAGTTTATTCTCAGATAAAATTTGCAAGAAAAGATATTCGGTTCCCTTAGAAAAATAAAATATCAACCTAAAAATAAAATGTACACTGGCTCTTTGTGGAATATATGCACAAAAGTAATTTACTTTGGTTGTATCTGTAGGAGAGAACCATGACAATAAATTGTGACAATTAAAATGCAGAATATCATATTGAGTCTTATGTGTTTGCATCCGGCACACCCATAAATATGTTGTGGGACCCCCAGATTAATCCTCCGAGAATCCCTGTTATGCATACAACCACGATCCCATGATCAGTTAGTCGTGGCACATAACCGACAAGTATCATTACATCATCTGAGAATACACCAAATTACAATACTTACAAGAATGCCTTTATGGCTACATCAATAACCATCAGCGGAACCTCTTCAAGCGTAGAGCCCCAGCCATGCGTTAACCTACAAGCAACTGACTGGGAGAACGTCCTAGTTCGCATAGTCATCCACTTCACCTCATCTTGATATCTGACCAAGTTAACAGCCAGGGACAATGCCGATGAGTACATGGAATGTACTCGCAAACCACCTTCAAAGAATAATAGTAATAAGAGGATATGCAATATGGCTGTGGTAGCAGGAGGGCTCCCAGGGAGGCTCTTTTCTCAAATAGTTTCTCTTGTAGATATAGCATCTACTTATCTTTGTTGAAAACTTTTGTAAACCATTTTGGAAACCTTTTTATTTTGAAAAGTTTTGGAAAACTTTAGGACTGGGTCACCCATTTGTTCCCGTTTTCAGGTCGTCCCACGACCAAGCTCCTTCCATACCCCTCTGACCATCCCATGGTCAAAGTAGGTATCCTTCCCGACCATCCCTTCGTCAAAACATTTCTCTTCCGAAATCCTTTTTGAAATCAAAACCAGGACCGCTCTACAGCAACCTTCCCAACCGTCCATGACCGCGGGCACGGCTATTTGAATAGATTTACACTCTGCAGAGGTTGTACACTTTACCCACACCATCCGGGTACACTACACTGATCTTCACCGATCGTGGGTTGAGTAACCGATCAATACTCTCCGGCTGTCCACTCTAGTATAAGTGCCTACCCTATGAGTGTTAATCCCCTCAAAATCAGGACATCGGGCGAGGACCAACCGGAGCGCTTAGTGCACGTCCCACGTGCGCACTTTCAATGAGGGGCTCATAGTAACGCGTGGAGGCCTGCCGACCCTTTGTTCCTTCTCTAGGTCGATGTCTTACATGGACCTATATCGGAGAAGGCCCACCCTCCAGGGATCCCCGATCCCCTGTAGTAGTTGCGAGGCAGCTCATACCACAACAAACAAACATCAAATCCAGCCCTGTCCCATTCCAGAGTAATATGGTTGCATAGGGTTAATTGTTCTAGCAAAACATGCAGAGAACCAGGTGCGTTTTCGTAAATATTTTTCCTCCGGTTTTCCTACAGCATTTTGTAAAACAAACCCTTTTTCTTTCTCAACATCTCTGGGGAGGTCCCACCTCACCAAGGTTTTATCATAAAACATTTAGTAAAACTTTTTCCGGGGTCTTCCCATCCTCTAGCTTTGTTTCGGCTAAACCGGGGTCTCCAAAGGGGTATGGTGTAAAACACCATCTATTCTACTAGGGGCAAGTAGGTATCATCGCGTGGGTTGTACTTAGTAGTACAATAGAGTAGTAGTTTGGAGGAGCCAAACCCCTACCACATATATATATACATCAACATAAAGTAAAACGATGCAGTTTTTAATAAACAGTAGACAAAACATGCATAAGTAAAATAGTAGGACAAGGCTTATGAGCAAGAAGGTGGCTTGCCTGATGATCAGAAATATGGCATAAATGTCCCTGGACTTCTTCTTTAGATACCCTAGAATACCAATATCAGTAATAAATACCACTTCTTCCGCTCTCCGATTTCATCGCAACTATCGTCATCCAGACATCACATGCAAATAAACAAGGGCACAATCAACACAAGGCTTGCAAGCAGCAATACATACAGCAAGCAATGAACAATACAAGTTCACAAATCAGTATTGGTGTTGAGAAAATGGATTAGAAGGATTGGGAGCATGTCTTGGAACATGGGAGAGAATCCCCTTAGGATTTATAGTCTAGGAAAAATACCTAAGAGGGGTTTTGGACCAAGGACATATTCTGGAGAGTACCATTGTAAAAACATGATACCAACAGATAGGATTTTATAAAATGAAACCAACAAAAGTGGTTTCACTATTTTATCACTTTTCTTGAAATACTTATGAATATTCTAGTGCCAAAGGCTCTAGTTTTAGGAAATAATTCACCAGAAAGGTTCTGGAGATGAAAAAATTATTTCCTTGGATAGTTCAGTAGGGTTGATGTAGTTGTTCACTCAGAGTTGGAATCAGGACAAGACAATTACCAGAATGCCCTCAAGAAATTCCCAAAGGCAGTTCTATGGGGTTTTTGTCTTTTTCACCAATTTAAATCTACAGTAGCCTTTGATTTGATTCCAAGAACACATGGTAGGTACTTCCAATAACTTTCTGTAGAAATTGGAATCAACATTTTTGGATTAGCAGAGCTACTTTAGTGAATTAAGAGGTGAATAAACCATGCATAGAATAGTTTAATTCACAGAAAATATCCAAGTCTCAATAAATCATGAGCTCCTGGATTTGGGTAGGCCTTAGTTAACCACATCATAGACAGTTGGAATTGGGTCAATAATCATGTTGGTTTGACCTAGAGAAATTCCTAAAGTCAGATCAGAGCTGTTTTTGTTATTTTCACTAAGGGCAAACTATTGTTCACCTTGGCATGGGACCAAGTTCAGGAGATAGTCATCGGTAAGGCCTACCAGGGGCAGTTGGTTTTACTCCAATTGGAGATGCGAAATTCCCTGAGGGATTTAAAGAGTGTTTTAAACACTTCTGGGAAATTGATTTAATATATTTAATCCATTCATATATTGAGCTAACCAAGGGTACTGGGTGTTAGGGAAAACAACCATGTACTTATTAAAATTTAGATCTGAGCAAAATATTTTGATTTCCAATTTTATTTGGATTTAAACCTAGCAGGTGATTTCTGGAAGTAAAAGACTCGCTAAAAGAAAAAGAGGGAAAAGAGCTACTGGGCATAGGGAACCAGAGGGGGTTGGGCTGCACTACGGGCCGGAACAACTGGCGGCGCCAGGGAGGCGCACGCTGGGAATTTTGAAACAGCCGCATGGGGCCCGCCCGTTAGCGACCGGCGTTGGCCGAAGGGGTATGGAGGGCCGGGGGCCGTTCGATCCAGCTGAGATCGACGACCCTGGGGCATCGTCCACCTCTCGATGTGCAGGTAGTGGGGTAAACCCTAGGGGCGTCGGGCGGTGGCGGGGGAGCTCACCTGGGCGGCAGGGAGGCTCCAGGAGGGGTCCGAGGAGGTGCGGTGGCCGACGACGAGTCCGGAGAGGGGCAGAAGAGGGGTGTTCCGCGGAGAGGAGCCGCTCGCACGATGGCAGCTGACGAGCACGCTCGGGAGCTTGGCGGGTGAGCTCCAAAAGGCTCAGGAGGTGACCGAGGAGACGATAGGGAGATGCGGCCGACGACGGTGACACCAGGGATGGGCGTTGCGGCTTGGTTTGCTTCTGGAAAGAAGTCCACGAGAGGTTGGCCGGAGCGAAGCTTTGGGAGCTCACCGGTGCGGCGGCCACGGTGGCTGAATGACCAAACGAGGGGCACTGTCAGTACCAGAAAGAGGAGGGGAGTCCAGGAGCATAGCATGCAGAGGGAGTGAAGCGGGGATGGGAGCACCATGGGCAGATCTTGTAGAAGGCCGAAAGGGGTTCTCCTCCCTTTCCTGTGCGAGGCAGAGCAGGGGAGAGGATGGGGAGGCTCTAGGGAGGTGAGTGGGGGTAAGAGGAGGCAAATGAGCCAGGAGCTGGGGGCTGGGGTGGCCTGTGCCCTTTTATCTCGAGTGGAGAGGCTCATGGTGGAAATAGTCCATTGGGGCATTGGAGGAAGGAGGGGAAACCAGGGAAAGAGGGATGCTGTGGGCAGGGGAGGTTGTTTCTGGTCGAGTTGCAGGGCAGAGGGGAAGGGTTAGCTGCTGCAAGGGGTTTTGCAAGCCAAGAAAACCACAAGAGGTTAAGCTCTACTGTCCAAGCACTAGAGGACAAACTGCTACAGGGGATGCTACAGTGCTGGTCGACCCGGTGGAGTGTCCTGGTGCTGAGGAGGTGTACTGAGCAAGATTGGTGGTGTTTGATTCTTGGTTTGGCTCACTAATGCCTTAGTTTGCTTAATTTGATCAAATATATGGTTATGAAGCGAGTCCAAAAACTTGCATTGGACAAGGTGGGGAAATTGTACTAGTGGGTAGTTGAGGTCAAGATAGATATCCAGGAATTATTTCGGATTTTTCTAGAGATTTAAAGTCCACTTAAATCCATTTATTCAAAAAGTACAGAAGTAGTTTCTAGAGGATCATTTGATAATTTTCATTGGACAGGTGGAGTTTTTGATGTGGGATGATCCCAAATGTGAATACATACTTAGGGGAATTTTCCCAAGATTTATTGGGTCTTAAAAGTATTTAAAACATTTATTATTCCACTTCAGCCATTTAAGAAAATGGGCAAGAAGAATTAATAAAGCTTTTCAAAAATATTTATTTTTGAAGTGGGAAGAGGTGATGTGATATTTAGGACTCAAGTGTGCCCAAAGTTAGGGAAGTTCTTTGGTAAAAACCCAAACTTGCCTTTATGAGAGGAGTTTTGGAGATTTTGACTATTAAAGACATTAATTAGATTTGGAGCCATAATAATTATGGATAATATTTGATAAATCTTGATGATCAATGTAGATGATGTAGAAAAGGTGTAGCAAGCATTTGCAACCTTGAGATTGGAGAATCCAAGTTGATTTTTGTGAAATTCCCTAGATTAAGGATCTAGGGTGATGTTAACTTCATACCATCGAAACCATGTTGGATCTTGGAGCTCAGAGCTCCCCTTGGGTCATGGGATATATGGATGGATAGAACAAGTGATGTATATTGCAATGGTGTAGGGGTTTGAGCTGGATCCTGCTTGAGCTCACCAAGACAACCTTTCAAACTTTGAAAAAAATAAGCCTGCCAAAGCAGATTATCATCTAGCCTTCAAAACCTTGTGGGTGTAAACAGCTCAAGGATCCAATTGGGTCAAGTGAAGTAGTTAATGATAGACCTATATGAGTAGAACACAACCATGCAAAGAGTTGGTCCATAGAAGGTTGGATGGTGATGTGAGCTTCTATCAAAGTAGGCATGTTGACTAGATTTGCAGGAAAAGTTATCTTCTTGCCTGCAAAACCATCACGAACAAGTGGGTAGGAGGATGATCTAACCAAGGGAAAGATGGGGCCTTGGTAGTCCTTAGGATATTTAACAATATGGTCCAAGTGCATTACCAAAAATGCACAAGGGTTGAGAAGGAGAGGCATTCAAAAAGGTGTTGTTGAAACAGTTTCCAGACTTTGTCAAATTTGGCAGATTGAGGGTTTTTGACTAGAATGTTGGTGGAGATGATTTTGAGGGGTGGCAAAGGACCCAAGCATCATCAATTAGATGATATCGAAGAGTATATTGAGTAGAAGGGATCCATGCTTGATATTGGTCTTCAAGGACTTGGAAACATCTAGAATGTAAATCTTTAGAATGGATCTAACTGAGGGTTTTAGATGATCACTTAAAGGCTAGGGATCATATCTGGGTTTGCATTCTTGCTTAGGGGTTGATGATTGAGAAACATCTTGATCCTAGTGATGAGATCCTAGAGTGGCTCATACTACTTCCTAAGCAAACAAGTCAAACAGCAGATCAAAGCAATTCATCAGATAGCAGATCAAGGCAACTCATCTTATAACCTGAGCAAACCTACTACTAGGGTTACCATCAAGCCTAGCCTGGGGTAAGGATGGGTATTTTGAATAGGTTGGAGTTTGAGCAAGGTAAGGTCCTTGGTATCTCTACCAAGAGTAGACTTCAAATGCTTCATAAAAAGGTTTTGTTAAAACTAGAGATAAGAATAGTAGAAGGTTCTGTCTTGAAAACATAAGGAGATTATGTTATATAGCTCTCCATAGTTTGATCAATATAAGCTACTAAAATAGTTGGTTTGCAAAGGCTTCTTGGCTCAGGTTTTGAAATGCCAGAACATTTGAGAATATGTATAATGAGCCAGGATAGTTTTGTTAAATAGCTTTTGTCAACTGATGGTGAGGTAAGGAGCATATCATCTAATACACATTCATATGCATAAGCCTATCCAAACAACAAGCAAACACTTCAGCATTAAACAAGGCAAGGTTTTTGTTCCCCCTGATTTTTGTATTCTGGACAACTAATCAGGGTTGCTGAAATTGGGATGTTACAGACCTTTCCCCCTTAAAACAATCTCGTCCCGAGATTCCAGAGAAGTAAGGTTAGGGGATTTTGAGTCGAGTTGGTACTAGGTATCTTACGCGTACTATCGTACGGACTCCGTCTTTGAATGTGACTACTCTGTCGATGAACTTGAGCTTCAGTCTTCCGGGAGGCACGAAGAGTTGAGCAGAGTCCAGTCTTGATTTTGAGAGATGACCTTCTTTTCCTTCCGAAGTCTATATCATTTAGGGCTAAGACTGGGCATACTGTGGCGCCCCGCCAAAACCACTACTAGAAAATCGCGTTGTTTTTGTGCATTGCATCGTCATGACCGCATGCTCATGTCATCATGCCACCTTGCATTTGAGCATCGTCATGTCATCTTGCATGTGTTTGTACAAAACTATTTTCGAAAAGCCAGGTTTTGTTTTCTAAACGCCCCGTCTTTATTTCAAATCAAAACCCGGGTCTCCGGATTATTTTGTTTCGTCTACCAGCGGATTTCAAAAGCCCCATTTTAAATAATAAAATATTTTATTTTATTTTTGGGAGGCAGCCCGCCAGGCCCGAAAGCCCGGCCGGCCACCTCCAAATAAATCCCTAGTCTAACCAAAACCCTATCTAGTCCCTCCCCTAACCCCACCTATTTCCATACCCAGCTGCCACCTGCCTACACCCTCCACATCACCCCAGCCAACCCCATACCGCCACCTCAGCCTCCTGGACCCACTCCCCTCTCTTTCTCCCGCCCAAACACGCACACAACGCACGCCTCCCGCGGCACCTGCCCACATCCCCATGCCCCGCCTGGCCCACCTCACGTCCGTCGTCGGTCTGTCCCGCGTGGACGAGGCCGCCTCGGTCCAACCCCCACGCGACCCCACGCCCACCTCGCATCCCGCGCCCCGGCCCCACCACCTCTTCTCGCACACGTCTTCCCCACCTGCCGTGCTCCTCTCCCCTCTCCCGCACGCGAACCGACCCCGCCGCGCCGCCCGCGACCTCTGCTCGCGCCGCCCGCGACCTCTGCTCGCGCCGCCGACCACCTCGACTCGCCGGCCTCCCCTTTGCTCCGGCCGCCATGGTCTCCGCCCGTCCCCCGTCTCCTTCCTCGCCGACGACCCCGTCGGGCCCCACCATCGCCGCCCACCAACCCGCGTTCCTCCCCGCGCCTCTCCTCCCCGTCCCAGCTCCTCGCCGCCGCCAGATCCCAGTTCCACGTCGCCCGAGCCGACCCCGCCGCCTCGGCGTCCGCCTCCACATCGCCAAGGGTGCTCCACGGCCTCGACCTCTCCGGACCCGCGAGCGGCCGCGTCGTCCTCCGGCCACCCTGGCGGATCTCGTCGAGCCCCGATCCCCTGACGCCGTGGGCTTCTCCGCCGATCCGTCCAACCCGGCCGCCCATGCAGCCCGGGCTGGCCCCGGGCCCCCTCTTCACCGCCTCGCCATCGTGCCGGCCGTCGCCGCCCTCTCCCGCCAAGCTCGTCCGCCGCCGTGTTCGTGGGCCGCCGTCGACGCCTCGTCTGCGCCTCCCTCTCGTCGCCGTCGCGCATGCGCGACCTCGCTGCCCGGACCCCGCCGCCAGGAACCGACCTCTCCACCTGGCACCGCCCTCTTCGTCCGCGGGCCCGCGGGCACTCTATTGCCTCGAGCCGAGCCTGCGAGCACTCCTTGTGATGTGCTAGTACCTGCTGACCTCGCTTTGTGCTGGTTATGTTGTAGGGAATCGGCTGTTTTGTCTCCTTGACTCAGTGTCTCGCGAACATCTAGTACGTTTCCAGTTGGTG
Source organism: Avena eriantha (assembly GCA_910589775.1). NCBI lineage: Eukaryota > Viridiplantae > Streptophyta > Magnoliopsida > Poales > Poaceae > Avena > Avena eriantha. Next base: position 358,463,571 of record OU342743.1, read on the forward strand.
ACATTCTTGTCTCGGCCAATCTGTTGATGGGGTGATTTTTGATGAGTTATTTCCGTCAAGGGCCAAGCGAACCGAGTCTGACACCAAGATCTCCGCCGCGAACGACAAGGCCTATGGGGAGGAGCGGACAAGATCTACGGCCCGGACGTCATGACCTTCACGGATCCGATGCCGAATCAAGTTCTCCATGAACCCGAGGAACCATCGACAAGACCTTCAACGCGAACACCGAGCTCTTCTCCCCGAGTCCGAAGACCGAACCCTGGCGCGCCAAGTTCTTCGCCCTAAGGACCGACCCGTAGATGCGACAAGTACTTCTTCCCGGATCCGATGCCCGAGAACCCGGACGCCAAGGTCGTCGACACGGATACGCCAAGTACTTCCTTGAGGACGCCAAGTTCTTCTCCCCGGACGCCAAGACCGACCCGGTACGCGGACCCGACAAGATCTTCGCGATGACAAGAGCGACACCGACCAGGGCGGGTTCGATGATCCTCCGACGCCAAAACAAGTCCTCCTTCCCAGAACATCAAGCTCTCCTTCCGTTGTCCGTGACCGTTTCCGTCGAACCGTTCCCCCGTCGAACCTGTCGAACCCCGAACCCCTCGGAGCCCAAGTTCGCCGAACCCTAATGTGATTCCCTATCCGAGACCCCCCATTTATTTTTATAATATGACATTATCAACTATCGCATATTAAATTGTTCATCTCCGCATCATATCATAATCATGCCGGATCTTCTGCCGTAGTATTAAATATTGCATCCGGTGTTTCTTCTAGTGTTTGCTTCTTCGTGGATTAGGCCGATGAGTTGATGCGAGTATCGACAAGTTCTCCGAATATGAACCTTCGGTAGTGTTTCCAGGCGAGCATCTCTTCCCCTTCTACCTATTTTGCATTTATAGTCTTTATTTCCTCTTGTGGATCTATTGCTATCCGTGTCGCGATGCTTTAGTTTCCGTGCACCAGTTATATCCCGTGCAGCCTCTATATTGCCTTGGACACCTCCTAATACCTGTGTTTGGTAGATAGTTGGCCTTGTGAGTCGTAGTCGCTTGCTCAGGTGTGATCTCGTGTTGACGAGTACCACAGTTGTTGGAATTATGGCAGATGTTTATTTGTGGAGATGCTTATTGGTGGAGATAATCATGGCTTTAAATACAACTATTAAAATTCTAGATATAACTAATGCAGAGGCATCGGTGGGCAATAGATGTTATTTGGTTCTTCCACGCTCACTTGTGTCCCGTAGGACCCCTAGTACTTGATACCTGTTCCTTGATTTTTCGCACTATCCACATCCAGGAGGCCTTATGGACCCCCCTGAGCCAGAGCTTGATTCATTTCTATTTCTTGGGGCCACAAGTAGTTTGGGGCTTTATTACTATCCTGTACTTATGCCATGTTACTGCTTTATTTAAGATTGTGCGTGGAGCACCTATACTGTTTTGGATCGCGCCACGTTTTCGCGGTATCGACAAGCCTAGTCACACTTTCGGGTTCCCAGTCGTTTACAGCCGTCGTCACAAACCCTGGGTCCGTTCCGGAGCCGGCCAACTTCGTTGCGGGTAGCTTAGTGGGGTGGCCCCCTGAAATATTTCTGAATCCTGTGATCGCTTTGTCGTGAAAGCCTCGTTGGGTTTTGAGTTGGTTTTTCCGAGGTTGATCGAGTGTGTGTTGCTATTTGTGCACCCCTGCAGGGTAAAACTTTCTGAAAGCCGTGTCCGCGGTTATGGACGACTTGGAGCACAGTATCTCGATCATAGACAAGCATAACTAAAGTAGTGCTATAAACTTGACTTAATATATGACTAGTAATCAGAATCAACTATAACGGAATGAATATTAAAAATGCCAACAGCTGGTGGATCTGGGTTGTTTGATATATAAGCCTAGTAAGTATTGCAACTCCAATGGAATGTGATAAAAGTGTCAACAACTGTTGGGTTTTGGGATTCCTCAGGACAATTATATCTGACTAGTAAATGTCCCAACTATAATGGATTGGTGATTAAAACTGCCACTACTTATGCTATCAGGATGACTCAGGCTAGCTATATCTGATTAGTAATTGCTGCAACTATAATGGAATGAGTAAAATTGCCAACTACGTGAGTTCCTTGGTCCGACTTCCTCGTTTGGTCTCGAGGGAGAAAATACCAGGATGGGTTTGTTTGGTGCTAGCTTCAGGTTGGATCCGAATAGGTCTTTCTGATCCCTCTCTGATAACCACCAGTTGTATTGAGTCTCTATAGGTTGTTTAGTGCCGCTGCGCCGCCGCTTTAGCCCACCATACCTATGTAGGCGAGAGCCGCCGAATTCTAGCCTCGCCGTGTACTGGCCTCAGTACTGACGCTCCTCTTTTTTTCCTTTGCTCTTTGTAGGCACCCCTTTTGTTTTACCAGGTTTGAGACCGCCGTCGTTAGCAGGGTTACCCTTCCGGCTTGGCCTGGGCAGGGTTATGGACGCCATTGGTTATTCTTGAGGGCTCTTAGCCCCATTTGCATCTTGTCCGTAGTCGTACGCTCTATCGTTTTCAAGGTGATTTGGATCTTCGTATATTATATATGTATTCTTGACTCATGGAGTTGTTGTTATATATATATATATATATGATCTGTGGGTCCCATCGAGGACTGACGTGTAATGGTATTACTTCGTTTTCCACCCGCACGAAAGTGCCTGGTGGGCGTCCTTGAATCGTTTCTATGCGGGTTTGGCGGGAAGCGCTAAAACTTGCATAGGGCCGATTTGAGGGTGTTACAGAGTGGTATCAGAGCTCAGCAGTTGTGATACCCCACAAGTCCAGCCTGTAGGATAACCTAGCTGACGGCCGAAGTAGAGTGTCAAAACTATTTTGTAAAATCGGTTGGATAGATCTGATTAGGTCTGCTTTTACTCCTTACCCCTCTGCTGTTCTCCTCTTACCTCTACGTGTTTTGGATCTGCTCTCTTACCTTCTTCTAGTCTAGGATTTCTCGTGGTTGGGTTCCCGTCGTACCTTCAGGTTTTCGCTTCCTCCTTTGGTAACGATGTTTCTACCTTTGGTCTTCGTGCTATCTGAGAAATCCTTCATCTGTTGAACTTCTTTCTGTTCCTTCTTGTGCCTTCCGGTGACTTCCGACGCGACGACATCCTCTATGCCAGTTCCGATGCAGAGTCTGCTTCCCTCTTTGTTTCCGAACCTCGCTTGTCGAGATCTTTAGTCTGACTCCAAGAATGGTCGCACGCTTTTCTACTGATTGTGCGGAGTAATAGTTTGGGTGCGTGATGGATTGGCCCCATGCCGTCTACTCAATCTATTTTCTCTCATACATTGAAGTGGATGATAATGCATCGGTTCTCTCTTTCTATCGAAGTTAGAGGTGGCTTTATTTGTTGATACCTCTGCCTTCGCCCTTTGGTTCCCGGAGTGTTCTCTCGACAATCACGAACAAGGACCCCTTGTTAGTGGTGTCGCGAGGATCTACACGAAGCGAGGAGATTCAGATCGCCGAACTTCTTCCCCGTACTGTGAGGCGGATCTCGAGGGCGAGATCCATTGTTAGTGGTGTCGAATTGTGGCGCCCCGCCAAAACCACTACTAGAAAATCGCGTTGTTTTTGTGCATTGCATCGTCATGACCGCATGCTCATGTCATCATGCCACCATGCATTTGAGCATCGTCATGTCATCTTGCATGTGTTTGTACAAAACTATTTTCGAAAAGCCTGGTTTTGTTTTCTAAATGCCCTGTCTTTATTTCAAATCAAAACCCGGGTCTCCGGATTATTTTGTTTCGTCTACCAGCGGATTTCAAAAGCCCATTTTAAATAATAAAATATTTTATTTTATTTTTGGGAGGCAGCCCGCCAGGCCCGAAAGCCCGCCCGGCCACCTCCAAATAAATCCCTAGTCTAACCAAAACCCTATCTAGTCCCTCCCCTAACCCCACCTATTTCCATACCCAGCTGCCACCTGCCTACACCCTCCACATCACCCCAGCCAACCCCATCCCGCCACCTCAGCCTCCTAGACCCACTCCCCTCTCTTTCTCCCGCCCAAACACGCACACAACGCACGCCTGGCACGCCTCCCGCGGCACCTGCCCACATCCCCATGCCCCGCCTGGCCCACCTCACGTCTGACGTCGATCTGTCCCGCGCGGACGAGGCCGCCTCGGTACAACCCCCGCGCGACCCCACGCCCACCTCGCATCCCGCGCCCCGGCCCCACCACCTCTTCCCGCACACGTCTTCCCCCACCTGCCGTGCTCCTCTCCCCTCTCCCGCATGCGAACCGACCCCGCCGCGCCGCCCGCGACCTCTGCTCGCGCCGCCGACCACCTCGACTCGCCGGCCTCCCCTTTGCTCCGGCCGCCGTGGTCTCCGCCCGTCCCCCATCTCCTTCCTCGCCGATGACCCCATCGGGCCCCACCATCGCTGCCCACCAACCCGCGTTCCTCCCCGCGCCTCTCCTCCCCGTCCCAGCTCCTCGCCGCCGCCAGATCCCAGTTCCACGTCGCCCGAGCCAACCCGCCGCCTCGGCGTCCGCCTCCACACCGCCAAGGGTGCTCCGCGGCCTCGACCTCGCCGGACCTGCGAGCGGCCGCGTCGTCCTCCGGCCACCCCGACGGATCTCGTTGAGCCCCGATCCCCTGACGCCGTGGCCTTCTCCGCCGATCCGTCCAACCCCGGCCGCCCCTGCAGCCCGCGCTGGCCCCGGGCCCCCTCTTCACCGCCTTGCCGTCGCGCCGGCCGTCGCCGCCCTGTCCCGCCAAGCTCGCCCGCCGCCGTGTTCGTGGGCCACCCTCGACGCCTCGTCTGCGCCTCCCTCTCCTCGCCGTCGCGCGTGCGCGACCTCGCTGCCCGGACCCCGCCGCCAGGAACCGACCTCTCCACCCGGCGCCGCCCTCTTCGTCCGCGGGCCCGCGGGCACTCTATCGCCTCGAGCCGAGCCTGCGAGCACTCCTTGTGATGTGCTAGTACCTGCTGACCTCGCTTTGTGCTGGTGATGTTGTAGGGAATCGGCTGTTTTGTCTCCTTGACTCAGTGTCTAGCGAACATCTAGTACGTTTCCAGTTGGTGACATTCTTGTCTCGGCCAATCTGTTGATGGGGTGATTTTTGATGAGTTATTGCCGTCAAGGGCCAAGCGAACCGAGTCTGACACCAAGATCTCCGCCGCGAACGACAAGGCCTATGGGGAGGAGCGGACAAGATCTACGGCCCGGACGTCATGACCTTCACGGATCCGATGCCGAATCAAGTTCTCCATGAACCCGAGGAACCATCGACAAGACCTTCAACGCGAACACCGAGCTCTTCTCCCCGAGTCCGAAGACCGAACCCTGGCGCGCCAAGTTCTTCGCCCTGAGGACCGATCCGTAGATGCGACAAGTACTTCTTCCCGGATCCGATGCCCGAGAACCCGGACGCCAAGGTCGTCGACACGGATACGCCAAGTACTTCCTCGAGGATGCCAAGTTCTTCTCCCCGGACGCCAAGACCGACCCGGTACGCGGACCCGACAAGATCGACACCGACCAGGGCGGGTTCGATGATCCTCCGATGCCAAAACAAGTCCTCCTTCCCGGAACATCAAGCTCTCCTTCCGTTGTCCGTGACCGTTTCCGTCGAACCGTTCCCCCGTCGAACCTGTCGAACCCCGAATCCCTCGGAGCCCAAGTTCGCCAAAACCTAATGTGATTCCCTATCCGAGACCCCCCATTTATTTTTATAATATGACATTATCAACTATCACATATTAAATTGTTCATCTCCGCATCATATTATAATCATGCCGGATCTTCTGCCGTAGTATTAAATATTGCATCCGGTGTTTCTTCTAGTGTTTGCTTCTTCGCGGATTAGGCCGATGAGTTGATGCGAGTATCGACAAGTTCTCCGAATATGAACCTTCGCAGTGTTTCCTAGGCGAGCATCTCTTCCCCTTCTACCTATTTTGCATTTATAGTCTTTATTTCCTCTTGTGGATCTATTGCTATCCGTGTCGCGATGCTTTAGTTTCCGTGCACCAGTTATATCCCGTGCAGCCTCTATATTGCCTTGGACACCTCCTAATACCTGTGTTTGGTAGATAGTTGGCCTTGCGAGTCGTAGTTGCTTGCTCAGGTGCGATCTCGTGTTGACGAGTACCACAGTTGTTGGAATTATGGCAGATGTTTATTTGTGGAGATGCTTATTGGCGGAGATAATCATGACTTTAAATACAACTATTAAAATGCTAGATATAACTAATGCAGAGGCATCGGTGGGCAATAGTTGTTATTTGGTTCTTCCACGCTCACTTGTGTCCCCTAGGACCCCGAGTACTTGATACCTGTTCCTTGATTTTTCGCACTATCCACATCCGGGAGGCCTTATGGACCCCCCTGAGCCAGAGCTTGATTCATTTCTATTTCTTGGGGCCACAAGTAGTTTGGGGCTTTATTACTATCCTGTACTTATGCCATGTTACTGCTTTATTTAAGATTGTGCGTGGAGCACCTGTACTGTTTTGGATCGCGCCACGTTTTCGCGGTATCGACAAGCCTAGTCACACTTTCGGGTTCCCAGTCGTTTACAGCCATCGTCGCAAACCCTGGGTCCATTCCGGAGCCGGCCAACTTTGTTGCAGGTAGCTTAGTGGGGTGGTCCCCTGAAATATTTCTGAATCCTGTGATCGCTTTGTCGTGAAAGACTCGTTGGGTTTTGAGTTGGTTTTTCCGAGGTTGATCGAGTGTGTGTTGCTATTTGTGCACCCCTGCAGGGTAAAACTTTCTGAAAGCCGTGTCCGCGGTTATGGACGACTTGGAGCACAGTATCTCGATCATAGAAAAGCATAACTAAAGTAGTGCTATAAACTTGACTTAATATATGACTAGTAATCAGAATCAACTATAACGGAATGAATATTAAAAATGCCAACAGCTAGTGGATCTGGGTTGTTTGATATATAAGCCTAGTAAGTATTGCAACTCCAATGGAATGTGATAAAAGTGTCAACAACTGTTGGGTTTTGGGATTCCTCAGGACAATTATATCTGACTAGTAAATGTCCCAACTATAATGGATTGGTGATTAAAACTGCCACTACTTATGCTATCAGGATGACTCAGGCTAGCTATATCTGATTAGTAATTGCTGCAACTATAATGGAATGAGTAAAATTGCCAACTGCGTGAGTTCCTTGGTCCGACTTCCTCGTTTGGTCTCGAGGGGGAAAATACCAGGATGGGTTTGTTTGGTTCTAGCTTCAGGTTGGATCCGAATAGGTCTTTCTTATCCCTCTCTGATAACCGCCAGTTGTATTGAGTCTCTATAGGTTGTTTAGTGCCGCTGCGCCGTCGCTTCAGCCCACCATACCTATGTAGGCGAGAGCCGCCGAATTCTAGCCTCGCCGTGTACTGGCCTCAGTACTGACGCTCCTCTTTTTTTCCTTTGCCCTTTGTCGGCATCCCTTTTGTTTTAGCAGGTTTGAGATCGCCGTCGTTAGCAGGGTTACCCTTCCGGCTTGGCCTGGGCAGGGTTATGGACGCCATTGGTTATTCTTGAGGGCTCTTAGCCCCATTTGCATCTTGTCCGTAGTCGTACGCTCTATCGTTTTCAAGGTGATTTGGATCTTCGTATATTATATCTGTATTCTTGACTAATGGAGTCGTTGCTGTATATATATGATCTGTGGGTCCCATCGAGGACTGACGTGTAATGGTATTACTTCGTTTTCCACCCGCACGAAAGTGCGTGGTGGGCATCCTTGAATCGTTTCTATGCGGGTTTGGCGGGAAGCGCTAAAACTTGCATAGGGCCGATTTGAGGGTGTTACACATACTCTCTTGATGCTGAACTCCACGGGGTACTTGTCGGAGGATACAATCTACAGCCTAGTGTACGGCTCTACCTTGGGGGCATAGCGTATCCTATTTAACTATTTTCGGGTCGGGACTTCTGAGGTTACTCTTGGCAGAGGGTTATTCTATTTTGTAGAAAAGACGCAGTCTTTCCCTCTTAGGATTAAACTGGGGCAGTTCGGAGATAACGCATTCCTTCCTTCTTGACTTCATTGATGGAGGTTCTAAAGTTCGTCATCCATCTTTTTTATGCAGTCGAGGTCTTCAGAAGGCGTCCGTGAAGCTATGGCCTACGGGGCTTCTATACTACCATTATCCATGCTTAGCCTGGTGGAGTCATTGGGTTCTCACGTCCTCTAAGCATTAAGGACCTAGGAGTTAGCAGTTCGGTGGTCCTTCGGGTGGGTCTTCAGTTGAAGTAGCGGAGGGACTTTGTAGAATCTTCAGTTATTTCCTCATCGGATACTCATGGGTTGTTGCTTGGCGGGAAAACTTCGGATCCGGGGACATTTGCTGATGTATCTTCTGGTAGACAATCTTCTGAAGATTTGAGTGGAAAGACGCCGTCTTTACACCTTAGAGATTCACTAAGGTGCTTGAGTGGTGCGTATCTTCTGTCTGGGAGGTGCTGACCCGATGTTTAGCGGGAAGCTGTATATATCCAGAGTCTTGAGCTGGGGTCTTCGAGTGACGTCTTATTTTATCGACCTTGGCGGGGGTGGTTTCCAAACAAAGCTTAGAACGGGGTGTTAGCTTAGGGTAAGTTAGCGGTTTACGACTCTTTGGGATAGTCTTCTGTCAAAGTAGAGACATCCAGTTTCGAGGAGACTGCCTTCAGGCTTCCTAATCATCTGACTTCAGGGGTAGTTCTGAACTTCTAGGGAGAAACTTCCCGTCAGTTTGGGTAGGGTCGACTAGATTAGTTAGTCTCCTGAGGTGGTCCGAAGCTCTAATATACTAACGGTTAATGTGGTTAGGTGTTCACGTCTGGTCTTGGTTGGTTTATCAAGTGGTTTCCTATGGATATTGAGGATCCTTCGGTGATCGACTTCCGGCTTCAGTGGAATTGTTGGTGGTAGAACACTGGGAAACAAGGGAGTGTGGTGCGATTGACGAGTCTTGCGAGGTGAGTTTGACGAGGTATGCCGTCCTGCTGAGGTGAAATCTTGACGATGTCGAACTCCTGGTTCTTGCGATGCTTTGCCTCTCATATACTCTCGAGGTTAGTCTGGGTCTCATTACCGACATTTAACACAGGGGTTTCCTGAGTTACTAGGTGGGTTATCGCTCCTCGAGTCGCATGTTTAAGGAGGTCGGAGCACACCAGAGCATACAAACAAGGCGAACAAAGCGAAGGCCTTGCAATGTCCTCGGCAAACAACACACATCAAGCAACACCGGAGGCACCTAAGAAAACACCGTCAACGCCATGGACCAAGGAGTTAACTACTCGCGATGTTGGGGATTCCTATCCCTAGGACTATTGACCCTAGATATCGTCTTTCTTTAGGTCGGAGTCACAATCTTGCAGATGAAGCCTTCGACATATCTTGGACGCTTCTTCATAGTGCAACACCTGATTTCTTCCGATTGTGAGGATTCCGCGGATAGAGCGATATTGTAGTCTCAAGTTGCTTGTCTCCATCTTGTTCTCATTGTCTTCACTGGGTTCTAGATCCTAGTTATTTAAAATCCGTGGATTTGAAGTTTGGACAAGAATTAGAGGAAACCATTTTCGAAAACATTTACTTAGACTAAGAGAAGAAGTAGAACTTTTTGAAACTCATTGGGAAACTAGTTTTTGAAAGCCTGGGTTTTCAAAATAAGGTTCCTGTCTAGCGACCATGCTAAACTAAAGTTCTCCATAGTCAGGATGGCTCTGATACCAAGTCTGTGGGACCCCCGGATTAATCCTCCGAGAATCCCTGTTATGCATACAACCACAATCCCATGATCAGTTAGTCGTGGCACATAACCGACAAGTATCATTACATCATCTGAGAAAACACCGAATTACAATACTTACAAGAATGCCTTTATGGCTACATCAATAATCATCAGCGGAACCACTTCAAGCGTAGAGCCCCAACCATGCGTTAACCTACAGGCAACTGACTGGGAGAACGTCCTAGTTCGCATAGTCGTCCACTTCACCTCGTCTTGATATCTGACCAAGTTAATAGCCAGGGACAATGCCGATGAGTACATGGAATGTACTCGCAAACCACCTTCAAAGAATAATAGTAACAAGAGGATATGCAATATGGCTGTGGTAGTAGGAGGGCTCCCAGGGAGGTTCTTTTCGCAAATAGTTTCTCTTGTAGATATAGCATCTACTTATCTTTGTTGAAAACTTTTGTAAACCATTTTGTAAACCTTTTTATTTTGAAAAGTTTTAGAAAACTTTAGGACTGGGTCACCCATTTGTTCCCGTTTTCAGGTCATCCCACGACCAAGCTCCTTCCATACCCCTCTAACCATCCCATGGTCACAGTAGGTATCCTTCCCGACCATCCCATGGTCAAAACATTTCTCTTCCGAAATCCTTTTTGAACTCAAAACCAGCACCGTTCTACAACAACCTTCCCAACCGTCCATGACCGCGGACGCGGCTATTAGAATAGATTTACAGTGTGCAGAGGTTGTACACTTTACCCACACCATCCGGGTACACTACCCTGATCTTCACTAATCGTGGGTTGAGTAACCGATTAAGACTCTCCGGATGTCCACTCCAGTATAAGTGCCTATGCTATGAGTATTAATCCCCTCAAAATCGGGACGTCGGGCGAGGACCAACCGGAGCGCTTAGTGCACGTCCCACGTGCGCACTTTCAATGAGGGGCTCATAGTAACGCGTGGAGGCCTACCGACCCTTTGTTCCTTCTCCAGGTCGATGTCTTACATGGACCTATATCGGAGAAGGCCCACCCTCCAGGGATCCCCGATCCCCTGTAGTAGTTGCGAGGCAGCTTATACCAGAACAGTCAAACATCAAATCCAGCCCTGTCCCATTCTAGAGTAATGTGGTTGCACATGGTTAATTGTTCTAGAAAAACATGCAGAGAACCAGGTGCGTTTTCATAAATGTTTTTCCTCCGGTTTTCCTACATCATTTGTAAAACAAACCCTTTTTCTTTCTCATCTCTTGGGAGGTCCCACCTCACCAAGGTTTTATCATAAAACATTTAGTAAAACTTTTTCCGGGGTCTTCCCATCCTCTAGCTTTGTTTCGGCTAAACCGGGGTCTCAAAAGGGGTATGGTGTAAAACACCATCTATTCTACTAGGGGCAAGTAGGTATCATCGCGTGGGTTGTACTTAGTAGTACAATAGAGTAGTAGTTTGGAGGAGCCAAACCCCTACCATATATATATACATCAACATAAAGTAAAATGATGCAGTTTTTAATAAATAGTAGACGAAACATGCATAAGTAAAATAGTAGGACAAGGCTTATGATCAAGAAGGTGGCTTGCCTGATGATCAGCAATATGGCATAAATGTTCCTGGACTTCTTCTTTAGATACCCTAGAATACCAATATCAGTAATAAATACCACTTCTTCCGCTCTCCAATTTCACCGCAACTATTGTCGTCTAGACATCACATGCAAACAAACAAGGGCACAATCAACACAAGGCTTGCAAGCAGCAATACATACAGCAAGCAATGAACAATACAAGTTCACAAATCAGTATTGGTGTTGAGAAAATGGATTAGAAGGATTGGGAGCATGTCTTGGAACATGGGAGAGAATCCCCTTAGGATTTATAGTCTAGGAAAAATACCTAAGAGGGGTTTTGGACCAAGGACATATTCTGGAGAGTACCATTGTAAAAACATGATACCAACAGATAGGATTTGATAAAATGAAACCAACAAAAGTGGTTTCACTATTTTATCACTTTTCTTGAAATACTTAAGAATATTCTAGTGCCAAAGGCTCTAGTTTTAGGAAATAATTCACCAGAAAGGTTCTGGAGCTCCAAAAATTATTTTCTTGGTTAGTTCAGTAGGGTTTGATGTACTTGTTCACTCAGAGTTGGAATCAGGTCAAGAAAATTACCAGAATGCCCTCAAGAAATTCGCAAAGGCAGTTCTGTGGGTTTTTTGTCTTTTTCACCAAATTCAATCTACAGTAGACTTTGATTTGATTCCAAGAACACATGGTAGGTACTTCCAATACCTTTCTGTAGAAATTGTAATCAACATTTGTGGATTAGCAGAGCTACTGTAGTGAATTAAGCGGTGAATAAACCATGCACAGAATAGTTTAATTCACAGAGAAATATCCAAGTCTCAATAAATCACGAGCTCCTGGATTTGGGTAGGCCTTAGTGTACCACATCACAGAGAGTTGGAATTGGGTCAATAACTATGTTGGTTTGACCTAGAGAAATTCCTAAAGGCAGATCAGAGCTGTTTTTGTTATTTTTACTAAAGGCAAACTATTGTTCACCTTGGCATGGGACCAAGTCCAGGAGATATTCATCGGTAATACCTACCAGGGGCAGTTGGTTTTACTCCAATTGGAGATGCGAAATTCCCTGAGGGATTTAAAGAGTGTTTTAAACACTTCTGGGAAATTGATTTAATATATTTAATCTATTCATATATTGAGCTAACCAAGGGTACTGGGTGTTAGGGAAAACATCCACGTACTTATTAAAATTTAGATATGAGCAAAATATTTTGATTTCCATTTTTATTTGGATTTAAACCTAGCAGGTGATTTCTAGAAGTAAAAGACTCGCTAAAAGAAAAGGAGGGAAAAGAGCTACTGGGCGTAGGGAACCAGAGGGGTTTGGGCTGCACTGCGGGCTGGCCCAACTGGCGGCGCCAGGGAGGCGCGCGCTGCGAATTTTGAAACGGCCGCGTGGGGCCCGTCCGTCAACGACCTGCGGGGGCCGAAGCGGTATGGAGGGCCGGGGGCCGTTCGATCCAGCTGAGATCGACGACCCTGGGGCATCGTCCACCTCTCGACGTGCAGGCAGCGGCGTAAACCCTAGGGGCGTCGGGTGGTGGTGGGGGAGCTCACCTGGGCGGCGGGGAGGCGCCGGGAGGGGTCCGAGGAGGTGCGGTGGCCGGCGACGAGTCCAGAGAGGGGCGGAAGAGGGGTGTTCCATGAAGAGGAGCCGCTCGCGCGACCGCAGCCGACGAGCACGGTCGGGAGCTTTGTAGGGGAGCTCCCAGAGGCTCGGGAGGCGACCGAGGAGACAACAGGGAGATGCGGTCGATGACGGTGACTCCAGGGATGGGCGTTGCGGCTTGGTTTGCTTCTGGAAAGAAGTCCGCGAGAGGTTGGCCAGAGCGAAGCTTTGGGAGCTCACCGGTGTGGCGGCCATGGTGGCTGCATGACCAAACGAGGGGCACTGTCAGTACCAGAAAGAGGAGGGGAGTCCAGGAGCATAGCATGCAGAGGGAGTGAAACGGGGATGGGAGCACCATGGGCAGATCTTGTAGAAGGCCGAGAGGGCTTCTCCTCCCTTTCCTGTGCGAGGCAGAGCAGGGGCAAGGATGGGGATGCTCTGGGGAGGTGAGTGGGGGTAAGAGGAGGCAAATGAGCCAGGAGCTAGGGGCCGGGGTGGCCTATGCCCTTTTATCTCGAGTGGAGAGGCTCATGGTGGACATAGTCCATTGGGGCATTGGAGGAAGGAGGGGAAACCAGGGAAGGAGGGATTATGTGGGCAGGGGAGGTTGTTTCTGGTCGAGTTGCAGGGCAGAGGGGAAGGGTTAGCTGCTGGAAGGGGTTTTGCAAGCCAAGACAACCACAAGAGGTTAAGCTCTAGTGTCCAAGCACTAGAGGACAAACTGCTACAGGGGATGCTACAGTGCTGGTCGACCTGGTGGAGTGTCCTGGTGCTGAGGAGGTGTACCGAGCAAGATTGGTGGTGTTTGATTCTTGGTTTGGCTCACTAATGCCTTAGTTCGCTTAATTTGATCAAATATATGGTTATGAAGCAAGTCCAAAAACTTGCATTGGACAAGGTGGGGAAATTGTACTGGTGGGTAGTTAAGGTCAAGGTAGATATCCAAGAATTATTTGGGATTTTTCTAGAGATTTAAAGTCCACTTAAATCCATTTATTCAAAAAGTACAGAAGTAGTTTCTAGAGGATCATTTGATAAATTTTCATTGTACAGGTGGAGTTTTTGATGTGGGATGATCCCAAATGTGAATACATACTTAGGGGAATTTTCCCAAGATTTATTGGGGCTTAAAAGTATTTAAAACATTTATTATTCCACTTCAGCCATTTAAGAAAATGGGCAAGAAGAATTAATAAAGCTCTTTAAAAATATTTATTTTTGAAGTGGGAAGAGGTGATATGATATTTAGGACTCAAGTGTGCCCAAAGTTAGGGAAGTTGTTTGGTAAAAACCCAAACTTGCCTTCATGACAGGAGTTTTGGAGATTTTGACTATTAAAGACATTAAATAGATTTGGAGCCATAATAATTATGGATAATATTTTATAAATCTTGATGATCAATGTAGATGATGTAGACAAGGTGTAGCAAGCATTTTCAACCTTGATATTGGAGAATCCAAGTTGATTTTGGTGAAATTCCCTAGATTAAGGATCTAGGGTGATGTTAACTTCATACCATCAAAACCATGTTGGATCTTGGAGCTCAGAGCTCCCCTTGGGGCATGGGATATATGGATGGATAGACCAAGTGATGTAGATTGCAATGGTGTAGGGGTTTGAGCTGGATCCTGCTTGAGCTCACCAAGACAAGCTTTCAAACTTTGAAAAAAATAAGGCTGCCAAAGCAGATTATCATCTAGCCTTCAAAACCTTGTGGGTGTAAACAGCTCAAGGATCCAATTGGGTCAAGTGAAGTAGTTAATGATAGAACTATATGAGTAGAACACAACCATGCAAATATTTGGTCCATAGAAGGTTGGATGGTGGTGTGAGCTTCTATCAAAGTAGGCATGTTGACTAGATTTGCAGGAAAAGTTATCTTCTTGCCTGCAAAACCATCAAGAAAAAGTGGGTAGGAGGATGATCTAACCAAGGGAAAGATGGGGAATTGGTAGTCCTTAGGATATTTAACAATATTGTCCAAGTGCATTACCAAAAATGCACAAGGGTTGAGAAGGAGAGGCATTCAAAAAGGTGTTGTTGAAACAGATTGAGGGTTTTTGACTAGAATGTTGGTGGAGATGATTGAGGGGTGGAAAAGTACCCAAGCATCATCAATTAGATGATATCGAAGAGTAGATTGAGTAGAAGGGATCCATGCTTGATATTGGTCTTCAAGGAATTGGAAATCTAGAATGGAAATCTTTAGAATGGATCTGGTTGTGGGTTTTAGATGATCACTTAAAGGCTAGGGATCATATCTAGGTTTGCATTCTTGCTTAGGGGTTGATGATTGGGAAACATCTTGATCCTAGTGATGAGCTCCTAGAGTGGCTCATACTACTTCCTAAGCAAACAAGTCCATAGCAGATCAAAGCAACTCATCAGACAATAGATCAAGGCAACTCATCTTATAACCTAAGCAAACCTACTACTAGGGTTACCATCAAGCCTAGCCTGGGATAAGGATGGGTATTTTGAATAGGTTGGAGTTTGAGCAAGGTAAGGTCCTTGGTATCTCTACCAAGAGTAGACTTCAAATGCTTCATAAAAAGGTTTTGTTAAAACTAGAGATAAGAATAGTAGAAGGTTCTGTCTTGAAAACATAAGGAGATTATGTTATATAGCTCTCCATAGTTTGATCAATATAAGCTACTAAAATAGTTGGTTTGCAAAGGCTTCTTGGCTCAGGTTTTGAAATGCCAGAACATTTGAGAATATGTATAATGAGCCAGGATAGTTTTGTTAAATAGCTTTTGTCAACTGATGGTGAGGTAAGGAGCATATCATCTAATACACATTCATATGCATAAGCCTATCCAAACAACAAGCAAACACTTCAGCATTAAACAAGGCAAGGTTTTTGTTCCCCCTGATTTTTGCATTCTGGACAACTAATCAGGGTTGCTGAAATTGGGATGTTACATATGTTGTGCGTTGCCACGAAACAACAAGCAGGGTATGTGTGCACCAGTTATTCTATTTGCATGGAGCATAACATATGTTCAGATTTTCACCAGATAGCTACAAACAAAAACACATTTCTATTGTACTATCCCACTCGGCCACCATGTGTGCCCTATGAGTAGGCACAAAAGTATATGCCTTCCTTCCAGACTCTCGATACGTGTGGCTCTAGGTTTGCTCAACTTCGTAAAATATCTCAAACTGATTAAAACAGAAGTTTTGCCATACTTAAAAGTAGCAGAAGTTCTTGCTCCCTGAATCCATGTAAACTTGAAGAAATTAAACAGGCTCCTATACGCTATATTGTTATGCTTAGAAATACAAATGAGTGCAATAAATATTTTATCATGCTTAATAAGACAAACCTTCAGAATATTAGCTACCATCAACAATATCAAGGTCCATGTATGAAATTAATGGTTTTCAGTAACATGTAATCCTTCATAAACCACATGAATTCGTAGTTGGTATAAATATTAAGAAATGTACAAATTAATGGATTTGAGATTTTTTTCAAACAAATATACCGTACTTGTATTTTTTACAGTACCAATCAAGTATTACGATTGACAATCACATCATTTATACCGCAACACTTTTGCCAAAACTTCAGAAGATTATCTATGTCAATTTAATCCTTTGTGAGTTTGGTAACCAGCATTAAGCACATAAAAACCACTTCTGAACGAAGTACATATCAATGGTAAATAATTTGCTAGCTTACCATATGAAAGTGGTGAGACATACTTTCTTGTATTAAGAAGAAACCTTATTGGTGGCGACGATCTGAGACATGAGGTACGTGAGTAGATTTGTGTAGCTTAGGAGGGAGAAGTTGTGAGGCGACTTCCTAAGAAGCAAGCCCTACTGGTTCTTTTGGGTGGCCAAACGCAGTTAAACAAAAGATTGTCATCAATAAAACCAGTGCAAACAAAACTCTGAATACCATAACTTCAAGTTTAAATTCCTCATCTAGCGTGATGAGTACTCCACGAAGATGTGTCCTTGAATAGGACACCAAACAATTAACCTTGATTATGTCGATATTTTCCTGCAATTACAATGGATTGACAAAATTCCATTAGTTATAATTGCATATGTAAACATCACCTTGTTACCTTCAAACAGTTCTCCATAGTATCCTTCAGCACATTCCACGGAAAGACGCACGAAACCGTCAACTGATGCATATTATATATGTTGTATTGTAAAAATACAACATACACACGGAACTGTCAACTCAGCACATTCAAACAGTTCTCCATAGTATCCTTCAGCACATTCCACGGAAATACGCATGGAACCGTCAACTCATGCATATTATATATGTTGTATTGTAAAAATAGGGAAGATGGTGATGCGATAGTATTGCACATAGGCATCTTGGCATAAGTTCTTCTCCATCTATGCACCATGGACAACCACTGAAATCCAAAGAAAATAAAATAATTTAGGAGTTAGGAAGACATTATGAGCCAAACGTAAGTTTATATTTCAGCTCCACAAAGCAAACATGAAGACATCAACTCTTCTTAATTCAAGAATTACATGATAACTGCAATTTTCAGGTGAGAACATGAAGAAATAAATTCTATAATGTTGGCGTAATGGGATCGGGGGTCCCTCGCATTGCGCCTCAGCGTGTGGGCCAGGACCCACCGGTCAGCGACCCAACAGATCTATGGCTTGGCCGGCAGGGGCGTCGCCAGGATACAAGCACTGTGTGCTCCAAGCAGGTATGATCTGTCATAATAAGCCTATGGAAACTAAGTCTCAGCTATGTTGTAGGTGCCTATGAGTGAGATGAACGCTACCAGACGTGCCTCGACCCACCAACCGGGTGCAGACAAGAAGGAAAGGCGATGAGCGCAAGGCGGTCCTGCCCCGGAAGGAGGCAAAGGCACTATTGGGGGTAGAGAGACCGAGGAGCGGCCTCTACCAAGCCCCGGAAGGACCATGGAAGCACCCTCTCTTAGACCAGGCGCGGCCCAGGAACCGGAGTCAACTGTTCCTGACAAGGTGTGTCTGGGCAAGCCTTGGGAACCGGCGATGTGTCAACATCGCTGGACATCATCATGGTGCCGCAGTCCACCGCAGCGCCAGTACAGCGCATCACCGACATGAGTGACATCTCAAAGCCTGCGTAGTCACTTGGCCATCGAGTGCATCTGTGCATCGCCCCTGGCCGTCCATTGGCCACAGGCGCTGCCTACCTGCCTGAAGACCACGTGGCACACCGCGATTGAGGCCCGGGAACACCCTGGGAGGTGCTCCACGCCAGCCCTGTGGTGACCCCTTGGTGTATAAAAGGAGGCACTTGGCTGAGAGTGGGGGAGGGGGAAAAGTAGAAAAAAGGAGGAGAGGAAGAGAATGACAGGGGGAGAATACTTTGGAGAGGACTTTTGGGAGGACTTGTGGGAGAGGAGGTACTGGACCTAACTGAGGGTTCTGAACCTGGATAGAGGTTCTGAGGGCTGAGAGAAAGCAAAGAAGTGAGGAAAGAAAGAAAGAAATAGTAAGCCCGGGGAATGTAGAAGCTAGAGAAAGCGTCTCCTTGACACCGTAGAGATCATCTTATTGTATCTCGATCCACCCCAGATAATCCACCAAAGCAGGACGTAGGGTTGTTAGCCGAAGGGCGGCCCAAATCTGGGTAAAAAATGCCTGTGTGTGCTCTATGTGTTGTATGCTCGTATCAATAGGTTCCTCCGCCGATGTTGAGGTCAGAACGCTTTTGTGCCTACTACCGAACAAATAGGGGGTGTCCAACATCCCCGATGTCCGCATAGGCGAGACGCGACATCTGGCACGCTAGGTAGGGGGTGCTCGCGTTTTCGGCTTCGTCAGTCATCACCACCGTCGACAGCTTCATGAGCTTCATCTTCATCATCGTCATCGTCACCAACATCTGCTTCGTCTTCGTGTTCACCATCGACATCGACTGCGTCATCAAGAGCCACGACGCCCAGGAAAGTTGCTGGAATTGGGACCGGCCCTGCTGCAGTAGACTCGCCCGCTGCACAAACTCGCTCCCATGCCCTTGCCACGTCCGGGGGCTTGGATGCCGAGCCTCATGCACGGCACGTGACTACCGTCATAGGTGCTGACCCACGTCCAGGGCCAAGCGCAACTGTGCCACCACCACCGGGGTCACAACCGATCCTCGCAGTTGAGGAGGGCGAGCATATTAGCAGGGGCGTCGTTGCGCTGGAGGTTCAACCACCAGGCGACGCAGGAGGCGTCACACTTGAAGATCCCTTCGCTGGCGACGCAGGAGGCGCCGCCGATGGAGTAGTGGCGTAGGAGACGCCACCAGAGGGGGCCATATGTCTAGAGGAGTCGCATCGGTAGGGGCCGGAGGAGCCGACCCTGAACCGGAGCATCGTGCACCAGCTCGCGCTGAGACTCGTCTCGCCGCGCCAAGTACTAACCGCCAACCTCATCCCCACCGCTCTGAGACCCGAACTTTGGGGGAAGCAGTCGTTGCTGCCCATGCCATAGCTCAGCACCCACTAGCTCCCATGACGACAAAGTATAAAGCGTGGAGGGACGACCTCGACACACAACTGGAGTCCATCAGGATGCAACAGGAGTCTGCCCATGCTTGTTCCCAATCTAACCTTGGGCCAAGGCATGGGACGGAGCACGTTCCTACCACCACCACGGGACCCATGCAAATCCCTGCCCTGAGGCCGTGTTCCCGGAATGTACCCCTAGGCCAGGAACTGCTAGACCCCACGATGGTGGAAGGAGGACCGACATCCATGCCACTAGACCCTTGGGGGCTGGAGCCCCAAGACCTGCCGTTCAAGACCACCTTTCTATGGGGTCATCAGCCAACCCCGCGCACAGGCATGCTGAAGAGCGCTGAGGCGATTTTGCCCCGGCTAACGAGGCACTGGTTCAAGACTACTTGCTATAGCTACATCAACAGGCTGTGAGTGCGACCATCCCTAACCCGCGGGGCGCAGCTGAGGCAGGGAGCATGACTTTGGGATATGGGAGCAGTTGCCCCGCCTTCTCTCCCACCTTACGGCAGGTGGTGTGGCTGCCAAAGTTCCGTCCCATTGTCCCCATCAAGTTTGAAGGCAATATCGACCCGAAGGAGTTTCTGGCTATCTATTATACCACAATGGTGGCTGCGGGTGCTGATGAGAAGGTCATGGCCAACTAGTTTCCAATGGCTCTGAAGGGCACGACCTTGTCCTGGCTCATGCATCTACCCAAGGAGTCCATTCATTCCTGGGCTGAGTTGTGTACTCACTTTGCGAGCGTGTTCTAGGGAGCCTTCAAGCACCTGCGAACACTCATTCAGCTCCACACAGTGGTCTAGTGGAGTGGATAGCGGCTACGAGACTTCATGCTGCAATTTTCACAGATCGCATACACTATCCCAGAGGCGGAGGATGCCGCCATTATTAGCGCATTCACCATGAATGTGCACGATAGAAAAATGTGCGAAGAGCTTAACATGCATCCCGTCAAGAGCATACATGAGTTGTGGGTGTTGGCTGACCTTTGCTCCTTAGCATAGGAAGGACACCTCCTGCCCGAGGATGCTGCCTGGGAGGCCGCTGGAGCAGTTGACGCGAGAATCACTGCTGCGAAGAAGAGTGGCTCGTGTAAGTGGGGCATTCGTCAGGCTTTGGCTGCAGAACCTAGTTCTCCCACTGAGGCTGAGAACAAAACCAGACCGGCGGAAGAAGTGGCAGCTACCAAGCCCACCATGGGGAAGTGGTGCCTTGTGCATGAGTCCAACGAGCATGACGCTCAGAACTGTCGCTCCATCATCGGTTATGCCGAGGGACGGAACATATGCATCACTGAGCAAGGGCTAACGGTACCCTCGGGAACTGTTACCGCTGCAACAAGGCCGGTCGTCATGCGAAAGACTGCCTGGCACAACCTGGCCCATGCGCCCCTGCCGAAGCTCGCGGGGGCAACATGGGCGCTGCACGAGGAGGATATGGAGGCGGTGGAGACGGAGCGAGAGCAGGGCGTGGAGGGGGCCACGGCAACACAACCCCTCAACCGCGCAGCAACGGCCCTGCCGTTAACCAAGGAGGCGACAACGACGGTTGTAGATAGTACCCACAAGTATAGGACTACACATGCGCACACGGAGGAGCCTACGCCATGACTTCCCACGGGGAGTTTAAGTGTTTCTCCCCTGAATTGTGCGCCGTGCATCCCAGCCCAGAGGCGCAACGGCCACTTTGGTGGTCTCACGTGCCGATTATTTTTGATGCGGGAGATCATCTGGACCGCAACACCAGGGTCAGCACGCTACCTTGGTGGTCTCCCCATCATAAAGTACGTCCAAGTTACCAAGATGCTAGTGGATGGAGGGGCTGGCTTCAATATCCTCTCGGCAAAGCTGCTAGATAAGCTCCAGATCACTGAGGATCAATTGGCCCCTACGAGGTCTTTTCTAGGCGTAAGCCCGGGAGCTATCAGCCGTAGGGGAAGATTGAGCTGCCAGTCACATTCGGGACTCAGGACAACTATCGCACTAAGAACATCATCTTTAAAGTTGCAGACATTGCCCTGCCGTATAACGGCATAATAGGGCGCCCTGCCTTGGCAAAGTTCATGGTGGTCTCCCACCATGCCTACAACTCGCTCAAGCTTCCTTCCTCGTGGGGGACCTTGACCGTGAAGGGTGATATCAGGGACGCCGTGTTCCGCTCTGAACAACTGTTCAAACCGGCAGCCACCGCTTCCCCTGTGACTCACACTTGCTCTCTGTCGGATTTGGACTAACCTTTCGCCCCGATTCCTGGCTCGCCTGGGAAAAGGCTGCGACCCTTTCCGAAACTTAGTTCCGATGACCTTTCTGGTACTGGTGGCTCTTCGAGTAAGCTAACAACTTCTTGCATCCATCCTACCAGCTAAAAGCATGGGTGTGAGTGGAGGTTCCCCCAGCAAATGAAAGCCCGGGAGTGTGCGTGGTGCTCCCGGCAATCTTTAAAAAAACAAAAAAACAAAATTTATAATTAAAGCCCAGGTGTGAGTGGAGGTTCCCCCGACAAATGAAAGCCCGGGAGCGTGCGTGGTGCTCCCGGCAAACCTTAAAAGCCCGGGAGTAGGCGTGGTACTCCCAATAAAACATTAAAGGTCGGTGTGAGTGGAGGTTCCCCCGGTAAATGAAAGCCTAGGAGCGTGCATGGTGCTCCCGGCAAACCCTAAAGCCTGGGAGTGAGTAGTACTCCTGGCAAATGCGATGGATACTTGCGTATCTAGCCTGGCCGCCTATGTGTAAACCGCTTGTAACCTGGGGATGACCCCGTTTTGGAATGGAAATCCCGTTGCTCTCGTTCTTCTGCCCGTTTTCATTTGGAGAGCCTTTTACGGGATTTTGCATTCCTTTGGTTTTCTTGGGGTCGGACGTGGGTAACGAGACTGTCAGGCCAGGAAACGTCGTACTCTCATGATGTGCTCTAAGGTATGAGCGTTGTGCTCTAGGCATTGCCGACGAGCACTAAATCGCGAAGAAACACCTCCCACATCAGGCCTCCGAGTTGGCAATGCCGTGCGCCCTGATCAAGCACACGGAACCTTGTTTTAAACATGAGGCATGGGTAAGATGCCGTAAGGTGTGTTCATCCTGTTTCAGGATGAGCAGCGGACGGATAAGCAAGATGAGGCCAGGGCAAGGTCTCAGCAAAGGAGAAAGGCTTGCCACCGGATAGCAGCAACCACGCGTCTTCTGAAGGCAGTTGGCCCCGCAAGCATGGCATGAAATAATTGCGAGGCCGGAGCTAGGGAAGTGGGAGCAAGGTTTCCACGGCGATGAATGACACCCCCACGAGCCTGATGTCTACGCACTTCTATCCTTGTAGACAGTTTTTGGGCCTCCAAGTGCAGAGGTTTGTAGAACAGTAGCAAGTTTCCCTTAAGTAGATCACCCAAGGTTTATCGAACTCAGGGAGGAAGTGGTCAAAGGTATCCCTCTCAAGCAACCCTGCAATCAAGATACAAGAAGTCTCTTGTGTCCCCAACACACCCAATACACTTATTAGGTGTATAGGTGCACTAGTTTGGCGAAGAGATAGTGAAATACAAGTGGTATAGATAATTATAAGTGGTAACGGTGATAGAAAATAGCTTGAAGGCGTGGAAAAGACTAAAGTAAAACTGAAATAAAGATAGAAGAAAGCAAACATGTAATAGATCTAATAGCAAACGGTGTTTCAGTGCTTAGAAACAAGGTCTAGGGATCATACTTTCACTAGTGAACACTCTCATACAAATATATTCTTCTTTATGATACTACTCTTAACTACTCTCCAGTTGGACACTCTAATCCAAGGTAGGGCTATAACAACACACCTGAAAGTTCACTTTCCTCATCTAGATAACCCCACACTGTCACATTGAGTACTAGATGGTTCCAACAAACAGCACAATTTCATAGAGACATCCAACTCCAAATATAACTCATAACAAGTATTTGTAATCTCTAGACTAAGTGCCACCATGGTGTGCACACTGTCAACTTCACACACATGGGTAGAGGAGAGAACTATTAAAGCACTTGAGTAGCAAGGTAGATCAATAGATTAGAAGCTCATGATCTCAATAAGATCATGCATATAGAGAGATGAACACATAGCTACCGGTAGAACCCTTAGCCTCGAGAGAGAACTAGTCCCTCCTCATCATGGGAATCAGCAATGGTCATGGAGATGGCGGTGGAGATCGTGAAGAGGGCAGCGACGGCGCCGGCGGCGGTGCGGAGGACTCCTTCCCTACCGACGGTATGATAGGGGAGCACCGCCCCTTAGCACCCTTCCTTCATGGCTTCTTGGGAGCCCTTCCCTATGGAGATGGGATCCATGGGGGAGGCAAAAACGTGGCTTTGGTGGCTGCAAATTCGTGGGTGGAGGTGTCTCCCATGAATTAGGTTTCCTCCCTTTATATAGCTTCTCGGATTCCCGTCACCCCCATCTTGTGATGCAGTAAATCGGGTTTATCGGGCCCGTCCGGACTCGGAATCAGCTAAATTTTATATCCAGAACGTTTGTCGCGAAATTTCCAACAACTTTGTAGCTGAAGAGTTTTCCATTTGACGCTGAATTCGACCCGAAACGTGACAAGACAGATTTCTGGAAAATTCCAATTTGACTCCAACAAGGTTTCCACTTGTATTTTTGGTAATTCCTACACATTAAAGTGTAAATCAAGAACATTGTGCACTTTTGCAACTATTAGTAGGTTAGTACAAATAAATCATAAAGTTTATATAAAAATGAGTGTCAAAAGCATATTATTAGAATAAAACCATAAAAAATTATAGATACGTTATGGACGTATCAACATCCCCAAGCTTAGTTCCTGCTCATCCTCGAGTAGGTAAACGATAAAAAAAATATAATTTTTGGGGTGACATGCAGGCAACACAATCTTGATCGTCATTATTATAAAAGCACTGATAGCTGAGATCAAAGTACTCTAAACATGAACATGAAAGATAGAGTACTAACAATAAGACATACCAACTATGCATGCAACATGAAAGAATATAAACAAAGATCATGAATAACAATGCATTGAAAGACGTTTGTTTGTTTCACATATAGAAAACATAGCATAGTGGCATTCAACTTGTCCCTCATGGTATAGCAAAATATAAATCCATAGGACACCTTCAAAGTTCATAAGGGTGACTAGATACAAATAATTTAAGAACAAGCAATATCAAAGTTATGAATCAATCAACAAGTTTTGGGACAATGCACATTAAACTAAGAATGACCACTATGCTCTCTCAATTGGTGCAGAAAGATAGAAGATGGAGACTCAACATAAAAGTAAAAGAAAGGCCCTTCATAGAAGGAAATAGAGATTCAAGTCTCATAAAGAGCTTCCAAAAATTATGATACTTATTAGCTTTCAGATCTCATTGCCCCTATCATAAGAATATTTAGGTGATTAAGGTTAAAGTGAACAAACTATGAAGTATATGCTTGACAAAGTATAAGTTGGCAATCTCATGTCCCTTGAATACGAGGGCCGCTCGTCATGCTACTCAAGTTTAGTTACCGCTAAGTTCTTGTCATATTAAGTACATGTGTATCATAGAGAACCGCCAACGGGGTACCCCTTGCCCGATGATATGGAAGAATCCCCATATCAAAATGACAAGTCAAGGAGACAACGAGCATCTCAACAATCTTCTTATTTACCATGGGAAAATGGTGCTTTTTTCTCTCTTTCCTCTTTTCTCATATCTTTGTTTTCTTTTTCTCTTTTTCTCAATATCTGACTCTTTTTTTATAAGAAGAATGCTTCATAGACAACTCATTATGGTTATGCTGCAGGTTTCCACCATGATAACATGGATTAGACCAGCGACCCAGGCGTTTCTCTAACACACATACATAACTCCATGGACTTACAAGCTCCCCTTTTCATTTCACACCGACGACATCCATAGACAAAAGAGCATGATATAAACTAGGTACAAAGTACAAGTGCAATGTTGAAAGCGTTCCCCATGACAACATGGTTCTGCTAATCCCCAACATATAAGTGCAAGCATATACAACATAGACGACACAATGGTTCAAGTTTATTAAGGGCAAGAAAAGTAAAGTGTGCCATCAAGTTTGTGAGAACTTTAATCACTAGTTTTCTCATAACAAGTTTAATTCGGAAGGTAGATAAAAACATGAATATACTTGGAATAACATAAGCTAATCGGTAGGTATGGTGGACTATTTGGAATAACTTGGTTTCAGGAGTTGGATGCATAAGTGGAACTCATACTTGGTTACGGAGGCTAGCAAAAGACTGGGAGCGACCAACTAAGAGAGCAATAATGGCCATAATCATGTAGAGCGACAAAACATCATTAATCAAAGCATAAAGTGATACTATGAGTTGAAAATTAAAGGATCATAAAGGCTATGGTGACTTGGGATTGTCATAACATGGTGTGAGCATGTGCCAAGTCAACTCAAATAAAGCATCAAAGGAGAATACCACAATACTATGCTTTAATATGCTAAAACAACGCATGATTCTTCAAAGGCACATTAAGCAATCTCAATTGTTTATAACAAGTCATGCTACAACAAAGTATACTAAGCATAAAGCCAAAACAATATCAAGCATGGCATGACAAAGCATAGTCCACAGTCAAAAACAAGCTCTCTTTACCACTTAAGCATGAACTTTCCTACTCTTTTCCAATCCAAACCAAACTATTTGAAAAACAATGTATGAAAGAGGGGGTCCAACCAATTTATTCAGCAAACTAAGAAAACAAAGCAAACGAAAAACCAAAATGAAAACGAAAAAGAAGACGCTCCAAGAACAACACAACTGTGCATGAAACAATAAACATGCAGCGTTTGGAAGAAACCTGAGATTTTTATTGATGAAGAAGGGGATGCCTTGGGCATCCCCAAGCTTTGAAGCTTGTACTTCTTAAATATTTCTTGGAGTGACACGCGTGGCATCCCCAAGCTTGAGCTTTAGTCCATCCTTCATCTCATTACTCATTCCTTCCATACACCTGGATTTTTTTCTTCATACAAAACTTCACACAATCTTTATTAGCAACATTAGTGCACTCAAGATAGTAAGTCTTTAGGTTCAGTTATAACACCAATAAAACTTCCATTAAAACACTAGCTACTGTAGCACTTCCCTCAAAAAGCTCAATTCCCTAAAAGAACTCAAAAAGCAACCAACAAGAAGCAAATGCAAATAATGGCAGAAATCTGTCAAAACAGACCAGCAGGTAAAGACGAATTTTTTCGAAGACCTTCTATTGCTCAAATCAAAAAGTGTTGAAGTAACGAAAGTTAGATAACAACCTGGGTCAGAAGCACAAATTTTCACGCCTCAAAAGGACATACAGAGATTGTACACGAATTTTTACGGTGAAGAACAGAAATCTGTTTCAGGACAACAACTTTCCCAAGCATTACTTCTCTCTCATTAGAGGTTACTCTTGGCACAAAAAGCAAATAAAAAGGATAAGGAGCGATTATTACAGAAGTAATAACTTCCAAGACTCATCTAAAACTTTTGGGTTACCTTCCAATGAGTACTTTTCTTTAACGCCTTTAAGTTAGGCATGATAGTTTGAGAAGATGCTCACATAAGAAATATGAATTGAAGTAAAAGAGAGCATCAATGAGAAAATTCAAAGCACATTTAAGTCTAACCCACTTCCTATGCATAGGAATCTTGTAAATAAACAACTTATGAAAGCACAAAGCAACAAGCATAGGAAAGCAAAACAAGTGCAACTTCAAAATTTTCAACATAAAGAGGGGAAACTTAATATTGTTGAAATACATAAAACCATGTTTCTCTCTCTAATAATAACTTTCAGTAGCATCATGAATAAAATTAACAATATAACTATCACATAAAACATTCTTATCATGAGCCACATGCATGTAATAATTATTACTCTCCACATAAGCATAGTCATTCTTATTAATTGTAGTGGGAGAAAATTCAACAAAATAGCTATCATTATTATTCTCATCACCATAATCATCAAATATAGGAGCATATTGTAGTCATAATTAATTTCCTCCTCAATAGTAGGTGGACTAAAAATATCATATTCACCATTGTAATCATCATATATTGGAGGTTTGGTATCATCATAAGCAATAGAATAGCGATCTTCCAAAGCCGGGGAACTAAAAAGATCATTTTCATAAAAACTAGCTTCCCCAAGCTTAGAATTTTTTCGTAGCATTAGCAATAATGGTGTCCAAAGAATTCATACTAACAATATTTCTATTAGCATGCAAAGAAAGTTCCATAGGTTTTTTATTTTTCTGTTCAACCACGTCATGTCCTAACTCAAGATAAATACTATAAAGCTCTCTAATTTTGTTGTTGTTTTCCATTAAGCCTAACTAGTGAAAATAAAAACAAGAAACAAAAAGATATAATTGCAAAATCTAAAGGAAATAACTTTGAGCACTCACACCGGAGGATGTGAGTACCTTTTACCTTACCTCCCCGGCAACGGCGCCAGAAAATAACTTGATGTCTACGCACTTCTATTCTTGTAGACAGTTGTTGGGCCTCCAAGTGTAGAGGTTTGTAGAACAGCAGCAAGTTTCCCTTAAGTGGATCACCCAAGGTTTATCGAACTCAGGGAGGAAGTGTTCAAAGGTATCCCTCTCAAGCAACCCTGCAATCAAGATACAAGAAGTCTCTTGTGTCCCCAACACACCCAATACACTTATTAGGTGTATAGGTGCACTAGTTTGGCGAAGAGATAGTGAAATACAAGTGGTATAGATAATTATAAGTGGTAACAGTGATAGAAAATAGCTTGAAGGCATGGAAAAGTCTAAAGTAAACTGAAATAAAGATAGAAGCAAGCAAACATGTAATAGATCTAATAGCAAACGATGTTTCACAGCTTAGAAACAAGACCTGGAGATCATACTTTCACTAGTGAACACTCTCATATAAATATATTCTTCTTTATGATACTACTCTTAACTACTCTCCGGTTGGACACTCTAATCCATGGTAGGGCTATAACAACACACCTAAAAGTTCGCTTTCCTCATCTAGATAACCCCACACTGTCACATTGAGTACTAGGTGGTTCCAACAAACACCACAATTTCATAGAGACATCCAACTCCAAATATAACTTATAACAAGTATTTGTAATATCTAGACTAAGTGCCACCATGGTGTGCACACTGTCAACTTCACACACATGGGGAGAGGAGAGATCTATTAAAGCACTTGAGTAGCAAGGTAGATCAATAGATTAGAAGCTCATGATCTCAATAAGATCATGCATATAGAGAGATGAACACATAGCTACCGGTAGAACCCTTAGCCTCGAGAGAGAACTAGTCCCTCCTCATCATGGAAATCAGCAATAGTGATGGAGATGATGATGGAGATCGTGAAGAGGGCGGCGACGACGCCGGCGGCAGTGCGGAGGACTCCTTTCCTGCCGACGGTATCACAGGAGAGCACCGCCCCTTAGCATCCTTCCTTCATGGATTCTTGGGAGCCCTTTCCCATGGAGATGGGATCCATGGGGGAGGCAAAAACGTGGCTTTGGTTGCTGCAAATTCGTGGGTGGAGGTGTCTCCCACGAATTAGGTTTACTCCCTTTATATAACTTCTCGGATTCCCGTCACCCCCAACTTAGGCTGTAGTAAATCGGGTTTATCGGGTCCGTACAGATTCGGAATCAGCTAAATTTTATATCCATAACGTTTGTCGCGAAATTTGCAACAACTTCATAGTTGAAGAGTTTTCGATGTGACGCTGAATTCGACCCGAAACGTGACCATCTTCAAAAAGAGTTCCGAGACAGATTTCTGGAAAATCCCAATTTGACTCCAACAAGGTTTCCACTTATATTTTTGGTAATTCCTACACATTGAAGTGTAAAACAAGAACATTGTGCACTTTTGCAACTATTATTAGGTTAGTCAAAATAAATCATAAACTTTATATAAAAAGGAGTGTCAAATGCATATTATTAGCATAAAACCATCAAAACTTTTAGATACGTTATGGACGTATCAACATCCCCAAGCTTAGTTCCTGCTCGTCCTCGAGTAGGTAAACGATAAAAACAATATAATTTTTGAGGTGACATGCAGGCAACACAATCTTGATCGTCATTATTATAAAAGCATTGATAGCTGAGATCAAAGTACTCTAAACATGAACATGAAAGATAGAGTACTAACAATAAGACATACCAACTATGCATGCAACATGAAAGAATATAAACAAAGATCATGAATAACAATGCATTGAAAGACGTTTGTTTGTTTCACATATAGAAAACATAGCATAGTGACATTCAGCTTGTCCCTCATGGTATAGCAAAATATAAATGCATATGACACCTTCAAAGTTTATAAGGATGACGAGATACAAATAAATTTAAGAACAAGCAATATCAAAGTTATGAATCAATCAACAAGTTTTGGGACAATGCACATTAAACTAAGAATGACCACTATGCTCTCTCAATTGGTGCATCAAGATAGAAAATGCAGACTCAACATAAAAGTAAAATAAAGGCCCTTCATAGAAGGAAGCTGATATTCAAGTCTCATAAAGAGCTTCCAAAAATTATGGTACTTATTAGCTTTCAGAGATAGAGGGTGTCATCGAAGATTTTTACCGATAGGCGACCCTCGCTGCGGTAGCGAAACTTCAGGATGTCGCCAACCTTCATCTCGTAGTGGTCCATGAAGTTCGACCACCTGTTGCTCAGGTACATGCTGCCGCCATTGTCTACCTACCTCTGGAAGTCCCAGATGGGATGGTCGCCACTAGCACGTGCACCTAGAGGTCGCACGAAGGGTGTTCTCTGATTTCCTCAGCAAACAGGTCTGGCAGGAGCAACCACCACTTGAAGTTTACCGGGAGGAAGTCGAGAAACTTGAAGCCAATAAGACCCACCATTTCGTCATCATTGTTGAAAGATCACGGATGTCGCCTAGGGGGGGGGGGGGGTGAATAGGCGATTCAAAAACTTCTACGAGATGGCCTTAACAAAGGCGGAATAAAACTATCGTTTTCTTTTGTTAAGAACAAAGCCTAGATGTACTAAGGTTTACCTATGTGCACCAACAACTTATGCTAAGAAAGATAAGCAACAAAGTGATAGCAAGATAAATACTTCAAGAACGAAGGCTATCACAATGTAAATTGCATAAGTAAAGAGCTCGGGTAAAGAGATAACCGAGGCACGCGGGGACGACGATGTTTTACCGAGTTCCTCCCAACAAGGGAGTACGTCTAGTTGGAGGGGTGGGCGGTACTAAGACCACCAATGCCACAAAGGCCTCACCCTATTCTCCCGAGCACCCACCACGCGGGCAAGCACCCATTCCACTATGGGACACTTAAGGGTGGTCACCGAACCCGTACAAGATTGGGGCTATCTCCACAACTTAATTGGAGGATCCCAATGATCGCCACCAAGGCCTCAATCTTGGGGGAGCTTCACAACTTAATTGAAGACCCCAACAACACGCCACAAAGGCCACACAACCATCTAGGGTTCCAAGAACCCAAGACGGACTAGCAACAATGAATATCACCAACCAAATCCTCCGGAGAGAACACAAACTGATGCACCTAATGCAAATGGCAAGAACACCACAAAGATGATCCAATACTTCACTCTCAAGTTCCAACAATGCTACTAAAGCAATTGGGGGAACAAGAGAGGAAGAACACAAAAGGGGAACACAAAAAGCCCCAAAGATCTAGATCCCAAAGATCCACTCACAAAGAGGAGATTTTGTTTGGTCAATATGTGGATCTAGATCTCCTCTACACTCCTCTCAAATATGGGCAAGAATCATTGGAGGGGAGAGTACAAATCAAGCTCAAGAAGATTAAATCAAAGAGGCAAAGCTTGAGCAAGAGAAGGAGAAGAAGCAACCCCAAAAGAAAAGGCAAAAGGGATATTTAAAGGGGGCTAGAAATCAGGCTGTTGGGGAGCACCAACCCGACTTGGGCCGGTAGTACCGGATTGGGCCAGTACTACTGAACCCAGCCCCAGGTCAACGCGGGAGAGAGCTAGCGATCAAGGGCGAGCCTGGGCGAGCAAGGGAAGCAGCAGCGGCGGGCGAGCGAGCTGGAGCGTGGCAAGGGGATTGGGTGAACGAGTAGCTCCAACAACGCGCAACGGTCGCGAGCAGAGCCAGCGGGAGCTGGGCCAGCGCGAGGGAAGCGGGGTCAGGGAGGAAGCAGGCTTGGCGAGCTAGGCTGGCCGGTACAACCGGCCCGCCCGGGCGGTAGTACCAGTTTGATCCGGTAGCACCGGAAGGCCCAACCGGGCGGCACAGAGGAAAGCCAGGTGCGGTCAGGGCCGGGCGGTACTAGGCCCGGTAGTACCGCCTGGCCCACAACAGAGAATCTTTTTCTTTTTCAATTAAAACAAAAGGCAAATAGAGAAATATTGGATATCACCAAGTGAGAATGTATCAAGTAGTATAATGAGAGATACCTCACTCGGTGAGAATCCGGAAAACTGCCAAGATCAAAATCGCAACAAGATATAAAAGGGGATCCGATTTTGATGAACAAGAGCTTGCTATGAAGAATACCACAAGCTCTATATCCTCACATGGATAATACAAAACAACCAAATACGATGATGCAAGTATGCAAAGGTTTGAGCTCTCTCTGAACGATATGATTGGGATACTCACTCGAGAGCCTCTCTTGATAGTACATCTATCTATTCTAAACCCGGTCAACACGAGACCGGCAAAAGGGAAAAACCTATCAAGAATACCTTTGCCTTGAGAATCCTTTGGCCTTGTCTTCATCGATCCATAAACGCCGAGGATGGCAAGCACCAAACATGAGATCTTCTAGGGATGGCGCATATTGAGCTTCCACAACGCATCTTCTTCTTCATATCTTCCACCTTGGGGCCAACACAGACTCCAAGCGATGCCAATGGACAATTCCTACAAGTACAACTTAATACACACATTAGTCTATAAAGATTGTCATTAATTACCAAAACCACACATGGGGGCCCACATTCTCTTTTAGTTGTCCCCGCGACGGAGCAATGGGGAGGGGAATACCCATCAAGCTCCCACCATCCATAGAGGCCCTAGCGAGGTGGGCCACATCCGTGTCTTAAAGAAGAAGAACAACAATCGGGAGGGCCTCCCCGTTCGTTGTTGCCTTCCCGGTGGCCGCGGTGGGGCAGGGCCTCAGTTCACGGTTGCGGGAGATCCGTGCTAGTGCTAGAGGAGGCATGGCGGCCTTGGTGCCTACGCCTGCGCTGCGGCCGGAGCCATCTCCCCCACCCATGAAGGAGGTTCATCATCATCGGAGGTGCCCGATGCCATTGTCTTCAGTATAGAGCAGGGAGTTGAAAGGAAAGGCTATGGGGGAAGTGGAGAGTGTGCCACAGCCCCGCGCCTTCCCTAGCTTTTATAGCCAAAGAGAAGGGGGAAGGTTGCTACCCACCTCACTTGCTCACGGGAGGTCAATGATCACGCCCCACCAAAGTTATTTTGCAGGAATCAAAGCGGCGTAGTCAATGCGGGATGCCGCGGAAGCCAAGGCATGGATCGACAGTCCCACAGCCACTTTAGTGCACATGCACGCGCATGTTAGCTCTACAGGATGGGAAGGCGTGCCGTCTAGTCTTGTTGCACTTCCCGTGACGTGGACTAGGCCCACGTGCTATTGGAGAGCGAAGCCCGACAACAACATTTTCGTCAAACCACGGTCCGCGTCGCAAGTTGCTGGCCCTCACCCAGGGGCTTCTATCAGCGTAAAGGATCCGGGGTCCCTCGCATTGCGCCTCAGCACGTGGGCCAAGGCCCACTGGTTAGCAACCCAGCAGATGTATGGCTTGGCCGACAGGGGCGTCGCTAGGATACAAGCACTGGGTGCTCCAAGCAGGTATGGTTCTATCATAATAAGCCTATGGAGACTAAGTATTAGCTATGTTGTAGGTGCCTATGAGTGAGACGAATGCTACCATATGTGCCTCAACCCGCCAACCAGGTGCAAACAAGAAGGAAAGGACAACAACAAGCGCAAGGCGGTCCTGCCCCTCCTTCCGGGGGTGCCCCAGAAGAAGGGCAAGGACACTGTTGGGGGCAGCGAGGCCGAGGAGCAGCCTCTACCAAGCCCCGGAAGGACCATGGAAGCACCCTCTCCTAGGCCAGGCGCGGCCTGGGAACCGGAGTCAACTGTGCCTAACAAGGCGTGTCAGGCCCAACCTTGGGAACCTGCGATGCGTCAACATCGCTGGACATCATCATGGCGCCACATTCCACTGCAGCACCACCGCAGCACCACTGCAGCGCGTCACTGACAGGAGTGATAGCTCGGAGCCACCGGAAGCATAGCCGTGCAAGAAAGTTACTTCTTGGTTTTAGGTACCCATTTTTCAATGGGTCCTCTCATGTTAGTGACAAGGGTCTTGGGGACCCAAATAGACCAAGGAATGTAACAATCATAAGGCCCTACATAACTGGCATAAACATCACCATAATAATCACGATATAACTCATAGTTAGGATTGTTAGCCCCTGCAAAACCATCACAATTAGACTTTTCATTAGTGGTGGTGCTAGTCTTTGGTTGAGCAGTCTTACTCTTCTTCTTCTTCTTCTTCTTCTTGTTCTTCTTGTTCTCTGTCTTGGGAATATAACCAAGACCCTCTTTTCCATTGTTTGTTCTTTGCTTGCTAAGAACCTCATCTAGGACTTCTTTACCTTTGTGTTGAGATCCCTTTGCAAGTTCTACTTGTCCACAAGATGGTGTGGAGGTGCTGGGCATATCATGCTTCTCCAATTGAGTTTGGAGCTGGTCACGAGACTCATTTAAAGTAGAATGTTAACTCTCCAAAGCCTTGTGAGCAATGTCAAGTTTCTCAAATTTCTCCAAGAGTCTAGCATGAGCAGGGCCAAATTCAATCTTTTCCTTTTTTAATTACTTTACCTTAGCAAGAGTGTTGTTGTGGCATCCCGCTAAAACCACTACTAGAAAATCGCCGTGTTTTTGTGCATTGCATCATCATGACCGCATGCTCATGTCATCATGCCACATTGCATTTGAGCATTGTCATCATCATGCATGTTTTGTCTAACACTATTTTCTAAAAGCCTAGTTTTGTTTTCTAAAATATTCCCCCTGTCTTTATTCAAATCAAAACCCCGGTCTCTTCCGGATCTTTTATTTGGCTAATAACTATTTGAAAAAGGTTTACAAAGAAAATAAAATAATAAAACTATTTTTTTACCGGGGGAGGCAGCCCAACCCATAGGCCAGGCCACCTACCACCCCGGTTGGCCCAACCCGTTTTAATCAAACCCTAACCAGCTAACACCACCTAACCCTAAACCTACCCAGACCCATCCCGCCGCCGCCACACTTCCCCCACCTGCCGTTTTCCCGCCCACCAGCCACTCCCTACACCATCTCCCGCCTCTCCCTTCCACCTGCCGCCGCCACCTCCACAACCCACCACCCCACCTGGTCTCCACCCTGCCACCTCACTCCCTCCATTCACCGCCTGCCACCTCACCCGCGTGGGCCCCACCTCTCCCGGTGGACAGCCACCCCGCACGCACACCCGCGCACAGCCCCATGACCCGCTCCCGTACCTGCCCCGTCCCCTAGCCCCACCACCCACCGACGTGGCCCGCCCATCTTCCTCTCGATCCCACTTACCCTCGCTCGCCCTGCTCCCCTCGCTACCTGTCGCGCCGCAAGCTCCTAGCAGCGAGCTCGCCCCGCCCCATCTCGTTGCCCATCGCCGGACCCGCTCTCCTCACTCTCCTTCTATAGTTGTTGCCTCCTCTAGCGCCACCTGCGCCACATGCCGCTTCCTCGACCGTCGCCTGCAGCCGCCTCCTTGTTGAGCCAGCCGCGCCTTTCCGCCTCGTCGCCCTCCTCGGCCCTCTTCACCACCAACTGGCGCCGTGGTCGAGCCCACCTCCTGCCCCGACCCGAGCCGAGCTGCCTCCTCCCTGCCTGCAGCCTGCTGCAGGTCTGCGCACCGTCATGCTGACCGCCACCACCACCTCGCCTCGCCTGACACCGACGACCTCTTCCTCGACCCTCTCTGCGCGCCTCCACCCCGCGTTCGGCCGTCTCCTGCGCTCGTCCCCCTGTCCTTGCTGCCAGATGACCACGTCATCTCCTCTAACCGTTTTCTAGTTTTTTTCCATGCCAAAGAAGACTCTGACCACAGTGTGGTTGTTGCTGTGACACCCGGTGAGCTTGACGTGTGTGCTTTTATGTGCGGGAGTTCGCGTGTTCCCGTGGATCCTTGAAGATCCCAATGCCATTGCCAAGCACGATTGAAGTCGAGATAGGTGGATGTTGAGCAAGATATATCATGTTTGGCGTGAGAGCAAAGTTAGCTATAGCCCTGACGACAAGTTGATTGACCCGCGAGGACCCAACAACTCCAAGACCATCATTGATGGCAAGTCCGAACCTGAAGGCCATTGAGATGGGAACCCAAGACCTCCGAAGCCGAGACCTCAAGATCTTCTTCACGGATTTGTCTCTATGACCTCCTCCACGGAACCCGAAGATCTTCTACATGGGTCCGAAGACTGAACCCGAAGACCACAGATGCGACAAGTACTCCTTCCCGGGTGCGAGACCCGGATCCGAATACCGCCAAGATCGCCACCGGAACGCCAAGTTCTTCATCCTGAACACCAAGACCGACCCGATATGTGGACCCGACAAGGTCTTCGCGACGACAAGATCGACACCGACCAGGGCGAATCCGATGAGCCCCCGACGCCAAACCAAGTCCTTCTTCCCGGAATGCCAAGCTCTCCTTCCGTTGTTCGAGACTGATCCCGTCGAACAGTTCCTCGTCGAACCCTGAGATCCTGAGACCGGGCCCCGGACCCCCGGAACCCAAGATCTTCCAAACCCAGATGTGTGACCCCTATCCAACCCCTATTTTATAAATGTTATATATAAAATCTGTTGCATTTAAATTGTCATGCTTGCACACATGTCATGTGGTTTGGGGGCATTATGCCGATTCACCTCATAATTAATTATGGAGTGTTTATGCGGGATACCTTTGTCTTATTTCGGACTCCATTTAAATTGGTGTAGCGAACCGATGCCATGTTCTATCTTGTTAAGACAACATTTAAATTGCGGGGTTGTTAAATAACTTGAACCGTTTAATTAAATGTCGGGACCCTGGTTCCGCTTAATATTGCCTAATTGCACCGCATCTGTGCCATGCCATGCATCATATCATAATCATGCCGGATCTTCTGCCGTAGTATTAAATATTGCATCCGGTGTTTCTTCTAGTGTTTGCTTCTTCGCGGATTAGGCCGATGAGTTGATGGAGTACCGACAAGTTCTCCGGATATTCACCTTCGACAGTGTTTCCTAGGCGAGCATCTCTCCCCCTTCTACCTATTTTGCATTTATAGTCTTTATTTCCTCCTGTTGTTCTATTGCTATCCGTGTCGTGATGCTTTAGTTTCCGTACACCAGTTATATCCCGTGCAGCCTCTATATTGCCTTGGACACCTCGTATTACCTGTGTTTAGTAGATAGCTGGCCTTGCGAGTCGTAGTTGCTTGCTCAGGTGCGATCTCGTGTTGTCGAGTACCACAGTTGTTGGTATGCTGGCAGATGTTTATGGTGGAGATGTTTATGGTGGAGAGGATCATGACTTTAAATACAACTATTAAAATGCTAGATATAACTAATGGAGAGGCATCGGTGGGAAATAGATGTTATTTGGTTCTTCCACGCTCACTTGTGTCCCGTAGGACCCGAGTACTTGATACCTGTTCCTTGACTATTCGCGCTATCCACATACGGGAGACTCTATGAATCCCCCTGAGCCAGAGCTTGATTCATTTCTATTTCTTGGGGCCACAAAGTAGTTTGGGGCTTTATTACTATCCTGTACTTATGCCATGCTTTACTGCTTTATTTAAGATTGTGCGTGGAGGACCTGTACTGTTTTGGAACGTGGAATGTTTTCGCGGTATCGACAAGCCCAGTCACACTTCGGGTTCCCAGTCGTTTACAACCATTGTTACAAACCCTGGGTCCGTTTCGGAGCCGGCCAACTTCGTTGCGGGTAGCTTAGTGGGGTGGCCCCCTGAAATATTTTATGAATCCTGTGATTGCTTTGTCGTGAAAGCCTCGTTGGGTTTTGAGTTGGTTTTTCCGAGGTTGATCGAGTGTGTGTTGCTATTTGTGCACCCCTGTAGGGTAAAACTTTCTGAAAGCCGTGTCCGCGGTTATGGACGACTTGGAGCACAGTATCTCGATCATAGACAAGCATAACTAAAGTAGTACTATAAATTTGACTTAATAGGTGACTAGTAATCAGATTCAAATACAACGAAATGTAAATTAAAAATGCCAACAACTGGTGGATCTGTGTGATCTGTGTCATACTATACCTACCTAGTAAGTATTGCAACTCCAATGGAATGTGATAAAAGTGCCAACAACTGCTGGGTTTTGGGATTCCTTCTTCAGGACAATTATATCTGACTAGTAAATGTTCCAACTACAATGGAATGTTAACTAAAACTGCCCACTACTTATGCTATCAGGATGACTCTTGCTATATATCTGACTAGTAAATGCTGCAACTATAATGGAATGAGTAAAACTGCCAACTGTGTGAGTTCCTTGGTCCGACTTCCTCATTTGGTCTCGAGGGGGAAATACCAGGATGGGTATGTTTGGTGTTAGTATCAGGTAGGATCCGAATAGGTCTTTCTTATCCCTCTCTAATAGCCGACAGTTGTACCGAGTATCTATAGGTTGTTTAGTGCATGCTGCGCTGCCGCTTCAGTCCACCATACCTATGTAGGCGAGAGCTGCCGAATTCTAGCCTCGTCGTGTACTGGCCTCAGTACTGGCGCTCCTCTTTTTCCTTTGACCTTTGTCGTCACCCCTTTTGTTTTAGCAGGTTTGAGATCGACGTCGTTAGCAGGGTTACCCTTCCGGCTTGGCCTGGGCAGGGTTATGGACGCCATTGGTTATTCTTCAGGGCTCTTAGCCCCATTTGCATCTTGTCCGTAGTCGGACACTTTATCGTTTGCAAAGTGATTTGGATCTTTGTATTGTATATCTGTATTCTTGACTCGTTGAGTAGCTGTTGTATATGTATCTATTATGTGGGTCCCATCGAGGACTGTTGTGTAATGGTATTACTTCGTTTTTCCACCCGCACGAAAGTGCCTGGTGGGCGTCCTTGAATCGTTTCTATGCGGGTTTGGCGGGAAGCGCTAAAACTTGCATAGGGCCGATTCGAGGGTGTTACAGTTGTCACGTTCTTTGATGAGCTGAGCAACAACCTCTTCATGTGACTCTTCAATTGACTCAAGTCTCTCTTCCAAGGATACTCAAGCTTCCTCTTCTTCTTCCAAGGCATTCCTCAAGGAGGCTATCTCCAAGGCATCTTCTCGTTCAATTCTGCCCTTTTCTTCTAGAAGATCTTCGGATTGAGCAAGTTGGCTTATAAGAGCATCAAAATGAAGTTTGTGCTCACCTTGCAAGTTAGTGAAAAAGGTGACCAAAGGAATAACTTCTTATTTTATCTTAAGACTAGTATGATCATCCATATCCATATTTATGTTAGTCTTAGGAAATGAAGAAATAGAAGATGATACCTCGAGCCCTCTCGCCATAAGGCAAGTGGCGTTGTTGTTGATGGCATTTTCATTTGGAGAGTCGAAGAGTGATGACAGAGTAGATGTGGTGGCTATAGCATCCACCTCATGAGTACTATATTCATCCTCTTCATCTTCAATAGCAGAGGAATATTCTTCTTGTGCCACCAAGACAATCTTGGGTTGTTTCTTGTAAGGGCCATTATTTTTGATAAATGGCTTCTTTCTAGGTGCCTTGGATTTTCTTTAAGGATGAGCATGCCACCATTGTATTCTCTATTTTGATATGGACACTCAGTCACAAAGTGTAGCCTATCTCCACAATTGTAGCATGTTCTTAGTTTTGGGTCATTCTCTCTTCTTCCACTTGACCCATTCTTGCGCTCGAGTTCCGACATAGCCTTGGTTTGATCCTTCCAAAAGTTCCTTGCATAGAACGCCATGTACTCACCATGAGCATGCTTGAGTTCCTCGGGGCAGTCCATGGAGACACCCTCGAAACCTCTTTCATCCTCATCTTGCTCAAAAACATTTTCCTTTACAGCAACATTGACCCCTTTTTGCATTCCAATGGCTCAGGCATGGGCATCTTCCGCATTCTTAGCTGCAACCTTGATGCCATTTCTTGAATGACTTCATTGGAAGTCATTTGATGGTAGTTGTGTCTACCTTGCAAGCTCTTCAAGTTTGTTGGCTCAAAAGGCATTAGAGCACTCACGTATTTCCTTTTTATCCAAGCATCATCAATGTGAGTGGCTCCATGCTTTCTAAAAGTTGTTGCGATGCCCTTGAGTCTTCTATACATATCTTCATGGTTTTCACCATCCAACATGTAGAATCCTTCAGCTTCATTACTAAGAGCATCATAGCTATTCCTCCTCATGGTTTCATTTCTGATAAATAGGTCGGTGAGAGCATCCCAAGCTTCTTTAGCTGTGTTGAGATGCTCAATGTGGGGCATGTCATTGGGACCCACTCCGAGCTGTATCATGTGGAGAGCCGTTGCATTCAATTGGCTATCCACAACTTCTCTTCTTATCAAGTTGGTGCGATCTCCAATATTAAGACCCTCTTCGATAATTTTCCAAAGTTCAATTGACAAACTGCATACATGAGATTTCATTAAGAATTGCCATTGATCAAATGAAGATGCAGTAAGTTTGGGTGGATCACCCCTATTATTTATATGAGGATGTGGGATAGGTGGGTCAGGAGAATATAGGTGATGGATGTAACACCCTCGAATCGGCCCTATGCAAGTTTTAGCGCTTCCCGCCAAACCCGCATAGAAACGATTCAAGGACACCCACCAGGCACTTTTGTGTAGGTGGAAAAACGAAGTAATACCATTACACAACAGTCCTTGATGGGACCCACTGAACAGATACATATACAACGGCGACTCAACGAGTCAAAAATACAGATATACAATACAAAGATCCAAATCACCTTGCAAACGATAAAGCGTCCGACTACGGACAAGATGCAAATGGGGCTAAGAGCCCTGAAGAATAACCAATGGCATCCATAACCCTGCCCAGGCCAAGCCGGAAGGGTAACCCTGCTAACGACGTCGATCTCAAACCTGCTAAAACAAAAGGGGTGCCGACAAAGGGCAAAGGAAAAAGAGGAGCGCCAGTACTGAGGCCAGTACACGACGAGGCTAGAATTCGGCAGCTCTCGCCTACATAGGTATGGTGGACTGAAGCGGCAGCGCAGCATGCACTAAACAACCTATAGATACTCGGTACAACTGTCGGCTATTAGAGAGGGATAAGAAAGACCTATTCGGATCCTACCTGATACTAACACCAAACATACCCATCCTGGTATTTCCCCCTCGAGACCAAATGAGGAAGTCGGACCAAGGAACTCACACAGTTGGCAGTTTTACTCATTCCATTATAGTTGCAGCATTTACTAGTCAGATATATAGCAAGAGTCATCCTGATAGCATAAGTAGTGGGCAGTTTTAGTTAACATTCCGTTGTAGTTGGAACATTTACTAGTCAGATATAATTGTCCTGAAGAAGGAATCCCAAAACCCAGCAGTTGTTGGCACTTTTATCACATTCCATTGGAGTTGCAATACTTACTAGGTAGGTATAGTATGACACAGATCACACAGATCCACCAGTTGTTGGCATTTTTAATTTACATTTCGTTGTATTTGAATCTGATTACTAGTCACCTATTAAGTCAAATTTATAGTACTACTTTAGTTATGCTTGTCTATGATCGAGATACTGTGCTCCAAGTCGTCCATAACCGCGGACACGGCTTTCAGAAAGTTTTACCCTGCAGGGGTGCACAAATAGCAACACACACTCGATCAACCTCGGAAAAACCAACTCAAAACCCAACGAGGCTTTCACGACAAAGCAATCACAGGATTCATAAAATATTTCAGGGGGCCACCCCACTAAGCTACCCGCAACGAAGTTGGCTGGCTCCGAAACGGACCCAGGGTTTGTAACAATGGTTGTAAACGACTGGGAACCCGAAGTGTGACTGGGCTTGTCGATACCGCGAAAACATTCCACGTTCCAAAACAGTACAGGTCCTCCACGCACAATCTTAAATAAAGCAGTAAAGCATGGCATAAGTACAGGATAGTAATAAAGCCCCAAACTACTTTGTGGCCCCAAGAAATAGAAATGAATCAAGCTCTGGCTCAGGGGGATTCATAGAGTCTCCCGTATGTGGATAGCGCGAATAGTCAAGGAACAGGTATCAAGTACTCGGGTCCTACGGGACACAAGTGAGCGTGGAAGAACCAAATAACATCTATTGCCCACCGATGCCTCTCCATTAGTTATATCTAGCATTTTAATAGTTGTATTTAAAGTCATGATCCTCTCCACCATAAACATCTGCCAGCATACCAACAACTGTGG
The DNA here is from genome assembly GCA_910589775.1 of Avena eriantha. Taxonomy (NCBI): domain Eukaryota; kingdom Viridiplantae; phylum Streptophyta; class Magnoliopsida; order Poales; family Poaceae; genus Avena; species Avena eriantha. The sequence goes on from OU342743.1 coordinate 358,505,514, forward strand.
TACTCGACAACACGAGATCGCACCTGAGCAAGCAACTACGACTCGCTAGGCCAGCTATCTACCAGACACAGGTAATAGGAGGTGTCCAAGGAAATATAGAGGCTACACGGGGTATAACTGGTGTACGGAAACTAAAGCATCGCGACACGGATAGCAATAGAACAACAAGAGGAAATAAAGACTATAAATGCAAAATAGGTAGAAGGGGGAGAGATGCTCGCCTGGGAAACACTGCCGAAGGTTCATATCTAGAGAACTTGTCGGTACTCGCATCAACTCATCGCCCTAATCCGCGAAGAAGCAAACACTAGAAGAAACACCGGATGCAATATTTAATACTACGGAAGAAGATCCGGCATGATTATGATATGATGCATGGCATGGCACAGATGCGGTGTAATTAGGCAATATTAAGCGGAACCAGGGTCCCGACATTTAATTAAACGGTTCAAGTTATTTAACAACCCTGCAATTTAAATGTTGTCTTAACAAGACAGAACATGGCATCGGTTCACTACACCAATTTAAATGGAGTCCGGAATAAGACAAAGGTATCCCGCATAAACACTCCATAATTAATTATGAGGTGAATCGGCATAATGCCCCCAAACCACATGACATGTGTGCAAGCATGACAATTTAAATGCAACATATTTTATATATAACATTTATAAAATAGGGGTTGGATAGGGGTCACACATCTGGGTTTGGAAGATCTTGGGTTCCGGGGGTCCGGGGCCTGGTCTCAGGATCTCAGGGTTCGACGAGGAACCGTTCGATGGGATCGGTCTCGAACAACGGAAGGAGAGCTTGGCGTTCCGGGAAGAAGGACTTGGTTTGGCGTCGGGGGCTCATCGGATTCGCCCTGGTCGGTGTCGATCTTGTTGTCGCGAAGACCTTGTCGGGTCCGCATATCGGGTCGGTCTTGGTGTTCGAGATGAAGAACTTGGTGTTCCGGTGGCGATCTTGGCGGTCTTCGGATCCGGGTCTCGCACCCGGGAAGGAGTACTTGTCGCATCTGTGGTTTTCAGGTTCGGTCTTCGGACCCATGTAGAAGATCTTCGGGTTCCGTGGAGGAGGTCATAGAGACAAATCCGTGAAGAAGATCTTGAGGTCCCGACTTCGGAGGTCTTGGGTTCCCATCTCAACGGCCTTCAGGTTCGGACTTGCCATCAATGACGGTCTTGGAGTTGTTGGGTCCTCGCGGCACAATCAACTTGTCGTCAGGGCTGTAGCTAACTTCGCTCTCACGCCAAACAGGATAGATCTTGCTCAACATCCACCTATCTCGACTTCAATCGTTCTTGGCAACGGCACTGGGATCTTCAGGGATCCACAGGAACACGCGAACTCCCGCACATAAAAGCACACACGTCAAGCTCACCGGGTGTCACAGCAACAACCACACAGTGGTCAGACTCTTCTTTGGCATGGAAAAAAAACTAGAAAACGGTTAGAGGAGGGGACGTGGTCATCTGGCAGCAGTGACAGGGGGGACGAGCGCAGGAGACGGCCGAACGCGGGGTGGAGACGCGCAGAGAGGGTCGAGGAAGAGGTCGTCGGTGTTAGGCGAGGCGAGGTGGTGGCAGCGGTCGGCATGACGGTGCGCAGACCTGCAGCAGGCTACAGGCAGCTCGGCTCGGGTCGGGGCAGGAGGTGGGCTCGACCACGGCGCCGATTGGTGGTGAAGAGGGCCGAGGAGGGCGACGAGGCGGAAAGGCGTGGCCGACTCAATAGGGAGGCGACTGCAGGCGACGGTCGAGGAAGCGGCATGTGGCACAGGCAGCGCCAGAGGAGGCGGCAACTGCAGAAGGAGAGCGAGGAGAGCGGGTCCGGCGACGGGCAACGAGATGGGGCGAGGTGAGCTCGCTGCTAGGAGCTTGCGACGCAACAGGTAGCGAGGGGAGCAGGGTGAGCAGGGGTAGGTGGGATCGAGAGGAAGATGGGCGGGCCGCGTCGGTGGGTGGTGGGGCCAGGGGATGGGGTAGGTACGGGAGCGGGTCATGGGGCTGTGCACGGGTGTGCGTGCGGGGTGGCTGTCCACCGGGAGAGGTGGGGCTTGCGCGGGTGAGGTGGCAGGCGGTGAATGGAGGGAGTGAGGTGGCAGGGTGGAGGCCAGGTGGGGTGGTGGGCTGTGCAGGTGGCGGTGGCAGGTGGAAGGGAGAGGCGAGAGATGGTGTAGGGAGTGGCTGGTGGGCGGGAAAATGGCTGGCGGAGGAAGTGTGGCGGCGGCGGGGTGGGTCTAGGTAGGTTTAGGGTTAGGTGGTGTTAGCTGGTTAGGGTTTGATTAAAACGGGCTGGGCCAGGCCGGGATGGTAGGTGGCCTGGCCTATGGGCTAGGCTGCCTCCCCCGGGAAAAAATAGTTTTATTATTTTATTTTCTTTGTAAACCTTTTTCAAATAGTTTTTAGCCAAATAAAAGATCCGGAAGAGACCAGGGTTTTGATTTGAATAAAGACGGGGGCAATATTTTAGAAAAAAAACTAGGCTTTTAGAAAATAGTGTTAGACAAAACATGCATGATGATGACAATGCTCAAAAGCAATGTGGCATGATGACATGAGCATGCGGTCATGATGATGCAATGCACAAAAACACAGCAATTTTCTAGTAGTGGTTTTAGCGGGATGCCACAATGAACCTCACTATAGTCCTCCTTACCAGTTCCCTTCTTGGAGGTGGAACCATTATGTTTTTCACCTACCACTTCATCTTCCCTATCTCCGGTGTTAGCCTTATCGTTGGATGATGGAGTGGCAGCCTCAGAGGAAGATGGAGATGGGGCTGCGGATGATGTGAGGCGAGCAATCATTTGTTGCATCTCCTCCATCTTGGTCTCAAAGGATTTCAGCAAGGTTGTTTCCAACGTCTTGAGGTCATCCATTGTGACCTTGTCCATAGCCTCATTCCCATTCTCCTTGGTACCCATACTTCTCTTAGGCGGTTAAGCCCGAATAAAGAGTCGGGGCTCTGATACCAATTAAAATGGATCGTATGGGCACCTAGAGGGGAGGGGGGGGGGTGAATAGGTGCTACTTCAAATTTTAATGCCTTTTCAATTTTAGGCTTGCCACAAAAGGTAAATTCTCTAGATAGCTATTATATAGAATTTCCCTATATGCAAACCTAACTACTAGCGAGTAAAGGCGAGTGAGAAAGAGGAACGAGTAAACCGTAGTGGAGCACGCGGAGACACATGATTTGTTTTACCGCAGTTCCTTCCTTGTTAAGGGAAGTACATCTGCGTTGGAGGGGTGGGCAGTACTAAGACCACCACGCCACAATAGGCCTCACCCTGTTCTTCGATGGACCCCGCCACCAAAGGCCTGATCCACCTTTCCACTATAGGAACCCTTCGAGGCGGGAACCGGTGCCTTTACACAACTAGCAGGGCACAACTCCACAACCAAATTGGAGGCTCCTATAATGACAACAAGCTGCCACAAGAACAAGTTATCAATAACAAAACATGAGATCCAGATATTAACGAGAATACTAGATCGAGGATTTCTCCAAGTGAATGGAGAGGGGTTGATGCGCTTGATTTGTGATGGCGATGTAGGTTTTCTCGTCCTTCAATTCCCCCAAAGATCGAAGACTTCGGGCGATTGAAGTGGGAGATCTAGAGAGAGAGCTCTTGCAACAGGTCTGGCAATTTTCGAGTGAATCAAGAGTTCTGAATGGAGGGGATGAAGGGGCTTTTATACCCCTTGCACCACTAAGCTGTTGGAGCCATTTGGGGCTGGATTATCCGGCCCAAGTGAGGGACAAATTATTCGGCCTGGAGAAAACTCCGCCCCAGACTCGGATTATCCGGCAAAAAATTCGCCCCCACTCAGAGCGACGCGCCGAGCCTGCCCTTGAGCGCCTCCTGGGGGTCGGATTATCCGGCCCCATACGAGGGCCGGATTATCCGGCCAGGGAATGAAAAACCGCCCCTATTCGTATTTTCAGGAGAAAATCCGAAACCACTCAGAGCGTCGCGCCTTGGCTGCCTTTGATTGTCTTCTGGGGGCCAGATTATCTGGCCCAAGGCGAGGGCCGGATTATCTGGTCCGGGGAAGAAAATCCGCCCTGTTCGGATTTTCCGGGAGAAAATCCGACCTCGGACAGAGTGACGCGCCAAGCTAGCCTTTGTCAAATGAGTTAGGCCGGATTATCCGGCCCTTGATGGGGGCGGATAATCCGGTCCCCCAAACACAAAAACATTCCCTGCACACTTAGCACACATGAGAAAACTCCACGGTATTGTTATCTAACACTCAAACCACAGGGAACCATGAAATATTTTTTCAAATGCATCATAAAAAATACCAAAACAACACAAGGCATCATGTAACTATATTTAATAAACAGTGTCTATATAATCAAAATTACCTAAACTGACGGGTCATCAAAATAATCTGAACATCTAGAAGGCATATCATTTACTCATAAATAGTAGAATGCAGATCAAAATGGACAAAATAAAATGGTGAAGAGACATGACACAATGCATCATAAAAATACCAAAACAGCACAACACGTCATGAAAAATTCCTGAACAACACAATGCATCATATAAGTACCAAAACTAAAGTTTCAACCATGCTGTAATTTTCCACCATGTCAAGCATGGCTTTGGATAGCGGTTTAGGAGCGTTTTTTATAGAGTTCGTAGCATGGAAAACAAAAAAATTCTACCGCAAGAACGAACAAAACCAAGATCCAATCTATGGAAAAGCCAAGATCTAATCTACGAGATAAGTGCAACGAGATAGATGAGAACTAACCCTCAAAGATCCAAAGCCTTTAACGACATCAGATCTTGTGGTTGATGTAGTTGATCACTTTCCGATCTCAAGATCGTGTTAACGATCCTTTTGGCGCCGCGTTCCGATAGTGCTTCCGCACCCAGTCACACGTACGGAGTCGATGAAGACCTTCCTCTCCCCGTTCTAGCAGGAAGCGGAGGTAGTATATCCCCTCGGAATCCTAGCAACACGACATCATGGTGGTGGTGGTGGAGGAGAGAATCTTGCAGGGCTTCGCCTAAGCCGAAGTAGGAGGAAGGAGGAGAAGGGTGGCGGTTAGGGTTGGGTGGAAGGGGCAAGGGTGAGGCCCCCACCCCTCCCCTCTTTATATTGAGGGGTGCGGCCTTGGGTTCCCCCTTGGCCCACTTCCCCTAGGGCCGGCGCATGGGGGGAGTTTTCTTCCCCCAATTCTTATCTCCTATTTTCTTAGGATTCAAGTTTATCTCCCTAGAACCTTCCGGAACCTTTCGAAACCTTCTAGAAACTCCAAACAAAAACTCTGAAACTTTTCTGAACCCCCGAAAATGACTTCCATTATATGAATCTTATTCTCCGGACAATTCTGGATCTCCTCATGATGTCATGAATCCAATCCGAGACTCCAAACAACATTCGGTCTCCAACTCATATTCCATATCTACTTAAACAACATCGAACCTTAAGTGTGTTGCCCTACGGTTCGCGAACTATGCAGACATGCTTGAGACACCTCTCTAATCAATAACCAATAGCGAGACCTGGATATCCATAATGGCTCCTACATATTCAATGATGACTTCATGATCGAAAGAACTATTAACATACGATACCGATTCCCTTTGTCTCGCGATACCCTACTTATCTGAGGTTCGATCATCGGTATATCCATACCTAGTTCTACCTTGTTACCGATAAGTACTCTTTAATCATACCATGATATGACATCCATTGTGACCTAGTCACATGCTTGCAAGCCAATTGGATATCATTCCACCGAGAGGGCCCAGAGCATATCTATCTGTCACTCGGATGGACAAATCCCATTCTTGATCCATGCGCTTCAACACATACTTTCAGAATACCTAATGCCACCTTTATAAACACCCAGTTACAAAGTGGCATTTGATGTCATCAAAGCACTCATCCGGTGATGGTGATTTACATGATCTCATGGTCGAAGGATTAGGTTACTATGTATTTGAAAGCTTGTAGAAAAATGAACTTTAATGACTTGATCTTATGCTATGCTTACTATGGGTGTGTGTCCATCACATTATTCTCCTAATGATATGATCTTGTTATTAATAACATCCATGTCCATGATCAGGAAACCATGATCATCTATTAATCAACAAACTAGTCTTAACAAGAGGCTTACTAGGGACTCTTTTATGTTTACAAAACACACAAGTATTAGTGTTTCCTATTAATACAATTATAGCATGGGATGTAAACTTTTATCATAAACACAAAGATATAATAATAACCACTTTATTATTGCCTCTTGGGCATATCTCCAAGAGTCTCCCACTTGCACTAGAGTCAATAATCTAGATTACATGGTAATATACCTAACACCCATGGCATTCTGGTGTTGGTCATGTTTTGCTCTAGGGAGAGGTTTAGTCAACGGATCTGCCACATTCAGATCAATGTGTACTTTGCAAATCTTTATGTCACCATCTTGGACATACTCATGAATAGCATGAAAACGTAGCTTGATGTGCTTCAGCTTCTTTTGTGACCTTGGCCCCTGTGCATTAGCTATGGCACCCATGTTGTCACAATAGATGGCCATCGGGTCCAACGCACTAGGAACCACACCAAGCTCAGTAATGAACTCCTTCATCCATATCGCTTCTTGTGCAGCCTGTGAAGCAGCTATGTATTCTAATTCAGTTGAAGATTTTGCCACAACGCTTTGCTTGGCACTCCTCCAGCTCACTGCTGCTCCATTCGAAATAAATACGTATCTAGACTGTGACTTAGAGTCATCCGGATCGGTGTTCCAACTAGCATCGGTGTAACTATTTACAACAAGCTCTTCGTCACCTCCATAAGAAATAACCATATCTTTAGTCCTTTTCAGGTACTTTAGGATATTTTTGACCGCTGTCGAGTGTTCCATTCCAGGATCACTTTGATATCTGCTAGTTAAACTAACAGCATGTGCGATATCTGGTCTCGTACATAGCATGGCATACATGATAGAGCCTATGGCCGAGGCATAGGGGATTTTGTTCATATTTTCTCTTTCTTCTACCGTAGCTGGACTTTGAGTCTTACTCAATGTCTTACCCGGCAACATGTGCAAGAACTCTTTCTTGCTTTCTTCCATTCTAAACCTCTTTAGAACCTTGTCCAGGTATGTACTTTGTGAAAGCGCTATTAAGCGTCTTGATCTATCTATATAAATCTTGATGCCTAAAATTTATGCTGCTTTGCCAAGATCCTTCATTGAAAAATTATTATTCAAATAGGCTTTGACACTTTCAAGAAGTTCTATATCATTCCCAATCAACAATATGTCATCCACATATAGTACTAGGAATGCTACAGAGCTCCCACTCACTTTCTTGTAAATACAAGCTTCTCCAAAAGTTTGTATAACTCCAAAGTTTTTGATCACCTTATCAAAACGTTGATTCTAGCTCCGGGATGTTTGCTTCAGTCCATAAATGGAGCACTGAAGTCTGCATACCTTGTCACCATCTTTAGGATAACCAAAACCCTTGGGTTGTACCATATACAACTCTTCGTCAATGTCACCATTAAGGAACGCTGTTTCGACATACATCTGTCAAATCTCATAATCAAAAAATGTAGCGATTGCTAACAAAATGCTCACAAACTTTAGCTTCGCTACCAATGAGAAAGTCATCATAGTCAACTCCTTGAATTTTTGGAACCCTTTCGCGACAAGTTGAGCTTTATAGACAGTAACATTACCATCAACGTCTGTTTTCCTTTTAAAGATCCATTTGTTCTCGACAGCCTTGCGGCCATCTGGTAGGTCCACCAAAGTCCACACTTGGTTTTCGTACATGGATCCAATTTCGGATTTCATGGCTTCTTGCCATTTGTTGGAATCTGGGCTCATCATCGCTTCCTCATACGTCGCAGGGTCATCGGTGTTTTCAACCAACATGACATTCAAGACAGGTTCATACCAATCAGGAGTGGTACGGACCCTCATCAACCTACCAGGTTTAGCAGCAACTTCATTCGAAGTTTCATGATCTTCATCATTAGCTTCCTCCCTTATTGGTGCAGGCGACAGATAAACATCTATCGGTGCCGCGGTACTCTCAAATCTGAGAGAATGTTCAACAACCTCGTCGAGTTCTACTTTCCTTCCAGTCACTTCTTTCGAGAGAAACTCCTTTTCTAGAAAGGATCCATTCTTGGCAACAAAAACTTTGCCTTTGGATCTATGATAGAAGGTATACCCAATTTTTTCTTTAGGGTATCCCATGAAGACACATTTTTCCGCTTTGGGTTCAAGCTTGTCAGGTTGTAACTTCTTTACATAAGCTTCACAGCCTCAAACTTTAAGGAACACCAACTTAGGTTTCTTACCAAAATGCAATTCGTACGGTGTCATTTTAACGGATTTAGATGGTGACCTATTTAAAGTGAATGCAACTGTCTCTAATGTATAACCCCAAAACGATAACGGTAAATTTGTAAGAGACATCATAGACCGAACCATATCTAAGAGAGTTCGATTACAACGTTCGGAGATAGCATTGCGCTGCGGTGTTCCCGGCGGTGTCAAATGTGAAAGTATTCTGCATTTCTTTAAATGCATGCCAAACTCGTAACTCAGATATTCACCTTCGCGATCAGAACGCAGAAACTTAATCCTCTTGTTATGCTGATTTTCTACTTCACTTTGGAATTCCTTAAACTTCTTGAAAGTTTCAGATTTATGTTTCATAAAGTAGATATACCTATATCTACTCAAGTCATCCGTGAAAGTAAGAACATAACGTTATCCACCGCACAATGCTACACTCATTGGACCACACACATCGGTATGTATTATTTCCAATAAGTCTGTAGGTCGCTCCATTGTCCCTGCGAAAGGAGTCTTAGTCATTTTTCACATTAGATATGCTTCACATCTTTCAAGTGATTCAAAATCAAGTGATTCAAGAAGTCCATCGGTATGGAGTTTCTTCTTGCGTTTCACTTCAATGTGACCAAGACGATAGTGTCACATGTATGTGGAATTATCATTCAATTTTATTCGTTTAGCATCTATGTTGTGAACACGTGTATCACTACTATCGAGATTCAATAAGAATAAACCATTCATCTTAGGCGCATGACCATAAAGGATATTACTCATATAAATCGAACAACCATTATTCTTAGACTTAAACAAATAACCGTCTCGCAATAAACAAGATCTAGATATAATTTTCATGCTTAACACAGGCACCAAATAAGTATTATTCAAATTTAAAACTAATCCTGAAGGTAGATGAAGAGGGAGCGTGCCGACGGCGATCACATCAACCTTGGAGCCATTTCCAACGCGCATCGTCACCTTGTCTCTTGCCAGTCTTTGTTTATTCCGTAGCTCCTGTTTCGAGTTACAAATATGAGCAACCGAAATAGTATCAGATACCCAGGAACTACTAAGATTAATAGTAAAATACACATCAATAACATGTATATCAAATATACCTTTCTTCTTGATGTTGCCGTTCTTTAGATCTGCCAAGTACTTGGAGCAATTGCGCTTCTAGTGACCACTTCCCTTGCAGTAAAAGCACTCAGTTTCAGGATGAGGGCCAGACTTGGGCTTCTTAGGCGCGGCAGCTTTCTTGCCGTCCTTCTTGAAGTTTCCCTTGTTCTTAGGCTTGCCCTGCTTCTTGAAATTGGTGGTCTTATTGACCATCAACACTTGGTGCTCTTTCTTAATCTCCACTTCAGCAGTTTTCAGCATCGAGAAGAGTTCAGGCAACGTCTTGTTCATGCAATGCATATTGTAGTTCATCACAAAGTTCTTGTAACTTCGTGGCAGTGATTGAAGGACAATATAATCCCCAATGCATTAGGAATCGTTGTTCCCAATCTTGGAGTTTGTTCACATGCCCAGACATTTTGAGCACGTGCTTGCTAACGGAGCTACCCTCTTCCATCTTATAGTTAAAGAACTTCTAGGAGGCCTCATAGCTTTCCACGGCCGCATGAGTTTCAAATATCATTTTGAGATCACTGATAATATCAAAAGGGTCGCGGTGCCCAAAGCGCTTGTGAAGCTCCAATTCTAAACCGTAAAGGATGGCACACTGAACTGTGGAGTAGTGATTCTTCCGAGTGAGGAAAACATTTTTAACATCATCGGGAGCATCCTCTGCAGGTGGGTCACCTAGCGGTGCATCGAGCACATAGGTCAATTGACCAGCACTGAGGACAATCCTCAAGCCACAGAACCAATCTGTGAAGTTGCTTCCATTGTTTTTCAGCTTTTCTTTCTCTAGGAACACATTGAAGTTGATGGAGGGGGTTGCCATGATCTACAACATATTTGCAAAGAGTTTATACTAAGTTTATGACAAATTGAGTTAAAATTTAATTCTTAAATTAACTAGGTGAACTCCCACTCAAAACAACATCCCTCACGTTGCCTTAGTGATTACACGAACCAAATCCACTACACCAAGTCCGATCTCCATGAGAGAAGATGTAGCTTCAAAGGCGAACAATCATATCATGCTTTATGCCATCGGATTGATGACTACGCCATGAGGGGGTCCTCGAGGCGTGCGGAAGAGAGGGGTGTGAGACGTACGGTGTTCCAGGATGGTGAGCACACAAGTTTACCCAGGTTCAAATCCACCGGCTTTGGACGGATCCTACTCCTGCTAGCAATCCAGTAATACGGCAGTGCCGGAATATGGGTTACAAGGATTTGCCTGTGCGAGTTGAGATTGTAGACTATTGAGGGTGCCCTAAAGGCTCTCCCTGGGACGGCTTATATAGATATCCGGCCTAGGGTTTACAGGAGAGATCTATCCGGCTACGACTAAGAGTCGGTTACAGAGTACATCTTGAACTACAAGTAACACTATGGGCCTAAGTCGGTAAGTCTTCTGGGCCTTCCCGTAGCTGGATTGGACTCCGTCTTTTCTCCCTGACTGGGCCACCCATGAAGCAAAGCTCTAACCTGAAGTGGGCCACCCTGGTCAGTGAGGAACGCTGAGGATACCCGGAAAGTATATCCCCAACAACATCCCTTGGAAGTCTCCAAGATCCAAAGTCGGATTCATCATTGTCTAGCTTGATCTTCGGCTTGCAGAATCTTGAAGGGTTCCTGAAACTTCACAACAAAAAATATGATCCGGGTCTTAAAATAAGTTGGACCTATCAATACGTTACTCGGATTTCCCAGCTTGATTTTCAAACTAAGCCGGAACTTGGTCTCTGACGTCACCTTACACTGGTCATGGTTAAGGCACGTCATCTGACAAACATCCTGTCAGCACGACCGTTGGTGGGTCCGCTGTTAGTGGAACCGAGGCACCATTTCAATGCGTACATGGAGATCGAGGCGACGTAATCATCGCGTGGGTCCTTCCCAGTTCCTTCCACGACGCATGGTATTTACACAGTGCGATTTGCACGAATCTTGGCGCAGGTAGGTGGTTATAAGGGGTGAGGATCTTCCTTCTCTCCTCTTCACCTGTTCCCTTTGCCGTTCCTTCTTCTCCACATCTCCCTACTGCACAGAGCTCTCCCGCCTCCTGGATTTCCTAGCGCCGCCCATCTAAGGTCACCGGCGCACTGGACAAATGGCTTCCTCTTCCTCATATGGATTGGCAGCTGCGGCGGCGGCGATGGCTGTGGCAGAGAAGGAGAGCAACCGGGGAGTCTGGATCCCGTGCCTCCTCGATGACGAGAAACTCCAAGGCGTGGAGAATGAAGGTCTCCTCCGCGCCGGCGACTGGCGGAGCGGCTTCGGCGAAACCATCTCTCATCCACGCGCCGGCGAGCGATCCACTTCGGCACCCACCTCGACAGAGGTTTGTCGTTCCCTCCCTCGGAATTCTTTTCCGAGGTGATTGATCATTACGGTGTACAACTCCACCATCTTCCCCCGAACTCCATCTTAGAGATGAGTTCTTACGCAGCTTTGTGTGAGGGGTTTCTCGGCATTAGGCCGAGTCTCACTTTGTTTCGTTTCTACTTCCATGTTCGTAGAAACTCCATTACTTCCGGTAATCCCTACATTACCGGTACTATTAGCCTTTCTCTTAGACGCGAGCGTAGCTATCCTCGCATTTCTACCAGTGAGTCGGTCAAACAATGGCCGACCACTTTCTTCTATCATAAGGATATTCCTGCTCCCGGCAAAGCCACTGCTTTGCCGGCTTTCATCGACGGAGCCGCCACGGCCCAACCATCTTAGGACGAGGCCCCTCCGGCTCCTAGTGACGATCTGATCCTCGCTAAGAGGCGGATTGAATATCTAATAAAACACAAGGGCGTGAAAGGATCCGACCTAGTCCAATGCTGGATCACACACCGGATCTAGCCTCTCCAATACCATGGCAACCGTTTGATGCAATCCATCACGGCGTCAAAGAATGACTCCCTCCGCATCAGTCCTAATACTTTAAAGCCACATGATTACATAATCCAGATCAAATGGCTGATCCAGGAGCGGATTGAAAGGAAGATTCCGGACTTGTCTCTGGACATGCATACAGCGGAAGACCCTGTGGTTCCGGTAAGCTTCAATAACAACTCCTTTTATGTATTTCACCTTTTATTTTACAATACTGAGATATTTTGTTCTTTTTAGCTTGACGACCTCCCCGAGTCGGAGCTAGCTACCCTCGAGGGATATCCTCCAGAGTTTTCTCACGAGGCGGAACTGGTCCCACTGCCGGACATTGTGCCCAAAAAGAGCAAGGCTCCAACAGTGGTCGTCGGCACAAAGGAGGTGCCAGTCGTGAAGAGGTAACTTTTAACACAACTTCCGCCTTGGTTCCTTACTTGAATTTTGTTTCTGAGATGTAATGCTTTCCATTCTTATTACATACTCAGAGCTAAGCAGCTCATCAAGGGCAAGGGGAAGGGAACTTCTTCGAAGCCCTTGTGGCAGACGAAGCTGACTATAACTTCTCCCGCCGTGGCTCCTTTTCTCCTGCCCCACAACCCTCTGCAACGCCGGTGATTACTCCATCGCTAGTTGTCGTAGAAGATCCGGCTTCTTCTCAGGTTTAGATAAGGGTGAACCCTCTTTGGGTAATGATCCCTCGACATAGACCTTTGCCGAAAACCTCCTGAATAATCCGGGACTTGCCAAATTTGGCTTGTCTCGGAAATCTGTAGAAGAAATCCAGCTTCTGGCTCGGCAATGCCTGGAGAAGAGAAATCTCTCTACCAAAGAAGAAGCACAAGAGGCGGAAGACATCAAGTACTCTGACCTTCTTGAACAAGTTCGCCTTCGCGACGAGGGACTTAGAGCTGGTGTACTTCCACCACCACTGGTTATGCCACTCACTCTCGCCGAGAAGGTTACCACCGAGGTGAACATGTGTCTGAGCAAGATCACACATGAACATCTTGTAAGTTGGAATTCCAACTCACGATTTTCTTTATTGCATTTCATATCATATCCTCTAGCCTCCAAGCATGAAGTAGGATATACAATCCGGGTTTATGCTTCCTTAGGATGCCAAAGAATGAACTAGTGTAGCCCCCAAGGCTCGTGCTGATATTAGTAACAATATTAGCCCGAGTCTCAGTAGACTTCTGACTCTGGGTATTCTGACTTACAGAAAGTTAATTCATATAACCAGGATTTGTTGAAGAACATCTGCAACAAGCGGAGAGAGATCAAAGCTCTCCGACTTGAAAATGCTGAGCTGAAGGTCTCTAAGGATGAGGCCGAAGGTAAACATTCCGAGACTCAAACCTTGTCTTTTGTGTTTTCATAGTCGAATATTTTCGTTGAACTATTGTTCTTTTTGACTTACAGCACTGGTAAAACAGTCCTGCGCTATGATTGAAGAGGCCGAGAACCTCAAAACCTTGGTGGTGGAGAACAAAGAACTTCGCCAAGAGCTGGATAAGCTCAAGGCAGATCATGAGAAGAGCATCGCTAAAGTTCTCGAATCCTCCTCCATGGCTACTGATGAGCATGATCGTAAGATTGTGGCTCAAGATCAGAGAATCTCGGATCTCAACAACGAGATTTACAGAGAGAAGGATCTTTCCGAGGCACTCCGGGCTGAACTCCAGAGTCTTCGAGAAGAGAAACCAAAGTTTACAATGTCATCTTCGGTAAGTTTCCATCTTTCTGACTTGTCTATATTCTTCGACTCTTTCGATATCAGATTTTTCTTAACTGTTTTTGCGTTATGTGTATAGGTCCTTTGAACTTGACTGACTCCACCTCTGCCGAGCCTCGCACCCACTGACTTACTCAAGTCGGTGATCTGCTTCACGACTTCCGCCAATCCCTTGAGGATATTGGCGAAGGTCTCAAGGTTTCGGACATGCATAGCATGTCGGAATTTCAAGTGCGAGACAAGGCAAAGGATATGCCACAACTCGTTCAGGACTGGAACATGTCCTACGCGCGATCCGCTGCGTAGAACGCTCTCACCATGGACATGAGCCACCATGGAAACATGGAGATATGGCAGGTGACCAGAGGGTACTGCAAGGTGGATGAAGACGACCAGGAGCAGGATATCAAGGCCATCATGGACTCCTGCGCTGGATATGGGTGTCATGTAGCTGATTTAACCAGCTACGACACTCCCTTCTTCACCGTCTCCGCCTCTGGAAGAAGTGTGGACACACCGTCTCCGCCTCTGGAAGAAGCAACTGAAGTTTCCGACGATGAACAGACCGTATCGGATCTGAACGTCTTGGAGCGTTATCAAACCGAGGCCGATGTATCCAGCGAGCCGGCAGCTCCTGCATCCTCTCCTGCATCATAAATTATCAGAAACAAATGTATTATTCCGAGAAACATTTATGGGTCTATAAATATGTAGTACTTATAATTTTGCTAGTGCTAAGCTTTTGATCTATTCAGCACTTTTGGCTTTAAATTTTTGTGTGCCTGAAATGTTTACATAAGCACTTATAATTTTTCGTCTATACTTATCGTTTATCTAGCTTTCCGCCTCGTCCCTTTCATGAGTCGGCAAAACCTTCTGCACGGAAACTTTGCCAAGCAACGGAGCTCAATTGCTAAACCAGTTTAAACTCGGAAACAAAGCTGGCTTCCAGTACCAACAATTCACTACTCAGAAAATGCCCGCATCTGGCACTCAGACAAATAACCAAAGTCTAGACTAGAAACTTTAGAGTTATACCCGAAGGTAGCATTTTTAGAATCGGAAATATAAACCAGAACAAACATGAGCATAAAGTACTTTCAATTATTTTGGGATTTTCGACTATGACTTGATCATTCGAAAATAAGATGGTAAAAATTTCTCAGAAAAAACTTGAGGCAACCAAGACTTTTATTTCTCACAGAACATGTACATATGTATGATTACAAAGAATGATAAACTAAGAATAAAAGGGACGTAGCTGAGCAATATTCCATGGTCTGTCTAACTCATCTGGATTTGTACTGCCTCCAACTCTCTTTCTCTTCTTAGTAGCAGGTCTTTCTTTGACTGGCCTCATGTCAGTTAAGTAGTACGAACCATTGTACAATACTCGACTAACCAAGAAGGGCCCAACCCATACTGGGGAAAGTTTGTGCTTTCTTTGTTGCACAAGCCGGAGAACCAAATCGCCTTTATTGAAAGATCTGTTTCGAACTCTCTGGCTATGATACTTGCGTAACTTCTGCTGATAGGTTGTTGATCTCATTTTAGCAACAACGCGAACTTCTTCGACTAGGTCGGCATCTTCTTTGATATACATGGCCACTCTAGAAGAAGTGTGAATCAAATCACTAGGAAGAATTTCTTCTGTGCCATAGACCAAGAAGAAAGGTGTGTATCCGGTTGACCTCTTCGGAGTTGTTCATAAACTCCATATTACAGAGGGTAATTCCTCTGCCCAAGCCCCCACAACACGTCGTAATGGTGCTTCGAGTCTCGGTTTTAGGCCTTGTAAGATTTAACCATTTGCTCTTTCAACTTGTCCGTTAGCCTGTGGATGTGCGACTGACGCAATGTCAAGCTGGATATTTTGTTCGTTGCAGAATTCGGCCAATTATCCCATAGAGAAATTACTCATGTTGTCTGTGATAATGCTATGTAGATAACCATACCAGATTATAACATCCTCGACAAATCTTTTGGCTGTTGCTCCATCACAACTAGTGACGGGTTTGGCCTCAATCCATTTTGTGAACTTATCCACCATCACTAAGAGGTGAGTAAATCCACTTGGTGCCTGTTTAAATGGTCCTACCATGTCAAGCCCCCAGACCGCAAAAGGCCATGTTATAGGTATTGTTCGCGGCTGATCAGCTAGAACATGAGCTTGTTTGGCGTACTTTTGGCAGCCCTTGCACGTCTTGATCAGCCGTTCGGCATCTGCCTTGGCTGTAAGCCAGAAAAAACCGTGTCTGGAAGATTTTGCCACTAAAGATTTGGCTACAGCGTGGTGATCACACTCGCCTTCGTGGATTTCTCTTAAGATTTCCACTCCTTCTTCTGGAGATACGCAGCGCTGAAAACCCCCAGAAACACTCCGCTTATAGAGCTCACCTTTAACTATAGTATAGGCTTTCGCTCGTCGGACAATCTGCCGGCTCAGAACCTCGTCTTCGGGTAATTTTCCATCTACCAGATAATCAAGGTTGGGTCTAGCTAGAAATTATAGCCAGAACTACTATTAGAGGTGAGTCGGATTTGGTCAGATATTCCTCATCCACTCCCTTTATTGAGGGAAATTTGAGGTGCTCTAAAAAAGTGCCATCCGGGACCTCTTTCCGTGCAGAGCCTATCCGAGATAGTGCATCTGCTTCCTCGTTTTCTGCTCGAGGGATGTGTTAAACCCCAAACCCTTCGAACGATTTAGATGAATCATCCACGACAGCTTTATATGCTGCCATGTGTTTATTTGCATTACAAATATCCGAAACTTGCTGAGCAACAAGATCCGAATCTCCGTAACACATCAAACGTCAGATGCCAATATCTTTAGCAATCCGGATTCCATGTAGCAGTGCTTCATACTCGGCAATATTATTTGTCGCTGTGAAGTGGATCTGCAACACGTATAGAAGTTTATCACCTTGGGGTGATTTGAGCACCACGCCAGCCCCCGAGCCCCCTACGAGCCTTAGACCCATCAAAATATAGGGTCCAATATTCTGACTCAGGGAGGGTCATATTCTCCTTTGTCTTTTTCCAATCAGCAACAAAGTCGGCAAGGATTTGATTGCTTTCCGAGGTTTGTACTCAATATCAAAAGCTGAAAGCTCTATGCCCCATTTGGTGACGCGTCCTGTGGCGTCACTGTTGTTAATTATGTCTCTCATGGCAGCTGTGCTCACCACGGTAATTGGATGCTCCTGGAAATAGTGTCGTAGCTTACGAGATGCTAGGAAAACACCGTAAGACAGCTTTTGATAGTGCGGATACCGCTATTTTGATTCTGTCAGGACCTCGCTAACAAAGTAAGTCAGACGCTGCACCAGGTGTTCCTGATTTTCCTCCGGTCACTCGACCACCATGAAAATACTAATGACTTTGTTTGTCGCACCAAGATAAAGAAACATCGGTTCCTTTGGTTCCGATGCGGCAAGGATAGGAGTAGATGAGAGTACTTTCTTCAGGTCTTGTAACGCAGCTTCAGCTTCGTCGGTCCACACAAAATCCTTGGTCTTTTTCAGGAGTTTGTATAATGGTGCAGCTCTTTCACCGAGCCGGCTTACAAATCGACTGACTGCAGCGATGCAACCAGTTAGTCTTTGTACGTCCTTCAGGGGAGTTGGCCTGGAAATATTGAGTATAGCCTTGATTTTGTCCTGGTTCACCTCTATGCCTCTTTGAGACATGATGAAACCTAAAAAATTTCCGGCTAGAATTCCAAAGAAGCATTTCTTCGGAAGCATGATTTTGTATTTTCGTAGATTGGCGAACGTTTCCTCCAAGTCAGAAATCAGTATTTCCTTCTTTTTAGACATCACCGCAATATCATCCACGTATGCATGTACATTGCGTCCGAGTTGCTCGTGGAGGCAACGTTGCATCGTGCGCTGGTACGTAGCTCCTGCGTTCTTCAGCCGAAAGGGCATCATAACAAAATAGAAAGTTCCGAAGTGGGTTATGAATGAAGTTTTGAATTTGTCAGATTCCTTCATCCAGATTTGGTGATAACCGGAATATGCGTCGAGAAAACAGAGGAGTTCCGAGCCCGCTGTAGAATCGATAACTTGATCAATCCTAGGCAGAGCGAACAGATCTTTTGGACAAACCTTGTTCAAGGCATTATAATCAACACACATCCTTAAATTCGTGGTGTCCTTTTTGGGGACCATTACAGGATTGGCTGACCACTCAGTGTAGATGACCTCTTCTATGAATCTGGCTAACTCGAGCCATGCTAGTTCCTTAGCTATTGCCTTACGCTTTTCATCGCCAAAACGTCGTAAGGACTATTTGATGGGTTTAGTGTTCGGGTTTACATTTGAAGAGTGCTCGGCAAGTTCCCTAGGTACTCCAGTCATGTCAGATGGCTGCCACACGAGGATATCTTGATTTTCTTTGAGGAACTTGACGAGCGCACTTTCCTATGCGCTATCTAGGCCTACACCTATCTGGGTCACCTTGGAGGGGTCATCATCCTTCAACAGCGTCTTCTTCGTCTCTTATGATGCCTTGAACTCCAGATTCGGCTTTGCCACCTCCTTCTTCGTTGCGGGTATCTCGGACGGATCTATGCTCTTCTTGATCTCTTGGTACTCTTGGGCGTGCATCACGGCTTTAGCAAAGGCGGCATTTCCATCCTTGCACTCTTGCGTTTTCTTCGGGTCTCCCCTGATGGTGATTACGCCGTTGGGACCTGGAATTCTCATCATATTGTAAATGTAACACAGACGAGCCATAAAAGCCCGGTAAGCCGGACATACGAATATAGCATGGTACACGCTCTTGAACGGGACCACTTCGAAGGAAAGTGCCTCCGTCCGATAGTTCTTTGGAGTTCCAAAGGTAACATCCAAAGTGATTTCTCCCAGGGAATTAGCTTGTCTTCCTGGGACAACTCCGTGAAAGATCACAGAGCTATGGTTCAGCTGGGTCTCCGAGATCTTCATCCGGCGTAGCGTTTTGACATACAGAATATTGATACTACTGCCACTGTCCATGAGAGTCTTGGAGAAACCATAACCATCAATAAGTGGATTGACGATTAAGGCATATTTTCCTCGCCTGTGCAACTAAGGCGGATGATCAGCACAGTCAAATGTGATTGCCACTTCCGACCAATCCAAGAATTGGGGGACAGCCGGAACTGTTGCATTGAGCTCATGTAGAACTACTTTCTTGACCTTTGCTGGTTGAGACCCGAGGAAGGTGACATAAGTGTCTTTCTTGGTCGGAAATTTTTTCTTCCCTTCCGGCTTGGGATTTGAAGCATTAGCTTCCTCCATGTCGGAATCTTCCTTGGTCTCTTAATCTTTTTCGGGATTCTTCTTTCCCTTCTTCCGCTTAGCTTTGTAGCCAGCGCTGTCATCTCTTTTGATGTCGTCATTGAAACGACACTCGACGTTGGTGTGGGACAAGCCCCCATTGGCATCTAAGTGATGCACACATGGGTTATTGGCAATGTTGGCCCAAGAGTAGGTTTTGCCTGGTTGCTGGTCTCCTCTACCTTGAACTCTCGAAGTCCCACGGCCACGCCCGCAGCCTCTGCAGTGTCCTCCTCGTCCTCTAGACCCGAAAGTAGCAGTGACCACTGCCGTTTCCGCGTTGGGTTTCTCTTCCGAGGTATTCTTGCGCTTATGAGCCTGTTGCTTTGGTTGTTTTTCCGACTGTGGCATAGCCAGGGCGTTGAGTAATCCCTATGCATCGTCGCCAGCATCCGCATACTTGCTCGCTATTTCTATCATCTCTCCCAAATCAGTGACCTTGTCACACTTCAAGCGATGACGCAGTAGACCAATTGGGAGACCTACAATGAAAGCTTCAATCGCAGTTTGGTCATTTACTCCTTGACAGGAGTTCTTGGTGTCGATCCATCGTACGAGGTAATCCCGGCAAGTTTCTCCGGCCTTCTGGGTGCAATGCTGTAGGTCTCCGACCGTACAGGGCCTCCGGTATGTGCCTTCGAAATCCCGAAAGAACGCACTTTGCATGTCATACCAGTTGTGGATGGTGTTCTTCAGAAGTTCATTAAGCCATGATCGTGCCGTCTTCAGCAGCATGAGTGGGAGGTATCGGGTCGCGACTAGGCTGTTTCCGCCTTTGGTGATGAAGCAAGCTTGGAAGAAATCCTGTAGCTAGGTATCTGGCCGAGCAATGCCGTCGTAGGCTTGGATATGTTGTGAGATAGCAAATCCTTCCGGGAATCTTGTAGCTCTGATGCATGGTCCAAAGCACTTTGGGCGCACATATATATCATCATTTTCGTAGCGCCACACCTCTATATTGGAGTTGATCCTGTGCCTTGGGTCATTCGGGGATAAAGATCGTCCCGAGTGTCGGCTATGGCTGCGGTGCCTTGGAGCCGGACTTCGGCTTCTGCCACCACCTCCCCCACCATGACGCCCTCCCTGGCCTCCTTGAGAGCCGCTGTGATGGCTACTTGGTGGAGAGGGTGGAGCAGTTGGGTTATTTCCGGCTGATCGCCGGCCTCCGTCCGGAGCGTCATTATTCCGGTTCCGGGGAGGGTATTCATCGTGATGAGCCCCCTGCTGGCTTGTCCCATCACGGTGTCCGTCGTTCCTTCGTCCGTCATCCGGACGGCTTTCATGTCTAGGAGGTGGCATTCTTTGTCGGTCCTCCTCCCGACGTTTCTCTTTATCATCGTCCCTGCGGTTTTTGACTCTCGCCAGGGCGGGTTCCTCGGATTCAGTGCAGCAATTGCTTCTTGCTCCCAATTGGGTTAACGTTATGCCAGTTACAGGCAGCTTTGTGGTGCTGTCCCGAAGATCTGGTTCTTGAGTAATTGTCTTCCCGGCGATCGGGGCGGTGGTGCTGCTCCGGTATGCGCTGGGGTCTTACGTCAGCCCACGCTGGGTCTGTGCGACATTGGTCGGAATCAGAGACCAGTTTTTGACTTTTGGACATGGCGACCTTTTGCTGCTCCAGTCCCTTGTTGAGTAGTTTGATTCCCAACCGGATCTCCTCCGGACCTGGATTAGCCGATAAAATTTCTCGGGCCGCCACGGTGTTCTATACTGGGGTTGGATATACCCAATCCCCTTTGCTATCTTTCCGAGGCTTCCCCATTTCTTCTCCGAAAAGGACGACGTGAATCTGCGGGAATTGGTTGTCATTAGTATGACGCTTCCTGGTCTTCTGGTATTGCCTGGAGTTGTACTTCTCCGCAGATGCTATACGATTCTTTTCCTCCTCAATGTTTTTAGCTTCATCGAGGAGTACTTGACGACGCGCTTCTAGGGCCTATGCCCTCTCGTCTAGTTCTTCAGCAGTAAGTTCTGTAGCTGTAGGAATAGGTGTGGTTAATGCAGCATCGATGAGTTTACGCGCACCTTCAGTGATCACGTGTCCATCCACCGATTCTTCTTTTTTGGGCTTGTCTAGGATAAGCGCTCCATCCGAGTCTTCCTCTTATTCCTCGGCAATCACCTCCTCTGCCAGAGGGTCTTTTGCCGGGGTCTTGTTCTTCGTGTTCTTCTTATTTGCCTTCTTGGCAGCGCCGGTAGCAAAGACGGCTTTGGGTCCGTTTCCCGGAGTCAAGCTTTGATCGGTACTTTCAGACATCTGGATTTCGGGATTATCTCTGACTTCCATGTCAACCTGCGCTTTGGGAGAGTGTTCCCCGGATCCTTCATCCATGGCTTCTCTATCCTCTGTAGCTTTGGAGTTATACTCCTCTTCATATTCCACGGAGAACTTTCAGAAATCTGCCGACATCATCGACTCATCTGAGGATGTGGGTACGTCGGCGTTTGTTCCAATTGCCTCCAGCACAGATTCGGTGTTGTCTCCAGCATCGGCAGAGCCGGATCCGGATCCCACATATCCGACGAAGTGCGATGCGTGCTTCCTGAGGTACCTGCGGCTCTCGCGATCAGCTTCGTCGAAACTTTTGATGGTCTCAAGAATTACATCTACGCCTGAGTTTTGCATTATCATACGTCGCAGCATGTACCTTAGGAAAGGCTTGTCTGTCCCGGCGTCATCAGAGCCGGAATCAGTGTCGTTGCTATGCTCCTCCTGAATTTCGACTTCAGCAGGTGGGTCGATCTGGGATTCGGTCTCTCTAAGGAGATCCACTCTAGATTCGACCTGGACCGCTAGGTCTGCTTCAGGCTCGGATTTCTCCACTATCTCCACAGCTGGTGCGGGCTGGGTGGGATTAGGGTTTTTTGAGATCCGGAACTCTGCCGCCTCCGCGGACAAAGGGAACCCAGAAAATTCTTCTGCCTCTGTCATCACTGCTGTTTTGGGTGGGACAGGTTGAGCAAAGCCAATGTAAACATCGATCTCGCTGAAAGACATGATGGTGTAGGCAGTCATAGCCTCCCTAGCTGGAATCCAGGTCTCGTCGAGAACGATGAGAGGGACGTCGCTGGCATAGAGGATGCGACCGATGGTGATAGTCTTGCCGATTCTGATTCTTGTTGATTCCGCTCGGAACGCAGATCTGTAGCATCCCAATTGTCTAACAATTGTAATGCTACTTGTCCTAGTAAGATATTGGCTGCTTCATATATATTATTGTTGCATCATAATTATATCATGCTCATGTCATCATGCCACCTTGCATTTGAGCATCATATAAAACCCTTTTCTTTTGGTTCTTCTCTCACATGCATTATTAATTGTATTGCCTCTTGATATTGTATTTGGCTATTGATATATTGTCTAAATGCCCAAGTTGAGTTGGGGGCATATCTTTTAATTCAATTCCATCATCTCTCTCATTTCACCACTTTATAATTCCACCATCCTACTAGTTCATGAGCTTGTTTGTCTTTATTTTGGTTTTATCTAGCTCATGGGCAATAGGGTGGATCTAGTCCATTAAATTCCTTTGCTTGGCTTTATTCCACTTCTTGGAAATGCATAAGATTAATGCCATCATATTATTATTGTTTTCACAAAATATATCATGGTATTATTATTTTGCATGGGCCATGCAAGCTTTACACCACCTTTTTACTCCATTGGATTTTCTTTGGATTTAATGGATCCTATCTTGGGAAAACCATCTCCTACCATTCCACCATCTCCTTAGTCTCACTCACATCTCTTTCTTTTATTTTATTTTCTTCATGTATGTTCATATGTGACCCTTTCCATCTATTTCTTTTCTTCCTCTTTCTTTCTTGTTTCTCCTCCACATTGTCTCAAGCAAGATCAAGCTTCATTTTTCTTCTTGGTTTGGACTCATAAACCAAATTAAAATCTAATACCTAATAAAACCTAACCTAGCTTTTCCATCTCTCTCTCTCTCCAACTTTCTCCTAAACCCTAAGCCTCTCTCTCTCTCTCTCACTAGCAAGGCCCACCTGGCCACCCTCTCCCTGGCCCACACCCAGCCACCCTAACCCTAGCAAACCCTAGCCCGAGCTACCCATCTACCCTAGCCGAGCTCCCTCTTCCCTCTTTCTTTCTCTACCGCCAGGCTAGCCCCACCCTGCAGCCACACGCCGCCCTGGTCCACCTGCAGCCCCTCCCCGCCGTGCCTACCAGCCCCAGGTCGAGCCCCAGCTCGAGCCAGCACGTGAGGGAGAAGAAAAAGGTGGCACCGAGGCCACCTTTATCTACCCTGCCACGGCTCCCTCTCCTCTCTCTCCCTCTCACTTTTCCCTCCTCCCCACGACTCTCCTGGCTCGCCAGATCTGCCCCGAGCTGCCCCTCCTCCTCTCCTTCTTCCTCCCCGACAACAGCTTCTGCCGCCGGTCGCCGCCAGCACCACCTCGTCCCCGTCGTTCCAGCCGAGCAGCTCGTCCTGGAGGTGGCCTGGAAGCTCGAGGAGGTTCCTCTACGACGCCCTGTACACGCTGACGCGAAGGAGAAGCTCCCAGGGCCACCAGATCCTCGCCGACCTGACGAAACCCTAGCCGCCGGAGCGCCAGCGATCTTGCCGCTCCGCCGCTCCTCGCCACAATCCTTGCCCGCCGTCGAGTCCACGGTGAGCCCCTCTTTTCCCCTGACACGGTCCGCCTCGCCGTGCCGCCCTAGCCCTGCCGTTCGTTTCGTCGAACGCCCGCCGCGCGCCAGAGCTCGCCGTCGTCTGCAGCCTCCCCGCGCCGCGCAGCACCCTAACTAGGCCCCAGCCCCTCACCTGTCAACTTCCCTCGCCCTACCGCACTGGTTAGCCCCTCCGCGCGCACGCCCGCGACCCGGGATCGAATCCCCGCTCCGCTCCACGCGCGCACTGTCCGTCAGACGATGAACATGAAGAACAGTACCGGGCCGTGGTAAAATTACATTAAGCCCCCCTTTTT
The DNA here is from genome assembly GCA_910589775.1 of Avena eriantha. Taxonomy (NCBI): domain Eukaryota; kingdom Viridiplantae; phylum Streptophyta; class Magnoliopsida; order Poales; family Poaceae; genus Avena; species Avena eriantha. The sequence continues at coordinate 358,529,880 of OU342743.1, forward strand.
GTTTCGCTCGCAACCCGCGGTCCAGCTTGCGCCCACCTGTCAGCCTCTGCCGTCTTCACCGCTGTCTCGTGGGCCAGCGCCAGTTGGCCCACCTCGCAGACGCACAGGCTAGCCCAGCCCGCGGTGGAAAAAGGTTTTTCCGTGCGCGTGGCCCAGTCAGCGCAAGGCCCACCCGTCAGTGACTGGGGCTGATTTCGCCTGAGTGACAAAAGTATTTTCCGGCTGTCTGTTTTATTTAAACATTTTCCAAATTGTTTTAAATTCAAATTCAATTCAGATTCAAATAATTTTTAAAATACAAATCCAAATAATGCATATAATATATGTTTTGGAATCAGAAAAATGTGAGGAATTCAAATATGCCCTTCATAATATGTTTTGAACACTTTAAATTTTCGAGATGATTAAAATTACAATAAAATGCCCTTTTCCTTAATTAATTAATAACTTTTGTTTTATAACTCCAAATTTGACAAATAATATGTCTAAATCGATCAGCGCGACGAGCCCGTTCTATTTACGCAGTCCTTGTTCTGAATTGAAGCATGCATCATGTCATTATTAGAAATCTGAACTGTTTATGACAATAAAACTGGGTTGAATAAATAATAAAATGCTTTATTTCTTGCAACCACACCTCACCTTTGCCATGCTACTTTAATGCCATGCAAATTGTGCATCATTCATCATGGCATGCTTGTTTGCTTGTCGCATTTTAATTCATATGCTTGTGCACTTTATTTATGTTGGCCCTTTTTTGTTTGGTTCTTCTTCGAATAGACGCCCAACAGGAGAATTACCAGGAATCACAGGAGTACTACCCAGATCCATCTCTCGCTTCAACTGAGCTGCCAGGCAAGTACTACCACATGCTTGCATACATACAATACCTATTGCCTCTATCTTATTCTTGCATCATTGAGTCGCGATTGCATTAAATTGAATCCCAAGTATTGCATAGCCTTTACTATTAAACCCCACCAAAGCTTGTTCCTCCATCCCATGAGCCATTACTACAGGAGTTGTTTGAGCCACGCGAGTCGTAGAAAAGCATGTGTAGGGTATGTGAGTGTTTGAGGAATAACGAGGTACCTAAACCACATAACCTGAGTAGTAATGGGATAACTAATGAAAGAGGCACCGGTGAGCAATATCTGCTATTTGGTTTTCATGCTCACTTGTGTCCCGTAGGACCCCGAGTACTTGATTCCTGTTCCTTGACTATTCGCACTATCCACATCCGGGAGGCCTTATGGACCCCCCCCTGAGCCAGAGCTTGATTCGTTCTTATTTCTTGGGGCCACAAAGTAGTTTGGGGCTTTCTTGCTATCCTGTACTTATGCCATGTTACTGTTTTATTACGATTGTGCGAGGAGCACCTGTACTGTTTAAGAATTGCGGAGTGTTTTCGCGGTATCGACAATCCCAGTCACATTTTCGGGTTCCCAGTCGTTTACAGCCATTGGCGCAAACCTTGGGTTCGTCTCGTAGCCGGCCAACTTCGTTGCGGGTAGCTTAATGGGGTGGCCCCCTGAAATTCTGAATCCTGTGATTGCTTTGTCGTGAATGCCTCGTTGGGTTTTGATTTGGTTTTTCCGAGGTTGGTCGAGTGTGTGTTGCTATTCGTGCACCCCTGCAGGGTAAATCTTTCTGAAAGCCATGTCCGCGGTTATGGATGACTTGGAGCACAGTTTATCGATCATAGACAAGTATAACTAAAGTACCGCTTTTAAATTGACTAAGTACTTGACTAGTAAATAGTGAAATCCTCACGGAATGGTTAATAAAACTGCCAACGTATGATGGGGGTTATTCGTCCGCTTCCTCGTTGGTAAGCGAGGAGGAGGATGGATCTGTTAATTATACTGTTATAACTGTTGTTCTTAATTCACGGACATCCGTCTATTATTGGTTAGGCGGATAGTTAGCGAGTATCTGTAGAATTGCTAGGCATTATCTTTTGCTGCAATTGCGTCACCGAGGTTGTGTCCCCTTTAGTGGCATAAAGACTTGCTGAGTACCCCTAGGGCCTCACACGATAAATTGTTTGATTCAGATGAACATGTGTACCCGCTAGATGGATACTGGGTGGAAGAGACAAATGATGTTGGCAACGATCATTCGGTGTAGAGATTCCGGGAACGGTGATCCGTGTGATCTGTGGGCGGGATGTGTTTATTTATGGTGCATCTTATGCCAATTTGCTTCTTATCCGTACTCGGATCTTGTTTTCCGCTTCCGCCTGATACTCTGATGTGTGATGTATGAGGAGCTATCCTAAACTATTATATCTATCTAGGACATTTGGATCTTGCCGTATGGCGTTGCTATATTTCTATTTCTTTTAGATGGAATGGCTCTGAGGACTGTTGTATGTGGCTTGCATACATACTCATTTGTGTATGTAGTTGATCCCTTCGCCTGCCGATTACGCCGCTCGTTCTTGTCCCGTTGTCTGGAAGTGGTTAGGACGGCCGAAAGGTCTACCGTGAGTGGCCCTGGGCCCCACCGTACTATTTTAACCACTTTCGTGCATCCAGGCATTAACTAAGAGCGTAATTCACCGAGGTAGTTACAAGATCCGAAGCTCACTTGCCCCATGGTGGGTGCCAACTGTCGTCGGATTGATCACAAGTATGCCATGAGGGGGTCCTCGAGGCGTGCGGAAGAGAGCGGTGTGAGACGTACGATGTTCCGGGACGATGAGCACACAAGTTTACCCAGCTTCGAATCCGCTGGCTTTGGACGGATCCTACTACTGCTAGCAATCCAGTAATACGGCAGTGCCGGAATATGGGTTACAAGGGTTCGCCTGTGCGAGTTGAGATTGTAGACTATTGAGGGTGCCCTAAAGGCTCTCCCTAGGACGACTTATATAGATATCCGGCCTAGGTTTTATAGGAGAGATCTATCCGGCTACGACTAAGAGTCGGTTACAGAGGACATCTTGAACTACAAGTAACACTATGGGCCTAAGTCGGTAAGTCTTCTGGGCTTTCCTGTAGCCGGATTGGACTCCGTCTTTTCTCCTAGACTGGGCCGCCCGTGAAGCAAAGCTCTAACCTGAAGTGGACCACCCTAGTCAGTGAGGAACGCTGAGGATACCCAGAAAGTATATCCCCAACACTTTAACTTTCGGTATTCCATGTTCCGAGACCATGTCTGTACATGCTAGGCTCGTCAAGGTTAACCTTAGTATCCACATGTGCAAATATGGCTTGCACCCGCTGTATGCACACGTAGAATCTATAACACCCGATCATCACGAGATGCTTCAAAATGACGAGTCTTAGCAACAGTGCCTACTAAGGACAAATACTTTATTACTTGATATTTAGTGAGAGGGATCATCTTATAATGCTACCGCCACAATCTAAGCAATACATGATGCAAAAAGGATTAACATCACATGCAATTCATAATATGTGACATGAAATGGCCTTTCTTCTTGTGCCTTTGATATCCATCTCCAAAGCACGAACATGATCTCCATCATCACCAGCGTGGCATCAAGGTTAGTGGCGCCGCTTCATGGTTGTCCATCGCAAACATCAACTATTACAACTACTTGGAATAAAGCTATTACATGATGAATAGAAACGCTGGTCTTAACAAATTTAAAGACAACCATTAGGCTCCTGCCGGTTGCCATATTACAATAAAGATCATCTCATACATCAAATATAATCACAATCTCATCATGGCCATATCACATGACATGCCCCTACAAACACAAGTTAGACGCCTCTAATTTTCTTTACATATTTTACGTGGCTTGGGGCTTTCGAATAAGAACCATTCTTACCTACGAACAAGAATCACAACGCTGATACAAGTGTTGTCAGATGCAAATTGTAAATTAGACCTTAACTATGGTGAGAGTGACAGACACCTGCAAAGCCACTTATGCAATGCAAGTTGCACGTAGAGCGTGGAGCATGTCCCATGTGCGATGACATGAAAGGTTAGACCGAGCCACTTCATCCCACCATCCCGCAAGATGAAAAGTACACGCAAAGGAAACAACAACAAAAGCATCAACACCCACTGTAACATCCCAGAAACTTCAATACAAGTTTATCAAGATCCAAATCATCAAATTTAGGGTTAACAAAAACTTTTCCAAATTAAAAATGAAAGCATTCATGTGTATGTGCATTTAATTTAGGAATTGATTTGAATTGCCATGGTTCTGTGATTCCTTGCTTGTAAAATGTTTCTTAGGTGAAATAAACATCATCTAAATCATTCCCAAACTTTTCCCAAAGAAGAACAACTCAAAATGAATAATTGAAGTAAATGGTCATTTTGGCCAAATTAACTATCATGCCTACTTTGGCTATTCCTAGTACTCAAAACTTAACAGAAACATGTGTGGCTCTTTACACCCCTTGATAGTACACATAATGAGGTACCAAGGCCCACTTTGTGATCTGCTAAAAACATTCAAATGCTAATTTTAAATGACAGTTTAAAATTGAATCTAACTCATATGGGAAGATCCCATTATTTCAAAAACCACTCAAACAAGCTCAATTTTCAAAACCCAAGCACACACAGAGTCTCAAGCTTATGCCTAGCAAACCCACCAAAAATCTTTTCAAAATTCCAAAGTTTATCTCATGCGGCCATTTCATCAAACACTTGGCATGCATGATTTACACCCTAATCCTAGCTCACTGTTTTGAAAAGGGTTTTGCCCCCATTTGATCTCCATTTAATCCCCTTATCCCCTCTTGATCTAGCCAGGCCATTAGCACCTCACCACCTTGTCCCTAGCCACAGTGTCGAGCCAGCCGGAGCACTAGCTCGCCGGCCGACCCTGGACTCGCCCCAACAGACCACCTTCCTCTCTCTTACCATGTCTAGGAGGTAGCCAGGACCTCACCGCCACCCTCTGTCCCCTCCTCGAGCCAAGCGTAACATTGGACCACCGAGGAGTGCCCACGCCCAGTGCCACCGCGCCATGCCGAGCACGCGCCAGAGCGCCCACCCGGCACACTTGCACAAGCCACCGCTCGACCGCAGCCCGCGCCCACCGCTCTGCCACGACCCAGGGAACACAACAGACATGCCCGTTCGCCGCCCAAAGCACCACAACCACCGCTCGCCGTGGACACCACCGCCTCTACCGCTCAGAGCGCCAGCTGCCCCCGACCGCATACCACGGCCCCTACGCCCGCATTCACTTCCTAGAGCACCGCCAGGAGACCGCCTGTCGATCGCCACCCTCAGCCATGCCGCTTGCCGCCGGTAGCCATGTCGCCACCGTCGCCTGCCCATCCCTCTCGGCCTCGCCGTCGAGCCTATAAAAGGAGGGCACCCCCAGCCGTTTGAAGCACACCACTCCACTCCCCTCACCTCACTGACCATTCCCCACCTCTAGCCGGAGCAGCGCGAGCACTTGCTCGCGGGAATTTGGCCGGAGTAGCCCACAACAGAGGAGGAAGGGGCGCCGCTGATTGCGACCACCCCCGGAGCTGCCTCGACCGTCCTTGAGCTCGTCGTCGACCACCGGTTCATTTGCTCGCCTCGCCGTCGTCGCTAGAGCCCTGGTACGCCACCTATGCACCCCCACCGAGCCGCTAGGGTTCGAGCTCGCCGGCGACAGGTCCGTCGTCGGCGACAAGCCATAGTCGTTGATCCTTATTCTAATCTAACGGCCCACATCGCCCCGTACCGCTTCGCGCGTTATGAGCCGCTCACTTGTGGACCCCCTATCAGTTGAGCCCCGCGCCGTGGAGTGACACTAGGCCGGGCCATTAGAGTTTCCCACGCGACCCAGTTAGTTTGAATTAGGATTTTCCTTTTTAGTTTAAACTTAATTCTGTCTCTGAGTTTGAAAATCAATTCAGAGAGATTTACAAATCCAATTGCATGAAGCTAATTTTGCCCGAAAGGTATTAAAAAGATCTATCCAAGCCCGTCGGATTTAATCCAATTAGTGTTATAGATCTCTCCTAGTAAAAATAACAAAACAAAAGCATTTGCACCTTGCAATATTTTTATAAAATCAACTAAGATAGGTTTGAGTTGATTCCAACACTCAAAAATCACATTTCATCATATCTACCTAAATATGTAATAATATTAAGGTTTACATACAGTGACTTTGGACTAGTACCAAAATAATGCTATATAGGCATTTCTAGTCACTTTAAATCATTAAATAATGAACTTAAACCAAAGTAATTATGAACCAACCCTTAAATCACATTCTCACATGTTAGAATATGTGAAGAGGACATGTGTCCACATGATCGCATATTTTAATTGGTAAATATTAAGTCTTAGTTAATTTTTCAATGAGTAGATATTACTTTTCTAAATTAAAAAGAGTGAAACTATTAAATTAAACTTGTGATGCTTGAGATGATAATAGATCATCAAATGTGTGTCTTAGAATGCTAATTAGACTAGTTAAGTATTGTTTGGTGATTGTGTACTCCGTATGTATTTATAGACGATAGTACCGACCAAGCTTTTGAGGAGGAGGAGTTCTACCAAGAAGAAGAAGAAGAAAACTTCAACCACTGCACTGCACACGACAAGCCACCATTAACAATGCAAGCTAACCCTTGCAAGTATAATGCTTAGCAAGCTAGGATTAAACTAGATGGTTTAGCAAAGATGCTTTAGGCATGCTTTGATTACACTACTTGACTATTAGATACCCCAAGTCTTATGTATAAGCTTTACTTCCTTTACTTTACACAAAGTCCTTTACTTGTTTTAAAGGTAGCATAAAGAGTATAAAACTTGACCTAATTAGAACCCCTTTAAATGTCATTCTACGGCATGAGATTGAACTTATCTTTTCCACCTTAGTGAACACTCTTAACTTAGTAGTTTAGAGTAGATCAAAAACTTGAGTCATTGTCGATGGTAATACTTGGTGAAAATGAATTATGAAAGCCTTGGAACGATGAGTCATTCTATTGAGATGTTTTGACCTATGTTGAGAAACACAAATGGTTTTGATGGTGAAAATGTTGAGGCATGAGCCTTAACCCTTTTACAAAACTGATGGATGGATTCGGGATGCGATACCATTCCAAATTTACCGTACAACCACACTACCTGAATTGGGTAAGGCTTAGCTAGAAATTTATATGCATTAGTATTAGTTCCCTCGCGGGAGAGGTTTGAGCTGAGGCTACCTCTCATGATGTCCACCTATGTAGTGCCCAAGATGACTGATGGTCATGGTTGGGAGGCCATGCTCATAGGAGAGGTGCTTATACTAGGGTGTGTAAAGGGAAGGTTATGTTTGATTATCTGCATACTAAGTATGATGATTTAGGGTTATCCCTGACAGATGTATCGAATCTTGTGGTGAAAGTGTACCACCTCTGTAGAGTGTCAAACTATTCGAATAGCCGCGTCCGCGGTTATGGACAGTTGGAATGGCCATACTGTTTCGTTGTCAGATGTTTTCAAAATGACTTATGAAAGGAATGATGAATTTTGACTTGATCACAACAGGGTTGTGTTTTATGACAAGAACTTCCCAACTTAAGTGATTCTAGAACTTTATTTTATCTTTCTTTGCTTCAGAACTCAGCTTAGGTTTCAAACTTAACTTTATAGTAAACTTAGATTTAGCCATTTAACCTAGAATTATATTACTTGTTAGAGGTAGTTTGAGAGTACTTAAAGAGTACTCATGGCTTTTGTCCCTGGCTATTCTCATGGACAGACTATGAAGGAGACTATCAAGATGATGGCCAACAGGACGGCTATGATAACTAGGACTATCTGCCTTCGTCAGCATTGCCTGTGCCCCTGAAGATGGACCCGACCGCTATGCTTATGTTTTATTTCCGCTGCATGTTGTATTAAGACTAGATCATGAGATCCTTATTTGTGTAAGACCTTATGTATGGTTTGTAATGGATGATGTACTGTGATATCCAATCCGTTATGTCTCGCAAAAATGGTAATCTTGGGATTGCGTGGTATGGCATAACGGGCATCTGGGATTAAAAATCCGGGTGTTGACAAGTTGGTATCAGAGCCATCCTGACCATAGGAGACCCTAGTTAGAATGGACGTTCAAACAAAACTTAGTTTCAAAACCAAAGTGAGTATTTATGAAAAACTATCTCCTCTCTTATCCTTGTGGATTCACTCTTTCTCAAAAATTCATGTTCCTCAAAATTCTTACATTACTACTTCAAATTTGACACACTTGATCACTTCACTAACTTCCTCATCCTAAATTCTTGTAGATGGAGTCTCAGTTCAGCAAGTTCTACCAGTTGGGAAACAGAGGTCAGCTGATCTTCGAGAGGGATCTGGATTCACTGTCGGAGTTACTGGGACGCCCACATCCGGAGTTTCTTGGAGCTCAACTTCCAGGACCGCCAGGAGGAGACCTACAGTGGCTAGTCACCGCGGATCTTAGAGGAAGCATCGAAGCACCAACTTCTAGAAGAATTCAGTTCTCCGTGAGAGAGAACAACTGGCTAGATGGATTAGCCAGGGCAATGCATGAAGCTCTCGCACGTCTATGTGCCCTCAGCGTCAACCAAATCCAAGGAACCAGTTTTGCCCACTATGCAAGACGTGACTTCGTGGGAATGCCGATGGAGATGCCAAGTCATCCAGCACTGAAGCGCCAAGTGGAGAACCTTGACTTCCTGTTGTATGACCGTCAGAAGGAGCTGGACAATGCCAGAGAGTTAGCCAACCAAAACCGTGTCATTGCCGACCAGAAGGCCCAGACTTTCGCACTGCTCGTCCAGGATCGCCAGTCTCTTCGCCGCCAGCGTGCAAAGAAGGATCACACCATCGCCCGTCTTTGCAAGAAGGTGGCCGACCTCGAGAAGACAGTCAAGGAGCAGACAGCCTAGCTTGTAGCAAAAGAAGAAGAAGATGAGGGTGAAGACATCCAGGGAGACTTGGATTCTTACCTCAGCAATGATGATGACTTTCTGGCAGAGGATGCCGTGGACTTCTACACTGACGATGATGACTCTGACTTCATCGACGATGAGTAGATGCAATAGAGCACTGTCGTAGCATGAGTTGTACCGGTCCCCCTGTATCATAGCTTACAGAATGGTTCTTCAAACCATCTGTTTTCCTTTGTTTGTTGTGGTGTGTGTTGTACCGTGTGCTTCTTTGCATGAATGAAAATGAAGTTAGTGGAAAAACCTGAGTCTAACTCAAAGTTTTAACCTTGAAAACCAAAACCATGAACCTTAGAATTTCCCTCTTACCCCTATATCCATCTCAATATTCAGATGACTCATGGAAATCAAGGAGGAAGCAGCTCATCGCAAGACCCAATGCCGCAGATCTTGCAGAATCTAATCCCAGACCGTGAAGCAAGCAGGGCAGAGCGCCAAGCCAACTTAGCAACATTGCAGCAAATCACCCAGATGGCTCTCAACAACCAAGTGCATGGGAATCAGGATCACCAGGGATCCAAACTCAATTTTTTTTAGAATACCAATCCCCCAATCTTCAACCAATCTGAAAACCCATTAGATGTTGATGACTGGTTACAGACCATGGAAAACAACTTAGAAGTTGTAAGAGTTGATGAAAATGAGAAAGTTCTCTTCACCACCCACTACCTGGCAGGAGATGCAAGAGCTTGGTGGAACAGTATCCGCTTGATGAACCATGGTCAAGTAATGACATGGGAAGCATTCAAGGTCAAGTTCAGCCGCACCCACGTATCGCAAGGTCTAGTCAACAGAATGAGAGATGAATTCCGGGAATTGAAGTAAGGAAGAATGACTATGGTGGAGTACCGTGATAGATTCCTGTCACTTGCTAGATATGCACCTGATGAGATCAACACAGAAGCCAAGAAGAAGGAGAGATTCCTGAACAGACTGCATGATGAGATGCAGACGGTCCTCATCAACATCCGTTTCGAGGATCTCGAAGAGCTACTCGACTCTGCCATTCAGATGGAAGGGAAGATTAACCAGGCAAATGACAACCGCAAGCATCGTATGATGCAGCAGTCTGGATCCAGCAGTCACCAGAAGTACCATCCCAACCCTTCATCGGGATATGCACCAAGGAACAACCGACCCCCAACGTCTCGCCCAATCTACCCCAACCGTAGCGGAGGCAATGGGAAGTCCAGAGGAAACAATCACAACTCCGGCAATGCCAACAATTTCAACCGTGCACCTCCCAAGACCAACAGCAACAACAACAACAACAACACTACACCCAGAACTGGCAGCAATCCTATACCTGTCGCAGTCAAGGACAAGTCCCAAATCACTTGTTTCGAGTGTGGAGTGAAGGGTCACTACTCCAATGAGTGTCCCAAGAAGACTGCATCCAACGCCAATGTGAATGCCCCAGCTCAGCAACAGCGTCGTGTTCAACCAGGAAGAAGATTTGCCCCAGGGAACCCTCACAACCGCAACGGCCGTCTCTTCCACATGAACGCAGAAGAAGCCTAGGAAGCGCCAGATGTAGTGCTGGGTATGTTTTCTGTCAACTCAGTTTTAGCAAGAGTGTTTTTTGATTCTGGAGCATCGCATTCATTTGTCACCGAAGAATTTGCATGCACTAGTAAGATCCACCCAACCAACTTGAAGCATGTCATGATAGTTCAAATCCCCGGTTCAACAACCAAAGCTAGAAAAATTTGCAAAGCTGTGCCTATCAGAATACATGGGATAGATTTTTATGCCAACCTAATTGTACTTGGAACCAAAGGATTGGAAGTAGTACTAGGTATGGACTGGATGTCAAGGCATAAAGGACTGATAGACTATGCTAAGAAAGCCATCACCATGACCAGTAGCTCTGGAGTAACAGTAGAGCATATCTCTGAAACCTTACCCCATCAATTCAAGTGCAACAAGAGTGTAGCCCTGCCCACCATAGACCAAGTCAGAGTAGTCTGTGAATACCCCGACGTATTCCAAGATGAATTGCCAGGTATGCCCCCTGATAGGGATATTGAGTTCATTATCGAACTAATACCCAGAACCGGACCTATAGCCTAGAGACCCTATAGCATGAACCCCTCAGAGTTAGTGGAACTGAAGAAGCAGTTGGATGCCATGTTAGAGAAAGGCTTGATTCAACCAAGCGCATCGCCATGAGATCACAAGTGTTATTCGTCGACAAGAAAGATGGAGGCAACCGTTTGTGCACAGATTATAGAAAGTTGAATGATGTCACCATCAAGAACAAGTACCCTTTGCCAAAGATAGAGGATCTATTTGATCAGTTGACTAGAGCCTAGGTATTATGAAAGATTGATCTTAGGACTAGTTATCACCAACTTAAGATTCGTGGAACGGATATTCCAAAGACCGCCTTTACTACTCGCTATGGTTTATATGAGTATATGGTTATGTCTTTTGGATTAACCAATGCCCCTGCTTATTTCATGAATCTCATGAATAAGATCTTTATGAATTTCCTAGATAAGTTTGTAGTTGTGTTTATCGACGACATTCTTATCTACTCCAAGTTAGAAGAAGACCATGAGCAACATATGAGGACCATCCTAGAAACCCTGAGAGAACATCAGTTATATGCCAAGTTCAGCAAGTGTGAGTTTTGGCTGAAAGAAGTAGGATTCCTAGGACATATTGTGTCTGCCGGAGGAGTCTCTATTGATCCCGCCAAGATCAAAGATGTCGAAGAATGGGAAGCCCCAACCACTCAAACCCAAGTCCATGCATTTATCGGATTAGTGGGATATTACCACAAGTTCATAGAAGGATTCTCGAGTATCTCCCGACCCATGACCCAATTGTTGAAGAAGGACAAGAAGTTTGAATGGATCGACAAGTGTGAAGCCAGTTTCTAGGAGCTGAAGAAGAGATTGATATGAGCCCCAATATTAATCATGCCAGATATCAAGAAACCGTTTGATGTGTATTGTGACGCATCCAAGATTGGTCTAGGATGTGTATTGATGCAAGAAGGCAAAGTCATCACGTATCTGTCTCGACAACTGAAGCAGCATGAGCAGAACTATCCGACCCATGATCTTGAACTAGCAGCTGTGGTTCTAGCATTAAAGACATGGCGCCATTATTTGATGGGTAATCGCTGTGAGATTTACTCAGATCACAAGAGTTTAAAATATATCTTCACTTAGAAGGAGCTGAATATGAGGCAAAGGAGATGGATAGAGTTAATCAAGGATTATGACCTTGACATTCACTATCACCCCAACAAAGCCAATGTGGTAGCGGATGCTCTTAGAAGATTGCCGTGTAGGCTAAACACCATGATCAAGGAGAAGCAACCAAGTTTGTATGAAGAGTTGGAGCAGTTCAGAACTGAATTAGTTAGCAAAGGATTCTTAGCTAGCATTGAACCTCAACCCACTTTGATTAGCCAAATCAAGGAAGCCCAGAAGGGGAATGAAAGTATAGACGGAATGAAACGTTGTATTGGTACAGGAAAGGTACCTGGATTCACCAAAGACGAAGAAGGAGTACTGTGGTACAAAGGACGTATCTGTGTGCCAACAAATTCGGAGCAGAAGCAAGTTATCATGAAGGAAGATCATGATACTCTTTATTCTATCCACCCGAGATGAACGAAGGTGTATCAGGATTTGAAAGAGCAATTTTGGTGGCATAAGATTAAGAGAGAAATCGGAAGCTACATCGCCAAATGTGACATCTGTCAAAAAGAGTCAAAGCAGAACATCAGAAACCTACAGGACTATTGCAACCTTTGCAGATTCCGGAATGGAAATGGGATTCTGTCGGAATGGACTTTATCACCGGTTTGCCTACTTCTAGTAGGGGAAATGACTCAATCTAGGTCATAGTTGATAGATTGTCCAAGGTAGCCCACTTTATACCTGTTAAGACTACCTACCAGAGTGTGAAGCTAGCAGAGCTGTACATCGCTAGAATTGTTAGTCTGCATGGAACCCCCAAGAACATAGTATCAGATCGAGGAACCCGGTTTACCTCGAGATTTTTGTAGAAAGTCCAAGAAGGATTAGGAACCAAGTTGAACTTCAGTACCGCTTATCACCCGCAAACTGATGGACAGACTGAGAGAGTCAACCAGATCTTAGAGGATATGCTTAGAGCTTGTGTGTTAGAAAACGGATCAAAATGGGAAGACTGCCTGCCTTTCGCAGAATTCTCATATAACAACAGTTATCAAGCTAGTTTGCAGATGGCACCATTTGAATTCCTATATGGAAGAAAGTGTCGTACCCCTTTAAATTAGTCGCAAGTAGGAGAGAGTCAGATCTTTGGACTCGACATTCTCAAAGAAGCAGAAGAGAAAGTTCACAAAGTCCGTGAGCACCTCAAGACCGCCCAATCCAGACAGAAGAGTTATGCTGACAAAAGAAGGAGAGACCTGACTTTCAATGTCGGAGATTTTGTATATCTCAAAGTTTCGCCATTGAAAATAACTCAACGCTTTAGTTTGAAAGGAAAGTTGGCCCCCAGATATATCGGGCCCTTTAAGATTCTAAACCGTCGAGGAGAAGTATCGTATCAACTGGAACTGCCTGAAGAGATGTCAGCCATCCACAATGTGTTCCATATCTCGTTACTTCGCAAATGCTTGGAAGTGCCTGAGAAGACTAAAGTTTTCAAGAACATCGATCACAGAGCTATAGAAATCAACAATGACCTGACCTATCGGGAAGTGCCCATCCGTATCTTAGAAGAAGCCTACAGAACCACCAGGACCAGGAGCATCAAGTTTCTCAAGATTCAGTGGAGCAACCATACCGAGGAGGAAGCCACTTGGGAGCGCGAAGATTACATTAGGACAGAGTTCCCAGATCTCTTTAGTTCCTAGTTTTCTTTGTAAATCTCGGGATGAGATTTTGTTTAAGGGGGGAAGGTTTGTAACATCCCAAAAACTTCAATCCAAGTTTATCAAGATCCAAATCATCAAATTTAGGGTTAACAAAAACTTTTCCAAATTAAAAATGAAAGCATTCATGTGTATGTGCATTTAATTTAGGAATTGATTTGAATTGCCATGGTTCTGTGATTCCTTGCTTGCAAAATGTTTCTTAGGTGAAATAAACATCATCTAAATCATTCCCAAACTTTTCCCAAAGAAGAACAACTCAAAATGAATAATTGAAGTAAATGGTCATTTTGGCCAAATTAACTATCATGCCTAATTTGGCTATTCCTAGTACTCAAAACTTAACAGAAACATGTGTGGATCTTTACACCCGTTGATAGTACACATAATGAGGTACCAAGGCCCACTTTGTGATCTGCTAAAAACATTCAAATGCTAATTTTAAATGGCAGTTTAAAATTGAATCTAACTCATATGGGAAGATCCCATTATTTCAAAAACCACTCAAACAAGCTCAATTTTCAAAACCCAAGCACCCACAGAGTCTCAAGCTTATGCCTAGCAAACCCACCAAAAATCTTTTCAAAATTCCAAAGTTTATCTCATGCGGCCATTTCATCAAACACTTGGCATGCATGATTTACACCCTAATCCTAGCTCACTGTTTTGAACAGGGTTTTGCCCCCATTTGATCTCCATTTAATCCCCTTGTCCCCTCTTGATCTAGCCAGACCATTAGCACCTCACCACCTTGTCCCTAGCCAAAGTGCCGAGCCACCCCGAGCACTAGCTCGCCGGCCGACCCTGCACTCGCCCCAGCAGACCACCTCCCTCTCTCTCGCCATGTCTAGGAGGTAGCCAGGACCTCACCGCCACCCTCTGTCCCCTCCCCGAGCCAAGCGCAGCAGTGGACCACCGAGGAGTGCCCGTGCGCAGTGCCACCACGCCATGCCGAGCACGCGCCAGAGCGCCACACCCGGCACGCGTGCACAAGCCGCCGCTCGACCGCAGCCCGCGCCCACCGCTCCGCCACGACCTAGGGAACACGACGGACATGCATGTTTGCCGCCCAACGCACCACAACCACCGCTCGATGTGGACACCGCCGCCTCTGCCGCTCAGAGCGCCAGCTGCCCCCGACCGCATACCACTGCCCCTACGCCCGCATTCACTTCCTAGAGCACCGCTTGTCGATCGCCACCCTCATCCATGCCGCTAGCCGCCCATAGCCATATCGCCACCGTCGCCTGCCCATCCCTCTTGGCCTCGCCGTCGAGCCTATAAAAGAAGGGCACCCCCAGCCGTTTGAAGCACACCACTCCACTCCCCTCACCTCACTGACTATTCCCCACCTCTAGCCGGAGCAGCGCGAGCACTTGCTCGCCGGAATTTGGCCGGAGTAGCCCGCAGCAGAGGAGGAAGGGGCACCGCTGATTGCGACCACCCCCGGAGCTGCCTCGACCATCCCTGAGCTCGCCATCGACCACCAGTTCGTTTGCCCGCCTCGCCGTCGTCACTGGAGCCCTGGTACGCCCCCTATGCACCGAGCCGCTAGGGTTCGAGCTCACCGGTGACAGGTCCGTCGTCGACGACAAGCCACAACCATTGATCCTTATTCTAATCTAATGGCCCAAATCGCCCGTACCGCTTAGCGCGTTATGAGCCACTGACTTGTGAACCCCCCTGTCAGTTGAGCCCCGCGCCGTGGAGTGACATTGGGCCAGGCCATTAGAGATTCCCACGCGACCTCGTTAGTTTGAATTAGGATTTTCATTTTTAGTTTAAACTTAATTCTGTCTCTGAGTTTGAAAATCAATCCAGAGAGATTTACTAATCCAAATTGCATGAAACTAATTTTGCCCGAAAGGTATTAAAAAGATCTATCCAAGCCCGTTGGATTTAATCCAATTAGTGTTATAGATCTCTCCTAGTAAAAATAACAAAACAAAAGCATTTGCACCTTGCAACATTTTTATAAAATCAACTAAGATAGGTTTGAGTTGATTCCAACACTCAAAAATCACATTTCATCATATCTACCTAAATATGTAATAATATTAAGGTTTACATACAGTGACTTTGGACTAGTACCAAAATAATGCTATATAGGCATTTCTAGTCACTTTAAATCATTAAATAATGAACTTAAACCAAAGTAATTATGAACCAACCCTTAAATCACATTCTCACATGTTAGAATATGTGGAGAGGACATGTGTCCACATGATCCCATATTTAAGTGGTAAATATTAAATCTTAGTTAATTTTTCAATGAGTAGATATTACTTTTCTAAATTAAAAAGAGTGAAACTATTAAATTAAACTTGTGATGCTTGAGATGATAATAGATCATCAAATGTGTGTCTTAGAATGCTAATTAGACTAGTTAAGTATTGTTTGGTGATTGTGTACTCCGTATGTATTTATAGACGATAGTACCGACCAAGCTTTTGAGGAGGAGGAGTTCTACCAAGAAGAAGAAGAAGAAAACTTCAACCACTGCACTGCACAAGGCAGGCCACCATTAACAATGCAAGCTAACCCTTGCAAGTATAATGCTTAGCAAGCTAGGATTAAACTAGATGGTTTAGCAAAGATGCTTTAGGCATGCTTTGATTACACTACTTGACTATTAGATACCCCAAGTCTTATGTATAAGCTTTACTTCCTTTACTTTACACAAAGTCCTTTACTTGTTTTAAAGGTAGCATAAAGAGTATAAAACTTGACCTAATTAGAACCCCTTTAAATGTCATTCTACGGCATGAGATTGAACTTATCTTTTCCACCTTAGTGAACACTCTTAACTTAGTAGTTTAGAGTAGATCAAAAAATTGTGTCATTGTCGATGGTAATACTTGGTGAAAATGAATTATGAAAGACTTGGAACGATGAGTCATTCTATTGAGATGTTTTGACCTATGTTGAAAAACACAAATGGTTATGATGGTGAAAATGTTGAGGCATGAGCCTTAACCCTTTTACAAAACTGATGGTTGGATTCGGATGCGATACCATTCCAAATTTACCATACAACCACACTACCTGAATTGGGCATGGCTTAGCTAGAAATTTATATGCATTAGTATTAGTTCCCTCGCGGGAGAGGTTTGAGCGGAGGCTACCTCTCATGATGTCCACCTATGCAGTGCCCAAGATGACTGATGGTCATGGTTGGGAGGCCATGCTCATAGGAGAGGTGCTTATACTAGGGTGTGTAAAGGGAAGGTTATGTTTGATTATCTGCATACTAAGTATGATGATTTAGGGTTATCCCTGACAGATGTATCGAATCTTGTGGTGAAAGTGTACCACCTCTGTAGAGTGTCAAACTATTCGAATAGCCGCGTCCGCGGTTATGGACAGTTGGAATGGCCATACTGTTTCGTTGTCAGATGTTTTCAAAATGACTTATGAAAGGAATGATGAATTTTGACTTGATCACAACAGGGTTGTGTTTTATGACAAGAACTTCCCAACTTAAGTGATTCTAGAACTTTATTTTATCTTTCTTTCCTTCAGAACTCAGCTTAGGTTTCAAACTTAACTTTATAGTAAACTTAGAGTTAGCACTTTAACCTAGAATTATATTACTTGTTAGAGGTAGTTTGCGAGTACTTAAAGAGTACTCATGGGTTTTGTCCCTGGCTATTCTCATGGCCAGACTATGAAGGAGACTATCAATATGATGGCCAACAGGACGGCTATGATAACTACGACTATCTACCTTCGCCAGCATTGCCTATGCCCCTAAAGATGGACCCCACCGCTACGCTTATCTTTTATTTCGACTGCTTGTTGTATTAAGACTGGATCATGAGATCCTTATTTGTGTAAGACCTTATGTATGGTTTGTAATGGATGATATACTGTGATATCCAATCCGTTATGTCTCACAAAAATGGTAATCCTGGGATTGCGAGGTATGGCATAACGGGCATCTGGGATTAAAAATCCGAGTGTTGACACCCACAAAACCATTGTGTACTACTCGTGCAATAGATCTACGCATAGACATGGCTCTGATACCACTGTAGGGTTTGTAGCATGGAAAACAAAAATTTCTACCGCAAGAATGAACAAAACCAAGATCCAATCTATGGAAAAGCCAAGATCTAATCTACGAGATAAGTGCAACAAGATAGATGAGAACTAACCCTCGAAGATCCAAAGCCTTTAACAAGATCAGAACTCGTGGTTGATGTAGTCGATCACTTTCCGATCTCAATATCACGTTGATGATCCTTCCGGCGCCGCGTTCCGGTAGCGCTTCCGCACTCGGTCACACGTACAAAGTCGATGAAGATCTCCCTCTCCCCGTTCCAGTGGGAAGCGGAGGTAGTAGATCCCCTCGGAATCCTAGAAGCACGATGGCGTGGTGGTGGTGGTGGAGTAGAGAATCCTGCAGGGCTTCGCCTAAGCCGAAGCAGGAGGAAGGAGGAGAAGGGTGGTGTGGCGCCCCGCTAAAACCACTACTAGAAAATCGCGGTGTTTTTGTGCATTGCATCATCATGACCACATGCTCATGTCATCATGCCACCTTGCATTTGAGCATCATCATCATCTTGCATGGTTTGTTTAAAACTTATTTTCGAAATGCCTAGTTTTGTTTTCTAAATATTCCCGTCTTTATTCAAAATTAAAACACCGGTCTTCTGGATTATTTTGTTTTATCTAAAAACGGTTTACAAAAGCCCCGTTTTTAATAAACAAAATTTATATTATTTTTGTAGGAGGCAGCCAGCTAGTTTCGAAAGCCCGACGGCCACCTCCAAACCCTAACAATAAAATCCTATCCTACCCTAGCCAAACCCTACCTACCACCCCCAGTAAACAAATCCTAACCCTAAACCAGATCCCTCACCAGCTCCCTCTGCCCCAGTTTCCTCCCTCTCTTTTTCTGCCCACCCGCGCCAACCTGGACGATTCTGGGAACCCCCCATCACGCCAGGACCCTGCTTGCCTTGCGTTTTGCCCAACCCAGCCCCACCCGGTCGCCCTGGCCCCACCACCTGCCCCTGTCCTGCTCCGACCCACCCCGTCGTGCAGCCCTGCCCTTGCAGCGAGCGCAGCGCGCAACGCACGCGCCCACTCCCGTGCAACGCACGCACGCTCCACCCCGCCCGCTGCAAACCCCCCCATCGAGCTGGGCCCCACCTGGCTCGACACGTGCATCCCCTCCCCACCTGCCCGTTCCCCCACGTCACTCGACAGCCCACCCCCTGGCGCTTCTCCCCACCAACCCCCTCTCTCTCCACACGCCCCCACGCGCCTCTCCCCATCCCCACCTCCCTCGCGAAGCGCGTCCACCCCGCGTCGCCCCCATCCCCACCAACCCCCAGCTCGCGTCTCTCTACCTCTCCTTGATTCCCGCCGCCGCCTGGCCCTCCAGCCGCGCCTCCTCTCCCCTCCGACCTTGACCCGACCGCCTCCAACGGCAAGCCGCCACCGCGCCTCTCGGCCGCCCGCATCACCTCCGTGTCGTCCTCATCCGGTACAGCGCCACCGCCGCAGGCCGTCTTCCGCGGCGCCCCGGCCTCCCTCTCCCGACCCCTGCAGGCCACAGCCGTCTCCACCCTGCGGCCGCCCTCTCCCCGCTCCCCTGTTCCGTCCCTGTTGCCGAGCGAGCGCCGCCGCCAGGGGGACTTCTCCCATCGTCGCCCCCAGGTCCCCGCCTCCTCGTCGCTCCTTTCGGAGCCCTCCCAGCGCCACCATCATGCGGGCCCCTGTCCTCGAGCTCTCCGTGTCCCTGCGCCTACTGCCCGCCTCCCCGTCAAGCCCCACGCCGCTTCCGGTCGCCAGGACGTCGTTCTCCTCGACCTTGCCCGCGTCCAGCCGCCGTGCTCCTCGTCGCCCGTTCCTCACCGAGCCGCCAAGTACGCCAGCGAGCCCGTGCTCTGCCCGATGGGGATTTAATCACCAGGGTGGCTTTGGTATAGTGGTGTTTTGTTGCTCGAAAATGAGGTGTTGGCCAGTTGTGCTCCTCTTGACTCCCGTAGTCCTCTCGGTAGGCAGTATCTAAACCGGTAGCGCATCATCGGGGTACATCAAGATACTCTCCGACAACTGTCCGGACCTGAGAGAACCACGTTTGAACCGTGGAACCCCAAGATCTTCTCCTGGAGCGACAAGGTCTTCTTCACGGGATGCCAAGACCAGCTACCCGGAGAATCCCCGGACGACGAGCTCTTCTACCTAAACCGAAGACCGTGGATGCGACGAGATCTTCTTCCCGTTGACCGAAGACCGATCCCGCTGACCTCGTCGAACCCGGAGACCCAGACCCGAATCCCCGGAACCCAAGATCTCCCGAACCCAGATGTGTGAACCTTTTTCCAAGCCCTATTTGATAAATGCTATATATAAAATCTGTTGCATATAAATTGTTCATACATGCATACATGTTTGTGGGTTGGGGGCATTATGCCGATTCACCTAATTAGATATGGAGTCCATATGCAGGCTTTTCTAGTCTAATAGTGGATCCATTTAAACTTGTGTAGCGAACCGATGCCATGTTTTGCCCTGTTAATACAACATTTAAATTGCGGGGGTTCTAAATAACTTGAACCGTTTAATTAAATATCGGGACCCCGGTTCCGCTTAATACTGCCTAATTGCACCGCATTTGCATCATATCATGATCATGCCGGATCTTCTGCCGTGGTATTAAATATTGCATCCGGTGTTTCTTCTAGTGTTTGCTTCTTCGTGGATTAGGCCGATGAGTGGATGCGAGTACCGACAAGTTCTCCGGATATGATCCTTCAACAGTGTTTCCCAGGCGAGCATTCTTCCCCTTTCTACCTATTTTGCATTTATAGTCTTTATTTCCTCCTGTTGATCTATTGCTATCCGTGTCGCGATGCTTTAGTTTCCGAACACCAGTTATATCCCATGCAGCCTCTATATTGCCTTGGACACCACCTATTACCTGTGTTTGGTAGATAGCTGGCCTTGCGAGTCGTAGTTGCTTGGTCAGGTGCGATCTCGTGTTGTCAAGTACCATAGTTGTTGGAAGGTTGGTAGATGCTTAACGGTGGAGATGCTTAATGGTGGAGATGATCATGACTTTAAATACAACTATTAAAATGCTAGCTATAACTAATGCAGAGGCATCGGTGGGCAATAGATGTTATTTGGTTCTTCCACGCTCACTTGTGTCCCGTAGGACCCCGAGTACTTGATACCTGTTCCTTGATTTTTCGCACTATCCACATCTGGGAGGCCATGGACCCCCCTGAGCCAGAGCTTGATTCATTTCTATTTCTTGGGGCCACAAAGTAGTTTGGGGCTTTATTACTATCCTGTACTTATGCCATGCTTTACTGCTTTATTTAAGATTGTGCGTGGAGCACCTGTACTGTTTAGGATCGCGGAGTGTTTTCGCGGTATCGACAAGCCCAGTCACACTTTCGGGTTCCCAGTCATTTACAGCCATTGACGCAAACCCTGGGTCCGTTCCGGAGCCGGCCAACTTTGTTGCGGGTAGCTTAGTGGGGTGGCCCCCTGAAATATTTTACCTGTGATCGCTTTGTCGTGAATGCCTCGTTGGGTTTTGAGTTGGTTTTTCCGAGGTTGATCGAGTGTGTGTTGCTATTTGTGCACCCCTGCAGGGTAAAACTTTCTGAAAGCCGTGTCCGCGGTTATGGACGACTTGGAGCACAGTATCTCGATCATAGACAAGCATAACTAAAGTAGTGCTATAAATTTGACTTAATATGTGACTAGTAATCAGATGTAACTATAACGGAATGGATATTAAAAATGCCAACAACTGGTGGATCTGGGTTGTTTCGTGACATGTTGTACCTGCCTAGTAAGTATTGCAACTCCAATGGAATGTGATAAAAGTGCCAACAACTGCTGGGTTTTGGGATTCCTTCTTCAGGACAATTATATCTGACTAGTAAATGTTCCAACTACAACGGAATGTTAACTAAAACTGCCCACTACTTAACTAAAACTGCCCAACGGGTTTGGCGGAAAGGGCTAAAACTTGCATAGGGCCGATTCGAGGGTGTTACAGGTGGCGGCTAGGGTTGGGTGGAAGGGGCAAGGGGGAGGCGCCCACCTCTCCCCTCTTTATATAGAGGGGGGTGCGGCCTAGGATTCCCCTTGGCCCACTTCCCCTAGGGCCAGCGCCTGGGGGGGGGGGTTCTTTACCCCAAGTCTTATCTCCTATTGACATGGGTATACCCTACGGGTAGTCAAGTTTGGTATATATGGTGCAGATATGACGGAAGCCCACGGGTGTTGCCAAGGCCCAATGCAGACTTCGAGTGGCCCACGGACTCTCAATTGCTTGTGAGGCAAGAAGAAGCTTAAAATAGAAAGTTCAAAGGGAAAACCCTAATCTGTAACGACTCGACCTGCCACCCAAGACCTAGCCTATCTATATAAAGGCTAGGAGGGGGCAGCGAGGAGGACACACGCAACCCTAGTCTCCACAACTCTCGCCAGATTGCATCTGCACGCCCCTGTAACCTTTGATTCCTTCGTTAATTCCAAGAGCAGACACGCAGGAGTAGGGACCTCTACGAGGCCTGAACCTGGGTAAAACTTGCATCCCTATGTGCTTGTTTGCTAGCTGACTGATGCCTCCAGCACTGCCTCCTTCTCCAAAACCCAAGTCCATAACAATGGGCATTGACGAGTTAAACCCTCGTCAATTGACGCCGTCTATGGGAATTGGGAGTGCTGATGTCGTGGCTTCTTCGGCCCCATCAACCGCGATCTACAACTCCGCAACAACGGAGATTCGGCAGCTCTTCGGCGCGTTCGACTTCACCATCCACACGCTAGCCACTCACCCGGCTTTCGAGTCCGTGGGCGATGGAATCAGTCTGGCGATTGGGAGCTTCCGCTTCCAGGTTGGTCAACTGGGCACGCTTCGCATGCCTGACCAGTCAACGACACCCACGATTGCTCTAGCATCATGGTTCCTGCCACCAATCGGCACCCTTAGTGAGCTCAAAGCCTCGGCAACAGCTGGGAGCACGGACACCGACAACAGTCGTGGATCCGATCTGGGTGACCTGGCCACGGAAGATGGAGCCTACTGCTCTGGATCTGAAAGTTGCGGGAGCAACAGCTTCCCCAACCACTTCATGTGCGCAGTCATCAACGCAGGCGACACTACCGCCAATCGTGAAAATGTTGGCATCGGATCTGGCACCGGACCATCTAACGGCAGCACGCCCAACGGCACCGGACCACCCAATGGTAGTACGCCCAATGGCAGCCCCACCAACGGTGGCAATGGCGCACCCATCAATAATGGAGCGGGAGGAGAACCGCCAACCATAGTGAATGAACACACTGTAGAGCGCATAGTGATCAAGCTCAACGACAACGAGTGGACCCACTGCCGAGAAGCTCTGCGAGGCAATCCTCTGCCCCTCAACTCCCCGCAAGACATGATGATGGGCTACCATTGGCTACTGAAGGAGGAATATAGACGCCAACTACATGTAATCGTGCAACTCGAGGCGCGTAAAAAGGCGGCAGATGAATCAAGCCTTCGGCGAACTGGGCTCTCCTCCCACGGAGGATCCTCCTCCAAAGGCAACGAGTACCTGGCCAACAAGAGAAGATCTCGACTAGCCCACCTCACCGATGAGGAGCGCGTGGAAGCCACGAAAGTCCTCAACTTCAGCTCCATGACGGTGAATACGCAGGGCAACGTGCTCCGAAAGACGCCGCAAGCCACGGTAATGACAACCACCATGTACCTCCTCAACAACCAGCCACCAGCTGAAGATCCACGAGCTACCATGCACCGATCTATGATCGCGGGCTTAGGGCTAGTCGAGGCAGCCCTCGACAAAGAGCCTGCACCAGAGCCAAAGAAAAGCAAGGCTCTGGCAAAAACACTACTCCTCGCCCTCGTCCAGCGATGATAGCCACGATCTGTCTCGGTGTCGCCGCTCACAGCGGCACGATTGTGACTATGATGCGTGCGATGACCTCACGCAACGCAAAATTGACAAATCGAGGGCAAGACGCGCTCGTTCGACTAACTCAGAAGAGGACGAGACTGAGCTCTGCGGCGCCATATGCTTCAGTAGGGCCATCAGGCAGAAGCGAATGCCTAAAGGGTTCAAACTACCGTTAGAGAACCCAAAATTTGACGGTCTACAGGACCCAAAAATCTGGTTGGAGGACCACATCTCC
This sequence comes from Avena eriantha, assembly GCA_910589775.1. NCBI lineage: Eukaryota > Viridiplantae > Streptophyta > Magnoliopsida > Poales > Poaceae > Avena > Avena eriantha. Next base: position 358,553,853 of record OU342743.1, read on the forward strand.
TCCGTCAGACTACATGGCGGGAGTCGAAGCACGACCATGCAATGGCTACAGCTACAGCTGCAGGGCGCCACTCGCGCATGGCTCAACAATCTCCCGCGCGGATCCATTCGCAGCTGGGAAGAGCTGGTCTACAACTTCGTTTGCAATTTCAAGGGCACTTACAAAAGGCCTGCATCAATCGAAGAGCTGAGAAGCTGCCAGCAAAGATCGGGCAAATCGCTACGCTCATACATCCAGAGGTGGTCCATCATCAAGAACTCCACAGAAAACATCTCGGAGGACCACGCAATCGACGCATTCAACAGCGCGTTCGCCGTATAGAGCTCATGGAGGATATAGGCCACTTGAAGCCCAAAACGATCGACCACTTGATGGAAATCGCGAATTGGTGGGCTGACGGAGAAGACTCGATGAAAAACCATACCTACTCCGACGACGACGACGACCTTGGGCGCATACACGACCGCCGAAGCAAACATCGAATGAGCGTCTACGATGACCGCGCGGAGGACAACATGGTCGCAGCCGGCTATGCCGACAAACGCGACGATAACCGCAACAGCGAATACCACAGTGGTGGTTACTGCGACAGCAGAAAAACCACGCAGGTGTGGCAACGCCGCACTCGCGAAGAGGCACCCGCAACATCTATCGAGGACAAACTATCCGGGACATGTAACGTGCACTTCTACATCGACAAGCACGATGGCAAGAAGAAATCCAGCCACCTTCTCAAGGACTGCCATGAGTTCCTCAAACTCCATGAAGGCCTGGCCCGGATAAATCGCGACGCAGTCAACAGGGGCTATGGAGCCGTCCCAGGCGCTGTGGCACACGAAGCTCCTCCACCACCGCCCGAACCACCACCACCCGCGGTCGCGCCGGTCTAGCATCACGGAGGCGAACCATACCCACAAGCCATGGGCAACATGGGGATGATCCAAAAAGGGCGTCCCTCAAATCAAGTGCAGAAGGCCATCACTCGCCAAGTCAACTTGGCGATAAACTCTCCACCCTCCACCACTGAGTACCTCAGTGGAAGCGACTCCTGCATCACCTTCGACAGGCGCGGCCACCCGAGCCAAGTTCCTCGACCAGGCCACTGTCCCCTCGTACTCGAGGTGCAGATTGGGGGTTTCGACATGAGTCGCGTCTTCATGGAAGGGGCAGTGGCATTAACCTCATGTTCACGAGTACCTTGCGTGCGATGAGGATCCCCTTGACGTGTCTAGAAGCTTCAGACACGATGTTCCACGGCATCGTCCCAGGGAAGGGCATATATCCCCTAGGCAAAATCAACCTCGACGTCATCTTAGGCACGCCGCAAATCTATCGGCGAGAGCGCATCGACTTTGAGGTCGTCGACTGGCCTTCACAATAGCACTGCATCCTCGGACGTGTCGCGTTCGCGAGGTTCATGGCAGTGCCGCACTATGCCTACCTGCAGATGAAGATGCTGGGTCCAAATGGTGTAATCACAATCAACAACAACTTCGAGAGGTCTGACAGCTGCGACAGGGAATTCAACAAAATCTCCCAGTCCTTCGGCATGCAGGAGGAACTCGCAAGATTGAAGGAGTCGATAGACAACAATCTACCTCCCCTGTGCAGGCCAAGTTCACCCGACCTATCCTTCGACTCGTCGATGCACACAAAGAAAGTCCAGGTCCACCCAACGGACCCGACAAAGATGTTCCTCATCGCCAACAACTTGAGTTCCGCATAGGAACTCACGCTCGTCGAATTCCTCCGTGAGCACTGGGAGATCTTCGCCTGGTGTCCAGCGGACTTGCCAGGAGTTCCTAGGGAATTCGCCGAGCACCCACTCAACATAAATCCAGACGCAAGGCCAGTCAAGCAGACAATGCAGCGACTATCTGAACCAAGAGAAAAAGCAGTCGGAATGGAGATCAACAAAATCCTCGACGCAAAATTCATACGTGAGATCAAGGAAAGCACTTGGCTCGCTAACACAGTGCTTGTGCCCAAAAAAGACACGGATATCCTGCAGATGTGCGTGGACTTCACCTCCTTGAATAAGCACTGCTCAAAGGATCAGTTCCCGCTGCCACGAATTGACCAAATCATCGACTCCACCACGGGATGTGAGTGTCTCTGCTTCCTCGATGCCTACTCAGGCGACAATCAGATTCGAATGAAAGAGGAAGACCAAGAGAAAACAACATTTACAACGCCCTTTGGTGTGTTCAGCTACAACACAATGCCTTTCGAGATAAAAACGCAGGAGCCACCTATCAGCGGTGCATGCAGGCCTGCCTCAAGAACCAACTTGGTCGCAACATCCAAGTCTACGTTGATGACATTGTCATCAAAACAAAAGAGGAAACCTCGCTAATCGACGATCTACGCGAGACCTTTGTCAACCTTGACCGCTACCGGATCAAGCTCAATCCGGACAAATGGACCTTCGGTGTACCATCTGGGAAATTACTCGGGTATCTCATCTTCCTCAGCTACCGGATCGAAGCAAACCCGAAGAAAATAAAGGCCATAATGGCCATGGAGAAGCCAAAGAACACAAGAGGCGTCCAGCAGCTGGCTGGGCGAATCGCGGCGCTCAATCGATTCATTAGTCTAATGGGCGAAAAGGCACTGCCCTTCTACCAAGTTCTCCACAAAATTGACAAGTTCGAGTGGACAGACAAGGCGCAAGAAGCATTCGAAGACCTCAAACATCTACTATCCATCTCGCCAGTACTAGTGGCTCCATGAGAAAAAGAGCCGCTGTTGCTCTACATCTCCGCCAGCAACCAGGTGGTCAGCATGGTGCTTGTGGTGGAACGAGCCGAAGAATACAAGGTCCACGGGGTCCAGCACCCAGTCTACTACCTCAGTGAGGTGCTCATGCCAACAAAACAACGGTACGCGCACTACCAGAAGCTAGCGTATGGCGTCTTCATGACAGCCAGGCAACTGTGCCACTACTTCCAGGAGCACCCAGTCGTGGTGGTCAACGATGCCCTGGTTGGGCACATCCTCAATAACCCTGATGCCACCGAGCGATTCGCGCTTTGGGGAATCGAACTATCTCCATGAGACATCACATACTAAAAGCGCGACGCGATCAAGTCACAAGTCCTCCCTGATTTCCTCGTGCACTGGATGGAGAACCAGCTCCACGAAAAGCCAGATATGTCCTATCTCTGGACAATGCACTTCGATAGGTCCAAACGAAAGGATGGAGCTGGCGCAGGTGTCATACTGACATCGCCCTAGGGAGACAAGCTGAAATACATTCTGCGAATGCAGTTCACTACCTCCAACAATGAAGCTGAGTACGAGGCTCTAATCCATGGGATGCTGATGGCGAAAGCTTGTGGCGCCAAAAGGCTCATCAGCTGCAGCGACTCTAAACTAGTGGTCAACCAAACGATGCACGAGTGCGACGCACTGAACAACAACATGATCGCCTATCGTGACCTCTATGACACACTCGAAGGAGACTTCAACGGTTGTGAGCTGCGACATGTGCGCTATGAAATCAATGAATAGGCCGATCTACTCACCAATGTTGGCTCCACCTACGCCCCCATACCACCTGGGGTATTTTTTGAGCGCATCTGCGAACGCTCCATCAAGCCAAAGGATCTAGAGAAAAAAGCAAGCGCGTAAATGGACTCGGGGGCTACGTCACCCAGTGAGCCAATGGCACTCGATGACCTGGAGCTTGACACAAGACTCGAAGGACCAATGGGCGTAATGGTGATCGAGTCATCTTGGACACAACCTTACATCAAATATCTACTCAGCAAGAGGCTGCCAGATGATCCGACTGACGCGCGACACATTGCGTGGCGATCCAAGGCATTCACCATCATCAACGGTGAACTATACAAGCGCAGCATCACAGGAGTGCTCCAGCGGTGCGTCTCCAACGGGGATGGAAGGGCCGTCCTCCTCGACATCCACGAAGGCACTTGTGGGCACCATGCTGGTAGTCGCGCCCTCGTTGCCAAAGCTCTACGAGCAGGATTCTACTGGCCCACGACCATGCGCGACGCCAAGGACATCGTCCATCGCTGCAACGCTTGCCAGCAATTCATGGACAAACCTCACGCACCTGGCAGGGAACTCTGGCCAATACCATTGGCTTGGCCCTTCGCGCAATGGGGACTCGACATGGTCGGCAAGCTCCCGAGGTCCTCACGAGGAGGTTACGTCTACCTCTTGGTCACAATCGACAAGTTCACCAAGTGGATCGAGGCCATGCCGGTGACAAATCAATTAGGGGCCAGCGCTGTCAAATTCTTCGAATCCATTGTCTACCGCTTTGGAGTGACACAAAACATCATCATAGACAATGGCACGAACTTCACCTCTACGGAGTTCCAGGAATTCTATGAAACCTAGGAATCAACATAAGCTATGCCTCGGTGGCCCACCCGTAGACTAACGGTCAAGTCGAAAAGGCCAATGGCCTCGTCTACGGCGGAATTAAGAAATGACTCCTCCGGCCACTCGAACAAGCCACCAGATGCTGGCCAGACGAGCTGCAATCCATACTCTGGAGCTTGCGCACAACTCCAAACAGCGCCACGGGATATACCCCGTTCTTCATGGTGCACGGTGCTGAAGCGGTGCTACTCGCAGAAGTACACTATAAAGCCCCGCGGGTGGTCGCCTACAGTGAGCATGAGTCAGCTCTTGCACTCGAAGACTCCGTCGACCTTCTCGACAAGGTGCGAGAAATCGCAGCGGAGAGATCAACGATCTACTAGCAAAGCCTCCACAATTACCACAGCAGAAGGCTACGCCCAAGATCCTTCGTCGAAGGAGACCTGGTCCTGCGACTCAAGCAACAAGGGCATCTCAAGCTCGAGTCTCCTTGGGAGGGACCTTACGTGATTACAGAAGTAATCCCAGGTGGCGCCTATCGCCTTAAAGATTTCAAGGCAGGAGTCGCATACTCCAACCCCTGGAACATCGCACAGCTGCGTCGTTTCTACCCCTAGTCAGTTTTACATTACAAATTAGGCTATTCATCCAGGCTACTTAGCCACACATTGTACCTCATACTATATTCTGCGAATAAATAAAGCTAAGTGCCCCAGAACTCTGTGTTTTCCTCATTTTCCTACAAATCAACCACTCGGGGGCTGCGCCACCCTTTACACTCTCGTTCTACAAACAAATCGCAGTATCCCGAGTAGCTGACACAATATCAATCGAACCCTTGATAAAACACCAACCCAGTTGCAACGCACCTGACAGGTTGGCAAGGTGCTGAGATAACACAAGTCAGGCTAACGAAAAGGAACTGCATAGTACAAACACACTCGCAAAATATAAAACAAAGCTAGCAAGCTATTCGCATATCAATGAGTATTAATTACATCCAACATATTCATATGAACTTTACAACAATTGTACAACTATGTGCAGGATACAAATCATGCTACTGCTACAATAGGAGAATGTTTGTTTGTTCCTCAAAGAAGTTGACAATTTCTTCCGCTGGGCGATCAACCGCTTGGTAGTGCGGAACCATGTCCCAGGTCATACCCTCTGGCAGAGGTGGCGGCCCAGCGGCAACAACTGTGACATCTACATCCGGCCTATGAAGTCGCACCAGCGACAACGCAACCTTAGCACCAGCTACTAACTGTTGTCGCACGCACCGCGAACCGCACTCAAATTCTGGAACTTGGCCAGAAGAGCCAACATGCTTGAAGGGACGGCGTCCAACGGAAACATCATTTGATAGATATTCCTAAGGCACGACTGCGCCTTCTTCAAAAAGTGAAGTACTCGAGAAGCACGATCCTGCAGGGTCGCAAGAGCGATCGCACAATCATGGTCCACCCAAAAGTACCCACTCGCTTGTAGTTGCTCCTAGGTCAGATCGTTCATTCGAATGGCAATCCGGTCTTTCTCATCCTACAGATGACGAGCACTGACAACTACACCAAACAAAAAGGGCAAAGTATGAAGATAAGGCATCGCCGCGACTAAAAGAAAAGATAAAAGGGCAGAAAGCTAATATTTGACCTGCTCACTCAGCTGTGCCACCTCCTCCAAGAGATACTTCTCGTGGGCGATAGCCTTATCCACATTCGACTTCCATACATCCGCGCTACCATGGAGGATGGGCAACTCACGCTCCAATTTCTTAATGCGATCGTGCAGTCACGAAAGCAAGGACAACTCATCCACCTTTGAGAACAATTGCGCCAAGGTTTCATCGGTAGGTGGAGGATCATGAGGATCACTCGAAGGAGCACTCGACGTACCCTATCATAAACCAAGCAAGAGAAAATAAGGGAGAAAGAATACATAGATGAAAGGCTCGAATGCATTCAAGTACGACAAAGTCTCGAAAGGGATACTTCCACAAAAGCATGTTTTCAACACAAAAGTAAACTACAACTATTACAGAATAGCTACTAAGGAGAAGTCTGCTTCTTCGACTTCGACTTGGACTTCGGGGGCCTCGTCGAATCCATGGCGGTCTCTAATGCCACAGACTTTTCGGTGCCATCCCCTGACACCGTAGCCTTCGCCGCATTCTTCGCTCGCTGCAGCTCTTTGAAGTATTTGGCGACTGTATTGATGAGCTGTGGCCCATATTTACCACAGCCAGTAGCGAAGGGAGCAAACGCTACCTGTTGGCCATCTGCGCCGACGGGCATCGCCTTGGAGTTCGCGGTGGGGTCCACCTCAATGCCATGGGCTTGCACCATCGCGAGCGCCATGGTGGCACCTACAGACCGCTGGGAGTTCCTGAAGTCCATGGGAATACCCCCAGCAAGGGATTCCACCAGGTCCTCAAGATTGTCAATCAGCTCAGCCTTGGGGGTTAGATCCTTGAAGATGCGACTGAGCACACCTTTGGCCTTCGTCAGCGTCCCCTGAAGGGGAAGCATTGCGGTCTTCGACTGCGGCGACAACACCAGCCAACGCATCGTCGTGACGAATAGCCTGGGCGTCAAACCTCAGGCCGCTGGCATCTGCATACAACAAAGTATTAGCGCAACAGCACGATGTTGCGGCAAGAAAGAACAAAAAATCAGAAGAAAGAATACCTGAGAGGGACTTGGCAATCGAGAAAAGCTGCTCCTCGAGCAACTTCTCCCTCTCGGCATTGGAGGAACGCAAGTCCTCTTCGCGTTTTTGCAAGTCCTCTTCACGCTTTTGCGACTCCTCCAGGGCCACGATTGCTTCGTCATGACTCCGTGGCAAGCGTCTTTTTAAGGGAAGCAGCATGACGAAGAAGTTCGTTATGCTCAACTGCAAAGAACAGGACGTATCATCAATCGAATCTAGAAACTTCACCAAGACAAAGACAAAGGCAAAACTAACCTTCCACAACGCGATGGCGATTGTCTAGCCACGCATGCTATCGACCCAGGTCCAGAACTTGCTCCGCCAGGCGAGCAACTTCCTTCATGATGAGCTGCATTAGAAGAAAACAAAGTTCAGCAACAACACCAAGTATATATTCGACTGCCAAAACAGCAAAGGCATGCTTACATGGTCCTCCAAAGAGTCTGAAGATGACTGTTGTGCAGTCATCTGGGCAACCACCTGGTGTCCCCCAGCATGTGGGGAACTCGACGATTTGTGCCTGGAGTGAGCCGCCAATGGAGGAGAGGAGGATCGTTCGACCACTTCCTTGGCCTTTGAGTCTGCGACTCCGGATTCCTTCACAAATTATATGTCATCAGAAGACGCCGCCGCCGCTTGACTACAAAACACATCTAGCAAAAACTTCAGGGAAAGCAGCTCCAAAAAGAAACCAGTACAATGTGGCAAATGCAGAACTCACCAGTCAAATCTATCAAGGTCGAAGGATTGCTCCTCCGACTTCGACGACTCCTTCGGTAGTCGAAGCTTCTTCCCGGCAGGAGGAGCCATTGAGCGCATAGCAACGGCGGGGATTGGCTCCTCCGCAACAACAGAAAGGCCTTCTCGCATAATCGGCGACGAAGCATCCGAGTCATCGCTGCGAGAACGCTTGCGATTGCCCTGATCACTAGACTCGGGGGCTCCCTCTTCATCTTTGACTGGGACGGTCGACTCTGACTCATCCTCTTCATCCAGCTCGCGAGGGATAACCCCTTCAAGACTAGGGGGCAAATTGGGAGACACCTGCCAGTCCTGCATTCAGAAGGTAAAATATTATATAGCACAACATCATAAAAGGCAATTGAAAACGGAAGGTACTTCATAGTACAATTCTACCTCAGGAGGTGGGTTTGAGGCGTCGAAAGGAGGCACGACCGGTTCGCTTGGGAGAACCTCCTTGGTGGTGTATTTGGTCACTAGTCGCACCCTCTTATCAACCTCACCCGCAGAAATGCCATCGGCAGATACGCGAGCGGCATCATTCACACCGGCCCTGCGGAACAAGGGGTGGACTCTGGCCTGCAGAGGCTGGACACGACGGTGCAACCATGTGCGAATGAGGGCAGCGCCTCCCTCTTCTTTACCTATGTGACTCTCGAGGTTGCATACGTGCTTATACAACACCTCCGTTTCCTCAGATTTGCTAGGCATCACGATATTCTTCCAAGAGCGCCTCCTCTTGCACAACGGTGCAAGTCCGTAGTGCTCTCCGTCGGCCTTATGGTCGCGGATGTAGAACCACTTGTCTCTCCACCCTTGGATGGACGCCGTGAGCTTGATATCGAAGTAAGTGGCAGAAGAGTCAACGTGGATTCCGCAGCCTCCCACGTTGTAGACTATCTAACTGGACGCCGACTGGCGTTTTAGCTTAAAAAGCCTCTTGAAGAGGCCAAAGTGCGGCTCGACTCCGAGCCAGCACTCGCAAAGAGTAATGAAGCAGGAGATGTGGAGAATAGAATTTGGGGACAGCTAATGCAGCTGGAGCCCGTAGAAGCAAAGGAGGCCCCTGAAGAAAGGATGCAGGGGCAGAGAAAGACCTCGAATGATGAATGCAAGGAACATCACCCGGAAACCAGGAGGGGGACAAGGGATTACCTCCTCACCGGGCATTCGCGAGTCGTCTTCCACAGAGAGAAGAACTCCATCTCGACGATGATGATGCAGCTTGGCGGGCTTGATGATGGACGCACACCAAGCGCCGTTGGTGACGCGGGTGCCCACGCCCTTCTTCTTTCCAGCGGTGGTGGCGCTGGTGCCCACAGTGGTGGAGCCGCCCTTCTTCTTGGTTGCAGCAATGGGGACGGCAGACCCAACGGTGGCGCTTCCCTTCTTCTTTCCCATCTTCCAATGGTGGTGAGAGCGGAGGAAGTAGCTGTGGAAGATACGGAGCTGGTCCAGCGCCACAACAAGAAAGTGCGCAAGGAAGCAGAGAGAAACAACAATGGCAATGGAGGCACGAGCAAAGAAGATAGATGGGGAAATTACTGCAGCTGTGCTACTTAACCTCATCGCAGACACCATCCAACGGCCAACAGAAACCCTACTACACGCGTGGCGCACATCGCCATCAACACGTGGCGAAGCTGAAGCACAAACCGTCCCCCACTATTCCGATTATGCGTGGAAATCGAGGAGACGCAGTTAAAACGGAAGATTACGCACGACCGGTCAAATCAAAGTCAGAAAGTGGGACCCACCACTCGCCACGTCCCTGTCAAAGCCGCTCACGCGGGCAACCGAGGTCATCACATCGTCAGCACTGACGTCATTGATTTTTAGCAGTAGAAGATTTTAACTACTTTAGTCCTCGCTCGAGTCTTCGATTCAATCGAGCACTCGGGGGCAACTCCTATAGGGAGCGCTGGTCGTGCACCCTACGATTATCTTTATGCATGTATATGAACATTCAGGACATACCCACCACTCAAATCTATGATTCGATTGAAGACTATGGGTTACTCCCATAGGGAGCGCTGGAAACAAATTCGACTGAAACAAGCAGCGAAAGACAACAACAGTCGCAAAAGGTCTTTTGTCCCCGCTTGAGTCTTCGACTCAACCAGGCACTCGGGGGCTACTCCCATAGGGAGCGCTGGTCATGCACGCTATGATTATTCGTACATCGTACTGTGTGTTGATAACATCCACAGTCGAATGCTGACTCTGCCTCATACTATCCCTATAAAGAGACTACGTCTCTCGGGCCACCCGAATCATCTCCACGATGACAAAATTCAGATGTCATGCTTACAACATGAAGATAAGACCTGGATAAGGCCTGGCAACGCATCTGCTGCTCACTACAAGAAACATATCGGTGCCTGCAGGTACGATTTATATGCCTTGACGGACGCGTTGAGTGCTCACACTTATACACTAGAATTCGACTCCTGTAAGACCTCCGCGGCCTGAGCCGAATTACGCCAGCACTTTTTCGAATTCGAGTCCAGGGACTCGAGTTTGAGTAGATTGCGTTGTTTTGCCCTATAACTACCTCGGTGAATTACGCTCTTAGTTACATGCTTGGATGAGCAAAAGTGGTTAAAATAGTACGGTGGGGCCCAGGGCCACTCACAGTAGACCTTTCGGCCATCCTAACCACTTTCAGAACATCGGGACAAGAATGAGCGGCGTAATCGGCAGGCGAAGGGATCAACTACATACACAAATGAGTATGTATGCAAGCCACATACAATAGTCCTCAGAGCCATTCCATCTAAAAGAAATAGAAATATTGCAACGCCATACGGCAAGATTCAAATATCCTAAATAGAGATAATAATTTAGGATAGCTCCTCATAAAAAAAATATCAGAGTATCAGGCGGAAGCGGAAAACAAGATCCGAGTACGGATAAGAAGCAAATCGGCATAAGATGCCACATAAATAAACACATCCCGCCCACAGATCTCACGGATCCCCGTTCCCAGAATCTCTACACCGAGTGATCGTTGCCAACATCATCCGTCTCTTCCACCCAGTATCCTTCTTGCGAATATACCTGTTCATCTGAATCAAACAATTTATCGTGTGAGACCCTAGGGGTACTCAGCAAGTCTTTATGCCACTAAAGGGGACACAACCTGGGGTGACGCAATTGCAGCAAAAGATAATAACTAACAAGTCTATAGATACTCGCTAACCATCCGCCTAACCAATGATAGACGGATGTCCGTTAAGTAAGAACAATAGTTATAACAGTATAATTAACAGATCCATCCTCCTCCTCGCTTACCAACGAGGAAGCGGACGAACAACCCCCCATCATCCGTTGGCAGTTTTATTAACCATTCCATGAGTATTGCGCTATTTACTAGTCAGGTACTTAGTCAATTTAAAAGGAAACTTTAGTTAGACTTGTCTATGATCGAGAAACTGTGCTCCAAGTCGTCCATAACCGCGGACACGGCTTTCAGAAAGATTTACCCTGCAGGGGTGCACGAATAGCAACACACACTCGATCGACCTCGGAAAAACCAAATCAAAACCCAACGAGGAATTCATGACAAAGCGATCACAGGATTCAGTAATATTTCAGGGGGCCACCCCAATAATCTACCCGCAACGAAATTGGCCGACTCCGAGACGGACCCAGGGTTTGCGACGACGGCTGTAAACGACTGGGAACCCGAAAATGTGACTGGGCTTGTCGATACCGCGAAAATGTGGCGCGATCCAAAACAGTACAGGTGCTCCTCGCACAATCTTAATAAAGCGGTAACATGGCATAAGTAGAGGATAGTAATAAAGCCCCAAACTAATTGTGGCCCCAAGAAATAAGAATGAATCAAGCTCTGGCTCAGGGGGGTCCATAAGGCCTCCCGGATGTGGATAGTGCGAATAAACAAGGAACAGGAATCAAGTACTCGGGGTCCTACGGGACACAAGTGAGCATGAAAAACCAAATAGCAGATATTGCTCACCGGTGCCTCTTTCATTAGTTATCCCATTACTACTCAGGTTATGTTGTTTAGGTACCTCGTTATTCATCAGACACTCACATACCCTACTCATGCTTTTCTACGACTCGCATGGCTCAAACAACTCCTGTAGTAATGGCTCATGGGATGGAGTAACAAGCTTGGTGGGGTTTAAAAGTAAAGGCTATGCTGTACTTGGGATTCAATTTAATGCAATCGCGATTCAATGATGCAAGAATAAGATAGAGGCAATAGGTACTATATGTATGCAAGCATGTGGTAGTGCTTTCCTGGTAGCTCAGTTGAAGCGAGAGATGGATCTGGGTAGTACTCCTGTGATTCCTGGTAATTCTCCTGCTGGGCGTCTATTCGAAGAAGAACCAAACACACAAGGGCCAACTTAAATAAAGTGCACAAGCATATGAATTAAAATGCGACAAGAAAACAAGCATGTCATGATGAATGATGCACAATTTGCATGGCCTTAAAGTAGCATGGCATGGTGAGGTGTGGGGTACAAGAATGAAGCATCTTATTATTTGTTTAGTCAAGTTTTATTGCCATAAACAGTTCAGATCTTTAATAATGACATGATGCATGCTTCAATTCAGAACAAGGACTGCATAGATAGAACGGGCTCGTCGCGCTGATCGATTTAGACATATTATTTGCCAAATTTGGAGTTATAGATTTAAAGTTATTAATTTATTAAGGAAAAGGGCATTTTATTGTAATTTTAGTTATCTCGAAATTTTAAAGTGTTCAAATAATATTTTGAATAGAATATTTGAAATCCTCACATTTTTCTGATTCAAAAACATATATTATTTGTATTGTTTGGATTTATATTTTTAAAAGTTATTTAAATCTGATTTGAATTTTGAATTTAAACAATTTCTGGAAAGTTTAATTAAAAATAGAAATGCAGAAAACATTTTACACTCAGACGGACCCAGCCACAGTCGCAGACAGGTGGGCCGCTGCTGATTGGGCGAGACCCACGCGCAAAGTTCTTTTTACACCGCGGGTTCTTCTAGCCACTGAGACTGACTTGTGGGGCTGGGTGATGATGGGGCCACACGCGTGCGCGGCCAGCGGGCGACTGACACGTGGGCGATCCAGGGGAGCGCGGGTTGAGAAATTACAAAGCGCGGGGGCTTGCTTGCAAGATTGCCCCGGGGCTGGCGAGTGGGGTCACTAGGGCTGCGAAGGACCTAGGCGTGGTCGACAAAAGGTGAGGGGGGCCTTTTCGCGAAACGGCGCTCGAGCCCTGGACTGAACCTGACGACTTCCCTCTGAATCGCGACAACGATCTGACGACGGCGAGGTTTTCTGGAGAGGATGGCGACGCAACCACGGCGAGATAGCACTTGCCACCAAAACGAAAAATACAGAGGGAGGCTCCAGCTACAGATCTCGTTCAGGGAGGCTCGTCGGCGGCGGGCTGTACGGTACGGGGCGCATCGGGGAACAGAGGGGGGAACACCGGGCTGGGTCTGTGCATCGGCGGGGCAGCTCACCGGCGGGGCAGCTCACCGGCGAGGGCCAAAATCGGGCGGCGATCGGCACGCAGAGGGGAAGGGGGGAAACGGAAGAGAGTCGAGGGGGAGCTCACCTCGTCTGATTCCCACGGAATTCAGAGGAAGGGACAGCCCGAGCGGAGGGGGACAACGAGGTCGCGGCGGTGGTGCACGGCTCTCTGACGTGGGGCAGTTGCGGGCGAGTTCGGCTCCTCCTCGCAGGCGGAAGCGACGCCTCGGTCCACGGCGACGCTCCCAGGCGAGGCCTCAGTCACCGGCGAGGGCGGCAACGGCGTCGTGGCTCTCAGACTGGCGGCGGCACGTGGAGAAGAGGAAGAGGGGAACGGAGCAGGGAGCTAGGGTTAGAGAAAAAGGTGGCTCAGCGCGAGGATAAGAAGGAGGGGGCTGGCGTGCGGGAGGCGTGAGCTGACAGCGAAGGACGGCCACCTGCTCGCTGCCGCTTTCCGTCCGCGCGCAGGAAGGAAGAAGAAGACGACGTCAGACGTGGGGGGGGGGGGGGGAGAAGAGGAACAGCGGGTGGCGTTGGCGAAGGGGTACGGGCCCGGGAAAAGGAAAGGACCGGCCCAGGAGGAAAAAGGAGGAACGGGCCGGGGTGCTGCTAGGCTGCGACCAGGTAGGGGCTGCTGCTGCTGGGCCTTTCTCTTTAACTCGTTTTTTCTTTTTATTTTATTAACTGTTTTGATTTTTGTTTTGTTGCAGATTTAAACAAGCCCAAGAAATACCCCTTTTTGGAAGTTTTTGCAATTTTGAATAATGGAACAGAGATGGCTATGTAGTGAGGAGAGGGCTTGGTGGATGAGCATAAGTTGATGGTGAGGAAACAATACAGGAGGGAGAGAGAAAGAGATGTTTAACCAAAAAGGAAGATCCACTCAAAACCAAAAGAAAACAAAAGGGGAAAAGATGGTGGTGAAGATTTGCATGGCCCATGCAAAATAGTTAATGCCCTGTTTTATTCTGTGAAAACAATAATAATAACATGGCATTATTCTTATGCATTCCCAAAATTGGAACAAAGGCCAAGCAAAAGAAATTATAGTTGAATCCATCCCAACCCACATGAGCTAGAGTAATGCCAAAATAAAAGCCCATGGGTGAATTGGATGGTGGAATTATAAGGTGGTGACAAAGAAAGGTGGAGAAGTTGAATAAAAGATATGCCCCCAACTCAACTTGGGCATTAAACAATATATCAATAGCCAAAACAATATCAAGAGGCAAATACAATTAATAATGCATATGAGAGAAAACCAAATGGCAAAGGGTTTTATATGATTCTCAAATGCAAGGTGGCATGATGACATGAGCATGATATAATTATGATGCAACAATTATATGTAGGAAGTAGCCATTATCTTACTAGACGAAGTAGCATTACCATTGTTAGACAATTGGGATGCTACAACTATCCCCCAGTAAACTGGAATCTCGCCCCGAGATTCTAGGAATAAGAAGAAGACTCAACGAGGGTAGGATACTTGGCGCGGAGCTCATCTTCACGTTCCCAAGTGGCTTCATCCACGGAATGGTGCGACCACTGCACCTTGCAGAACTTGATGGACTTGTTGCGAGTCCTTCTTTCTGCGACTTCAAGAATTTTTATGGGGTGTTCCTGATAAGACAAATCGTCTTGGAGATTGATGATTTCATGGTCCACGGTCCTGCCGGGATCCTTGAAGCACTTCTTGAGTTGGGAGATGTGGGAAACATCATGGACTTTGAGTTGTTCAGGGAGCTCAAGAGCATAAGCAACTTCTCCTCTTCTTCCACGAATTTTGAAAGGACCTATGTATCTAGGAGCCAACTTTCCTTTGATACCAAAGCGGTGCATGCCTCTCATGGGAGTGACACGAAGGTAAACGAGATCACCAGGGACATACTCCATGTCCGTGTGCTTTCTGTCATAATTGCTCTTCTGGCGACTTTGAGCAATCTTCAGATTTTCAAGAATTTTGTGAACTTTATCCTCCGCTTGGGTTACAATGTCGGGGCCAAACAATATTCTTTCACCTGCGCCCGACCAACCAATCGGAGTTCTGCATTTGCGACCATAGAGAGCTTCAAATGGTGCCATCTTTAGACTTTTCTGGAAGCGGTTGTTGTAAGAGAATTCAGCATAAGGAAGACATTCTTCCCACTTCATGCCGAAAGAGATAACGCAAGCACGGAGCATATCTTCTATAATCTGATTGATCCTTTCAACTTGTCCCTGCAACTGAGGGTGGTAAGCTGTGCTGAAGTTCAATTTTGTTCCCAAAGCATTTTGGAAACTTCCCCAGAACTTGGAAGTGAAGATGCTTCCACGGTCTGACCTGATCTCTAGAAGAACCCCATATAGAGAGACAATTCTGTTGATATAGAGCTCAGGCAACTGAATTGCAGAAATTGTTTCCTTGACTGGAAAGAAATGAGCTACTTTAGAAAGCCTGTCGATGACAACAAAGATTGCATTGTTGCCCTTTTGCGACCTTGGAAAACCAGTGATGAAATCCATCTCTACTTTCTCCCATTTCCATTCCGGAGGCTTCAATGGCTGTAGAAGACCGGAAGGTTTCTGATGGACAACTTTAACTCTGCGACAGACATCACACTCCGAGACATACTTGGCACAATATCGTTTCAATCCAGGCCACCAATATTGTGTTTTCATGTCCATGTACATCTTAGTGCTGGCAGGGTGGATAGAAAGAACAGAATCATGTGCCTCCTTGAGAACTTGCTCTCTTAAACCCGGGTAGTTCGGAACAAACATCCGGTGTTCAAAGAAAAGAGTGCCTTGGTTGTCAACATGGAAAGACTCATACTTCGGAAGCTGAATGTTGGAGATGATCTTTTTAGTGTAAGGATCACCAAGTTGAATAGAGCGAACTTTTTCTTCTAAGAGAGGTGTTGCCAAAAGGTTCAGAAGATACCCTTGATCCACAATTTCAAGGTTGAGCTTGCGGAATTCCTCGCACAAGAGAGGCTGTTGTTCTTCCACCATGAGATTGTTGACATAAGCTTTTCGGCTGAGAGCATCGGCCATGACATTAGCTTTGCCCGGAGTGTAGTTGATGGTTAAATCAAAGTCATTGATTGTTTCAATCCACCTCCTCTGACGAAGGTTGAGATCAGGCTGTGTGAATATGTACTTCAGACTCTTGTGATCAGAAAAGATCTCACAACGGTTGCCAAGCAAGTAATGCCTCCATACTTTCAAAGCAAAGACAACTGCTGCGAGTTCGAGGTCATGTGTAGGATAGTTGATCTCATGCATCTTCAACTATCGAGAGGCATAAGCAACAACTTGTTTTTCTTGCATAAGGATCGCACCCAATCCTTGCAATGAGGCATCACAGAATATCTGGAAAGGCTTTGATGTATCTGGAGGAACCAAGACTGGTGTGGAAGTGAGCTTCTCTTTGAGTGTTTCAAAGCTTGCTTGACATGCAGGAGTCCAAAGGTATTTCTTGCCTTTCTTGAGTAGATCGGTAAGAGGCTTCGCAATCTTCGAGAAGTTTTGAACGAAGCGACGGCAGTAACTGGCCAACCCAAGGAAACTCCGGACTTCTTTGACATTTATAGGTGGAAGCCAGTCCATAATTGTCTTAATAGTTTCTGGGTTGACGACAATGCCCTTGGCAGAGATGACGTGACCAAGGTAGGTGACTTGAGGGAGCCAGAATTCACACTTGGAGAACTTTGCATAAAGGCGGTTCTCACGAAGCTTGTTTAGGACACACCGAAGGTTTTCTTCATGTTCTTCCTTTGACTTAGAAAAGACTAGAATGTCATCCAGATAGACCACAACAAACTTATCAAGATACTCCATGAAAACCGAGTTCATAAGCTTCGAGAAGGTGGCAGGTGCGTTGGTGAGACCGAAAGACATGACCGTATACTCATACAGGCCATAGCGAGTGGTGAAAGCTGTTTTAGGAACATCTTCCTTGCGAATATTGATTTGATGATAGCCACTTCTCAAATCAAGCTTAGAGAATACCACAGCTCCAGCTAGCTGATCGAAGAGATCATTAATCTGCGGAAGGGGATATTTATTCTTGATGGTTTTAGCATTGAGTGCCCGATAGTCAACACAAAGTCTATCAGTCTTGTCTCGCTTCTTCACAAAGATGGTTGGGCTACCCCAAGAAGAAGTACTGTGCTGAATGAAACCCAACTTCTCTTGTTCATCCAGCTGACGTTTGAGTTCAGCCAACTCAGCAGGACCCATTTTATAAGGCCGCTTGGAAATAGGAGTGGTACCAGGTTCAAGTTCAATGACAAAATCAACCTCACGATCCGGAGGCATACCTGGCAACTCTTCAGGAAAGACATCTGGGAACTCACAGACTACAGGAACACTCTGAATACCTTCCATGGCATCATCATTTAGAGCCGCCAAAGAGTAAAGCTGAATTGCAGGAGTCAGACTTGGAGAATAGACTATATGGCCTTCAGGAATTTTCAGAGAAACCGAACGTTCAGCACAATCAATCACAGCTGCATTTGCTGTTAACCAATCCATGCCCAAGATAACATCAATGTCAGAATTACCCAGAATAATTAATGAAGCCGGAAACGAAGAACCACCAATCTCAATTTGATTGTTATGGCTGATTTTAGAAGCCCTCATGTTTGACCCAGGAGATTGCACCATGAGACGAGTTGGTAAAGCATCAGAAGGTAACCCATTACTCTCTGCAAACTTGTATGACACGAAAGAATGTGAAGCACCAGAATCAAATAAAACTCGTGCAGGAACTGAGTTAACATGAAGCATACCCATGACAACTCCAGGTTCATGCTCAGCTTGAGCGACGTTGACACAGTTGGCACGAGCAACCGTAGACCCAGGCTTGGTGTTGATGTTGAGAGCGCGAAGTGGAGGTGCACGAACCATAGGAGAGCTTGCCGCAGGTCTTGGAGGTGGTGGTGGAAGAGCTTTGTTGTTCATTGGACAATTCCAGTGCTGATGCCCAGTGTTTCCACAAGTATAACAAGCACCAGGTGGACGCAGAGCAACGTAGCCAGGGACTCCGCCAGGCGCTCCAGGGTAGTTGTGGTTGTAGCCCCTAGGAGCTGAAGTGAAGGAGTTTGGTGGCCTTGCTGCATAGCTTGACGGTCTTGGTGGAGCAGGGAGCGACGGTGGGGTGTTAGGAACCCAGACACGACGCTTAGAAGGAGCTGTCATAGCAGAAGAGCTTGTTGTATCACGGCTGTGTATCTTTGACTCCTCAAACACTTGCCTACTTGCTTCTTCCTGCAGAGCTGTATGTTGGAGTTCCAGAAAAGATGCCGGCCTTGCATGAGTGATTGCATATTTGATGGAAGCGTTGAGGCCTTGCCTAAACCTCTTTTGCTTCTTCTTGTCATCAGAGATCTCATCGCCACCATAACGAGAAAGGTTCATGAAGTTTCTGATGTAGGTGTTGACATTGTCAGTTCCTTGCTTGAGGTTGAGAAACACTTCCTTCATCCTTTCCATGACAATTTCTGACAGATATTGCTCTTTGAAAGCCGTGGTGAATTGCTCCCAAGTAGGCTGAAAACCAGAGAGATCTGCCTTGAGATAATTTTCCCACCAGAGAGCTGCATCTCCCTTCAGAAGGTGAGTGGCACATTTGACCCATTCTTGCTCGGGAACATCCGCAGTCATCAGCAACCTTGACACTTCACGCAGCCAATCATCCGCATCAAGTGGCTAATCAGACACCTCAAATTGGCGTGGGTTGAACTTGAGAAAACTCTTGATGTCTCCTCGCTTGTGAGGTGGAGGTAGCGGAACAAACTCATTCCTCCTCACGCTTTCCTCGAAGCGCTGCTGGTTCTGCTGCATAGCGCCCAAAGCATTTGCAATACTTGCCAAAGCAGCCCCCAGTTCAGGTGGTATGTCCTCCTCAGAACGGCGTGGTGGTGCCATCCTGTGATTGATATAAAACACAAGTCAGTACTATAATGGAGAATAATAATAATCCAAAATAGTACCAAAATGGAATTAACCAAGATTAAAGGATGCAATTCACTGAGATGATATTAAAATATCAACAAAGTTCAAGGCAACTAGAAGATATTAAGCATAACGCACACGACTGAACAAGGAGTGTGGTACACAACTAACAAAGAAATTTTTTCCGCAAATTTCGGCATTAAAATACCACTATATGCGCAAAACCACTTCACGAATCAAGATTAGTAACTCTACTAATTCAACATACAAGAGCAAATGATAAAAGTAGTGGTATGGTCGCGACTCCATCCCGCACTCAAATCATTACTCCGCACATGAACAAGTGAAACGCATATCCCAACACCTTCTTAAGATGAACCTAAAGATTGGTAACTACGAAAAAGAACACCCCAACAAGATAACGTCGGATAAAAAAGAGTAAGATAGATCGCATCGGTATACAACGAATCAGATAGATCGCGTCGGTTTACAAAGGCCTATCGGTATGGAATGTACCAATAGTTGATAACCAAAAGGAAGATAGTGATAACATTTGGATGCAACAGATAGATAAGGAATTCACACACACACACACACAACCTATGGTACTACGGAACCCAGAACACGTGAATCCTAGTTTGAATTTTAGAAGAGGATTGAAAACGTTACACTTCCTCAGCAGAAAAGGGTGGGTGGGTGGATAAGAAGAAAAATGGAAGCAGTCCTACTCTCACGTTTTGTTTTTCCCTAGTATACATAACTACCAAAAATATTTGCTAAACTGACAACGACCATTTTGGCTGAGACCCTGAAGGGCGGGATGGCTCTGATACCAATTGTAACTACCTCGGTGAATTACGCTCTTAGTTACATGCCTGGATGAGCGAAAGTGGTTAAAATAGTACGGTGGGGCCGAGGGCCACTCACGGTAGACCTTTCGGCCGTCCTAACCACTTTCAGAACATCGGGACAAGAACGAGCGGCGTAATCGGCAGGCGAAGGGATCAACTACATACACAAATGAGTATGTATGCAAGCCACATACAATAGTCCTCAGAGCCAGTCCATCTAAAAGAAATAGAAATATTGCAACGCCATACGGCAAGATTCAAATATCCTAGATAGAGATAATAATTTAGGATAGCTCCTCATACAACAAACATCAGAGTATCAGGCGGAAGCGGAAAACAAGATCCGAGTACGGATAAGACTTGTCTATGATCGAGAAACTGTGCTCCAAGTCATCCATAACCGCGAACACGGCTTTCAGAAAGATTTACCCTGCAGGGGTGCACGAATAGCAACACACACTCGATCGACCTCGGAAAAACCAAATCAAAACCCAACGAGGCATTCACGACAAAGCGATCACAGGATTCAGTAATATTTCAGGGGGCCACCCCAATAAGCTACCCGCAACGAAGTTGGCCGACTCCGATACGGACCCAGGGTTTGCGACGATGGCTGTAAACGACTAGGAACCCGAAAATGTGACTGGGCTTGTCGATACCGCGAAAACATGGCGCGATCCAAAATAGTACAGGAGGTCCTCGCACAATCTTAATAAAGCGGTAACATGGCATAAGTACATGATAGTAATAAAGCCCCAAACTAATTGTGGCCCCAAGAAATAAGAATGAGTCAAGCTCTGGCTCAGGGGGGTCCATAAGGCCTCCCGGATGTGGATAGTGTGAATAAAAAAGGAACAGGAATCAAGTACTCGGGGTCCTACGGGACACAAGTGAGCATGAAAAACCAAATAGCAGATATTGCTCACCGGTGCCTCTTTCATTAGTTATCCCATTACTACTCAGGTTATGTTGTTTAGGTACCTTTTTATTCATCAGACACTCACATACCCTACTCATGCTTTTGTACGACTCGCATGGCTCAAACAACTCCTGTAGTAATGGCTCATGGGATGGAGGAATAAGCTTGGTGGGGTTTAAAAGTAAAGGCTATGCAGTACTTGGGATTCAATTTAATGCAATCGCGACTTAATGATGCAAGAATAAGATAGAGGCAATAGGTACTATATGTATGCAAGCATGTGGTAGTGCTTGCCTGGTAGCTCAATTGAAGCGAGAGATGGATCTGGGTAGTACTCCTGTAATTCCTAGTAATTCTCCTGCTGGGCGTCTATTAGAAGAAGAACCAAACAAACAAGGACCAACATAAATAAAGTGCACAAGCATATGAATTAAAATGTGACAAGCAAACAAGCATGCCATGATGAATGATGCACAATTTGCATGGCCTTAAAGTAGCATGGCATGGTGAGGTGTGGGGTACAAGAATAAAGCATCTTATTATTTGTTTAGTCAAGTTTTATTGCCATAAACAGTTCAGATCTTTAATAATGACATGATGCATGCTTCAGTTCAGAACAAGGACTGCATAGATAGAACGGGCTCGTCGCGCTGATCGATTTAGACATATTATTTGCCAAATTTGGAGTTATAGATTTAAAGTTATTACTTTATTAAGGAAAAGGGAATTTTATTGTAATTTTAATTATCTCGAAATTTTAAAGTGTTCAAATAATATTTTGAATAGAATATTTGAAATCCTCACATTTTTCTGATTCAAAAACGTATATTATTTGTATTGTTTGGATTTATATTTTTAAAAGTTATTTAAATCTGATTTGAATTTTGAATTTAAACAATTTCTGGAAAGTTTAATTAAAAACAGAAATGCAGAAAACATTTTACACTCAGAGGGACCTAGCCACAGTCGCAGACAGGTGGGCCGCTGCTGATTGGGCGAGACCCGCGCCCAAAGTTCTTTTTACACCGCGGGTTCTTCTAGCCACTGAGACTGACTGGTGGGGCTGGGTGATGATGGGGCCACACGCGTGCGCGGCCAGCGGGCGACTGACACGTGGGCGATCCAGGGGAGAGTGGGTTGAGAAATTACAAAGCGCGGGGGCTTTCTTGCAAGATTGCCCCGGGGCTGGAAAGTGGGGTCGCGGGGGCTGCGAAGGACCTAGGCGTGGTTGACAAAAGGTGAGGGGGGCCTTTTTGCGAAACGGCGCTCGATCCCTGGACTGAACCTGACGACTTCCCTCTGAATCGCGACAACGATCTGACAACAACGAGGTTTTCCAGCGAGGATGGCGATGCAACCACGGCGAGATAACACTTGCCGCCAAAACGAAAAATACAGAGGGAGGCTCTAGCTACAGATCTCGTTCAGGGAGGCTCGTCAGCGGCGGGCTGTACTGGACGGGGCGCATCGGGGAACAGAGGGGGGAACGCCGGGCTGGGTTTGTGCATCGGCGGGGCAGCTCACCGGCGGGGGCCAAAATCAGGCGGCGATCGGCACGCAGTGGGGGGGGGGGGAACAGAAGAGGGCCGAGGGGGAGCTCACCTCGTCCGATTCCCACGGAATTCAGAGGAAGGGACAGCCGGAGCGGAGGGGGACGGTGAGGTCGCGACGGTGGTGCACGGCTCTCTGACGTGGGGCAGTTGCGGGCGAGTTCGGCTCCTCCTCGCAGGCGGAAGCGACGCCTCGGTCCACGGCGGCGCTCCCAGGCGAGGCCTCGGTCACCGGCGAGGGCGGCAACGGCGTCGTGGCTCTCAGACTGGCGGCGGCACGCGGAGAAGAGGAAGAGGGGAACGGAGCAGGGAGCTAGGGTTAGAGAAAAAGGTGGCTCGGCGCGAGGATAAGAAGGAGGGGGCTGGCGTGCGGGAGGCGTGAGCTGACGGTGGAGGACGACCACCTGCTCGCTGCCACTTTCCGTCCGCGCGCAGGAAGGAAGAAGAAGACGGCGTCAGACAGGGGGGAGAAGAGGAACATCGGGTGGCGTTGGCGAAGGGGTATGGGCCCGGGAGAAGGAAAGGACCGGCCCAGCAGGAAAAAGGAGGAACGGGCCGGGGTGCTGCTAGGCTGCGACCAGGTAAGGGCTGCTGCTGCTGGGCCTTTCTCTTTAACTCATTTTTTCTTTTTCTTTTATTAACTGTTTTGATTTTTGTTTTGTTGCAAATTTAAACAAGCCCAAGAAATACCCCTTTTTGGAAGTTTTTGCAATTTTGAATAATGGAACAGAGATGGCTATGGAGTGAGGAGAGGGCTTGGTGGATGAGCATAAGTTGATGGTGAGGAAACAATACAAGAGGGAGAGAGAAAGAGATGTTTAACCAAAAAGGAAGATCCACTCAAAACCAAAAGAAAACAAAAGGGGAAAAGATGGTGGTGAAGATTTGCATGGCCCATGCAAAATAGTTAATGCCCTGTTTTATTCTGTGAAAACAATAATAATAACATAGCATTATTCTTATGCATTCCCAAAAGTGGAACAAAGGCCAAGCAAAAGAAATTATAGTTGAATCCATCACAACCCACATGAGCTAGAGTAATGCCAAAATAAAAGCCCATGGGTGAATTGGATGGTGGAATTATAAGGTGGTGACAAAGAAAGGTGGAGAAGTTCAATAAAAGATATGCCCCCAACTCAACTTGGGCATTAAACAATATATCAATAGCCAAAACAATATCAAGAGGAAAATACAATTAATAATGCATATGAGAGAAAACCAAATGGCAAAGGGTTTTATATGATGCTCAAATGCAAGGTGGCATGATGACATGAGCATGATATAATTATGATGCAACAATTATATGTAGGAAGTAGCCATTATCTTACTAGACCAAGTAGCATTACCATTGTTAGACAATTGGGATGCTACATGCCCTAAGGTAGTTAACTGATCCCGATACATCGGATAAATTAGGCACGTATATCAACAATCCCTATGACATAAACTGACCACTCGAAAATATACTCAAAAGACTTCATAAAGTCCCCAGTCGAATCTGCGATTCCACTGGACACTCGGCGGCTACTGACATGGGTATACCCTACTGTTACTAGAGTTTGGTATATATGGTGCAGATACGGTGGAAGCCACGGAGTTGCCAAGGCCCAATGGAGAATTCGAGTGGCCCACGAACACTCAATTGCTTGCAAGGCAAGAAGAAACTTAAGATAGAAAGTTCAAAGGGAAAACCATAATCTGTAACCAACTCGACCTGCCACCCGGGACCTAGCCTATCTATATAAAGGCTAGGAGGGGGCAGTGAGGAGGACACACGCAACCCTAGTCTCCAGCACTCTTGCCTGATTGAAACTACACGCCCCTGTAACCTTCGATTCCTTCGTTAACCAAGAGCAGATAAGCAGGAGTAGGGACCTCTACGAGGCCTGAACCTGGGTAAAACTTGCGTCCCTATGTGCTTGTTTTCTAGCCAACTGATGCCTTCAGCACTCCCTCCTTCTCCAAATCCCAAGTCCATAACAATGGGCACTGACGAGTTAAACCCTCATCACCTATTTTCTTGGGATTCAAGTTTATCTCCCTAGAACCTTCCGGAACCTTCTAGAAACTCCAAAAAAAAACTCCAAAACTTTTCTGAACCCCATAAAATGACTTCAATTATATGAATCTTATTCTCCGGACAATTATGGATCTCCTTGTGATGTCATGGATCCAATTCGAGACTCCAAACAACATTCGGTCTGCAACTCATATTCCATATCTTCTTAAACAACATTGAACCTTAAGTGTGTCATCCTACAGTTTGCAAATTATGCAGACATGATCGAGACACCTGTCCGATCAATAACCAATAGCGGTACCTAGAGATCCATTATGGATCCTACATATTCAATAATGACTTCGTGATCGAAAGAACCATTAACATACGATACCGATTACCTTTGTCACGCGATACTCTACTTATCCGAGGTTTGATCATCGGTATCTCCATACCTAGTTCTACCTTGTTACTGATAAGTACTCTTTACTCATACCATGATATGACATCCCTTGTGACCTAGTCACATGCTTGCAAGCCAATTGTATGTTATTCCATCGAGAGGGCCCAAAGCATATCTATCCGTCACTTGGATAGACAAATACCACTCTTAATCCATGTGCTTCAACACATACATTTTCGGAATATGTAATGCCACCTTTATGACCACCCAGTTACGAAGTGGCGTTTGATGTCATTAAAGCACTTATCCGGTGATGGTGATTAACATGATCTCATGGTCGAAGGATTAGGTTACTATGTATTTGAAAGCTTGTATCAAAACAAACTTTAATGACTTGATCTTATGCTACGCTTACTATGGGTGTGTGTCCATCACATCACTCTCCTAATGATATGATCTTGTATTTAATAACATCCAATGTCCATGATGAGGAAACCATGATCATCTATTAATCAACAAACTATTCTTAACAAGTGCGGTGACCCAGCATACCACTGCATGATGTAGTACACTATAGTCGTTGACATAACACAACGAACCATTGTTCAATAGTATTACATCCCTCAGAGTGGTACAACAGAAACTCAGGTCCAAGACATGACTAAAGATTAAACTTGACTCTTTACAAAAGATCCAGAGAACACTCTAGGTTAAAGAGAAAGAAAGAAACTTTTTACAAATAAGAACCATACATAATAACTCAGAACTATCTGGCTACTAAGACTAACATTTAAGCTATCTGTCTTATAATTGCTACTAATGCAATGCTCTACATAAGTAGGTTTTATGGCTAGAGAATCTACTCCTATCGACTTAAGAACTATGTCTTCACTTTGTTTGATGTATATGTTGACTTCATTGACTTTATTAAAGAACTTGAGCTGCCGATGATGGTTTCTTGAGCAGAAATTAATGTTGACGTCGTCTTCAACGACTTAGAATCTAGCATGGGTTAAGAAGGTACGGTTGAGTATGAACGTACTCAGCAAGCTCACTAAAAATAACTGTATGATGCACTATCTCTACAACCACAGAACAAAGGTCGTAGGCAATGCAGGTTTTTGTAGACATTTCTTCAAAGGTTACTTTTATTCTGAAAACTATGTCCGATAGCCTTCATAGGTTGACCAGAACTTTCATGGAGTTCCTTTCCTGCTGTGTTCGTAGCTCCTTCCCGGAACAGGGTGTAACATGTCACAGTTCTTACACTCTGCAGTGGTGCGTTGCTTTACCCATGAGAGACCAAATCCTTGTTGCACAATCGGGCGATCTTTCCCATCCACACTTCCTATGGTGTGGGGTTCAGTAGATGATGCAAGCCAATCACTACCCCTTCTCCACCCCGCATCTCCCCTTGGTGTACGCCATGCCCACATCCTGAATTACGGCAATGGTTAGTACAGACCGTCAGATGCCAGAACTATCGTGGGACGTTGAGGGTTCCCACCCATATGCTGCATATCCTGTATGAATTACCAATTAATGCACGCCATGAGGATAATAGCCATGACCTGGCCATCCAGATGCATGCGAGAGGAAGAAGATACAGCTGACTTCTCTGTCCCATTCCAAATCTCATGGTTAATGCGTAATATACGGCGCTAGAATCACTGGCAACATTGGTTGTTAAGTACTAGATATTATGTTCCTTTACCATTGGAACTTTATCAGTAGATTATTACCTCTTGGTAAATAATCCGTAATCATATTATTATGAAAATAGTCTTTTCTGACCTTTTTTAAATGCAAGTGATGACAACATTTGAGTTACAAGCATTTGATAGAAATTAATCAAAGGACATGAGCAAGTTGTGAACTTGCCTCTTAACTACAAGGTAGTGAAGTTGGATACTTCCACTTGACCTTGAGCTTTGGTTTCTACAGAAAACCATTATTGCCCGGTAAGGACAATATTTTAAAGAAGCAATATGCAATTCATAGTAATGTCATGCAATGATTTATTTTCTTTCTTCTTTGTGTTTTTACTTACCTTGTAAAGGTTTTAAGTTTCTTTTAATTAATAAAATAAAATCATTATTTAAGAAATCATTAAATTCATATTATTTTGATAGTTAACATTTTTATAATAATTAGTACTATTCTAAGAGTTTAAAAATGAGTTTATTTAATTTTTAACTCTTTTAAATATTTAACTAAAATTCCTTTAAGGAAATAAAACTTTATTGTTATTACATTTGATTTACTTTTCAAAAATACAAGCTAGTATTTTCCTATGATAGTACTTTCCTTTAGAATCTTAAAAATGAATTTTATTCAATTTTAAGTGTTTTGTATATTTTTATAAAATTCTAGAAGAAATATATATAATTTTAATAATAGATCCATATTTAATTACTGAAATTTACTATCTATTATTTTTATTGGATAGAGGATATTTTTGTGATTTCATAAATAAATTATTTGTATTTTTTAGGATATTTATTTATTTTTCTAGAGCCTAATTTATCTCAAGGGTATATTTGTAATTAAGTATTTTATAAAAGTCCTTTTAAAACTTGGGCCTGGCCCTCTGGGCTGGCCCGGCCTGACCCGACTGGCTGGGTTGGGTTAAACCAACCCAGGATTACTGGACCACCCCCCATCGGCCCAATACCACTTACTCGCTCACTCTCCTCTCTCTTCTCTCTCTCGCTCGACATTCTCTCTGGCCGCTCGATGCCGTCGCCGCCGTGGTTGATCCCGACCGCTCCATGCCGCCGTGCGTGTTGCCTCGGTGCAAGACGATGCAGATGACGCCGCTTCTCGACGCTACATACAACAAAGTGTTAACGCAACAACACGATGTTGAGGCAAGAAACAACAAAAATTTAGAAGAAATAATACCTGAGAGGGACTTGACAATCGAGAAAAGCTGCTCCTCGAGCAACTTCTCCCTCTCGGCATTGGAGGAACACACGTCCTCTTCACGTTTTCGCAAGTCCTCTTCACGCTTTTGCGACTCCTCCAAGGCCGCGATTGCTTTGTCACGACTCTTCGCCGCTGCGGCAAGCGTATTTTCAAGGGAAGCATCATGACGAAGAAGTTCTTTATGCTCAATTGCAAAGAACATGACGTATCATCAATTGAATCTAGAAACTTCACCAAGACAAAGACAAAGGCAAAACTACCTTTCAACAACGCGATGGTGATTATCGACCCAGGTCCAGAACTTGCTCCACCAGGCGAGCAGCTTCCTTCATGATGAGCTAAATCAGAAGAAAACAAAGTTCAACAATATCACCAAGTATATATTCGAGTGCCAAAACAGCAAAGGGATGCTTACATGGTCCTCGAAAGACTCCGAAGATGACTGTTGCGCAGTCATCTGGGCAACCACCTGGTGTCCCCCAGCATGTGGGGAACTCGACGAGTTGTGCCTGGAGTGAGCCGCCAATCGAGGAGAGGAGGATCGTTCGACCACTTCCTTGGCCTTGGAGTCTACGACTCCGGATTCCTTCACAAATTGGACATCGTCAGAAGATGACGATGCCGCTTGACTACAAAACACATCCAGCAAAAACTTCAGGGAAAGCAGATCCAAAAAGAAACCAGTACAATGTGGCGAATGCAGAACTCACCAGTCAAATCTATCAAGGTCGAAGGATTGCTCCTCCGACTCTTCGGTAGTCGAAGTTTCTTCTAGGCAGGAGGAGCCATTGAGCGCACAGGAACGGCGGGGATTGGCTCCTTCACAACAACAGAAGGGCCTTCTGGCATCATCGGCGATGAAGCATCCGAGTCATCGCTGCGAGAACGCTTGCGAGTGCCCTGATCGCTGGACTGGGGGGCTCCCTCTTCATCTTCGATTGGGACGGTCGACTCTGACTCTTCCTCTTCATTCACCTCGCGAGGATAACCCCTTCAAGACAAGGGGGCAAATTGGGAGACATCTGCCAGTCCTGCATTTAGAAGGTACAATATTATATAGCACAACATCGTAAAAGGCAATCAAAAACGGAAGCTACTTCGTAGTACAATTCTACCTCAGGAGGAGAGTTTGAGGCGTCGAAAGGAGGCACGACCGGTTTGCCTGGGAGAACCTCCTTGGTGGTGTATTTGGTCACCAGTCACACCCTCTTATCAACCTCACCCGCAGAAATGTCATTGGCAGATACGCGAGCGGCATCGTTCACACCGGCCCATGGGAACATGGGGTTGACTCTACCTTGCAGAGGCTGGACACGGCGGCTCAACCATGTGCGAATGAGGGCAGCGCCTCCCTCTTCTTTACCTATGCGACTCTCAAGGTTGCAGACGCGCTTATACAACACCTCCGTTTCCTTGGATTTGCCAGGCATCACGATATTCTTCCAAGAGCGCCTCCTCTTGCACGACGTCGCGGGATCGAAGGACGGGAGTCTGTAGTGCTCTTTGTCGGCCTTCTGGTCACGGATGTAGAACCACTTGTCTCTCCACCCTTGGACGAACGTAGTGAGCTTGATATCGAAGTAAGTGGCGGAAGAGTCAACGTGGATTCCGCAGCCTCCTACGTCGTAGACTACCGAACCGGACACCGACTGGCGTTTCAGCTTAAAAATCCTCTTGAAGAGGCCAAAGTACGGCTCGACTCTGAGCCAGCACTCACAAAGAGTAATGAAGTAGGAGATGTGGAGAATAGAATTTGGGGACAGCTGATGCAGCTGGAGCCCGTAGAAGCAAAGGAGGCCCCTGAAGAAAGGATGCAGGGGCAGAGAAAGACCTCGGATGATGAATGCAAGGAACATCACCCGGAAACCAGGAGGAGGACAAGGGATTACCTCCTCACCGGGAACTCGCAAGTCGTCTTCCACGGAGGGAAGAACTCCATCTAGAAGATGAAGATGCAGCTCAGCAGGCTTGATGATGGATGCATGCCAAGCGCCGTTGGTGACGTGAGTGCCCGCACCCTTCTTCTTCCCAGCACCAGCGACGCTGGTGCCCACAGTGGTGGAGCCGCCCTTCTTCTTGGTGGCAGAAATGGCGATGGCAGACCTAGCGGCGACGCCTCCCTTCTTCTTGCCCATCTTCCGATGGTGGTGAGAGCGGAGGAAGTAGGTGGGGAAGATACGGGGCTGGTCCAGCACCGCAACGAGAAAGTGTGCAAGGAAGCAGAGAGAAACAACAATGTCAATGGAGGCATGAGCAAAGAAGATAGATGGGGAAATCACTGCAGCTGTGCTACTTAACCTCCTCGTAGACACCATCCAATGGCCAGCAGAAACCCTACTACACGCGTGGCGCACATCGCCATCGACACGTGGCGAAGCTGAAGCACAAACCGTCCCCCACTATTCCCATTATGCACGGAAATCGAGGAGACGCAGTTAAAACAGAAGATTACGCACGCTCGGTCAAATCGAAGTCAGTAAGTGGGACCCACCAGTCACCACGTCCCCATCAAAGCCGCTCACGCGGGCAACCGAGGTCATCACATCGTCAGCACTGACGTAATTGATTTTTAGTAGTAGAAGATTTTGACTACTTTAGTCCTCGCTCAAGTCTTCGACTCAATCGAGCACTCGGGGGCAACTCCTATAGGGAGCGCTGGTCATGCACCCTACGATTATCTTTATGCAGGTATATGAACATTCAGGACATACCCACCACTCGAATCTATGATTCGATTGAAGACTATGGGTTACTCCCATAGGGAGCACTGGAAACAAATTCGACTGAAACAAGCAGCAGAAGACGATAGCAGTCGCAAAAGGTCTTTAGTCCCCGCTTGAGTCTTCGACTCAACCAGGCACTCGGGGGCTACTCCCATAGGGAGCGCTGGTCATGCACGCTATGATTATTCGTACATCGTACTATGTGTTGATAACATCCACACTCGAATGATATGGCGACTCTGCCTCATACTATCCCTACAAAGAGACTTCATCTCCCGGGCCACCCAAATTATCTCCACGATGACAAAATTCGGATGTCGCGCTTACAGCGTGAAGATAAGACCTGGATAAGGCCTGGGAACGCATCTGCTACGCACTACTAGAAACATATCCGTGCCTGCAGGTATGATGAATATGCCTTGACGGACACGTCGAGTGCTCACACTTATACACTGGAATTCGACTCCTGTAAGACCTCCACGGCTTGAGTCGAATTACGCCAACACTTTTCCGAATTCGAGTCCAGGGACTCGAGTTTGAGTAAATTGCGTTGTTTTTCCCTAAGGTAGTTAACTGATACCAATATATCGGATAAATTAGGCATGTATATCAACAATCCCAATGAAACAAACTAACCACTCGAAAATATACTCAAAAGACTTCATAAAGTCCCTAGTCGAATCTGCGATTCCACTGGACACTCAGCGGCTACTGACATGGGTATACCCTATCGGTACTCGAGTTTGGTATATACGGTGCAGATACGGCGGAAGCCCACGGTGTTGCCAAGGCCCAATGGATAATTCGAGTGGCCCACGGACTCCCAATTTCTTGCAAGGCAAGAATAAGCTTAAGATAAAAAGTTCAAAGGGAAAACCCTAATCTGTAACCGACTCGACCTGCCACCCGAGACCTAGCCTATCTATATAAAGGCTAGGAGGGGCGGCGAGGAGGACACATGCAACCCTAGTCTCCACAACTCTCACCAGATTGCATCTGCACGCCCCTGTAACCTTCAATTCCTTCATTAATTCCAAGAGCAGACAAGCAGGAGTAGGGACCTCTACAAGGCCTGGACCTGGGTAAAACTTGCGTCCCTATGTGCTTGTTTTCTAGCCAACTGATGCCTTCAGCGCTCCCTCCTTCTCCAAAACCCAAGTCCATAACAATGGGCACTGACGAGTTAAACCCTCATCACCTATTTTCTTGGGATTCAAGTTTATCTCCCTAGAACCTTCCGGAACCTTCTAGAAACTCCAAACAAAAACTCCGAAATTTTCTAAACCCTAGAAAATGACTTCAATTATATGAATCTTATTCTTCGGACGATTCTGGATCTCCTTGTGATGTCATGGATCCAATTCGAAACTCCGAACAACATTCAGTCTCCAACTCATATTCCATATCTTCTTAAACAACATCGAACCTTAAGTGTGTCACCCTACGGTTCGCAAATTATGCAGACCTGATCGAGACACCTCTCCGATCAATAACCAAAAGCGGGACCTGGAGATCCATTATGGATCCTACATATTCAACAATGACTTCGTGATCGAAAGAACCATTAACATACGATACCGATTACCTTTGTCGCGCGATACTCTACTTATCCGAGGTTTGGTCATCGGTATCTCCATGCCTAGTTCTACCTCGATACTGATAAGTCCTCTTTACTTGTACCGTGATATGACATCCCTTGTGACCTAGTCACATGCTTGCAAGCCAATTGGATGTCATTCCGTCGAGAGGGCCCAAAGCATATCTATCCGTCACTTGGATAGACAAATCCTATTCTTAATCCATGCGCTTCAACACATACATTTTCAGAATACATAATGCCACCATTATGACCACCCAATTATGAAGTGGCGTTTGATGTCATCAAAGCACTTATCTGGTGATGGTGATTAACATGATCTCATGGTCGAAGGATTAGGTTACTATGTATTTGAAAGCTTGTAGCAAAACAAACTTTAATGACTTGAACTTATGCTATGCTTACTAAGGGTGTGTGTCCATCACATCACTCTCCTAATGATATGGTCTTGTTATTAATAACATCCAATGTCCATGATGAGGAAACCATGATCATCTATTAATCAACAAACTATTCTTAACAAGTGCGGTGACCTAGCATACCACTGCATGATGTAGTACACTATAGTGGTTGACATAACTCAATGAACCACTGTTCAATAGTATTATACCCCTCAGAGTGGTACAACAGAAACACAGTAGGTCCAAGACATGACTAAAGATTAAACTTTACTCTTTACAAAAGATCTAGAGAACACTCTAGGTTAAAGAGAAAGAAAGAAACTTTTTACAAAGAGGAACCAGACATAATAACTCAGAACTATCTGGCTACTAAGACTAACATTTAAGCTATCTGGCTTGCAATTGCTACTAATGCAATGCTCTATAGAAGTAGGTTTTATGGCTAGAGAATCTACTCCTATCGACTTAAGAACTTTGTCTTCACTTCGTTTGATGTATAAGTTGACTTCATTGACTTTATTGAAGAACTTGAGCTGCCAATGATGGTTTCTTGAGCAGGAATTGATGTTGACGTTGTCTTCAGTGACTTAGAATCTAGAAAGGGTTAAGAAGGTACGGTTGAGTACGAGCATACTCAACAAGCTCACTAAAAATAAGTGTATGATGCACTATCTCTACAACCACATACCAAAGGTCGTAGGCAATGCAGGTTTTTGTAGACATTTCTTCAAAGGTTGCTTTTATTCTGAAAGCTATGTCTGGTAGCCTTCATAGGTTGACCAGAACTTTCATGGAGTTCCTTTCCAGCTGTGTTCGTAGCTCCTTCCCGGAACAGGGAGTAACATGTCACAGTTCTTACACTCTGTAGAGGTGCGTTGTTTTACCCATGAGAGACCAAATCCTTGTTGCACAATCGGGCGATCTTTCCCATCCACACTTCCTTTGGTGTGGGGCCCAGTAGATTATGCAAGCCAATCACTACCCCCTTCGCGACCCCGCATGTCCCCTTGGTGTATGCCATGCCCACATCTTGAATTACGGCAATGGTTAGTACAGACCGTCAGATGCCAGAACTATCATGGGGCGTTGAGGGTTCCCACCCATATGCTGCATATCCTATATGAATTACCAATTAATGCACGCCATGAGGATAACAACCATGACCTGGCCATCCGGATGCATGCGAGAGGAAGACGGTACAGCTGACTTCTCCGTCCCATTCCAAATCTCATGGTTAACGCGTGATATACGACGCTAGAATCACTGGCAACATTGGTTGTTATGTCCTAGATATTATGTTCCTTTACCATTGGAACTTTATCAGTAGATTATTACCTCTTGGTAAATAATCCGTAATCATATTATTATGAAAATAGTCTTTTCTGACCTTTTTTAAATGCAAGTGATGACAACATTTGAGTTACAAGCATTTGATAGAAATTAATCAAAGGACATGAGCAAGTTGTGAACTTGCCTCTTAACTACAAGGTAGTGAAGTTGGATACTTCCACTTGACCTTGAGCTTTGGTTTCTACAGAAAACCATTATTGCCCGGTAAGGACAATATTTTAAAGAAGCAATATGCAATTCATAGTAATGTCATGCAATGATTTATTTTCTTTCTTCTTTGTGTTTTTACTTACCTTGTAAAGGTTTTAAGTTTCTTTTAATTAATAAAAGAAAAGCATTATTTAATAAATCATTAAATTCATAATATTTTGATAGTTAACATTTTTATAATAATTAATACTATTCTAAGAGTTTCAAATGAATTTATTAATTTTTTTTACTCTTTTAAATATTTAACTAAAATTCCTTTAAGGAAATAAAACTTTATGCTTATTACATTTGATTTACTTTTCAAAAATACAAACTAGTATTTTTCCATGATAGTACTTTCCTTTAGAATCTTAAAAATGAATTTTATTCAATTTTAAGTGTTTTGTATAGTTTTATAAAATTCTAGTAGAAATAGATATAATTTTAATAATAGATCTATATTTAATTACTGAAATTTACTATCTATTATTTTTATTGGATAGATGATATTTTTGTGATTTCATATATATATTATTTGTATTTTTTCGGATTTTTATTTATTTTTCTAGAGCCTAATTTGTCTCAGGGGTATATTTGTAATTAAGTATTTTATAAAAGTCCTTTTAAAACTTAGGCCTGGCCCTCTGGGCTGGCCCGGCCTAACCTCACCCGCTGGGTTGGGTTAAACTAACCCAGGGTTACTAGACCACCCCCATCGGCCCAGTACCACTTACTCGCTCACTCTCCTCTCTCTTCTCTCTCGCTCGACATTCTCTCTGGCCGCTCGTTGCCGCTGCCGCGGTTGGTCCCGACCGCTCCAGGCCACCGTGCGTGTTGCCTCGGTGCAAGACGATGCGGATGACGCCGCTGCTCGACGCTATCCTGCGTGATCTGGCGCTGGCGCTCTCTGCTGGCTGTGCTGACCCTAACCTTGTGGCTAGGGTTAGGGTTCCGCTGTGCTCTGGTGCCCCCTTCCCGATGTTGTGGTGCTCTCTCGCTGATGCTGTGGTTCTCGTGGCGCCGCTTTTCTATGGTCGCCAGCACTGTGTGCAGGCGCGGGTTGCAGCGCCCCCCTCAGGTGCTCCCTGTGCCGCCGTGTGCTGCCTCAACTCCGGCCTCTGCTTCCTCTTCTGTATACTCGCTAGGACCTCGAGTAAGTCCTTCTACTTCTCTTTCTGTGCTCTACCTTGCCTCTAGATGCTATGTGGTCACCTGCGATGGATTTCCCCATTTAGGGTTCATCCCTAAATTTCTAGGGTTGATACCCACTACAATGGTGGTTTAGCATAGCTCTAGGGTTAATCTTGCCTATGCCAATCCTAGATGTTGATCTACTGTTAGTGCAATGGCAATCTCTGTTAAGCATGCTTATTATTATGTTCTCTTATCAGAGAACACTCTGTGGAGCATGCTTTTGTGACCTTGTTCTCTGCCATAAAACTTTCTGTAATAGCATGCTTCTTTTAAATGTGGGTACCCAAGTCATGTGGTTGTGGGTTTGTTCCTATGAAGTTGAGTTGAGATACTCTCTGTACTGATGTTTGGTTATTGGCTTGCTTGTGAAGCACTGATGTGTTCAGTCTCAGGATTTAATCCTATTACTGTGTAAATCTAGTGCTAGTCTCTACTCTGTGATTACTAAAAAGATGATTTATAAAAATATGATTCCTATATACTTATAGGAAAGTGATTATATTTAGTGGTTTCTATACAGTGTGGCCTAGTGGTAGGCAGTGTTGATCTTTACTGTCTTTTCTAAAAGAAATGTCTATTTATGATTGCTAAATCATTTTGGAAGATGATTGAAAAGGATATGCTTTGAGTTTGAACTCAAGCAAACATGAACCTGCCAGGTACAGAGGTGCTACCCTTCTAGGAATGTGCCATGTTCCAGCAATTGTGATGATTATCTATCTAGTTTAATCCTGTTACAGATGAGAGTGTTGAAACTGGTTCAGGTGCAAATGTTGCTGCAACTAGTGAGTCTGTCAGAGCAAGTCAGGTTAACAGGGATCTTCCACAATGTGCTGATTGGGAGAAGGGAAAGGGCCCTAGAGAGGAAGAAGGGAACTCTACAACTACATGAGATATGTCCTTTGGTCCTAGGGTGGATCAAGTTTGGCCTAGAGGTAATTCTGCAGGGGGATTGTGATCAGTGACAATAGTGGGACAGTTGGTAATATCCATAATGAGCAGGTGGAGGGAGGTGCTGGTAACAATATACAGCAGAGGGATGTGGATGCCCCAATTCAGGACCAGGGGATGGGGGAAGTGCACTTGGAGGTTTCTCAGGCTCTGGCTCCTCAGGAAATAGGGGCGGTGGTTAACCCTGACGATCCTGCTGGTGGAGGACAGACTTTCCAAGATTTTGTGCAAGATTTATTGCAGAATAAGAGCAGTGATAAATATTATGAACATAAAAAAATGTATGGTCACTTGTTGGAGCAAATTGAGGAGGAGCAAGGGGGTGCTGGGGAGGATAATGAAAGCAGTGAGGAAGGATCTATAGATAATACTGCTTCATCTGCTGAAAGTGGTGCTGATGAGGAGAATAACCCACCCACTATTCAAGTGCCACTTGCTAGGGTGGAATTAGAGCAGGAACAGGAACAAGTGGTGATGCAGGTGGGATCTTCACAGCCTGAACTTTTGATCCAGGAGAGTCAGAGTTCATAGCAGGAGGCTCATGGAAGAAATGCTGAAAATATTGAGGCAAATGTTGATGATCCTTCAATTAGAATGAGTGAGAGGCTGGCCAACCAAGGTGGGTCTTCAAATATGAATGAAAGCTCCATGGCTCAAGCTTCGCAGAGGGACTTGTGAGGTACAAACTTGTCTTTCGTTAATTCTTTTGCTGTGCTGGATGATGATGACATTATTAGTAGGGCTTTAGAAATGGGAGTGGAACATTCATCTTTAAGTTTTGAGTTTATTAATTCTCTTAAAGGTTTAGAGATTACTAGACATAAGCTAGCTGATAAGAAAAAAGGTGATGTTAATGAAGTTGTTGATCAGAGGGAACATGTGGAATATCTTGAGTGGAGAGATAGTGGGGAAGAGGATGTAGAGTTTACTCCTGTGATTTATACGAAAAATAAAAAAGAGAAAGTCAGTTGGAAATGTGAAGAAGTGTCAGGGTAAGTTAAATGCAGCTGTTGTGAAGGTTAACAACTATCACCCTATGAGTGGTGTTGTAACTGGAACAAGGGAGAGAAAAAAACATCATGATAGGTGCCATTGTAAACTGTAGAGGTGTGGGTAAGAAAGGTATGAGTTCTTATCTGACCAATCTGATTCAGAGGGAACACTTGGATTTTGTTGGTTTACAGGAAACGATGAAAAAAGAATATTCTGATGGGGTTTTCAGGAAAATTGATCCTATGAATCAATTTTCCTAGAGTTGGTTGCTTTCTGTGGTTAAATCTGGTGGTATCCTAAGGGGCCTACGTTCCTCCAGGTTTGATAAATGTGATTATTCGGTAGGGAAATTTCATGTCAAGATGAAAGTCTATGATCTTGACAAACAGGTCCATTGACATTTGGTGGTGATTTATGGGGCTGCACAGAATGAACACAAGGAGGAATTTTTGATTGAATTGGCAGAGGTATGCAGGGACCAAAATCTTCCTTTACTAGTGGGAGGTGATTTTAACATCATGAGATTTGTCTCTGATAAAAATAAAAACCATGTCCTAAGCACATGGAGTTACATGTTCAATTCTATAATTAATACCTATGGTATGAGGGAATTACAGATGTCAGGAGGGCAATATACTTGGTCTAATAATCAAGCTATTCCTACCCTGGAGAAACTAGATAGGATTCTTGTTTGTCAAAAATGGGAAAACTTGTTTCCTTTGACGACAGTGCATAAGTTGACTAGAGAAATTTCTGATCATAGTCCTTTGATTTTGGATACTATGGAAGGGCAAGCAGGAGGAAAAAAAGAGTTTAGATTCGAGAAAAGTTGGCTGGGAAATGCTGAGTCTCTGGAAAGGGTAAAGAAGGTTTGGAATAAACCTGTTAAAAGCAAAAATAGTTTGGATAGGCTGAAGAAAAAACTTAAAAGTGTCAGGAATGATTTGAAAGGGTGGGGAGCTCATATCAGGGGCTAGGAGAAAAAAATAGAAAACAATTGGATGAAGAATTGAAGGAACTAGAGCATATTGAGGAGCTCATTTTGCTCAGTAAGGAGCAACAGATAAGGAAAGCTCAGGTTCAACGGGAACTAATAGAAATATATGAGAAAGAAGAACAGTATTGGCAGCAAAGATCAAGAGATAATTGGCTTCTGAAGGGTGACATCAATACTAAATATTTTCATAGGGTGGCAAATGGGGTTAGGAGGAAAAAATGGTTTTCTCTATGCAGGATGGGGAAGGGCAAATTCAGGGGACCTGTGATCTCTTGAGGCATGCCACTGAGTATTACAAAAAGTTGTTTGGGCCTGCAGATGGTTTTGCTATTAGGTTATCAGATGACAACTGGACTGATGGGGAAAACCTAAATGATATGGATAGAGAGAGCATGGGGAGACCTTCCTCAGAGGAGGAAATTAAATATGTGATTGAGTAGATGGAAAAGAATAAAGCTGCTGGGCCTGATGGTTTACCTGTAGAATTCTATCAATTCTGCTGGCAAACTATCAAGCATGATATTATGGCTGTTTTTGAGGATTTTCATTCTCACAAAATGTATCTGGCTAGTATCAACTATGGGGTCATCACTTTGTTGCCAAAAAGTGACGATGCTGACATTATACAAAAATTCAGACCTATATGTTTGCTACAGGTGATTTTCAAGATCTTTACAAAAGCTTTGACAGTTAGAGCTGAACATGTGATGCATAAATTGATCGAAACTTGTCAGACAACTTTCATTAAAGGGAGATACATAGCAGATGGGGTCACTTTGTTGCATGAGATTTTGAAGGAGGCCAAATTTCAGAAACAACAAGGGGTGGTTTTGAAACTGGACTTTGAAAAAGCATATGATAAAGTTAACTGAGAATTCTTGTTTCACTGTTGTAAACAAAAGGGTTCAGTGATGATTGGCTGATTTGGTTGAAAAGTGTTGTTACCCAGGGTAACTCAGTGTGAAAATTAATGGAGAAGTGGGGCCATATTTTGGGAGTTGTAAAGGTGTGAGGCAGGGTGATCCTTTTTCTCCTTTCTTGTTTAATATGGCAGGGGATTGTTTGTCCAAGATGGTGTTGAATGCACATGCAGGTGATCTATTTACAGGGCTTGCTGATAACCTATTTGTGAAATGGATAGCCATTTTGCAGTATGCTGATGACACTATTTTGTTCATTAAGGATGATGTGGAGGGTGCCATGAATTTGAAACTGTTGTTATACCTATTTGAGGCAATGTCTGGGCTCAAGATTATTTTTGAAAAAAGTGAATTGATGATGGTTCTGGAGGATGATACAAAGCAGGAGATGTATGCTATTCTTTTTAATTGTCAGACAGGAGAATGGCATATCAAGTATTTAGGTATTCCTGTGTGTGGCAGGAAATGCTCTGTATCTGAGATGAGATTCATTGGAGAAAAATGGGTAAAAAGATGGATGGATGGATGGGAGGTGCACTTTTTGTGGGTGGTAGATACATCAAAATTATTTCCTGTGTCTCCAGTGTGGTAGTGTATCCTATGTCTATGTTCCTTTTACATAAGACAAATGTGGAAGAAGTTTATAAACATACTAGATCTTTTTTCTGGTATGGTAGAGCAGGGAAGAAGAAATATCAGCTTGTTAAGTGGAAATATGTGTGCAGACCAAAAAAGAAAGGGGGCCTAGGTATAAAAAACATTAGAATTTTTAATATCAGCCTTCTGTGTAAGTGGTGGTGGAGGTGGGAGTTTGAAAAAGGTCCTTGGCAAATGTTTGTAAGGAAATAATGCCTAGGCAGTGGGGGGATTTTCCCAATTAGGCATAAACAAAGTGACTCTGCCTATTGGTCTGATTTGTTGAAAGTTAAAGAAATTTATATGGCTGGGAGAAGAATGGTGGTTGGGAACGGTCTGCGGATAGATTTCTAGGGGGATGCATGGTGTTTGGATGTACCTTTGAAGAGTAAATTTCCTGAGCTTTTCAATATATGTCGGCAACAGAACATAACTGTTGCTGAGATGGCTGGAAGGAATTGGCAATGTTCCTTTAGAAGATGGTTGAACATGGATAATCAGGGGTAATACAAAGGGATGCAAATGTTGTTGGCTGATATCTCTTTGTCTGAAGAAGTTGACAGACCAAGGTGGTTGTGGACAAGAACAGGGGTGTTCAGTGTCAGGTCGATGTATAACCATCTAGCGAATGGGGGGGGGGGGGGGGGTAGATAGGAGCTTTAAACATCTATGGAAAGCGAAAATTCCTCTAAAAATAAGATTTGGTTATGGCTCATTTGGCATAATGAAATTCCATCCAAAGATAACATGAAGAGAAGAAAGTGGACTGGTGACACCCTTTGCAGGTTCTGTGACCAAGAGGAGTCGATTGGCCATCTGTTTTTCTCCTGTCCTACTGCTAGATATGTTTGGAGTGTGGTGGCGAGATCCATGGGTGCTGATACTAGACCTAGATCCTTTTCACAATATTTTCGATGGGTCCTTAGGTTCTTGGCCGTGAGTCGCAATATTCAAATCACAGCTATGGCGGCTATTTGTTGGGCAATCTAGAAGCTGAGAAACAGAGCATGTTTTGAACACAAGTTGATTAAGTCCCCGATTAATTTAGTGATGTATGCTTGTTCTTTTATGAAACATTGGGCAGGTCTTCATGATGCTGAAGAAGGGGAGATGCTATGGGAAGGAGCGGAGATGCTGCAGAGGAATGCGCTGGCGGACTCGGAAGGCATGGACAAAGCCAGAGTGCCTCTCCTGGGATTGCCATCCATCAGCCGCAAGCCACCTAGGTCTCCATCTGATGAACCGGAGGAAGATTGAGGGTTCCCCTTCCCATCTGCATGATCTCTTTTGGCCTCAAAATATGATCATGTCATTGATGTGTGTTCTCATCTTGGTTGTGATAGTGTTGTGTTAGTTATGGTCTTAAAACAATAGCCCCTACTGTGGCGGTGATCTTGCATCTGCCCCTCTTTCTTTCTTTCTTTATTGTTTCTGCGGCATGAACACCTTTGGTGGGTTTTAGTAGTTGGTTGTAGTTTGCTGTATGATGGCTCCCAGGATCCTAAACCTGATGTGTTGTGTTTCGGTGGCTTCTGTTCCATTATCGGTTGATTGTGGAACCCGACCCCTATGTGATGGGGGTTGTATGGAAAAAAGATGATTGAACTTACTAAGGATTAGCCTAATTTATATACTCACAATACTTCTTCATCAACTGGTCACCTATCCTCAAGATCCTTGAGAATAATGACCAACCTCCTTTGATCATATAAAACTTAGGCTTCTAATTGTCTGATCAGGATCTATACTCAACTAAGTAGCAGGCTTGTACTAATCCCTCTATAGGATTTATCTTGTTTAAAAAAATGACTGTAGGTTTATACTTACTTGGTTTAACAAGGTTATTACTTGACACTCTAACACTACTAGCTTCCTTATAGCTTTTCAACTATTAGTTAACTCTTAGTTTTAGATACTTATTCTAGTTACTCATGAGTGAGTTAACTCCTCCAACATCTAATGGTTTGATCATCACTAAGGATCTCATTCCATTGATGATGACACACTCTACCAAAATTAGTTCCTTCTTTTTACTAATTTACTTAAGGTATTTGGAAGGCCAATATAATAGGTCAAAGCTAAGAGTCAATAAGTTATAGGTCAGGAATTGATCACTTAATATTGATGATCAATTGACACTAGGCCTTAACTACTTAGGAATGTCATATGTTAATATGACAACAAGGGCATGTACTGAATGGTCTTGGCTTGACTTCTATTTTCTCTCTATTATATCAGGGTTAATATTTAAGAACTACCATGATGCTCATGGTGGAAATAACTATGGCAAGCAAGTGTATCAAGATTTAGTGATAGGGTATCTTTGCTTAAGTTATATACTTAATTTAGTATTCCGGATTTGTTGTTGATAATACCTTGATATCATCTTTAGAATATTAAGTATTCATCGTTAAGTTATTATATGGAATACCATGTCCTGATCTCTAGAAGATCTAGTACTCCTTAATGAGTAGTGTGTTGTGACTTAGTTTTATTACAATTGATCTACCCTTAGATCAAATTATATTACCCAAAGATATGGTTTGAGCAAAGTTCATATT
Organism: Avena eriantha; assembly: GCA_910589775.1. Classification (NCBI taxonomy): domain Eukaryota; kingdom Viridiplantae; phylum Streptophyta; class Magnoliopsida; order Poales; family Poaceae; genus Avena; species Avena eriantha. The sequence goes on from OU342743.1 coordinate 358,596,270, forward strand.
GAAACTTATCACCGTCAACTTGATAACATACTTCAGTTCCACCAAGTTAAGAGAAGATTCAATCTCTTTGGCAAGTTTTATTTAAAAGCGCGAAAATTATCCAGATTTTCTATGCATGAATGCAATGCACACACCTCATCTCAGCTTATTTCTAAGTTCTAATGTTGGGGTGTTACAGACTCTCCCCCTTAAAATAAACTTCGTCCCCAAAGTTCGTACTCTCTTACGTTTTGGAATGAGGTATTGACTTGTATTGATCACAACTGTGGAATCCCAGATCCGGATCTTTTTCCTTGAATTTTCTTCATATTCGACAATATACAACTGTAGTTCTAAGTTATCCCACGGTTCCTTTTACGATAATCTCTCGGATTATGTCCTTACATCTCTATCTAGAATTGGTTGTGGACATATTTTGTCCATTCCAATCCGGTTTTCCTATTACACTACACCGATCTATTTTGGAATACTTTCTTTACTCTAAAGGACAACTTACGATTGGTTTCCCCTTTATAACTAGTCTGCTAAATTTAGCCTGGTTTATCTCCTTCCATCATTCATCCGGACATACTCTTGGAAATGCATTATAATGATGGCTTCTTATAAGCTTATGAGAATAGGGCTTAATCTTATCAGCATCCAGTAAATCTTCTCCAGCCTTTACTTAGAAATTCAGATAACAAGACTTCAGTCTTTATTGTTTACTCTCCCCCTTGGGGTTTCCCAATGGTCTCTAAACTGCATGTATAACCTTCCTTGACTCTATAGTTAGGATGTTGGTCTCGGTCTAGCTTATACCTTATCTCTATAAGGTCTCATGAAAGAATCCGCGGTATATCCACACAATTGTGGATTTCTGAAGTGAATCTCGAACATTACTTGTCTTACTTTTATCTTCTTAGACATTATTTCTACCGATAATTCCGATTTCACGAAGCGCCTCGAAAACAATCGCTTTAATTTCATACTTCCTTAGGTCTACCCTAACTTAGGCCAAGTTTTATGCTCTTTAATTTATATAAAGATGACCTAACTAGCTCAACCACAAGGATACTAGCTATGGATACTAACTGCAGATCCTCCTAGGTGTATGGACTACCCTACAGGTTTTTGACTTGTCACTGGCATTCTCTCTAAAATTTCAGAACTTGAATACCACCCTGGTTCCAAGACTTCTTCTTTGCACCCTTCCAAGTTACTTCCATGAACTTGGGTACAACTATTATGTTAGCTTCTGAGTAACATCACCTATTTTGAGTGAATTTGAGTTCCTTCCTTCATGTTGCTCCACCTTTTCTGCACTAATACTCCTTCTTATTGCCAGCTCATAATGAGTTGGAATTGATCCATCCTTTCAAAATAATGTTGATACCCTTATATTTAGCTTCCTTCTTCATGCAAGTCTCTATCTTGATCTTCGGAACTCGTCACTCCCTTACACGAATTGCCTTTACTACCTAGGTCTATAACATGAAGTAATAACTTGATGATGCAACACGCATTTGCAAATCAAGTCAAATACAGATCTAGTAAATCAGGAAGAACCAAGAAAAACCAAGAAATACTCAAACATATACCATGTATTAAACATATGTCTTCGAAATCTTACAACTCTCAACCATTGCAAGACACTCCCTCTGTACACTACCTCCTTATATTACAAGAGCTCTCTTGCCCATGTGAGCATGTTCTCACTTATTTCAGCAAGCCTCTCAAGCACTACAATATGCATTACCCAATATAAACATTATTCAAGCACTCTACTTTATGGATTACTTCTATTCTTACTTTCCTCACTCACTTCCGTGCTTCTGGGATTTTCGTCCATGATGGCGCGAAGTTTGACGACTGCCTTCTAGTGCATTAGAACATCCAGTAGGTGCGTAACCTTGAATAGAAGTACCAAGATTGAGATTAGCCATTGAAAAATGACTATCATACTCATTATCTTCTTCAGGATTCTTCTTTCCTCCTCCGGGCGCATCTTCAAAGTAAGAGGTATTCTTTGCTTTTTCCACAATCCAGTCATACATATTGGTGTAGTAACTACCAGGACACTCTTCCAGCTCAATGGGATTATTATTACCCCCATATGGTCCATAAGATTCTATAGGATTATAACTGGTTTCTACTCCCTTACCCGATCCACAGGGTATAGTTTTTCCCATGATTTCATCATAAGACTGGCCTTTCCATTCAGTATTTCCTCTAACAGTATTGTTGGGATTGGGTGCATTCTAGATTTTATGCTCCTCCTCATACTTGGTCCATGGGTCTACTGGTTATAAGGTTCAATTGGATAATAGGCATAAACTTTAGAGTGTGGGTCATTAAACTCTATTTCTTCAAACACCTCCCTTGAAAATACTGGTTTCGGGTGCTTTGCTTCTTTCACTAACTTCTTTCTACGTGCCATTGCCTTTGCAGGATCAGTAAAATCCTTAATGACCGTGTCCAACTCTTGAACTAGCACTTGATGAGTGTTATGAAATGTGTTCAGTAAAGACTTGTAATGATCCATATACTCTATTGCCAGAGTAGGTTTAGTCCTTACCAAAGCAGAATGATCTAACTCTGGATCAGAACTAAGGGTGTCGTGAGGTATAGCAGTATAGGTAGTACCTACCAGTGCCTTGGAATTATGTTCCCTTATCTTGATTATGGCTGCTACTACTACAATCTAATAGGCTGTTGCCATACATCTCGCTTCTCTCGATGGCATTTCTCCATGCACTCCCAACTTTTTGGGTAACATGATCAGGATATAGTACTTGTCCAATATACGCCCGTCATAGAAACTGTAAACCTTGACCAGAAGTCTAGACTTACAATCTAGGCTCCATAGAAGTTGTCTTAGAGTGATTATCCAATCATCTTCATAATCATCTAAGGTCATGTTCAATACTTGAACATTCCGAGGTGGATACCTAGGTGCCATTCTTGTACTGTAGATAAGAAATTATCATTAGTCAAATTGAGTTATAACTCATGGTTCTTATTTAAAATTGCATAATAAATAATCATCGCACTAGCAACATGACGAGATTATTCCCAATTGAATATCCATCATATTTCTAAATAACTCTTTGTCATGGAAATGGCCACGGCAGTCGCTGCTACTGGCAGCGATTGATTGTAACATGAGGAAGAGCTGGCGGCCATCTGTGGTGCGAGATGGGGGCGGATGCACATTGTTTACCCAGGTTTAGCCCCTTCAGGGTAAAGACCTACTCCTGCTAGATTGGATTAATGGAGAGTGAGTTACAAGGGTGGCGAGCTCGGCATCTAAGCAGCGAGTAGCTTGAGGGGGTGTATGATGGAACGTAAGTCCTAAGGATACCCTAGGGAGGTTTATATAGGAGTCACATCGCTAGGGTTTACAAGTTACAACCGAGCCAGATATGGACTCGGAGGCTTTTGACCTAATCCGACTAGGCTTCAAGTACGCTTCTGGGCCTTCAGTCTCCAGTCGCCAGGCTTTTCTTTCAGTCGCACTCCAGTCGTCGTCCTTCAGGCCCTTCGGCCCAATCGGAACGTCCTGCTGGGCATACCCCCTTCGGCATATCCCCATCAGTAGTCCATGAGGCCATTGTTGATTGACGAGCCCAATTTGGAAGCCAAGTCGAGTTGGCGATGGACTCCATTAGAACCGAGGAAATTTTCCCCAGGCTTCCACTCGTTAGTCCGGCGGATGTCACCGCTACCAAGTCACTGCTTCAGGGAATGGAGAAGACTAGCGGGTAGCGGGTGGAATGGAGGAGTTGGACCGTCAATTCTGGTCAAACTATCCATTGGAAATCCCAACGGTAACTTCAGCGTAATTACCGTAGATAACGGCTACCCCGAATTTGGCGGGTAGCGTTCCCATATAAGGGGAGTGATGAATCAGCTCTACAAATCCTTTCCCGCATTCTTCATTCTCCCATATTCATTCTTCCTGCCTTCAACCTTCCTGCCTTCCTTTGATTCGATCTTTCCGCATCGTACGATTCCACGTCCTCCCTGATGGCGCCTCCCAAAGGCTCATGGGGAAAATCCAAGTGCACCACAGCCCAAGTCAAGTCCTTCGAGGATGCCGGGGTCCTCTGCAAGGGGAACTGGCGGGTTCCTCCCTCCTCCAAGACCGAGCCGAAGCCGCGAGCCGACGATTTCATCTGTTTCCCCAGTCTTCTAGAAAGAGGTTTGGGGTTCCCTACCGCTCTCTTCTTCTGGCGCTTCTGCGCATATTACGCGACCAAGCCATCGGATCTCGTCCTGCACAGCATCGAGCAGCTGGCGATCTTCGTCGCCTTCTACGAGTGCTACCTCGGCTGCAGGCCGTATTTTCCGCTGTGGTTGCAGCTCTTCCATGGCCGCATCGGGCGTGAGGTGTCCGACGGCTTGATATTGGCTGCAGGCGGTGTCACGTTCCAATTGAAGCCGAAAGCTAACTTCATCAAGCTCCTTCTGCCAAAGAAAGCCGCCAGCGAGTGGAAGAAGAGTTGATTCTATGTGAAAGAATCCACTCCCCCCGGTGAGGTGGCAGTTCTCGAGTTCGTCGCCGAGAGGAGCGAGCCTCACCGTTTGGCACCGAAGAAGCTCCCCGAAGACCAGAGGATGGCCATCGCAGAGATGATGGACCAGATCCAGAGGCTGAAGGACCAGGGGTTGACTTCGATCAACCTTTACAACTACTTGCTCGGGCGGCACCTGGTTCCACTAACGGCTCGGCCGCATTGGATGTACGAGTACAGCGGGAAGCACGACCCCTCCCGAACTAGCAAGGAATCATGGGAGGCTGAGGACTACAAGGCCGCCTTGAAAAAGATCACTGACGCGGAATTCACCACCGTGTCGGTCGGGCTCGCCCCGTACACTCCCGTGAAGAACGAAGCCCCCACAGTAAGTTTTCTCCCCAGTTGTCATTTCTGCATCTCGATTCATAGTCACGGAATTTGGTGCTTACTCGTGGCGGTTCTCAGCTGTTTCAGGTGTTTGAGGGCTGGCTTCCTCCGCTCGATGAAGAGGTTCCCCGGGAACTCGAGGAGGACTATGAGGGAGACTCCTCTGACAGTGACGAGGAACAGGAGGAGGTCCCTCCCCCAGCGCTTGTGGCTCACAAGACTCGCATGCAGAAACAGTGTGAGTTCAAGGCAAGTCGCAGCCTGGATGAACACGACGGAGGCGACGAGGTCGTGCAGGAGCACACATCCCGGCGTACTGCCACACCGTCGAAGCCCACGCGCAAGCCCAAGTCGCCAGCGAAGAAGACAATGTCGCCGTCCAAGTCGGTGGTGGTGTTTGAGTTAGATGACGATTCTGACGATGAAGAAACCCCCGAAGTCATGCGCAAAGCCCCAGAGGGGTTGGAGGGCAAGGACACCGAGGCGGTGGTAGAAGTTCCCCTGGCGGCGATTGCGCCGACGGTTTCGGGGGCTCCAAGCCAGGAAGCGGTTGGGGCAACAACGTCTAAGTCGCCGCAGCCGTCAAGAGCGGCCGCGTCTTCGGAGCTGGAAATTCTGGCGACCGCGGCTTCATCGTCGAGGAAGCCCGCGGTGTCGTGGGCTTCAGACGTCTTTGAGAGGGGGCTCACTCACAAGCTGGGCCCCGAGTTGGATAAGCCTGCCCACATCAGCACCGGGCTGCATGTTCTCCCAGTCGCCAAGTAAGCCTTGCATTTTCCATTCCAGATTGTGTTCCATGTTGTGTCGTTCTTCGTGTTGATCTTGACATTTTGACAGGTCCGAAGTCAAAAAGATCGGTCGTCCTTCGGTGGCGAAGATTCCGCCAACCGCTACCGTAGGAGAAGGCGACCTCCCCAAGAAGAGGAAGTCCGCTGATGACGCCGCGACCGTGGAAGGCGTGAAGAGGAAAAGGGGCGGTGCCGATGATTCCGCCGAGATGACTAGCGCCAAGGGGAGCGACCCAGCTGCAATCGTCAAAGAGGCGATGGTTGCGCAGTCGGGGCCAGTTGCCCCTGCGACGGGAGCGCCAGCTCCAGCGACTAGCGCCCTGGCTAAGGCGTCAACGATGTTCCCTCGCTTCATGGCGAGGGGATTCCTAGGCGTGGCGGATAACCAGTCTCTACAGAGCCCGAAGGTCGTTGATGGAGACGTTGGGTCTCGTCATGGCCGCACCTCCTTCATGGTCCCGTCGACTGATGTCGGCGAGCTTCATAAAATGCTTGGTGCCGCCATTCAGGTATGTGCAGTCCCCGAGTGTCTTGCTGCTGAATTTCAGCGGCTAGGCACTGAATTGTTTCTACTCTCCAGTCCCCGAGTTCCTAGTCTCTGAATTTCAGCGGCTGGGAACTTGATGTTGCTCTTTGGTAAGTACTGGACATTGTTGTCTCTGCAGGGTTTGCAAAAGGAATCGACCGACCGGCAGGCCGCAAGGGAGCGCTTGGGACGGGATCTGCGCGAGGCGTAGGAGGCTAACCGGTGACTCCAGAAAACTGTTGGTAAGTACCTGCCTTTATTTCCCTTTCTCTTTCCTATATGACCTGTGTTTGTATGAATCGCTGATGATTTTTCTTTCAGATGGTCTCCCGGCTGCAATTTCCAATGCCCGTGAAGGGTATGTTCTAGTCGCCGAACTGGACGTGGCGAATGGGCGAATTGCCTCGCTGATCCAAGACTTGGAGGAGGCGAGAGCGGCCTCAGTTTCTTCTGAGGACCGAGCAAAGGCTGTTGTTGATGCGGCTGAGGAGGAACACAAGGCCATGGATTCGATCATCGTGGGGCTGCACAATGATCATGCCGCCTTGGAGAAGCATGTCACGGAGAATTGCCGCAAACTCCTTGGTAAGTCTCCGCCGTTTCCTGACTTGTTTGGCGAGTACCTGATTGGAGGAGTCCGTAGTTTCACTGATACCTGATTTTGCAGCTGTGGTAGGCCAAAGCGACCCAGTGGTTCAAACTTTCGACGCTTCGCAGTGCGTCACTACCGTGGTGAATGCGGCCACGACATCGGTGTTATGCGTCCAAGCGGTTCTTCAAGGCATGTCCCCCACCGAGGTTATTCCTGGGGGGCTTACGGAGGTGTGGTGCTATCTGGAGGAGGCGCCTGTCATCGTGGAGTGGATGGCACACTCGGCGTTTAGGCGCGGGGCCACCACGACATTGAGCCTGGGTCTCACCCACTTCCCCAACGACTTCGACCTTGACGACGTGACTAGTGGCTTCCCATCGGCGACCGGCACGGTGGAGATGTGAGAGGTACTGAAGCTGACTGCGAAGGCCGCCCCTTTTGCCAATCGGGTCCTGGCGATGGGGGATCTCCTGCCATACCAGGAGACGGTGTTGGCGCCTGGCGACCCCGAGCCGGAGCATCGGGACATGAAGTCGGAGCAGCCCTTCTGGTCGGTGTTGTCGAAGTCGCTGACGACCTACCCGACGAACCCGTGGCAGCCTTTTGTTCATGTCAAGGGGGGTGGTGGTGCTTCTTCATCAGGACCTGTGGAATAAACGATGTAGTTGGGCAGTTTGTAATACGCCAAGTGGCGACTGCTGTAATATGATCAACATTTTGTAATATATGCCAAGGGGGGTCAATCGACTCGTATTGCGACCAGGATTGTGTGGTGTGTTTATTTTCGATTGAGTGAGTCCCCGAGCACGTCTGCCCTTTAATGGGGTATAACTCGATTGTGTACTTTTGTGTTTTATTTTGGTTGTGCATTGCTTTATCTCTCGCGTCTTCTGAGTGGAAAGTCCCCGAGCGCGAGTGGGATTGTTTTGTAGGCGAGTCCCCGAGCGTGCTGCCCGACCGTATTGGGCGCGTTCCTGTTGTAGGTTGTTAATGCGTTGTTTGTAACGCGTCTCTTCCCCTGGCTCGGAGAGCTATTCGCCGGGCGAGTCCAAGGCATCTCTCTTACTTGGTGTGTTCCCGAGCCACGTGGGGGTTTCCGTTTTGCGGAGTCCGTGCGTGGTACTTAACCATTCGAGTCGCTTTGCGCGAGGATGGGAGGGACAGGTCGTTGTGAGAAGCATATACCGGTTATCTTGACCCAGTGGGCCAGTCGAGCTAGGCGACTCCAATGGCATCTCCGGGTTGGCGTTTTCGTGGACGTCCCAAGGCCCGAGTATTTCCGGTGCCCTTGTGCCGCACTACTTAGCCGTGCCAGTTGCTCGACCAAAGGTTGACTTCCGTGAGTAGCATATTGCTGATATGTACGAGTGCGAGTGGCACAAGAATATGGCGAGTAGACACAATTTGTGTGATCCGAATGAATTTCATTATACATGCCAGCTGAGTACAATTTGAGGTTCTATGTATAGAACTTTCTGAGGAGGTTTACATTCCATGGCCTTCCGACCTCGAGCTGGCCGTCACCCCGTATGTCGATGAGGTAGTAGGCGTCGTTGCTGAGGACTCGCCCTATGGCGAATGGCCCCTCCTATGGGGGGAGAGTTTGTGCATGCCTTTCTTGTCTTGGACCAGTCGTAGGACCAGGTCGCCTTCCTGGAAGGTGCGAGTCCGGACTCGGCGGCTATGGTAGCGGCAGAGTCCTTGCTGGTAGATGGCGGTGCGGGAGCGGGCCAGGTCGCGTGCCTCGTCGAGTTGATCGACGCTGTCTTGGCGGACGACCTCGTTGGTCTCCTCGGCGTAGTTGGTGACTCGAGGTGAATCGTGCTCCAGGTCAGTTGGCATTACGGCCTCGGCGCCATACACCATGAAGAAGGGTGTGAACCCGGTGGAGCGATTGGCGGACGTGCGGATCCGCCATATTACGGAGGGGAGCTCTTCGACCCAGCACCCTAGGGTGCGTTCGAGGGGCACCTAGAGTCGCGGATTGAGCCCATGGAGGATGCTCTGGTTGGCACGTTCTACTTGGCCGTTCGACTCCAGGTGGGCGACTGAAGCGAGGTCGAGTCGTATGCCATGTTCTTCACAGAATTCCGCCATGGCCCCCTTGGCGAAATTGGTGCCGTTGTCCGTTATGATGCTGTGCGGGTAGCCGTACCGATAGATGAGCTCGCGTAAGAACTTGGTGGCCGTCTTGCCGTCGCACTTTTTGATTGGCTTGGCCTCGACCCACTTGGTGAACTTGTCGACCGCGACCAGGAGATGGGTGAAGCAAGACGGGGCCTTCTTGAACGGGCCTACCATGTCCATGCCCCATACGGCGAATGGCCATGTAACGGGGATGGTCTTGAGTGCCGAAACAGGGGGTGCGTCTGGTGGGCGTACTTCTGGCACCCGACGCATCGTTTTACGATGTTGGTGGCGTCGGCGTGTGCGGTGAGCCAGTAGAAACCCTACCGCATGGCCTTGGCAACTGGCGACTTGGCGCCGGCGTGATGGCCGCAGTCGCCGGCGTGAATGTCCTGGAGGATCTTGCGGCCTTCTTCTGGCTGTACGCAGCGCTGGAACACGCCAGCCACGCTGCTTCTATGGAGCTCGCCGTTGATGATGACGAAGGATTTGCGGCGGCGCACGATCATTCGCGCCTCAGCCTCGTTGCTTGGTAGGATCTTGTGCTCCAAGAAGGCGACGTATGGTGCTGTCTAGTCGCTAGGCTCCACAACCATGCCGACTAGGGCCGGCTCTGGTTGCAGCAGCATCCCGACGTCGATCTCCTTTGGTGGGCTGACCGAAGGTTTGTGGATGATGTCGAGGAAGACACCTGCTGGTGGCGCCTGTTGGGCCGACCCGATGCGGGAAAGGGCGTCTGCCTCCTCGTTCTTGCATCTGTCAATCCACTCGACGGAATAGCCATCAAAGTGCCCTCCCAGCTGGTCTACCGCTTGGCGGTACGCGATCATTGTTGGAGAGACGGGGTCGCATGTCCCGGTGACCTGGCCGGCGACTAGGTCGGAGTTGCCATAGCATCGTAAGCGGTTGACGTTCATCTCTTTAGCAGCTCTCATGTCGTGAAGGAGGGCCTCGTATTCTGCCATGTTGTTGGTGCAGGGCTTGAAGTTGAGGTGGAGCATGTAGCGGAGCTTGTCTCCTTTGGGAGAGGTCAATATGACCCCTGCCCCTGCGCCGTCGGTGTTCTTGGAGCCGTCAAAATGGAGCGACCAGTAGTGGAGGTACGGGAGCTTTTCCGGCTGCTGTGCTTCTTCCCAATCTATGAGGAAATCCGCTAGGGCTTGTGACTTGATCACTTTGCGGGGCTCGTATTTGATGTTGTGGACGCCGATTTCGATGGCCCACTTGGCGACTCGCCCGGTCACCTCACGGTTGCATATTATGTCCTAAAGTGGTGCGGAGGAGACCACCGTGATCGGGTGCTCCTGGAAATAGTGTGGGAGTCGCTGCTGAGCTCGGAATACCGTGTACACCAGTGTCTGGTACTATGGGTAGCGCTATCGTGAATTTGTCAGGACTTCGCTGATGTAGTCGACAAGGCGCTGTATGAGGCGCTCCTTTCCCTCCTCCAGTCGTTCGATGACCATCATGGCGCTAACGACTCGAGTGGAGGCCACGACGTAGACGAGCATTGGCTCTTTGTCGAGTGGAGCGGCGAGGAGTGGAGCCGCGAGTAGCACTTCTTTGAGTGCTTTGAGTGCATCGTCGGCCTCCGCATCCCATTGGAACGTGGGGTTCTTGCACATGAGGCGGTAGAGGGGAATTGCCTTCTCGCCTAGTCGGGGGATGAAGCGACTGAGGGCCGCGACTCGCCCTGCCAACTTCTTGATGTCGCGTAGGCACTCGGGTTTCCTGAGTCGTGCGATGGTGTTGATCTTGGTGGGGTTGGCTTCGATGCCTCGCTTGGAGACTACATATCCCAGGAGCTGTCCGGTGGGCACACCGAAGGTGCATTTTCCGGGGTTCAGCTTTATGTTGTACCTCCGCAGGTTTGCGAAGGTTTCGGCCAGGTCGGCGAGAAGGTCGTCCTGGCGGGTGGATTTCACCACCACGTCGTCGATGTAGACGTGAATGTTGCAGCCAATTTGGCTCACTAGGCACTCCTGCATGCTTCTCTGGTATGTAGCGCCGGTGTTCTTGAGGCCGAACGTCATGGCCGTGTAGCAGAAGGCGCCGAATGGCGTGATGAACGCCGTCTTCTCCTCGTCCTCGACCGCCATCTTGATCTGGTTGTAACCAAAGTAAGCATCGGGGAAGCACAACGACTCCGATCCTGCGGTCAAGTCGATGATTTGATCGGTGCGCGGTAGGACGAACTCCTCCTTCGGGCAGGTGCTGTTGAGGTTGGTGTAGTCTATGCACATCCTCCATGTGTTGTTCTTTTTCAGAACCATGACTAGGTTTGCCAGCCACTTGGAGTATTTGATTGGCCGATGAAGCCTGCGGCTAGCAGGCGCTGTACTTCTTCGGCGATTGCTCGATGGAGCTCTTCATTGAAGGGCCGTAGCGACTGCTTTACTGGTCGCACTTTGGGGTCGGCGTTGAGTTTGTGCGCAGCGAGTTCCCTCGGGACACCTGGCATGTCAGATGACTTCCATGCGAAGATGTCGCGGTTCTCACGGAGGAACCCGATGAGTGCGCTTTCCTATGCGGGGCTCATATGCGCCCCAATGGTGACCGTCTAGCTAGAGTCGCCCGGGACGAGCTCGACGGTGCGGGTGTGCATGGTCGCCTCGAACGTGGAGTTCGCGGCGATTGGTTTCCTCAGGATGGTGGGGTCGTCCTTGTTGATGTTGCCCGTGTATTTTGCAAGCTCCTCCGCGTGGTCGGTCTCCGCAGCGATGATGGCGTCGGCGAGCTCGGCTCCTTTGTCCTCGCATTCCACGGCCATGTCGGGGTCGCCGTGGACGGTGATGATGCCGCTTGGCCCTGGGAGCTTCATCATGTTGTAGGCGTAGTGTGGGGTCGCCATGAATTTAACGAATGCCTGGCGCCGCAGGACGCAGTGGTAAGGGCTGCGGAAGTTCACCAGCTCGAATACGATCCTCTCCGTGCGGTAGTTTGCCGGAGTGCCGAAGGTGACTGGCAGCGTCACTTTTCCGATCGGGTATGCCTTATGACCGGGGACGATACCGTGGAAGGTCGTCAGGGTTGGCTCGATGGCTGCTTCTGGGAGCTGGAGCCTCTTGAATGTGTCTAGGTACATGATGTTGATGGAGCTCCCACCGTCCATTAGTGTCTTGGGCAACCAGTAGTCGGCCACCTTGGGTCTAACTACCAGGCCGACTCGCCCTGGGTATTCGATTCTTGGCGCATGGTCCTGGTGACTCCAGGTGATGCTCTGCTCGGACCAGTTGAGGAAGCAAGGGATGTCGAATTGCGTCACCATGTTGATGGCGATCGTGCGGGCGAGCACCTTCTTCTCGCGTTTGGTGCCGAGTCTGGTGAAGGTGTGTAGTGAGCTGATGGCGGTGCCGAAGCTGCCGGCGTTCCCGTTGTCCCGGGGTGGATTGTTATTGGGGTCCTCCCTTGCTTGCCTCGCTTTTTCAATCTCTTTCAGATAGTGGCAATCCGCGGTGGTGTGGGTGGCAGGTTTTCCCTCCCTGCTATGGTAGATTCCTCGCTGTGTTGTTGGAGCGGTAATTTCCGTTGTCGCGGTAGTTGTCTCCGTCGCGGCGGTAGCTCTTGGGGTCGCGCTGGCAGTAGCCGGCGTTGGGGACAAAGTCAACTCGCCCGTCCGTGCGGCGCATGCTGGTGATGCGGGTGTTGCTGTAGCGCATGTCGCGTAGGCGCCCGCTATCGTGGATGCTGGTTCAACATCTTCCTCCCAACTCGTCGCCGGAGTCTTGGTTGGGGTCCTCCTCCGCATAGTGCTTGGCGATCTCGAGGAGGTCGGGGATGTTGTCGAGCGTCTGGTAGACCCTCTCGATCTTAGCGAGCAGGGGTTCATACCGGCACGCGTTCTTGAAGTAGTGTATCGCCGTATCTGGGTGGATGTCAGAGGCGTTGATCCACAGTTCTTGCCATCTTTGGATCCAACGGCGAGTCGACTCATGTTGTCCCTGGATGCATCGCTCCAGGTCTTCTATGGTGGTGGCGTGGGTGTAGGAGTCCTCGAAGTGCCTGATGAAGGCGTCCCACATTTCTTCCCAGGAATCGATGCTGTCGGCGGGGAGGGTGTTGATCAATTGCCGAGTCACACCCTCCATCATCAGGGGGAGGTAGCGAGCGGCGAGCAGGTCGGTGTGGACTGTGATTCCCATTGCCATGAGGTATGTGTCCAGCCAGACAGCTGGATCGTACGTCGGGTCGTACTTTTCGATCTCCTTGGGAGCCTTGAAGTTGGCGGGGTATTTTTTCCCCACGGATCATGGGCCCGAAGCATTGCAGCCCGACTCGACTAAGCGAGCCTCTTGGTTCCGGGTCGCCGCGGTTGGTGACGGTGTGCCTCAAGTCATTGGGCTGGCGCGCCCGCCATGCCTGGTTGTTGATGATGTTCGTTCGGGCATCAATGGGCTGACTGTTGGTGGCGACCGTGTTATTCGCCGGTCGCGGCTCATTGGTGGACAGCGCGGGGTTGACGGCCCGTGGCTGGTTCGCCAGGGGCTGCGGTGGAGGGCAGGTCACTGCGTTGCCGACGATGGGGTGACCGCTTGACACCGCTCTGCTTGCTGAGGAACGGGAATACATCCGTCCCCGCGGGTTGACTCCTGCAGCTTGTTGCTCGATGGCCCTGGCGAGTAGGGCCTTGGCGTACTGGATCTGTAGCGCGCCGTTGCCTTGAACATCGAGGTTGGCGACCGCGGCGTCGACCACAACGACATTGTCCATCGGGTGGAGTAGAGTGGTAGCCCGTTGGCGTCGCGGGCTTGAGGCGAGATGATGTTCCGCGGTTGATCCGGTGGGGGCGCGCGGCCAATGGGTGGTGGAGGGGCTCCGGTCGCTGGTGCGCCATGTGGTGGTCTCGCGGGACTGCTTCCGCCTGGCGGCGCGTTCTCGCAGTATCCACGCTCGGCCGCGCGTGCGGGATCGCTTTCGTCGTTGAAGTTCAGGACGCGGCCCTGGACGTTGGAGTTCAGGCGGGTCCTGATGCGGTGCTGGTGATAGAGTGATAGCTCCCACGCCGTTTCCCGGTCGAGGCGGTATTTCTCGCGCTCAGCGAGTTCATTGCGTTGCGCCTCCGCGAGCCGCAGGCAGGCTTCCTCCACCTCCGTGGTCGTCGCAGTTGGCGGGATTAACGTGGAGAACGGATCTGGCGGGGCGGCCGTGCTGCCCGCCATGTAGATCGCGTTGAAGCGATTGGATCTGGCGCGGAAGTCTTCAGGCGACTCCGAGCCGGAGTCGGAGTCGAAGATCCCGAGGATGGAGGGATCCTCAAAATCCTCCGGGTTGGAGACTCGCGTGATGGAGTCCACTCGTGACTCAGCGGTGATAGATCCGTCGACCGAGGCAGGGGTCGCGGAGTCGGGGTCGTCGTTTAGGGCCTCGTCATTGGTGGCGGCGTTGGTCTCGGCCGCGCTACTGGTGGCCGAGTTGTACTAGGTGACAAGGCTCCTGATGGAGCAGACCTGCTCTTCCGAGAGTAGGTTGCGGTGTGGCAGCGATCCGCCGACGATCATTGTTGCAGCTGGGTCGACCGTGCCGGTGAAGCCGATGAAGATGTTGATGGAGCCGACCCGCATCACCACGCCGTGAGTGACCGGCCGTGACGCCGGGATGTAGCTGCTGGGTAGGATCTGTAAGATCCCGCCAATGGCGATCTTGCAGCCGGTGGCGAGCGGCCGATCAATCGGCGAGTAGGGTCTCGCCGCAGAACTCAGGCTAGTCCCGCTATGCCCCACTGTGGGCGCCATTGTCGTGGAAATGGCTACGGCAGTCGCTGCTACTGGCAGCGATTGATTGTAATGTGAGGAAGAGCTGGCGGCCTTTTGCGGGGCGACATGGGGGCCGATGCACATGGTTTACCCAGGTTCGCCCCCCCGGAGGGTAAAGACCTACTCCTGCTTGATTGGATTAATGGAGAGCGAGTTACAAGGGTGGCGAGCTCGGCGTCTAAGCAACGAGTCGCTTGAGGGGGTGTATGATGGAACGTAAGTCCTAAGGATACCCTAGGGAGGTTCATATAGGAGTCACCTCGCTAGGGTTTACAAGTTACTACCGAGCCAAATATGGACTCGGAGGCTTTTGACCTAATCCGACTGGCCTTCAAGTACGCTTTTGGGCCTTCAGTCTCCATTCGCCAGGCTTTTCCTTCAATCGCACTCCAGACGTCGTCCTTTAGGCCCACGCACAGGCCCTTCGGCCCAATCGGAACGTCCTGTTGGCCATACCCCCTTCGGTATATCCCCATCACTCTTTATTGTTGCTAACATCCTTCCTACAGGTTCTACCCATTTACTAGGTTTACCAACCTAAGGTCAAAGCATATGCTCTGATACCAGCTGCGGTGACCCAGCATACCAGTGCATCATGTAGTACACTACAGTCGTTGACATAACACCAATGAACCACCGTTCACTAGTATTACATCCCCTAGAGTGGTACACCAGAAACACAGCAGGTCCAAGACATGACTAAATATTACAACTTGACTCGTTAAAAAAGATCCAAAGAACAATCTAGGTTAAAGAGAAAGAAAGAAACTTCTTACAAAGAAGAAATAGACATAATAACTCAGAACTATCTGGCTACTAAGACTAACATTTAAGCTATCTGGCTTGCAATTGCTACTAATGCAATGCTCTACCGAAGTAGGTTTTATGGCTAGAGAAC
Source organism: Avena eriantha (assembly GCA_910589775.1). Classification (NCBI taxonomy): domain Eukaryota; kingdom Viridiplantae; phylum Streptophyta; class Magnoliopsida; order Poales; family Poaceae; genus Avena; species Avena eriantha. The sequence continues at coordinate 358,611,837 of OU342743.1, forward strand.
CTACTCCTATCGACTTAAGAACTTTGTATTCACTTCGATTGATGTATATGTTGACTTCATTGACTTTATTGAAGAACTTGAGCTGTCGATGATGGTTTCTTGAGCATAAATTGATTTCAATGTCGTCTTCAATAGCTTAGAATCGAGCAAGGGTTAAGAAGGTACGGTTGAGTATAAGCGTACTCAGCAAGCTCACTAAAAAGAAGTGTATGATGCACTATCTCTACAGCCACAGACCAAAGGTCGTAGGCAATGCAGGTTTTCGTAGACATTTCTTCAAAGGTTGCTTTTATTCTGAAAACTATGTCTGATAGCCTTCACAGGTTCACTAGAACTTTCATTGAATTCCTTTCCTTCTATGTTCGTAGCTCCTTCCTGGAACAGGGAGTAACATGTCATAGTTCTTACACTCTACAGAGGTGTGTTGCTTTACCCATGAGAGACCAAATCCTTGTTGCACAACTGGGCAATCTTTCCCGTCCACACTTCCTATGGTGTGGGGCCTAGTAGATGATCCAAGCCAATCACTGCCCCCTTCGCGACCCCGCATGTCCCCTTGGTGTACGCCATGCCCACATCTTGAATTATGACAATGGTTAGTACAGACCGTCAGATGCTAGAAGTATCATGGGACGTTGAGGGTTCCCACCCATATGCTACATATCCTCTACGAATTACCAAGTAATGCACGCTACAAGGATAACTGCCACGACCTAGCCATCCGGATGCATGTGAGAGGAAGAAGACATGCCTGACTTCTTCGTCCCATTCCAAATCTCATGGTTAACGCGTAATATACAATGCTAGAATCACTGGCGACATTGGTTGTTAAGTCCTAGATATTATGTTCCTTTACCATTGGAACTGTATCAGTAGATTATTACCTCTTGGTAAATAATCCATAATTAAATTATTACGAAAATAGTATTTTCTGACCTTTTTGAAATGCAGGTGATGACAACATTTGAGTTACAAGAATTTGATAGAAATTAATCAAAGGACATGAGCAAGTTGTGAACTTGCCTTTTGACTGCAAGGTAGTGAAGTTGGATACTTCCACTTGACTTGAGCTCTAGTTTCTACAGAAAACAATTATTGCTCGGTAAGGACAATATTTAAAGAAGCAATATGCAATGCATAGTAATGTCATGCAATGATTTATTTTCTTTCTTCTTTGTGTTTTCTACTTACCTTGTAAAGGTTTTAAGTTTCTTTTAATTAATAAAAGAAAAGCATTATTTAAGAAATCATTAAATTCATATTATTTTGATAGTTAGCATTTTTATAATAATTAGTACTATTCTAAGAGGTTAAAAATGAATTTATTTAATTTTTTACTCTTTTAAATGTTTAATTAAAATTCCTTTAAGGAAATAAAACTTTATTATTAGTACACTTGATTTACTTTTCAAAAATACAAACTAGTATTTTTCTATGATAATACTTTCCTTTGGAATCTTAAAAATGAATTTTATTCAATTTTAAGTGTTTTATATATTTTTATAAAATTCCAGAAGGAATAGATATAATTTTAATAATAGATCTATATTTAATTAGTAAAATTTACTATCTATTATTTTTATTGGATAGAGGATATTTTTGTGATTTTATAAATATATTCTTTATATTTCTTTAGGATTTTTATTTATTTTTCTAGAGCCTAATTTATCTTAGGGGTATATTTGTAATTAAGTATTTTATAAAAGTCCTTTTAAAACTTGCGTCTGGCCCTCTAGGCTGGCCCGACCCGACCTGACCCGCTGGGTTGGGTTTAACCAACCTAGGGTTACTAGACCACCCCCACCGGCCTAGTACCACTTACTCGCTCACTCTCCTCTCTCTTCTGCCTCGCTCGACATTCTCTCTGGCCGCTCGATGCCGCCGCGGTTGATCCCGGCCTCTTCAGGCCACCGTACCTATTTCCTCAGTGCAATACGATGCGGATGACGCTGCTGCTCGACGCTGTCCGACGCGATCTGGCACTGGCGCTCTCTGCTGGCCGTGCCGACCCTCACCTCATGGCTAGGGTTAGGGTTCCGTCGTGCTCTAGCACCCCCTTGCTGACGCTATGGTGCTCCCTCGCTGACGCTATGGTTTTCGTGGCGCCGCTTTTCTATGGCCGCCATCGCCGTGTGCAGGCGCGGGTTGCAGCGCCCCCCCTTGGGTGCTTCCCGTGTTGCCGTGTGCTGCCTCGACTCCGGCCTCTGCTTCCTCTTATGTATACTCGCGAGGACCTCGAGTAAGTTATTCTACTTCTCTTTCTATGCTCTACCTTGCCTCTATTCCATGCTATGTGGTCACCTGTGATGGATTTCCCCATTTAGGGTTCATCCCTAAATTTCTAGGGTTCATACCCACTACAATGGTGGTTTAGCATAGCTCTAGGGTTAATATTGCCTATGCCAATCCTAGATGTTGATCTATTGTTAGTGAAATGACAATCTCTATTGAGCATGCTTGTTATTCTGTTCTCTTATCACAGAACACTCTGCGAAGCATACTTTTGTGACCTTGTTCTCTGCCATAAAACTTTCTGTAATAGCATGCTTTGTTTAAATGTGGATACCTAACTCATGTGGTTGTGGGTTTGTTCCTATGAAGTTGAGTTGAGATACTCTTTGTACTGATGTTTGGTTATTGGCTTGCTTGTGAAGCACTGATGTGTTCAGTCTCACGATTTAATCCTGTTACTATGTAAATCTAGTGCTAGTCTCTTCTCTGTGATTACTAAGAATTTGATTTATAAAAATATGATTCCTATATACTTATAGGAAAGTGATTATATTTAGCGGTTTCTGTACAGTGTGGCCTAGAGGTAGACAATGTTGATCTTTACTATCTTTTCTAAAAGAAATGTTTGTTTATGATTCCTAAATCATTTTGGAAGATGATTATTTATGTTGGAAAATGATATGCTTTGAGTTTGAACTCAAGCAAACATGAACCTGCTAGGTACAGAGGTGCTACCCTTCTGGGAATGTGCCATATACCAGCAGTTGTGATGAGTATCTATCTAATTAAAACTAGATTCTGGGTCAATGATGCTGGTCTGAGACCTTGCCTATGCAAGAACACATGCATCAATTGGCTGTTTATTATCTATTGTGCAATATGCATATTTATCATATGTTTGCAAGCAAATGAATGTATAGGAAAATGATCAGATCTTAAGGTTGGGATATGCCCTTGTAGCCTAGTATTGATGTTGCCTATTTTTGTTGCTTATGGTAGCCATGGATGCGTTGTGGCTTCCTCTTGACCTGGTCTTACTCCTCCTGTTGATGTTGTTCCTGTGTGGCCTTGTTGTCCACCTAGAACATCCCCCTCCTCAAGTCACCATCTTGGCTAGTGATCTCCTGGGTTTTCTGTGGTGGAAAGTGATGTGATTTCAAGATCTTGTGCTATTCTTGGCTGTGTTGATGACAAACTATGGCTGTGCTGTCTTGTGAAGTGGATAGCAAAGCTGGCTTTGCTCTATACAACTGTAACTTAAATTTTCCCTTTGCTCTCTATGCTGCCACGTCAATGCATGCATTTAGGTGTGTAAGCTGCTTCACTATTTGCTTTGGCTATGGATGAGATCAAGTAACTATAATTTAAACTTTCCCCATCCTTTTACTATTACCAATTCTGGTGAAACTTGCCCCTTTAGCCTGTGATGTTGTTCTAAGGCTTCGTTGTTTAAAAGAACAGATTCTCCACTTGATGGTCTTTGTCCCTTCTTTAATTTAACTTGCTCAATGAGGATTGGCAAACAATGCACTTCACTGTTTGAAACTGAGAGAAATCTAACACTAACCCACTCTTTGTTTTATTTCTATTTCACTCTTATTTGTATGTACAAGACCAAGTGATCAGAAGAATAGTTTAGGATTAGTTTATGATTTTTCCTTTATTTACCTTTTGTAATACAAATTTCTACTTTTTTCAAAGATCAATGTAATTTATATTCATTATTTAATAAAGCTTTTTATTTCCTTGGGAATATCTCTGTAATGTATTTACTTCAAATATAGTTGTATTTATTTAATACTTATGGAATAAAGGAAAGAATTAAGAAGTACTATTTAAGTTGTACTAATATATTGTTATTAATTTCCCTTATTGTTTGATAACAATTTTATATTCAAATAATAATAATAACTAATTCTTTTTGGAAATTAGATAAATGCTAATTACCTCTAATGTTCTAACCTTATTCAATTGTTTCAAAATTTTAACTATGAAACCCACTTTATTCACTCAAAACATTATTATCCCTAAGGATTAAATGTTAAAGATTGATTTTTATCTAGGTAGTTATAGTTGATATTCCAACCAGAGTGGAATGTTATATAGCCTCATACTGTGATATAGATTAAATATTTCTCCAGAATACTTTTCCTCAACATCTCTAAGTTTGGGTTCTAGTTAAGGAAATTCATTTTCTAAATATACTTGATTTAAATTTCTCCTTTGCGTCAATAAGATTTCTTTCGTCAAATGATCTAGTCATCTGGGTCCACCATAGCCATCAACATATGATGACATGATCATGTCCCTTCTACAATATTCCTTCATTCTGCTCCTAGTACATTAGCCTTGTATCCGTTTTTAAGGCTTGCAAGGTTTCCATTCTCTTTATATAACCTATGATATCAACTCCTAGAATGGGTAGGGTACTACTCCTCTCAATACAAGTTTGTTCTTGTTATAAGCTTTATTAAGCTACTTTGCTTTCAACTACTCCATACAATTAGTATCACTTACTTTATCATACCGCATCTTGATTCCTCATGACAAAACTAGATGATTCAACTTACTAAGATTTAGCCTAATTGATATACTCACAATACTTCTTCATCAACTAGTCACCTATCCTCAAGAGCCTTGAGAATAATGACCAACATCCTTTGATCATACAAAGCTTAGGATTCTAATTGTCTGATTAGGATCTATACTCAACTAAGTAGCAGGCTTGTACTAATCCCTCTATAGGATTTATCTTGTTTAAAGAAACTGACTTTAGGTTTATACCTACTTGGCTTAACAAGGTTATTACTTGATACTCTAACACTACTAGCTTTCTTATAGCTTTTCAAGTATTAGTTAACTCTTAGTTTTAGATACTTATTCTAGTTACTCATGAGTGAGTTAACTCCTCCAACATCCAATGGTTTGATCATCACTGAGGAATCTCATTCCATTGATGATGGCACACTCTAGCACAATTAGTTTCTTCTTCTTACTAATTTACTTAAGGTCTTTGGAACGCCAATATAATAGGTCAAAGCTAAGAGTCAATAAGTTCTAGGTCAGGAATTGATCACTTAATACCGATGATCAATTGACACTAGGCCTTAACTACTTAGGAATGTCATATGTTTATGACAACAAGGGCATGTACTGAATGGTCTTGGCTTGACTTCTATTCTCTCTCTATTATATTAGAGTTAATATTTAAGAACTACCATGATGCTCATGGTGGAAATAACTATGGAAAGCAAGTGTATCAAGATTTAGTTATAGGGTATCTTTGCTTAAGTTATATATTTAATTTGGTATTCAGGATTTGTTGTAGATAATATCTTGATATCATCTTTAGAATATTAAGTATTCATCGTTAAGTTATTATATGGAATACCATGTCCTGATCTCTAGAAGATCTAGTACTCCTTAATGAGTAATGTGTTGTGACTTAGTTTTATTAAAATTGATCTACCCTTAGATCAAATTATATTACCCAAATATATGGTTTTAGAAAAGGTCATATTGAAACTTATCGCTGTCAACTTGATAACATACTTCAGTTCCACCAAGTTAAGAGAAGATTCAATCTCTTTGGCAAGTTTTATTTAAAAGCGCGAAAATTATCCAGATTTTCTATGCATGAATGCAATGCACACACCTCAGTTCAGCTTATTTCTAAGTTCTAATGCTGGAGTGTTACAACAAGAGGCTTACTAGGGACTCTTCTATGTTTACAAGTGTTTCCTATTAATACAATTATAGCATGGGATGTAAACTTTTATCATAAACACAAAGATATAATAATAACCACTTTATTATTGCCTCTTTGGCATATCTCCAACATTTTCTAGCAACATGCCTACTCTAGTGTTCACACTTCATTTCACATCAATGCAATCCATATGTAGAATTTTAAACATGATTTATTATAAACATTCAATGTTGAAAGCATGTGCCATGCCGGCATGATTTAGCCAACATCAACTAATAAGATGTAAAGCACAAAAAATTCCATAGTGGTATCACCCCAAACCTTACTTTCTTATGAGCTTTAAAATACATGAAAATGGCGTTTTTCTCACCTTGCAAATTATCTTTTTCCACAAGTATGTGGATATGCTTAGTCTAGTTTTAAGGAGCTTGGAACAAGTTTTAGCTTGTGTAGAAAAGGCTTAGCAAAAAGAGATCTAAAGAGTGTGCCATCTAGTTCATAATATCAACATTTATTTTCTCACCTTGCTTATTAATGTTGAACATAAACATGCACAAGCAAAGGATACAACTTAATAGGCATACAACAGATCATGCTTCATATAAAACACTTAAGGACTAGACACGACATGAATTTCATCTTTGGTTTTTATCTCCCCTTTTCTTTTGTTCCATGGCATTCTTTTTCAGTTTTAATATCATTAAGATAGAGTTTATTTTCAGTAGCTAATCATAAGCATTTATAATAATGCTGGTTGTGGTCTTTCTAATGCAAAATAAGTAAAATGACAAAACAGACGCTCCAAGTTTCTATGATAGTTCTATGTTGCTCAAAAAATAAAGCTTAGAGGTTTACAAACCGAGAGTTGAGTTTGTCTATTGGGGTGCCTTGGGCATCCCTTAGATTATGGTTTTCACCATCCTTGAATTTCTCTTGGTGTGATGTTCCTCTATTCCCTGTCAAAAAACTTCAACACAATACCTTTTCTCCCATATCTTTTCTGAGAGGTGACATTAGTGGCACACGAATATAAAATTTTCTGCATATATATCAAAGACATAATTATTTATGAATTCTGCAGCAAGAATATAATGTTCCTACATATCCTTATCATATAATATGACTCATACAAATCATCTTAGGACACTTGGGAATGGTTAAAACAAAACATGGCAGAATCTGTCCAGATTTTTAGCAACGGCAAAACGATTTTTTAGTCCAGTTATACATGTAAAGAATTTTATCCAATTTTTGTGCATACATAGGATTAAAAGTTGTAAATGATCTATGAATATTAGCGCAATCAGATTTACATAAAAAATCAGAAAATTCACGCACTAAAAACCATTATATAGAAATTTGCTACTCCATGTGTTTAGCAACTTTTAAAACATCCAAAATGGGTTCCACTTGGTACTTTATTAAAAATTACATAATTAAAAAGCAAAAATATACTATCTTTCTAAAGAAAGAGTTCAAAACAAAAAACCAAAAGAAAAGTAACCGGGTTGCCTCTCGCAAAGCGCTTTCTTTATAGCCATATAGCTAGGCTTTACTTACTTGGTTTAGGTGATGTGGAACTCCTGGGATAGCTTGTGCTTCTTAGATACCTCCTTCTTCCTTGGAAAGTGTTCCATGCACTTCTTGTGAGTAAATTGAAACTTCACATTTCCTTCTTTTGCATCAATGACTGCAGCTGTGGTTCTCAAGAAAGGTCTACCAAGTATTATAGGACTTGAGGTATTTCTCCCCATGTCAATGACAATAAAATCAATAGGCACAAATGTCATATGTAATTCAACCACAATATCTTTAACTTTTCCTAGAGCATGTTTAGTTGAATCATCAGCAAGTAAAATATCTATTTAGCATTTTTCCATAGGTTTCAATTCAAGTAAGTCATATAGATCTTTAGATAAAACTGAGAAACTAGATCCTAAATCTAGAATAGCATGATGTGTCTCTTCTACAATAGCGATTAATACCTTGGGGATCCATACATCCCTAAGCTTAGGTGGTCTCATATCTTCTCTATTGTATCTTTCAATCTTTTCCTTTATAACATAATTTTCTAGGTAGGAACCAAATCCTTCTTGATGACCATTAAAGGATGGATCATTAGAAAACTTTTGCAACAAATTAATGAGTTCATGCAAGCTACATTTATCAAGATCAAGTAGACGTTCTTTTGTTTCACTTAACATTTTAACTGCCTCTACTTGTTTAATATTTGTTGGTTCTTTATTATTTTCAATCACAATAGTTTCTTCCCTTTTTCTTTTTAATAATTCTAAATTTTTGTCCCCAAAGATTATGCTAGAATCTTTTAAGACTTCCACTTTTACCTTATTTTCACCACGAGCTCTCCTAAGGGAAAAATTGGGGTTGAGTTCACTTAAGCTCTTGTTGATACTAGTTTCTACTAGAATTCCATCTAACAACGTAAATGCTTCATGGGGATTTAGATATAAAAAAGATTTTTCGATTTCGTTATCTAGAGATTGCTTAGATTCATGTCTAAGACCTTCATAAAAACTTCTTGCAAGCAACCAATCCCTCAACCCATGTTCTACTTTATGTGTGAGTTGTTTAAACCTTACCCAAGCACTAGTGAGAGGTTCATTTTCATATTGCTTAAAATCACATATCATTTCTTTCCAATGAAGGGTCTTTTTACCAAATTTTTCTAGAAAGAACACTTTCATATTGTACCATGTTTGTAAATCTCTTTTAGGTCCATCATAATACCATCTTTTAGCTATTCCTCTTAAGGAGTGCAAAAATGCTTTTACTTTCACTATTCTAGGATCAATGTTTGGCCCCCCTAGAGTTTTGCATGAATCGTCAAAGATTTTAAGATGCCAATGATCACCTGCTACATTTCCATTAGAAAAACAATTACAGACTATGGCCCCTAACACCTCAGAATCAATGTTGCAATCAAACTTGTTTGCGAATAGACTTGTTCCAAACTTAATTCTTTTATTTTTCCTAGTCATGTTCAATAAAAGGTTTAAGTAAATTTTTATGTGTTTTTGTGTTTTTAAGGAAAAACTAAAAAAAGACTAAAAACAAGACAAAATAAAAATACTTTAAAAATCTAAAAGGAGAGGAAAAGGCTCACAGTGGTGCAACCTCCCCAAGCTTGGGTTGTTCCACAATTTGATGAAGATGACAATGCCAGAAAATAAGCAGTTGTTGTGAGAGTTACCTTGCTCTTCAAACTTTCTCTTCAAACTGGATGATGATGCAGTTGTGATATACCTTTGCCAATTCCCAAGCAATGATGCTAGAATATAGTCTGACAGTTGCGGTGGAAGTTGGCTTGTTCTTCAGCACACAATATCCACGATGATGTATCCTTCTTCCAATTCATCAGTAACAGTGCCAGAAAATAGTCTTGATGGCAGCAAAGGCTGCAACTTTTGGTTGGGACTCCAAGCGCAGAGTGTTGCAGCAAGCGTCTTTTCCCCACAAGGGTGACTCGAGGATTTGTATCCAACTCTTGGGGAATTGATTACGGAAGGATGTTCGTCTTTTCCTCTTCAAGCAAACCGTAAAGTAAAATAATTTGTCTTGTGTCCGCAACTCCACCAAGTGGTTGTCAAGCACAAGGTTTCGTATTAGTAATACAAAATAAAATATAGAACAAACTAAAGTAAAGAAAGTAAATAATGTAAAGTAATGCAAACTAGATGATATGGAAGATAGTAAAGCTGTTTTTGGTTTTTTATAAGTGATTGCAAGTAGAGAAAGTATTTTTATATTTACGAAATAATAAATTGTAGCAAATATAAAGGATAGTAGATGCAAAGGAAAGGTGTTTCTTATGATAAAAATTGGACCAGGGTTCATGGGTTCACTTGTGTACTCTCTTTTCAGGTTGCGGTGATCACAAAACAATTCATCAATGATAAAGATTCATGGAAATTCTATACGGGCTTGATAATAGGAATTAATATGGGCATCACATCTAATATTAAGATGGAATACATCTCTGTCTTATACTCCCCAAGAAGGGAAATCTCCATGCAATCTTGATTTAAGAATATATCAGAGTATAGCTTTAAGCAATATTATATGATGTTTGAAATACAAAATATGCTACCTTGATCTAGTCAAGATTATCACACCATCACATGATAACTATAGAACCTGATTTCACTGTACCCCTAGTGAGGCAACAAAATAAAGGTAAAAACCAGAGTAGATTCCAATCTCAAATAGTTCTTGCATAAACGTTGGATCAAAATAAGCAATGAAGAACAGGGTGCATGATATGCATCTATTAAAACATCTTACACAAAATAGATTCCAATCTCAAATATCAAATCATAGAACAAAGATCCACCACATAGGAATTACAAATATGACCATAATCATGTTGGGCAGCTCATATGGTCCTAGATCTATGAAGAATAAGCGAGAAATAGATCAAGATACTGCCTCAAACCCATAGAATGGAGGTGGAATACTCCCTCTTCATCATGGTGATGAAGCTGGAGATGTTGGAGAGGGTGGAGATCTCCCCGGAGGTGGCTCTGGTGGAGTTTCCCCCTCCAATCTTTGTTCGATCTAACTCTGTTTGGTGGTGTTTTCGTCTCTAGCGGCTCTCTCCCTGAGGACGCCCCAGGGTGTCCTTATATAGGGGTTTTTAGGTGAAGGAACTTCGTGGGTGAAAGAATCAAGGCGATCAGACCGTCGAGGAGGGAAAGAGCATGGGTGGCACGTCCACCAGGCCTAGGCGCGCCTCCTGGGATCTTTTGGCCCTCCTATCCCTCCTGGTGAGATTCCAGTGCTCTAGAAGCTTCTCATGGATAAATATTAGCATTCCGAAAAGTACAAGTCCATTTGACTTTGTTTAGGCCCTGAAACATCAAAAACATTGAAAACAGGGTTTTTCTGTCCTGCAGGGTTATAACCAAAATAAAGGGGATCACTGGTAATCCCAAAAAATAAATATAAAATAATGATATAACATTATATACGATGCAAATATATGGAAAAACATGTTAACAAACTACAAAGTTCATGTATGCATTTTACGTGCATCACTATTGTATCTCTCTCTCATGATCTCAATTGTATTAGAACTGTATGAGCTGCATAACATGATTACGGTCATATTTGTATTACCTATGTGGTGGATCTTTATATAGTTGATATTTTATATTGCAATTGTTTAGTATTGGAAGTATATGAATAGATGCATATCATGTACCCTGTTCTTGTTTACTTGTTTTGATCAAACTTGTATATGGGAGCGTGTGTGGGGGAACGTTTGCATTAGTTGGAGCAACGAGGGTGATCTTGCGGGTAGGACAGTAAAACTTGCGAATCACTTGGGTGTTTACCTTACTTATTTTCCTCACTATGGATAAATAAAATACCATGCTTAGACTAGATCAAGTATGTTCTTATTGAACTTCATGTCATAGAACTTAATGTTATACTCTGAAATTGTTCTTAATAATAGATTGCTAGGAGAACCCCCTTTCTAGTGGAGTATAAGTGAATTTTTAGTATAATAACATATCTATGTTAGGATGAATTGCTATCTATACTTCAACATGTTGCACCGATATTATGTCAACTAGAGTGTTCTATGTCCACCACAACTAAAAGAGAGAGTGCATAAGCGAAACCATGAACCCTAGTCCATTTTAAACCATAATAAAAGACTATCCAACCCATATACATCACATTTTATTTTCAGTACTAATTAAATCCTAAAATGCAAGAACATTTCTCATACTTGGAAAAACCAACCAAAACCCAAAAACATCATATTCCATTGCATTTGTCACCATTGCATATTTACTTTTACTATTGCATTGTATTTTACTTTTATTGCATTTTATTTCAGTTTTTCTTACATATGCCTTGTGCTTGACAACCACTTGGTGAGGTTGAGGGAACAAAACAATCTACAATTATTTTGTAGGTTGCTTGATAAAGAACAAGATGACCATTCTCTTACACACAGCTCCTCGAGAGTTCGATATTTAAACCCTCGAGTTTCCCTCCTGGGGAAGACTTCCATTTACTACATCACTCTCCACTTAGAGTCTTATACATTAAGGTGCAGCGAGAAGCTCCTAAGACAACAGTCAGGAAGTTTTCTAGCTCGTGCATCAAGGAAGTTTTATGGTGCCGTTGCCGGGGAGCTAGTAAAAGGATAGCTCACAAGAAAGTTCAACTTCATCACCAACTTATGTAAACACCTAAGCTTAGGGAAGTGCACCTACATGAGTATCATCTTATTCTTTTAGATCTACAAAGTAGTTTAATTTTGTTTTGTTATTGTCTTTACTTTCATCTTTACATTTTAGTTTTTACATTTTTAGTTACTTTTTACATTCGGCTTTGCATTTACTTTTTATTTTTCAGTTTTTGTCTTACTTTTGTATTTCAGTTTGTCTTTTTATTTTCAGTTTTTTGTTTCATTAGTTACTTTTTAGTTCAGTAGTGTTAGTTGTAGTATCATTTTACTTTCAGTTTTCATTCAAAAACATAAAACACATAAAAATTAGTATCACTTTACTACTTGCATAATGGGAGAAAGAACTAAATTGCGTGACTACACAAATACACCTAATGATCAATTTATTGCTAAGGCCATTACCACACTGAGATTACAGTAGAGAGATTTGAAGTTAGTCCTAGTTTGCTAATCTTGATAACTAGGGAACAACTTGGAGGTAGTGCAAATGAGGATGCCTCTATGCACCTTCATGACTTTTGTGAAATATGTGACATGCAAAAATTTAAAAATGTTGAAAATGATATCCTCAAACTAAAATTGTTTCCATTCTCACTTAGAGGAAAATCTAAAGCATGGTTACTATTACTACCCACCGCTAGTATAAATTCTTGGGATGATTTAAAAGAAGCATTCATAAAAAATATTATCCTCCCATTAAAATTTTGCAATATAGGAATAACATCTTATCATTTAGGCAAAACGAAAATGAGCATGTAGCTATAGCTTGGGGGAGAATTAAGATAATTCCTAGGACTTGTCCATCACATGGAATCAATGGATGGGCCATCTTGCATTCATTCTATAATGGTTTGAACTATATGTCTAGAAACATACTAGATTCTGCTCCTGGAGGTGCTTTCATGAGTAAGACTATTGTAGAAGAAGCCATACTAGAAGGTATATTCAAAAATTATAGTCAATGGAATACTGAAATAACACCTATTTCTTCCAAGAAAGCCATACTTTATTAGGAATTTTGGTAGTGGTAGTTTTGGTAATAATAATTACAACTCTTACAATAGACCACCATTTTTTCCCAACAAATATGCTAGCAATGGTAATGTTTCTAATGACTTGGAAACACTATTAGATCATTTATATCTACCCAAAAAGAGTTGAACAAAGAATTTATATATAAATTTGAGAAATAAGATGCTTTGTTTGAGAAGGTAGATCAGCACACTAGGGAAGTAACATTATTAAAATAAACTATCATTGCTCAAAAACATGAGGAAACTATAAACTATGTCCAAGATGTAATAGATAGATCTTGGGAAGTTATTAATGAAAGAAAGAGAGTGGAAAACAAAACTCTCATGATTATGAATGAGAAAAAGGTAGAGTAAGTTAAGATTCTTAGTGAGTTTAAGGATCCACTACTTGATCTAGATAAGTGTAGCTTACATGAACTCATTAATGTGCTACAAAAATTTGCTAGTGATCCTTCCATAAATTCTTACCAAGCGGGTTTTGGTTCTTATATAGCTAACCATGTGCTGAAAGAAAATATTTCTAGGTACAATCAAGATGCTATGATACCACCTAAGATTGGGGGGTGTATGGATCCCCAACGTATTAATTACTAATGGAAAAGAAACACACCATGCTATACTTGATCTAGGTTCTAGTGTTTCAGTTTTATCTAAAGATCTATATGAATTGCTAGAGTTACAAAATATAGAAAAATGCTCCATGGACTTACTACTTGCTGATGATACCATTAAACATGCTGTAGGAAAAGTTAGTAATATAATGGTAGATCTTCACATGACTTTCGTTCCCGTTTATTTTATTATCATGGACATGGGGAGTAAAACCTCTAGTCCAATTATTTTGGGAAGACCTTTCCTTCATACTACATGTGTTATTATTGATTCAAAGGAAGGTAATATAAAGTTTCAGTTTCCACATAAGATGTGTATGGAATACTTTCCAAGGAAGAGGGACACTCCAAAAAATCTCCCTCATGAGCTTCACCCCTCTTGAAATTCAAGTAAGTAAGCCTAGTTATATGGCTTTAAAGAAAGCGCTTTGCGGGAGGCAACCCAAATGTTTTTATTTTGATTTTATTTGTGTCCTTGATGTAGCAAGAGACTTTACTTGTTCTTTTAGTTCTGTAGTTTTCAATAAAGTACCAAGTTTTATCCATTTTGGATTGAAAAAAGTTGAACACATATATGGAGATGCAAATTTCTGCATGAGTCTATGTACCGTATGATTTTTCATATTTTTTTGTAAATCTGTTTGAGATCATATTGGAACTATAGTTACAACTTCTCATCCTCTTTATGCTCATGTAATTTCGTGATTTTAGGACATGTCTAAGTAGGGTAATTAATTATATTTTGCTGCCGCTAAAATTCTGGACAGATTCTATCCCATTTTTTATGCATCCTTTGAGCTTTTAAGTTGAATATTTTTGATTGATTTGAGTTCATGAGAAAGCATACAACATTATATATCTATTGGAAATTTCATATATATTTTTTAAGAATTTCTTGCAGCAACCAATGTGTCTTCTGTACCCAATAATGTCACCCCACAGAAAAGACATGGGAGATTTTTCTTTATGTTTTTTCACAGGGATTAGAGGAGTTGCACCAAGAGCAATCCAAGTATGGTGAAAACCATAATCTTGGGGATTCCCAAGGAACCCCACTGGACCAACCACACTCTCGGTTTGCACATGTCTACTTTCTGTTTTTCGAGCAACACATTACTCTCTCTTAAACTTGGAGTGTATTTTATTTGTTTTAGTTTGTTTTGTTTTATTTCTATTTGAGTAAGACCACCACTTTGATATATATTATGGGATAGATACTAGAGGTTTGGTTTAAGTAAAGTTGGATGCTATTAAAAAGTTGGGATTGGGATATTGAAGTCGATTTAAAAAGATTATAGATAGTTGCATGGTTCATATGCTTTGAATGAGTATCAATTTGCAAATGCATTGTGTCGAGTTATCTTTTATTCATATTTTGATGCTTGCTATTAGTTTACATTGTTTTACATGGACTGATTAGAACTATGGACTCTTATGCATTCATGTAGATGGTCAACTTTCTCCCTCTTGCTAGCCCAAAAATAAAACCAACAAGTTAAAACTTGTTATCCAACTCCTTTGAACCAAGTTTTCCAGAATGTCCACCATACCTACCTATTAGCATAATTGCAATTCCAAGTATGTTTCTCATGTTATAATTATTTATCTAGCTTCCAAATTAAGATGATTATGGTTATGTTTTCTATGAGAAAATTGGTTAGTAAAGCTCTCACAAACTTGATGGCACACTTTTATTTCTTGCACATAATAAACTTGAACCATTGTGACTATCTTATGAAGTTGTGTTCTTGAACAATTATGAGTTGGGAGTTATCATAACCATGATTTCATGGGGCACGTTTTCAACATTGCACTTATTCATATTTAGTTGATATCATGTTCTTTTGTTATGGATGCCTATCATGGTGAAATACGTTGGAAATTTGTGAGCTCATGGAGTTTGTATATGTGTGAGAGAAACATCTGGGCCACTAACCCAAGCCATTCATCATTCATGGTAGAAATTTACATCATCCCATAGTGGGATTCCATGAAGCATCTTCAATAAAAAGCTATGCCAATAGTAAATAAAAAGAATTATTGAGATGCGCATTGTCTGTTTGTCTTGTCATTTTGGTATGGGAAACCTCCCATACCATGGGGCAAGAGGTACCCTGTTTGGCGTTCTCGATGATACATATATACTTACAATGACAAGAACTTGCTTAGGGTCCTAAGTTTAGTAGCATGTGGTGTAGGTACTCGTATTCAAGGGGCATAAGGCATTCAACTTATACTTTGTCAAGCATATAACTCATACTTGCCATCACACTAACCTTAACCACTCAAGATGCTTATGATAGGGACAATGAAGGCTCAAAGCTAATGAATACCATAGTTCACACAAGATCATAAGAGGAAGAGTTTGGAAGCTATATGAAACTTATTCATTATTAATCTCTATGATTCATAATTGAAAATTCATCTGGTCCACTATAGGATGTCCACTTTTATATTCATAATTGAGAAGAAAACTCTATGACCACTATAGGATGTCTTTACTTTACTATTGCTTTTGCATTCATCTGGTCCATATTAGTTTTATCACCTTCATACTTGAGGATGAGTATAGGTTAAGCTTGGGGATGCTGATGCATGTAAAATGCATCCATGAACTTTGTACTTTATTAATTGATATTCCAACATATTTGCATCATATATGGGGTATATTCATGTTTTATAATGATATTTGGGAATAATTCACACTTCCCATATTGTTTCGGAATTAACCCTGCCGAGGTAGAAAACCCCTATTTCAATGTTTTTGACTTTCAGGTATCCAAACGATGTCCAATTGACTCGAAACTTCACAGGACCCAGTATTTATCAGAACAAAGAACATTGGGCCAAAGATCCTTGAGAAAAGAAGACCGAGGAGGAAACGAGCCGAGCACACGCGGTCAGGGGGGCTGGCCGCAACTGGTGTGCTTGTTTTCCCCTCGAGTCTCTGATGTTATCGATTCTTTCTCCCAGGCAAAGGTTCTGACCTAAAACCACATATCAAAAACGTCTCCTGATGATTCTCGAAAAGGAGCACTGTAGAAGAAAGAAACAAGAAACGGCAGGAGGCATAAGATTGGAGGGGGAAAACTCTGGCGGGGTGCTACCAGTGTGATCTCTACCTCCTCCAATGACTCCAACACCTTCACCATGATGAAGGGGGAGTAGTCCACCCCTGGACTATGGGTTTGTGGTAGTAGCTATTGTATCTCTCTCTCGTGATGTTGATTGTATTAGAACCGTATGAGCTCCATAACATGATTACTGTCATATTTGTATTACCTATGTGGTGGATCTTTATATAGTTGATATTTTAGATTGCAATTGTTCAGTATTTGAAGTATATGAATAGATGCATATCATGTACCCCGTTCTTGTTTACTTGTTTTGATCAAAATTGTATATGGGAGCATGTGTGTGGGAACATGTGCATTAGTTGGAGCAGGGGTGATCTTGCGGATTGGACAGTAAAACTTGCAAATCACTTGGGTGTTTACCTTACTTAGTTGCCTCACTAGGGATAAAGAAAATACCATTCTTAGACTAGATCAAGTATGTTCTCATTTTAACTTCATGTCACTCTAAAATTGTTCTCAATACTAGATTTCATGGAGACCCCCTTTCTAGTGGAGTATAAGTGAATTGTTAGTATAATAACATATCTATGTTAGGACATGATACCCATATGAATTGCTATCCATACTTTAACATGTTGCACCAATATTATGTCAACTAGAGTGTCCCGTGTCCACCACAACTTAAAGAGAGAGTGCATAAGCGAAACCATGAACCCCAGTCCATTTTAAACCATAAGAAAACACTATCCAACACATATACATCACTTTTTATTTTCAGTACTAATTAAATCTAAAAATGCAAAAACATTTCTCATACTTGCAAACACCAACCAAAACTCAAAAACATCATATTCCATTGCATTTGTCATAATTGCATATTTACTTTTATTATTGCATTGCATTTTACTTTTATTGCATTTTATTTCAGTTTTTATTACATACACCTTGTGCTTGATAACCACTTGGTGTGGTTGAGGGAACAAAACAATTTATAACTATTTTGTAGGTTGCTTGACGAAGAACAAGACAATCATTCTCTTACACACAACTCCTTGAGAGTTTGATATTTAAACCCTCGAGTTTCCCTGGAGGGAAAGACTTCCATTTACTACATCACTCTCTACTTAGAGTCTCAACTGTTAAGGTGCTGCGAGAGCTCCTATGACAAGTATTAGGAAGTTTTCTAGCAGTCGCATCAAGGGGCTAGCCAGGAACACCCACGTGGAGAACACCTATGATGAGTTCTACAAGATGCTGTTAATACTGGCCGGGTTATACGTGTAGAGCATACCCATTGCCTATTGCCAACGTTTGGCTATGAGTATCCACATACCATCAAGCTGAAGATCTAGAAAGCTTGTAGCTGGGATGTGGACCTGAAGGAGAAAGATGACAAGGTTATCCTTGACGAAGGATGGCTAGATTTTTTCAAAGCACATGACCTAAAGGTAGGATACTTTATGGTATTCAAGAAGTTTGCCACCACATCCTTCAAGGTGATAGTATTTGACCATGATAACTGGGAGAAGGTGATCATATGTGCAGGTTATCACCCATCATTTGTGGAACAATTTACAATATCGTGTGGAACCGTTTGGTCAGGAACGTGTTATGCTGACGTGTGGGGTCGTGCCATGTGGGACTATGTGGGGTCGGTTTATTGGGAACGCGTTATGGGGGACATGGTGTGGGACCATGTCGAGCGCGTTTGGTGGTTACGTGCGCCCTATCGCCTAAATTGGAAGTTTATTTTTTGTTATTTTTATGATTGACCTTTTTAAGAGCGCCTTTTCCACTCTCTCTTGCTAACAGTTCTGTTTTTTCCTAAAAAGGTAGCAAATCTAGAGTAGCTTCTCTCTTCATTCGTTGTTCCTTTTGGCCCTTGTTTTTCCCCAATCTAGTAGCAAATCTAGAGCAGCAAATCTAACCAGCACCATAAATAAATTTAGTAAATAGAGCAGATGTAGATAAAGCAGTTAATATAAGATATATAGTATGATACTTAACCAGGTTGGACAATTAGGCTGCTCAGCAGCATCGGACAAGTTCAACACATACAAGACAAAAGAAGCTGCTTTACAGCAGAAGTATCAGCACAAGATCAGTGGCCCCTCATGGTTTATGCTAGTAGGGCCTCCGCCTCCTCCCTTTAGCGCCTCCTCCACTTCTTGCTGCCCAGTCCCTTGATCTTGGGCGCCTTGGGCTTGATTGGGGTCATGCGACCCTCCTCGATGGCCATGTTCTGGATGTTGTGGAGGTGAAGACCAAGCACCCGATGCTTGGCTCTGAAGCTGTGGACGTTCACAGACTCACCGCAGGTCCTCATGTCCTCGGCATGCTTCACGAGGGAGTTGAAGTCGGTGGCACGAAGCCTCCTGGTGGTGCAGAAGGGGCACTTGTAGACGTTGCCGACGAAGAAGTTGTCGTACTGGCTGGACTTTAGCCTCCTCAGTACCTGAAGAGTCTTAGTGTCCTTGGACTCGTCGTCACCGCAGATGTCATTGTTATCCTCCTGTTGGAAAAAACAGTAGAGTGCAATAAGGACATGATTGAGATACCTTGATTATCGGGATTGATTATTTGCATAAATTAACCGATTGAGATCCCCTGATTATTCTCGAATCCCCATATCTCAAACAAAATCGAATACTGATCCCAACTACAGATCGGTGCTAGGATAACTAGGGAATCCCTTAACTGCAACTCAGAGGACAAATAAAATAAGATTCAAATAAAACAGGGGGATTCATTGAAATACGATTTAGCATACAACGATGGGAATGGGGGAAGAATAAGGTAAGGGGAGAAAACCCTAGTTACCTCCGACCATGGGTCGGCGATGCTGGTGTCATAGGGATTCTCTGGCCTGATGTAATCATCCTCCTCGTAGGGGTCCCAGCCGAGCAAGATCTTCCTGAGACTGGTGGGGCCCTCCTCACCGGTGGCTATAGCGGAAGCGGGGATGGGGTCTAGACGGGGATGATGTTTGACTTTGATGCCTCGACGGGGGCCTGTACAGGGACGGGGGCCTCCTCGTCGGCGGTCTTGGAGGCGACGATGGCCACCGTGCCATTCTTCTCCATCGCCGGTGCGGTTGGGGTTTTCTTGAGGGTTTGCAGAAGGTCATGGGACAATGGAGACGGCCGCGTGAGTGCGCAAGTGAGTGATGAGTGAGAGTGAGGAGGACTCTATAAAGGAGAAGGGAAGATATGTTTTGTTGCACCACCTTACACTGCGTAACCGCGTACACTACTGCACCATGCACGGCCACACATGTCTGCTACGACCCCGTGCACCGCGACAAACATACCGTGAGTCATGTTTTTTCCCTCATGTCTAACCCTGGTGACTTAGTTGTGCTCGGTTATACCCTCGAGTGTAACACTAGTAGTTTGGTTGTACTTAGTTTTGCTCTCTAGCACTAACACTGCCATGTGCAATATACTCAGTTTTGCCCTCCGGTGACTGGTCAACAGAGAGTCAACGAATGGGTTTTAGCTAGCTAATTGAGTCATTTTATGCACAACAAATTCAAAAAGATCAAAACATAGTGGCATCTACCCAGGGAGTCTTATTATGTGACTTGTATAGAAATCAAGTTTTAACCTAAATCACCACTTTTCAAATCACCTACTATCTATGGAGGTTCATGGCTTTCTACTCAAGCCTCTTCCCAAAACATCCCTCCCCAAAACATAGTTTGTCTGAATGAGACAATAATTGTCAAACTGGTGTATATTTGAACTGTAAATAGTTTGATGTATGCCAAGATGTATTTTATTATATAAAAGAAGCATTTTTACATTTTTTAAATCTCTTTCTATTTTCTATTTGAATCCCTTTGTCAGCTTTGCCCTTGGTTTTTAAGTTGTACCTAGTTTTGCCCTTGGTTTTTAAGTTCTACTCACTTTTCCCCTCTCTCTTAGTCACAAACTCTCACACCTGTGCTCATCTTGGCTGCTACACTCTGATTGGTTGAGACAGTTGTCACACGGATCGTGCCCACCAACTGTGATCCTCTGTGATCTAGTGGACATGATAATCCCTATATCTGTCGGGGGCACCCCTCTATCCATGCAAAATAATGAGTTTTCCACCGGTACTTTAACTCCATAAAGAAATGATTTTGAATATAATTTGAAGGGAAAGTGTTCAAAGTTGTATAATTTTCATATATGCAAGTTTGTGCATTACATTCCACTCTATGAAAATGATAATCTCTCAAGATTTTCTTAGAACAACATTATCATGTATTAAGTGCGATTTCAAAGAGTTAAAATGTGTATAATTTTTGTATATGCAAGTTTATGCATTACATTCCACTCTATGAAAATGGGGGAGAAAATGATAATCTCTCAAAACTTTGTTAGCACATCATTATCACGTATTAAGTGCGATTTCACAGTGTTCAAAGGTTTATAATTTTCGTATACACAAGTTTATGCATTATATTCACTCCATGGAAATGCTAAATGATCAGGATTTTATTAGCACAACATTATCATGTCCTAACTGCGATTTCAAAGGGTTCAAAGGTGTATAATTTTTGTATATGCAAGTTTATGCATTACATTTCACTATATGAAAATGATAATCTCTCAAGATTTTGTTAGCACATCATTATCACGTATTAAGTGCGATTTCACAGTGATCAAAGGTGTATAATTTTCGTATATCCAAGTTTATGCATAATATTTCACTCCATGAAAATGACAAACTCTCAAGATTTTCTTTGCACAACATTATCATGTCCTAAGT
Source organism: Avena eriantha (assembly GCA_910589775.1). Lineage (NCBI taxonomy): Eukaryota > Viridiplantae > Streptophyta > Magnoliopsida > Poales > Poaceae > Avena > Avena eriantha. The sequence continues at coordinate 358,633,481 of OU342743.1, forward strand.
GCGATTTCACAGTGTTCGAAGGTGTATAATTTTCGTATATGCACGAGGCATAAAGATTTTAGTTTAGGGATCACTTTTCACGCTCTAAAAATGGTAAACTCTCAAGATTTTCCAAGGACAACATTATCATGTCCAAATTGTAATTTTAAAGTGTTCAAGAGTGTTGTCAGTTATAAACAATATTTTACATTAAAAGTTGTATAATTTTTGTAATTTGAAAGTGTTCAAGAGTTGTGTCATTCTCTTATTTCTTATACATCCATCTCCCTAGATCTCAAAGTTTGAATTTCTCCTCATAGATTCACTTGATTGTAGCCAAGACATTAACTCGATAAACTAATTAAATCATTGTAATGGCTCGCCACCCGCATTCTCCACAACAAGCGCGCGCCCAATTGAGCTCGCAAGTTGCGCCAAATGATTGTCCACAACAAGCACATGGTTGCCATTGTCATCCTTCATACAGGTCAACGGGACGACATCATACTGCAGCCAGGATGAACAGGAGGCCGAAGTGAAGCTAGACAAAGGGCCACCGGAGAAGAAGAAGAAGAAAGGGGTGGCAATGGCACAAGCGTGGGCACGAGGCTTGCTCAGGGTCCCATCTTGCAATGCCAACCTGAGTAAGCTATGGGTCTGGTGCTCACGTGGAAAAGCTGTGGGTCCCATGCTGATCTGGATAAGTGGAGAGAGGTGTCAACTACGAGAACCGACTGAACGCGGCCCCACTTGTCAGCATGTAACGGCAAGGGTCCACTATGGGACCCGACATAACACGACCCCACTTGTCAGCACGTAACGGTGAGGGTCTACTATGGGACCCGACTGAACGCGGCCCCACTTGTCAGCACGTAATGGCAAGGCTGACGGATGGCGAGTTTCAGACCGTGTGAGAGTTTTATACAAGGAGATGTGCAAAAGGAAGGAAAAGTTAAGCACTGGGGAAAACTGAGTACATCTAAGCAACCGAGGGCACAAAAATAGAAATTCCTTAAAAAAATGAGATGCCAGGGCACTGACCTTTTATTTTAAGAGAGATAAACATGGACACACAAAATATTTTAAGACTAATACATAAGTTATAGTTACTATAAAAAAATTAATGGTATATTTCAGAAATTCTCTTTGGCGTAGTGGAAGCGCACTCAGTTTACATGTATTGAAGTTTTGAGTTGAAATCTTATGTGCATCCATGTAGTTATTATTAATTTTAGGATTTCATATTTTATTGGAGCAATAAATTGCTTTACGGAGAGGCTGACATCACAAACCACCAGCCTACAATATTTCTTGAGTTTAACGAGCGGGTTTGAAAAAATAACAGTTAAAGTACTTGTACAAAGGAGGCTAGCATGGGGGACCCGCCTACCAGACCATTAATAAGGGGTTAACTCGTCAATGCCCATCATTGATGGACTTAGGTTCGAGGAAGTGGGGAGCACTGGAGGCATCGATTGGCTAGCAAATAAGCACACATGTGACACGAAGTTTTACCCAGGTTTAGGCCTCCTAGAGGACACTACTCCTGCTTGTCTGCTCTTTGATTATGGGGGACTCGAAAGTTACAAGAGTGCGTAGATGCAATCTGGTGAGGTGTATGTAGGGGTGTGCGTATTGGTCCTCGTCGCCGCCCCTGGACTTTATACAGAGAGGCTAGGTCTCACGGTAGCAGGTCGAGTCGGTTATAGATTAGGGTTTCCCTTTAATTTTCTATCTACACTTTGCCATGTCCTTCAAGAAATCAAACTCTAATGGGCCACCCAAATCCTTGCTAGGCTTTCATTGCATCATGGACTCCTTAGGCAGAACCGTATATGCTAATATCAAGTAACTATAAGGTATAACCATGTCAGTAGCCCCTAAGTGTCTAGCCAAATCATAGATTCGGGTGGAGACTATAATTCTTTCGAGTGCATGGGACATAGGCTCATCCGAAGTTCTTTCGGGTGCCATGGTTCGTGTCATAGGGATTGTCGATATGCGTGCCCGATTCATCTGACGGACCAGGATCAGTTAAATGCCTTAGGGAAAAGCAACACTATCTACTCTAATTCGAGTCCCCATACTCGAATTCGGAATAATGCTGGCGTAATTCGACTCTTGCCGCGGAGGCCTTACAGAGTTCGAATTCCAGTGTTTTAGGTGTAGGCACTCGACATGTCCGTCAAGGCTTATTTCATCATGCTAGTAGGCACAGCTTATATCTGGTAGAGCACAGCAGGTGTGTTGCCAGGCCTTTTTCAGGTCTTACCTTCACGTTGTAAACGTGGCATCCAAATTTTTAGTCAGCGCGGAGGTGAGTCCGGTGGCCCAGGAGACATAGTCTCTTTGCAGGTAAAATATAAGGCGGAGTCATCGTTTCGAATGTGGATTTAGTCGTCACACTTTTAATGACTAGGGTTTTTCATAGGGTGCACGGCCAGTGCTCCCTATAGGAGTATCCCCCGAGTGCCTATTTGAGTCATAGACTCGAGTGGGGACTTCAGTTTTTTAGCCGAATATGCTTCTAGTGCTCCCTATGGGAGTAGCCTCCGATTCCATAGTCGAATCGTTGATTCAAAGATGGGCTTCAACTGGTGAAGAGAGTTCTGTGCCTATGAAGTATTCGGGTGCGCGACCAGCACTACTGTTAGGAGTAGCCCCCGAGTGCTTGGTTAACTCGTAGAGTCAAGCAGGGACTAAAGTAGTCTAGGAGATCTTCTGGTAGAGTAGATGATGTCAGTGCTGGCGATTAGATGATCTCATTTTCCCGCCTAAGAAGTATTGACGTGACGTGATGAAGGTGGGGCCCATTTCTGACTGAGACTTGACCAGGCATACATAATCTTCGTTTTAACTACACCACCTCGATTCTCGCGTGTAGTGGGGAAAGTGCGGCGACGATTCACTATTTCCATCGCCACATGTCTGCATTGATTTTTGCCACGCGTCTAGGTGAATCACTATGAGCCATTGTATTGCATCTTTCCTATGGTTAAGTAGGAATTTCGTGCGGTGAATTTTCCAAAAATCCATCTTCTTCCTCCTCGAGCACTGCTGCCATTGCTCTTTGCTGCTGCTCCATCGCCCTTGCTCCCGCTACTGCGCTGGACGGGCCTAGGACTTTTCCAAGCTACTTCTTACAATCCCATCGCCACCGGACAATGGGGAAGAAGAAGGGCACCACCACTGCTGGATCTACTGCCGTTGCTGCGGCCAAGAAGAAGGGCGCCACCGCCACTGGGTCTGGTAGTGCTACTGCAGCCGGGAAGAAGAAGGGTGCTGGAATGCACATCACCAATGGCTCGTGGTGGCGCATCGCCATTACAGATCACTAGCTCCAACAACACCGCCAAGATGGTCTGCTTCTTTCCAATGAAGAAGACTACAAGATGTCTGGCTTGGAGGTAATCCCTAATCCCCTATTGGATTTCAGGTGATGTTCCTTGCTTTTGTCCTTCGGGGCCTTTCTCTTCCCCTCCACAAGTTTGTACAAGGGTTACTCTGCTTGTATGGGCTCCAGCTGCATCAGTTGAACCCAAACTCTATTTTGCACATCGCGTGCTATATCACTCTCTACGAGTGCTAGCTCGAAATCGAGCCACACTTCGGCCTTTTCAAAAAACTCTTCAAGCTAAAGCAGAAATTGGGTTCTAGATCTGTGGTCTACGACATTTGAGACTGTGGCATCCATGTGGACCTGAACGTCCAATACTTCTCCCTCAAGAGCTTCGAGTCCGTCCAGGGATGGAGGGAGAAGTGGTTTTACATCGGTGATCAGAAGGCCAATGGTGAACATTATGGACTTGCTCCTTTTGATCTGAAAGCGGAATTGAAGAGGAGAAGGTCTTGGAAAAATGTGTTGATGCCCGGCGGGGCCGAGGAAGTCGAAGTTTTGTATAAGCGCGTTTATGATCTCAAGAACATTCAAGGAAAGGAGATTGATGGCTTGGACCTCATCTACACGTGTATGTGTCGTTGGGTGCAGCCACTGCAGGCTAGGGCGCACCTAATGTATCTTTGGACTGGCACCGACAACGTCACTCGCGTCTCTCAGGAGAACTTGTCCTTAGGCAAAGTAGACAAAAGGTTCAGGGCACTGACCAAGTTCACCCTCAAGGATAAACTCCCTGGGGATTCAGCCGTGATGCCCTTTCACGTGAGTCACCCCCTCCTGAGGTAACTTCATCATTTGTTCTTCTACTGTGCTTCGTTTTCCCATAGGGCGTTTTGCATTTGTAACCTTCTGCTTTGGCAGGAATGGAAGGTGAACACCGTTCTACCTCCGCAACCTAAAAGGATAATTCCCTCTGAGGCTGTGGAGGAAGATGAATCTGGTACTTTGCCTATCACTGAGGAGCATGAAGCCCCCGAGTGCAGCGAGGGCGCCACTCGCAAGCGCTATCTAAAAATTTGTGTCCCACGGCTTGGATTAATGGTGACACGGCTTGCACTTTGCTTGAAGCACAACCGCCTCGTCATCGTCTGACGATTGTTGTCTCCTAGAGGAGGCGGGAGTCATGGAGTCCAAGAACAAGGGTGTGGCGGAGTTTGTGCCCTCCCCAAAGATAACGGCCAACTCCGGCGCAAATTCTCCGAGTTCTCCCAACATGGGGGAGCACATGGTTCTTTCTCAGACATCAACCCAGAAGGAAACTTCGGAGTCTTTGGATGGCCACGTAAGTATTTGTAAAACTTTGTTACTCGAAGAGTTACTGCTTGGGGTCAAAAATGAGTCGTGATATCTATCCTTCTTCTGTAGCCCTTTCTTCAGGAGTCTATTCACCTTGGCAAATAGATCGCTGACCTAGGCCGGCATCACGCTCGGCTTGATATCGGCAACTGCCAACTGCAAAGTGAGTTTTGTCGATTTGTGTTGTGCTGCTGCACATTTGTTTTGATTGGTCTTGATATATTCTCCTTGTTTTGCAGAGGATAATAATGACTTGCTCCGTTAGGTGAATTCCCTTGAGAAGGGAATCAGCACGGCGGAGACCAAGGGAGATGAGGCACTCACAGCCTATGACTGTCTCAAGCAGGAGTCGAAGCAGCGCGATGAGGAGCTGGTGGCTATTGTCACGAACAGAGAAAAAGAATTCATGGAACAACTTATCTCTGCCACGAAAGCGCTTTCAGGTATGCTACTATTGCAGTTTATGTGCCATTGAAGCTTTTATTTCTTCACTTGTTTGGCCTCTGATGGTTTTACGTGGATCTACTACAGACGCTTATGGGGTGAGTTTTGACCCCTAGGCTCTTGCTCTCGAGGATGCATTGTCCGGCGCCGTGGCTGCAGTTGAAGACTGCAACGTCTCCGTCCAGGACTCACTCTAAAAGGCCAAGGGTGTTCTTGGGAGTCTTCGAGAGGAGATGGTCCCCAAGGACGAACTTATTGAAGACCTGGATTCCTTCACCGAATGTGTCCCTACGGACTTCAAGAATGCCCAGAAAGGGCTTGGTTCCTACCTGGGTCTAGTGATGTCACAAGTCCATGGTGTTGACCTAAACGCCAGTAAGGTCTCCTCGAAGATACCGGTGGCCGCAGATGAACAACAGGTAGTTTTCGCTCCTTTTGCCAATCACTATCCAAAATATGGGCCTCGGCTCATGGAGACAGTTGCGAGGTACTCGGAGGGAAGTAAGCGTATGAAGGTGGCGAAGGCCACGACCTCGGGGGCCACCGCAGCGAGGGCTTCAGCGTAAGATGCCACCGCAGCGAAGGCCACATCGTCGGAGGCCGCCACAGAGTCGAAGAGGCCTACATGTGCTGAAGTGTAGGCGTAGCCATCCTCATTGCCTCCTTTTGTAGCTACATGAAGCGTTGTAGCCATGTCTTGAGACCGCTTTTGTGGGGGTTCCCCTGTGAAAACTTGGATGTAATTATTAATGTATAAATTATCTTTGTTCTTGCATCATTCGACCTTGTGCACCATGTCTCTTATGCTTTCGACCCTTTGCTTGGTTAGGGTCTTTTGAGTGATTCGCACGATGTGCCTTCCACTGATGCGCCCCGTGAATCTTCCCCTGGCGAACTCGTGGCACAACCACGTTCAAAGGTGGAGGAGATGTCACTATTGTCTCGACTACTGCGACCGTGTGAAGCACTTAGAGCGAGAGGCACCGGTCATCCGTGGAATTGCTGACGTCTGGAAGTTTAAGACAGAGCAGGTTTTGGAACAGGAAGCCTATCTTATTCGCGAGGTGGCCCAAATCAGTGAACAATTGCAATGTTAGTGTTGCTTCGAATTTGTTGTCGTGGTATGCTTGTGTTGCTTTATTAAGTTGGTTGATGCCTTTATGTTGCTGTCTTTCGCTGTTGTCAATCTCATTCCGTAGGAAGAGATGGATCCCATCAGCGTTTGACTCGGCTATTTGACTTAGGATCAGCTGGAAGCTGGTGGAATATTTTGGATAGATCGGGATCGTGCAGTCGCTTTGGTGACGTTGTAGGATCGCGTGTCACAAGTGCTGTATTTTTTTGAAGAAAGCGTAGTCATGCCTGAAGTGTATTTTCCAGGCGATGTTTCCATTGGATGCCGCACCCTTGAGCTTGTTGGCTCTGATGCGGAAGTTTCAGAGCTCCGATGCAGTACGCGAGTGCATGCGTCAACAGCTCATTGCGGGTGCTAAGGTTGCGTTGGCGCTTGTGCGCATGCAGTGACCTGATGAGGATCTGGATGCTATTGTCGCAGGACCGCCGCCTCCTTCGGCAGGGATGACATGGATTATGGTGCCTCATTATCGAGTTGTTGATCATCCAGCAGAAGACATTGTTAACTTGTTCGACGAGCGCACTAATGTTCTCCTGTCATGTTAGTATGATAGTTGTTTGATCTGCACAGGATGTATAGGTGCTGTAAAACTTTGTATAATCGTTTTAACTGAGTGTTGATACCCATTTTTGTATGTATAGCTGTTAGCTTAGTTGTTTCACGAGTGCGATATTGTATGTAATGCCTTTTCATTAGCTCGATGCTTGTGCATCTCATCTCCTTGCCAGCCTACTAGTTGCGTTGCAACCGGGTTGGTTTTACCAAGGGTTCGATTAGCAATGTGGTCAGCTACTCAGCCCCCGAGTGTAGAAATAGCAATGGAAGTAAATGAAAACAAAACACAAAGTTGGAGGCACTTAGCTTTATTTATTTGTAGAGTATCAGGAGGTACAATGTTTGGCTAAGTAGCCGAGATGAGTAGCCTTATTGTGAAAGTAAAAACATCTAGGGGTAGAAACGTCACAGCTACACGACGTTCCAGGGGTTGGAGTATGCAACTCCGCTTTCTACGCCCTTCAGGCAATAGGCACCACATGGGTTTACTTCGGTAATCATATAGGGTCCCTCCCGAGCTTGAGGTGTCCTTTATTCAGTCGCAGGAGTCCCCCTAGGAGGATGACTCCCGGTGTGATGACCATAGGTGCCTTTGTGTATCTCGAGGAGGATGGCTCTCCCATCACCATTGTAGACGCATTGTTGAAGGACTCCTATGATGCTACACTTGTATAGCTCGTCGTTGATGATGTGAAAGCTTTTGAGCATCGCGCTATGTGTCACGTGTCTGTCGGGTCATCTGGCAGCCTTTTGTTGATCAGGTACATCGTGTACGGCTGAGTCTAGGATGGCTCGATGAGCATGACCTCCATGGGGCCTTCGAGTTCAGGTCCCTGCTCCGCATTACTGGGACCTTCCAGTTCTTCAGGTGGCGCAGCTTTCAAGTCCTTTGACGTGCAGGATGGTCCTTCAGGAGCCTTTGGCTTGATGGAGCATTCGTATATCTGTTCCAGGAATACACCTGGCGGCATCGAAGCATAGGTGGATCCAATGTTGGCCAGCGTGTCAGCCTCTTCGTTGCTTTCATGACCTACATGCCGTAGTTCACAACCATCAAAGTCTCCTTCGAGTGTGTCGTAGAGGTTGCGGTAAGCGATCACGCTCAGAGCATCGCTCTGATTCATGGTTTGGCCCACCACGAGCTTGGAGTCATCGTAGATGACGAGTCGCGATGCGCCACAGGCTTTGGCCATCCACATCCCATGGAGCAGGGCCTCGTATTCAGCTTCGTTGTTGGAGGCGCAGAACTGCATTCGCAGAACATATCTCATCTTGTCACCCTGTGGCGACGTCAGGATGACACCGGCGCCAGCTCCTTCTCAATGTTTGGATCTGTCGAAGTGCATTGTCCATAGGCAGGACATATCTGACGTGTTTGGGAGCTGGTTCTCCATCCAGTGAATGAGGAAGTCTAGGAGAACTTGCGACTTGATTGCCAGTCGCTTATCATATGTAATGTCTTGTGGAGACAGTTCGATTCCCCACAGAGCAACTCGTCCCGTGGCATCGGGGTTGTTGAGGATGTACCCTAGTGGAGCGTCGTTCACCACGACGATGGGGTGCTCCTGAAAGTAGTGGCGCAGTCATCGTGCGGTCATGAAGAAGCCATAAGCTAGCTTCTGATAGTGCAGGTACCACTGTTTTGTTGGCGTGAGCAACTCACTGAAGTAGTATACCAATGACCGCAAGTGCATAGATCGTTTGTAGCTAGTTTCGAAATAAATATATCGATCCCACCGGGAGAAGTAGGCAAAAGACTAAAATGCTTTTAACTAAAACTAAACAAAGTAATTAAGGAATAAATTTAAGATGCAAGAATAGTAGAGTTGTTTTTGGGTTTTTGGTTGAACAAGAAAATTTAGAGTAAAGTAAAACTTAATGCAGAAAGTAAAAATCGTGTGTATGTAAGAACTTAGAACTGCAATAGGGAAAAGGCGTTCTCAGGGAGTGGTGGATATACCGCTAGCAATTTAGACTAAGCAATCAAGATTATTATAACGAATATTCTCATGATATGTATGTATGTGGGAGGAGCTCCATATATGGATAAATAGGCAGCAACCGCTGCTCACATCATCCTTCATAACCACAGCTGACGAATAAACGACATCAATCGTATTATCCCGCTATTAAGGGATTTCTCCCATGGTATGGACATGGCTTAATGAGTTCTCCTTGATTCCCCAAGTTAGTACGTAAAGAATGATAACAGCTTTTTAGTCACAGTAAGTGGTATCATCCCTCTGCCTACCAACAAGTAATCCCCTTCATCGAGTCCCCTTAGGAGGCAAATATTAAGGAGGTGCACAACTACCAACATCAAGATGAAGACAGTTAACACATACACATAATGATGTATAACATAATAATCTCTATCTCATCTCAATCATATTTTAGGGTTTCTCCATCTCCCCAAGAACTAGAGATCTACTAAGACATGGAGGCAATCAACATCATAACAATGGTGATGGAAACAATCATAGATGAATAGTACTTGTATAAATCCACAACGAGTATGGAAATTACAACAAGATATAGATGGATGAGATGGGATGGATGGAGATGGTGATGGTGCACCGGTTGATGAAGATGGAGATCGATGCCTTGGCCTCCCAGATCTGCGTAGGGCGAAGATGGATCCCTTGGGCAAGTTATCCCTCCAGATTCCTTCCGGAGGTGAGGTTTTCGCGATTTCTGGTTGTTCTATATGTCGTCTCTCCAATCTAGGTGCACGAGGTGAAACTATTTGAAGAGGCGGAGGCGACGCCAACTATACGACTGGAACTATACGGCCGGAAAAAGTATTCCAGTCGTATTGCTGGTCATTGAACCGTCTGTATGCCTCATCTGCTTCGGGTTTTCTTCTAGTATTATTGATATTTCCCAAATAAGCGATTTACATTGTTTTTTACTCTTTTTCTCCCCAATACAACTGCTCCAAGAATTGTGTCCATTGGATCCAAAATCTATCCTAATCCTGGTGAAAACAGACATAAAATGTGCATGCGAGCGCCGTAAAATACCAAGATCCTACATTTACAATGCAAAATAATAATATAAAACATGATGGAAATATGCCCTCATCAACTTCCCCAAGCTTAGACTCTTGCTCGTCCCGAGCAATTTTAGCTTAATGGATGTGATCCCCATATTCATGAAGCTGAGTCGATAAAATAAATGTGGTAGTTGCAACATGTTTATCATATATGATACATAGGAATAAGTTCATGAATAGTACCTTACTCAAACCATCCAAATAATATTAGAAGGCTTCCACACCTTAGTGATAAACAGTTCACAAAAGATGAATCTCAACATAATATAAAAGTATCTGGTTCAACCGAATGAGTTAGCGAGGTAGTCCCAAGTGTTATAGGATTAACATATTCACTTGGGATTCAAAATCTCAAAAGTGTCTCTTTGTCATACTACAATATAGTGGTGTATACCTATCTGCTCTTTGCACATTCACTGTTTTTCTTCTTTATTTTCTTGTTTTTTGTTTATACGCTCACACTTTTGTTTAAGTGTTGTGCAAAGGAGCTAGCCATACATTCCACTTCATGTAGGAATTCAAAGTTTTAACAATCTCACTTATCAAATTCCAATTGTATATGAAGCATTTTTATGACTTGAAGATTCTACCTCGACTTGTTCTCACTCTATTTTGATAGCACTTTTATTTTCCTTTGTTCAAGGTTTCTTTTTCAATTTATCTGCATAGATAATTTTCTTTGTAAATCAAACCGTAGACTTACAACATGTTGATCAAATTATCTTTATATGTCCCATTAATACCAATGGTGTGGAAGACTACTATTGTTATCATCAAGTGCAAGTAAAATTGTACTCAAGCTATTCATATATCTAATAAGACAAACACAAACTCAAAATCACTCCATATATAATAATAAACTCAAAATTTCATAAAAGGGATCGACATTTCCTGAAGGGAATTCTAATGATGCAAAATTCATTTCTAGTTTGAACTAATGCTAAACAAAATAGTGATATAAAACTTATAAGATAGATTACAAGGTCTTTAAAGATCTCCCCAAGCTTAGAATCAAATAACTCCTTGTTGGTACCTATTCCTCCTCCTAGGTAGGAAGAGTGTTGCCCTCTTCTTTGGTGTTGCCATCTTTAACTATGCTTGCAAAGCGGATGCTGAGCTCGGCCATGTCGTATTGAAGCTTCAACATTTTCTTCATGAGGAATTTCTTCTCATCTGTCAACTCAAAGATAGTTTTAATCAAGAAATCAACCCTACCATCAATGTCATCGACCCTCTTTTCAAGGTCTTTGCTCATCATCCAGTAGGAGTCAATTCCTTCTCCAATTGTTTCAACACATGCCTTCAAATCTTTTTCCAACTCATAGATCTTGTTGCACCTTCTTAGGTTAAGAGGTGATGGACCAAGATTAGGTTTATGATAGGAGCCTATATTGTGATGATACGGATTTGGGAGATACTCATTCTACCCCGCTCAGCTTGCCTCATCATCTCCATCCGTTGTAGGAACATGTCCTCCCAATTTGGGAGAGGTTTGATCTCCAGGCTGGATGATGACGATGGTCCTTTAGGTTCTACTTCTTCGAGCCTCTTCACGGGTTTCTCTTATTTATTCTTCCAGATCTTGTTGACATGGAAGGGTTGCATGGCTTCGCTGCACGGATGTTGTTAGAGGGGCTTGTTTAGAGATGACGAGGATTTTTTCGAGGCTGAAGGATGTAGCTCTACAAAAACTTAATGAAAAAGGTTAGATGCGATCAGCTTTAAAAGGGGAGGTCAAAAACCCTAGCCACCTTCCATAACGAGAAACTATAAGGGAGTGGCCCATATAGATCCCGCCGTATAGTTATGAACCGACTATAGATTACATCTACGGTGGAACCAACTATACGGCCAGAACTATACGGGTGGGAATTTTTATTCCCTCCGTATAGTTGGTCGTTAAACTCTCTATACTTTGAGTTTTTTTGGAGATGGGTCGATATCTATACGACCGCAACTATACGACTGGAATTTTTATTCCCGCCATATAGTTGGTCGTTAAACAATCAGTACTCAGGAAATAGTTTCGTCAAAGGCATCGATATATATATGGCGGCAACTATACATGCGGAATTTTAATTCCTGAAGTATAGTTGGTCGTTAAACTATCAGTACCTTTCGTGGACGGAAGGGGTGATGTCAAAACAACTATACGACCACAGCTATACGGCCAGAATTTTTGTTCCCTCCGTATAGTTGGTCGTTAAACCTTCTGTGTCCACGAAAAATTTCCTGCTTCTCCAAGGATTCTTTATTAATCTGAAACTTAACTAAACATCAAGTTTTGACAGGAAAATAACAGCTTAAATGTTTGACCAATTTTGGCATTATCAATCTTCCTTCTTCTTTTCTTAGAGTTTCAAAATGTTCCTCTTTTAACACAAGCTCATAAAAACTTTTAAAAGTTACTCAAGCCTTTAGCTTGCATGGGTTGGCTCCCATGAAGCGCTCTTTTATGGTCAATAGCTTGGCCGTAGTGTTGTTTATTTCGTACAGAGTCCATTTTTCTTGAGGCTTCCATCCCTTGCATATTTTTGCTCAATCAAATCTTCTAGGGTTATCACTTCTATGGTGACTGCACTTATATCTTATTTTACTCGATAATGCTTCAAGCGTTGTCCATTTACCACCCATGCAAGAGAGGGTGTCTTTCCCTTGAGCTTCAATGATCCCGATGAATAAACTTCTTCAACTATATAGGGACCTTCCCGCTTCGATCTAAGCTCCCCTGGAAAAAACTTAAGACGAGAATTATAGAGCAACACTTTGTCTCCACATTTAAAGGTCTTATTCTCTATTTTTCTATCATGTCATCTTTTCACTTTTTCCTTAAACAACCTAGCATTTTCATAGGCCTCACTTCTAAACTCATCTAAAGCATGAATATCTAATAGACGCTTTTCTCCTGCAGCTTTAAGATCATAATTTAGGTTCTTCATTGCCCAAAAAGGTTTGTGTTCCAATTCTAAAGGTAAATGGCATGCCTTACCGTACACCATCTTATAAGGTGTCATACCAATCTTTCCTTGATTCTCGAGTATGGTCTTTAATTCTCTATTAGAGAGTTCCAGTTGCCACTTGTTTGAGGATGATATGGTGAAGCAACGCGGTGAGTTACTCCGTATTTGCTGAGGATTTTCCTGAAAGTCCCTTTCATAAAATGAGAACCACTATCAGTGATTAAAAATCTAGGAACTCCAAACCCGGGGAATACGATATCCTTGATCATCTTCATGGAGGTGGCTGCATCTGCATGACTTGTTGGAATAGCTTCAACCCATTTGGTAACATAATCAATAGCAACAAGAATATGAGTATAACCATTTGATTCAATAAAAGGTCCCATGTAATCAATTCCCCACACATCAAAGGGTTCTATTATGAGACTATAATTCATTGCCATTTCCTGTCTCCTACGTATATTACCTCTTCTTTGGCAAGCATCACAATATTCCACATACCTGTGTGCATCCTTGAGCAAGGTGGGCCAATAGAATCCGGATTGAAGTACCTTCGCTATAGTTTCCTTACCTGCATGATGTCCTCCATACGGACTATCATGACAAGCTTTCAATATTGCATTCATTTCATGGTTAGGAGCACACTTTCGAATCACTCCATCAGGTCCGTGATGATATAGATATGGATCATCCCAAAAGTAATATTTAAGATCATTAAAGAATTTCATTCTTTGATTTCTTGTCATAGCATGAGGTATAAATTTTGTTGCAAGATAATTAGCATAATCTGCATACCATGGATCAGCACCTTCAACATTTGCTAAATATTCTCCCAAAAATGATTCATTTATAGGTACGAGGTTAGTAATTATTCCCTCCATCCTAGAGAGATGATTTGCTACCAGATTATCTTTACCCCTCCTATCTACTATTTGTAAATCGTATTATTGTAGTAACAAAACCCACCTAATCAACCTGTAACACCCCGTCAACTCCTGGGCCTGGGGGGTGTCACTCCTGGCAGCTTAATAGGATATCTAGACTGGCCCCACAGACCAACACTAGTCCTTTCTGCGCATTTTTTCCTCACTCGTGCACACCCGGTTACCCACTTCCCGGTCGGCCACCCATCCTAGAATTGCTCTAGGCCAAGCACGCTTAACCATAGAGTTCTTTTCGAATAAGATTCCGGAAAACAAGTTGCAACTTGTTGGTATGAGTATTATATCAATCCTATTAAGCCATGTGCCTGGTCTCACATACACCCACCCTTTAGAAGATCGATGCCCTCATCGATCAAGCACACCCCAGGAACGTTCCCTCTTGGCACACGTCTGTGCGTCTAGTGCCGGTACATGTGCCATGCCGTGTCCACTTCGGGCCACACGCGCCATGCTCCACATGTCCCGCCACTAACCCGCACACACCCGTTTAACCGCGAGGTCGGCTCTGATACCACTTTGTAACACCCCATTCACTCCTGGGCCCGGGGGGTGTCACTCCTGGCAGCTTAATAGGATATCTAGACTGGCCCCACAGACCAACACTAGTCCTTTCTGCGCATTTTGTCCTCACTCGTGCACACCCGGTTACCCACTTCCCGGTCGGTCACCCATCCTAGAATTGCTCTAGGCCAAGCACGCTTAACCATAGAGTTCTTTCCGAATAAGATTCCGGAAAAGAAGTTGCAACTTGTTGGTATGAGTATTCTATCAATCCTATTAAGCCATGTGCATGGTCTCACACAACCCGGGCTTCACATCCTTTTTCACAAGGAGGTGACACAAAGCTTGGTGATCCATATGAATTATTACCTTAGAATTAATGATGTAGGATCTAAATTTGTCACAAGCAAAGATTATAGCTAGGAACACGTTTTCTGTAGTAGCATAATGTTTTTGAATCTTATTAAGAGGTCTACTAGCGTAATAAATAACATTTAAATTCTTTCCATCTCGCTATCCCAACACAGCACCTAAAGCATAGTCACTAGCATCACACATGATTTCGAAAGGTTCATCCGAGTTTGGAGATTGCATGATAGGTGCTGAAACTAATTTATGCTTAAGGTTCTCAAAAGCTGCAATGTAGTCATGATCTAAGTAGAATGGAGTTTCTTTATCAAGAAGGTTGGTGAGAGGCATAGCTATTTTAGCAAAATCTTTTATAAAACACTTATAAAAACCTGCATGTCCCGGAAACATTTTTAAGTTTTTAATGTCCTGAGGTATTGGAAGATTTTCTATAGCATTTATATTAGTTTTATCTATTTATATTCCATTCTCCAAAACTTTATGCCCAAAAACTTTACCTTCTCTTTCCATGAAATGATATTGTTACCAATTCAAAACCAAATTTGAGTTCCTGCATCTCTGCAAGACTTCGGTTAGATTGTAGAGGCGATTATCAAAGGTTGTTCAACAAACAACAAAATCATTTGTTAGAACTTCCATAGTCTTCTCAACAAAATCATCAAATATTTTTAGAACACATTCTTGAAAAGTTGCTGCTGCATTACATAAGCCAATCAGAATTAATCTATAAGCATATGTGCCATAAGGGCAAGTGAAAGTTGTTTTCTCTTGATCTTTCGGGCAATTTTAGAATATCCAGAATAACCATCGAGAAACAGAAATAAGAATTATTATTAAGTCTTTCTAAAATTTTACCCATGAATGGTATAGGTTTATGATTTTTCTGTGTCTCTCGGTTTAGCTTCCTAAAATCAATGCACATACGATATCCTACAACAGGCCTTACAGGAACTAGCTCACCATCCTCATTCATAGCAACATCAAGACCACCTTTGCTTGGTATGCAATGAGCTGGGATAACCCACTTACTATCAGAGATAGGATATATTATGCCAGAATATAATAAGCGTATAACCTCTTTTCTTACTACTTCCTTCATTTTCGGATTAAGTCTTCTTTGCATATCCATTACAGGTTCAGCATCATCAAGCATGGTAATCTTATGTGTTACTATAGATGGATCTAATCCTTTAATATCACTTAGAGTATACCCAAAGGCTTCACGATGCTTAACCAAGACCGAAAGGAGTTTATTTGTTTCATTCTCTAATAAATTTTTGCTAATAATAATAGGACATTTATTTTCATTATCTAAAAACTCACACCTCATATCGTTTGGAAGTTGTTTCAATTCAATTGGTGGAGGTTCTTCATCTCCTTTTCTTACCAATTCTTCATAGTCATGTGGATTTTGCACTTCCAGAACTGAATCAAGGTAATCATCCATGTCTTCTCTCTCCTCATTATTTGATGCTTCCTCCCAATTAATTAGGCTCCTCTCTAATTCATCTTGTGGAGTACTAAAATGAATTGCGGCTAGCTCAGCAATTGTTTTCTCTTCCTTGATATCTTCCACTTCATATGGCCTCTTCTTTAGTTTGGCGAAGTGGAATGTCATTTCCTCTTCTCCAAACATCAGTGAAATAGTCTCCTTCTTATTATCAACTTGAGCTTTGGTTATGGAAGCAAAAGGCCTGCCTAAAAGAATAGGGCAAAAAGAATCTCGAGGCATATCAACAATATGAAAATCCAGGGGTTACATGAGTGATCCAATAAAGACATAGATATTTCTGATTACACCTTCTGGTCTTATATTGGTCCTATTATAAAATTTAATAGTAGTGCCTACCAGTTCCACATCTAAATTATTTAAAAACTGTAGCGAAGTTCCTCATAAAGTGATGAAGGCATAATATTTATAGTGGAAATCGGCTCACAAATTCCGTACAAGAAAGTTTCTCCACAATATATAGGAGTCATAGGTTTAGAAGTTTCGTTACCTCGTACTTTACCTTCGATAAACTCTGTGGTTTTGTGGGCTAGCATAACCACTTCATCATACAATATTCGTGCTTCCATAAGATCCTTTAATATAACATTATTTATATTGGTAGCTTCAGGGTTCTTTTCTGCTTTCTCGGTTTCTTCTTTATTTGTTCTTCCTCCTTTTGCCTTTTCTTGATGATCTCTTGAATAGGTACTGTTGTGACCTCGGATCATTAAAGATCCAAAGTCCCTGTGATTATCATGCTAGTCCCTGGATCATTGGCTAGCACTCACAGTTGATGAAATATCATGTAAAACACAAGTCTTTATTAGATGAATCAAATAATCCAGAGGTTACATTATTACAACAGAAGCAAATATATAAAACTTGGAGTCCCATCAATGCCACAAGCTAGTTGAGTGAAGATGTCACATCCCAAAATTCTCCTAATTTTGGAATGTAAAGTTAATAAAATAACTTGGTTGAAATTTCTCAAAGAAAAGAAACTTTCTGTTATGATTTTCCTTCCTTGAATTCATAAACTTGTATGATATTGGATTAACATGACTATCCAACTTGTTTTCATTTTCTTTTCAACTATTTGATTCTTTAAATATCCAACCATGCTTAGATGATTAAAGAGAGGGAATAAAATGACTTTCCCAATTATGGTGGAGTGATATTCTAATTTCCCTATTTGACCCTTAAAGTCTCTACTTCGATTTATGAAACCATTCTAGATGCTTTTCACCACTTGCTTGAAAAGAGAGAAGATAACATGACATCTTCATTTTCATTGGATGTTAAGAATGTGTTCCTTCATGTTACATGATTGAACTTGTTGTTTGGGGCATTTGTGGCATTGTGTGTTTTGGTTGAGTGGTTAAAATAAAACCCTAAGAAGCTATTTAGAAATATTGCATAGTAGCCATATAAGGCCAAATGCATAAAACCCTATATCCTTTTTGATAATACCTAAGTAGCCATATAGGCAAAAAGGCGTGAATTGAGTTTTAGCTTTAGGATTTGTGTGAATGTTTGCAAAAATGAAAATCATGAAGCATTCCTTTGCATCCATGCAAAATTCCCAAAAATTGAATCCAAATCCTAATATCTAGATCCAATAGTTGATTTGCCCAAATGTTCCTATAAGGAATATATGGACATTTATAAATAAATCATCTCCAAACTAGTGAAAATGTTATAAATATGATCTTATAATGATCTACGGGATTTTAGAAAAAATTAGAAACAAGAATCATGTCATTTGAAGTTCGTATGCAAAAGATATAAAGAAAATACCAAAATAGAAAAAAGAAAAAGAAAAAGAAAAAACGAAATGGACCAATCGGCCGGCCCACCTCAGCCGACCGAACCAGCCAAAGGCACGGGATCGATCCCACCTCCTCTTTAAAAAGCGTGCGAAAATCTGATTTCTAAACCTATCTCTATTTAAACACTTATGACTTTTTATCTACAACTCCGAATTGACTTCCGTTTGTTTCTACTTATTCCCTACTCCAAAATCTATCTTTCCATCATCTTAAAAGCCCAAATAATCTATCGGAGCCACAACTATAACACTTCACCTTCCCGAAATCCCGAATCTACACCCTATCGAATCGTATTTCGCTTCTAAACCTATCTAAACTTTGTCGCCTGCCTTCGGCTTCAACACGAAAGTTGTAGATCTCGTCGAAATATTTCAATTCCGACAAGCCTCACCTCTTTTCATCCACCACAGACGGAGAATTTCGCAACGCAATATTTCAGATCTGATGGCGTAATTCCAAGATCTACTCGCGCTCGTTTCTTGAAATCCAAATTCCTTTGGTGAAAAGGTAGATCTAATCATCCTCCACAACTTTCATGTTCAAAGTTTTTCGATTTGACCTACGGATTTATCTCTCTAACACAGATCTACTTCTAGTCCTTTGTTAGGCAAAATCGGGTCTATTTTGAGCCAACTTCTCTTCTAGCCACCGGATCTCATCCCGACGGTCGAGATTCAATCGTCCCGATCAGTTGCCTCGTCACCGCCATGTCGTTGTCAGGTCAGCATCTAGTCCCAGTCAGCCTGCACGGTCAACCTGTCTAGTCAGCGGAATATTCTCTGGAATATTCCGTTCGAATTTAAAATTGCAGATTATAGATCTAACTTGTAAAATCCATAGAAAATTCATACTATGTCCAAACATCGCAAATAATATACCCCTGGATTCACAAAATTGTATAGAACATGATTCTGGAATAAAATTACAAGTTTACTGTATAGATTACTGGCGAATAATTAATTAGTATTATTGGCCTTTTAAATCATTAAATTCATAGTGAATAATCTACATATCCGAAAAATATGAGTAATATGTCCCTGAGTTCATAATCTTGCGTAGTTTTCAGATCTGTACTTAGTTTTGTTTGTTGTCAGTATGATCTGTTCAAATTTATTAAACTCCATTAAACACTAAATAAATCCTAGAAAAAGATCTATAACTCCGATTAAGATGAATCCAATTCCTCCTGGTCCGTATTAATGTCCTCTATCCAGTAAAACTAATAACCAAATTTAATTAGACAATTAGGATAGAAGTTGCAACAGAGCTACTAAAGCCTTTTTTTTGGTCATCAAGATTTAATAACAAATACCCTATTGCATTAAATGATCTCCTACATGCATCATATGATCTAATACCATTCAAAGAACTAATATTAAATCATCATGCATGCTTGTGTTCATCATTGTTGTGGTTGTTATGTTTGTAATTGTGTTGATTGGAATTGTTTTGTCCTCGCGTTAGATTGTTCAGAGAGTGCGATTGCTGCAGAAGAATTCAATCATCACCCATAAGACAAACATAAGGCAAGTTACACCACTTGTTCATGTTATGTCCCAGTTTTTGACTATGCATGTTTTACTCTTCAAATCTTATAGTATGCATGTGTAGGTTTTTAGTAGCTTTCTTATTACTATTTTTGCAAGTGCGGTTTTGTAGTATGCCATGAGTAGCTTTATACTTAGGATTTTCCGTCCTAATAGGTTCCCCTTGTTTTTGCTATGTATTGCTTGCTATGCTATATATATATCAAATACCGTTGGGAGGGTTCGAAAGACTCAAGAATTTTCTAAGTATCGTAGCTCTCTCGAGCGAACTTTTCTTCTCCAAAACCCCTTCAAAATAAAACTAAGTTTTCTTCTGGGCGAAATGGTTGTCGGGACAACGAGTGAGTTTTGGTGGAGGACGGCCGCCCAGGAATCAAAGAAGTCTGCCATGTTTCAGAATGCAGAAGCTTCCCGTGCAACCACAATACATATGGGCTCTGTCTTGGCTTAGTACTTAGTAGGAAACCTCAGCGGGGTACCAACATTTGGAGGTTCTTGGCACGGTTGGATCCAGCTGGTAGAGGGGCTACTAAGGGAAGGCTTCACCATGGTCTTGTCTGTAAAAGGACTTGATCGTGGATTGTGGGGAAAGTGCACAACCTCTCGAGAGTATTGCAATCTGATCGATCAGCCGAGTTCACGGAAAAGAACATTTTGAGCATCTGAAGGATGGAGCCTCTGAAAGATCTTCCTCTCTCTTTTCAAACAAAAGTTTTTCAAACCCTATGGCGTGCGTAATATCGCTAATAGGTGGGAATTTGGGAACTTGGTGTGTCATATCCAAGTAACTCGGTGCGTAATATCCAAGTGTCACCTGGTGTGTAATATCCAAGTGTTAGGTTGATTGGGCACTTGGTGAGTAATATCCTCGTGTTCCATTTGACCCTATACTATTTATCAAAGTTTACAAAGTAGGGAAAACTTTCTTCCTCTTTTCTTATTACATTGATAAAATTGGCTTTACGCAAATGAACCCCAAAGCCTACTCTAGCCTTGCATGTAGAGTTAGTCTTGTTCTTTCCTTGGTGTAATTTGCCAATACATTCAAAGTATTGACCAACTCGTTTGGCTGCACGTTTTATGTGCAGAATTTGGAGATCGTTGAAAGGTGCGCTAGGATCACGAGTCTTCACTCAACCTGCCTGTGGCATTGATGGGACTCCAAGTTGTATATTTTTTTGCTTCTGTTGTAATAATGTAAACTCTGGATTATTCGATTCATGTAATAAAGACTTGTGTTTTACATGATATTTCATCGACTGTGAGTGCTAGCTAATGATCCAGGGACTAGCAAGTTAATCACAGGGACTTAGGATCTTTATCGATCCGAGTCCACTATAGAAGACCCATGATCCTAGCGCACCTTTCAACGATCTCCATATTTCTGCACATAAAACATGCAGCCAACAAGTTGGGTCAATACTTTGAATGTATTGGCAGATTAAACCAAGGAAAGAATAAGAGTAACTCTACATGCAAGGCTAGGAGTAGGCTTCCTAACATGACAGCTCACAAATCACTACGTCTAATCGTAGTGTAGTCTATCCAAGTTTGGTTCCTAATGGGTCAATCTTCGAGGCTTCGAGTCTTCAAAAGTCTTCGTGCTCTTGATAGTTTTCATGTTCTTCATAATCTTCAATCTTTCAAGGTCTTCCATTAATAACCTTGACTTAAGGCCTTCAAAGTCTTCGGTACTTTATAACATCCCAAAACTTCAATCCAAGCTTATCAAGATCAAATCAACGAAAAATGGGGTTAACAAAAACTTTTCCAAATTTAAAATGAAAGCATTTATATATGTGTGCATTTAAAATAGGAGTTGTTTGAATTGCCATGATTGAGTGATCCAATGCTTGTAAAATGTTTCTTAGATGATTTAAACATCATCTACATCATTCCCAAACTTTTCCTAAAGAAAATCAAATCAAAAAGAATTAAAAAGAAGGAATGGTCATTTTGGTAAAATTAACTCTCATGCCTACTTTGAGTGTTCCTAGCACTCATTTCTTAACAGAAACAATTCTTGATCCTTGTACCCCTTGCTAGTACACATAATGAGGTACCAAGGCCCATAAAAACACTATTTTAATAATTTAAAATGACAGTTTAAAATTGAATCTAATGCATATGCATAGATCACCCCTATTTCAAAACCCATCTATTTGAGCTCCACTTTCAAAACCCTTGCAACCAGAGACTACCTAGCACTAGTGGCGATCACTCAAAAAATTTGAAACCAAAATTCAAAACTTTCTTTCTTGCTCACTGTTTACTATAGAGTTTTGCCCCCATTTGATCCCCATTTACTCCCTCTGTCTCCAAATGATCTAACCAAAGCCTAAACACCCATCCCCTACACCCCTAGAAACAATGCCATGCCAACCCGAGCACCTAGTCGCCGGCCAACCTTGCAACCACCGCAGCAGACCGCCCTCTCTCTCCCTCCATGTATAGGAGGTAGCTAACACCTCACCGCCACCCCCTGTCCCCTGCTCGAGCCCAGCCCTACAGTGGACCACCGAGGATAGCCCGAGCCCAGTGCCACCGCACCATGCCGGTGCCGCCCCCAGAGCGCGCTCTGTCCCTGCTCGCCCAGACCGCCCCTTGGCCGCAGCCCGCACCCGCCGCTCCGCCTCAACCTAGAGAACACCCCAGACATCCCCGTTGGCCGCCCAACGCCTCACAGCCACCGCTCGCCATGGACACCGCCGCCTCTGCCGCGCAGAGAGCCACCTCGCCCAGACCGCGTGCCACCGCCCCTACGGCTGCATTCAATGCCTAGAGCATCGCCAGGGAACCGCACGTCGATCGCCACCCATAGCCATGCCTCTACCCCGTCGTAGCCATGCCGCCACCGTCGCCTGCCCATCCCGCTCGGTCTCACCGTCGGGCCTATAAAAGGAGCCCTCCCCAGCCTCTTCTCTCCACACCATTCCACTCCCCTCACCTCTCTGAACCTCACCCACCTCTAGCTGGAGCAAGGCAAGCTCTGCCTCAGCGGAATTGGAGCCAGAGCAGCCGCGATAGGAGGAGAAGGGCGCCGCTGATTGCGACCACACCAAGCTCCGCCGCCACCGCACCTCGCCTCACCATTGTCTTCCACTTCGTTTGCACGCCTTGCCGACCCCGCTGGAGCCCTGGTATGTCCCCAGCAGACCCCCACCGAGCGGCTAGGGTTCGAGCTCACCGGTGACCTGTTCGTCGTCGACGACAACCCTCAGCCGTAGATCTGCCTTCTAATCCTACGGCCCATAGCACGCGTATCGTTTCGCGTGTTAAGTGACGCTGACAAGTGGGACCCCCTGTCAGCTGAGCCCCGCGCCGCGGAGCGCCACTGGGCCGGCCCAAGTCTTTTCCCACGCTAGCCCATCCATTCAAATCTGGATTTTTTCTTTTTAGTTAAATCTTGTTTATGTCCACTATTTCAAAATTCAGTTCTGAGAGTTTAACAAATATAAATTGCATGAAACTAATTTAGCCTAAAAGGTATTAAGATGATCTATCCAAGCCCGTTGGATTTAATTCAATTAGAGTTATAGATCTCTCCTAATAAAAATAAGAAGACAGAAGCATTTGAAACTTGCAACATTTTTATAAAATCAACCAAGTTAGCTTTTGAGTTGATTCCAACTCTCAAAAATCACATTTCATCATATCTATCTAAATATGGAATAATATTAAGGTTTACATGAAGTGACTTTGGACTAGTACCAAAATAATGCTATATAGGCATTTCTAGTCACTTTAAATCATTAAATAATGAACTTGAACCAAAGTAATGTTGATCCAACCTTTAAATCTCATTCCCACATGTTAGAATATGTGGTGAGGACATGTGTCCACATGATCCCATATTTTAGGTGGTGAATATTAAATCTTAGTTAATTTTTCAATGAGTAGAAATTACTTTTCTAAAATAAAAGAATGAAACTATGGAATTAAACTTGTGATGATAATAGATCATCAAATGTGTTTCTTAGAATGCTACTTAGCTTAGTTAAGTGTTGTTTGGTGATTGTGCACTCCCTATGTATTTATAGACGATAGTACCGACCAAGCTTTCGAGGAGGAGGAGTTCTACCCAGAAGAAGAAGAAGAAAAAACTTCAACCACTACACCAACCAAGGCAAGCTACTATTAGCAAGCTAGCACTATTTTCAGTGCAAGCCACCAATAAAAATGCAAGTTAACACTTGGAAGTTTAGTGTTTAACAGGCTAGGATCAACTATATGGGTTAGCTAAGATGCCTTAGGCATGCCTTGATCACACCCCTTTGACTATTAGTACCCCAAGTCTTAGTTACAAGTTTTATCCCTCTTAGGTTATACAAAGTTATTTACTTGTTTTGAAGGTAGCATAAAAAGTATAAAACTTGACCTCTTTTAGAACCCTTTAGATGTCATTCTATGGCATGAGATTGAACCCATCTTTTCCACCTTAGTGAACACTCTTAACTTAGTAGTTTAGAGTAGATCAAAAACTTGAGTCACTTTAGATGGGAACACTTGGTGAAAATGAATTATGAAAACCTTGGAATGATGAGTCATTCTATTGAGATGTTTTGACATGTGTTGTGAAACAAAAATGGTTGATGATGATGAAAATGTTGAGGCATGAGCTTTAACCCTTTTTATAAAACTGATGGTTGAATTCGGATGCGATACCATTCCAAATTTACTGTACAACCAAATTACCTGAATTGGGTAAGGCTTAGTTGAAAATTTATATGCATTAGTATTAGTTCCCTCATGGGAGAGGGCTGAGCTGAGGTTACCTCTCATGATGTCCACCTATGCAGTGCCCAAGATGACTGATGGTCATGGTTGGGAGGCCATGCTCATAGGAGAGGTGCTTATACTAGGGTGTGTAAAGGGAAGGTTATGTTTGATTATCTGCATACTCAGTATGATGATTCAGGGTTATCCCTGACAGATGTATCGAATATTGTGGTGAAAGTGTACCACCTCTGCAGAGTGTCAAACTATTCGAATAGCTGCGCCCGCGATTATGGACAGTTGGAATGGCCATACTGTTTCGTTGTCAGATGTTTTCTAAATACTTTGAAATGAATGATGAATCTTGACTTGACCACAACAGGGTTGTGTTTATGACAATAGTTTCCCCAACTTAAGTGATTCTAGAGTTTTACCTTATCTTTCTTTTCTTCGGAACTCAGCTTAGGTTTCAAACTTAAATTTATAGTTAACCATAGATTTAGCACTTTAACTTAGATTTATAATACTTGTTAGTGGTAGTTCGCGAGTACTTAAAGAGTACTCATGGCTTTTGTACCTAGCTATTATCATGGCCAGACTATTGAAAGGAGACTATCAAGATGATGGCCAACAGGACGGCTATGATAACTAGGACCATCTGCCATCGTCAGCATTGTCGGTGCCCCTGAAGATGGACCCCACCGCTACGCTTATCTTTTATTTCCGCTGCTTGTTGTATTAAGACTGGATCATGAGATCCTTATTTGTGTAAGACCTTATGTATGGTTTGTAATGGATGATGTACTACGATATCCAATCCGTTATGTCTCGCAAAAATGGTAATCCTAGGATTGCTAGGTATGGCATAACGGGCATCTAGGATTTAAAAATCCGGGTGTTGACATACTTGTTGCTTTTAAGTCTTCAATTCTCGTAGCCTTAGTATTAGAACACCTTCTATGGAGGTCTTCAAGTCCTTGCTTTGAGTGAAACATTGAGAATATCTTCTTTGGAAAGGTGGTCTTGAGAGAGATTTCTTCTTGAAGTGTGCAACGGTCATCTCTAATGTTGAAAAGAAGAGACTTAAGAATTTTAAAACTCCAAAGATAGATGATGCAAAGTATGAGAGTTTTTCTTTTAAAATAACTTTATAAATTTAACACCTAAAGTTTTCCGATGCTAGGATCACAATCTACAGTTAACTTATGCTCTGGTACCATCTGTTGTGACCTCAGATCATTAAAGATCCAAAGTCCCTATGATTAACATGCTAGTCCCTAGATCATTAGCTAGCACTCATAGTCGATGAAATATCATGTAAAACACAAGTCTTTATTACTTGAATCAAATAATCCAGAGGTTACATTATTACAACATAAGCAAATAAATACAACTTGGAGTCCCATCAATGCCACATGCTAGTTGAGTGAAGACCCACGATCCTAGCACACCTTTCAATGATCTCCATATTTCTGCACATGAAACGTGCAGCCAACACGTTGGGTCAATACTTTGAATGTATTGGCAAATTACACCAAGGAAATAATACGAGTAACTCTACATGCAAGGCTAGGAGTAGGCTTTGGGGTTCATTTGCATGAAGCCATTTTTCTCTAAGTAAGAAGAAAATAGGAAGAGTTTTACCCTACTTTGTAAACCTTGTTTAAGTAGTATAGGGTCGAGTGGAACATGAGGATATTACGCACCAAGTGTCCAATCAACCTAACACTTGGATATGACACACCAAGTGAAACTTGGATATTACACACCAAGTTACTTGGATATGACACACCAACTCCCCAAAATCCCACCCATTAGCGATATTACGCACGCCATGGGGTTTTAGAAAACTTTAAGTTTGGAAAAAGGGAGGAAGATCCTTCAGAGGCTCCATCCTTCAGATGCTCAAGTGTTCTTTTCCATGAACTCGGCTAATCGATCAGATTGCAATACTCTCGAGAGTTTGTGCACTTTCCCCACAATCCACGATCAAGTCCTTTTACAGACAAGACCATGGCGAGGCTTTCCCTTTGTAGCCCCTCTACCAGCTAGATCCAACCGTGCCAAGAACCTCCAAATGTAGGTTTCCCGGTGAAGTTTCCTACTAAGTACTAGGCCAATATAGAGCCCATATGTATTGTGGTTGCACTGGAAGCTTCTGAATTCCGAAACATGGCAGACTTCTTTGATTCCTAGGCAGCCGTCCTCCACCAAATTCCACTCGTTGACCCGACAACCATTCCTCCTAGAAGAAAACTTAGTTTTATTTTGAAAGAGGTTTTGAGAGGAAAAGGTTCTCTCGAGAGAGACTTATACTTAGAAATTTTTCAATCTTTCGAACCCCCAATGATACTTTATATATATAGCATAGCAAGCAGTACTTAGCAAAAAAAGGGGTAACCTATTAGGATGGAAAATCGTAAGTATAGAGCTACTCATGGCATTCTACAAAACCACACTTGCAAAATAATACTAAGAAAATCTACCATATAATCCTACACATGCATACTACAGAATTTGAAGATCAAAACATGCATAGTCAAAACTGGGACATAAATATGAACAAGTGGTGTAACTTGCCTTATGTTAATAATATTCTTGATGATTCTATTCCTCCATAGAAATCGCACTCTCTGAACAATTGTAACATCCCAAAACTTTAATCCAAGCTTATCAAGATCCAAATCCTCAAATTTAGGGTTAACAAAAACTTTTCCAAATAAAAAATGAAAGCATTCATGTGTATGTGCATTTAATTTAGAAATTGATTTGAATTGTCATGGTTCTGTGATTCAATTCTTGTAAAATGTTTCTTTGGTAAATTAAACATCATCTAAATCTTTCCCAAGCAAATCCCAAAGAAAATCAAATAAAAAACAATTAAAAAGGAGGAATGGTCATTTTGATCATTTTAATCCACTACACTACTTTGAGTGTTCCTAGCACTCCTTTCTCAACAGAAATAGTTCTGGATCTTTACACCCCTTGCTAGTACACATAATGAGGTACCAAGGCCCACTTTGTGATCTGCAAAAATCATTTAAATGCTAATTTTAAATGACAGTTTAAAATTGAATCTAATTCATATGGGAAGATCCCACTATTTCAAAAACCACTCAAACAAGCTCAATTTTCAAAACCCAAGCACCCACAGAGTCTCAAGCTTATGCCTAGCAAACCCACCAAAAATCATTTCCAAATTCAAAAGTTTCTTGCGGCCATTTAATCAAACACTTGGCAGGCAGGGTTAAACTCTAAACCATAGCTCACTGTTTTGAACAGGGTTTTGCCCCCATTTGATCTCCATTTAATCCTTTGGTCCCCTCATGATCTAACCATACCATTAGCACCCATCCCCCTTGTCCCTAGTGGCAGTGCAAGGCCATGCCGAGCACCAACTCGCCGGCCACACCTTGCCCCGCTGCCACATACCACCACCCCTATGCCCGCATTAAGTTCCTAGAGCACCGCCAGGAGACCGACCGTAAATCGCCACCCTTAGCCATGCCGCTAGCCGCCCGTAGCCATGTCGCCACCGTCGCCTGACCATCCCTCTCGGTCTCGCCATCGAGCCTATAAAAGGAGGGCACCCCCAGCCGTTTGAAGCACACCACTCCACTCCCCTCACCTCACTGACCATTCCCCACCTCTAGCCGGAGCAGCGCGAGCACCTGCTCGCCGGAATTTGGCTGGAGTAGCCCGCATCAGAGGAGGAAGGGGCACCGCTGATTGCGACCACCCCCGGAGCTGCCTCGACCGTCCCAGAGCTCGCCGTCGACCACCAGTCCGTTTGCCCACCTCGCCGTCGTCGCTGGAGCCCTGGTACGTCCCCATTGCACCCCCACCGAGCCTCTAGGGTTTGAGCTCGCCAGCGACAGGTCCGTCGTCGACGACAAGCCACAGCTGTTGATCCTCATTCTAATCTAACGGCCCACATTGCCCCGTACAGCTTCGCGCGTTATGAGCCGCTGACTTGTGGACCCCCCATATCAGCTGAGCCCCGCGCTGCGGAGTGACACTAGGTCGGCCTGTTAGAGTTTCCCGCGCGACCCAGTTAGTTGGAATTATGATTTTTCTTTTTAGTTTAAACTTAGTTCTGTCTCTTAGTTTAAAAATCAATTCTGGGAGTTTGAAAAATCCAATTTGCATGAAAGTAATTTTTCCTGAAAGGTTTTGAAATAATCTATCCAAGCCCGTTGGATTTAATTCAATTAGAGTTATAGATCTCTCCTAGTAAAAATAACAAAACAGAAGCATTTGCACCTTGCAACATTTTTATAAAATCAACCAAGATAGGTTTTGAGTTGATTCCAACTCTCAAAAATCACATTTCATCATACCTATATGAATATGTAATAATATTAATGTTTACATGCAGTGACTTTGTACTAGTACCAAAATAATGCTATATAGGCATTTCTAGTCACTTTAAATCATTAAATAATGAACTTAAACCAAAGTAATTATGAACCAACCCTTAAATCACCTTCTCACATGTTAGAATATGTGGTGAGGACATGTGTACACATGATCCCATGTTTTAAGTGGTGAATATTAAATCTTAGTAAATTTTTCAATGAGTAGAAATTACTTTTCTAAATTAAAAAGAGTGAAACTATTAAATTAAACTTGTGATGCTTGAGATGATAATAGATCATCAAGTGTGTGTCTTAGAATGCTAATTAGACTAGTTAAGTATTGTTTGGTGATTGTGTACTTCGTATGTATTTATAGACGATAGTACCGACCAAGCTTTCGAGGAGGAGCAGTTCTACCAAGAAGAAGAAGAAAACTTCAACCACTGCACCAACCAAAGCAAGCTACTATTAGCAAGCTAGGATTAAACTAGATGGTTTAGCAAAGATGCTTTAGGCATGCTTTGGTGACACTACTTTGACTATTAGACACCCAAGTCTTATTTACAAGCTTTATTGCCTTTACTTTACCCAAAATTCTTTACTTGTTTTGAAGGTAGCTTAAAGAGTATAAAACTTGACCTATTTTTAGAACCCTTTAGATGTCATTCTATGGCATGAGATTGAACCCATCTTTTCCACCTTAGTGATTATCTTAGTAGTTTAGAGTAGATCAAAAACTTAAGTCACTTTAGATGGGAACACTTGGTGAAAATGAATTATGAAAACCTTGGAATGATGAGTCATTCTATTGAGATGTTTTGACATCTGTTGAGAAACACAAATGGTTTATGATGGTGAAAATGTTGAGGCATGAGTCTCAACCCTTTATTAAAACTGATGGTTGGATTCGGATGCGATACCATTCCAAATTTATCGTACAACCACACTACCTGAATTGGGTAAGGATTAGCTGGAAATTTATATGCATTAGTATTAGTTCCCTCGCAGGAGAGGTTTGAGCTGAGGCTACCTCTCATGATGTCCACCTATGCAGTGCCCAAGATGACTGATGGTCATGGTTGGGAGGCCATGCTCATAGGAGAGGTGCTTATACTAGGGTGTGTAAAGGGAAGGTTATGTTTGATTATCTGCATACTAAGTATGATGATTCAGGGTTATCCCTGCCAGATGTATCGAATCTTGTGGTGAAAGTGTACCACCTCTACAGAGTGTCAAACTATTCGAATAGCCACGTCCGCCGTTATGGACAGTTGGAATGTCCATACTATTTCGTTGTCAGATGTTTTCCAAACAACTTATGAAATGAATGATGAATCTTAACTTGACCAGAACAGGGTTATGTTTATGACAATATTTTCCCAACTTAAGTCATTCTAGAACTTTATTTTATCTTTCGTTGCTTCAGAACTCAGCTTAGTATTTAAACTTAACCTTATAGTTAAACATAGAGTTAGCACTTTAGCGTAGGACTATTTTACTTATTAGTGGTAGTTTGCGAGTACTTAAAGAGTACTCATGGCTTTTGTCCCTGGCTATTCTCATGGCTAGACTATGAAGGAGACTATCAAGATGATGGCCAGCAGGACGGCTATGATAACTAGGACTATCTGCCTTCGTCAGCATTGCCTGTGCCCCTGAAGATGGACCCCACCGATACGCTTATCTTTTAATTCTGCTGCTTGTTTTATTAAGACTGGATCATGAGATCCTTATTTGTGTAAGACCTTATGTATGGTTTCTAATGGATGATGTATTGTGATATCCACTCCGTTATGTCTCGAAAAATGGTAATCCTGGGATTGCGAGGTATGGCATAATGGGCATCTGGGATTAAAAATACGAGTGTTGACAAGTTGGTATCAGAGCCATCCTGACCATAGGAGACCCTAGTTAGAATGGACGTCCAAACAAATACTTAGTTTCAAAACCAAAGTGAGTATTTATGAAAAACTATCTCCTCTCTTATCCTTGTGGATTCTCTCTTTTTCAAAAATTCATATTCCTCAAAATTCTATCGTTACTACTTAAAATTTGACACACTTGATCACTTCACTAATTTCCTCATCCTTAATTCCTGTAGATGGAGTCTCAGTTCAGCAACTTCTACCAGTTGGGAAACGGAGGTCAGCTGATCTTCGAGAGGGATCTGGATTCATTGTCGGAGTTACTAGGACGCCCACATCCGGAGTTTCTTGGAGCTCAACTTCCAGGACCCCCAGGAGGAGACCTACAGTGGCTAGTCACTGCGGATCTTAGAGGGAGCATCGAAGCACCAACTTCTGGAAGAATTCAGATCTCCGTGAGAGAGAACAACTGGCTAGATGGATTATCTAGGGCAATGCATGAAGCTGTCGCCCGTCTATGTGCCTTCAGCGTCAACAAAATCCAAGGAACCCGTTTTGCGCACTATGCAAGACGTGACTTCATGGGAATGCCGATGGAGATGCCAAGTCACCCAGAGTTGAGGCGTCAAGTGGAAAATCTTGACTTCTTACTGCACGACGGACAGCAAGAACTGGACAATGCCAGAGAGTTAGCCAACCAGAACCATGCCATTGCCGACTAGAAGGCCCAGACCTTCGCACTGCTCGTCCAGGATCGCCAGTCTCTTTATCGCCAGCGTGCAAAGAAGGATCGCACCATCGCCCGTCTTTGCAAGAAGGTGGCCGAGCTCGAGAAGACAGTCAAGGAGCAGGCAACCCAGCTTGCAGCAAAAGAAGAAGAAGATGAGGGTGAAGACATCCAGGGAGACATGGATTCTTACCTCAGCAACGATGATGACTTGCTAGAGGAGGATTCCGTGGACTTCTACACTGATGATCAGGACTCCGACTTCATCGACGATGAGTAGATGCACTAGAGCACTATCGTAGCACGAGATGTATCGATCTCACTGTATCGTAGCTTACAGAATGGTTCTTCAAACCATCTGTTTTCCCTTGATTTGTTGTGGTGTGTGTTGTATCGTGTGCTTGTTTGCATGAATGAAATGAAGTTAGTGGAAAAACCTGAGTCTAACTCAAAGTTTTATCTTTCAAAACCAAAACCATGAACCTTAGAATTTCCCTCTTACCCCTATATCCATCTCAATCTTCAGATGACTCGTGGAAACTAAGGAGGGAGCAGCTCTCAATAACCAAGGGCATGGAAATCAGGATCATCAAGGATCCAAGCTAAAGAACTTCCAGAATACCAATCCCCCAATCTTTAGCACGTCAGAAAACCCATTAGATGCTGATGACTGGTTATAGACCACGGAAAATAACTTAGAAGTTGCAAGAGTTGATGAAAATGAGAAAGTTCTCTTCGCCACCCATTACCTGGTAGGAGATGCAAGAGCTTGGTGGAATAGTATCCGCAATATGAACCATGGTCAAGTGATAATATGGGAAGCATTCAAAGTCAAGTTCAGCCGCACCCCCGTGCCGCAAGGTCTAGTCAACAGGATGAGAGATGAATTCCGCGAATTGAAGCAAGGAAGAATGACTATGGTGGAGTACCGTGACAAATTCATGTCACTTGCAAGATATGCACCTGATGAGATCAACACGGAGGCCAAGAAGAAGGAGAGATTCCTGAACGGACTACATGATGAGATGCAGACTGTCCTCGTCAACATACATTTCGAGGATCTCGAAGAGCTAGTTGACTCTGCCATTCAGATGGAAGGGAAGATTAACCAAGCAAATGACAACCACAAGTTGTCGCATGACGCAACAGTCTGGATCCAACAGTCACCAGAAGTACCATCCCAACCCTTCATCAGGATATGCACCAAGGAACAACCGACCCCCAACGTCTCGCCCAAGCTACCCCAACCGTAGAGGAGGCAATGGGAAGCCCGGAGGAAACAATCATAGCTCTGGCAATGCCAACAATTTCAATTGTGCACCTCCCAAGACCAACAGCAACAACAACAACACTGCACCCAGAACTGGCAGCAATGTTGTGCCTATCGCAGTCAAGGACAAGTCCCAGATCACCAGTTTCGAGTGTGGAGTGAAGGGTCACTACTCCAATGAGTGTCCCAACAAGACCGCAGCCAATGCCAATGTGAAAGACCCAGCTCAGCAGCGACGTCGTGTTCAACCAGGAAGAAGATTTGCCCCAGGGAACCCTCACAACCGCAACGGCCGTCTCTTCCACATGAACGCAGAAGAAGCCCAGGAAGCGCCAGATGTAGTGCTGAGTATGTTTTCTGTCAACTCAGTTTTAGCAAGAGTATTGTTTGATTTGGGAGCATCGCATTCGTTTGTCACCGAAGAATTTGCATGCACTAGTAAGATTCACCCAACTAACTTGTAGCATGGCATGATAGTTCAAATCCCCGGTTCAACAACCAAAGCTAAAAAAAATTGCAAAGTTGTGCCTATCAGAATACATGGGATAGATTTTTATGCCAACCTAATTGTACTTGGAACCAAAGGATTGGAAGTAGTACTAGGTATGGACTGGATGTCAAGGCATAAAGGACTGATAGACTGTGCTAAGAAAGCCATCACCATGACAAGTTGTTCTGGAGTAACAGTAGAGCATATCTCTGAAACCTTACCCCGTCAATTAAAGTGCAACAAGAGTGTAGCCCTGCCCACCATTGACCAAGTCAGAGTAGTCTGTGAATACCCTGACGTATTCCCAGATGAATTGCCAGGTATGCCCCCGGATAGGGATATTGAGTTCACTATCGATCTAATTGCCGGAACAGGACCCATAGCCTAGAGACCCTATAGCATGAACCCCTCAGAGTTAGTGGAACTGAAGAAGCAGTTGGATGCCATGTTAGAGAAAGGCTTAATTCAACCAAGCGCATCACCATGGAGATCACCAGTGTTATTCGTCGACAAGAAAGATGGAGGCAACCGTCTGTGCATAGATTACAGAAAGTTGAATGATGTCACCGTCAAGAACAAGTACCCCTTTCCAAAGATAGAGGATCTATTTGATCAATTGACTAGAGCCTAGGTATTCTCAAAGATTGATCTTAGGACTGGTTATCACCAACTTAAGATTCGTGCAACGGATATTCCAAAGACCGCCTTTACTACTCGCTATGGTTTATACGAGTATACGGTTGTGTCTTTTGGGTTAACCAATGCCCCTACTTATTTCATGAATTCATGAATAAGATCTTTATGAATTTCCTAGATAAGTTTGTAGTTGTGTTTATCGACGACATCCTTATCTACTCCAAGTCAGAAGAAGAGCATGAGCAACATCTAAGAAGCATTCTAGAAACCCTGAGAGAGCATCAGTTATATGCCAAGTTCAGCAAGTGTCAGTTTTGGCTGAAAGAAGTAGGATTCCTAGGACATATTGTGTCTGCCGGAGGAGTCTCTGTTGATCCCGCCAAGATCAAAGATGTTGAAGAATGGGAAGCCCCAACCACTCAAACCCAAGTCCGTGCATTTCTCGGATTAGCGGGATATTACCGCAAGTTCATAGAAGGGTTCTCAAGCATCGCCAGACCCATGACCCAATTGTTGAAGAAGGACAAGAAGTACGAATATACAGACAAATGTGAAGCCAGTTTCCAAGAAGTGAAGAAGAGATTGATATCAGCCCCAATATTAATCATGCCAGACATCTAGAAGCCGTTTGATGTGTATTGTGATGCATCCAAGATTGGTCTAGGGTGTGTATTGATGCAACAAGGCAAAGTCATCGTGTATCTGTCTCGACAACTAAAGCAGCATGAGCAGAACTACCCGACCCATGATCTTGAGCTAGCAGCTGTGGTTCTAGCGTTGAAGACATGGCGTCATTATTTGATGGGTAATCACTGTGAGATTTACTCAGATCACAAGAGTTTAAAGTATATCTTCACGCAGAAGGAGCTGAATATGAGGCAAAGGAGATGGATAGAGTTAATCGAGGATTATGACCTTGACATTCACTATCACCCCGACAAAGCCAATGTGGTAGCGGATGCTCTTAGCCGATTGTCGTGTAGGCTAAATACCATGATCAAGGAGAAGCAACCAAGTTTGTACGAAGAGTTGGAGCAGTTCAGGACTGAATTAGTTAGAAAAGGATTCTTAGCTAGCATTGAACTTCAACCCACTTTGTTTAGCCAAATCAAGGAAGCCCAGAAGGGGAATGAAAGTATCGACGGAATCAAACGTCGATTGGTACAGGAAAGGTACCTGGATTCACTGAAGACGAAGAAGGAGTATTGTGGTACAAAGGACGTATCTGTGTGCCAGCAGATTCGGAGCTGAAGCAAGTTATCATGAAGGAAGCTCATGATACTCTTTATTCTATCCACCCTGGAGGAACGAAGATGTATCAGGATTTGAAAGAGCAATTTTGGTGGCACAAGATGAAGAGAGAAATCGAAAGCTACATCGCCAAATGTGACATCTGTCAAAGAGTCAAAGCAG
This sequence comes from Avena eriantha, assembly GCA_910589775.1. Classification (NCBI taxonomy): domain Eukaryota; kingdom Viridiplantae; phylum Streptophyta; class Magnoliopsida; order Poales; family Poaceae; genus Avena; species Avena eriantha. The sequence goes on from OU342743.1 coordinate 358,668,459, forward strand.
AGCATCAGAGACCTGCAGGACTGTTGCAACCATTGCACATTCCGGAATGGAAATGGTATTCCGTCGGAACGGACTTTATCACCGGTTTGCCTACTTCTAGTAGGGGAAATGACTCAATCTGGGTCATAGTTGAAAGACTGTCCAAGGTAGCCCACTTTATACGTGTCAAGACTACCTATCAAAGTGTGAAGCTAGCAGAGTTGTACGTTGCTAGGATTGTTAGTCTGCATGGAACCCCCAAGACCATCGTATCAGATCGAGGAACCCAGTTTACCTCAAGGTTTTGGCAGAAAGTTCAGGAAGGATTAGGAACCAAGTTGAACTTCAGTACCGCGTATCACCCGCAAACTGATGGACAGACTGAGAGAGTCAACCAGATCCTAGAGGATATGCTTAGAGCTTGTGTGTTGGAATACGGATCAAAATGGGAAGACTGCTTGCCTTTCGCAGAACTCTCATATAACAACAGTTATCAAGCTAGTTTGCAGATGGCACCATTTGAATTCCTATATGGAAGAAAATGTCCTACCCCTTTGAATTGGTCGCAAGTAAGAGAGAGTCAGATCTTTGGACCCGACATTCTCCGAGAAGCTGAAGAGAAAGTTCACAAAGTCCGTGAGTACCTCAAGACCGCCCAATCCAGACAAAAGTGTTATGCTGACAGAAGAAGGAGAGACCTGACTTTCAATGTCGGAGATTTTGTGTATCTCAAAGTTTCACCATTGTAAGGAACTCAACGCTTTAGTCTGAAAGGAAAGTTAGCCCCCAGATATATCGGGCCCTTCAAGATTTTGAACCGTCGAGGAGAAGTATCGTATCAACTGGAACTGCCTGAAGAGATGTCAGCCATCCATAATGTGTTCCATATCTCGTTACTTCGGAAATGCCTGGAAGTGCCCGAGAAGACTGAAGTTTTCAAGAACATCGATCACAGAGCTGTGGAAATCAACAATGACCTGACCTATCGGGAAGTGCCCATCCGTATATTAGAAGAAGCTTACAGAACCACCAGGACCAGGAGCATCAAGTTTCTCAAGATTCAGTGGAGCAACCATACCGAAGAGGAAGCCACTTGGGAGCGCGAAGATTACATTAGGACAGAGTTCCCAGATCTCTTTAGTTCCTAGTTTTCTTTGTAAATCTCAGGACGAGATTTTGTTTAAGGGGGGAAGGTTTGTAACATCCCAAAACTTTAATCCAAGCTTATCAAGATCCAAATCCTCAAATTTAGGGTTAACAAAAACTTTTCCAAATAAAAAATGAAAGCATTCATGTGTATGTGCATTTAATTCAGAAATTGATTTGAATTGCCATGGTTTTGTGATTCATTGCTTGTAAAATGTTTCTTTGGTAAGTTAAACATCATCTAAATCTTTCCCAAGCAAATCCCAAAGAAAATCAAATAAAAAACAATTAAAAAAGAGGAATGGTCATTTTGATCATTTTAATCCACTACACTACTTTGAGTGTTCCTAGCACTCATTTCTCACAAAAAATAATTCTGGATCTTTACACCCCTTGCTAGTACACAAAATGAGGTACCAAGGCCCACTTTGTGATCTGCTAAAATCATTTAAATGCTAATTTTAAATGACAGTTTAAAATTGAATCTAATTCATATGGGAAGATCCCACTATTTCAAAAACCACTCAAACAAGCTCAATTTTCAAAACCCAAGACCCACAGAGTCTCAAGCTTATGCCTAAAAAACCCACCAAAAATCTTTTCAAAATTCAAAAGTTTATTTCTTGTGGCCATTTAATCAAACACTTGGCAGGCAGGGTTAAACTCTAAACCATAGCTCACTGTTTCGAACAGGGTTTTGCCCCAATTGATCTCCATTTAATCCTTTGGTCCCCTCATGATCTAACCATACCATTAGCACCCATACCCCTTGTCCCTAGTGGCAATGCAAGGCCATTCGAGCACCAACTCGCCGGCCACACCTTGCCTCGCTGCCGCATACCATAGCACGTATGCCCGCATTAAGTTCCTAGAGCACCGCCAGAAGACCGCCCGTCGATCGCCACCCTCAGCCATGCCGCTAGCCGCCCGTAGCCATGTCGCCACCGTCGCCTGCCCATCCCTCTTGGTCTCGCTGTCGAGCCTATAAAAGGAGGGCATCCCCAGCCGTTTGAAGCACACTACTCCACTCCCCTCACCTAAGTGACCATTCCCCACCTCTAGCCGGAGCAGCGCGAGCACTTTCTCGCCGGAATTTAGCCGGAGTAGCCCACAGCAGAGGAGGAAGGGGTGCCGTTGATTGCGACCACCCCCGGAGCTGCCTCGGCCGTCCATGAGCTCGCCGTGAACCACCAGTCCATTTCCCTGCCTCGTTGTCATCGCTGGAGCCCTAGTACGCCCCCTATGCACCCCCACCGAGCCGCTAGGGTTCGAGCTAGCCGGCGACAGGTCCGTCATCGACGACAAGCCACAACCGTTGATCCTCATTCTAATCTAACGTCCCACATCGCCCCGTACTACTTCGCGCGTTATGAGCCACTGACTTGTGGACCCGCCTGTTAGGTGAGCCTCGCGCTATGGAGTGACACTAGGCCGGCCCGTTAGAGTTTCCCGCGTGACCCAGTTAGTTTGAGGATTTTCCTTTTTAGCTTAAACTTAGTTCTGCCTCTTAGTTTAAAAATCAATTCTAGGAGTTTGACAAATCTAATTTGCATGAAACTAATTTTTCCTGAAAGGTTTTAAAACAATCTATCCAAGCCCGTTGGATTTAATTCAATTAGAGTTATAGATCTCTGCTAGTAAAAATAACAAAACAGAAGCATTTGCACGTTGCAACATTTTTATAAAATCAACCAAGATAGGTTTTGAGTTGATTCCAACTTTCAAAAATCGCATTTCATCATACCTATCTGAATATGTAATAATATTAATGTTTACATGCAGTGACTTTGGACTACTACCAAAATAATGCTATATAGGCATTTCTAGTCACTTTAAATCATTAAATAATGAACTTAAACCAAAGTAATTATGAACCAACCCTTAAATCACCTGCTCACATGTTAGAATATGTGGTGAGGACATGTGTCCACATGATCCCATGTTTTAAATTAAAAAGAGTGAAACTATTAAATTAAACTTGTGATGCTTGAGATGATAATAGATCATCAAGTATGTGTCTTAGAATGCTAATTAGACTAGTTAAGTATTGTTTGGTGATTGTGTACTCCGTATGTATTTATAGACGATAGTACTAACCAAGCTTTCGAGGAGGAGGAGGAGTTCTACCAAGAAGAAGAAGAAGAAAACTTCAACCACCGCACCAACCAAGGCAAGCTACTATTAGCAAGCTAGGATTAAACTAGATGGTTTAGCAAAGATGCTTTAGGCATGCTTTGGTCACACTACTTTGACTATTAGACACCCAAATCTTATTTACAAGCTTTATTTCCTTTAATTTACACAAAGTTCTTTTCTTGTTTTGAAGGTAGCATAAAGAGTATAAAACTTGACCTATTTTAGAAGCCTTTAGATGTCATTCTATGGTATGAGATTGAACCCATATTTTCCACCTTAGTGAACACTCTTAACTTAGTAGTATAGAGTAGATCAGAAACTTGAGTCACTTTAGATGGGAACACTTGGTGAAAATGAATTATGAAAACCTTGGAATGATGTGTCATTCTATTGTGATGTTTTGACATGTGTTGAGAAACACAAATGGTTTATGATGGTGAAAATTTCGAGGCATGAGCCTTAACCTTTTATAAAAACTGATGGTTGGATTCGGATGTGATAACATTCCGAATTTATCGTACAACCACACTACCTGAATTGGGTAAGGCTTAGCTGGAAATTTATATGTATTAGTATTAGTTCCCTCGCGGGAGAGGTTTGAGCTGAGGCTACCTCTCATGATGTCCACCTATGTAGTGCCCATGATGACTGATGATTCAGGGTTATCCCTGACCGATGTATCGAATCTTGTGGTGAAAGTGTACCACCTCTGCAGAGTGTCAAACTATTCGAATAGCTGCATCCGCGGTTATGGACAGTTGGAATGGCCATACTGTTTCGTTGGCAGATGTTTTCCAAACAACTTATGAAATGAATGATGAATCTTAACTTGACCACAGCAGGGTTGTGTTTATGACAATAGTTTCCCAACTTAAGTGATTCTAGAACTTTATTTTATCTTTCTTTGCTTCAGAACTCAGCTTAGGTTTCAAACTTAACCTTATAGTTAAACATAGAGTTAGCACTTTAGCGTAGGTCTATTTTACTTATTAGTGGTATTTTGCGAGTACTTAAAGAGTACTCATGGATTTTTTTCCCTGGCTATTCTCATGGCCAGACTATGAAGGAGACTATCAAGATGATGGCCAGCAGGACGGCTATGATAACTAGGACTATCTTCCTTCGTTAATATTGCCTGTGCCCCTGAAGATGGACCCCACCACTACGCTTATCTTTTAATTCCGCTGCTTGTTGTATTAAGACTGGATCATGGGATCCTTATTTGTGTAAGACCTTATGTATGGTTTGTAATGGATGATGTATTGTGATATCCAATCCATTATGTCTCGCAAAAATGGTAATCGTAGGATTGCGAGGTATGGCATAATGGGCATCTGAGATTAAAAATCCGGGTGTTGACAACAATCTAGCGCGGGGAATGGAGTAATTCCAATCAAAACAATTGCAACATACAATACAGCGATGATGATCACAAACATGCATGATGATTTAATATTAGTTCTTTGAATGGTATTAAATCATGTGATGCATGTAGCAGATCATTTAATGCAATCGGGTATTTATTATTAAATCTTGATGCCCAAATAAGAGTGTTTAGTAGTTTCGTTGCAAATTCTGTACTAATTGCCGAATTAAATTGGTAATGGCTTTTACTGGATAAAGGACATTAATATGAACCAGTAGGAATTGGAATCATCTTAATCGAAGTTGTAGATCTTTTTCTATGATTCAATTACTATTATTAGGCAATTTGGGCTTTCTACAAGATCATTAGATAAAACAGTGTAAAATAATTTATTGCATATTTTTCCTTGATAGATATGATCAAAACAAAACCGTAGAAGTTGGTTTCACTAAATTTGGAGTTATAGATAATTTTCTTCGATTTACTTACCAATTAAGAGAGTTTAAATTATATAAAATTAAAACTTTGACAAAAGTCAAATCTAAACACAGATTAATATAGTACACATGATTACGAATCTAGGAACATATTATTTATATTTTTCAGAGCTATAAATAAATTACTATGAATTTAATAATCTAAATAGACATTAATACTAGTTAAATCACTAGAGTAGTTTATACACTACGAAAATTATATCTAACAACATATTAATGTTGAATACGAAATTATGAATCCATAGATATTTTATTTGTATTTTTCTGATCTAGAAATAATTTACTATGATTTATTTAGTCTAAAAGGGCTATTAAACCAATTAAAAAATTGGAGTAAATATATGTAGTACAAGTCAGATCTATTAGCATAATATTATTAAACATAATTTTTTGAATCCAATGATATATTATTTTTGAAATTTGGACTTATAAATCTTTTTCTATGAATTATTCAAGATTTCATGAATTTCTGGCTATTTTTAATAGGAAAACTATTTAAACAAATTGACCGCGCTGACTGGGTACGGACCTGCTGACTGGACGCTGACATGACGCGCTGACGAGGCTGTACACATGGCACACACTAATTCGTCGATACCCCTTCACGGGATCGATCTAATCTGGGATGTCCAGGGGCGATCCAACGGTCAGGAGTCATTGCTTCCTCGACTCCGACAACGGCGGAGGCTCGCGGCGACGAGGCTCCAGGTGGCAACGGTGGCGACGGTTCTGTTGGTCACCGGAGATGGAGAGGTAGGTGACGGGGTGCAGGGGATCACGACGAGGTCGATGGTATCTCGTCAGTCGTTGGTAGGTTCCCGGGACAACGACACGGTGCGTCTAGAGTCGGATGGTTGCTAAGGTGCTCCGGCGACAAATACAGGGTGTTGCAGTGCTCTGTTCAAGGGGAAAATGACATGAGGTGATGAAGTCGTTGGAGAAGGGAGCGAGGGACAGAAAGAGGGGAGATAGGGGCCTTGATTTTGACGAGGAAGCTCACCTTCGGAAGCTCCGCAGCGGCACAACTCCAGCGAGATTGCTAACGAGCAGGGGAGGTAGCTAGGGTTTCGGAAAAAACAAAAACAAGAGAGGGGGTCATGGCGGCGGTATTTAAGAGTCAGATGCCGTGGCCGGGATTCGTTTAGTGAATGCGACGACGGCGTCGAGTTCATCCCGAACTCTAAGGAAGCAATGACAGGTGGGGCCGGTCTATCGGCGGCTGCGGGCGGAGAGGCAGGCTGCGGGCGGAGTTGCGGGCCGGCCTAGCTAGGCGGCTGTGGTGTGCACCGCTCGCTCATGTGCGCGCACGGTAAATAGTTGCGGGCTGGCTTTTGCTGGCCCACTTCGGGTAGGTCAGTTAGGGTTTGTTTTTTCTTTTATTCTTTTTTTGTTTTGTATTTCTTTTATATCTTTTGCATTTAAACTCTAAATGAGTTGAAACTTGTTTCTAAAATTTTCTAAATTCAAGTAGATCTTTTAGGCTAGTGTTTAGCGAAGTTTGCTGTCTTAGCAATAATGGTTTTGATAAAGCCTATTTAATTCCCTTTAGAATAAAGTGGCACATATAATTTAGGGTTCTTAGTTCATTATTCCGATTTGCAAATTATGCATGATGCCATGATACAAATGAAACACAAATGCTTTGGATTTGTTCAAAACTTCCCAACCAATGTACATTCGTTTAATGTGGTTTGGTAAAATTTCAAACAAACAACAAAAGTTTCTTTTCATTCAAAACTTTCAACAAGGTCAAACAATTAAATCAACTTATTAATTTAACATTCCAAAATAGGACAATTTTGGGATGTTATGGGTACTGAGGAGAATTCTTACATTAGCGCTCTTGCACGCTTCTTCTCTTGGAGGGGATTACGTGGTTCCCATTCTGTCGGTACCTACAAATGTCCTGCATAATTCTCAATAATTTTATTTACTGAGTAAGAATCAACACCGAGGGTTTTAATCGTTGCACCATTCCTTTCATCTACATGGAAATCATTAACGCAATCATATTCAGAAAAACTATTTATAATGTTTTCCCTATCTTTAAGATTTTCCATTGCTTCCCTCATTCTTATTATTAGATTCCAAACTTCATCATAGGTATAAGATATAAAGCTGCCATTAGAAGCAGTGTCTAGATTCATTCTATTTTCAATATTAAGCCCTCCATAAAAAGTATGAGTGATTAACCAATCAGGTAAACGATGATGGGGGCAATTATCTAGGTAACTTTTGTACCTTAGATATCCTTCATACAAACCCTCACCAGGATTATTTTTGAAACTGATAATACCTCTCATCCTGTGAGCTTTGCTTTCTAAATAATATTTTGATAGGATATTGGTTGTTAGTTCCTTCCAAGTCCTTGGTGCTTCTGCACAAAAAGATCTATACTAGTCGCAAACATTGTTAGGGACAGTTTGTCTAAACAACTGGGTTTTAACCATATCAAGATTACAGTCATCAAATATAATAGAACTGATAACATCTTCAAAGAATTGTAAGTGTTCATATGGACTCTCTTCATTGGTTTCTGCAAATTTCTTAGAGTGCAGTAGTTCAAATAATAAAGGGTGGATCTCAATTCCATCCGGATTTATGTTTTTATTGATAGTTATAAAAGCGTCCATGGGCGAACCCATTTTGCTTACAGCCTCAAGCTAGTTTAAATGCTGAGTGTTGTCCATTATTGCGGTCCTGCAACTCAAATTAAAAATTAGTACAATGAAAGTAAATAACTAAAAGTAAACTGACTTATAGCGCTAAGCTCCCCGGCAACTGCGTCAGAAAATAGCTTGATGACGGCAAGTGCACAGATCATTTGTAGGTAGTTTCGAAATAAAGATATCGATCCCACATGGAGTAGTAGGCAAAAGACTAAAATGCTTTTAACTAAAACTAAACGAAGTACTTAAGGAATAAATTTAAGATGCAAGAATAGTAGAATTGTTTTTGTGTTTTTGGTTGAACAAGGCAATTTAGAGTAAAGCAAAACTTAATGCAAAAAGTAAGAATCACGTGTGTAAAAGAACTTTGGAACTGCAATAGGGAAAAAGGCATTCTCAGGGAGTGGTGGATATACTGCTAGCAATTTAGACTAAGCAATCAAGATTATTATAAATAATATTCTCATGATATGTATGTATGTGGCAGGAGCTCCATATATGGACAAATAGGTAGCGACTGCTGGTCAGATCATCCTTCATAACAACAGCTGACGAATAAACGACATCAATCATATTATCCCGCTATTAAGGGATTTCTCCCATGGCATGATGGACATGGCTTAATGAGTTCTCCTTGATTCCCCAAGTTAGTACTTAAAGAATGATAACAGCTTTATAGTCACAGTAAGTGCTATCATCCCTCTGTCTACCAACAAGCAATCCCCTTCATCGAGTCCCCTTAGGAGGCAAATATTAAGGAGGTGCACAACTCCCAACATAAAGATGAAGACAATTAACACATACACATAATGATGTATGACATAATAATCTCTATCTCATCTCAATCATATGCTAGAGTTTCTCCCTCCCCAAGAACTAGAGATCTACTCAGACATCGAGGCAATTAACATCATGGCAATGGTGATGGAAACAATCATAGATGAATAGTACTTGTATAAATCCACAACGAGTATGGAAACTACAACAAGATCTAGATGGATGAGATGGGATGGATGGAGATGGTGATGGTGCACCGGATGATGAAGATGGAGATCGATGCATTGGCCTCCCAAATCTGCGTAGGGCGAAGATGGATCCCTTGGGAAAGTTAACCCTCCAGATTCCTTCTAGAGGTGAGGTATTCGCGATTTCTAGTTATTTTGTATGTCGTCTCTCCAATCTAGTTGCACGGGGTGAAACTATTTGAAGAGGCGGAGGCAACGCCAACTATACGACTGGAACTATACGGCCGGAAAAAGTATTCTGGTCGTATTGCTAGTCATTAAACCGTTTGTATGCCTCATCTGCTTCGGGTTTTCTTCTAGTATTATTGATATTTACCAAATAAGCGATTTACATTGTTTTTTACTCCTTTTCTCCCCAATACAACTGCTCCAAGAATTGTGTCCATTGGATCCAACATCTATCCTAATCCTGGTGAAAACAGACATAAAATATGCACGCAAGCGCCGTAAATACCAAGATCCTACATCTACAATGCAAAATAATAATATAAAACATGATGCAAATATGCACTCATCATATACTGGGCGTTGCACCCCATGGATCTTGTTGTCTTCGGCTCGTTCTACCACCAGCACATTGTTGACCACCTGGTTGGTGGCGAAGATGTATAGCAAGATGGGTTCTTTCTCCCTGGGCATCACCAGCATAAGCGAGGTGGAGCATAGGCGCTTGAGATCTTCGAGTGCCTCTTGTGCTTCGTCTGTCCACTCGAACTTCTCAGCTTTGTGGAGGAGCTGGTAGAACGGTAGCGCCTTCTCGCCCATTCAACTGATGAATCGACTGAGTGCCGCGATTCGCCTAGCCAGTCGTTGGACGCCTTTGACGTTCTTTGGCTTCTCCATGGCCAGTATGGCCTTTATCATTTTCGGGTTGGCCTCGATTCCCCTGGAGGATATGAGGTACCCAAACAGTTGCCCAGATGCTACGCCGAAGGCGCATTTCTTCGGATTCATCTTAATCCGGTAGTGGTCAAGGTTGTCGAAGGTCTCGTAGAGATCGTCGAGTAATGTGGCTTCCTCCTTGGTTTTGACGACAATGTCATCGACATAAACTAGGATGTTCTGGCCAAGCTAGCTCTTAAGGCATACCTGCATACACTGTTGGTAGGTAGCTCCTGCGTTCTTCGGCCCGAAGGGCATTGTTGTGTAGCAGAAGACGCCGAAGGGTGTGATGAAGGCAATTTTCTCCTGGTCCTCTTCATTCATTCGAATCTGATGTTAGCCTGAGTAGGCATCGAGGGCCTAAGTAGGCATCGAGGAAGCAGAGGCGTTCGCATCTTGCAGTGGTGTCAATTATCTGATCGATCCACGGCAATGGGAAGTGATCTTTCGGGCAGTGCTTGTTGAGGCATGTGAAGTCCATGCACATCCATAGGATATCCGTGTCCTTTTTAGCAACAAGCACGGGGTTTTGCTACCCATGTGCTCTCCTTGATTTCTCTTATAAAGTTGGTGTCGAGGAGTCTGTTGACTTCCATACCGACCGTCTTTTCCCTTGGTTCTGACAGTCGACGTATTGACTTCTTGACTGGTCTAGTATCAGGATTCACGTTGAGTGAGTGCTCAGTGAATTCCCTGGGAACTCCTAGCATGTCCGCTGGACACCAGGCGAAGATCTCCCAGCACTCACGGAGGAATTCGATGAGCACGAGTTCCTATGCGGAATTCAAATTGTTGGTGATGAGGGTCATCTTGGTCGGGTCCGTCGGATGGACCTGGACCGCCTTGTTGTGGACCAATGAGTCGAAGGACTGGTCATGTGCGTTTAGCTTACTTGGAGGAGGTAGATTGTTGTTTGTCGACTCCTTCAGCCTCACTAGCTCCTCCTGCATGCTGAAAGACTCGAAAATTCTGTTGAATTCCCTGTCACAGCTGTTTGACCTCTAGAAGCTTCCACTGGTGGTAATAATGCTATTAGGGACTGGCATCTTCATCTACAGGTAGGCGTAGTGTGGCACCGCCATGAACCTCACGAACGCGACGCGCCCAAGGATACAATGGCACTACGAGGGCCAGTCGACCACTTCGAATTCGAGGCGCTATCGCCGGAAGTTTGCTTGTGTGCCGAAGGTGACGTCCAAGTTGATTTTGCCCAAAGGGTATACGCCCTTCCCTGGAACTATGTCGTGGAACATTGTGTCAGAAGTTTGTAGGCACGATAGGGGGATCCACATGGCGTGCAAGGTGTTGGCGAACATGAGGTTGATGCCGCTGACGCTGTCCATGAAGACGCGACTCATCTCAAAGCCACCGATTTGCGCCTCGAGCATGAGGGGAGAATGGCCCAGGTGAGGTACCTAGCGCGGATGATCGCGCTTGTAGAAGGTGATGCAGGACTCGCACCCACTGAGGTACTCAGTGGTTGAGGGTGGAGAGTTGACCGCCAGATTTATTTGGCGAGTGATTTATTGTTGCACTCTATTGGAGGGGTGAACTTTTTGGATCATGCCAATGCTCCCCAGCGGTCGTGGGTACTGTTCGCCTCTGTTATTCTGGGTTGGTGCAGCCGTAGGTGGTGGTGGTCCGGGCAGTGGTTGTGGCGCTCCGTGAACTACAACGCTTGGGGCATCTCCATAGCCCTGATTTATGGCGTCGTGATTCATCTGGGTGAGGACTTCGTGGAGCTTGAGGAAATCATGGCAGTCCTTTAGGCGGTGACTAGATTTCTTCTTGTCGTCGTGCTTGTCAATGTAGAAGTGGACATTGCAAGGTCCATATAATTTATCCTGGATCGATGTTCTAGGAGCTTCATTGTGGTTGCCATACCTGCATGGTTTTCCCACTGTCGCAGTAGCCACCGCTACGGTACCCGCTGTTGCGGTTGCCGTCGTCACGTCTGTCGGCGTAGCCATCCGTGACCATGTCGACTTCTTCGCGGTCTTCGTAGCCGCACATTCGATGCTTTCCTCGGTGGTCACATCTGCGGCTGAGGTCGTCATCGTCGTCTAAGTGGACGCGGTTGTTTTTTATCGAGTCCTCTCCATCGACCCACTTGTTCATGATTTCCATCAGGTGGTCGATTGTTTTGGGCTTCGAGTAGCCCAACTCCTCCCTAAGCTCTCTGCGGCGTATGCCTCCGTTGAACGCGTCGATTGCGCTGTCCTCGGAGATGTCCTCTATGTAGTTTTTAATGATGGACCACCTCTGGATGTAGGTGTATAGTGATTCGCTGGGCTTTTGATAGCAGGGATTTTGCTCTTCGATTAATGCGTGTCTTTTGTAAGTGCCCTTGAAGTTTTGCACGAAACTGTAGACCAGTTCCTCCCAGCTGCGGATCGACCCGCGAGCGAGATTATTGAGCCACGCACGGGTAGCGCCTTGCAGCTGCATCTGGAGGCACTACATGGCATGCTCTATAGCCTGACAGAGGAGATGTGGTCCTCCAGCCAGATCTTCAGGTCTTGGAGGCCGTCAAACTTTGGGTTCTTCGACGGGAGTTTGAACCCTTTAGGCATTCGTGTTTGCCATATGGCCCACCTAAAGCAGCCGGCGCCGCAGAGCTCCTTTCCTTCATCCTCCGAGTCTATCGAGCGGGCACACCTAGCGCGCATCTTGTCGACCTTGCACTTTGTGATGTCATCACGCGCATCGTAGTCGTGATCATGTCAGCGTGAGAGGCGTCACCACGATAGGTCATGCTCGTCATCGCTAGAGGAGAGCGAGTAGTACTTGGCTAGAGCATTGCTTTTCTTTGGCTCTAACGTTGGATCTTTGGTGAGCGCAGCTTCGACCAGTCCCAGGCCAGGATCGCAGATCGGTGCATGGCGGATCATGGACCCCCAGCTGGCGGCTGATTGTTGAGCAGGTACATGGTGGCTGCTGTCACCACTTGTTGCGGTGTTTTTGGGCACATGTTGCCCCATGTATCCACCGTCATGAATGATAAGTCGAGGGCCCGAGTGGCCTCTTCTCGCTCTTTGTCATTGAGTTGGGCTAGTCGAGAGCGCCTTTTGGCGTCTACATAGTCGTTGCCCTTGGAAGAGGACCCTCCGATAGAAGAGAGCACTGCTTGCTAGAGACTTGATTCGTCCGCCCTCTTTTTATGCTCATCGAGTTGAGTGATCACCTGTTGTTGGCGCTTGTACTCCTGCATGATCAGCCAATGGTAACCCATCAGCATCTATTGTGATGAGTTTCGTGGTAGGGGGTTGCCCTATAGGGCCTCCCTGTATCAAGCCCACTCGGCGTCATTGAGCTCAATCTGCTGCTGCTCGTTGACATGTTTACCCACGGCGTTAGGCGGCTATTGGTCTTCTTGGACGGGGCCGATGACCCGGGGTCGATTTGTCGGTCCATTATTTGTGGGTCGCTATTGGCATTGTCCCTTTGAGTGCTTCCATCGCCGGTGTTGATGGCAGCACACATGTAGTGGCTGGGGAAGCTGTTGCTCCCGCATCTATCAGATCCGGAGCCGTAAGCTCCGTCTTCTGACGTTAGATTGCCCAGATCGGACTCGCAACTATTGTTGCCATCCATGCCGTTGACTGATGCCAAGGCATTGAGTTCGCTCTGGTGCCGATCACGGTGGGAACCACGACGCAGGAGCAATCGCGGGGGTCTTCGGTTGATCAGGGAGGCGAAGCGTGCCGAGCTGACCAACTTGGAGACATAGGCTTCCGATCGCTATGCCGATCCCGTCACCCACAGATTCGAAATCGGGGCGAGTCACCGGCGCATGGACAATGAAGTCGAGGGCGCCGAAGAGGAGGCGAGTCTCCACTGCAGTGGAGTCATAGATTGCAGTTGATTGGGCCGAGGAAGCAGCAATATCGGCACTCCCTATTCCCACAGATGGTGCCAATTGACGAGGGGTTAACTCGTCAATTCCCATCATTGATGGAATTAAGTTCGAGGAAGTGGGGAGAGATGGAGGCATCAATTGGCTAGCAAACAAGTACACATGTGACATGAGGTTTTACCTAGGTTCAGGCCTCGTAGAGGACCCTACTCCTGCTTGTCTCCTCTTTGATTACAAGGGAGTCAAAAGTTACAAGGGTGCGCAGATGCAATCTGTCGAGGTGTATGCGGGGGTGTGCGTATTGGTCCTCCTCATCACCCCTCCTGGCCTTTATATATAGAGAGGCTAGGTCTCAGGGTAGTAGGTCGAGTTGGTTACAGATTAGGGTTTCCCTTTAATTTTCTATCTAGACTTTGTCGTGTCCTTCAAGAAATCGAACTCCAATGGGCCACTTGAATCCTTGCTGGGATTCAATTGCACCATGGACTCCTTCTTGGGATGGACCGTATAGGCTAATCTCAAGTACATGTAAGGTATACCCATGTCAACCATACACGACTGCATCGTGATATGTTAAGGTCAAAGAAATGATCGCGACCGAAAGAAAAAGTCCAACATAGACACACTTCTTATGCAGAGAGGCACCATTTTCAAGGTAAAAACAACAGACGTGACCAAAAAAAGTCTGACATACACAAGTTTCATGTACACAGGAGGGTGACATGGGGACCCAGCTACCAAACCAAACGACTGATGCATCGAGCATGTTCCGAAGGTCAAAACAGGGAGGTGCGGGCAAATAAAAAATTCCATCATACACACAATTCTTCTAATGAGAGTCTGACATGTGGGACCGGGCAGCCTAACCAAATGAAAAATGCATCGAGGAACCCTATTAAGTTTGAATCAAGGAAGTGAAATTCAAGAAAAAAGTTCATCATACACACTTTTATTCCAATGAGTCACTGGAATGGGGGACCCACTAGCATGACTAAATGGCTGATGCATTGAGCAACGCTATCGAGTTCAAATCTAAAAGGTGCGACCAGGGAAACGAATTCCATCATACACACATTTGTTCTACTGAGAGGCTAACATGTGAGACCTTGCAGCCTAAATAAACGGTAGATGCATTGAGCATTGCTACCAAGTTCAGAACAGGGTAGCGTGAGTAAAGGAAAAAAATCCATCATACACACGATTCTCTAATGCGAGGCTATAATGCCCCCGAATCGGGTGTATGCAGATCTCAAAATTTTCCACCAAATTCCGCATAGAAGGGATTCAAAGACGCCCACTAGACACTTTCATGTGGGTGGATTTTATTACAAGTAGTTACATCACAATAGTATACAACAGAACTCACAAGAAACATATATATACAACAACGACTCGACAAGTCAACACTACAAATGATACAATTCAAGAAGGAAGAAAAATAGTATCCATGTACAGATATGAACCAAATGGGACTAAGAGTCATGTACAATAACCAAGTGGCGTCCATAAACCAACCAAGGCCAAGCCGGAAGGGTAACCTTTCTAACATCGTCGAACACATACATGTTAAAACCAAAGGGTGCCGACAAAGGGAAATGGAAAAAGAAAGAGAGAAGTCAGTATTGAGGCCAGTACATGGAGAGTCTTAGAATTCGACAGTTGTTGCCTACATGGTTATGGTGGGTTCAGGGGAAACAAAGCTTGCACTGCTTATAGAGACACGCTACAACTTTGGCTATTTGAGCGAGATAAGAGAGCGCCATCCAATAACAAGTATATAACTCCAAGCATAACCAATCGAAAGATTTCTCCCTCGAAGACCAGTCGAGGAAGTCCACTTGCGGAACACACACTTTACAATTTTAATTATCCAATTGTTTAGTTGGTAAGGATAATTACTAGTCATATTATTAGAGGCAAAGCATTAGTGGCATTGTCTATGATCATGACACTGTACTCCAGAGGTGTCCATAACCGTGGACACATGGCTTCTTGAAAAGATTTACCCTACACGGGTGCACTATTGTACCCAAACACATGTTCAACCCTTTAGGCAACATATTACACGTTCCTTTCGAATCTCAAAATAAGAAATGTCCCATAACTACGCGCATATCCAGAGGTATCACCTATTGTGTTTTATCTAGCCAAGAGGAATGAAGATTCTCAAGGTGGCACAGCATTCACAACTACTATGATGGATCGGTCTTTGGAAGATAACTTGTAGAGCTCCATCCAACTACCACCATGTACCTCTTTTATGCTTGCATGCATGGGCTGTCCCCCAGAATCTCAAGTTCAAAGACATATCATAGTCACCATGTCCGAGGACACATTATGCATATGCACCAAAGGAAAAAAACCATTTTAACCCTCTAGATATACAAATAACAGTAGTAGTTGAGGGGGGATCCCAGAGGCCCCCGCGTTTGGTTAGCGCAATATTCTCAGAACTAGTATCATATAATGAATGGTTCCTAGGTTGACTCAAGCAGTCCCCAAAGGTGGTCACTTCTAGGGCCTTACCATTATGTGAAGCCATAACCTTAACCATAACCAACATCACCAATTTAATTATCATGGTATCGACCATATCCAGATATCACGGATCTCCTGTATGAGAGCGGGCAACATACCTAATCATGCACTACTAGTTGCAAGTCCAACCTATCTAGTAAAGCAACAGGTAATAGGATAACCAAGGCAATGTAGTAGTTGTTGGATAGTTAAACATATAGAAACTAAAGCATTGACAATAAAGGATAGTAGTAGATAAAGGAAGGAAGTAAAGACTATAAATGCAAAATAGGAAGAATGGGGGAGAATGCTCGCCCGGGGAGATCAACCGAAGGCTCGTTGTATCTCGCATCAACTCAACAACCTATCCGAGAAGAAGCAATGCACTAGTAAGAAACACCAGATACATATTTAATACTACGGCAAAGAATCTGGCATGTTTATGATATGATGCATGGCATGACAAGGTGCGACGAAACTTAGCAATATTAAGCGGGGTCGGGATCCCGACAATTAATATTAGGTTCAAGTTATTTAGGTATAACCACAATTAATGTTGATTAACATGGCGAAAGCATGGCATTGATGAGGTACACAATTTAAATGGCGTCGAGATAAGACAAAAATATCCTGCATAAATAGGTGAATCAACTAAATACCCCCCAACAACAAGATATGTATGCAAGCATGAATATTTTAATATGCATCAAGATATATAGCATTTACACAAAATAGGGTATCAGAAAGGGTCACACATTGGGGTTCAGAGCTAAGGATCTTGGGGTTCGTCAAGATTGGTGTCGGATACCTGGTACAGGGGGTTCCCCCAATTTGTCCACAACTGGCTAGACCGGCGGTATTACGACACTCCTCACGAGGGAAGTGATGCTTCCCTCTCGAGGGGTGTCTCGCCAGACTCTCCCGAAGGCTTCTAGAGGGAAATCCACCCAAAATATCCCCAATAAGAGGGCTCGGATCTACGACACTTCGGGAAGGGTGTGGAAGCGCCCATCACAGGAAGTTGACAAGAACAATGTTGGCATTGGATGCCTTCACGGTGCGGTCCTAAAGTCAGGGTCTTGGTCAAAAGCGAGGCAGACAAGGTCTTGACTGGCTGGATGGACGGCCTCAGCGGGAGCAGACCCGTCCTTGGATACTTTGGTGCAAGAAGGCAAGCGAGTAGTGATGGATGAAGACAAGTGACGCTAAAGGGAGGACGCTTTATGGGTGGACAGAGAAGCTCTCGACGCCCAAGACTTAGTCCACCAAAAAGCAGTCCAATAGACCGGGACCTCAACGAGCGACACTGTGGTGACCCTTCCCACCCATGGACCGGGGCAAGAGGCCCATTGCCGCCCTATATAAGGAGACCTTCTCCTACCTTAGAAGAGGTCGATCTTGGAGATCTAAAACCCTATACTTTCATCCTCCATTGTACCATAGCGAAGCACGTGAGCAATACAACAAAGCAGAAGTAGGGGATTTACCTTCTCACGAGGGTCCCGAACCTGGGTATAAAAACCCGTGTCACCTCTCTGTCGTGTTTTTGCTTCGACACCGCATCTATCACCGAGTTTCCTTCGAACTGGATGTTCAGACCCCTCTTGTACCAAGGAATCATTGGACCCTAGTTTCCTTCACGGGACAAATCTCCGACATTTGCCGCGCCAGGTAGGGGGCTGAGGCGCGCTTTCGAGACCCTCCAGATGGTGGGTGCCATGGCCGAAAATCGTTGCACAGAGGCTGGCCACAGGAGCACTCTGTCCAGGGAAGCATCCGGGATCGTCGCCTGCATCTTGGGCGCTTCCTAGGCTCCCGACTCCGGGCGGCACTTCAAGCAGTTCTCTTGTGAACTGGTGGCGGCAAGGCCTAGCGCTACTGTCGCCCCTCTCTGGTGGTCGCAACATCCGGTCTCCTTTGGCGCCGAGGATCACCCTAGCTCCACTTGCCTTGTAGGCGCCATGCCCATGGTGTGCACCCCCACCATTGGCGGGGTTACGGTGTCCAAGACCCTCATCGATGGTGGGGCGGGCCTGAATGTGCTCTCAGAAGGAGTGTTCAGGTAGTTTCGAGTGCTTGTCACGTTCCTTCACGCCACCATGTTGTTTGTGGGGGCCACGGCGGGCACCACTGTGCCCCTCGGCCGGATCCATCTCCCCATCACCTTCGGGACGAGCGACAACTACCGCACGGAGCTCATCAACTTTGACGTCGCCCAGATCTGCTTGCCATACAACGCAATCCTAGGCTACACGGTGTTGGCAAAGTTCATGGTGGTCACTGACAATGCCTACAACCTGGTCAAGATACCGGGTGGCACTGGTACCACCATCATGGTGCTCTGCGATGAGGTCGAAGCCGTGCGCTCCCTCAAGTAGGCCTGCAAAGGGGCGGCAGCCGCCGCCAGGAGGTCGCGACTGACTCTAATGGCAACATGTCTCCCCAGGCTCCCAAGGCCTTAAGGGCTGGCGCCGAGGTGCCGCCGGCATCCCCCAGCGAGGATGCTATGTGTACCACCAGCGTCGCTGGTAGGAAAAAACCGTCATTTTCCTAGGAGCGGTCCAATACCAATAAGGTCCCTCTCGACCTAGCGGTGCCGGGGATACAATCACCATCGACGCTCGCCTCTCGGCCCAGAGGGAGGATACTCTTGTCACCTTTCTCCGAGCCAACGCAGACATGTTTGCCTGGACCCCGTCAGACATGACGGGGGTGCCCCGAGAGGTGATTGAGCATCATCTAGCGGTGTGTCCCATGACATGCCCGGTGAAACAGAAGCCATAGAAGCAATCCGTGGAAAAGCAACCGTTCATCATTGCCCAGATGGAGAAGCTGGTCAAGGCGCACCTTGTCAAGGAGGTCTTGAACACCGACTAGTCCGCCAACCCCGTGGTGTTTCCCAAGGCCACCGGGGCCGGGCGGCTCTATGTTGCATTCCCGACCTCAACAATGCTTGCCCCAAGGACTCCTTACCGCTCCCGCGGATAGACCAAATCATAGACTCCACGGTAGGCTACGACCTGCTGTGCTTCCTGGATACCTTCTCGGGGTACCACCAAGATGGCTAAGGAGGACGAGGAAAAGATAGCCTTCATCACCCCGTGTGGAGTATACTGCTACACCTGCATGTCGTTCAGCCTCAAGAACACTGGCGCTACCTTCTAGAGGCTCATGTGCATCGCGTTGGGCGAGAAGATGGGAAGAAACACGGAGGCCTACATCGATGACATTGTGGTTAAGACCCACAAAAAAGACACACTCGTGGCAGACCTGACGGAAACCTTTGCCAAGTTGCGCCGAGTAAACATCAAGCTCAACCCTTCCAAGTGTGTATTCGGAGTCCTGTTGGGCAAGCTACTTGGTTTCCTGGTATCGCATCGGGGAATCGAGGCTAAACCCGACAAGGTCCGGGCCATCGAGGAAATGCGCCCCTCGACGCGGCTCAAGGAGATGTAGTGCTTGGCCGGGTGCATGGCGGTATTAGGAAGGTTCATCTCCAAGCTACAGGAGAAGGCCCTACCCTTCTTCAAGATCATAAAGCGCACTGGCAAATTCCAATGGACCCTGGAGGCTAACAAGGCATTTGAGGCCCTCAAGAGATACCTCCCGAGACCTCCAGTCATGGTGGCCCCTAGGGACCGCGAGCCGCTACTGGTATACCTAGCGGCCATGGCACAAATGTCAAGTGCTGTCCTGGTCACTGAGCATGAAGCGGTGGTGGAAAGGAAAAGAAAGGCACGGGCCGCGAGCCCTCTAGAGGGCTCGAGGGTTGTGGCGGAAGGCGGCAACGCACATGAAAAAGTTGGTGGCGAGGCGCCAGCCCAGTCCCGACCAAAACAACTGAGCTTGTGTAGCGGCCAGTCTAGTTCGTCAGTACGGTGCTCAGGGACGCCCGGGAAAGGTACCCCATGCAACAAAAGTTCCTCTATGCACTCCTCGTGGCATCGTGCAAGCTGCGCCACTACTTCCAGGGCCACCCCATCAGAGTGGTCACCAAGTTTCTTCTGGAGACGATCCTGCGCAACCCTAATGCCACGGGCTGCATGGCCAAGTGGGCCATCAAGCTACAACCTTTCGAGCTGACATTCGAGACTACACCCACCATCCGTGGGAGGGCCCTGCTAGAGTTCATGACATAGTGGTATTAACTAGGGGGAAGTGGACCTCGGGAGGAAATAATTTAGCTCCCCGGAAAGATGGATCCAGGGCGCTGGACCGTGAACTTCGACGGGGTTTTCAACAGAGATGGAGCCGGGGCAGCCGCCGTGCTCACATATCCAAGGGGAGACAAGCTCTCCTATGCCATGCATCTATGCTTCAAGAATGGAGACAAGCGCTCCAACAACATTGACGAGTATGAGGGCCTGATTGTCGGCCTCAAGGCAGCCATCGCCCTCGGCATCAAGAGTATCACAGTCTAGGGAGAAGTACTACATACTCCCGGTTAGTGAGGACATGGCGAAAAGCCTTGTGCGCCGTGCGAAGAAGTACTACATCATGGATGGGGACCTCTACTATCGTGCCCCAACGGCGTCGCCCTCCGGTGTATCTCCAGCGATGAGGGGCAGGAGCTGCTGGCCGACATCTACGCCGGGGAATGCGGCCCCCACGCCTCGACACATACCCTTGCTGGGAAAGCCTTCCACAATAGCTTACATTGGCTCACCTCGCTCACCGACGCCACAGAACTGGTGAAGTCGTGTGAGGCATGCCAGTTCCACACCAGCCGACTCAGCAGCTACAGACCATCACGCTCTCATGCCTTTGCGGTCTGGGGGTGGACATCTTGTGGCCTTTCTCACGAGCACCTGGGGGCTACAGGTACCTCTACGTCGCCATCGATAAGTTCGCCAAATGGGTCAAGGTGGAACCGGTCAGGACCATCCCGACGTGATCTGTGGTGAAGTTATCCAAGGTTTGGTATGTCGTTTTGGTGTACCCAGCCGCATCATCACCGACAACGACAACCAGTTCACCAGCGGAATGTTCAAATCCTACTGCGAGGGCATCGGCACCAAGATCTGCTACGCATTTGTCGCCCACCCCCACAGTAATGGACAAGCAGAATGAGCAAATGCGGAGGTCTTGAAGGGGCTCAAGACTAAGAGCTTTCGCTGCAAGCTCAAGGAGTGCGGATGAGGGTGGTTGGATACCCTCCTAGGAGCATTGTGGTCCATTTGTACCACCGTAACCAGACCAACTGGTGAGACCCCTTTTTTCCTTGTTTACAGTGCTAAGGCTGTCATCCCCGCAGAACTCAAGCACAACTCCCCATGGGTGCTTGCCTTCAGTGAGGCAGCATAAGAGGATCCATGTCATGATGACCTCATCCTCATCGAGGAAGCCCGCCACAAGGTTAATGTGCGGGCAGCCAGATACTAGCAAGCATTGTGCCGGTACCACTGCTGTAACATACATGCACACACCCTGGAAGTGGGGGACCTTGTCCTTTGCCGCGCCCTCTCTCGCGAAGTTCTGCACAAGCTCTCCCTGATGTGGGACGACCCCTTCCGGTGCACGTCGCAAGGCCAGGTGCAGTGTGACTGGAAACAGAGGAAGGAGTCCCGATCGTAACGCCTGGAACATCCATCACCTTCGCAAGTTCTACCTGTGAGCTCCGCTCATGGCGAAGGCGGTAATAAATAACTCTCCCCTTGAATGGTGTGAAAATTCAAGAATGATGGCTCATTTTTTCGGATTTCCGCCAATAATTTCTTCGTTTGCATCTTCATTTCCTTTCTGGTGTTTCTCCCTTTCATGCACAGCATGAGCAGGGACTAGGCACGGTGTCTATCACTAGAGCCACACTCGGTCAGCACTGGGGCCTAAAGTGTCGAGCTCTAAATTTCCATACTAGTCTAGCGATAAGTCACCTCACCCACGGTTCTCGGTGCTTGGTAATCCTCACACAGGACGCGAAGGGAAAGCATACACCATGTGGAACCTATGGTTGCCTCTCTGAGGGACTATACAGGGAAAGTACGCGTCCTATGGTCACCTCATCGAGGGACTTACAGGGCGGAATTGAACGTACAGAGCCTATGACCACCTCCTTGAGGGACCTACGGGATAGGTATGAGACTTGCGACCTCCTCGCCAGGGGAGAAGCGGTGCGACCTTTGAGACAACCCTTCAAGCGGCATGTGGAACCTACGGTTGCCTCTCCGAGGGACTATACAGGGAAAGTATGCGTCCTATGGTCACCTCCTCGAGGGACTTACGAGACAGAATTGGATGTACAGAGCCCACGATGACCTCCTTGAGGGGCCTAAGGGACAGGTACAAGCCTCGTAACCCTCTTGTGAAGAGGGAGGCAACACGGCCTAAGGGAAAACCCCTCAAGATGCCCCTTCAGGATGCAAAGGACGACCTCCATGCAGGCTGGGGCACGACCACTCCCCCGAAGGTCCGAGAAAGCGGTGACAGACAGTTAAGGCCTCATAGAGGGAAAGGTACCCTTACAAGTCTTAGCAAAGAAATGTCAGGTCTCAAAGTACTTCACGAGTGGTACATGGACAAGAATCAAGCCACCCTAGCGGTTCCATCAGAGCTAGCCTCGTCGAGACCTTGTTCTTCTTCAGCGGCAGAGTCGTCCAAGCCATTGGCTTCGGATCCCTCCTCATCGCCTACCCTGCGTGGAGACGCCTTGATCCAAAGGTCGACGAGTAGGGCGACACTTGCCTCGAGATCTGGCACGGCCACCAACTGCCGCATGGCTTGGGAGTAGTCGAGGTCAGGCGATAGCTACAGACAGTTGGTGAAGAGGGACCTCCCTATGCCGGTCAGCATCTCCTGGCACTCCGAGGAAATGAAATTATCCAGGCCCTGCGCCGCCGTGCTTGATATGTCCATAACGTATCTATCATTTTTGATGGTTTTATGCTAACAATATGCTTTTGATACTCCTTTTTATATAAAGTTTATAATTTATTTGGACTAACCTACTAATAGTTGCAAAAGTGCAGAATGTTCTTGTTTTACACTTTGATGTGTAGAAATTACCAAGAATACAAGTGGAAACCTTGTTGGAGTCAAATTGGGATTTTCTAGAAATCTATCTTAGAACTCCTTTTGAAGATGGTCACGTTCCGGTTCGAATACAGTGTCAAACGGAAAACTTGTCAACTACAAAGTTGTTGGCAATTTCGCGCCAAACGTTTAGGACATAAAATTTAGCTGATTCCAAGTCCGGACGGGCCCAATAGACCCGATTTACTGCAGCTCAAGATTGGGTGATGAGAATCCGAGAAGCTATATAAAATGAGGAAACCTAATTCATGGGAGACACCTCCACCAACGAATTTGCAGCCACCAAAGCCACGTTTTTGCCTCCCCCGTGGATCCCATCTCTATGGAGAAGGGCTCTCAAGAAGCCATGAAGGAAGGATGCTAAGGGGCGGTGCTCCCCTGTGATACCGGCGGCAGGGAAGGAGTCCTCCGTGCCGCCGCCGGCGCCACCGTCGCCTCTTCACCATCTTCACCGCCATCTCCATCGTTGTTGCTGACTCCCATGATGAGGAGGGAGTAGTTCTCTCTCCAGGATAAGGGTTCTACCGGTAGCTATGTGTTCATCTCTCTCTCTATGCATGATCTTATTGAGATCATGAGCTTGTAATCTATAGATCTACCTTGCTACTCAAGTGCTTTATTAGATCTCTGCTCTCCCCATGTGTGAAAGTGACAACGTGCACACCATGGTGGCACTTAGGCTAGAGATTACAAATACTTGTTATGAGTTATATTTGGAGTTGGATGTCTTTATGAAATTGTGGTGTTTGTTGGAACCAACTAGTGCTCAAGGTGACAGTTTGGGGTTTTCTAGATGGGAAAGGCTTACTTTGACGTGTGTTGTTATAGCCCTACCATGGAATTAGAGTTTCCAACCGGAGAGTAGTTCAGTGTAGTATCATAAAGAAGAATATATGTATGAGAGTGTTCACTAGTGAAAGTATGATCCCTAGGCCTTGTTTCTAAGCATTGATACACCATTTGCTACTAGATCTGTTACATGTTTGCTTGCTGTCATCTTTATTTCAGTTTGCCTTTTGTCTCTTCCACGCCATCAAAGTATTTTCTAGCACCGTTGTCTTATTTCCATACCACTTGTATTTCACTATCTCTTCGCCAAACTACTGCACCTATACACCTGACAAGTGTATTGGGTGTGTTGAGGACACAAGAGACTTCTTGTATCTTGATTGCAGGGTTGCTTGAGAGGGAATACCTTTGACCACTTCCTTCCTGAGTTCGATAAACCTTGGGTGATCCACTTAAGGGAAAACTTGCTGCTATTCTACAAACGTCTGCACTTGGAGGCCCGACAACTGTCTACAAGAATAGAAGTGCGTAGAAATCAAGCTATTTTCTGGCGCCGTTGCCGGGGAGGTAAGGTAAAGGTATTCACACTGGAGGATTAAAGAAGAAGAACCTCCCACGGCAAACGCCTATTTTCTGGCGCCGTTGCCGGGGAGGTAAGGTAAAAGGTACTCACATCCTCCGGTGTGAGTGCTCGAAGTTATATCCTATAGATTCTGCAATTTTGTCTTTTTGTTTCTTGTTTCACCAGTTAGGCTTAATGGAAAACAACAACAAAATTAGAGAGCTTTTTAGTCTTTTTCCTAGTATAGAACATGAATTGTCTGAAAAGAAAATGAAAAAACCCATGGAACTTTCTTTGCATGCTAATAGCAATGTTATTAGTATGAATCTTTTGAACACCTTTGTTACTAATGCTATGAAAACGTCTAAGCTTGGGGAAGTTTTTTTATGAAACTGATCTTTTTAGTTCCCCAGCTTTGAAGAAGAAAATTTGCTCTAATGATACTTTATCTCCCATATGTGGTAATTCTAATGATACTTGTGATATTTTAAATCCACATACTAAAAGCATCCTTTTTAAAATACCTATAAAAATTGTTGAACGTGTTATGAACAACTCTTATTTTGGAGATGGAACTGTCCATCCTGATGATCATTTACTCTTTATACATGAATTATGCGGGTTATTCAAGTGTGCAGGTATTTAAATGAACCAAGTTAAGAGGAAGCTATTCCCTATTTCACTCAAGGGCAAAGCAAGGGAGTGGTATGAGCTACTAGATGATCCTCATCATTTGGAGTGGAAGGAACTTGAATCTCGCTTTTACTCTAAATTTTATCCTCCTTGTGAAATTCATAAAGATAGGAATTATATTTATAATTTTCATCCTCATGATGGAGAAAGTATTACCCAAGCATGGTGGAGATTGAAGTCACTAATGCTCAAATGTCCCATTCATGAGCTCCCCAGGAATATTGTTATTAATAATTTCTATGCAAGGCATTTAGGACATTACAAGGACTATCTAGATACTTGTTTAGAGGGATCCTTCACGAGTAAGGAGGTCAAAGCTAAGTGGGATCTTCTTGAAACAATTCAAAGCAATACCGAAGATTGGGATAACAACAAAGGTAAAGAACCAGGTATAAACTATGAGTATGATTGCATTAAGTCTTCCGCTGAAACTAATGATTTTCAAGAGCTTAGTGCTAAATATGGTCTTGATCCTCAAATTCTTATTGATTGTTTTAAAACCTTTACTTCTCATATTAATGCTCCTAAAGAAAAGTGGGACATGTATCATGAGCCTTTTAAAGACACTTGCATGGAAAATGAAATTGTTGTTAATGATAGCAATAAACATGCTCAATCCTCTGAAAGTACTATTTCTTATAAGCATGTTAATTTTTGTGGAATACATAGACCTTGTGAGAATAATCAAATTGAAGAAGAATATTGTATCACCCACAGGAATGAAAAAACTAGAATGTGGTATAGGGCTTTAAATGATCTTCGTAAAAAAGTTTGTTCCCTTTATCCTTTTATTTGTGAACTTTGCTTTGAAGTGGGTCATTTAAATTTTCAATGCTCATGCCATAATAATAGCCCTTCTAATCCAATGAGTAATGCGAGTTTATATTGTGATGACATGATCACTCCCAATCAGCATGATGAACTTACATTATTTTTGGGGTGTGAAGAATTATCATGAAAAACTTCTTTGGTAGATATGAGTGCTTTTGATATGAATAGTGTCCTACATGCTTGTCATCTTTATTGTGTTGATAATTGCCACACAAATACTTACATACAAAATATTATAGAATATGAGATTTTACCAAAATATGATAGGACTAATATGTGTTTTGATCTTATTAATGAAAAGAAGGAATCCTCCAAAGTTTCTTCTATTGTCTCTAACAATGAACCAGGGTATATGTCTCCCTCCTAAAGAGAAGAAGAGGAGGAGTAAAAAGAGAGAGGAAACGGTATTTTCCCCTAAGCATGTTGCTCCTATTATAGTTTTTGATGAGTCTGAACTCGATGATGTTCCTATGCCTATTACCTATAGTAGTGATCATGATTGGGAAAAGCACACTACTTTTGATATTGAAAATCTCTTCAGTACCAATTCTAAAAATGATGATAATTGTTGTACTATTTGTTCTATCCATGTTCCTTCTAATGATGATATGTTTACAAATGAACACACTTTGGAAGATAACTATTCTATTGCTTATGATGATACTATACCCCCAATATATGATGATTGCAATGATAAATATGATATTTTTAGTCCTCCTACTATTGAGGAGAAAATTAATTATGATTAAAATATGCCTCCTATATTTGATGATTATGGTGATGAGAATAATAATGATAGCTATTTTGTTGAATTTTCTCCCACTATAATTAATAAGAATGACTATGTTTATGTGGGGAGTATTAATTCTTTTATGCATGTGGCTCATGATAGGAATGTTTTATGTGATAGTTATATTGTTAATTTTATTCATGTTGCTACTGAAAGTTATTATGAGAGAGGGAAACATGGTTCTATGCATCTCAATAATATTAAGTTTCCCCTCTTTATGTTGAAAAATTTGAAGTTGCACTTGTTTTGCTTTCCTATGCTTGTTGCTTTGTGCTTTCATGACTTATTTCTTTACAAGATTCCTATGCATAGGAAGTGGGTTAGACTTAAATGTGTTTTGAATTTCCTTCTTGATGCTCTCTTTTACTTCAATTCATATTTCTTACGTGAGCACCTTCTCAAACTATCATGCCTAACTTAAAGGCGTTAAAGAAAAGTACTTATTGGGAGATAACCCAAAAGTTTTAGATGAGTCTTGGAAGTTATTACCTATGTAATAACCGCTCCTTATCCTTTTTATTTGCTTTTTGTGCCAAGAGTAACCTCTAATGAGAGAGAAGTAATGATTGGAAAAGTTGTTGTCCCAAAACAGATTTTTTTGCTTCACCGTAAAAATTCGTGTAAAATCTCTGTACGTACTTTTCACGTGTGAAGTTTTGTGCTTCTGCCCCAGCTTTTTATCTAACTTACGTTAATTCAACACTTTTCGATTTGAGCAACAGAAGGTCTTCGAAAAAATTCGTCTTTACCTGTTGGTCTGTTTTGACAGTTTTCTGCCATTATTTGCATTTGCTTCTTGTTGGTTCCTTTTTGAGTTCTTTTATGGAATTGAGCTTTTTGAGGGAACTGCTTCAGTAGCTAGTGTTCTAATGGAAGTTTTCTTGGTGTTAGAACTGTACCTTAAGACTTATTATCTTGAGTGCACTAATATTTCTAATAAAGATTGTGTGAAGTTTTGTATGAAGGAAAATTTTCAGGTGTATGGAAGGTATGAGTAATGAGATGAAGGATGGACTAAAGCTTAAGCTTGGGTTTTCCACGCATGTCACCCCAAGAAATATTCAAAAAGTAGAAGCATCAAAGCTTGGGGATGCCCAAGGCATCCCCTTCTTCATCAATAAAAATCTCAGGTTTCTTCCAAACGCTTTATTTTTATTGTTTCATGCACGGTTGTGTTGGTCTTGGAGCGTCTTCTTTTTTGTTTTCATTTTGGTTTTTCGTTTGCTTGGTTTCGTTAGTTTTCTGAATAAATTGTTTGGACCCCCCTTTCATGCATTGTTTTTTAAATAGTTTGGTTTGGATTGGAAAAGAGTAGGAAAGTTCATGCTTAAGTGGTAATGAGAGCTTGTTTTTGACTGTGGCCTATGCTTTGTCATGCCATGCTTGATATTGTTTTGGCTTTATGCTTAGTATTCTTTGTTGTAGCATGACTTGTTATAAACAATTGAGATTGCTTAATGTGCCTTGGATGAATCATGCGTTGTTTTAGCATATTAAAGCATAGTATTGTGGTATTCTCCTTTGATGCTTTATTTGGGTTGACTTGGCGCATGCTCCCACCATGTTATGACTATCCCAAGTCACCATAAGCCTTTATGATGTGGCGCCCTGCAAAAACCACTACTAGAAAATCACGGTGTTTTTGTGCATTGCATCATCATGACCGCATGCTTATGTCATCATGCCACCTTGCACTTGAGCACCGTCATGTCATCTTGCATTTGTTTGCATAAAACTATTTTTGAAAAGTCTGTTTTTGTTTTCTAAACGCCCCGTCTTGTTTTCAAATTAAAACCCGGGTCTGTCCGGAATATTTTGTTTTGTCTACAATGGATTTCAAACGCCTCATTTTTAATAAATAAAATATTTATTTTATTTTAGGGGGCAACCGTACCGGGCCGATCCGACCCAATCGGCCACCCCCAGTACAAAAGCCAGAATTCCTAACCAATCCCTAATCTACCAAACCTATCCTACCCAGCCCCCTCCACCTCACCCCACCTAATCGGTGCACGCCACCTTACCTCTCCTCCCTCCATCCACCCAACCACCATCTGCCACCTCATCCACCCACTCCCCTGCCCACACACGCACACCACACACCCAGCCGAACCCACCCCACCTGACCACTCCCACCAGCCACGTCGCCCCACCCCAGTCCCCACGCGCCCCACACACCCAACCCGCCGGGCCCCACACCCCTCCTTTCCCGCCCACTCCCACAACCGGCCTCCACCCCGACCCCACTCAACCACGCCTCCCCACTCCAACCGCACCGACGCCACCTCCCTCCTGGCCCACCTAGTGGGAGACGCGCCCAAGCCCCGACCACCTCCTTTTCCCCACCGCCGCCAGATCTCGTCTCCACCGCGGGCCGCCGCCGGGCCGCCCCGCCCTCCTCTCGCCTTTTTCCTCTACGCATCGCGCGGATCCCCGCCGCCGTCGACCTCCCGCCACCAGCACCTTCCCTCCCGGCGCCTTGCTCGCTGCCGTGCGGCCCCGTTCCGCCGGCCATGTCTGCGCGCCCCGTCTCCCGGAGGTCAACTCCATCCCGTCCTCGTCGCTGCTTCCCCCTCGTCGCTCCCTATCCTCCCCGTCGCCTGTGTCCTGCAGAGCTCTGCCAGGGCGCCGCTGGCCAACGCCTCTTTCCAGCTCGACCTCGCCGTCCCGAGCGCCGGCCATGCCTCCGTGCGTACCACGGCCCTTCCCCGCCACCGGGCCAGGTCCTGCTGTCCGCGTACGCTCCTCCTGAGCCGCCTCCACCTCGCTGCGTACCCCCTTCGCCCGCTCCTCCGTGATCCCCTCTCTCCTCGCGAGGCTAGCCGCTAGCCACGCCAGCACGTCCCCGGCCTCCTCCCTTCACGAGCTTGCAGCCGCTGCCTTGGATGCCCCCGGGAGAACCGTCCCCAGCCTGAGCTCGCTTGCTGCATTTTCTGCATGCCACCATGCTGCTCCAGCCCCGCCCTGCTTCCCGTTTCACCGTCTAACTGTCGTGTGCGGCACTCACATGCTTGATGTATGCGCGTGTTGACCATGCTCCTGTGTTGGTGCCCTCACTGGCGCAGACACTTGCTGGTGCTAATTTGGCACATGCCCGTGTGACCCTGTTGCTGCTGATCTGATTCGACTTCTCGTGCTATCAGTGTTGAGGGCGAAGTGAGACCCTATCTCGCTGCCTAGATCCATCCTGTCGGGAACTTCTGCCAACTTACGTGACACCAACAGCAAGGCTTCATGAAGATCTACCTGATGTTTCAAATATACCATGGTGCCCCTCAAGTACTACTTTGCCGCATCAAGATCTCCACGGTTGCAACAAGTTCTCCTTCCCGGCTGCGATGCCCAAGAACTCCTTCCTGAACGCCAAGGTCTCCGCCGTGAAACGACAAGACCGACGACACGACCCGACGATCGCGGATGCGACAAGATCGTCCCTCGGACACCAAGTTCTCCTTCCCGAACGCCAAGACCGACCCGATACGCGGACCCGACAAGATCGTCCCCAACCCACCAAGTTCGCCTACCCGGACACCGTGCGACAAGATCTACTTCCCGGATCGGAAGACCCCGGTACCCGCTCCACTCAAGTTCGCCATCGACGACAAGATCGGCATCGACCAGGGCGAATCCAATGCACCCCCGGCGCCAAACCAAGTCCTTCTTCCCGGATGCGCCAAGATCTACTTCTGTTGTCCGAGACCGATTCCGTCGAGCCGTTTCCGCCCCCGTCGAACCCTGTCGAACCCCGAACCCCTCGGAGCCCAAGTTCGCCGAACCCTAAATGTGATTCCCTATCCGAGACCCCCATTATTTTTATAATATGACATTATCGACTGTCGCATATTAAATTGTTCATCTCGCACGGATATCATAATCATGCCGGATCTTCTGCTGTAGTATTAAATATTGCATCCGGTGTTTCTGCTAGTGTTTGCTTCTTCGCGGATTAGGCCGACGAGTGGATGCGATATCGATAAGTTCTCCGGATATGATCCTTCGGCAGTGTTTTCCCAGGCGAGCATCTCTTCCCCTTCTACCTATCTTGCCTTTATAGTCTTTATTTCCTCCTGTTGATCTACTGCTATCCATGTCGTGATGCTTTAGTTTCCGTACCCTAGTTATATCCCATGCAGCCTCTATATTGCCTTGGACACCTCCTATTACCTGTGTTTGGTAGATAGTTGGCCTTGCGAGTCGTAGATGCGTGCTCAGGTGCGACCTCATGTTGACAAGTACCACATTTGTTGGAATGTTGGCCGATGGTTATTGGTGGAGATGCTTACCAGTGGAGATGATCATGTCTTTAAATACAACTATTAAAAATTCTAGATATAACTAATGCAGAGGCATCGGTGGGAAATATATGTTATTTGGTTCTTCCACGCTCACTTGTGTCCCGTAGGACCCCGAGTACTTGATACCTGTTCCTTCATTTTTGCACTATCCACATCCGGGAGGCCTTATGGACCCCCCTGAGCCAGAGCTTGATCCATTTCTATTTCTTGGGGCCACAAAGTAGGTTGGGGCTTTATTACTATCCTGTACCTATGCCATGCTTTACTGCTTTATTTAAGATTGTGCGTGGAGCACCTGTACTATTTTGGATCACGCCACGTTTTCGCGGTATCGACAAGCCCAGACACACTTTCGGGTTCCCAGTCGTTTACAGCCGTCGTCGCAAACCCTGGGTCCGTTACGGAGCCGGCCAACTTCGTTGCGGGTAGCTTAGTGGGGTGGCCCCCTGAAATATTTCTGAATCCTGTGATCGCTTTGTCGTGAATGCCTTGTTGGGTTTTGATTTGGTTTTTCCAAGGTTGATCGAGTGTGTGTTGCTATTTGTGCACCCCTACAGGGTAAAACTTTCTGAAAGACGTGTCCGCGGTTATGGACGACTTGGGGAACAGTATCTCGATCATAGACAAGCATAACTAAAGTAGTGCTATAAATTTGACCTAATATGTGACTAGTAATCGGATGCAACTATAACGGAATGGATATTAAAAATGCCAACAGCTGGTGGATCTGTGTTGTTTTGTGACATGCTATAACTGCCTAGTAAGTATTGTAACTCCAACGGAATGTGATAAAAGTGCCAACAATTGCTGGGTTTTGGGATTCCTCAGGACAATTATATCTGACTAGTAAATGTTCCAACTGCCACGGAATGATTATTTAAAACTGCCCACTACTTATGCTTCAGGATGACTCATGCTATCTATATCTGAATAGTAAGTGCTGCAACTAAAACGGAATGAGTAAAAATTGCCAACCGTGTGAGTTCCTCGGTCTGACTTCCTCGTTTGGTCTCGAGGGGGAAAATACCAGGATGGGTATGTTTGGTGTAGCTTCAGGTTGGATCCGAATAGGTCTTTGTTATCCCTCTCTAATAGCCGCCAGTTTCACCAAGTCTCTATAGGTTGTTTAGTGTCGCTGCGCTGCCGCTTCCGTCCACCATACCTATGTAGGCGAGAGCCGCCGAATTCTAGCCTCACCGTGTACTGGCCTCAGTACTGACGCTCCCCTTTTTCCTTTGCCCTTTGTTGGCACCCCTTTTGTTTCAGCAGGTTTGACGTCGTTAGCAGGGTTACCCTTCCGGCTTGGCCTGGGCAGGGTTATGGACACCATTGGTTATTCTTCAGGGCTCTTAGCCCCATTTGCATCTTGTTCGTAGTCGGACGCTCTATCGATTTCAAGGTGATTTGGATCTTTGTATTGTATATCTGTATTCTTGACTCATGGAGTCGTGTTGTATATATATCTATTCTGTGGGTCCCATCGAGGACTGTTGTGTAATGGTATTACTTCGTTTTCCACCTGCACAAAAGTGCCTGGTGGGCGTCCTTGAATCGTTTCTATGCGGGTTTGGCGGGAAGCGCTAAAACCAGCATAGGGCCGATTTGAGGGTGTTACATATGATCCTTTAGTTTTCAACTTGTAGTATCACTTTATGCTTTGATCAATGATGTTTTGTCGCTCTGCATGATTATGGCCATTATTGCTCTCTTAGTTTGTCACTCCTAGTCTTTTGCTATCCTCCACAACCAAGTATGAGTTCCACTCATGCATCCAACTCCTTAAACCAAGTTATTCCAAAGAGTCCACCATACCTACCTACTAGCATATGCTATTCCAAGTATATTCATGTTTTTATCTACCTTCCGAATTAAACTTGTTATGACAAAACTAGTGATTAAAGCTCTCACAAACTTGATGGCACACTTTACTTTTCTTGCCCTTAATAAACTTGAACCATTGTGTCGTCTATGTTGTATATGATTGCACTTATTTGTTGGGGATTAGCAGAACCATGCTATCATGGGGAACGCTTTCAACATTGCACTGGTACTTTGTACCTAGTTGATATCATGCTCTTTTGTTTATGGATGTCATCGGTGTAAAATTAAAGGGGAGCTTGTAAGTCCATGGAGTTATGTATGTGTGTTAGAGAAACGCCTGGGCCGCCGGTCTAATCCATGCTGTCATGGTGGAAACCTACAGCGTAACCATAATGAGCTGTCTATGAAGCATTCTTCTTATAAAAAAAGAGTCCTATATTGAGAAAAAAGAGAAAAAGAAAAAAGAAGAGATTATGAAAAGAGGAAAGAGAGAAAAAAGCACCATATTCCTATGGTAAATAAGAAGATTGCTAAGATGCACGTTTCTGCTTGCCTTGTCATTTTGATATGGGGATTCTTCTGTATCATCGGGCAAGGGGTACCTCGTTGGCAGTTCTCTATGATACACATGTACTTACGATGACAAGAACTTACCGGTAACTAAACTTGAGTAGCATGAGGAGCGGCCCTCGTATACAAGGGACATGAGATTTCCAACTTATACTTCGTCAAGCATGTACACCATAGTTTGTTCACTTTAACCTTAATCACTTCAAGATGCTTATGATAGGGGCAATGAGAGCTGAAAGCTATAAGTACAATAATTTTTGGAAGCTCTTTATGAGACTTGAATCCGTACTTCCTTTTATAAAAAGGCCCTTCTTCCACCATTATATTGAGTCTCCACCTTTTACCTTTATGCACCTACTTTGAGAGCATAGTGGCCATTCTTAGTTCTATGTGCATTGTCCCAAGACTAGTTCATTGATGCATAACTTGATATTGCTTGTTTTAAACTATTTGTATCTAGCCACTCTGATGAACTTTGAAGGTAACCTATGCATTTATATTTGCTACTATATGAGGGACAAGCTGAATACTATTATGCTATGTTTTCTTTATGTGAAACAAACAAACGTCTTGCAAAACATTGTTATTCATGAATATTTTGTTTGTGCCATTTCATGTTACAACATAGTTGCTATGTCTTATTGTTAGAACTCTATCTTTCATGTTGATGTTTAGACTACTTTGATCCTAGCTATCAATGCTTTTACAATAATGATGATCAAGATTGTGTTTGCTGCGTGTCACCTCAAAAATTATATTGTTTTTATCGTTCACCTACTCGAGGACGAGCAGGAACTAAGCTTGGGGATATTGATACGTCCATAACGTATCTATAATTTTTGATGTTTTATGCTAATAATATGCTTTTGACACTCCTTTTTATATAAAGTTTATAATTTATTTGGACTCCCCTACTAATAGTTGCAAAAGTGCACAATGTTCTTGTTTTACACTTTGATGTGTAGGAATTACGAAGAATACAAGTGGAAACCTTGTTGGAGTCAAATTGAGATTTTCCAGAAATCTATCTTAGAACTCTTTTTGAAGATGGTCACGTTCCGGGTCGAAGACGGTGTCAAACGGAAACAACTTCAACTACAAAGTTGTTGCCAATTTTGCGACAAATGTTCTGGACATAAAATTTAGCTGATTCCGAGTCCGGACGGGCCCAATAGACCCGATTTACTACAGCCCAAAATGGGGTGACGGGAATCCGAGAAGCTATATAAAAATAGGAAACCTAATTCGTGGGAGACACCTCCACCCACGAATTTGTAGACACCAAAGCCACGTTTTTGCCTCCCCCATGGATCCCATCTCTATGGGGAAGGGCTCTCAAGAAGCCATGAAGGAAGGATACTAAGGGGTGGTGCTCCCCTGTGATACGGGCGGCGGGGAAGGAGTCTTCCGCGCCGTCGCCGGCGCCGCTGCCGCCTCTTCACCATCTTCACCGCCATCTCCATCGCCGTTGCTGACTCCCATGATAAGGAGAGGGTAGTTCTCTCTCGAGGCTAAGGGTTCTACCGGTAGCTATGTGTTCATCTCTCTCTCTATGCATGATCTTATTGAGATCATGAGCTTGTAATCTATAGCTCTACCTTGCTACTCAAGTGCTTTATTAGATCTCTTCTCTCCCCATGTGTGTGAAAGTGACAGCGTGCACACCATGGTGGCACTTAGGCTAGAGATTACAAATACTTGTTATGAGTTATATTTGGAGTTGGATGTCTTTATGAAATTGTGGTGTTTGTTGGGACCATCTAGTGCTCAAGGTGACAGTGTGGGGTTTTCTAGATGGGAAAGGCTTACTTTGAGGTGTGCTGTTATAGCCCTACCATGGATTAGAGTGTCCAACCGGAGAGTAGTTCAGCGTAGTATCATAGAGAAGAATATATATGAGAGTGTTCACTAGTGAATGTATGATCCCTAGGCCTTGTTTCTAAGCATTGATACACCGTTTGCTACCAGATCTGTTACATGTTTGCTTGCTG
The DNA here is from genome assembly GCA_910589775.1 of Avena eriantha. NCBI lineage: Eukaryota > Viridiplantae > Streptophyta > Magnoliopsida > Poales > Poaceae > Avena > Avena eriantha. The sequence continues at coordinate 358,703,903 of OU342743.1, forward strand.
TCATCTTTATTTCAGTTTGCCTTTAGTCTCTTCGACGCCATCAAAGTATTTTCTAGCACCGTTGTCTTATTTCCATACCACTTGTATTTCACTATCTCTTCGCCGAACTAGTGCACCTATACACCTAACAAGTGTATTGGGTGTGTTGGGGACATAAGAGACTTCTTGTATCTTGATTGCAGGGTTGCTTGAGAGGGAATACATTTGACCACTTCATTTCTGAGTTTGATAAACCTTGGGTGATCCACTTAAGGGAAAACTTGATGCTGTTCTACAAACCTCTGCACTTAGAGGCCCAACAATTGTCTACAAGAATAGAAGTGCGTAGACATCAGTGCTTAAGGGGCTTAGGACCCTGCATGCAAGCTGTAGGGACGCCTCGACCTCGTGGCTGGCATGACGCTCTGGTGCGACGAAACCTTGAACCCTAGGAGAGGAAGGATCGTAGCGTCCTGTTCACCAAGGGAGGAGAAGGACTTACGCTGGGCCTCCAGCGCCTCACTAGCCTTTCGCTCACACTCTTCGCAAGATCACGTAGCAGCAGTAGCGGTCTCCTTCAGAGCCTTAATTTTGCCTCGGAGCTCCATGACCTCTTGAAGTGAACCCTCTCGAAGCTTCTTCTCCACCTCAAGGGTGCCATGGAGCCTTGAGCTCTCCTCCAGCTCCCGGGCGAGGGACCCCTAGAATTCCGACAACTTGGCATCAACCTCTTGAGACTGAGCCTCAAGCTCCCCCTGACGCTGGGCCACTGTCGCCTCCCGAGCGGAGACGACTCTCTCAAGACCAGACAAGGCATCCCCAAGCTAAGAGGCATGGGCCTCAACATCAGCGATGATCTTCTGCTCGTGTCGAGGCATCTCGAAGCACACCCTCCATGTCAAGGAGGGCTCTCTCCCGCTCAAACTCCACCGCCTTCTAGGCTCCAACAAGCTGCCCTCGATCCAGGATCAACTGGTGGTCCTCATGGACCGTGGAAGCTAGGAACTAGTCTAGCTCAGCGCGTATGCCGGAAACGATCTTGCCTAGGAGTTAGACACGGGGGAGTATCCCAGCTCCAGCACAACCAGCTCCCGAGGCTCATTGTACCACTCGCCAGAAGGAGCCTCCTCAGGGGTATCCGACTAGCGCGCAGGAGTCAAGGGGGATGGCCCAGGGGATGCGCAGCCTTCTAGACCTTGGACTGGGGCCAGCTCGGGGCCACCTAAGCGCTGGCCAGGAGTAGGTCCCAAGCCGACGAGAACCACGCTCCCCGATGACCCCGGAGTAGCGGTCATGTCTACAGATAGCGCAACATGGCTTTAGGGGGCCCGGGGCAGCCCTCACCCACTTCAGCTACCTCTACAACCAGGGGCACTATGGAGGAAGTGTCGGGAATCATGTGTAGTGGAGAGGCTGTCGCCCTCTCCTCGGGCGCAGCCGGTGCAACCTGGACCTCCCCGGGCTTGTCCAAGGGGCACACAACTGGCCAGACATTCCTGGCAGAGGTTCGCTTCAGCCGCGGAAGCTTTCATGGGTGGCCTTCGCTATAGAGGTCCTCCGGGTGAGATGGGACTCAAGGATTTGTAAAGGAAGGAGGGTCGGCTAACGGCTAACCTGGTAGCACCCCCGGTTGGGGGCCGCATGCCCTAGTTGCCCTGGCTCGCGCGGGGGAACAAAGGTCCCTGTAGTGCGAGATCCTCCACTTCCCGACGCGACTCCCTCAAGAGGGGAACTCTCCTCCTGGGTTCGCTTCCTTCAAGGCGCCTCCTAAGAATCCGCCTCACTGACGGAGTCTCCCATTCCTACCCTCCCTCGCACCGGCCCCATGAGGGCCCTCAGACAGGGCTACAGCAGGAGAGTCCGCATCCAAGGGATTCAGGCGCTTGCTCATGTGGCCAGGAGGAAGAATGCCCCACTCATCGAACCGAGGAAGCAAGGCCTGGATCTCTGCCCTACAAGGATCAAGACAGAGGGGCAAAACCTTATCAGGAAGCTCGGAGGCGGTGGAGGTGTGCAAGAGCTCGTGGATAAACCCGGCCACGACAGGGTCGTCGGTGACACCTTTCCACCAGGGCCAGGTGGTCCTACACGGTGAATTCTGATAGATCCTTGTTGTTCTCCTACAGCAGAGAAATCCTAAGGTGAAGGAACTCCATGGCAACTAGAGGTCCCGTCAGGCCAGATGAGTTGAGCAGCTCAATACGGGCGACCAGGGCATCAACCTTGTCCCCCTCGAGGTTTGTTGTGGACCATCGGTTGCTGACCTTCTCGGCTAGCGTGGTGGGAGGCAGGAGGCGGGGGATATCCTCCTGCAAATGCACCAGGAGCCAACGCTTCCAGAAGTCCTCCACATGTTTCGAAAAAACCATTTGGGGCCTGAACAACCCCTCCTTCATGAAGGTGCCGCAACTGGCTATGCGGGAGGTGGAGGTGATGTGGAGAGCATACATCTAATGCATCAGCACCACCAAAGGCTTCACCCCTAGAAACAACTCGCACCAGTAGGCGATGATGGCGAGGGTGGTGACAGAGTTGGAATGCAGGTGGAGGGCGTAGATCTGGTAGTGTCTAGAACCACTATGAAGAAGGGGGAGAGAGGCGGAATCAGCCCCGCGATGATGGTGGGGTAGAAGAACGGGCACATGAGGCCGGAAAGGCTCGCCAGATCCACCGACCTGGGCCACACCCGGGTCTCCTCCCACACTTTCCAGTTGGAGGCGAGCTGTGAGTGGAATGAGTCGAGCCCAGAGTCCGTCCGGATTGTGGAAGGCATCAACACCACCCCCATATCCTCCTCCTCTTTGCCTTGAGAGGGGCTGGCCGACGGCAGTTTCGCCTTCGCCACAACCAAAGCTCCCCGATGAGACATTGTGCGTAGCGAATGTTGGCGGTAGTCCAGGGAAGGGAACTGCGAGGAAACAAGCAGAGAAGAATAGATCTCGGTGTGAAAGGGATACCCCATCCTTATAAGTCGAGATTGGATACAGACATGTGTGCACATTCTGAGAAGGAGTCTCGAGAACCTGGAACGGCACGCATCCCACCCAGCACCAGCCGTCAGAATGGACGCTCGACCCTTCATCACCACGGGTGTGGCACACAGGCCGAACGCCCAGGGCTATTGTTAGATATCGGGTACAGGGGTACCCCCCATCCGTCTACGATTGTCTTGCATAGAAGGATTCCGACACTCCTCGCGAGGGAAGGGATGCTTCCCTCTCAAGGGGCCTCTCGCCAAACCCCCCGAAGGCTTCTAGAGGGGAAATCTACCCAAGATATACCCAACAAGAGGGCCCAGATCAACGACACCTCGGGAGGGGTGTGGAAGCGCCCATCACAGGAAGACGACAAGAACAACAATGGCATTAGATGCCTTCGTGGTGCGGTCCCGAAGTCTGGGCCTTGGTCAAAAGCAAGGCAGACAAGGTCCTGACTGGTTAGATGGATGGCCTCACTGGGAGCAGGTCCGTCCTTGGCTACTTTTGTGCAAGAAGGAAAGCGAGCAACACTGGATGAGGACAAGTGACGCTAAAGAGAGGACGCTTTACGGGTGGACGGAGAAGCTCCCGACGCCCAAGACTTAGTCCACCAAAAAGCGGTCCTGTACACCGGGACCTCAAGAAGCGGCATTGTGGTGACACTCCCTACCCATGGACCGTGGAAGAGGCCCTTCGCCGCCCTATATGAGGAGTCCTTCTGCTACCTTAGAAGAAGTTGATCTTGGAGATCTAAACCCCTAGACTTTCATCGTCCATTGTACCCTCACGAAGCACGCGAGCAATACAACAAAGAAGGAGCAGGGGATTTACCTCCTCACGAGGGTCCCGGACCTAGGTAAAAAACCTGTGCCACCTCTCTGTCATGTGCTTTCTCCACCGCTGCAGCCATCGCGGAGTTTCCTTGAAACCGCGTGTTCAACCCCCTCTTGAACCAAGGGATTGTTTGATCCTAGTTTCCTTCACGGGAAAAATCTTCGACAATTCAAGTCCAGGATCGGCATATTTGAGTCCGTGAAGGAGAGCTTGGGGTCTGGCGCCCTAGGTTCCATCTCTTCGACATACGGTTTTCGTGTAAAATATCTTGTCAGTGGTCCGCCGAGTGGTGCTGGGTTTGGTACATTTCTTTTGGATCAACGTCGATTATTGTCTTGACAATGGGGAGATCTTATGGATCGAACTTTTGCTGATTCACCTTCCAAAGATCTTGGCACATGATTTTCGTAGAGCGAGGTTTCACCAACACCACCATCTTCACTTCACCCCACATCAAAGATCAAAATACCTCTACACCCAAACGCCACCACATGGTCACCCGAAACAACATCTTTAGTGGAACATGGTGTCATAAGCATACTCAGGCACGACCGGAGGTCGCTACAGGCCATGGAGGTCGGGGCATGGGCAGGGGAACTCTGTCACTTGCCAACAGGGAGGCAAGGATGGAGCGGGGCGGCTGGAGATGGGGTCACCGGAGGCATAGCTCGGGGAGGAGTCGCTTGCTGCCCAGAGGCGAGGCGAGGCAGAGGGCTCTAGGGCGGCACGGTCCCTGGAGGCCGCCGGAGGCTAAGGTCGTAGGCAAGGCGGCTAGAGGGTAAGGGGATCCTGGTGTACGATGAGGTTGAGGGCGCGCAGACGGTGGAGCTTGATGGCAGCAGAGCATGTGGGGCTCGAGCGGATGGCAGCGGGGCGCTGGGGCGAGGAGCAGGTCATAGAAGGCGGCAATGGGGCCTTGGCGACAGAGGTCATGCAGAGGGGAGAAAGGCGCTGGCAGCGGCACCGATCGGGAGGAGAGAGGATACGACACGAGGTCGATGGCAATGGGGATCAATGGGTCGTGTGCGTGTTGGTGTTGAGGTGTGAGTCTAGTGTGTGTGGTCAAACAGGGTCGTGTTGTGTGTCTTGCAGCATGTGTGTGTCTGTCACGTGATGGGTGTGTGAGTGGTGGCCGCGTGTGCGGGTCGTGTCAGGTGTGGGTGCGTGTGTCTGGTCCGATGCGTGGGGTGTGTTGCACTGCGTGTGTGTGCTCGCGAGGTGTGTGGATGGCGGCGGCGGTCGGTTAGGATTAGGGTTAGGTCTTGGCTAGGTTTGGCATGGTAGGTGGCTGGATGGGCCTTTGGGCCTGTTGGGCTGCCTCCATGTTTATGTTTTCTTTTTAAAGCACTTTTGTAAATAGTTTTTAGCCTAATAAAATATTTGAAAAGATTGGAGCTTTTAGTTTGAAGTTAAAGGAGGCGAATAACTAGAAAATAAAAATAGGCTTTTATTGAAAATATTTTTCGAGGTAAAAATATCCATGGTGACATGATGATGCACAAAATAAAAACCAATCAAATATGATTGGGATATTTTCCGGGCATTACCGAGGCTGGTATAGGGGACCAGCAGCCTGAATAAATGAAGAATGCATCGAGCAACGTTATCGAGTTCAAATCAGGGAGGCGAGACCAAAAAGTATGGTCTGCTAGAGACGCTGACATCTGGGACCCACATGCCTCAAATTTTTTTGGCCAGTCAACATCGTGCGAGGAACCTAAAATCTTACTTCTGTCACACGCCGGTTGAGCTTCTTCTATGTTTTTAGCGGTTTCATTATAGTAGAGGGCCGCGAAAATGAAAAAATGTTTTCCATCAACCACGGTCGAGCGAACGATATCGTCGCAGAATACACGCCTTCTACGATGATTGACGGGCAAAACCGTTGTAGATGGAAGCATTTCTTGTAGTGTTTATACCTCTTAATAGTGCCATTAGCATGCCACTTCACCTTGAAAACCCACTTATAGAATCAAAAATATTAATAACAGAACGAGGAGGAGTAAGCTGTCATGTATCATTCTGAATCAAAGCATCAAATTCTGTCTCCATTGTTGCACGGTAGTGATGAATACCTAATGCATCACGAAAATTTCAAGGCTTGGCAGTCGGATCAGCAGTAGGCTAGGCAATACATGTAGCCAACCAGGAAATGGTCCATCAATGTGTTGTTTCCATTGATAAATTGAAATATCCTAGGATTAGAGACTAGAAATAGAGAGTACACATATGTGTGCATTGCATTCATGCATAGACATCTGGAAAAAACCAAGCTTTTGTTTACTCTAATGACTTAGCTTAGATTATTAGGCGAGTGCTATAAATTTCGACATGGTATTTGTTGAATTTTTTATGTTTTGGGGAGAGAAATTTGAATTCAATTCAAACATAACAATTCAGATAACAATTGGAGTAAAGAATAACTATAGACTGTTTCGGCTCAAACTACTATCCACTTTGTCCTGATTATTTTCGGTCATGGGATGGACGCTGAAAAGGACCCGCGACGACGTCTCAATAGAGCCTAACTATCCCGTGAGACGGGACCGACTGCAGGTTCAGGCCAAAGATTCCAGAGCGCATACGTGTGATGCACGCGCCGTTGTTGTTGGGTCCGCAGCATAGAAAACAAAATTTTCCTATGGTGTGAACTACACGCCAAGATCTATCTACTAGGTACAAAGCAACGGGTGGATATTACATCTAACGAGAACTTACCCTCGAAGACAACGAGTTTTGTTAACGAGTAGGAACTCATGGTTGATGTAGTCGTACACTTGCTGATCTGAAGATCGTGAGGAAGTCCGAGCGCCGCAACTCAGTAGCGCATCCACACTCGCACACACGTTCAAGCCACCGGACAACCTCCACCTCCTCGCTCCAGCGATCCAGCGGAAGCAGCAACTCCTTCCAGACGAAATGCCACCGGGAACATGTATCTCGCTAATCCGAGACCATGGGGAAATAATTCTAGAGGGGGAGAGAGATCCTTCACAAGGAGGTGTGAGGATGAAGGAGGGAATGGGTGGCCTTTTATAGGAGGAGGGGGGTGCCCCCTCTCTCCATGGACGGCGCATGGGGGGGTGACCCCTCACCTCCCCCATTCATGTGGTGGTAACCCCTCCACATTAAAATGCCTCTTCAAATTCCCTTTTAAAATCTCCACTTTAAATGCATTAAATTTATCCAAATTTAATGCTCTCTCATTTAATAAAACTCTTTTTATTAAATTTATTCAGAATTTTGTTAATTACTTTAATTAACAAACATTCACATATAACCCCTTGCAATATTTCAATATCACATGTAGAACCACTTTCTGCAATTTCACCCAAAACAATTTCCGCGCTTTGCAATTCTTTCGTCTGAGACATATGTGCTCCAAAATGGTGTCCAGTAACTCTTAAGTGTGCCACCCTACGGTTCACGAATAACGCATACATGATTGAGACCCTTCTCTGATCAATAATCAGCAGCGGGACCTGGAGATCCGTACTGACTCCTACACATTCAACGATGACTTCTGTGATCGTGAGAACCTTTGACGCTTGTAACTAAATCTCTTTGTCTCTCGATATATTCGATCATCGGTATCTCCATACCTAGTTTGATCTCGTTACCGACATGCACTCTTTTCTCGTTCCCGTGATATAACATTCTAGTGATCACATCACTTGCTTGCAAGCTATTTTAATGTGATATCACCGAGAGGGCCCAGAGTATGTCTATCCGCCATCTGGATTGACAAATTCCACTCTTGATCCATGAGCCTCAACATAACACCTTCGTAGTACTGAACCCATCTTTATAGTCACCCTGTTACGGTGTGACGTTTGATGTTATCAAGATACTCTTCCGGTGTTAGCAATTAACATGATCTTATGGTCTAAGGATAAAGATTACTTCGTATAATGTTATAGCAATATAAACATAATGACTTGATCGTAATCCTATACTTCGGATGAATGTTCATCACATCATTCCACCAATGGTGTGACCTTGTTATTAACAACATCCAATGTCCATGATCAGGAAACCTTGATCATCTTGTTAATCAACAAGCTAGTCTATAAGAGAGGCATAACTAGGAACCCTTTTTGTTTATTAAACACACATGTATTGATGTTTCCGATCAATACAATTCTAGCATGTAAAATAAACATCTATCATATATAAGGAATATATAATAACAACTTTATTATTGCCTCTCAGGGCATATTTCCTTTAGTTGTACCTGCATCGCTGGACGGTTGGCCGTACACGTGCCATTCGGCGCATTCTGCTCCGTGGCGATTGGTTCTGGCGCGAAAATCCACGGCGACCCTGACATGGCCGTGGAATGCGAGGACAAAGGTGCCGAGCTCGCTGACACCATCATCGCCGTAGAGACCAACCACGCGGATGAGCTTGCGAAATACGTGGGCAACATCAACAAGGACAACCCCACCATCCTGAAGAAACCAACCGCCGCGAACTCCACGTTCGAGGCAACCACACACACCCGCACCGTCGAGCTCGTCCCAGGCGACTCTAGCGAGACGGTCACCATTGGGGCGCACATGAGCCCCGCATAGGAAAGCGCGCTCATCGGGTTCCTCCATGAGAACCGCGACATCTTCCCATGGAAGCCATCTGACATGCCATGTGTCCCGGGGGAACTTGCTGAGCACAAACTCAATGCCGACCCCAAAGTGCGACCAGTAAAGCAGTCGCTACGGCCCTACAATGAAGAGCGCCGTCGAGCAATCGCCAAAGAAGTTCAGCGCCTGCTAGCCGCAGGCTTCATCCGGCCAATCAAGTACTCTAAGTCGCTGACAAACCTAGTCTTGGTTCTTAAAAAGAACAACACATGCATTGACTACACCAACCTCAACAGCTCCTGCCTGAAGGAGGAGTTCGTCCTACCGCGCATCGATCATATCATCGACTCGACCGCAAGATCGGAGTCGCTGTGCTTTCTCGATGCTTACTCTGCTTATAACCAGATCAAGATGGTGGTCGAAGACGAGGAGAAGACGGCGTTCATTACGCCATTCGGTGCATTCTGCTACATGGCCATGATGTTCGGCCTCAAGAACGCAGGCGCCACATACCAGAGGTGCATGCAGGAGTGTCTAGCGAGCCAAATTGGCCGCAACATTCACGTCTATATTGACGACGTGGTGGTAAAATCCACCCGCCTGGACGACCTTCTCGCGCGACCTAGCCGAAACCTTCGCAAACTTCCGGAGGTACAACATCAAGCTGAACCCTGGAAAATGCACCTTCGGCGTCCCCACCAGATAACTCCTAGGTTATGTAGTCTCCAAGCGAGGCATCGAAGCCAACCCCACCAAGATCGACACCATCACGTGACTCGGGAAACCCGAGTGCCTGCGCGACGTCCAGAAGTTGGCAGGGCAAGTCACGGCCCTCAGCCGCTTCATCCCCCGACTAGGCGAGAAGGCAATGCCCCTCTACCGCCTGATGCGCAAGAACCCCACGTTCCAATGGGACGAGGAGACCGACGATGCACTCAAAGCTCTCAAAGAAGTGTTACTCGCGACACCACTACTAGCCGCGCCACTCAACAAAGAGCCAATGCTCGTTTACGTCACGGCTTCTACTCGAGTCGCCAGGGCCGTGATGGTCGTCGAATGACCGGAAGAGGGCAAGGAGCACCCCATACATCGCCCCGTCTACTACATCAGCGAAGTCCTAACAGACTCACGACAGCGCTACCCGCAATACCAAAAACTCGTGTACGCGGTATTCTGAGCACAGCAGCAAATCCCACACTACTTCCAGGAGCACCCAATCACGATGGTCTCCTCCACGCCCCTGCTAGACATCATATGCAATCGCGAGGCGACCGGGCGAGTCGCCAAGTGGGCTGTTGAAATCGGCGTCCACAACATCAAATACAAGCCCCGCAAAGCGATCAAGTCCCAAGCCCTGGCTGATTTCCTTGTAGACTGGGAAGAAGCACAGCAGCCAAAGAAGCTCCCGTACCTCCACTACTGGTCGCTCCATTTCGATGGCTCCAAGAACGCCGACGGCGCACGGGCTGGGGTCATCCTGACCTCCCCCAAAGGAGACAAGCTCCGCTACCTGCTCCACCTCAACTTCAAGCCCTGCACCAACAACATGGCAGAATATGAGGCCCTCCTTCACGGCATGAGAGCCGGTAAGGAGATGAACGTCAACCGCCTACGATGCCATGGCGACTCCGACCTAGTCGCCGGCCAAGTCGCCGGGACGTGTGACGCCGTCTCCCCAACAATGATCATGTACCGCCAAGCTGTCGACCAGTTGGGGGGACACTTCGACGGCTACACCGTCGAATGGATCGACAGGCGCAAAACGAGGAGGCGGACACCCTCTATCGCATCGGATCGACCCGACAAGCGCCTCCAGTAGGCGTCTTCCTCGACATCATCCACAAACCAGCGGTCAGTCCACCAAAAGAGATCGACGTCAGGATCCCACTGCAACCAGAACTGGCCTTAGTCGCCATGGTTGTGGAACCTAGCGACTGGGCAGCACCATACATCGCCTTCCTGGAACACAAACTCCTACCGAGCAATGGGACAAAGGCGCGAATGATCGTGCGCCGCTGCAAATCCTTCGTCATCATCAACGTCGAGCTCCACAAGCGTAGCGTGACCGGCGTGTTCCAGCGCTGCGTACAGCCAGAAGAAGGCCACAAGATCCTCCAGGACATTCACGCCGGCGACTGCGGCCATCACGCCGGCGCCAAGTCGCTAGTCGCCAAGGCCATGCGGCACGGTTTCTACTGGCTCACCGCACACGCCGATGCCACCAACATCGTCCAACGATGCGTCGGGTGCCATAAGTACGCCAACCAGATGCACCTCCCTGACTCGGCACTCAAGACCATCCCCATCACGTGGCCATTCACCGTATGGGGCATGGACATTGTAGGCCCGTTCAAGAAGGCCCCGTCTGGCTTCAATCACCTCCTGGTCGCAGTCGACAAGTTCACCAAATGGGTCGAGGCCAAGCCGATAAAAAAGTGCGACGACAAGACGGCCACCAAGTTCCTACGCAAACTCATCTACCGGTACGGCTACCGGCACAGCATTATAACATACAACGGCGCCAACTTTGCCAAGGGGGCCATGGCAGAATTATGTGAAGAACATGGCATCCGACTCGACCTCGCATCAGTCACTCACCAGGAGTCGAATGGACAAGCAGAACATGCCAACCAGAGCGTCCTCCATGGGCTCAAGCCGCGACTCCAGGTGCCCCTCGAGCGCACCCCAGGATGCTGGGTCGACGAGCTCCCCCTGTGATATGGGGGATTCGCACCTCCGTCAATCGCTCCACCGGGTTCACGCCCTTCTTCATGGTGTATGGCGCCGAGGCCGTAATGTCAACCGACCTGGAGCATGACTCACCCCGAGTCTCCAACTACGTCGAGGCGGCCAACGAGGTTGCCTGCCAAGACAGCATCGATCAACTCGACGAGGCACGCGACCTGGCTCGCTCCCACACCACCATATACCAGCAAGGACTCCGCCGCTACCACAGCCGCCGAGTGCGAACTCGCACCATCCAGGAAGGCGACCTGGTCCTGCGACTGGCCCAAGACAAGAAGGGCATGCACAATCTCTCCACCCATGGGAGGGGCCGTTCGCCATAGGCCGAGTCCTTGGTAATGATGCTTACTACCTCATCGACATACGGGGTGACGGCCAACTGGTGGTCGGGAGGCCATGGAATGTAAACCTCCTCAGAAAGTTCTATACTTAGAACCTCACATTGTACTCCATCGGAATATATAATGAAATTCATCCGGATCGCACAAATTGTGTCCACTCTCCATATTCTTGTGCCACTCGCACCCGTACATACTAGCAATACGCTACTTACGGAAGTCAACCTCTGGTCGAGCAACCGACACGGCTAAGTAGTGAGGCACAAGGGCACCGGAAATATTCGGGCCTTGGGTCGTCCACGAAAACCGCTAACCCGGAGCCGCCATTGGGGTCGCCTAGCCCGACTGGCCCACCGGGCCAAGACAACCGGTACACACTTCTCACAGCGACCTGTCCCTCCCACCCTCGTGCAAAGCGACTCGAACGGTTAAGTACCACACACGGGGACTCCGCAAAACGGGAACCACCACGCGGCTCGGGAACACACCAAGTAAGAGAGCTGCCTAGGACTTGCCAAGCGACTGGCTCTCCGGGCCAGGGGAGGAGATGCGTTACAAACAACGAACTCACAACCTGCAACAGGTGCATGACCAATACGGTCGGGCACCACGCTCGGGGACTCGCTTATAAGTCAGTCCGACTCGCGCTCGGGGACTCGCCACTCCGAAGACGCGAGGGATAAACACAATGCATAAACAAAACAATACACAAAAGTATACAAACGAGTTATACCCCTTTAAAGGGCGGACACGCTCGGGGACTCGTTCAATCAAAACAATGCATAGACAAACACACCACACATTCCTAGTCGCAATACGAGTCGATTGACTCCCCGTGGCATATATTGCAAAAATATCTTACATCATTCGCCACTTGGCATACATCACAACTTGGACAATTACATTGTTTACCCAGCATGCCCTGATGAAGAAGCAGCGCCACCCCCTTGACGCGAACAAAAGGCTGCCACGGGTTCGTCGGGTACGTCGTCAGCGACTTCGACAATGACGACCGGAAGGGCTGCTCCGACTTCATGTCGCGATGCTCCGGCTCGGGGTCACCAGGCGCCAACACCGTCTCCTGGTACGGTTGCAGATCCCCCATTGCCAAGACTCGATCGGCGTAAGGGGTGTCCTTCGCGGTCAGCTTCAGCACCTTTGACATCTCCACCGTGCCGGTCGCCAGTGGATAGCCACTCGTCACATCGTCAAGGTCGAAGTCGTCGGGGAAGTGGGCGAGACCCAAGCTCAACGCTGTGGTGGCCCCACACTTGAATGCTGAGCGCGGCATCCACCCCACGACGGCAGGCACCTCCTCCAAATAGCGCCACACCTCCGTAAGCCCCCCAGGAATAACTTCGGTGGGGGACATGCCCTGAAAAGCCGCTTAGACGCACAACACCGAAGCTGTGGCCGTGTTCACCACGGCAGTCACGCACTGCGAGGCGTTGTAAGTTTGCACCACCAGGTCGCTTTGGCCTACCACAGCTACACAGTTAGGTGTCAGTGAAACTATGAAAACCCCAAAACGGGGACTCGACAAATGGGTCAGGCGAAGACAGAGACTTACCAAGGAGTTTGCGGAAGTTCTCCTTGACGTGCTTATCCAAGGCGGTTTACTCGTTGTGCAGCCCGACGATGATGGAATCCGTGGCTTTGCGTTCTTCCTCAGCCGCAGCGACGGTAGCCTTCGCTCGCTCCTCCGAAGAAATTGAGGCCACTTTCGCCTCCTCCAAGTCCTTGACCAGGGAGGCTATTCGTCCATTCGCCGCGTCTAGCTCGGAAACTGGAACATACCCCTCACGGGCCTTGGAGATCTTAGCCGGGAAACCATCTGCAAGAGAAGCCATCAGCGTACTGTACACGACCAACTCACACCAAAAGAGGAGAATAAAGATAAATAGATACTCACCAATAGTTTCCTGAAGCCGCTGGTTTGCCTCTTGTGCTTTGTGCAAGTCACGCTCCAAGCGCTCTCTCGCGGCCTGCCGATCGGTCGACTCCCTTTGCAATCCCTGCAAACAAACAACTCACCTAAGCATTTGACAAAACAAAACCCAGTTCCCAGCCGCTGAAATTCAGCGACCAGGAACTCGGGGACTGGAGAAGGAGAAAGAAACTAAATTCCTAGCCGCCGAAATTCAGCGACTAGGAATTCGGGGACTGGAGAGGAGCAAGAGGTTCAGTTCCCAGCAGCTAAAATTCAATGGCCAGGAACTCGGGGACTGGACATACCTGAATAGCAGCACCGAGCATCCTATGAAGTTCTCCGGCGTCAGTCGACGGGATCATGAAGGAAGTGTGCCCGCGACGGGACCCAATGTCCGCATCCACGATCTCTGGACTCTGCGGAGACTGCGTGTCCGCCGCACCTGGAAACCCCCTCGCCATGAAACGCGGGAACGTCGCCGACGCTCTGGCGGGTGCACTGGTTGTCGGGACCGGCACTTCCGGCACGGACGTAGCCAAGACTGGTTCTGATCGCGACGCCACCACCTCTTCGGCGACTGGCTCCGCGGCGCTGTCCTTGGCCGCAGCGTCGTCGGCACCCCCTTCTGCTTCATCGCGACTTCGGCAGTCGCCACATCTCCGGTGGCTTTCTCTTCTTGGGTAGGTTGCCCTCTTCCGTGGGGGTGGCCGGTGGAATCTTAGCCACCGAAGGATGGCCAATCTTCTTGGCCCCCGACCTGCACGAGCCCCCACAATCAATATAACGACAATACAAAAGAGCAAGGCGAATTGGGACGAGGGAGCAGTACTTACTTAGCGACTGGGAGGACGTGAAGCCCGATGCTGATGTGGGTGGGCATGTCCAACTCGGGACCCAACTTGCAGGTGAGCCCCCTCTCGAAGACGTCTGAAGCCCACGAAACCGCGGGCTTCCTTGACGATGAAGCTGCAGTCGCCGGGATCTCCGGCTCCGACGCGGCCGCCCTTGACGGCTGTGGCGACTTGGACGCCATCGCCTCAGCCGCTTCTTGGCTTGGAACCCCCGAGGCCATCGGCGCAATCACCGCCAGGGGAACCTCTACCACTACCTCCGTGTCCTCGCCTTCCAACCCCTTTGTCGGGACTGCATCCTTTGGGGCCTTGTGCGAAACTTCGGGAGAACCTTCATCATCGGAATCGTCATCCGACTCGAACACCACCACCGACTTGACGGCGATGTGGGCCTTTTCGCTGGCAACTTGGGCCTGCGTGCGAGCTTCGACGGCGTAGCAGTACGCCGGGACGTGTGCTATTGTGCGACCTCGTCGCCACAGTCGTGCTCGTCCAGGCTACAGTTTGCCTCGACTTCACGTTGTTTCTGCATGCGGGTCTTGCTAGCCACAGGCGCTGGGGGACGAACCTCTTCCTCCTCCCCGTCGCTGTGGGAAGGGTCCCCCTTGGAGTCTTCCTCCAGTTCTTGGGTAAGCTCTTCATCGAGCGGAGGGAGCCAGCCCTCCAACACTTGAAAAAGCTGAGAACCACCACGAGTAAAACAGCAAGCGAGGAGACTGAAAACTAAAACACGGACATATCGATTGGGAAGAGAACTTAATATGGGGGCTTCATTCTTCACATCGGGCGACCTGACCGCCACACTGGTGAACTCTGCGTCGGTGATCTTCTTAAGGGCGGCCTTGTAGTCCTCGGCCTCCCATGACTCCTTGCTGGTTCGCGATGGGTCATGCTTCCCGCTGTATTCATACATCCAGTGCGGCTAACCCACCAGCGGAACCAGGCGCCGCCCGAGCCAGCAGTTGTAGAGGTTGATCGGAATCAACCCTTGGACCTTCAGCTTCTGGATCTGATCCATCATTTCCGCGACAGCCATCCGCTGGTCTTCGGGAAGCTTCTTCGGGGCCAACCGACGGGGCTCGCTCCTCTCGGCGACGAACTTGGGAAGAGCCACCTCGCCGGAGGGAGTGGCTGCTTTGACGTAGAACCATCTCTTCTTCCACTCGCTGGCGGCCTTCTTTGGCAGAATGAGCTTGACGAAATTGGCCTTCGCCTTTAGTTGAAATGTGACTCGACCTGCGGCCAGCATCAAGCCGCTACACGCCTCGCGCCCGATGCGGCCGTGGAAGAGCTCCAGCCATAGCGGGAAGTACGGCCTGCAGCCGAGGTAACATTCGCAGAAGGCGACGAAGATCGCTAGCTGCTCGATGCTATGCAGACCAAGATCTGATGGCTTGATCACGTAATGCACGTAGAAGCGGCAGAACAAGAGTGAGGTGGGGAATCCCAAACCCCTCTCAAGATGACTGGGGAAGCAGATGAACTCGCCGGGTCGCGGCTTTGGCTCGGTCTCGGTTGAGGGGGGAACCCGCCAGTTCCCCTTGTGGAGCACTCCGGTGTCCTAGAAAGATTTAAGCTGGGCCGTGGTACACTTGGATTTCCCCATGAGCCTTTGGGAGGCGCCATTGGGTAGGATGTGGAATTGCACGATGCGGAAATGACAAGTCGGAAGGACGTAGGCAGGGAGATTGGAGGTAGGAAGAACGGATGAGGAAGAATGAAGAATGCGAAGAAGGTATGCAGAGCTGAACCATCACTCCCTTTATATGGGAAATGCCACCCACCAAAATCGGGATAGCCGTTACTCACGGTAATTGCACCAAAGTTACCGTTGGAAATTCCAATGGATAGTTTGACCAGATTTGACGGTACAACTCCTTCATTCCACCCGCTAGCCACCAGTCTTTTTCATTCGCCAAGGCGATGACTTGGCGGCAATAACATTCATTGATACGGCGAATGGAAACATGGGGAAATTCTCCTTAGTTCTAATGGAGTCCATCGCCAACTCGACTGGACACCCAAATTGGGCTTGCCTACTCCGAACGCCAAAAGGCCGCCTGCGCCTGCATCAACGATGGCCTCGGGGACTACTGATGGGGATATGCCGAAGGGGGTATGCCCAGCAGGACGTTCCGATTGGGCCGAAGGGCCTGCGAGTGCGTCCGAAAGCCGGAGACTGGACTACGAAGGAAGGAATGGCCCAACGACTGCCGACTGGAGGCCCAGGAGTGTAACAGAAGCCCAATCGGATTAGGTCAACACCTCCGGATCCTTATCTTGTCCGGTGATAACTTGTAAACCCTAGCAAGGTGCCTCATATATAAACCTCCCTAGGGTATCCTAGAGACTTACGTTCCATCATACACCCCCTCAAGCGACTCGTTGCCTAGCCGCCGAGCTCGCCACCCCTGTAACTCACTCTCCAATAATCTAATCTAGAAGGAGTAGGTCTTTGCCCTCCGGGGGCCGAACCTGGGTAAACCCATGTGCATCTGCCCTCATCTCGCACCGCAGATGGCCGCCAACTCTTCCTTACAAAACACTCAATCGCTGCCAGTAGCCATTTCCACGACACCATGTACCTGCCATCAGCGTACACGGGCAGGGCCGGCCTCTATGAGAGGTGTTCCCGACGTGACACACCTCTGGACCCGCCAAGAGCCGACATGGCACCACGAGCCAATGCCGGCTATGGACTCTCGGGGTCATGGGGCATGCCGAGAGCCGACGTTGCGATGCGAGCCCCGTGTCGAACACGGTTTCTCACGAACATAGGGCCCGCGAAAAGCTGATGTTGCGTTGTAAACCCATGTTTATTGTTAGAGTAGACCTTATACAACACGTATTCTTGCGGACAGAGAGCCTTGATGGTGGTGTAGACCGTAGATGTGCACGGGTTCCGTGGCGAGATTTTATAGTGGGCCCCGTTCATAGACTGTAGGTGTCAGTGGGTTGTCGCGGCGGTATCATGAAGTTTTGCGCTATGGACAACTCGGTTATTTATAAGACCCCTCTCGCGTTTTTCTCTCCATGCTGCACGCTAGATAGGTTCTTTCTTGTTCCAAATCCGCATCCTCTTAGCTTGGTCCCCTCGCCACTCGCGTGTGATGGTCTGATAAATACACCCGATTCCAGCCATGCAAATGGCGAGGTCATGAGCTAAAAGGAGGCGATAGACTGCTAAACAACAACAGACGCAAAGAGCACTTGGGCTCCTGCACTTCGGTGTGGTTGTAGCCTGGGTATCGCTCTTACGTGTTCCGTCCCGTCTACTTTTATGGCGGTAGAAACTTTGGTCATGGAGCGGGCGGTGCTGGTTCAGCCATCGACCATGGCGCTGCTGATGTTGCTTCACGGTGGGGACTGTAGGTATGTACGTGCTTCATTTTTTTTGTATGTATCTTCTTTATTTTTTTTGCTTATTTTTGGTTTTGTTTTCATCGACTTTTTTGGCTTCGTTTTTCCCTCTTTCTGATTTTCGGGTTCTTACTCGTCAAAGAGTCTCTTTCTGATTTTCGGGTTCTTACTCGTCAAAGAGCGAGCACATTGACTGCGAGATCGTTTGCTTCGAAACCGATGAATGTAAAATGTTGATGTGAACAAGTTGCATGCGAGCATGAACAAAAGAAAAAAAGTGGGAGAGCACGTTGACTGCAAGATTGTTTACTACGAAAACAACGACCGCTAAAATGTGGACACGAAACTGTTGCATACGAATAAAAGCGAAAAATGTGGATGAACACATTGACCTACGATAAAATTTAGTGCAAAACTGATGACGGCGAAAATATTGATGCGATCCCGTTGCATGCGAACACGAATGAAAGCAAGAAATGTGGAAGAGCATGTTGAATGCGAGATCCTGTACTGCGAAAATGTTGATTTGAAGATGTTGCATGCGAACACGAACGAGAGAGAGAGGTGTGTACTTGACCGTGTTTTTGTCTAGAGCATGTTACATGTATACTTGATGAAACCGATGAGCATAAATCAATAAAGAGAAAACTATGATTGTTGTGACTTTTTGGTGAGATTTGAAAGGAATGACACGTAAAATTTCTTGACAGTATATCGATGAAATGAAAATGATGTGCATATTTAATGAGAAACGCGTTGCCTGTGATATCTTTTAACGCGAGACCTACAACTACGAGACGGTTGCATGTAAACGCGATCAAAAGGAAAACATGCCGATGACCATATCTTTTTGAATAGACTACGATACATATATACTTGGTGAAACCGACTAGAATAAACGTATGAAGCGCAATAGATGAGAGCCACCGCTGTTCTGTACAATGTGTAAAGAACGACATATCTGTAAAACAGAAATTCTGAATAGAACTATAGCAAGAATACCATACTCCATTTTCATTTTTGTGCAGCTCAAAAATATGAACTATTTTGCTACTTTCAACACATGATGTTTAAAGAATAAACATGACTTATGAAATACAAAAAATAAGTTATATATGAACAATTGTTCTGTTCCAAATCGTATGGGAGAGAAAATACGAAGCCAATGTGTAGTTGTTATGTAAACTTCAATCAGTTCTTCTAACTCGATCTACCTTCTAGATATAATGTTTTTGACCTTGTCTATGAGATCTAGGCAAAATGGCTTAATAGGATCGATAGGATACTCGTACCCACATGTTGTAACTTCTTTTTTGGAAGCTCATCTGAAAAGAACTCCGAGGTTAAGCGTGCTTGGCTTGGAGAACTTTGAGGATGGGTGACCAACCGGGAAGTTGTTTCCGGGTGCGCACGAGTGAATAAAAAGTGTGAACAAAAGACAAGTGTTGGTATGTGGGGCTAGTCTAGAGATCCTAGTAAGCTTCTAGGATTGATAGCCCCGGGGCCTATGGTTGGACGGGGTGTTACAAGTGGTATCAGAGCCGATCCGCGGTTACACGGGCTTGTGTGGGTCAATTGCGGGACATGTGGATCATGGTGCGTGTGACCTAGAGTAGACACAACATGGCACTTGTGCCGACACTGAACATACATACATGTGCTAAGTGGGTATATGTGAGATATAGACACATGGCTTAACATGATTAATAGGATACTCATACCAACAAGTTGCAACTTTTTCTCCAGAAGCTCATCTGAAAAGAACTTCAAGGTTAAGCATGCTTCGTTTGGAGTAATAAGAGGATGGATGACTAACCAGGAAGTTTTCTCCGGGTGCGCACGAGTAAGGACAAAGTGCGTAGAAAAGACAAGTGTTGGTCTGTGGGGGTCAGTATAAAGATCTGAGTAAGCTGCCAGTAGTGACACCCCTGGGGCCTATTGTTGGACGGGGTGTTACATTTTCTTTTGACCATTTGTCCATCGGCTAACACACATTGCTTGCTTGGTCAGTGTTACTCAGCCAATCGATTGATCCCTGATGCCAATGCAATATCTCACTAACCTCAGTGTTAGTTGTATGCCTCTCATGAACCTCTCGATCTATCCCTGATGCCAATCCAACAACTCTCAACCCTTGTAGATATTCACAACTTCACACACTTGTGCACGTAGCCGCTGACCACGAAAGGGTTTGCAATATTCTAATTCCCAATGGAACAACAGATCACACGAAACTTGCAATTGGCTAAATCCCAACGGATCAACTAATCACACTTGATTGATAGTAGCAAATACACCATATTGATATGAATTGGTGTAGGGGTTCAATTGGATGAAAGTAGCAACTCAATGAATCTAGGCCTTACTTTAAACGTGGTCTTAACTGAGCTATGGGGGCATCCTAGGGCTTATATGGGGGGCTGGGACAGCCCGAAGACTGAAAAAACATTTCCAACTCTAACTGATACGTCTGGATCGGACAAATCCGTGTGGTGCCTCACATTCCGGGGTAGATTGGCCGGACACTCCGGACGGCTGGACATTCCGGGTGGTAAACACCGGATAGTCCGGTCCGAGCGGAAACTTCAGAGTTTCTGGCTGGATTCTGGGTGGCTTCCGATTTGGCCTTTTGAATGGCAACCACCCGGCGAGTCTTGGGGTAGTCCGGTGATGGGGATATGTCAAAGGGGGTATGTCCAGCAGGACGTTCCGATTGGGCCGAAGGGCCTGCGAGTGCGTCCCAAAGACGGCGCCTGGACTACGAAGGAAGGAAAGGCCCAGCGACTGGCGACTAGAAGCCCAGAAGCGTAGCAGAAGCCTAGTCGGACTAGGTCAAAGTCTCCGGATCCTTATCTTGTTCGGGGATAGCTTGTAAACCCTAGCAAGGTGCTTCATATATAAACCTCCCTAGTTTATCCTAGAGACTTATGTTCCATCATACACCCCCTCAAGCGACTCGCTGCCTAGCCGCCGAGCTCGCCACCCCTATAACTCGCTCTCCCATAATCTAATCTAGCAGGAGTAGGTCTTTACCCTCTAGGGGGCCAAACCTGGGTAGACCCACGTGCATCCGCCCCCATCTCGCACTGTAGATGGCCACCAACTCTTCCTCACGAATACTCAATCGCTGCCAGTGGCAGCGACAACCGTGGCCATTTCCACAATAGTGGCGCCCACCGTAGGGCATAATGGGACTGGCCTGAGTTCTGCGGTGAGACCCTATTCGCCGATCGATCGGTCGCTCGCCACCGGTCGCATGATCGCCATCGGCGGGATCTTGCAGATCCTGCCCAGCAACTACATCCCGGCGTCACGGCCGGTCACTCACGTCGCGGTGATGCTGGTCGGCTCCATTAACCTCTTCATTGGCTTCACCGGCGCGATCGATCTAGCCGCGACGGTGATCGTCGGCGGATCGCCTCCACACCGCGGTCTGCTTTCGGAGGAGCAGGTCCGCTCCATCAGGGGCCTCGTCACCGAGTACGACTCGGCCGCCAGTGACGCGATCGAGACTAATGCCGCCACCAACGACGACGCCCTAAACGGCGATGCCGACTCCACGACCCCTGCATCGGTCGACGGGTCCATCACCGCCGCATCACAGGAGGACTCCATCACGCGAGTCTCCAACCCCGAGGACTTCGAGGACCCCACCATCTTGCGAATCTTCGACTCCGATTCCAGCTTGGAATCCCCCGAGGATTTCCGTGCCAGATCCAATCGCTTCAACGCGATAGACATGGCGGGCAACACGGCTGCCCTGCCAGATCCGTTCTCCACGCCGATCCCGCCGACTGCGATGGCCACGGAGGTGGAGCAAGCCCGCCTGCGGCTCGCGGAGGCGCAATGCAACAAACTCGCCGAGCGCGAGAAATACCGCCTCGAACGAGAGACGACACGGGAGCCGTCGCTCTATCACCAGCGCCGCATCAGGACCCGCCTGAACTCCAACGTTCAGGGCCGCATCCTGAACTTCAACGACAGAGGCGACCCCACACGCGTCGCCGAGCGCGAATACTACGAGAACGTGCCGCCAAGCGGGAGCAACCCCGCAAGACCACCACCTGGCGCGCCGGCGACTGGAGCCCCCCCGCCACCCATGGGCCGCGCACCCCCGCTAGTGCAACCGCGGATCATCATCTCACCTCAAGCCAGAGACGCCAATGGGCTACCAGTATACTCCACCCCGATGGACAACGTCATCGCGGCCGATGCCACGATCGCCAACCTCGACGTCCAAGGCGACGGCGTGCTACAGATCCAGTACACCAAGGCCCTACTCGTCAGGGCCGTCGAGCAACAAGCCGCGGGAGTCAACCCGCGGGGGCGGATGTACTCCCGCTCATCAGCAAGCAGGGCGGCATCAAGCGGCCACCCCACCGTGGCTAATGCATTAGTTTGCCCACCACCCCAGCCCCTGGCAAACCAACCACGGGCCGCCAATCCCGCGTTGTCAACCAACGAGCCACGACTGGCGAAGAACATGGTCGCTGCCAATGGGCAGCCGCTCGATGCCCGAACGAACATCATCAACAATCAGGTGTGGTGGTCGCGCCAGCCCTACAACCTGTGGCACACCCTCACCAACCACGGCGACCCGGAGCCAAGAGGCTCGCTCAGCCGAGTCGGGCCGCAATGCTTTGGACCAATGATTCGCGGGGAAAAATACCCCGCCAACTTCAAGGTCCCCAAGGAGATCGAGAAGTACGACCCGACGTACAACCTCGCTGTCTGGCTGGACACATACCTCATGGCAATGGGGATCGCAGGCCACACCGACCTACTCGCCGCTCGCTACCTCCCCCTGATGATGGAGGATGCGACCTGGCAATGGATCAACACACTCCTCGCCGACAGCATCGACTCCTTGGAAGAAATGCGGGACGCCTTCGTCAGGCACTTCGAGAGCTCCTACACCCGCGCCACCACCATAGAGGAACTGGAGCGATGCATCCAGGGACAACGCGAGTCGACTCGCCGGTGGATCCAAAGAACTGTGGATAAAAGCCTCCGGCATCCACCCAGACACGGCGATACACTGCTTCAAGAACGCGTGCCGCTACGAACCCCTGGTCGCCAAGATCAAGAGGGTCTACTAGACGCTCGACAACATCCCTGACCTCCTCGAGATCGCCAAGCGCTATGCAGAGGAGGACCCCAACCAAGACTCCGACGACGAGTCCGGAGGAAGACGCCGCACTAGCATCCACGACAGTGGGCGCCTATGCGACATGCGCTACAGTAACACCCGCATCACCGGCAAGCGCCGCACGGACGGGCGAGTCGACTTCGTCGTGAACGCCGGCTATGGCCAGCGCGACTCCAAGAACTACCGCCGCGACGGAGGAAACTACCATGACAGCGGGAACTACCGCGCCAACAACCCGACGAGGCCGAAATTCGACCCCGCCGCGTTGCTCAATCAGCCCTGCATCTACCATAGCAGGGAGGGAAAACCCGCCACCCACACCACCACCGATTGCCACTCTCTCAAAGAGATTGAGAAGGCGAGACGAGCAAGGGAGGACCCCAACAACAACCCACCTCGGGACAGCGGGAATGGCAGCGGCTTCGGCACCGCTGTCGGCTCGCTACATACCTTCACCGGACTCGGCACCAAGCGCGAGAAGAAGGTGCTCGCCCGCGCGGTCACCGTCAATGCGGTGACGCAAGTCGACATCCCTCGCTTCCTAAACTAGTCCGAGCAGAGCATCACCTAGAGTCACCAGGACCATGCGCCAAGGATCGAATACCTAGGGCGAGTCGCCCTGGTAGTCAGGCCCAAGGTGGCCGATTACTGGCTGCCCAAGACTCTAATGGACGGTGGGAGCTCCATCAATATCTTGTACCTCGACACGTTCAAAAGGCTCCAGCTCCTAGAAGCAGCCATCGAGCCAACACTGACGACCTTCCACGACATCGTCCCTGGTCGAAAGGCGTACCCGATCGGGAAAGTGACGCTGCCAGTCACCTTTGGCACTCTAGCAAACTACCGCACGTAAAGGATCGTCTTCGAGCTGGTGAACTTCCGCAGCCTCTACCACTGCGTCCTGGGCCGCCAGGCATTCGCAAAGTTCATGACGACCCCACACTACGCCTACAACATGATGAAGCTCCCCGGGCCAAGTGGCATCATCACCGTCCACGGCGACCCCGACATGGCCGTGGAATGCGAAGACAAGGGCGCCGAGCTCGCCGACGCCGTCATCGCCGCGCAGACCGACCACGCGAAGGAGCTTGCGAAATACGCGGGCAACATCAACAAGGACGACCCCACCATCCTGAAGAAACAAACCGCTGCGAATTCCACGTTTGAGGCGACCACGCACACCCGCACCGTCGAGCTCATCCCAGGCGACTCCAGCCAGACGGTCCCCATTGGGGCGCACATGAGGCCTGCATAAGAAAGCGCGCTCATCGGGTTCCTCCGTGAGAACCGCGACATCTTCGCATGGAAGCCATCTGACATGCCAGGTGTCCCGAGGGAACTCGCTGAGCACAAACTCAACGCCGACCCCAAAGTGCGACCAGTAAAGCAGTCGCTACGACCCTTCAATGAAGAGCGCCGTCGAGCAATCGCCAAAGAAGTTCAGCGCCTGCTAGCCGCAGGCTTCATCCGGCCAATCAAGTACTCTAAGTGGCTGGCAAACCCATTCATGGTTCTAAAAAAGAACAACACATGGAGAATGTGCATTGACTACACCAACCTCCACAGCGCCTGCCCGAAGGAGGAGTTCGTCCTACCGCACATCGATCAGATCATCGACTCGACCGCGGGATCGGAGTCGCTGTGCTTTCTCGACGCTTACTCTGGTTATAACCAGATCAAGATGGTGGTCGAAGACGAGGAGAAGACGACGTTCATTATGCCATTTGGCGCATTCAGCTACACGGCCATGACGTTCGGCCTCAAGAACGCAGGCACCACATACCAGAGGTGCATGCAAGAGTTTCTAGCGAGCCAAATTGGCCGCAACATTCACGTCTATATCGACGATGTGGTGGTAAAATCCACCCGCCATGACGACCTCCTCGCCGATCTAGCCGAAACCTTCGCAAACTTGCGGAGGTACAACATCAAGCTGAACCCCGGAAAATGCACCTTCGGCGTCCCCACCGGACAACTCCAAGGTTATGTAGTCTCCAAGCGAGGCATCAAAGCCAACACCACCAAGATCGACACCATCGCGCGACTCGGGAAACCCGAGTGCCTGCGCGACATCCAGAAGTTGGCAGGGCAAGTCGCGCCCCTTAGCCGTTTCATCCCCCGACTAGGCGAGGAGGCAATGCCCCTCTACCGCCTGATGCGCAAGAATCCCACGTTCCAATGGGACACGGAGGCCGATGACGCACTCAAAGCACTCAAAGAAGTGCTACTCGCGGCACCACTACTCGCCGTGCCAGTCGACAAGGAGCCAATGCTCGTTTACGTCGCGGCCTCCACTTGAGTCGTCAGCGCCGTGATGTTTGTCGAACGACCGGAAGAGGGCAAGGAGCGCCCCATACAGCGCCCCATCTACTGCATCAGTGAAGTCCTAACGGATTCACGATAGTGCTACCCGCAATACCAAAAACTGGTGTACACGGTATTCCGAGCACAGCGGCGACTCCCACACTACTTCCAGGAGCACCCAATCACGGTCGTCTCCTCCGCGCCCCTTCAGGACATCATACGCAATCGCGAGGCGTCTGGGTGAGTCGCCAAGTGGGCCGTCGAAATCGGCGTCCACAACATCAAGTACGAGCCCCGCAAAGGGATCAAGTCACAAGCCCTGGCTGATTTCCTCCCAGACTGGGAAGAAGCACAGCAGCCAGAGAAGCTCCCATACCTCCACTACTGGTCGCTCCATTTTGACGGCTCCAAGAACGCCGACGGCGCAGGGGCTGCGGTTATCCTGTCCTCCCCCAAAGGAGACAAGCTCCGCTACATGCTCCACCTCAACTTCAAACCTTGTACCAACAACATGGCAGAATATGAGGCCCTCGTTCACGACATGAGAGCCGGCAAGGAGATGAACGTCAACCGCCTACGATGCTATGGCGACTCCGACCTAGTCGCCGGGACGTGCGACGCCGTCTCCCCAACGATGATCGCGTACCGCCAAGATGTCGACCAGTTGGGAGGACACTTCGACGGCTACTCCGTCGAGTGGATCGACAGGTGCAAAAACAAGGAGGCGGACACCCTCTCCCGCATCGGATCGACCCGACAAGCGCCTCCAGTAGGCGTCTTCTTCGACATCATCCACAAACCATCGGTCAGCCCACCAAAAGAGATCGACGTTGGGATCCCACTGCAACCAGAACCGGCCTTAGTCGCCATGGTTGTGGAACCTAGCGACTAGACAACACCATACGTTGCCTTCCTGGAACACAAACTCCTACCGAGCAATGAGACTGAGGCGCGAATGATCGTGCGCCGCTGCAAATCCTTCATCATCATCAATGGCGAGCTCCACAAACGCAGCATGACCAACGTGTTCCAGCACTTCGTACAACCAGAAGAAGGCCGCCAAATCCTCCAGGACATTCACGCCGGCGACTACGACCATCACGCCGGTGCCAAGTCGCTAGTCGCCAAGGCCATGCGGCACGATTTCTACTGGCTCACCACACACACCGATGCCACCAACATCGTCCAACGATGCGTCGGGTGCCAGAAGTACACCAAACAGACACACCTCCCTGGCTCGGCACTCAAGGCAATCCCCATCACGTGGCCATTCTCTGTATGGGGCATGGACATGGTAGGCCCGTGCAAGAAGGCCCCGTTTGGTTTCACTCACCTCCTGGTCACAGTCGATAAGTTCACCAAATGGGTCGAGGCCAAGCCGATAAAAAAGTGCGACGGCCACCAAGTTCCTACGCGAACTCATCTACCGGTACGGCTACCCGCACAACGTTACAACATACAACTGCACCAACTTTGCCAAGGGGGCCATGGCGGAATTCTGTGAAGAACATGGCATCCGACTCGACCTCGCATCAGTCACTCACCCGGAATCGAATGGCCAAGGAGAGCGCGCCAACCAGAGTGTCCTCCATGGGCTCAAGCCACAACTGCAGGTGCCCCTCGAGCGCACCCCAGGATGCTGGGTCGACGAGCTCCCCTCTGTGATATGGGGGATTCGCACCTCCGTCAACCGATCAACCGGGTTCACGCCCTTCTTCATGGGGTATGGCGCCTAGGCCGTAATGCCAACCAACCTAGAGCATGACTCACCTTGAGTCGCCAACTACGTCGAGGCGGCCAACGAAGTCCCCCGCAAAGACAGCATCGATCAACTCGACGAGGCACGCGACCTGGCTCGCTCCTGCACCACTATATACCAGCAAGGACTCTGCCGCTATCACAGCCGCCGAGTGCAAACTCGCACCTTCTAGGAAGGCGACCTGGTCCTGCGAATGGCCCAAGACAAGAAGGGCATGCACAAGCTCTCCCCCGCATGGGAGGGGCCATTCGCCATAGGCCGAGTCCTTGGCAACGATGCCTACTACCTCATCGACATACGGGGTGACGACCAATTGAAGGTCAGGAGGCCATGTAATGCAAACCTCCTCAGAAAGTTCTATATAGAACCTCACACTGTACTCCATCGGAATATATAATGAAATTCATTCGGATCGCACAAATTGTGCCCACTCGCCATATTCTTGTGCCACTCGCACTCGTACATACTAGCAATACGGTACTTATGGAAGTCAACCTCTGGTCGAGCGACCGGCACGGCTAAGTAGTGCGGCACAAGGGCACCGGAAATTCGGGCCTTGGGTCGTCCACGAAAAACACCAACCTGGAGCCGCCATTAGAGTCGCCTAGCCCGACTAGCCCGCCAGGCCAAGACATCCGGTACACGCTTCTCACAGCGATCTGTCCCTCCCACCCTCGTGCAAAGCGACTTGAACGGTTAAGTACCACGCATGGGGACTCCGCAAAACGGGAACACCACGCAGCTTGGGAACACACCAAGTAAGAGAGCTGCCTAGGGCTCGCCAAGCGACTGGCTCTCCGGGCCAGGGGAGGAGACGCGTTACAAACAACACACTCACAACCTGCAACAGGAGCATGACCAATACGGCCGGGCACCACGCTCGGGGACTCGCTTATAAGTCAGTCCTACTCGCGCTCGGGGACTCACCACTCAGAAGACGCGAGGGATAAAAACAATGCATAAACAAAACAAATACACAAAAGTATACAATCGAGTTATACCCCATTAAAGGGCGGACGCGCTCGGGGACTCGCTCAATCAAAACAATGCATAAATAAAATACAACACACATTCCTAATCACAACACGAGTCGATCGATTCCCCGTGGCATATATTGCAAAAATATCTTACAGCATTCGCCACTTGGCATAGATTATAACTTGGACAATTACATTGTTTACTCCACAGGCCCTCATGAAGAAGCAGCGCCACCCCCCTTGACGCGCACAAAAGGCTGCCACGGGTTTGTCAGGTATGTTGTCAGCGACTTCGACAACGACGACCGGAAGGGCTGCTCCAACTTCATGTCGCGGTGCTCCGGCTCGGGGTCGCCAGACGCCAACACCGTCTCCTGATACGGCAGCAGATCCCCCATCGCCAAGACATGATCAGCGTAAGGGGTGGCCTTCGCGGTTAGCTTCAGCACCTTTGACATTTCCACCGTGCCGGTCGCCGATGGATAGCCACTCGTCACATCGTCAAGGTCGAAGTCGTCGGGGAAATGGGCGAGACCCAAGCTCAACGCTGTGGCGGCCCCGCGCCTGAACGCTGAGCGCGTCCTCCACTCCACAATGGCGGGCACCTCTTCAAAATAGCACCACACCTCCGTAAGCCCCCCAGGGATAACTTTGGTGGGAGACATGCCCTGAAGAGCCGCTTGGACGCACAACACCGAGGCCGTGGCCGCATTCACCACGGCAGTCATGCACTGCGAGGCGTTGTAAGTTTGCACCACCGGGTCGCTTTGGCCTACCATAGCTGCAAAGTCAGGTGTCAGCAAAACTATGAAACCCCCAAAGTGGGGACTCGACAAAAGGGTCAAGCGAAGACAGAGACTAACCAAGGAGTTTGCAGCAGTTCTCCTTGACGTGCTTCTCCAAGGCAGTCTGCTCGTTGTGTAGCCCCATGATGATGGAATCCGTGGCTTTGCGTTCTTCCTCGGCCGCGGCGACGGCAGCCTTCGCCCGCTCCTCCGAAGAAATTGAGGCCGCTCTCGCCTCCTCCAAGTCCTTGACCAGGGAGGCTATTCTCCCATTTGCCGCATCCAGTTCGGCGACTGGGACATACCCCTCACGTGCCTTGGAGATCTCAGCCGGGAAACCATCTGCAAGAGAAGACATCAGAGTACTGTACACAACCAGCTCACACCCG
This sequence comes from Avena eriantha, assembly GCA_910589775.1. Classification (NCBI taxonomy): domain Eukaryota; kingdom Viridiplantae; phylum Streptophyta; class Magnoliopsida; order Poales; family Poaceae; genus Avena; species Avena eriantha. The sequence goes on from OU342743.1 coordinate 358,732,861, forward strand.
AAAGAGGAGAATAAAGACAAACAGATACTCACCAATAGTTTCCTGAAGCCGCAGGTTCACCTCCTGCGCTTCGCGCAAGTCATGCTCCAAGCGCTCTCTTGCGGCCTGCCGATCGGTCGACTCCCTTTGCAATCCCTGCAAACAAAGAACTCACCTAAGCATTTGACAAAACAAAACCCAGTTCCCAGGCACCGAAATTCAGCGACCAGGAACTCGGGGACTGGAGAAGGAAGAAAAAGAAAATCAATTCCTATCCGCCGAAATTAAGCGACTAGGAATTCAGGGACTGGAAAGGAGCAAGAGGTTCAGTTCCCAAACGCTGACATTCAGCGACCAGGAACTCGGGGACTGGACATACCTGAATAGCAGCACCGAGCATCTTGCGAAGTTCCCCGGCGTTAGTCGACGGCATCATGAAGGAAGTGTGCCCGCGGTAGGACCCAATGTCCGCATCCACGATTTCTGGACTCTGCGGAGACTGCGTGTCCGCCACACCTGGAAACCCCCTCGCCATAAAATGCGGGAACGTCGCCGACGCTCTGGCGGGGGTGCTGGTCGTTGGGACCGGCGCTTCCGGCACGGACGCACCCAAGGCTGGCTCCGATCGCGTCGCCACCACCTCTTCGGCGACTGGTGCATCAGCTGACTCCGCGGCGCTTCCCTTGGTCGCAGCGTCGTCGACGCCCCCCTTCTGCTTCTTCGCGACCTCGGCGGTCGCCACATGTTTGGAGGCCTTTCTCTTCTTGGGTAGGTCGCCCTCTCCCATGTCGATGGCCAGTGGAATATTAGCCACCGAAGGACGCCCAATCTTCTTAGCCCCCGACCTGCACGAGCCCCCACAGTCAATACAACGACAATACAAAAGGAGCAAGGTGAATTGGGACGAGGGAGCGCTACTTACTTAGCGACTGGAAGGACGCGAAGCCTGGTGCTAATGTAGGCGGGCTTGTCCAACTCAGGACCCAGCTTGCGGCTGAGCCCCCTCTCGAAGACGTCTGAAGCCCACGAAACCGAGGGCTTCCTTGACGATGAAGCTGCAGTCGCCGGGATCTCCGGCTCCGACGTGGCCGCCCTTGATGGCTGTGGCGACTTGGACGCCATCGCCTCAGGCACTTCTTGGCTTGGAACACCTGAGGCCGTCGGCGCAATCGCCGCCAGGGAAACCTCTACCACCACCTTCGTGTCCTCGCCCTCCAACCCCTTTGTCGGGACTCTGTCCCTTGGGGCCTTGCGCGAGACTTCGGGAGAACCTTCATCACCGGAATCGTCATCTGACTAGAAGACCACCGCCGACTTGGCCGGCGACGCGGGCCTTTTCGCTAGTGACTTGGGCTAGCGTGCGGGCTTCGACGGTGTAGCGGTGCGCCGGGACGTTTGCTCCTGTGCGACCTCGTAGCCTTCGTCGTGCTCGTCCAGGCTACGACTCACTTCGACTTCACGTTGTCTCTGCATCTGGGTCTTGCGAGCCACAGGGGCTGCGGGAGGGACCTCTTCCTCCCCGTCGCTGTCGGAAGGGTCCCCCTCGGAGTCTTCCTCCAGTTCCTGGGGAACCTCTTCATCTAGCGGAGGGAGCCAGCCCTCCAACACCTGAAAAAGATGAGAACCACCACGAGTCAAAAACACCAAGCGAGGAGACTGAAATTGAGACACGGACGTAGCAATTGGAAAGAGAACTTACTGTGGGGGCTTCATTCCTCACAGGAGTGTATGGGGCGACCCCGACTGCCACGCTGGTGAACTCTGAGTTGGTGATCTTCTTTAGGGCGGCCTTGTAGTCCTCGGCCTCCCATGACTCCTTGATGGTTCGGGATGGGTCATGCTTCCCGCTATATTCATACATCCAGTGCGGTTGAGCCGCCAACGGAACCAGGCGCCGCCCGAGCCAGTAGTTGTAGAGGTTGATCGGAATCAACCCCTGGTCCTTCAGCTTCTGGATCTGATCCATCATTTCTGCAACGACCATCCGCTGATCTTCGGGAAGCTTCTTCGGTGCCAAACGACGGGGCTCGCTCCTCTCGGCGACGAACTCGGGAAGAGCCACCTCGCCGAAGGGAGTGACTTCCTTGATGTAGAACTAGCTCTTCTTCTACTCGCTGGCGGCCTTCTTCGGCAGGAGGAGCTTGCCGAAGTTGGCCTTCGGCTTCAGTTGAAATGTGACTCCGCCTGCGGTCAGCATCAAGCCGCTGGATGCCTCGCGCCCGATGCGGCCGTGGAAGAGCTCCAGCCATAGCGGGAAATACGGCCTGCAGCCAAGGTAACATTCGTAGAAGGTGACGAAGATCGCCAGCTGCTCGATGCTGTGCGGACCAAGTTCCGATGGCTTGATCATGTAATACGTGCAGAAGCGGCGAAAAAAGAGTGAGGTGCAGAATCCCAAACCCCTCTCAAGATGACTGGGGAAGCAGATGAATTCGCCGGGTCGCGGCTTCGGCTCGGTCTCGAAGGAGGTGGAACCCGCCAATTCCCCTTGCGGAGCACTCCAGCGTCCTCGAAAGATCTAAGCTAGGCCGAGGTACACTTGGATTTCCCCCATGAGCCTTTGGGAGGCGCCATCGGGTAGGATGTGGAATCGCACGATGTGGAAAGAACTAGTCGGAAGGATGTAGGCAGGAAGATTGGAGGTAGGAAGAACGAATGAGGAAGAATGAAAAATGCGAAGAAAGTCTGCGGAGCTGAACCATCACTCCCCTTATATGGGAAACGCCACCCGCCAAAATCGGGGTAGCCGTTACTCACGGTAAATACGCCGAAGTTACCGTTGGAAATTCCAATGGATAGTTTGACCAGATTTGACGGTCCAACTCCTTTACTTCACCCGCCACCCGCCAGTCTTTCCATTTGCCGAGACGATGACTTGGCGGCAGTAACATTCACTAAAACGACGAGTGGAAACATGGGGAAATTCTCCTTGGTTCTGATAGAGTCCAACGCCGACTCGACTGGACGCCCAAATTGGGCTCGCCTACTCCGAACGCCAAAAGGACGCCTGCGCCTGCATCAAGGATGGCCTTAGGGACTACTGATGGGGATATGTCAAAGGAGGTATGCCCAGCAGGACGTTCCGATTGGGCCGAAGGGCCTGCGAGTGCGCCCCAAGAAGGCGACTGGACTACGAAGGAAGGAAAGGCCCAGCAACTGGCGACTAGAAGCCTAAAAGCGTAGCAGAAGCCCAGTCGGACTAGGTCAAAGTCTCTGGATCCTTATCTTGTTCGGGGATAGCTTGTAGACCCTAGCGAGGTGCTTCATATATAAACCTCCCTAGGGTATCCTAGAGACTTACGTTGCATCATACACCCCCTCAAGCGACTCGCTGCCTAGCCGCCGAGCCCGCCACCCAACTCGCTCTCCCATAATCTAATCTAGCAGGAGTAGGTCTTTACCCTCCGGGGGGTCGAACCTGGGTAAACCCATGTGCATCCACCTCCATCTCGCACCGCAGATGGCCGCCAACTCTTCCTCACGAAACACTCAATCGCTGCTAGTGGCAGCGACTGCCTCCTGCTCCAGTTTCCGTAAAAATCATCGCGCCTTTCTGGATGATCTTCTTCTCGCCCATCACGCCCGCCTCCTGCTCCTCCCTCATGCATCCTTGGACGATCATCATATCCGGCTCTTCGCCTTCCTCCCTCTCCTTCCCGCCGACACTAGTCCGATAGATATGAAATCTAGTCAAATAATAACACAATGATTTAGGTAGTATAAAGTTCTTATAAGTCAAAGTATCATATCCAACTAGGAATGAATTCACCTTATGAAAATTTCCAATGAGGCTCAATATTTCCTTCCATCTTAAGCTAGCAGAATCATCATACTCTATGATTGTATCCTCATCATCCTCCCTTTCTTTAGGAAAAGCTTCCACGACTTTGAGTAAGGTGAAAGTGGAATAAACAAAAATATCAACATGTACACACAATATATGTATATATAACATGTTGTATCATTTTTGTTGACATGCAAAATATTCCCAATATACAAAATGCAATGTAAACTGCAAATAGAGAACACATAATTATCATATGGGAATATAGAACAATGCAACACTTAGCTATCAAAATTGCAGGTATAAGTGATGTTCAAAGATTTATTTTGATCATTGTGAAAAACAATTAGATAGATAGTCTTGTTGTTCAATATTAAATTCATTTTTCTCAAAGAAGATCTATGATCAAATTTGTGATGAACAAGAGCAAACCAATTCAGAATATGTGAAAACCAAATTGATTTATGCCATGCTTCAACTGTGCTACTCTGATTATTATGAACATTATCATTTTGTCTAGTATGTAAAATGCAACTCAATTTGCAAAATAAGTGAAGTATAGAGTAGTACGACAACTACACAAAGACTTTTGGAACAAACCGAACGATTATGAAAACTCGGGTTCTATTCTAGAAAGATTAGAACAATCCAACATAGGTAAAACTTGTGTTGGATGCAATATATCAACTATAATTTCCCGAATATGAACTATTGTCCCGTAAAAAATATACCGTGATATATTACATATACGGCTAAAATAGCTTGCTTCAGTTCAGCGATTCTATAACAAGTAATGCATATGTGACACACAATAAAAAAATTATCCATGCTATATGCACCAATTAGATTGAAAGAAAAAACAAGGAGAATATGTGCTAGAATTCAGACATTGAAATTTAGAAATCTTTTCCATAGCACAACTCATACTCATAGGTTCATTTAGCATGATGGAATACACAATATCAACATGTGGTATTCGAGCAAGTCCACGTGATTGAAATTCAAATTTGATAAACTATCACATGGTGCTATAACATTAGTGTATGGCAAGTCACAAGGAGGCATCAACAAAGGAATAGACTCACAATATGTTATGCTTGTTGGCTATAGCTCCAAATCAGTACCTATATCAATAGTGTTATCCGCACATGTGGTAGGCACTAGGACATCCTCCTCAAGTGACAATGCATAGTCTAGCAATGCAGGTTGTAAAATAGATGGCTCCCTTTCTTCAAAAGCAACCTGCATATCAGAAGAAATAACACTAGGAGTAGAGATGATTACATTAGTAGAAATCTCATTTGTCTCGTGCCCCCTCACTCTCAGTTTTTCTACGATAGGATCAACATGTAGTTGTATGTTGGTTGTTACAGGTGGGCATATGTTTTGACACATAATCTCCTAAAATTGCTTAATATGTATACGTGCTAACCATGTGTGGTTATCATTCTAAAGGATGGAAGGATCAGAATACTCACTACCAAACACAACCTGGAATTGATGACATCACTTTTTTCCCAACATGATATGGCAGGAATTAAATGCTCTAGGAACGACATAACAGGAAATATATCTTCTAGGACCATAAATGGTGAGTGGAAGACATGCAATCTGAGTAGTTGGTAGTGCATGACCAGAAGTTGCTAAGATAAATGGGTTTGTTAAACTACATGAGACTAATTGTAGCTTTTCAACAACCTCAACACTAAGCAATTTCACATAAGAACAAGTATCAATGGTAGTAGCAGCACGTCTACCACATATTTCTATCATGAAATGGAAAAAGCCCGAAGTAGGCACCACTCCTGACTCCTCCTCCCAAAATGTGTTACTGTAATGGTACTTGAATGGGAAGGGATAATCATCTACATCCTTATTCTATATCACATCAACATCACTAGAAGACATGATTAGTAGGTTAGTGCATGAAATCAAAAATCTTTGGGTGGCTCCCTCACAACTCACTCACAACTGCAAGAAAAGGAAATCTTACCATTCCAAAGTGAATTAGTAAAGCTTACCAACTTGGATAAACGACACGTGCACGGATGTGATGAAGTGAATACCGAGGGTACAAGAAAGATCAAATGACAAAGTAGGAGTATGTAGTGGAGATGTAGGTATGGATACCTAAATACACCAAAGCAAGTTCTAGTGCTGATCGTGTGACAAACACCCAAGGAAAACACACACGATGGAGATAAACTTGGCACAACAACTTATGAACATGAATACTACAATGCACAAGAGATACCCTAGCAATAGCTCAAAATAAACAGGCATAAGATTGCTCGATCTACTAGTGTTATTATGAAACTAGGTCTCCAAACAACTTTGATATTTTTCTTTTGTCACTTTTGTATCTCTTTTCTTTTATCTTTTTTGACTACCTTTTTTTCGATTTTTCAACTATTTGACACCATGCAGTAATATGCAACACTTTCGAACAAACTGGGCCGGATACTTCGATTTACGTCGGTCGGATAGTCCGGGGCAGCCGGATAGTCCGGTGTGTTTTTGCCAGATAGTCCGGTGTGTTTTTGCTAGATAGTCTGGTTTGTCTTGGATGAAACTTATGCACTTCAAAACCCTAATGAGCACCCTGTTCAGAGTAAAGGAACTAGTCTCATAGGTACTTTCCGAGGAACAGATGCTATAGAAAGGTTGTAGCTAAGTTAAATACAAAGGTACGCTCTGTGTACTTGGAGAAGTAGATGTAAACTAAGCGAAAAACGATGATGAATGACTCAAAAACGAAGAACAAATGAAAATAACAAGGAAAACCTAGACACTACGACTTATATTGGAAGAGGTCGGATCAAAGACACGACAACGACCAGCACCTATGACTCAACTCCGATGCGATCTAGGCTTTGGAAAACACTAACCCTAATCTTTTTGTATGGATTTTTCTGTATAGGACGAAAAACAAACTAAACTATGGATGGATTTGTGGATGCTTATGGAAGAAATGCTAGAAATCTGATACCAAGATGATAAGGGGTGGCCCAATCTTCTCAGTAAGCAAGGTGGATATATGATGATAGTGGCTGGAGATAACTTGTATGCCACTCACGAACGTCTCAATCGATCCCTGATGCCAATGCAACATCTCTCAACCCTTGTAGATATTCGCAACTTCACACACTTGCGCACGTAGCTGCTGACCACGAAGCGGTCTGCAATCTTCTAATTCCCTAGAACAGTAGATCACACGAAACTTGCAATTGGCTAAATCCCAATGGATCAACTAATCACACTTGATTGATAGTAGCAAATACACCAATTCGATAATAATTGGTGTAGGGGTTCAATTGGATGCAAGTAGAAACTCAACGAATCTAGTTTACTTTAAACGTGGTCTTAACTGAGCTATGGGGCATCCCAGGGCATATATGGGCAGCTAGGACGGCCAGAAGACTGAAAAAAATTTCCAACTCTAACTGATATGCCTGAATCGGATGAATCTGTGTGGGGCTGGACATTCCGGGGTAGATTGGCCGAACACTCTGAACGGCTGGACATTCCCGGTGGTAAACACCGGACAGTCTAGTCCGGGCGGAAACTTCAGAGTTTCCGGCTGGATTCCGGGTGGCTTCGGATTTGGCCTTCTAAATGGAAACCACCAGGCGTGTCTTGGGGTAGGCTGGATTGTCCGGGTGGTACATGCTGGACACTTCGGTTTCTGTAGAAATCGTCGCGCCTTTCTTGATGATCTTCTTCTCGCCCATCGCGCCTGCCTTCCGCTCCTCCCTCGCGCATCGTTGGACGATCATCACATCGGGCTCCTCGCCTTCCTCCCTCTCCTTCCCGCTGGAGCTAGTCCGATAGATATTAAATCTAGTCAAATAATAACACAATGATTTAGTTAGTATAAAGTTCTTATAAATCAAAGTATTCTATCCAACTAGGAATGACTTCACCTTATGAAAATTTTCAATGAGGCTCAATATTTCCTTCCAGCTTAAACTAGTAGAATCATCATAGTCCATGATTGTATCCTCATCAGGAACCTTGGGCTAGATGCATGTGTAGAAGCCCACGAATGTTCTTCTACAACATCACGGCTAAGAGATGATGTTAACATGGGAGCCATCGAATAACAAAAACGGTATGGTGTAGTGGCCTAGGAAAGAGCGTACAAAAGAAGAGTGCAAACTATTACAATCGATAGTGCTGAGGAGAAGAGTGTACAAAAAAGAGTGCCAACTTTTTGGACAGTGATGAAAGTCGATGGCAAAAGAAATTACGAACAGAGGGTGAAAGGAAGAGCGAGCAGAGGAAAAGCGGCAACTTCTACAGTTGGGTTATGTCGAGGGGTGACATTGGAAATGCCCATTTTTATAGACTTGGATTTTAGGGAAAGGAGAGCGTTGGTGATTTTGTCGATTTAATAGAAAAATAGGGGAGGCAATTTGCCCAGGTCTAGGCCCTCATAGAGGAAACCCTACTTCCTTCTTGTCTACTCGTATTATCCATGGAAAGTACCGACTCTGAGTCGACTAGATGCATTCTCGTAGAGAGAGAGAAGGACATGTGTATCTGATATCTATTGTCTAGATCTATTTTGGGGTCACGTCCTTGTTGGACCCTCCTAGCCTTTATATATGGTGAGACTAGGTCTCAGGTACCAATACGAGTTGGTTACAAGTTATAGTTTGTATGTAGTCTAGTCTTGGACTTCCCTTATCTTATGTCCTTGGAGTTGGTGTCCTTGTAGGCTTCTTATGTATTGAATCTTCATGGGCTTCATTGATCTTGGCATATATTTGAGTGATCCTTCCATTGGGGCACACCATATATACCAATAGTGGGCACCCAAAGGGTGATGCCCGTTAGTAGCCCCCAAGACTCCACTTGAGTCGTAGACTCAGGTTGAGTCTCCAAGTCCTTTATAATATTCCCGGAAGGTGAACTCAAAAATTTCTTCGGATGTGTGAACTTCTCGAATGTCTTGTTTGGCTGATGCAATGGATGAAGTTGTCTTGTTCTTGAAGTGATGTTGGCATTTTTATCTGGTGCTCCCGATGGGAGTAACCGTTGAGGCTACACTTGGGTAGGCTCAAAGTTATTCTTCTATCGACTCTATTGGAGGATTTTTACTTTTCCTTTCGGTGCGTGGTTAGCTCTACTGATGGGAGTATCCCCGAGGCTACGTTCGAATTCTTGCATCCAAGCATGGGCTCAGAATCATATTCATCATAGGAGGTACTCGACTCGGGTCTTATTTCTTGCGGATGTAGATATTTTATTTTCAACTCTATTGGAGGACTTGTTGTTTCTATCGGGTGCGCGGCTAGCGCTCCTGATGGGAGTAGCCCCCGAGGCTATGTTTGAATGCGTGCATCCGAGCATAGGCTCAAAGTTTAATACTCTTGTGCCTTTGCTTTTATGTCGACCCTATTGGAGGAATTTTTTCTATCGAGTAGGTGAACTATAAATTCAATAAGTTTGTCATGAGGATTTTGGTATAACGAGTCCGGTGCATCTGACGGATCATGAATCAATTAATCGCTCTTGGAAAAAACATAGTGAACCTTCCAAATCTCAACTCCCCGAACTCGAACCTGGTATATACTGGCATAACTCAGTTCGGGCCACGGAGGTCTTATCGAATAATGAATTCTAGTTTTATGTTTCGGGTACCCAACACGTCCGTCGAGATTTTTCATCATATCATAGATATGGAAAATTACTAGTAGAGCACATTCATGTGCGATTACTAGGCCCACAAGAAGGATCCCACGAGTTGGTGTAAACACAACATTCAGACATGTTATCGTGGAGGACGCAGTCTAAGAACTCGAAGTTTTAATCGACTCTGTAGGAGGATTTTGCTTTTTCTATCGGGTGGGCAACTAGTGCTCCCAATGAGTAGCCCCTGAAGCTATGTTCGGGTGCTTGCACCGGAGCATAAGCTCAGCGTATCTTCTTCATCTAAGTAATAATCACAAGTAATAATCATCGTATCTGTTGGAGAATTATTTTAACGCGTGCGTAGCCAGCGCTCACAGGGGGAGTAGCACCCGAGGCTATGTTCAGATGACCTCAGCAATGCCGATTGTTATGCACTTGGGTTTTAAGGGAATAGAGAGTGTTGCTGATTTTGTCGGCTTAACATACAAACAGGCGAGGCGGTTTACCGAGGTTCAGGCCCTCATAGAGGAAACCCTACTTGTTGCTTGTGTGCTCGTATTATCAAGGGAGAGTACAAAATCATTCAGTCGACTAGATGCGATCTCGCTGAGAGAGAGAAGTGTGTATGTATCTGATGTTTATTGTCTAGATCTATTGTGGGGTGCCCTCCTCGTTGGATCCTCCTAGCCTTTATATATGGGGATAGAATACATTAGTAGGTAGATAACATCACATGCTTTGGAATAGAGTACAAACATAGACACCATAGAAATTACACAGAGAAATCCGCTAATATGGATAATGATTTATTTCACATACATGTATATGATTTCATTTACACACGGACGATGACACAACAAATTCTTAAAAGTCAAGTATACTAATCCTAGCCTATGTTGTATTTCCATTACGCTTCTTAGTATCACTGCTTGTTGGATCGAGCCCTCTATTGTTGTTTTCTTTGTTGCTGTACGACACCATTAGGTCATCAAATACCTCAGGAACATTTATGTACACAACCTCTGCAAAGAACAAACTATTGTATCTTTAGCAAAGACCAGCGCTGAACTCTACCAAGAAAGAGGCAAGGATTAAACAACGAAATCATTTGATGTAATAACCAACTCTAGAAATAAAAATAGATCTAAACCTATCAATCTCTTACCAAGTCTAAGGAACACATGGACGCTGGAGATATAGAGCCCGTAGTTGAATCCTGATGGATGCCAAAGAGAAATAGAAAGAAGAACATCAACTCGACAGAAAACATAGTAGTCTAAGACTTTAATGAACAAAGCAGGAAAACATACCTCGTCCAAGAACATGCAATGAAGCACTCGAAATCCAGCAAGGTGTCACCTCATGAAAGAATAGTAGGAAGACACGTTAGACGTATAACCCTGAAGGCGACTGATGAATAAAACAAAACTTATAGCTATATATGACATCGACGAACCATGAGACGACGAAAAAAGGACAAAGATGCGCTAGAAGAGTGATGTCCATGCATCTGTCGAGTAGAGACCTAAGACGCAAAGAGGAAATGTCATAACTATTTACGCAATAGGAAAGAGACGACAAACAGATGAAAGCGAAGAGAACTTACCACAAAATAAACATGAGACATCCAACGTCGGAGAAGACGTGTAGGCGATCACACCTATCTCTGTTCATGCAAAGCTTAACAGAGAAGAGCGGACCTATTTCAGAGCCAAATGGAGAGGGCAAAAGTTAGATGAAAATAATGACTTAGCGGTAAAAACATGAAATACACAAATGCAGGAAAACATGACGTACCTATCACACACGATGAACTCATGCATTTCGCATATGAAGCACGCACACAATCGTCAAAGCTCTCTTCTCGAAGACGGCTCGCCATGGAAAAATATACAGTACAAATAGAGAAAAGCGTGAGAAAGCTGTTTTGAGAAAACAAAAGAGTGAAGCTAGAGGTAAAAACGAGAATGGCTTATAGAGAGATGAACATTTCATGAGCTCCATCGCTGAAGAGGAAGAAACATGAACGGGGTACAATGACGTGTATCAAAGAGCAGGATGAAAGAGATGACGAAACCAAATGCAGAACTATCCAAGAAGAGAGTAAGAAGAGAAAGTAGGAAAGGATAATGTGGTATCTGGGAGATATAGCCCCATCACAAAGAGATAATATGGGCACCTAGCCGCAAAAGAATGCGAACGTCTACAAGCTAGGCTGCTAGCTCGAATTTACGCCCCCAAGAACACGTGTATCAGCCGTGATGAACCATTGATGCCTATAGTCTATGCTGCCATCTCGTCCTTCTGCCATGAGGAACCGCGTTCGGCTAGGACCTCTGATGCCACATCGGATTCTACGGTCCCCCACGCCGTGAGGAATGGCGGCCGAATATAGTCTGTGGCGCCACCTTGTAACACCCCGTCCAATAGGCCCCGTGGTGTCACTCCTGGCAGCTTACTAGGATCTCCGGACTAACCCCACATGCCAATACTTATCTTTTCTACACAGTTTGTACTCACTCATGCGCACTCAGGAACAACTTTCCTCTCGGTCACCCATCCTCAGATTTCTCTAGGCCAAGCATGCTTAACCTTGGAGTTATTTTTAGATGAGCTTCCGAAAAGAAGTTGCAACTTGTTGGTATGGGTATCATATCAATCAATCCTATTAAGCCATGCGCTAGGATATTGCATACACCCACTCTTATAAGATTGACGCCCTCGTCAATCAACCACAAGATAGGAACATGACAACACCCGGATTTTTAATCCTAGATGCCCGTTATGCCATACCTCGCAATCCCAAAATTACCATTTTTGCGAGACATAACGGATTGGATATCACAGTACATCATCCATTACAAACCATACATAAGGTCTTACACAAATACGGATCTCATGATCCAGTCTTAATACAACAAGCAGCGGAAATAAACGATAAGCGTATCGGTGGGGTCCATCTTCAGGGGCACAGGCAATGCTGACGAAGGCAGATAGTCCTAGTTATCATAGCCGTCCTGCTGGCCATCATCTTGATAGTCTCCTTCATAGTCTGGCCATGAGAATAGCCAGGGACAAAAGCCATGAGTACTCTTTAAGTACTCGCAAACTACCACTAATAAGTAAAATAGTCCTACGCTAAAGTGCTAACTCTATGTTTAACTATAAGGTTAAGTTTAAATACTAAGCTGAGTTCTGAAGCAACGAAAGATAAAATAAAGTTCTAGAATGACTTAAGTTGGGAAAATATTGTCATAAACATAACCCTGTTCTGGTCAAGTTAAGATTCATCATTCATTTCATAAGTTGTTTGGAAAACATCTGACAACGAAATAGTATGGACATTCCAACTGTCCATAACGGCGGACGTGGCTATTCGAATAGTTTGACACTCTGTAGAGGTGGTACACTTTCACCACAAGATTCGATACATCTGTCAGGGATAACCCTGAATCATCATACTTAGTATGCAGATAATAAAACATAACCTTTCCTTTACACACCCTAGTATAAGCACCTCTCCTATGAGCATGGCCTCCCAACCATGACCATCAGTCATCTTGGGCACTGCATAGGTGGACAACATTGAGAGGTAGCCTCATCTCAAACCTCTCCCGCGAGGGAACTAATACTAATGCATATAAATTTCCAGCTAAGCCTTACCCAATTCAGGTAGTGTGGTTGTACGGTAAATTTGGAATGGTATCGCATCCGAATCCAACCATCAGTTTTATATAAGGGTTAAGGCTCACGCCTCAACATTTTCACCATCATAAACCATTTGTGTTTCTAAACACATGTCAAAACATCTCAATAGAATGACTCATCATTCCAAGGTTTTCACAATTCATTTTCACCAAGTGTTCCCATCTAAAGTGAATCAAGTTTTTGATCTACTCTAAACTACTAAGTTAAGAGTGTTCACTAAGGTGGGAAAGATGGGTTCAATATCATGCCATAGAATGTCATCTAAAGGGGTTCTAAATAGGTCATGTTTTATACTCTTTATGCTACCTTCAAAATAAGTAAAGAACTTTGGGTAAAGTAAAGGAAGTAAATCTTGAAGATAAAACTTGGGGTAACTAATAGTCAAAGTGATATGACTCAAGCATGCCTACAACATCTTGGACCAAGCTAACTAGCTTAATTTCTAGCTTGCTACAATAGCTTACATTGTTAATGGTGGCTTGCCTTGATTGGTGCAGTGGTTGAAGCTTTCTTCTTCTTATTCTTAGTTGAACTCCTCCTCCTCGTAGACTTGGTCGGTACTATCGTCTATAAATACATACGGAGTACAGAATTACCAAACAATACTTAACTAGTCTAATTAGCATTCTAAGACACGCATTTTATGGTCTATTATCATCACAAGCATCACAAGTTTTATTAACTAGTTTCATCCTTTTTATTTTAGAAAAGTAATTTCTACTCATTGAAAAATTAACTAAGATTTAATATTCACCACTTAAAATATGGTATCATGTGTACACATGTCTTCACCACATATTCTAACATGTGGGAATGTAATTTAAGGGTTGGATTATAATTACTTTGGTTTAAGTTCAATATTTAATGATTTAAAGTGACTAGAAATGCCTATATAGCATTATTTTGGTACTAGTCCAAAGTCACTGCATGTCAACCTTAAAATTATTGCATACTTAGATAGGTATGATGAAATGTGATTTTTGAGAGTTGGAATCAACTCAAAATCTATCTTGGTTGATTTTATAAAAATGTTGCAAGGTGCAATTGCTTCTATTTTATTATTTTTACTAGGAGAGATCTATAACTCTAAATGAATTAAATCCATCGGTATTGGATAGATATTTTCAATACCTTTCAGGCAAAATTGGTTTCATGCAATTTGGATTTGTAAATCTCTCTGAATTGAAATTCAAACTCAGAGATAGAATTAAGTTTAAACTAAAAAGAGAAATCCTAATTCAAACTAACTGGGTCGCGCAGGAAACTCTAACGGGCCGACCCAGTGTCACTCCGCGGCGCGGGGCTCAACTGACAGAGGGTCCACAAGTCAGTGGCTCATAAGACGCGAAGCGGTACGGGGCAATGTGGGACATTGGATTAGAGTGGGGATCAACGACTATGGATCGTCGTCGATGACGAACCTGTCGCCGACGAGCTCTAACCCTAGCGGCTCGGTGGGGGTGCATAGGGGGTGTACCAGGGCTCTAGCGATGACGGCGAGGCGGGCAAACGGTCTAGTGGTCGATGGCTAGCTCAGGGACGGTTGAGGCAGCTCCGGGGGTGGTCGCAATCAGCGGCGCCATTCTCCACCAGAGGCGGCTTGCCCCGGTGCAATTCCGGCGAGCTGCTGCTCCCCATGCTCCGGCTAGAGGTGTGGGACGATCAGTGAGGTTAGGGGAGTGGAGTTGTGTGCTGAAAATGGCTGGGGGTGCTCTCCTTTTATAGGCTCGACGGCGAGGCCGAGAGGGATGGGCAAGCGACGGTGGCAACATGGCTACGGGAGGCTAGTGGCATGGCTGAGTGTGGCGATCGACGCGCGGTCTCCTGGCGGTGCTCTAGGACTTTAATGCGAGCTTAGGGGCGGTGGTATGCGGTCGAGGGTAGTTGGCGCTCTGAGGGGAGAGGCGGCGGTGTCCACGGCGAGCGGTGGCTATGAGGCGTTGGGCGGCGAACGGGAATGTCCGGCGTGCTCCCTAGGTCGTGGCAAAGCGGTGGGCATGGGCTGCGGTCAAGCGGCGGCTTGTGCACGCGTGTCGGGCGCGGCGCTCTGGCGCGTGCTCGGCATGGCACGGTGGCACTGGGCACATTGTTTTCTTGGTGGTCCACTGCTTGGCCTGGCTCGGGGAGGGGACAGTGGGTGGCGGTGAGGTGCTGGCTACCTCCTAGACATGGCGAGAGAGAGGGAGGTGGTCTGCTGGGGTGAGGGCATGGTCGGCCGACGAGTTGATGCTCGGGATGGCTCGACACTGTGGCTAGGGACAAGGAGGTGAGGTGCTAAGGGCTTGGTTTGATCAAGAGGGGACAAAGGGATTAATTGGAGATCAAATGGGGGCAAAACCCTGTACAAAACAGTGAGCTAGGATTTAGTGTTTGATTCTGCCTGCGAAGTGTTTGATGAAATGGCTGCATGAAATTTCTTTTTGAATTTTGAAAAGATTTTTGGTGGGTGTGCTAGGCATAAGCTTGAGGCTCTGTGGGTGCTTGGGTTTTGAAAATTGAGCTTGTTTGAGTGGTTTTTGAAATAGTGGGATCTTCCCGTATGAAATAGATTCAATTTTAAACTATCATTTAAAATTAGCATTTGAATGTTTTTAGCAGATTATAAAGTGGGCCCTGGTACCTCATTATGTGTACTAGCAAGGGGTGCAAAGATCCAGAATTATTTCTGTTGGGAAATGAGTGCTAGGAACACTCAAAGTAGTGTAGTGGATTAAAATGACCAAAATGACCATTTACTCCTTTTATTCATTTTGAGTTGTTTTTCTTTGGGAAAAGTTTGGGAATGATCTAGATGATGTTTATTTCACCTAAGAAACATTTTACAATCAATGAATCACAGAACCATGGCAATTCAAATCAACTCCTAATTTAAATGCACATACACATGAATGCTTTCATATTTTTAATTGGAAAAGTTTTTGTTAACCCTAATTTTGATGATTTGGATCTTGATAAGCTTGGATTAAAGTTTTGGGATGTTACATAACATCTCCTCTTGGCACACATCTGTGCGTCCAGTGCCGGCACATGTGCCATGCCATGTCCACTCTGGGCCAGACGCGCCATTCTCCATATGTCCATGCCACTGACTCGCACACGCCCGTGTAACCGCAAGAATTGGCTTTGATACCACTTGTAATACCCCGGCCTCTCTAGACTAGAGGATGTCACACCTATGAGTTTACTAGGATCTCTAGACAGGCCCCACAGATGAACACTAGTCTTTTATGTGCAATTTGTCCTCACTCGTGCACACCCAGGAACAACTTCTCGGTTGGTCACCCATCCTCATATTTCTCTAGGCCAAACATGCTTAACCTACAGGTTCTTTTTGGACGAGCTTCCAGAAAATAAGTTGCTACTTGTTGATATGGGTATCCTATCAATCCTATTAAGCCATGCACCAAGATCTCACACATGTCGTCTCTAGAAGGGCCCGACATACATGAGAAACCGTTGTTGACATAGGCTTACGATGCCATGCCGATTCTGGATGGGCCTCACGACCGTGATAAACAAAAGCTAGCATGGGCTCATGATGCCACATCAGCTTTTGGCAGGTCCCATGTCCGCGAGAAACCACGGTCGGCATGGACTCACGGCAGCAAGTGAGCTCTCGGCGGGCCCCATGACCGCAAGAGTCCGCAGGCGACATGGGCTCATGGCGCCACGTCGGCTCTCGGTGTGCCCTGCCACCCAGTGGGTGCGGAAGCGTGTCGCACCGGGAACACCTCTTAAAGAGCGCAGTACTTCCCGCATGCGCTGACAGCGGTCCCATGTCACACGCGCGACCCAACTACCGGTGACGTGGGGTACGACGGTGCATGAAACACCCGTCCGCGGTCTTAAATCTTTTGCCCTAGCAGGGATAACAGGGCTCCGTTGCGACATCATCACGTGTCCTTTTGGGTGTCCATCCCACACTGAAAAAGAATCATGACAACGTGGGTAGCAATTTGAACTGATAAAATCTAGCGCTATTATTTACTATGATATTATTAGGTACAAAATAAATCAAAGAACATTACAATAATTAAAACAAAAGGATGAATAAAAGAATTCCTAAACGAAATCTGGATCTTCTAAATATTCTTATTCTTATTCCCTGGAAAAGAAAACGAAACAACAAAGACAAAGGGAAGTTGTTTGTGAGGATTAAAATGTTTGCCTTCATATTTGGTGAGGCAATATTGATATTGGAAAATAGCTACAAGGAAAATATTTACAACTTTACATATAATAGACAGAAGAAATTTTACTCCAATATCTCATTAAGGTCATCATTGAGCTTCATTCTGTCTGACCACCACCTTATGGCGTTTGCTTGTAGATCCTTCGGCAAGAACTAGTATTGATCCACAAATGGTGATTAGAGGGGTGAAATCTAGTTAGGCAACAAAAATACACACACCTGGGTCAATACGGATCACACTTTGGTTGAGCGGCAAGATTGATCATTAAGGCAACAAGGGACTAAGGCAACATGTAATGATCCATTTCTTAAGAGGCAGTAGGGCAATCACTCAAGTTTCCCTCTAATCTAGATAGAATCTTAAAAGTCCACAAATCATACCTAGTTAAAGTGGAATCCAGTTTGACACTGAAATGTCTGCTTGATTCAAACCAATGGAGTTTAAAACATAAATATATGATCGAGTTCGCAATATATAAAGCTAATATTAATCAACAAAATATAAGCCAACATTGGTAATTAAGTAAAATCTTAAGTAATAATAAAACCACACTTGTTCTTTAGCGGGCAATCACAGATTATAACAGTAGCCACTAGGATTAATCCACTTGGAAGCAACCAAATATAAATGGCCAACAAGGATAAGTAGCACTTCAGTCGTAGCTTACACTAGGAGGCCAGGAAAGGCAACTTGATAACTTGCACTATAAAGTGGGGCCACAAAAGCAGCACACTCACCACATGCATTGTGTGTTGTCAATAGCACAAAAATAGTCAACAATATACAAACATACCTAGTAGCAGTACTAGCAATTATTCTAGTACACACAAACACCTTGCCACACCATACTTCTCTCTTATCAGTAAAAGAGCACTAGGAAAACTATTCCTAGAACAACAACACCCCCACAACCATAGTGACCATTTTAAGGATCTCGGAGGCAAGCCAATGTACCAGGAGGAGCAGGCTTGTTAGGCGGAGCAGGATACCACACGAAGCATATTATCTAGGATATAGAAGAACAAGTACAAAAGAAATAATCTACAAAAGGCTCAAGGTAGAGAAACAAGAGTTTTGGATGATCTAGTGTATATCATATCTGTTCTTATCAGTATTAGATAAAGGGGCAAGAAAAAGGAATTAACAAAGAAGAGAGAGGAGAGGGGTTTCTCTTGGTCTTGCATAGAGATGGTATGCAAAGATCATCACGGAGAATTTAGCCAAATAAAAGTACTTGTCCTTATCCAAATCATTACCTCATCCTGTGCATCATAAGATAGACCAATAATCAAGCCAAGACCCATTCTATCAGTTCACATCTTGAAAGAAATAAAAAAGAGTTGCAAATAAAATAGGGGATAGATCATCCAACTTTAGCTAGTGATCCCTGGCGAGATCAGGAGATCACACACTAACCAAATAAAAAGAGGATATCAAGAACCAACACTTAAAAGTCATTCAGTAATTGCAAATCAGTAACTCAATCATGTCCAAAAGCTGTGAAGTGTCCACTTGGAGTACACAACCACCAAACTATCTAAGGTCATGCATGTGCATGATCAGATAGTTATTAGATCATCTAGATCTCGCAGCAAAGCCACAAGAGTGATGCATACAAGCTAAATATCAAACCAACACATCTATTACTGTCTAATAGCATGCATATATCAAGAAACCTATTTCTAATCAACAAGAACATGCTAAACAACACCGATAACATCCTAAAATAGCAAGAAAACTAAGTATAAATCATGTACTAGTTCAAAGAATTGAACTAACAATTATTTATATGATTACTTATGTGTTATAGTAGCCCTATACAAGTTAAGATGCACTCTAGCACTGCACATGCAAGTGTGCTTGATCAGGAGATTAAACTATGGAATATTTAGGATACAAACAAATTATTTCAGTACCTATTTGTTCAATGGATTCACTCCTGCACCTCATTTACACAATTGTTGGATGCTAACAGCATACACAAGTCCTATTTATATTAGATATATATCTCTATAGAAAACTAAGTACTTCCAACTCGTAGTAATGAGATAACCCTATTTATTTGAGCTAAACCATTTGTCATAGACCAAAGTTCATTAGTGATGAACTAGATCTAAGCAGTAACATAGTTAGTGAAGCTAATCACCAGGATCACCTGTCTCATCATATAATTAACAAGAGACTAGCCATAAAATTTCTAACCTGAATATGCAAGAAAATCATGATAGGACCTGACCAAAGTACTATCAACACCACAACCTCTATCTCACAACCAGGAGATCGTCACCATGGTCCTAAACCTAGAAAAATTTATCGTCTTGAAGGCTGGTCACAAAAGGGGCTACCTTATGTCGGCAATGGTTGGACTTAGGAATGTACCTTGCACATGCCTAAAGCAAGGATTCCTTCCCACACCTACCTCTAAGATCAAGGACTAGAATGCCTGCATCTAGAATCTCTAAACCAACCTGACCTAGACTGACCTGACCGATGGGGCTACAAGACGACTCTCTGGAGATCCCAAAGACCAGACACACATCCAAGAGAGATCGGAGATCATGATTACTTGGAAGGCAAGATGAAAACCTAACATGACTAAGGAAGACTCCACTGCCATCAACACATATACGTACTGAAGACCATTCAGCTAAAGAGGAACATGCCATAGACGCCTCAGTATTTACCCTTTTTCCTTAGTCATAGCTCTAGCTTCATCTTTGTTGAGTATCATTATAAACCCATCGAGACCTCTTGTAAACACCCTGTAGGATATTCTGATCATTCCATGAATAAAGTCTGAGGGAATCCTCCCTATCACACATATACCTTCATCTTTGTATTTGAGATATCCAAACCTGGTGGCCCAAGACAATTCTTGAATAAATAAACTCACTTCCATCCTTTGGAAGTGATACTACGAGGGGATCATGAAAACTATCCTTCGTTAGTTGGCATGCCAGGCAGGGGGAGCCCGTGTCATATAGATCGGATCTACCACGATTATACCCAGGAGTCCAGAACACCGGGTCTACACAATCTCTAGAAACCCGAACTGCTTCGGGCACGGTGAGAAAAACTCGGGGGATCACGGATCTTGGCCGAAGGCCACTTTCAGCTTCGGGAGAAGAGGAGCAAGATTCTTCCCACCCGACGCCTGGTGGGAGGAGTACGGTTCAGGCGACCTACACCGTGCAGATGGCCACACAGACCTGAGGGAGTCTTGGTCGTCCACCAACCTACTGGGATAAGCGCTCGGAGAACACACACCACTGTCCTGATCTCGGGGAGGACAGAATCAGGTCTCGCCCCTCTGCTCAGAGGAAGGATGTCCTGGGTGCCTACATACAGAGCTCTAGGTTAAGAAACAGAGATCTGACCGCTCGTAGGAATGCACGGAAATCAGATGTGGATACCACGCACGACGAGGGCCTAGACGAGTACGAGAACAAACAACGAAGGACCATGGTCCTCTGATGTTAGGTTGGGCTACACTGGGAACCGACCCAATTTCACTGGAAGGTGAGCAGGTGATCGGCAACACGAGCACCCTACACTAGAAGGATGTCATAGGCCCGATAGACATGGGACAACTAGCGTGGATACCACAAGACTAGCACTCATGGGTACTACCAGTGTAGCACAGTGCAACACTGGGTGGAATTCAAGGTGGAACAATAGGCGACAACCATACAGATGCTACCGTGCAGTGATCTGGTAGACAAGAAAGACGACGGAGCAGAACCGTTCTCTATGTTTGACCCTCGTAACCCTCCTCCCTACGAGTTGAACCATCTCTGGACTAGGTCGACCGACTACCAAGTCACTAGAGGGACATTACAGTCCACCACGCCTAGGCAGGAGGCACACCAGGACCCCACACCCTTCCGCTAGGGGCCTCAGGCGTCAATCTCGACTCCTCAATCCTTGTCTCCCCATACATCGCCAACATACGGATTCAAGGGAGCGACATGGACCCAACCGCAGTCATGGGTACCATCTCTTCTAGGCTTCTAGATTACATGCAAATCCCGATGGATCAGTTCAGACTATGGTGCGGGACTAGTGGCTCGGACGAAGACACTGAGGAGGTTACCCTCCTGGTTACCCTTGACAAGATAGGAAACTCTGCGACACGGTTTTGTATTTTCGAGGTCATGGATCGACCAACACGGCAGCTGGTCATACTAGGGCTTAGACAGCTTGTCTAGTTCGGAGCACGCCTGGACCCAGCGAAAGGCACACTAAACCTCGCTAGCCTGAGAGGCCGTATAGCAATAAAGGAAGATCTACCTCATTCAAGTACTAAGGGGAGGGACTCGAAAGAAACCATGCTACGACCCATAATCTCACTCTTTTCCATGGCCTACATGGCATCCCGGATGCTCGTAGGGTATGTTCTGCTAGAGCCGGTGTCTGTTGTACGGCAGGGAGACACACACGGACCCTTCGACGAGGGCCTAGTATTCTGGAAGACATAGAGAAATACAACAACCCCGAGGAAATGGACCAGAACATGCACAATGGTTCTAGGTGATCCTATGGAGCCCAAACCAATCAAGATGATTAGATTCCGACGTCAAGAGGGCCGCAAAATCATCATCCACCTGGGGGCTCAAAGGAAAACAGAGGCTCACCAGTCACAGAACTCCATGGGGGACAACTTCTGTTCCCCCTCGATGTGCGAGACATCATGCTGCGAGGGTCACCGGGAGGTCAGGAGAATAACCAACATCACCCGCTATACCCAGTCAGGATGATGGTGGACTACATGGAACAACAACCATGCGCCCATCTATGCTAGCGACCAAGTAGGGGAGGACCTTGATGTGTAAAAGTAGTAAATCCCGAGGGACTCTACCGGATCATCATTGATGACATCCCTCTTCCACATTGGTTCAAGGGATCACAATTGTGGAGAAGCCGGTTGATAGACAATATCTGGGAGAGGAAAACTTCTTCACCAAGCCTAGGGACAATCGCTCTAGAAATGATTGCATCTTAGGCTCTAGTACCGGCACTAGTTCGTATGGCATCTTTGGATCCTATGCAAGGCCAGAAAAGGAACGCACTCTTAGCCGCCCCAGAGAAGAACACCCTGGGCTAGATCTCCCTCTCAGTCCAGACCTACCTCAAATGCGCGATAATGATGAAGGCTCGAGGGCCTGGACGCTGCCATAGAATCTCAGCGCAGGAAGACATCTGATAATATGACACGGAAATCTCAGGTATTACACGCCCAAGTCTACTAGGCTGCCCGAACAGTTCATACTTACCATCAAGCTTTGAGACACCTTCTAGCTAAGAAAGATGCTAAGCCCCATCTAATTAAATGGGTATTGTTACTACAAGAATATGACCTGCAGATAGTAGATAAGAGAGGAAAGGATAACCCTGTGGCTGACCATTTGTCAATGATGGAAGGAATCATAGAGGACCCTATTCCTATTAACGAATCTTTGCCAGGAGAATACCTTGTAGTTATAGAACCTCGCGATCCTTGGTTTGCAAATTATGCTAATTTTCTTGTAGGCAAGTTTTTACCGAAAGGAATGGATTATAATCAAAGAAAGAAATTCTTTAATAATTTAAAACATTACTTTTGGGATGACCCTTACCTATACTGGCATGGCATAGACGGGTTATAATCCGGAAATGTGTACCGAGCACAAGGAAAAAGTTATCCTTAAGGATTATCATGATAGTCCTTACGGCGGGCACCACGCTGGTAATCGTACTGCAGCCAAGGTCTTGCAATCTGGTTTCTACTGGCCTACACTAGTTAAAGACACTCACAAATATTTTAGAAATTGTGATGCTTGTCAATGTATGAGTAATATTGGTAAAAGATAAGAATGAATATGAAATATAACTTACTAATAGAGCCATTTGATGTATGGGGAATGGATTTTATGGGACATGATGATCTTGTCCACAAGCCACCATCTTGCTCGGGGACAAGCAAGAGCCTAGATTGGGGGAGTTGATGAGTCCAAAATTGAAGCATTTTTACCTTTTGTTTTTGCATAAATAGAGTAGGGATCTTTGTATTTCACCACGTTTGTACGCACTATTTTGTTCTTGTCTCAACAGGATCCCAAAGCATTGAGTCCTATATGAACATATCAATTGGAACTGTCATATTGTGTAATTATATGATATTTCTAAGTGATAAAAGTCATTTTATGGATTTACCTTCGCACCTGGGAGAATACCAAGCGAGGAGGAGGCATCAACACGGATAACTACCGGTGGTTCGGGCGGAGCCCGCCCCTACCGTCCGTCCGTACCAAGTGCCATAGTGACCGCTTCGTCAAATACTTTCTCCTAGCAAAGACGAGAGGGAGATCTGACATACACAGCCACTAGAAACCACGACAAACCACATCTGAAGGAGGAACTTGGCTAGGAAAGAATCCCAGCTGCTTCACAGATCATTGGAGGGCAATGCATCATCAACTACTGCATCTCCATTACCACCATTACCACCATCTTTCATCTATTAGATCTCGTTGTAATTCCAGATTCAATTGTGGTTTGCATTAGATCTACCTCCGTACTTTTATCCATTCATTTGATTATGATGATGTTGTTGATTGCTTCCATGAGTGAGTAGTTCCTTTGTTCTTGGGGAGATAGAGAAACCCTAGCACTGTTATGAATTCAAAATAAAGATGATCTATTCTTGTGTCCATATGACTTCCCCGTCTATGATATAAATATGATTTGTGTTTGATCTCTCTCTTTAGATGGTATGTGTTGTCTACCGCATATCATTTGCCCTCGGGACTAAAGGGAGGGAAAAATCCTTTGGATGTGTCTTGGAAGCACACTCGGAATGGACCCGTGATAGATTGGCACCAGCTCGTAACCTACACGGTCAAAGGAGGATTGAAGAGAGACTCCCTAAGCTAATTGCGATATCCATAGGGAAACCCTTAATTGTGGTGGTTTGTATGGGTGGCTGCTCTGAGACATCTTAGTTGTTATTTAGAGGTGACCTCACTCTTGGCTCAACAAACTGGCTTCCTACGAGCCTTGTAGTGAACATCTTATTATGGAGCTGTCTCCACACATATCATGACACAAGGAATATGTTATCTTGATTACATATAACAATAATACTATGCTAGTGGTGTATCCTACATCCCCGAGAACGTTTTAGCCCCATTGAGTTCAACCACGCTTTCATACAAAGCTGTTACTTGTTTTAATTAATTTTCTACAAACAACCATAAACCTTTCAAACACCCTTTACTTGAGATCAAAGGCAGCTTACAAGTATCCTTTGGTAGAGAGTAACGAGGGGCATACAGACCTTTACCAATAGCTCTCGGTGGGTTCGATATCTTTACTACCAAACTAGCTACAATTGATCTATGCACTTGTAGTCATCAGCATCAGTTTGATAAATTCCAGTGCATAGTTCACAATAGATACCAATGTTTGAAAAAATGACAAATAAAATCTTGGCATGTATAATTGCTGGCAAGAATTATTATATAGTAGATCAACGACAAGAATATGAAAAACAAGTGTATTTGTTTGTAGTCAGGGCCTCTTCCAGTCTATTTGTTGATGGACACAAGTATTAATTATATAATAGATCAACCACTAGAATATAACTTTCATGTATATTTAAACATTACTCATCTCTCAATGGATTGTCAGGTTCCACTAGACAAGCAAAAGTTCAATTTAAATCTCTTATATAAAAGTATTAGAATTTGACTTCGTAGATTCCAAATCACATGACAATAAGTCCTGATGTTATCATTAGAATTCTACCGGATAATAGGGTATTGTAAAATAAATTTAAGTTCTCTAATTATCTCTAGATGCTTATCAAGTTTCAATCTACACAATCTTGTAGTTAAAATAAATTTCAGTTTTGTAGTATTAACACATCAAACGGATTACAAAAAGTTGTAAAACATATGCTCCCTCGACAAATAGTACATGAATGAAAATAATAATTCCATACATCTAAAAGTTGATAAAACAACACATGCTTAATTTCGGACATATAAATTTACAGTATCATTTCATGCAAAATCAAACGTTTAAGACCTAGGTAAAAGAAACAAATTTAAAGATCCTAACATAAATTCCTTTGGTGCACTTAGATTGCGTAAACATGATGCATTTATATACAACATCAGTAATGCCTAGAGATGTATTATTTATAATCATGCGTCCACTTTTTCTGAATGTGTAGATATCATTAATTACATTTTTATAAACCGCACATAAATAATGTAACTTGTTAGGTGCCAAAGATGTATATTGTCAATATGCAATAACGAAATCTAGCATTAAAACTAGTGAAATTTTCTCACACACATAATTCTTCATATGATAAATATTCAATATCTATGATCCACACTGCCAAGGCCTATAAGCATTGCACATAATGTGTTCATATACTCTTCGGTGCCCCCAAAATGTGTTTACCACTGAACGAAGTACTAGACCAATATTGTACTACATTCAAATCCTAAGAATCAACCTAACAATAAAACCCTAGTTATCAGTATGACAAGCGGATAAATGGAGGTTAAAAAATACATAGATGCACCACCGCAAGCTACTAGGCTTTACCACTAGATCATAGTTAGAGCCATGCTTCACGTCCAGATCCATCACGTCCTTCTTATCCTCCTGATTCGGTGCCGCCGCGACGAAACCAGCCAACACAGCTGCACAACCACCTGCACCTCCGTGGGAACCACCATCCTCCTTCGCTGCATCTATGTCGGTGACGATGCCCTTCTTGTCCCTGGTAGTAGCGGCCGCGTCAGCTGCGCTTCTCCCCCCTTCATCCCTTGTGGAGTCGATTCATGTGCACGGAGAGGGAGAAGAATCGAGTGGGAGGCGCTGGATTTGAAGGAGTGATACGAGGGTTTTGTGGCCGGGGAATCAGGCGAAGCTCAGTGGCCCATTTGTGGCCGGGGAAACGGCTCGTTGCGGCCGATTCCAGTGATAGGCTACCAGGAGAAGCATAAAGGGTAGCTGGCCATCGGCGGAGGACAGATCTGGTGAAGGGCTTCAGGGAGGGAAGCTGGCCGGTAGTAGACGGGAGGGTGGGGGAGAAAAAATAAAGGAGCCGAGGTCGCAGTGGAAACTCCTATATTTATTCTCCTCTAAACGGCTATAGGGGTTCAGTTAGGTTCTGTGCGGCTTCAGCCGTTAGAGGAGTAAATTTACTCCTCTATTGCCGTTTTGGGGATGGGTTAGAGATGCTCTAACAAGCTTAAAATGTTTATTTGGCTAGTTGCAAAACATAAGCCACAAACCATGATAGCCACAAAAAAAGTCTTGTTCTTGTGTTCTGTGCAACAAATGCCACAAAGACTGGTGTTAGATGCAATTTTATCCATCCACACATATATTAGTACACAAAAATCCAACCTTGCATCATATAAAGCACCAATATTAACCATGCTAGCAAATCTACAGATCACGCATTCAAGAATCATATTACTTCCATATTGGTGCATTCTATTCACCAAAATTACCTCCACTCCAAAATTGATACTATAAGGATCTTTAGCAAGCTAAAACAACTTTGCGGAAAAGGGGTATATTTTGAAACATAGGTAGTATATTATAAGTTACCATACAAATTATAGACATTTTGCAACAAGGAAACGACCCAAGTTCATAACAAGTGTAGACTAGTGCACCAACAAAATACTTTTAGCTTCAGGTTCATTTCACGACAAAAAGTACTGACCTGAGCTGTTAGTGATCAACCACAAATACTGAGCATATTCATGACTTTCTCCTTATTTTTTATGGAGTGCTCCAACTGAATTAAAATTTCTTATAACTTTGCGATTGAACGTGCATTGTATACACTTAGGGCAGATGATAAAGATTGTTCATCTTGGAGTTGTTCCTCCAGAACTTGAATATGCAAGAAATGGCATTGGAGTTGGCCTTGAACTTGAACTTGGACTTTTACGAGCTCGCTAGAAACCCGGCATTACACATCAACATATTCTTGGATATAGCACCGTGTTGTAGTACCTTTGAGAAATAAATCCACACATTCTTTTAGAGTTTTTACCAAATAGTATTTCCCAGGATTTGCCAGCTCCTCTTTCAATTTAGCCTGGAAAGTTTTTAGTTCATTGACATGTGTAAGATAAGTCAAGTTACTATAGAGAAACAAGCAGACAGGTTTAACATGTGCATGAACTACTACAATTGGCAATACTGATAACACATCTTATACACTTTAGTAAAAAGCTCATTTTGCCGTGTATCTTTTATTCATGTCATTTACTAACATGACTAAAAATGTGGCTTCCTATGTACACACTGTGAGGTGCATGATATGCCCACTGTTTGTGTAATTCATAACGGAAAATAACTTTAGTTGCAAATTATGAAGTAAAATGAAAACAAAACTAAGAAGCAGTCCAAGCAACGTTGCATATCAAACTTACATGTACACATCACTGCAAGTGCAACATCACAAAATGTAGAGAAGACTTACAACAACTTTCTTTACAATGACACCATATCTATTCGTCTGGGATACCCCACATTTCTCCAGCAGAGTCAACTGTCTTTTTGGATCCCCATTAGACTTCATCTGCATTTGGACGAGCGAAAATAAATTACATCACATGGTGGAAACGGAGGATGAAAAGATAAGATGCATACAGATTCGACAACATAAATTACATACTTATTTAAAATATAGAGTACAAAACAATGGGATTACCAGTTGGTAGAGGTGTCCAATTATGATGAGGGATCCTGTACGACATAGTACTCGTACTTTATTACGGCTAGACCATTTCCTTTGAGAGATGACCTACAAAATGAGACTTGCAAGACACGTGCATAAATAGAACTTGACAATGCAATCTAGTCTAGGTCTTCTCAAAACATACCTCATTCTTTTGATCATGCTAGTGGTGGAGAAGAGACCCCACTGATCGTCAGTCATGTGATCCACATGAGACATTCTTGTAACATCCTTAAAACACTTGCAAGAGAAGTGTTGCTCCTTAGCCTATGGCGCTGCTAGCGCAAACATGCGGATAATATGCTTTTGAGAACAACCTTTACTTCCTCACTATTCTCATCAAAAATGTAATATATCTGTAGACAACAATGAGGAGCATATATAACAAATGGCAAGCTAAGAAGACAATGGACAGAGCAACGGAGTGTGTCCAAGAGACAGATGACTTACATGTAACTTATTTAGTAAACCTTCGAAATGCTTGGGGGTATTTCGGTGGTGTTTCCATGAGAGCAAGATGGGAATATCATTACTCATGAAAACACCTATGATCAATGCTATATAAGAAGATTCATGTGAATCTAGTGGCCTTCTGAATCCGCCTATAGATGTGATCAGAAGTCTTGTTTTAGTTATTTCAAGCATCTGCTCAAGACTTTTTCCCATCATCGCCCCCTTGTTAATCTTTGTCGTGGTGCAACTAAAAAAAACATATCAAAATATCAATGTATACATATTACATGTAAAACGACATGCTACTACTAGTCTCTAAACACATATAAAATTTGTTTTCATGCTCCTTTGCACGGGAGTATATGTCTCTATCAATACTAAAGGTCACTGGGAGATCATTAGCAGTTCGCTGCCAATTCTTACTGGGTAATTGTATTGGCTACTGGCGGCTATTTATTTTTTATTTGCAGCTGTCAGTGCAATTGGACCAACCAGTGCTGGATTAGGACGAAACTTTTTGTGCTGGTGTTTTGCATTGTTGTCTTTTTTTTGGCCTGATTATCATTTTCAACTAGATTAAGTAGAGTCTGAGACCTTGTTCTGACTCTGTTTTCTACATTGGAAGCCAATAGCTTTTGAGATTTATCATGGAATAGTCTAAAAAAGAGAAAATTATTAGGAGTACTTGCAACATTTGACAACTTGAAAGCAATGATTCCCATCACAACTCTAGTACAGTAAATTGCTTCCGCTCTGAGTACTCTAACCATATGGCACCATGAGTGAGAACAAAACATATGAAGTTTCAATACAATCGACTAACCTGCAGACTTGACTGTAATACTGATAACATAACTAGTAGGGTGTAAAGTTTTTTTCAAAAAACTGAACATATCGAATCAAACCGATTTTCTTAAATGAAGGGCACTCGATTCCCACCTGGTTATAATCTAAACAAGGAGCCATGCCATACTAATTCGGATTAGGACGCCAGCTAGAGTTGACATATACCAGTTGTGCTATCTATAAACCTTTACGCCCCAACTAGAATCATTTTAGGAGATATTCCACATATGTTAGAGGAGCTTCATAATGATGGTAATGAAGGCTCTAAAAAACTTTAATAACATCGAGCATATGAGTAAGAATGCAGTATTCTACAACAAGCGATGAAGTATTTTTGATAGTAATCAATTGCATAATGAAAGGTATCATAAAGTGTGAAACAACCTTTGTATGGGGAGTAGATGAGTTTATGCTTCGCGTTGGTGCGATCAAATGGGGGGGGCATGTCGTTTGCCCATCTCTCCAGTGCCAAATAACAGGGAGTCCGTGAATCAAATGGGACTTTACGACAACCATATCGTGTTTGCCAACGATGTTGTGCCTGCTCCGACATGGTGGTCGTCAGCATGGGGAAGCCGCTCCGTCTTTCTAAACAAGGGTGTGGTGCCTTCATTCACAATGGTACCTGGTGAGGAGGCTATGGTGGTGAGGAGGGACGGCGGTGCGAGGCCGAGTGAGAGTTGTGGGATACATCATTTTATATGTATCACAAGGGCGCCGACGGTAGATTCGAAACTTTTGAATTGCGTGGGGCCAGGTAGTTCAAAGGAAAATCTGCCAATGTAATGCAAAATTTGGTGATCTCACTTTAGAACGAGATGAACCCGCCAAAAAATTTGGCGATCTCTACTCTATGATTATTGCTACACTACCTAGGGGCCGAGCTATAGGAAGTGCGTCGAATGCGATGGGAGGTATGAATGCACCAGCCTTTACCAGGTGCATACTCCCGAGTACGGCCTCTTCTTCAAGCACTCCTACTCTAGTTATACACTCCCCTTTTTGGAAAAAAAATACTATGTAGTATACCACCTCCATGCCGGTTCATTAGGCAAATATGTACTCCAAGAAAATAATTTGACCATAAATTTGGTCACCAACTTATGAATTATATGTCACAAAACTTGTACCATTGGAATCGTCTTTCGAATATAAATAAAATGGTATAATGTTTATTAAATATAAATATATATTATTAACCAAATTTACGGTCAAATTATGTTCTTGAAGTAAGTATTTGCATAATAATTTGCACGTCCCTTACACATGAGATGCGTGTGTTCTCTTGTGAGACCTATGGCTTTGTT
Organism: Avena eriantha; assembly: GCA_910589775.1. Lineage (NCBI taxonomy): Eukaryota > Viridiplantae > Streptophyta > Magnoliopsida > Poales > Poaceae > Avena > Avena eriantha. The sequence goes on from OU342743.1 coordinate 358,763,527, forward strand.
TAGATGGTTGGTGTTCATATCAATCTTACCTAATCCGTAAACTATAACTTGTTTGATTCATAGGAATTGCATATGAATTGTATAGGATTTGAATCCTATGGGAATTTTTCCTATGTTAATTATTTGATTCATAGGAACACATTCTATAGGAATCTTCTAGTGCAATTCCTATAAGAAGGAAACATTAGATCAGACCTCATAGAAAAATTCCTATGTACTCCCTCTATTCTAAAATATAAGATGTTTTAGCTTTTTTGAAACGATTGTATATAGACACCTTTTAGTGTGTAGGCCTCTTTCCTCAAGAGAGAATTATCCCACCAGGTTGACACTATGCAGAATGAAGGCCATGTCTATAGCTAACACATAATACTAATCCCTTCGTATCAAAATAGATGTCGCAAGTTAGTCAAAATTTGGAAGAATCTATATACTACTATCATGGTGGTTGCGGGCTCCCCGGATTATCCATCCGAGAAATCGCTGTTATGCATATATCCACGTTCCCATGATCAGTGAGCCGTGGAACATAACCCACAAGTATCACTACAACATCCGAAACATAACGAATTACAAGACTTACATAAGTGCCATTATGGCTACATCATCCTTAGCAGCGGAATATCATCATACGCAGAGCCCAATTGTGCCTCCACCTACAGGCAGCTGACTGGGAAGATGGCCTAGCTCGCTGGACATCACCTGAATCTTCCGATGTCGAACCTCTGAAAGTCTGGCCAAGTAAATAGCCAGGGACAAAGCCGTGAGTACATTGAATGTACTCGCAAACCACCAGGATAAGTGAAACAAGGAAATGCAATTTTTGGCTGTGGCGAGATAACTCTATCTAGGGTTGCTTCTGAAAAGCCTAGTGTAACTTTTGAGGTTATGGCATCTCCATATCTTTGTTGAAAAGAGTTTTCAAAACATGCTTTGGTTTTATAAATCAAGACATCTCCATATCTTTGTTGAAAAGGAGTTTCAAAAACAGTTTTGTAGTTAAAACCCTTTTTAATCCTTTTTGACCACCTCGGGTCAAATCAAAGCTTTCAAACTCGGGTCCCCCGGAACCTTTGTCCTCTTTGTCCTTGTTTCCCAAACAAGCACAGTTTGGGTACTCCTAGCCAACACCTTTAAAACCGTCCTTGACCGTGGACACGGCTATTCGAATAGGTTATACTCTGCAGAGTTTGCGCACTTTCCCCACAAGAATCAATACATCCACTGGGATACAACCATGGCCCACTACCACTGTAGATGGGGGTCTGGATAATAAAACCTAACCTTTCGCTTGTCGACCCTAGCAAAGGCATGCTTTTCCTCTTGGGTTTGTTCTCCCCGGCAACGAGTATGTGTCTCCAAGCCATAGTCGTGCCTTCCATACACGCGCATACCCAAGCCGCAAATTGGCGTATACCTTAAATATGGTGACTCCACTTCCTTCCGTACTCCAAGTCAAACCGTCCGCGGGAGACCCAATTGTTGCACCGGCCTCCTACCAGTTTAGGCTCTCTCTTGCCGAAGCAAGCGATAGGCTTCAGATCCTTGATCTGGTGGCGCTTGCCTAGACTTCCAGGGATTTCTCCCTCTAAGCATGGTAGAAGCTGCCTCGGCTAATGCGGACAAACTACGAGTTAAGCCCCATCACCTGGGGTAATGTGGTTAAGCTGATAAAAATTGTTCCAGTAAAGGCATAGAACATCCCATTACATTCTCACTTCTCTTTTGCTAAAACATCCGCTTGGAATGATGCCTTATTGCAAGGGTTTTACAAAAGAGTCTTGATACATTTGTAGTGGGATAAACCCCAAAACAATTTATTTTCTCAAAACCGGGGTTTTCCAACGGGGTAAGATGCTAACCATCATACTCCCAATCTAAGGGATAAATGGTAGGTACATAGGGGTGATGCCTCGAAGGACACAAAGTGATAACTTGGAGGAGCCACGTTACTCTCGCAGTATTTGTTAAACAAAACATGCAGGTAGATTATGCAATTTATAAAAAGGACATAAAACAGGTAAAAGAGAATAGGGCATATATCAGAGTTCAGGAATGGTGGCTTGTCTGTGATCAGCAATAAGTCCCTGGACTTCTTCAGATGACCCAAAATACCCAGTAAACAATTAATAAGAATTCCCTTCCTTCTTGTCGTTAGACACTCACACCATCGTCGTCATCGGGTACACATGCAAGCAGACAAGTCCACAATCAAAACAAGGCATACAAACATCAAACCATACAACAAGCAAACATAAGGATTACTACTGAACTTGGGAGGTTTTGGAGAGGTTGGGTATTGATAGTGGAATTACTAATTTGCCATGGGATGTTTCCCATATGGAAGATAGTTGTCAAGGCTAGGTATCATGAACTTGGATTAGGGTTCTGTGGTCAGTAAGCTACCAAAGGATAACCATGTTATCCTCAGATAGGTCTTGACAGGAAAAAACCATTACAAGTGGTTTTACTTGAATATCAATTTCCTAGATTTAATTATGAATTTTAAAGTGGATTAAACTCTTGTTTGAGGAAATAATTCACCAAAAACGATCGGGAGCTCCAAATATTATTTCCTTGGATGTTCAGGTAGTATTTGATGTACTGAACCACCTAGAGTTGGAATTTAGTCAAAAGAATTACCAGAATGCCCTCGAGAAATTCCAAAAGGCAGTTCTGTATAGTTTTTCTCCTTTTCACCAGATCAAATCTATAGAATCTATTGAGTTGATTCCAAGGGCATGTGATAGGCATATGGAATACCTTTCTGTAGAAATTGGATTCACCCTTTTTTGGAGTTGCCAAACTCCAGGAGTGATTTATTTAGTGGAAATACCTCTTATAGATGTATTTAAATCACAAAAATTCAACTAGAGCTCAGTAAATTCTGAGCTGCTAGGATTTGATAGATACTGATCCTAGTAGGTACTGGAAATTGGAATCAGGTCAGTACCACATTTGGCTAGACCTGGGGAATTTATCTAAGATAGAAAGTTGCTGTTTTTGTTATTTTGCCAAGGGCAACATACTGTTCACCTAGGTATGAGACCTGTGATGGATAATAGGTAATTCAGATACCTTCCAGAGGAGCCTTGGCTCATCCCAAATGGGGATGCAAAACTCTCTGGGGAAAAATATTTACGGTATCAGATACATTTTAGCAGAATAATTACTAGTAAATAAGGAAAACTAATTTGAACTTGGGGTTGCCTCTACATGTTTCATAAAACATCGGGGAGCAACCAGAAATTTAGGTCTTAGCATTTGGACTCGATTAGCATTTTTAATTGGAATTAGGCCTACAGATCTGTTTCTGGATATGAAAATAAAAAGAAAAGGAGACAAGCAGCTGGGCTAGATCTGAGGGGAGATGGGCCGCGGGAGGTGGATTCGGCCCACGGAGGGGCGACGCGGCGCGCGGGAGCCTGAGGCTTGAACCTGGCAAGCGGGGCCCGGCGGTTAGCAAGAGGGGGCGGCCGAAGGGGTATTGGCGAATCTCGGCCGTCCGTTTAAGTGGCGATGGACGGCCCGCGCTCGTCGTCATCGCAGCGACAGAGCGCCAGGGACAGAACCCTAGCACGCCGGAGAGGGAGGAGGGGAGCTCACTAGAGGGCTCGAGGAGGGTCGGGGAGGCTGCAGGGCGACACGGTAGACGGTGCTGAGCAGATCGGTGGGCAGCCCGGCGGTGGAGGACCACTAGAAGCAGTTCGTGCGACGACGATCGAGAGCGACCTCATCGGAGCTCGCTGGCGGGGACGGAGGAGTAGGTCCTAGGCCAAAAGAAGAGTACAGTTAGATAGAGGAGGAGTAGGGGAACACATGGGCTGACATGCAGAGGGAATGGAGAAGAGGGGAGAGAGCCTTGCTCGATCTTGGTTGGGGGCCGAAGCCTCTCCTTCTTCTTCTCTCGGGCAGCACATAGCTGGGGAGAGGGAGTGGATCTAGGGGAGGGTGAGTGGGGGTGTGAGGGAGGAAATGAGGGGCAGAGGGCTGGCTGGGGTGGCCTTTGGCCTATATACCAAGGAGGGAGGGGTAGATGAGGTGAAAGACCATTTAGGACAAGGGGGAGAGGAATGCTGGCCAAGGATTGGTCCAGAGGGAGGTGGGGCGGGGTAGGATTGGTATTTTCTCGGACTGGAGCTCAGGGAGAGTGGGTGGGCTGCTGTGGTAATTTATTGTGGCAAATCCTTGTAAGATTTGGGGATATCTCTCTCTTACCACTAGTACAAGGGCAAATGGGAAATTGTTGGGGTGGAGATATAGTCGTGGTCGACCAGGGTAGTGTCCCGGTGTTGAGGGGAAGCTTTGAGCAAGATTTGATGAATTTTGGAAGTGGTTAGAGGGGTGGTTTGCTTAATGGACAAATATTGCTCTAGTAGATGGTTGTGAAGGAAGTCCAAAATCTTGCATTGGACCAGAGGAGGAATTGGTACTAGTAGGTGGATGAGGTAAAGGTAGACTCCTAGGATTTAATTGAGATTTTTATGTGGGGTTTTAGTCCACTTAAATCCATTTACTCAAAAAGGACATAAGTGATCTCTAGAAGATCATTTGATAAGTTTCCATTGGACAAGGTTGGTTTTTGATGTGGAAGGGTCCCAGATGTGAATACACACTTAGGGGAATTTTCCCAAGATTTATTGGGGTCTAGAAGTATTTAAAACAATTATTATTCCAATTCAGCCATTTAAGAAAATGGGCAAAAAGAAATAATAAAGCTTCTCAAAAGTATTTGTTTTTGAGATGTAAAGATAGGGTATGATTTGTGGAACTCACATGAGCCAAAAGTTGGAGAAGTGTTTTGGCCAAATACAAACTTTCCTTTATGGAGGGAGTTTTGGAGATTTTGACTATTTAGGGAAATTAAATATTTTTGGGTCCATAATAGTTATGGATAATTCTTGATAAATATTGAGGATCAATGTAAATGAGATAAACAAGGTTTAGCAAGCAATTACAACCTTGGGGAATGAAATTCCAACTTGAAAAGGATTGAAAACTAGGAGTTGGTGATCTAGGGTGATGTTATTTTTATCTCACCAAAACATGCTTGCATCTTGGAACTCAGAGCTCACCTGGGTGCGAGCGATAGAGGGGTAGGTATACCAGGTCATATAGATGATCATGGCAGAAAGAGTTTCAATTAACTACATTTCAGGTGATCTAGAAATTATGGCAAACTTGGTTGAAAATAAGACTGCCGTGCAGGAGGAGTCATGGTGCCTTATAAACCATGTGGGTTTAATCAGCACAGAGATCCACTTGGGGCAAGTGAAGTAGGTCTTGATAGACATCAATGGGTAGAGTACAACCATGCAGAGAGTTGGTCCATAGGTGGTTGTATGAGGGTGTGATCTTCTACCAAAGTAGGCATGATGATTAGTTTTTGTAGGAAATGTTAGTTTCTTGCCTGCAAAACCATCATGGACAAGTGGGTTAGAGGAGGATTTAACCAGAGGCAAATATGGGCCTTGGTAGTCCTTAGGATGGTTAACAATATGGTTCTAGTGCATTTCCAAAAATGCACATGGTTTGAGAAAAGGAGGCATTCAAAAAGGTGATGTTGAAACTGTTTCCAGACTGTCAAAATTGGCAGTTTTTAGGTTTTGACTAGAGTAGGAGAGGGAATGTTCTTGGAGGGGTTGCAAGGTATCAGATCATAAGAAAGTGGATGGTGTTGAAGGGTATGTTGAGTAGAAGAGATCCATGCTTGATATTGGTCTTAAAGGACTTGGAGACATCTAGAATGGGAATCCTCAGAATGGGTCTAGTTAAGTGTTTTAGATGATCACCTAGTGGCTAGGGATCTCATCTAGGTCTATACTCTAGATTAGGGATTGATGATTTGGAAACATCTTGATCCTAGTGATGAGCTCCTAGGGTGGCTCATACTACTTCCTAGGCAAGCAAATCAAACAACATATCAAAGCAACTCATCTGACAGCAAATCAAGGCAACTCATCTTATAAACACATCAACTACTCTAGGGTTACCATAAAGCTTAGATTGAGGTAGGGTTGGGGCATTTTGAAGAGGTTGAGTTTTGAATAAGATGAGAGTCCTTGGTATCTCTACTAAGAAGAGAATTCAAAGGCTTTGAGCAGAAGTTTTGGGAAAACTAGAGATAAGGTTAGTTGAGTGTTCTGTCTTGAAAACATAAGGAGATTATTGTATACTTCTCCATAGTTTTGTTAATAGAAGCTACCAAAATAGTTTTGGTTACATAGGCATCTTGGCTCATGTTTTGAAATGCTAGAACATTTGAGAATATGTAAAATGAGCCAGGATAGTTTTGGCTAAATAGCTTTTGTCAACTGATGGTGAGGTAAGGGGCATCCTAAGATACACTTCATAAGAACAACTGCAAACAAACAACAAGCAAGCACTGTACCAAAGCACAAGAAAAGTTTTTGTTCCCCCTAATTTTTGCATTCTAGACAACAATTCAGGGTTGCTGAAATTGGGATGTTACAGACCTTTCCCCCTTAAAAGAATCTCGTCCCGAGATTCAAGAGAGTAAGGTTAGGGGATTTTTCTTAGCTAGTGCTATGAGTTTCTTGCGTGCTAACTTGCCGACTTTGTCTTCGAATGGGAACACCTTGACAGCGAGGTTGAACTTCAATCTTCTTGAAACTCGAGGGTCAAGCTGGTTTCAACCATGGTTGCAGGGAGGGATCTCGCTTCTGTAAGGGTCTACGGCGCTTCTCTTAAGTGGGTTATTGCATCCAAGTCTGTGTCTTAAAATTAGTGTCTTCAGGTCTAGTGGTTGGAGTACTATTGGTGGAGGGTTATTCCATGATGCGGGGAAGACGCAGTCTTTCCCCCTTAGGATTGGACTTGGGTAGAGTGGAGAGTTACCAGTCGGGGACTTACTTAAGAGGGTGTAAAAAGATAATTCTCAAGGTAGCGGACATCGGCTTAAGAGAGGGTAGCATCATAGGTGGCGTTCCAGGGGAACATGGGCTAGTTTATTGTAGGTTTCACTTGCCGACGTTCGGGGAGTCCTAGAGTGAGTTAAGGACCTTCTCCCTTGGTCTTTACTTCCACAGGGTGTTGTCGCCTATCAAAGCGAGGGAAATCTTCAGTCTATAGTTGCGGGGCAGCGAGCGGTAAGGTGACCATCTTTTCTGGAGGAGGGGACCTTGAGTGCCTTCGGGCTTCTCTTTCGCGGAAGTCTTGATGGGTTTACCCTCATGTCATTCTCGGCTGAAGTGACCGGGTAGTCCACATGTGAAGCAGGTACCTATACTTCGGCGTAACGGTTTTGCCGACTTGCCTTTGCTGGTAACAGGAGGTTGACGGGCCTTGCCAATGAGGGGATATATTGGGCATTTGATAGGGACATGGTCTTGGCCTTCGCAGAGGAAACAAGTGACAAACCGAGTTGAGCAAACTTTGTGTGAATGAGGTTCTCTACAGTTGGGGCAGCGGCTGGAGCATCTATGGGCTTGGTGTCTTCTGTCTCCGCAACGGCTACATCCCTTCTTCGAGCTTCCATTCTCCATGGCCATCCTGGGGGATTTCAAGTTGAGGGTACGCGTTTTGGGTTGAGGTCTGATGCAACGACTTGGGTAAAACACGCAAGAAGGAAAAAAATTCAAGCATGCATAGAAATTCAAGGAAGTCATTACATACCAACAAATCTGAACCCAAGGGTGCTAATAGTACTTAGGCATTACAAAACACGTTCAGGGGCGATGCATAACTCTACCCTATTGCTAGACGGGCGAGTACCGCGATGCGGGTGATTACTCGGAGGGTGCATCTGCGAAGTCGGGGCTGGCTTCGGGCAGAGCAGTGGAGCTTTCCTGCGCTTTCTTGTGGGGCTTGAACCGACGGAAGTACTAACTGGCAGTGGTGCACTTCCTGCTTTTCTTGGGGGCGGCTTCTCTCGAGGTTCCTTCAGTTGCCACTATTCGTGATTGATTCCTTTGCAGGATTTCTAGAGTTTCCTTACTGTTGAGAATGGCTTGCAGGTGACGGAGCTCCATCTGGGAGTGGCGGGATTCTTCAATAACTGTTTTTAACACCTCATTGCTAGAGTAGCTATAATGGGTCTGAAAGGAGAGAGCAGGGTACGCCAGGCTGGGTCTTGAGTTCCTCTGGTGCAGTCGACATTTCCCTTCATGGGGAGGTAGAAGGTTGTGGGCTATCTCATCTCTTTGAGGGAACTACGAATGCGCATCAAAGCTTCTCTGGCTACCAAGTCAATAGCAAGTACGGGACTAGGCATCCGAGGTCCTGTGGAGTAGATAGGGCTTCCATTTGTTCCTGGCTTGGCTAGTATGACAATCTGTCCCACATAATCTCCTGATTCCAGTCCCTTTTGGAGGGTGTAGGTAGGTTTCTGCTGGTAACCACACAGTTGCATCGATTCCCATAGGATTTGGGGAAATCCCATCCTCAGCCACTCTTCATCAATATGCCCCATCTACGGAAGAGTTTAGGTTCAGGTCGGGTTATTGACAGGTGTGCATAATTTAGGGATTATTAAAATCATATTAATTCAAGTAGTTTTCAAAATCAGAGGCGGAAAAGACATAAGCACTTTTGTAAATAGTCATATTTTCTCCCTTGTCTTTTAGAAAATAGGTTTGTTGTTTCCTGCCTAACGTCCATGCTAACTAAGGTCTCCTACAGTCAGGTTGGCTCTGATACCAAGTCTGCGGGCTCCCCGGATTATCCATCCGAGAAATCCCTGTTATGCATATATCCACGTTCCCATGATCAGTGAGCCGTGGAACATAACCGAAAAGTATCATTACAACATCCGAAACATAACGAATTACAAGACTTACATAAGTGCCATTATGGCTACATCATCCTTAGCAGCGGAATATCATCATACGTAGAGCCCAATCGTGCCTCCACCTACAGGCAGCTGACTGGGAAGACGGCCTAGCTCGCTGGACGTCACCTGAATCTTCCAATGTCGAACCTCTGAAAGTCTGGCCAAGTAAATAGCCAGGGACAAAGCTGTGAGTACATTGAATGTACTCGCAAACCACTAGGATAAGTGAAACAAGGAAATGCAATTTTTGGCTGTGGCGACATAGCTCTATCTAGGGTTGCTTCTGAAAAGCCTAATCTAACTTTTGAGGTTATGGCATCTCCATATCTTTGTTGAAAAGAGTTTTGAAAACATGCTTTGGTTTTCTAAATCAAGACATCTCCATATCTTTGTTGAAAAGGAGTTTTGAAAACAGTTTTTAGTTAAAACCCTTTTTAAACCTTTTTGACCACCTCGGGTCAAATCAAAACTTTCAAACTCGGGTTCCCCCGGAAGCTTTGTCCTTGTTTCCCAAACAAGCACAGTTTGGGTACTCCTAGCCAACACCTTTACAACCGTCCTTGACCGTGGACACGGCTATTCGAATAGGTTATACTCTACAGAGTTTGCGCACTTTCCCCACAAGAATCAATACATCCATCGGGATACAACCACGGCCCACTACCACTGTAGATGGGGGTACGGATAATCAAACCTAACCTTTCGCTTGTTGACCCTAGCAAAGGCATGCTTTTCTTCTTGGTTTTGTTCTCCCTGGCAACGAGTATGTGGCTCCCAGCCATAGTTCCTCCTTCCGTACACGTGCATACCCAAGCCGCAACTTGGCGTATACCTTAAATCTGGTGACTCCACTTCCTTCCGTACTCCAAGTCATACTGTCCGCGGGAGACCCAATTGTTGCAATGGCCTCCTGCCAGTTCAGGCTCACTCTTGTCGAAGCAAGCGATAGGCTTCAGATCCTTGATCTGGTGGCACCTTCCCGGACTTCCAGGGATTTCTCCCTCTAAGCATGGTAGAATCTGCCTAGGTTAATGCGGACAAACTATGAGTAAAGCCCCAACACCTAGGGTAATGTGGTTGCGCTGATAAAAATTGTTCCAGTAAAGGCGTAGAACATCCCATTACATTCTCACTTCACATCATTGCCATTTCTTTTGCTAAAACATCCGCTTGGAACGATGCCTTATTCCAAGGGTTTTACAAAAGAGTCTTGATACATTTGTAGTGGGATAAACCCCAAAATAGTTTATTTTCTCAAAACCGGGGTTTTCCAATGGGGTAGGATGCTAACCATCATACTCCCGATCTAAGGGATAAAATGGTAGGTACATATGAGTGGTGCGTCGAAGGACACAAAGTGATAACTTGGAGGAGCCATGTTACTATCGCAGTATTTGTTAAACAAAACATGCAGGCAGATTATGCAATTTATAAAAAGGACATAAAAAAGGTAAAAGAGAATAGGGCATATATCAGAGTTCAGGAATGGTGGCTTGTATGTGATCAGCAATAAGTCCCTGGACTTCCTGAGATGACCCATAATACCCAGTAAACAATTAATAAGAATTCCCTTCCTTCTTATCGTTAGACACGCACACTATCGTCGTCATCGGGTACACATGCAAGCATACAAGTCCACAATCAAAACAAGGCATACAAACATCAAACCATAACGCAAGAAAACATAAGAATTACTACTGAACTTGGGAGGTTTTGGAGAGGTTGGGTATTGATAGTGGAATTACTAATTTGCCATGGGATGTTTTCCATATGGAAGATAGTTGTCAAGGCTAGGTATCATGAACTTGGATTAGGGTTCTGTTGTCAGTAGGCTACCAAAGTATAACCATGTTATCCTTAGATAGGTCTTGAAAGGACAAAACCATTACAAGTGGTTTTACTTGAATATCGATTTCCTAGAATTAAATATTATTTTTAAAGTGGATTAAACTCTTGTTTGAGGAAATAATTCACCAGAAAAGTTCTGGAGCTCCAAAAATTATTTCCTTGGATGGTCAGGTAGTATTTGATGTACTGAACCACCTAGAGTTGGAATTAAGTCAAAAGAATTACCAGAATGCCTTCAGGAAATTCCCAAAGGAAGTTCTGTATAGTTTTTCTCCTTTTCACCAGATCAAATCTATAGAAGCTATTGAGTTGATTCCAAGGGAATGTGATAGGCATATGGAATACCTTTCTGTAAATTGGATTCACCCTTTTTTTGGAGTTGTCAAACTCCTGGAGTGATTTATTTAGTGGAAATACCTCTTATAGATGTATTTAAATCACAAAAATTCAACTAGAGCTCAGTAAATTCTGAGCTGCTAGGATTTGATAGATATTGATCCTAGTAGGTAATAGTAATTGGAATCAGGTCAGTACCACATTAGGCTAGACCTAGTGAATTTATCTAAGACAGAAAGTTGCTGTTTTTGTTATTTTTGCGAAGGGCAGCATACTCTTCACCTAGGTATGAGACCTGTGCTGGATAATAGGTAATTAAGATACCTTCCAGAGGAGCCTGGCTCATCCCAAATGGGGATGCAAAACTCTCTGGGGAAAAATATTTATTGTATCAGATATATTTTAGTAGAATAATTACTAGTAAATAAGGAAAACTAATTTGAACTTGAGGTTACCTCTACATGTTTGAGAAAACATCAGGGAGCAACCAGAAATTTAGGTCATAGCATTTGGACTCGATTAACATTTTTAATTGGATTTAATCCTACTGATCTATTTCTGGATCTGAAAATAAAAAGAAAAGGAGACAAGCAGCTGGGCTGGATCTGAGGGGAGATGGGCCACGGGAGGTGGATTCGGCCCACGGCGGGGAGACGCGGCGCGCGGGAGCCTGAGGCTTGAACCTGGCAAGCGGGGCCCGGCGTTCAGCGAGAGGGGGCGGCCGAAGGGGTATTGGCGGATCTCGGCCGTCCGTTTAAGTGGCGATGGATGGCCCGTGCTCGTCATCGTTGCAGCGACAGAGCGCCGAGGATAGAACCCTAGCACGCCGGAGAGGGAGGAGGGGAGCTCACGAGAGGCTTGAGGAGGGTCCGGGAGGCTGCAGGGCGACGCGGTCGACGGTGCTGAGCAGATCGGTGGGCGGCACGACGGCGGAGGACCACTAGAAGCAGTTCGTGCGACGGCGGCCGACAGCAAACTCGTCGGAGCTCGCTGGCGGGGACGGAGGAGTAGGTCCTGGGCCAAAAGAAGAGTAGAGTCAAATAGAGGAGGAGGAGGGGAACACATGGGCTGACATGCAGAGGCAATGGAGCAGAGGGGAGAGAGCCTTGCTCGATCTTGGTTGGGTGCCGAAGCCTCTCCTTCTTCTTCTCTCGGGAAGCACAGAGCTAGGGAGAGGGAGTGGAGCTAGGGGAGGGTGAGTGGGGGTGTGAGGGAGGAAATGAGGGGCAGAGGGCCGGTTGGGGTGGCCTTTGGCCTATATACCAAGGAGGGAGGGGTAGATGAGGTGATTCCCTAGAGCGGCTCCGGCATTGCCTCTCTGATCCGGAGCAGTCCCTCTCCCCCCTCCCGCGACGACGACGCTCGCCCGCTGAGCCCTATCCAAGAGGGCTCCGCGGCTGCGGCTGACCAGAGCCCCTCTTGTCATGAGGAGGGCAATGTCAGATCAGGGGTTGGTGGGTCAGCTCCGGATACGGCTATGCCCGATCGTCCAAGCTCCTCTTCTCCGGCGCTAGCGCCCAGCTTTGAGGTGCCAGTTTCTTCGGCACCGCCCTAATCAAAGTTCTTTTCCAGTTCAAGTTTCTTCAGAACCAGTAGCACCAGCGTCTCCACCACCACCAACAACACCATAAGCACCAGCTCCACCAGCACCAGCAGCGCTAGCAGCACCAACAACATCAGCAGCAGCACCACTAGCATCTGTAGCAGCACCACCAGCACTAGCATCAGTACCACCAGCAGCACTAGAAGTGGCACCAGCAGCAGCAACACCAACAACCTCAACAACAATAGCCTCCACCAAGGCCCCAAAAAGGAAGGCTCCATCGGCCGCCTCCAGATCAACGGCGTCTATTGCGGACATTTTCCCGCCAGCTTCCCAAGCTCCGTCCGGATCAGTGGCCTCGGATCTTCCGCCGCGTCCTCCGTCATCCGACAAGCTCAAGAATGCTGTCGAATCAGCTAGGGGCATCACCTTTGGGTCTCCCGCTGCCGGATCAGAGGGTAGCTGGCAGCTGGTCCTGCATACCAGCCTTGCTGCAGCTAAATCTGCAAGGCGAGAAGCCCACGTGAAAGGCTTGGTGGCGAGTTACTCTATGAGCAGCAAAAGTTACAGTCCACTACTCCTGGAGTATGTGCATAACTGGAACACCGCTGAATTCATGGACCCCAAAGATGATCTGCCGAAGAAGTTCGACCCAGCTGAGTTCAGCGCCTAGATGAACTCCCCCACCAAGGCCATCTCTTTGGCTGGCCGGATGATGGATGTAACTTTTTTCCTCTACTGCGGTACTTTGTATGCATGAGCACTTGTAGATATATCCCGTAGTCCCCGAGCCTCCGAGGGAGTAACTTGTTACTCGGTCGGATGCTCCTAGAGACTTTAGTTTTCGTCCTTAGAAATTTCAAGTAGTGACGAAGTTAGAGCCGGGTTAAGTTCCCTTGGCCTGAATCTTGTACACTACAAATATCCACACACCTAGAGCTTGGTTAAGCTCCACTTGGACCAGATCTTGTAGACTTCGAATATCCACACACCTAGAGCCGGGTTAAGTTCCACTTGGCCTGAATCTTGTAGACTTCGAATATCCACATATCTAGAGCCGGTTTAAGTTCCACTTGGCCCGGATATTGTAGACTTCGAATATCCACACACCTAGAGCCGGGTTAAGTTCCACTTAGCCCGGATCTTGTAGACTTTGAATGTCCACACACCTAGAGCCGGGTTAAGTTCCACTTGGCTCAGATCTTGTAGACTTCGAATATCCACACACCTAGAGCCGGATTAAGTTCTACTAGGCCCGGATCTTGTAGACTTCGAATTATTTTCACTTTGCCTTTGAACTTGACATTATATTGCTTTTTTTAGATTACCACTATCCATGGATCTGCTGAGTTCCAGTAGCTACTAGACTCCTACAAAGACGTCCACGCGCGTTATGGCAAACTCCTGGAGGAGCACCAGAAGAAGGGTAATTTTTCTTACTTAAGACTCTGTGATCCGTATTAACTTGTTATCCGAACCATGCAGCCGAGGTTGAAGCTCAGAATATTATCTTGTGGAAAAATCTTGCTGAAATCAAAGGTATCTTATCTCGTTCACACCATCATTGTGTGCTCTTTTCTTTGCCCGGTGGATATTTATACTCCGGCTCTGCCGGATTAACCCACTGTTGCAGTTGCTCTTGAAGATAGCGTTCCTATGCCTGATATGATGACCCATTTCCTCGAACAAATAGGGAAACATGAGGCTGAACTGAAGAACAAGGACAATGGGATAGCTCGGCTGCGGCTCCAGGACTCGGAAATTACTTGGCTAAATGCCAAAATACAGAGTCTCAAGGACCTCCATAAGTCTAAACTAGAGAAAGCTGACCAGGAGTTTGCCGAGGAAAAAGAGCGTTTAACCATGCAAATTTCCAAGGACGAGAGCTTATTGCAGGAAGCCTACATCAAACCTACGTCGGTGACCTCTGAATACGAGAAACTCTAGGCCCACAGCACCAATGTCCATGCCGAGCTTCAGCAACTCCTCTTCCAGATTGCACATGAGTTCTTCGCCCTTGCTCAACTTTCATATCTCCGGATTTGGTGTTTTTGCTCAATGTTTCCTCTGCTCTGTTCTCAGGAAAATTTCCAGAAGGTGATACCCTTGCTGCTGCTACTGTAACCCGGTCTTGCGAACAACGTGGTATCCCCACAAGCCCTGATGCCAAGCCAATCCTAGATGATATGGAGGATCTGCTAGCGAGCCTCTTCACTCGCATGGACCTAGTGAAGAACTACGACGCATACATTATGCTAGAGGCAATGCGGATGTTCAACTCCCTTTGGCCCACTGAGCCCACTCCCAAAGGTAATGCGGCGCTAATCGCCAAACTGATGGAGTGTGAGCATCAGCTGAATCTGTGGTCTGAGTCAGCTGTGCGAGCCGGGGCTGACATTGCTCTGCAGTTCGTCCTCTCGTGGTACGAAGGAATAGATCTAGGGATGCTTACCCGCATGCGCACCGGATCCAAGTGGACCGAAGATCCGGCGTCGGTTGCGCATCCCAAAGCCAGTGCTAACAAACTTTTCCAGTATTCCTTCTGCCATGCTTGGAACAAAGGGCCGAGCTACCTTGACGTTTTCGATGATGAAGTTGCTTCTGAAGGTGAAGAAGATGAGGGAAGTGAGGGCGAGGCCTCCGAACTAGGCGACGAGGCTGAAGACTCGGAGGATGGCGAGGCCAACCCCGATGATGAGGCCAAGGCTAGCGCCCCGCCCACAAGTTCCGAAGTACCTCCTCCTTTGGCCGATGATTCGGCTGCTGCCCCTGCTCTTTAAAAAAACACTTGACCGTACTCGTCAGATACCCGAAATGCTGGGTGAAAATGTATTTAAGTACTTGTGTGTGGTTTTGCTACAATTTGTGCTATTTTGCAACTAAGTTTTTTAATATTGGATTATCGTGGGCGAAGTCCCCGAGTTTTGTTTTCTTGTTCTCCCAATTTTTGACTCGGCTCGTGTCTACCTTGATTCGGTTTTTTGACTTACGAGTCCGAGGGGGTTCAAAAAATTGACTTAACAATACTTGAAACTTTGAGATTAGCTCAAAATAATCCGGTTTAGATGAATAAAGTAAATAGAGGGTTAGTCCGAAAAACAAATGTTGGCTCGCTTAAGTTCTTTTCCTTAGTCGTTTTTCATGTGCTTCGCCATTCCAAACTTGTTCTCTTCCTTGCCATAAAGCCAATTCTTGTTGGACAACAGCAAAGTCAAAGAGTTGGGTTTTTGGTGCTCACACATTACTAATCCAGCTAAGATATAAGCGACTTAACCCAGCCGACATATAAAAATACGAAAACAAGAAGAACAATTATTACTGCAGTCCCCGAGTTTCTACTTGGGGTGCCAAAGTTTCATTAATAAGCTCATTGCCGACATACATACCGACATATGAGTAGCTCGGATACATTCACCTCTTTGCCAGGTGTAAAAAGGACGAAGTAGTGCTACATTCCACGGTCGCTTAGATTCCTCTCCAGACCTGTCTGCCTTGTTCTTTTCCTTTGGCTGTGCATCAATAAGATAGCAGGAATCATTGTGCAAAGCTTTGCTTACAATGAAAGGTCATTCCCATGGAGGGGATAACTTATGCATGCTAGCAGTGCACTGCACCAACCGGAGTACCAGATCACCTTCCTGGAAGACTTGGGTGTTTACTTTCCGGCTATGGTAGCATGGGAGATTTTGCTGATATATGGCGGATCTGGACAATGCAAGTTCTCTCGCTTGTTCCAGCAGATAAACATCATTCTGCCGGGCTTCGCGCACTTCGGCTTCTGTGGGTGACTCTTGGCGAATCATGCTCTATGTCGGCTGGTAATACAGCTTCTGCCCCATATACTAGAAAAAATGGCGTATAGCCTATTGATCGATTCATAGTTGTTCTTAGACTCCACAGTACTGCTGGTAGTTCTTCTATCCAGCACCCCACTAATCTTTGTAGCGGCTCTATGAGCCGGGGTTTTATCCTGGACAATACTAGTCTGTTGGATCTTTCCACTTTCCTATTCGATGCGGGGTGGGCCACTAAGGCTAGATCTAGCCGGATTTTCTTTTCTCGGCAGAACCTCGTAAATGCTTCTTCCGTGAAATTTGCGCCATTATCAGTTATGATACTGTAGGGGTAGCCATATCTTAGGATTACATCCTTGAGAAATTTCACTGTTTTTGCCCCATCACATTTCTTGATTGGCTTCACTTTGATCCATTTGGTGAACTTGTCGACCATAACTAGGATATGGGTCATTCCTCCTTTAGCCGGCTTAAATGGTCCTACCATGTCTAGGCAACCACACAACAAATGGCCAAGTAATGGGGATAGTTTTGAGTTTTGACATTGGCAAATGAGTTTTCGTGGCGTATCTCTGATAGCCATTGCATTTTCTCACCAAATATTCTGCTTGCTCCAAAGCACTTGGCCAATAAAATCCATGTTGGAAAGCTTTTGCCACTAATGCTCCTGAAGATGCGTGATGACCACATTCTCCTTGGTGGATATCCCGAAGTATGTCAAGTCCTTCCTCCGGGTCAACGCATCTCTGTAGTACTGTGGTTACACTTCTCTTGTATAGTTCGACATTGATAATGGTATAGGCCTTTGCCCTTCTCTATATCTGCCTTGAGAGTATTTCATCATCTGGCAAGATTCCCTCTTTTAGGAAGTCAAATATTGGCTTGGCCCAAGTGGGTATAGCTCGGATTGAGATAGGTTCCTCGTCAATTTCCATTGCATCCACCGACATAACTCCCGCCAGGGTTGGCTAACTAGCCCTCGGGTTTTCTAAGGCAGTCCCCGGGTTTGCTGAGGTACCTCCCCAGTCTATTTCCATTGGTGTAGCTTCTGATCCAGAGAATGCCGGGATATAAATTGATTCGGATTTAGGCGATGGAGTAATAGATGGTTTTCTTAAGTGTTCCAAGGCAACATTTGGCGGGATTGGTTGCCGGCATGAGCCCAACTTGGATAGTGTGTCGGCTGCTTCGTTTTCAATCCGAGGTATGTGGTGGAATTCACATCCCTCGAAGAATCCACTTATCTTTTGCACATGAAATCTGTTAAGGGCCATATTGGCATCCAAGGCGTCCCAGTTGCCAGATACTTGATGCACCACCAAATCCAAGTCTCCAAAGCATTGTATCCAACATATCCCACTTATTTTGCTACTTTGAGACCATGTACCAGTGCTTCATATTCCACGACATTATTTGAGGCACTGAAGTGGATTTGAAGGACATATTTCAATTCATCTTTCTTGGGCGAGGTAAGCACTACTCCGCGCGCCCAATCCTTCTTTCAGTCTTGATCCATCGAAGTGCATTCGCCAATAATTGGAGTCCGGCAGAGGTGGCCCGTATTGCATCTTGGCCTAGTCCACAAAGAAATCCGCCACAACTTGCGATTTGATTGCATCTCTTCTGTCAAACTGTGGTGCGTACGGGGCTAGCTCAATTGCCCATTTTGCTATCCGGCCAGTTGTATCTGTTACTCATAATCTCTGATATGAGTGCCTCACATATCACTTTGATGGGGTGTTCCTCAAAGTAGTGTTTGAGTTTCTTGGCCGACATATACACACCATATGCCATCTTTTGATAGTGTGGGTAATTCTGTTTTGAAGCAGATAATACCTCGCTCAGATAATACACTGCCTTTGCAACGATTTTCCTTCTTCTTCGCTCTCCACTATAATTACTTCACTTACAACTCGGTTGGTCGCGGCTACATAGAGCAACATAGGCTCCTTGGGTAGTGGTGTGGCTAGGATTGGTGCAGTAGACAACATTGTTTTCAACTCTCGAAATGTGACATCCGCTTGTGGTGTCCATGTGAATTTGTCTGCCTTTTTCATTAACTGGTAGAGGGGCAAGGCCTTCTCTCCCAGCCGACACACAAACCGGCTTAACGATGCCAGGCAACCAGTGAACTTATGCACATCGTTAAATTTTTTTGGCAGTTCCATTCTCTCTATGGCCCGAATTTTCGTCGGGTTAGCTTCAATACCTCGGCTAGACACTAGAAAACCGAGTAACTTTCCTGCAGGCACACCAAAGGTGCATTTTTCTGGGTTAAGCTTCATTAAGAACCATCTGAAGTTCGCGAATGTCTGCCGGATGTCATCAAGGAGCGTATTGCTTTCCTTAGTTATTATCACCACATCATCCACATAAACTTGCATGTTTTGACCTATTTGATCATGTAAACATTTTTGCATGCATCACTGGTACATTGCTCCAGCATTACATAATCCAAACGGCATAGTGCGATAGCAATAAGCCCTGTACGGGGTAATAAATGCAGTCTTTATTTGATCATCCGGGTTTAGGGGTATCTGATGGAAACAAGAATACACATCAATGAACGATAACAGTTCACATATGGAAGTTGAGTCTATGACTTGATCTATTCTAGGGAGTGGGAATGGATCTTTAGGACACGCCTTATTCAGGTTCGTGTAAGCAATGCACATGCGCCATACCACGGTCACGTTCAGATCATCCTTTTTCTTTTCCACAAGCACTGGATTAGAGAGCCAATCCAGATAGAGTACTTCCATGATAAACCCGGCTGCAAGGAGCCTAGCTATCTCATCCCCAATGACTTTTCTTCTATGTTTGCCGAAACGCCGGAGAGGCTGTTTCACCGGCTTAGCTCCGGGTCTTACTTTCAAAGAGTGCTCGACCAACTCCCTCGGCACACCTTGTAGATCCCGTGTGGACCAAGCAAAAATATCCCGATTCTCATGGAGGAAGTTGACGAGCTCGCTTTCCAATTTGCTGCTTAACCCGGCACCAATGGTTATAGTGTGCTCTAGGAACTGATCATCGACAGGCACTTTCTTTGTATCCTTGGTTGCTTGGAATGACACGCTTCCATGCGAGTTGGTCAGAGCCAGCATATGTTGCTGCGCGGATTGAGCCAATGCTGCCACTTCCAGTATCCTCCTTTTTCCTGAGCTATCACGAGTGACTCGACTAGGTTAGATCTAGATGAGGCGCACTCAATCGAACGCCTAAAGTCCCCGGATACAGTTATCACTCCCCTAGGTCCGGGTAGTTTCATCTTTAATTGGCTGATGTGAGTACTTTCCATGAACTTGTTCAGCGCGGGCCTGCCGAGTAACGCGTGGTAAGCGCTCTCCAGATTCACTACTTTGAACTCCAAATTTTTAGTCTGGCAATTATCCCTCGTGTCAAATAACACATCAACCCGGACCTTACCAATTGGCGCACAGGAAATACCTAGCACAATGTCGTGAAAGGTGGTCCTCGTTGCTTGCGGCATGTTCTCTGATATTCCCAACTTGTGCATGATATCCTTATACATAATGTTCATGCTACTGCCATTGTCAATCAGTACTTTGGAAAACCTCACATTGAGATTTGGCCCGATGAATGTCGGATCCAGGACCAGTGCGTAGGTCCCTGGACTAGGCATGATCTTTGGTGATCCTTAATACTCCACGTAATCTCCTGATCTAACCAAGGAATATATCTTACTACTGCTGGCATTACCGCGTTTACCTCCATATGTCGGCACTGCAAGCTTTTCCGGTCAGTTTCTTCCGTGGTAAACACACAGTAGCTTTGATGATGCTCCCTGTATTCGTTTCGTCCCTCATTTGCATGGTAACCTTGGTCTCGCTGTTGGTTGTTATTCACTTGATGCACAACATCCCTCCTTTCCTGATTTTCAGATCTCGGCGGAGGTGGAGGCAACATTAGTTGCTGTCCATTTCCCCCTGTCAGTAATGGCTGTCGTGGTACCTCATTCCGAGGTGGTTCGTTCCGAGGTGCCTGAGCATTCCCCAAACTTCACTGTTCTAACTTCCTCATCCACTCACATTGCTGAGTTGTATGATTCGCCGGACTATTCAGACTTGGTGTATGAAACTTGCAAGCTTGATCCAACATAGACTCGAACATATACCTTGGTCGATCTTTTCGCTCTTGCCATTGTTTTTCTGCTCCGGGGTCCAAGGCTTCTTCCCTTCATTTCTCTGTTGCCAGTTTTGCCCTCCAGTTTTCTGGAGCTGGCTGGCGCCGGCATTGGGTTGATCCGGGTCCACCGCTGTAACCTGCTGCGAGTTATATCTATAATCCGGATGTTCGTACCTTCTCTTTTCTCGGAAATCATTTCTCCTTGATGACCCGAAGACATCTCGGTTGTAATACTCGTTTGCCTCACTTGACATTAGCCGGGGTTGGGTTGGATCTCCCAAAGCATACGAATCTGCGATCCGGATCACCTCAGCCAACATGGTTGGCATATCTCGTTGCAGTCTTTGCCACAACATACTTCCATATCTGCAGGCCTGGGCAAACCACGCAATCGCTTGTGATTCAATTACCCCCTCACATGAGTTTCGCACGTTGCACCACCGAGTCAAGAAATCCCGGTCTGGCTCATTCGGTCTTTGTCGGCATAATGCCAGCGTTTGTGGCCTGTTGGGCCTCTTGTAAGTGCTTGATAAGTTCCTAACGAATAACTCCTCAAAATCCAGCAGTTAACACTTTCTGGTGGCAAGTTGTTTAGCCAAACTCTCGCTAGTCCTTCCAACATTTGAGGTACATACCACACCACCCATCTCAAATTTCTAGTTGCAATCATGACCGCCATTGCGTAGTCAATCAGCCAATCCTCTGGTCTGGTACTACCATCGTAGGTCCTTGTCCCTCTGGCCAACTGAAAGTTCGGTACTGGCGGCTCCTTCATGATCCGGGGCCCAAAGCATGCCGGACCTGGAGGACCTTGTACCTCGATTATCTCTGACCTATAAATTCTATCAAGTTTCAGCCTCGCATCATCTGGCTGCAAGTTTCTGCTTCCTAGCCTCGACCCAATTATATGGTGCTCCGGTCTGGGGTATCTGTCTTTGATCATAGCCGAATAACCATCATTGTATCTTTCCTGATCCGGACAAGCATTCTGGTGTTGCACTGCTTGTTCTGCACTTCTATCTTGCCGAGGTGCGTGTTGCTGCTGTTGCTGCCGAGGTACATTTAGTCTTGTTCCCACCGGATCACGCTGTCCGGCATTGCCGTTGGCAGCGTTCCTTTGATCGGCATTGCCTTGGTCGCGGTTACCTCGGCCAGCTTCACCTGGGCTGGTGCTGTGACGATCTTCATCTACTTGCACTGCTTTGCCTTTTCCAGCTCTCACTGGGTCATAGGGGACCATCTGCTTGTCTCTTCTCCCGGAGTTTACCACCTCCCCTCTCCTGGGGTTGTGACCTGGAGATGATGCAGCTCTACCGCATTTTGCCGGGTTATTTCTGGCCGAATGAACCACGTGTGATGCTCCTGGTGGTGCGGGGTTTGCTTTGTTTATCTCTTCATTTTGCTGGCAAGCGACCCTCAGCAAGTGGTTCACCCTTTCTTGTTATCCTTGCTAGGCTTATCTAGTTAGACCTTCTAATTTGGACATGGCCGCGTTTGCTACCCTGAGGTTTTTTGCTGGGGTAATGTACCTCTCCAGCCCTCTTGTCACAATCGTGGCTGTCTGACCCGGCCTAGGCTCGTATTCCGTGTCAATCTTAGTAATCAGGTTCCTACCTTGGATTTTTACCCCATCTATGCGGTTTGCCTTTGCATATTCTCTCAAGGTAATCTTCAAGGACTGTTGTAACTCTGTTACTTTCTTTGCCCCAGCTAACATTTTCTGCCCAGTTTCTTCTAACTCAGCTTGCGCCTGAGCTGGATCTACCACAGGTGCTATTGGTGTTGCTATGATATCTATTGCTTGCTGGAGCACATTCTCTGGCCTCTCTAGTTGGGGAAACCTAGACCTTGTCTGCTTCGGCGTGACTTCCGGCTCTGGCGCCGGGCCCTTTCTTGTTCCTGCGTCTAGCACGGTCATCTGGACCTCAACGCTGCTAGT
Source organism: Avena eriantha (assembly GCA_910589775.1). Lineage (NCBI taxonomy): Eukaryota > Viridiplantae > Streptophyta > Magnoliopsida > Poales > Poaceae > Avena > Avena eriantha. Next base: position 358,785,924 of record OU342743.1, read on the forward strand.
GGGGCGAGTGATACGCACACCACGAGCTGCGCTGAGAGATGGTTCACCTTCCTCGATGACATGATGCGGATGAATGCATGACTCATCCACGTTGACGTATTCATTGAGTGTGCCAAGTTTGATGAATACGCCGTTGCGCGGAGGGCGATGCCTGCCAAAGCTCCCTGCGTTGTCGCTGATGTAGTCCAGCGCACCAAAGCACTGAACCAGGCCGGAGACGACGCTCTCGCCAGTGTTGGAGATGCTTCTCATCCAGATTTTCACCCCTGCTAGCACCGCTAGCCCCACGGTGGGCACCAACTTTCATGGTGGTGGCACTGCATATGCCATGGATAGGCTAAAGATGGGGCCAATGAGTTCTAGGGGAATCCAGGGAGAGCAAATGTGGTGATTCCACGCACAGATGTTCTTGTATTTTCTCTATCAATGGTGGACACAAGTGCTCCTCGAGTTGTTCGTGAGAAGGAGACTATGTCTCTTACTCCCCACAACCTATCTCTAGAGTTCTAACTTAGACCGAGAAAATGATCGATCTCTCTCTATGGAGGCCCTGGTGGTCCTTATATAGGAGAGCCTAGGTTACAAAGTTAGGGCACACATGGCAATATATTCTCTGAATATGCCCCTTGGTTAAAGCTAGATGCTTCTTTATTCCCTTTAACTGCTTGTCCAGGCTTTGGACGTAACCTGCAACGTAACCCTTGAGTTTAAGCATCACCAGACACGGGCTACGTCAGCCGACAATGCCCGCGTCATCCTGTTGCCCCTGACCCGCTGGTCCTCCTCTCTACTTTGCTTTGCTCACGCTGCAGCCATCCAAGCCACCTTTTGACCAATGGGAGATTCCTTCCTTCTCTTGGAAGCCATATGATAGTCCGGCTCGCACGTCGCTAACCCGGCTATGAGGGTACCTGCATAATAGACAAACAAAAATGGTCAGCGTATATTTTATGTCGGATGGGCTAAGGCTAGGGAGATGCTCCATGGGCCGGGTCACTCCATGGTTCGGCCTTCCTTGAAGTGACCCGGTGAGCACTTACTTTGACCGTGTAGTACCTCAGCTAACTGGGCCTTTATACCCCGGCGTTACCCTATCCGGGGTATCCCCCAACAACTACTAAATAACTAAATAGTATTGTCTAATTTTGTCGACCAAATTACAACACACATGTAGTTAAATCTTTTAAATGGCTATAAAAGTGGTTATCCCTTCAATGTATAATTTGTGGAGAGTGTAAATTAATAGAGGCATATGTTCAGGAGGGATCTCCAGTAGTTACCTCTTCCTTCCCCTGTAAGCTTTGGCGCAATGATTATACTACACCGTAGTTGTACAGAGACAAAGTTGGGGTCCTGATCTAAAGTCACCATCAATGGGATACCGCTACCACTACCATCAGCAGGACCAAAAATGAAGATGACGGAAGAATGGAGGCTCTATTTTTTTGAGTAAAGAAGAATGCAGGCTTTGAGAAAGTGAAGTTGGTGAGATGCAGCACGACAACGACGGCAAGGTAGCTACCGCTCGGCACGGAAGCAATAATAACTAATTATAGTACAATAGGAAAGATAATCACACCCAAAATTGGCACTGGCAATATTGTGGCTGGTGATGCATGTCACATTCACCAAATAACCAAATACTTTACCAGTAAGTACACGATCATACATTAATACTACTAATAAAGGCTTTTTAACTTACTAGGGCCATTTTGCAATCTATATATCATGAACTTGTCCCTCTGTTTCATAATATATAAGCCTTTTTTGTAAGCTGTTTTAGCTCTGTAAATAGGCTTACATTGTGAAAATAGATGGAGTACTAACCAAGGTCTTCCATGTGTCTCTCTTCATTGATGTCAACAGTTTCACACTTCAGCTTTGCCAGCTCGGCCAGGATTTTGTTCTTCTGGCCCTCGAGGTCCTGGATCTGTTTGAAGCTTATGCCTAGCATCTCCACCATGCCGATGTTCCTCCGCTTCAGCTTGTCACGCTCAATCAAGTATTCCATGGAGAGATTCCCGAGGGGGCTAAGCCCGACCTTGTCAGCGGCGAGTTTGGAGTAAAGTCTAGTGCACTCCTTGATGAGGGCACTTTTGTCCGCTATCTTGACGCAGAAATCACCCATCACCTTTTTCACCATAAAATCGATCTCAAAGCCAACATTCTATTAGATGAATAGGGAGCGTAAATTCAGAAGTGTACTTAGAGAACTATCAAGGAAGAGAGACACAAAATCACAATTCAAATGATTTCTTACCTTGCGGCTGTACTGATTGGCCTCCATTAGCGACGGTGAAGATGATTCTACAGGTAGGGGTGTTGCGAGAATGCGAAGTTCGCTCGACCTAAAACAACATTGAGAAAAAATGTACTAGTAGGGAAATGTGAGAATCAAGAAATAGTCAAAGACATGGAAAGTTTCACAAGCACGGAGATTTACCAGAAGCTATCTGTCCATGGCTGCGGCGACTTTGAAGAACCTTGAGTTGAAGACCTCTCGCCTGCAGCCAAGGTATTCTACTGGGACCTTTGGATCATCGCATCGCTTGGTACCGGTAGCAACATTATGGCAGAATGGCAAGCCGACTTATTCTCTTCCGCCAGCTTCGCCATTGCGGCATGTGCCCTTCTAGGGCGAGACTTTTTCCCGATCATGCGGGTGAAGTAGTGCAACAAAAAGGATTGAAAACGGGAAAAGCAATCTGGCAGAGAAGAGCTACAGTTGTGAAGAGGAGGAGGAAGAAGGTCGATTCCATGAGAGGTGGCCTCCTTGTCTCCACACGAGTAAAAAAACATTTCCATTCATATATAATACTTGACGCAGAAATCAAAGAGACAACCATAAGCAGTTGTCACCCTAGTATGGTCTCAACATCCACTATAAAGATGAACATGCCTTGCATGGGAGTATAAAATTATAATTATAATAGGTGAAGCTAAAAAAATAATTTTAATTTCGAGCCATGTCCATAAAGTATCGGGTGTATATTTGGTTCTTCTACTTTGTACTGTATCATGTGGAAATCAACCTAGCTACTCCTACCTAATACTCGATGTGCTCTTGAGAAATGTCAAAAACGATTCTAGAAGTATTGAAAAGTGTGTTTTGAGATTTGTGCATAGTGTTCATTGTGCTAAACACTAACAATAGAATCTTCTAGATGTTACTCCCTCGTTCACAAATATAAGACACTATAAGACATATAGATACATTCATTTTACAAAGCTAAAATGTCTTATATTACTAGATGGAGTGAGTAGAATGGATAGAAGATCCAACAGTTAATTAGAAATGTTGGGAGTCACGAGTCTAGATCCAACGGTCAAACTACAAAGTTATTTGTATCATACACTATACAGTGTGATCTTCTTTTGTCTACTACTATAATGGAGAAGTTTTGAATTGGATCCATAGCACCAATCCTGACCATTGGGCTGTTAGATCCAATAGTTCAGAGCAGCTGGATGCATGTTGAACAACTAGTACGTACCTAGAGGAAACTCCACCATGTTCTAGAACCATCCTGTCACCCCCAAATTTTATAGCACCATAGGTTGTATTCTCAGTATGTGTAGATAGTTATTATTAATCTCTACTACTATAATGGATCAGTTTTGAATTGGATCCATAGCACGAATCCTGACCATTGGGCTGTTAGATCCAATGGTTCAGAGCAGCTGAATTCGTGTTGAACTGTACCTATAGAGCAGACTCCAGCATGTAACCCCCTCCCCTAAAAAATCATAGCATAGTAGGTTGTATTCTCAATGTGTGTCGATAGTTATTATTGATAGACTTAATGTATGCCTTTTTCTCTAACAAGACTATTAGTTAATAACAACTTAATATTTGTTAAATCACATTTCATACAGTATATACGTGTGTGTCTCATGCCTTTTACTAGTAGACTTAATTTATGCCTTTTTTCTCTAATAAGACAATTGGTTAATAATAACAACTTAATGTTTGCTAAATCATATTTCATATAGTATATACGTGTGTGGCTCATGCCTTTTACTAGTAGACTTAATGTATGCCTTTTTTCTCTAACAAGACTACTGGTTAATAATAACAACTTAATGTTTGCTAAATCATATTTTATACATTATATACGTGTGTAGCACATGCCTTTTACTAGTCCATTCTAGCTAGCATCTACTAGAATATACACTATGGATAGTATATTATCTTACCCACTATATAGTGTACGAATAACTTATAATGTTGACCATTGGATCAAGACTCACGAATCCCAATATTGCCAACCGGTTAGATCTTCTTTTCCTCTCTAGCATCTAGTAGATACTATTGATAGTCTTTCTTATCTTATCTTACCACTATTTTTTACAAATAACTTTGAATATTGATCGGTTGGATCAAAACTAGCGAATCCCAACATTGCCAGTCGTTGGATCTATTTTTCCTTTCTAGCATCATCTCTACAAGATACTATTTTTTACTAGTAAGTTGCACGTGCCCTGCACGTGAGGATCACATAATAGACGTCTCACGTATTATCACTATATAAAAAATTTCTACTACTATAATGGAGGACTTTTGAATTGGATCCATATCACCAATCCTGACCGTTGGGCTATTAGATCCAATGGTTCAGAGCAACTCGATTCGTGTTGAATAGTACCTAGAGAAAACTCCACCATGTTCTAAAACCATCATGTCACCACCCCCAAAATTTTATACACAGTATGTTGTATTATCAATATGTGTAGATAGTTATTATTAATAGACTTAATGTATGTATTTTTTCTCTAAAAAGACTATTGGTTAATAACAACTTAATGTTTGTTAAATCACATTTTTACAGTATATACGTGTGTGCCACGTGACTTTTACTAGTATGAAAGGTAAAGTGGAAAAAAATATAAATTTCATCAACATCTATAAAGTATGGTTGTATATTTGGTTCTTCTAGTTTGTATCATTATGTGTAGAAGTCAAAGATAATTAGCTACCTAAAACTTAAATTTTTTGGTAACATGGTCAAGAGAAATAAGGGAGAAGATTTTAGTATGATGTGTGTTTTGAGGTTTGTGCATAGCATTAATTATGCTGAAGACTATCAATAGAATCTTCTACATGCTAGAATGGAAAATAAGATCAAACGGCTGAAAAAGACTATCAATAGAGTCTTGATCCAACGATCAACATTCCAAGTTATTCATACACTATAGAGTGGTAAGATAAGATGATGGTAAGATGAGATAGTGGTAAGATATACTACTCTGGTTGCTCCACGTCACACCCAAAGAAGACAAAGGACACACACGTTCATCAAACACATACACACACCTACAAAGTTTGCGAGTGCCACACAAGCGCATGGAATTGTTTATGCACATTTCACCCTTTTATGTTTTTTCCAATATTTTTGGCTAACATTGCCCACTTAAATAATATTATTGTTTATCTTATCTTATCTTATATTATCTTACCACTATATAGTCTACGAATAACTTTGAATATATTGACCATTGGATCAAGACTCACGAATCCCAACATTGCCAGCCATTGGATCTTATTTTCCATCCTAGCTAGCGCATCTATTATAAGATATTATGGATAATACATATTTAGTACAATGAATGCTAGGCACAAACATCAAAACACACTCCTCCATCATTAATTATAGAATAATTTTCTCAGACGTTTCTCTAGACCATGTTACCAAAATTTTAAAGTACTAATTAGGTATAGCTAATAAACATTGACTTCTACATGATACAAAGTACAAGAACCAAATATACACTAATACTTTATAGATGTCGATCAAATTTATAATTTTTCGATCTAGCTTTACCTATTATCCCTGCTACTATAATAGAGCAGTTTTAAATTGGATCCATAGCACCAATCCTGACCGTTGGGCTGTTAAATCCAATGGTTCAGAGAAGCTGGATTCATGTTGAATAGTACCTAGAGAAAACTCCACGATGTTCTAGAACCATCATGTCACCCCGCCCCCCCCCCCCCACGCAAAAAAAATCATAGCACATTAGCTCGTATTCTCAATATGTGTAGATAGATATTATTATTAATATACTTAATGTATGCCTTTTTCTCTAACAAGACTATTGGTTATTAACAACTTATTGTTTGTTTTATCAAATTTCATACAGTATATAAGAGTGTGGCACGTGCCTTTTACTAGTATTACATAACTTACCACTATATAGTGTACGAATAACTTTGAATATTGACCGTTGGATCCAGACTTGCGAATCCCAAGATTGTCAGCCGTCGGATCTTCTTTTCCATTTTAGTGTCGAGAAGATATTGATAGTCTTTATTTTCTTGTCTTACCACTATTATTATAATATTAACCACTATATAGTGTATGAATAACTTCAAATTGACCGTTGGATCAAGACTAGCGAATCCCAACACTACTAACAATTGGATCTCCTTTTCCATTCTATTATCTAGTACTTACGGTTTAGGGGTCTAGGGTTTAGGGTTTATGGTTTAGGTTTTGGGTTTAGGGTTAGATTTGTAGGTTTATGGTTTAGGGTGGAGTAGATACACTATTGATAGCCTTTCTTATCGTATCTTACCACTATATTGTTTACCAATAAATTTGAATATTGATCGGTTGGATCAAAACTCGCGGGTTAGGAATATGCTAAATGGGTATCACCATTGCATGTCTCTAATCTGGCTAACCCGGGTGGCCCAAAGGTTGTAGCACGGCCCATGGCCTGCTGGGCGGCCCAATTAGACAAAACCAGAAGGGAGACCCAAGCCAGATGAAGAAAGGCTACGTGGAAGTCAGCGACATACGCGGAGCCTTGGAGTACAAGACACGAATACTAGTTAGTATTAGTGTAGGACTCTATAACTTGTTTGACAAGGTCCTTTCCCTATAACCCTAGGTTCTGGTGCCTTTATAAGCCAGACCTATGGGACCCTTTAGGGCAAACAACCAGCATAAAACATACAACACCTCGCACATCGAAGCGATCCCTATAGCTCGACATATTGCAATTATAATGATTTATAACAGGAGTAGAGTTATGCCACCGTTGTGGGACTTGAACCTAGGTAAGCTGTGGTATCTTGTACCCGCCAACTCACCGCCTTCTCTCACCTCTCTAAACACGCTCTGTGAGGACCCCTCCATGGCGTACTCGTCAGCAAAACCACGACAGTTGGCACCCACCGTGGGGCAAGAGGCGCTTCGAGCTCTACACCGGGCGAGGTCCAAGCTCTTCGCGGGAATCGGTGACACCGTAGCCATTAGGCGTGTTCTCTTCTCTGGCAACATCCTGATCATTCCTCTAGATGAATTTTGGGTACCGGCAAAGACAAACCCTACCCGCCGCTCTGTCGTCCTAGTCAGAGACATCCACATCTTCATCGGTGAAACTGACTCGGGTCCTAGCTCCCAGGTGGTCGGAAACTCGTCAAGGTCCGCATGGACCTCCTACGGGCAGGACACGTTCGTGGAAGAATCTAGACCGTATCTTTCATTGGAGTTAGTCGGCTCAGATCGAAAACATTCAATGCATACCCAACCCGCCCCTGTGCAGGATATAACGGAGGAAGGACTCCGTAGATCCGCTTGTCTTCCCCGAGCGTTAGAGACGCAGAGGTCACACTTTGTCGGCGTCGTTAGCATCTTCGATCTAGCTAGATGTGTTCAGAGGGAAGGAGAATCTCCTCGTGAATACCTTGCTAGATGGTTAAGGGTGAGAGAAACCTTGGAAGGTGACCACACTGACAAACTCGTCTATGACTTTGTGGAAGGGAACATGCCCCAAACACTCCTCCGGCATACGATTAGGAGGCGACAAGATGCCCGCTTGCTTACCCTCAATGAGATGATCGCAACTGTCAACACTTTCACTGACGCCAATGAGGAAGCTGAGTCTGACATTGCCGATGCAACCATAGGAGGAAGCAACAGCAACGGCCCTCTAGCTCCGCCATCGAAAACACCGAAGCCAACTCCGACTCAGTGCTTGACGCCCTCTACACTGACATCATCATGGATGGCAGTGGCTCAGATGCTAACTCAGAGGAATATGATGTTGCTATGAGGGAGATAGAGAAGGAGTTTGAGAGAGAGGAGCACACTAAGAAAGCTACTACTTCCTGCCAGGTACTGGTGGCCATCGGGAACATGATAGAAGAAGACGGGGAAGAATCGGAACTTGAGAAAGCTCCGCCCACACCTCTTGTTACCAGAGCGGCAACAACAAAGAAAGTCATCGATCCTTCGGGTCTGGCCAAAGACATGCCTCCTCCGGCTATCCCCCCCGTAGCAGCTACAGGAACTTGCCACATGCCCTAGTACTGTCAAACAAACAAGTTTACCGCCACCACCATCAACGTCTGCAGCTGGCAACCGTTTGGTTACCACCACCGACAAGGTGATGTACGGTCCATTGCTTGTCGAGCCAATCACTGTAACGCATATTCGGAGCATTACGGAGCTTGATGAGAAACGTGCGGAAATCCTCACGGAGGCCAAATGCATCACAGAATAGGGCGCCTAGCTGGACAGAGATTTGGCCAAGTTGCAGCAATCCATCAAGGCAACAAGAGCAATGGAGGCTGAATACAAGCAGTTGTTGTTAAAGCACAAGGCGAAGAAAGCTCCAGGTCACGTCGTCGGAGACCCCGGCTTTCGAAGCAAGTTACGATGGGACACGTCCAAGCCAGCAAAGGCCACCCCATACATTGATTCAGAGGGGAGGCAAGTAATTCCAAGTCCTTCCCTCAACATGGTCGTCACCAAGACCCTCCTCAAATAGAACATGTCGCCAGCAGCGGTGGCTCAGGTCTATGACCTCGTAGCTAAGGCTTGCAAGCAATAGGAGAAGGCCACCTCGTAGAGGCTTGAGTTCAACCCGGAGCTTTGCCAGTCTACCCTAAACAGCCACCAAAGGCTAAGATCCCCTCCCGATGAATGATCCCATACAGGATCCACGGAGCAAAGGCGGAGGGATGCGCGCGTCAAGGCCGATGACATACACATATCTTCCGACAAAGGATAAAAGGCTCACCCTCACTGATCGCCGCCGCCCCCGCCATCCCTGCGTCATGAGGAACAACAGTCGTGACACCGCACAACCATGCCACCCCCCAAGCGTCCCCAGGTCGGTATTGTCATACGTGACTAGGGTGAGCAACCTCGACATGCCGGGGAAAGCAGCAGCAATGAAGGTCATAGGAGCAGATCCCACAAGGAAGCACCACGTCCGACAAGCAATCGCGACAGTCATGAGGATTCGCACGGAGGGAGCAGCAAGAAGGCTAACCCACCACCACCACTACCACCATCGCCACCCAGTAGCCACCACGGTGGAGGACATGGCGGATCCCATGGATCGCACCACAACTCTCCTGCCCATGGCAGAAATAAGAAGCAATTGGAGCCGTACGATGCATGTTTGCGGCTTGACAAGATTCAAGAAGTCCGGGAACTCCCATACCTAGTTACACATTGTTTTAGACCGGTAATATGAGCCACAACTTACCCCAAGGGTCTCCGGATCGACAAGACTATCAAGCCCTATGACGACACTGCCAGTCCAGCTACATGGTTGCAGGACTACAACGAAGCGATTCACATCACGGGGGGAAATCCTAATGTCACCATCAAGTACCTCCTACTAATGCTCATCGGCACCGCCAAACAATGGATCGACGACTTGCCAGAGAAATCAATCTGCAATTGGTTGGACATGCATGAAGCATTCAAACAAGAACTGTGAGGGTACATACAAACGTCCCTGCACCGTCGGTGACCTACAACGGTGTGTGCAAGAAAAGGATGAATTCCTCTTGTGCTTACCTATCCCATTGGCTAGATATGAAAAATTCATGGGTGGGAGTACACGATCAAACCACTATGGCCGCCTTCATCGACAACCTAGAAAAGGGGACATTGCTCCGACATACGCTGAAGCGCCATCAGAACAACGGCAAGCTCGAGCTCAACTTGGTGATTTCCATGGCTAGAAAGTTTGTCGCCGCTGATGATTATGCTCGCGGATCGTTGCCGGCACTAGCCATCCCTACCCATGCCAAGAGGAACAATAACAAGCGTAAAACTTCGCCAGAAGAGAAGCAAGCAGCCATCATGGTCACCACGACATTTGCTGGTAGAGGCAGAGGCGCACAATGTGGTCGTGCCCGGGGGGCTAGCCATTGGCAGCAGCGAAGTGATTTAACACCTTCAGCGCCCCGCGTTCCCCAGACGTACAAAGAGTACCATGATATGCCGTGTTTCGTCCACCTCGACGCAAATGACAAAGCCACCCACACCAACTGCCAATGCAAGTTCATCAACAACCTCAAGGAAGACCCTGAGTTTGGGTACAAGCGAAGTCGGAAGAACAGACCCTACGGAAAGGGCAAGGGGAAGAATAAGGAGGAGGAATCGAAGGAATCAAGTGACATGGACAAATATGTGGAACCCAAGTCCATCGACAAGGGCGGTGGCAAGGGAAAGAACCCCTTCAAAAAGAAGGCCCCGGTCTACCACACCTTCCTTGGTACTCCCACCGTTCGGGGTCAGAAAACATCACTAAGGATACTGATGGATACCCTCCCTAGTTCCCCTATACGTCAGGTGGTCGGAGGTTCCAATCACTTGGGATAGAGAAGATCATCCAGACCTTATCCCAACAGAAAACCAATATGCTATGGTCATCAACTCTTTGATTGACAGAAGTTAGTTCACCATGTGCCTCATGGACAATGGAAGAAGCATCAACCTTATGTACCTGGAGACGGAGACCCATCTAAGAAGAAAAACATCGTGTTCCATGGCATCGTTCCTGGCCGACAGGCTAATTCCCTTGGCTACATTACCCTTGTAGTCTCTTTTGGTGATGTCAACAATTACCGTCAAGAGCGCATGACCTTTGAAGTGGTGCCCTTCAAGAGCGTGTACCATGTCATATTTGGACGCGACATCTTCCACTCCTTCCTCTCCAGGCCATCCTTCATCTACAATAAGCTCAAGATACTCGCACAGAACAACATCATCACTATGGACGGAAGCTTCACCAAGGAAAGGGAGTGTGAGGTGAGCGAAGCCGCCTTTGCCGAAGCGGTCGTATATGGTGAAGAATTAAGGAGATCCAGACATAGGTCGATGCCTCGGAGATGCTGGCTTTGAAGAGGCAAATCACATATACCGAACCTGCATTCATGGCCGCCATCAAGACCAAGCAGGTGGAGCTTGTTGAAGGAGATTCCTCCAAGACCACCGCCATCGGCACGGACCTGAATCCCAAATAGGAAAGCGCGCTCTTTGAGTTCCTCCATGAGAATAGGGACATCTTCACCTAGCAACCTGCCGACATGAAAGTTGTCCCTAGGGAACTTGCCGAGCATAGCTTGAATATTGATCCTAAAGCGAAATCGGTGAAGCAACCTCTACGACACATTGGTGATGAAAAACAGCGGGCTATAGGCAAAGAGATAGCTAGGTTACTTAAGGCTAGTTTTATCCGAGAAGTCATTCACACCCAATGGGTGGCAAATCCTGTACTTGTCCCCAAAAATGGAACCAAATAATTAAGAATGTGCGTTGATTACATCGGCTTGAACAAAGCGTGTCTGAAGGATCCATTTTCTTTGCCTCGCATTGACCAATTCATTGAATCAATGGCTGGCTCAGAACATCTATTTTTTCTCGATGCATACTCATGGTACCACCAAATCAAGATGCAAAAGTCGGACCAATTGGCCACTTTGTTCATCACACCTTATGGGACATACTGCTAAGTCACGATGCCCTTTGGGTTGAAAAACGCTAGAGCTACCTACCAGCAGACGATGCACCATTGCCTACATGACCATATAGGTTGCAACGTACACACTTACGTGGACGATATCGTGGTGATGTCAAAGAAATCAAATGACCTCATCGCCGACTTCCAGGAAACCTTTGACAATCTTTAGAAGTACAACATGATGGTTAACCCTAAGAAGTGCATCTTCGGGGTGCCATCCATCAAATTGTTGGGCTTCATCGTTTTTCATCATGGAATTGAGGTCAACCCGGAGAAGATCAAAGCCATCCTTGACACCAAACGCCGGGCATGCTTGAAGGACATACAGAGGCTCACATGCTACGTATTAGCGGTAAGCCGGTTCATCAGCCGACTTGGAGAGAAGGCTATGCCGCTCTACAAGTTGCTCAAAAAGGCGGACAAATTCATATGGACAGATGAAGCAGATGCAGCACTTCAGGAGTTAAAGAGAATAATCTCCTCCACACCAATACTCCCAGCAGCTGTATCAATGGAGCCTATGTTAGTGTACATGGCGGCAACTGACCGAGGCATCAACATCGTCATCATGGTGGAGCGCAAGGAGACAGCGCACGAGTATGGAGTCCAGTGACTAGTTTACCATGTAAGTGAGGTCTTGACGGAATCCAAGCAGCGTTACCCGCACTACCAGAAGTTGGCTTATGGAGTTTTCTTTGCTTCATGGAAGCTAAGGCACTATTTCCAGGAGCACCCCATTACAATGGTGAGCAAAGCTCCATTGTCCGACATCATCAACATAAGTGACACAACAGGAAGAGTGGAAAAGTGGGGCATTGAACTTGCCACCTTTGAAATCACTTACAAGAGACTCGACGCTATCAAATCTCAAGCATTGGCAGATTTTATCGCACATTGGACAAAACTGCCAAAAGACACTACTGTACCAGAGCCAGATTATTGGGGCATGCACTTTTACGGATCCAAGTTGCTCAATGGATCTGGGGCTGCTATATTATTACAATCGCCAACAGGAGATAAGTTATAGTACATCCTTCAGATCCACTTTAACACTACGAACAACATGGCGGAGTATGATGCCCTCATTCACGGACTTTGTATAGCCAAGGATATTGGCATCAAGCGCATAGTTTGCTATGGAGATTCTGACTTGGTTGCCCAGCAGGTGGCTCGCACTTGAATGCATAAAACTCTATGATGGCGGCATATCAAGATGAAGTAGACGAGATAACCAAGTGCTTTGAGGGATACGAAGGCAAGTACATCAAAAGGGAGGACAATGAGGTGGCATATCTTCTATCTAAGCTTGGATAAGCTCGTCGACAAAAGGCTACATCATCATTGACGACCAATTATACAAAAGAAGTACCACAAAAGTTTTCCTACGATGTGTCTCCTAGCAGCAAGGTATGAATATCCTTAGAGATATACATATCGGAGATTACGGGCATCATGCCGCTACCCGATCAATGGTGGCAAAAGCCTGCCGGCAAGGATTCTACTGGTTAACTGCCAAGGAGGACGTCGACAAGTTGGTACATACCTGCATGGGGTGCCAACTTTTTGCACGACAACCAAATGTGCTAGCTAAGGAACTGTGGACAATACCAATTACTTTGGCATTTGCAGTCTAGGAGCTTGATATGGTTGGGTATTTGCAAACAGCACCATGTGGATTTACCCATCTGTTAGTAGCAGTGGATAAGTTCACTAAATGGATTGAAGCTAAACACATTAGAAAGCTCTATGGGGCAACAACCCTGATATTTGTCCGGGAGCTAGTGGTGAGATTTGGCCTCCCACATAGCATCATGACCGACAACGGTAGAAACTTGTCTCTTAGAGAAGTTGAGGAGTATTGTCACGAAAAAGGCATCCGCCTTGACCTAGCATATGTGGCACATCTGTAGTCAAATGGGCATGTTGAGCGGGCCGATGGACTAATTTTGAAAGGAATCAAGCCACTCTTAGAGGCACCGCTACATAGAGCAGCTAGATCCTGAGTGGAGGAATTTCCATCTGTGTTGTGGAGTTTACGAACAACACCCAACAAATCCACCGGCTTGGCCCCTTTCTTCATGGTTTATGGAGCAGAAGATGTCCTACCATCTGACATCCTCCATGATGCACCAAGAATCGCTGCTTACGATGAAGATGACGCTGAAGAATCTAGACACTTATGTATGAACCTACTAGAGGAGAAGCACGTGCTGGCATGCCAGAGATTCGCCATCTACCAGCATAAGCTGCGTGGCTACCATATTCGCCGCGTTAGGCACCACACGTTTAAAGAGGGGGATCTGGTGCTTAGACTCATGTAGGAAAAACCACACAAACTATCCCCACCTTGGGAAGGCCTGTTCATCATAAGTAAAGAATTGCTCAATGGTTCCTACTACCTTGTCGATATTCACGAGTTGAAGATAGGCCAAAGAAATGCAAGTGCAAGCAACGTGACTCTGATGATGATATTCCGGAGACAGATCGGCCATGGAACATAGCACAACTACATCCGTTCTACACTTAGCACATTTATATTTTGTAATTAGTACCTTATATGATCAATTTAAATAAAGCATTTGGTTCACTCATATTTTCTGACTATTTTAACTCCTTTAGTTGTTCATTTTTGTATCAGATATCCCCTTTATGCGCAAGTTTCCTTTTACACTTATGAAAATTTCACCTACTAGCGTTAGGTTAAGTTTTCTAGTCTACACATTTTCTGATGTTTTTATGTGGATTCCAGAGTAGTGACTTTTCGGCACTCAAAGCCGGCGATTTTACTCTTAGGTTCTTGATGGTCCTATTAAGCATCATCACCCGAGAGCATAGTTTTGAGTTGCGGGTCTTCCGTCTCATGAAAGGTCAAGCATACAAACTAGAATAATGGATAAGCAAGCACTTGCTTAGAATATATATACATATATGCTGGATCTAGTTTAGTAGCAGGAGGATTGTAGCCAAGTTTTCCACCTTACCCATACATAAGTTTTCCACATACAACACTACACAGATACATTTAATACAACAATGTTTTTTATGGCTCTACTTTAGGGGATTTCACTACTTCATCATCAGCAGCAGGAGAGCCAAGCCTGGAGAGCTCATCAAACTCGGAGGGCCCCATACTAGATTCTGAAGAAGCTGGTTCGTCATCCATCTCCTCGGCAGGCACGTAAATGTCTGCTTCGGTCAACTTGGAAACCTTGGTGTCGTAGCCGGTGAGGGAATTCCATACAGCATCACTATTAACCTCATTTCCTTCCTCGTCAAGCTTCTCCATGTCGGAGGTTATCAGGTCCATGTCGGCCTCGTCATAGTGCGCTTTGATCAAGGATAAGGCCATCCTTGCACCAGCCCAGATGCAGGAAGCTTTCCAGTCCTTGATTTTCCCGGGGGATCGGCGCAGGATCTCTGAATACTTGGCCACAAAATCTACCACCTTGATGGTGATACCCAGGGGCTGGTCTATCCCTTTGGCTTGAGTGATGGTAGTGTTGATGAAGTTGTCGGCAGGAATCATGCATTCCTTTGGATCCGGATCACCTTCACCCATGTTGGTTAAACCAACAGGGGCTATGTTTTGTTTAGAGACAAGAATCATGAGTATAATAATACACATTTCGAACTTACATAATTGACAAGGTTGGAGGAAAATTACCGAAGATTCTTGTCTCAGATTGTTTGCAGGTGTCCGCCAAGATGTCTTGCTCCTTCTGAAGTTTTTTGTACACCTCAAGGCCCCAAGTATTATGCTCTTTGGTAGCTTGGTTTTGTTCCTTGAGTTGTTCAATTTCCTTCTTCAGGCACTGCATCTCGGAATCAGCAGATTCTTGCTTCGCCTTCATTGCCTCTTCATGGCCCTTGTTAGCTTCAGCCATGTCTTTCTTCAAGATTTTATTCTCATCATCGAGATCCTGGATATGCTTGGATTGCTCGATGATGCTCTTGGCCTTGGCGATGGTACCTGTAAGATGGAACATCGACAACATTGTGAGAATTCAGATGAGATGGTTCCATGAGGAAAGTAAGGAGTTGTTAGAGGAAAGTAAGGAGTTGTGAGAATTTTTGATGTGTTCCTTTAGGAAGGTTTTTTTACCCTTTTCAATCTCTAGAGCATCCCGTAGCTTGGAATACTTCTCATTGGCAGACATTCTCATTCTGCAAAGAGATATAATGCTTAGTTTCTCTAGAGCATCTAGTTGGAACTTCTTAGTTTCAAATAAACGCTCGGGGGCTAGAGCGTCAGATTTTCAAATCACATGTGTTCTCTCTTAGAGCATCTAGTCGGAAGTATTCTAACTAGAGACTCGGGGGCTACACTATCAAGTTCTACACTTAGTTCTTTGGAGCACTCAGGTCAAAAACTATTGGTTTTCCGCCTAAGAGCTCGGCGGCTATAGTGGGATATATTACAGAGTAAAAGAAGTAATGTTCAGAGACTTACAATGGCAATAATCTTCAGATTATTGGCTAGGTGAGCATATGCATTATGAGAAGTCTGGGAATTGTTATACCCAACATCTGCCTGCTTGTTAAGATTATCCAAGCTCAAAGTTAGAGGAGTTGTAGAAGCTAGAGGCATGGATGAAGCCCTCATTACCTCCTGTGTGATTATAGAAGTCGATAGCGTAGAGGCTCAAGCCTTTTCTGTTGCTACTATTGCTGCTTCCTCTCCCTCTGCTGGTTGCTTCCCTATCTTAGTGCCATCCTTAGCCGGAGCTTCAGCCACTTTGGAGGAAATGCTCTCTTGCATCGCCTGGCCATTAGGAGCAGCGTCCATCCCGATAGAGCCTAAGACATCCGGAGTCGGATTTATGTCTATCTCCATGGCGGAGGTCTTACGGATGATGGGAGACGAGGCTCCGGTGGAACCTATTGCAGGCTTGGCGGAAGGAGTTGCGGGAGAAGCAGTAGGAGGACTTGGAGAACATATCACGAATATTTTTGGAACATCCCACATCTTTGGAGGTCTACCTCAAACCAACACCGGATTTCTTCCTGAAAATTACACAATATAAGTACATGAATTGAATACGTGCAATAGCAAAATAAAGTCGAAGAATGAATATACTCACACTATGGCAGGTGCCTTGGCTAAAGGGATGCCGGTGCATTTCTTCTTCTCCGACTCTAAGGCGGCAGTGGATTTTTTGGAGACTCCACTCTCCGTTTTCTTCTTGTTGCCCTAAGAAATAGCTTCAGAGGTGGATCTCTTCCACTTTCATGCTGCCGCAGCCGGCTGATCCTTGGGAGCATTATCATCAGACACAACGTGGATATCTTTCAGCTTTGTGTCATAGACCTGAGAGGCCATCTGATCCGCCACCAAGGTTGCCAGCTGATAGATCCAACAACGAGTCGAATAAGTAATGCATTCAAGACGAAAGACCTTAGACTATATATGTATAACGAGCAACAAAGAAAGAACAGTTACCTCTGGGCACTTCCCACCTTCGAACATGTGAAAGGTGATCTTGAAGCCACGCTTCCTATCTTTCACTTTGACGATGTCCTTTAGCCGGAGCTTGATGGAGACATTGGAGCAGTTGTCCTGCAAAATCCGCATATGATCTTTCCTGCTCTTGGATTACATATGCATTAGCTCGGCATAGTGCTGCATGGGTAGAATCTTCCTTGTGAACCAGCACATGCCTAGGTCCAAGCCGGTCAGTCCTCCATCTACCAGCCACTCGATCCTCCTTACGACGCGAGAGGCCTCGTCGTTGGACATGAGGGGGCCTTGGGATCTCCAAGTGGTGGACTCGGCGACAGCTCCGTAAACAAAGTAGAAGTATGACTTGGTGGCCGGCTAGAGGGATATTTGGGTTGTTGAAATATATTCGCTGCCAGTTCTTACAGGACTCATGACCGACGATGTCGGGGAATCGCCGGTGAGGACGGATCTTAAAACTAATCATTCCGCCAATCCGCAGCTCATCCTTGGATTCTACAGACTCTCTTAACGGTGAAGAAGTAGATGAACATATCTAACCTAGGCTTAATTCCTAGATATCGTTGGCACAAAGCTATAAAGTTGCTGAGTACGAGGATGCTGTTGGGAGAGAGGTTGTGGGGAAGTACCCGGAAGTGCCGGAGGATCTCGAGGAAGAAGTCGGAGACTGGCAGGCTTACGCCACGCACCAGCTAGGCCTTGAGGTAGAACTTTTCTCTGGCTTAGGGAGAAGGGACCACCTCGTCGGTTGGCGTCGGCCGCCAGACCAACCCCTCCATCATAGGGAGATAACCTTCTGCGACGAGTTCTTGAAGCTGCTCAGCGAAGAGGTTAGAGCCCCTCCACACTCCCTTGTGGGAGTCAGCATTTTCTTCTACAACATCAGTGTCGCTCGTTTTTGGTCACTGCCGATGGATTCCACCACGGCGGAGATCAGAATCACCACCCCTTACGGCGGTAGGGAAACACCCTGTGAAGGCTTGACCGTAGCCTCGGGGACCACCACCATTGAGGGAGTGCTGCTACTGGAGGCCATTGCGAAGTTGGATGGAGATTTGGGAGAAGGAAGTAATCTGGCTAGGGTTTTATGCTGGAAATCTCGAACAGTCATGCGACGGGAGGAAGAAGAACACGCAGTGAAGAATGCGGGTAAAAGAAAATGCCTAAGCCGTAGTAAATATTTATAGGCCCCAACGTCAAGATTTGTGCAAAAGAAATCTAATAGATACAGCGTTGCCTATGTGTGGATGAACGTGTGCGGTAATTTCGCCACGTCCCTCGATTAGCCGCTTAATGTTTTTGATTCTACGCGTGTGAAAATAGCAAATGATTAATTCACTGCTATATGTGAGTTTCAAGGTAGTGTGGGTTGTAGCCTATGTCATCCTTCTGACCGTTGCAGTGGAAGAGTCACATCCAACGATTCCATGGAAGGCGAAAACTATCCGACTCTAGAAAAAAGGACTTGAAGAATCTCCGGATTACACGATGAAGACGGTGAGGATTGCAGGGTTCTTTGGGAGAACTTTAGGATATCGCTTGATGAATTACCAGCATCACCTAGACGGAGCGTTCAATATTGAAAGGCAATACGGTGCAAGATCTCAAAGTCCTCCAGGGGCTATTGTTGGGGATATACTAAATGGGTATCACCATTGCATGTCTCTAATCGGGCTAAGTCGGGTGGCCCACAGTTGGTAGCACGTCCCATGCCCTGCTGGGTGGCCCAGTTAGACGGATCCAGAAGGGAGGCTCATGCCGGATGAAGGAAGGCTACGTGGAAGTCACCGACATATGTGGAGCCTTGGAGTACTAGACACGAAGACTAGTTAGTATTAGTGTAGGACTCTGTAACTTGTCTGACAAGGTCCTTTCCCTGTAACCCTAGGTTCCGGTGCATTTATAAGACAGACCTGTGGGAGCCTTTAGGGAGAACAACCAGCGTACAATGTACAACACCTTGCACAGCGAACCGATCCCTGTAACTCGACGTATTTCCATTTTAGTGATTTATAGTAGGAGTAGAGTTCCGCCACCATCGTCGGACCTTAACGTAGGTAATATGTGTTACCTCGTACCCTCCAACTCGTTGCCTTCTCCCACCTCTCTAAACACGCTATGTGAGGACCCCTCCATGGTGTACTCATCGGCAATACCACGACATCGCGAATACCAACATTGGCATCCGTTGGATCTTCTTTTCAATTCTAAAATCATCTCTAGAAAATACCATTGTTTATCTTATCTTATTTTACCACTATATAGTGTATGAATAACTTCAAATATATTCACCATTGGATCAAGCCTCGCGAATCCCAACATTTCTAGTCGTTGGATCTTCTTTTCCATTCTACTAGCTAGCATCTCTACTAGAAGATATTATGGATAGTACATCTTTAGCACAATGAATGCTATGTACAAACCTCAAAAAACACTACTCCATCATTCTAGAGTAATCTTCTAAGATATTTCTCTATACCATATGTTACCAATTTTCAAGTATTAGCTATAGCTAATGAACGTTGACTTCTACATGATACAAAGTACAAGAACTAAATATACACCCATAGTTTATAGATAATATCGATTGAATTTAATTTTTCTCATCTAACTTTACCTATTATATAACAAAATCTTACCACTATATAGTTTGTGAGTAACTTTCAATATTGATAGGTTGGATCAAAACTCACGAATCCCAACATTGCTAGCCTTTGGATCTTCTTTTCCATTCTAGCATCATCTCTAGAAGATACTAATTTTTTAGATTAGAAGATACTATTGTTAACTAGTGTTACACCACTATATAGTGTATGAATAACTTAGAATGTTGACCATTGGATCAAGACTCATGAATCCCAACATTTCCAACCGTTTGATCTTCTTTTCCATTCTAGCATCTAGAAGATTCATTTGATAGTCTTCAGCATAATTAATGCTATATATGCACAAACCTCAAAATACACTTCTCCATCATATTAGAATCTTCTCCCTTGACTCTCTTAACCGTGTTACCAAAAATTTCAATTGTTAAGTAGTTAATAATCTTTGACTTCAGCATGATGATAAAATGTAAAAGAACCAAATATACATCATACTTTATATATGTTAGTCAAATTTATAAATTATTGTTATTTGCCTATATATTATAATTTTATATAGTTATGATATGTCATATGTCTATTATCTGAGTCTCCCGTGCAGGGCATGTATGTACAAATTACTAGTATATAGAGTGTATGAATAACTTTAAACTTTGACCGTCGGGTGGATCCAGACTGGCAAATCCCAATATTGCTAACCGTTGGATCTACTATCCACTCTAGCATCTAAAAGATTCTATTGATAGTCTATTTAGCACAATGAACGCTATGCACAAACGTCAAAACATACTTCTCGATCATTCTAGAATCTTCTCCATCGTTTATCTAGACCATGTTAGCAAAATTTTCCATTATTAATTAGGAATAACTAATAAATGTTTGACTTCTACATGATACATAAAAGGGTCTACATACACTCCTTTCACAAAACTAAAACATCTTATATTTTGAAATAGAGAGAGTACATGATACAAAAAGTACAAGAACTAAATATACACCCGATACTTTATGGACGTGGTTCAAAATTTTAATTATTTTTTGAGCCTTACCTATTATGATTTTATATAAAAAATAATATGTCATACTTCTATTATCTGATTCTCATAACGTGTGCAACACACATGAAACTTACTAGTTTATATATAGTGTATGAATAACTTTGAATATTGACCTGTTCGATCAAGACTCGTGAATTCCAACATTGCCAGTCGTTGGATCTTATTTTCTATTCTAGCATCTTGAATATACTGTTGATAGTCTTTCTTATCTTATCTTAGCACTATATAGTGCATGTATAATTTTAAATATTCACCATTGGATCAAGACTCGTGAATCCCAACATTTCCAGCTATTGAATCTTCTTTTCTATTCTAACATCTAGTATATTCTACTGATAGTCTTCATCACAATGAATGCTATGTACAAAACTCAAAACACACTTCTCAATCATTCTAGAAACTTCTCTCTCGTTTCTCTACACCATGTTACCAAAATTTTCAAGTTTTTAGATAGATAATAATCGTTGACTTGTACATGATATACAAAGTACAAGAACCAAATATACACCCATACTTTATAGATGTTGATCAAACTTATATTTTTCTGCTGTATCTATTATAATTTTATATAGCGATGATATGTCAGACGTCGGATCTTCTTTTCCATTCTAGCATCTATGAATATATATAGTGTACAAATACCTATGAATATATAGTTATATTCATAAAATACCTATGAATATTGACCATTGGATAACGACGTGCAACTTACTAGTTATATATAGTGTACAAATACCTATGAATATTGACCATTGGATAACGACTTGCGAATCCTAGCATTGCTAGTCATTGGACGTTCTTTTCCATTTTAGCATCTAGAAGATACTATTGATAGTCTTTCTTTTCTTATATTACCACTATATATAGTGTACGAAGAACTTTGAATGTTGACTGTTGGATCAAGACTCACGAATCCTAGCATTTCTAGCCGTTGGATCTTCTTTTCCATTCTAGCATCTAGAAGATTATATTAATAGTCTTCAGGATAATGAATGTTATGCATAAACCTCAAAACACACTTCTCCATCATACTAAAATCTTCTCCCTCGTTTCTCTAGACCATGTTATCAAAAATTTCATGTGTTAGGTAGCTAATAATCTTTGACTTCTACATGATGATCAAAGTACAAGAACCAAATATACACCCATACTTTATAGATGTTGTTCAAATTTGTAAATTATTTTCTTTACCAATTATAATTTTATATGGTGATGATATGTCATAAGTCTAAAATCTGAGCCTCACGTGCAAGGCACGTGCAACTTACTAGTCTCTTTAGCACAATGAACGCTATGCCCAAATCTCAAAACACACTTCTCAATAATTATAGAATCTTCTTTGTCATGTGTCTAGAGCATGTGGAGTACTAGGTAGCTAATAGTTTGATTTCTACATGATACAAAGTACAAGAGCCAAACACACCCGATACTTTATGGATGTGGTTCGAAATTATAATTATTTTCTGAGCTTCACCTAATTTAATTTTATATAAATAATGATATGTCATATTTCTATTATCTGATTCTCACATGCAAGGCACTTGCAACTTACTAGTACTATTGTTGGTTTGTAGCACAATGAAACGCTATATGCACAAACCTCAAAACACATTTCTCCATCATTCTAGAATCTTCTATGTCGTTTCTCTAGAGTATGTTTGCAAAATTTTCGAGACTCTTCTTAAGAAAAAAGGAAAAAAGCATGCCACACACATAGACTCAGCGCGGCCATACCAAGGCACACGTGTGCGATGCCACATAGTGGGGCGAGGGAGAGATCAGCTGGCAGCTGCGTGCGGGGCACTGCACAGGAGGGGAGAGGGAGGATGGATGGTGAGAGATAGTGAAGGAGAGAGAAAACATAGTGGTACTACTAGTAGTAAGTATTACTGTACTACTAGTAGTAGGTACCTATACCTCGTGTTAGAAACCTGTCAAACAAGCTTTACTCTGACATCACACCGCCTTCAACTCATTCGCTGCTCTCGCGCTGCCTCTCGTTTATATTCTCTATAATCTTTTCTTGCTCTTTTTTTTACTCCTTTTTTTTCTCTGGTAGCTTTGGGGTTAGTTTTCTGGTACCCCTGGTTGAGTAGAAGTACAAACTACTCAAGTTTTGCACAATAGTCCTTTTTGTCTGAAAAATGGGTCTGGGGCATTCTGATCTAAAATATCCGTGCGCAAAATAATTTTGGATAGTGGGAAATTTTTCTTTTTCTTTCTAATGAGGAATCTGCCCCGAAGTACCAAGAAGGTGCGCATTAAAATCCAAGGATGGGAATTAAAATTAAATAGCGGTACCAAAAGAAAACCAAAATACATCTAGGACCTATACTTTGACAACACGGACCCTAAAGATATACTCGGAAATTTGAACATTTTAACATGTTTATCCTAATACTAGTTCAAAACTCCCACCCCTAGCATTATTGTATACCCTGGAAAAACACACCCATCTATCAAATATGGGAACATTATCATGAACTATGATGTAGATATGGCCATGACCTAATCGGTCATTCGTCTCAAGAAACCCTCACGAATTCACGCCATATATAATGTGACGACGACTTTTTCGAATGTTTCAAATCTCATGTTAACCATTTTTTTATGACAGGTACTGCACACGAGAGGATGTCATGTGTACCCTTTTCGTTTATTCATTTTTCTCTATCTTTTTTTTCTCCAATCCGTGTAAGAGTTGCCAGCATGCAAATTCATATATATCAAGATAATGAGTCGTTTAGAAATCTCGATGATTTTCAAGATATTGACCGACCGTGTACACATTCAAAATAGTTTCATAGTATAACTTCAAGAGAAATCTTTGTGAGACTTTCTTGATGTAACATCCCAAAACTTTAATCAAGGTTATCAAAGTTCAAATCACCCAATTTATGGCTAACAAAAACTTTTATTAATAAAATGATTATGAATGCATGTGTATGTTGCATTAGTGTAGAATTGTTTGAAAATGCCATGCTTGATTGTTCTAAATGTTGTGAAATGGTTTAAAGGTGAATACTACATCATCTAGACCATTTACAAACAAAATCCAAAGAAAAAGAAATCAAATAAGATTAAAAAAGGCAAATGGTCATTTTGACCAAAGTTAACCACTAGGCCACTTTGAGTGTTCCTAGAAGAAAATTTCTAATAGAAACTTTTCTAGTTCTTTTCACCCCTTGCTAGACCAAGTAAAAGTGAACCCAAGCCCACTTACAAACTTGCAGAAACTATTTTCAAATTCAAATGAGAGACATTTGGAAATGGAATTAAGTTCATATGTATAGATGGCCATTTCTCAAAAACCAACTAAACCAGTTCCCCTTGCCAATCCCAAGCAATTATAGATAACCAAGCATAAGTGTAGATCACTCACCAAAATTGAGCCAAACATTCAAATTTAAATCTCATGCGGGCATTGTGTCAAACACTTGGTGAGCATAGAAATAGCTGCCAAACTTTTACTGTTTTTTATCAACGCTTTGTCTAGCTTTTCTCTCCAAAACTTGTCCCTAGTCTCCCCCAGTCCAAACCAGCACCGTAGAACCACTCCCCCTTGTTGTTTTCACAAGTGCCGAGCCACCCCGAGCACACCCATGTCGGTCGACCATGGACCGCTCACCCTAGACCGCCCCAAGCTCGCCCCTGATGTCTACGAGGTAGCTGCGACCACACCGCCGCCCCCTGTCCACTCCCCGAGCGAGGCCTAGCCGTGGACCACCGCAGCAAAGCTGCGCCCAGAGCGTCCGTGCCAGAGCGTCGCACCCAACCAGCCCACCGACGCCGCGCCTCGACCTCACCCGGCGCACACTACTCCGCCATGACCCCAACAGCCGCCCAGACATCCCTATTCGCCGCCGCTTAACCCGTAGCCACCGTGCGCCGCATAGAATACCGCCTCTACCTCACAGAGCACCGCCTACTCCTGACGAAATGCGACCGCCCCATGCCTCGCCTTTAAGCCAGAGAGGACCGCTAGGAGACCACACACCATCCCCTACCTCCAGCCGTGCCGCTAGCTGCCAGTAGTGTCACGACCGACGAGCCATGCCCACGCCGCTCGGTCCCCTAGTAGAATTATAAAAGGAGGCCCTCTCTACCTCAATTCTGCACACCACTCAACTCCCCTCTCACCACTAATCCTCCCACACTCTTCCCGGAGCAAGGCGAGCCTCAGTCCGCCGGAATTTCGCTAGAGTTTGACGCTGCAGAAGAGAAGAGGCGCCATCAATTGGAGCCGCCCCAGGAGCTGCCACAACCGCGCCTCGAACCGCCGTCGTCTACCACTTCATTCGCCCCCATCGCGGACCTTAGCTGGACCCCAGGTGAGCCACAACGCGCCCCCACCGTGCCGCTAGGTTTCTTTCTCACTAGCGAGCTGTCCACCGGGGACGACAAGCCTCAGCCGTTAGATTAGGTTCTAATCGTAGCGCCCAGATCGCTCGGTACCGCTTAGCGTAGTAACAGGGCAGTGCACCTGGGCCGGCCCATTTCCTTTCCCGCGCTAGCCCACCGATTCAAATTAGTATTTTTCCTTTTAAATTGAAATCCTATTCTGTCCACGTATTCAAAAATCAATTCAGAGATTTTCACTTAAGCAAAATGCATGATTCAAATTTTTTTAGAAAGATAATTAAAATATCTATCCAAGCCCATTGTATTTAAATCAATTGGAGTTAGAGATCACATATAGCAAAAATAATAAGACATAGACTTTTCTACATTCAAAATTTTTTCAAAAATCAACCATAATAGATTTTGTGTTGATTCCAACTCTCAAAAATCACATTTAACAATACCTATGTGAATATGTAATAATATTTAGGTTTGCATGAAGTGACTTTGGACTAGTACCAAAATAATGCTATATAGGCATTTCTAGTCACTTTAAATCATTTAAATGATAATCTTAAACTTTATAAAATGTGACCAACCCTTTAAATCACATTCCCATGTATTATAATATGTGGTGATGACATGTGTCCACATGATCCCATATTTTAATTGGAGAATATTAAATCTTAATTAATTTCAATGAGTAGAAATTATTTTCTAAAATAAACTAAATAAAACTAGTTCTTTAAATCTTCTGATGATTGTGATGATACTAGATCATCAAGTGTGTGTCTGAGTGTGATAAATAGACTAGTTGAGTATTGTTTGGTGATTGTGTATCCCGTATTCATTTATAGACGACAGTGCCGACCAAGTCTACGAGGAGGAGGAGTTCTACCCTGAAGAAGACGAGGAGACTTCAATCACTACACCAATGAAGGCAAGCTATTATTGGCAATGTAATAATTTGTAAGTTTCTTAACTATTCAAGCTTTAACCTAAGAAAGATACATTAAGCATGCTTTGGTTATAGCCTTTGATTTATACCCATCCCAAGTTTTACTTGCAAGCTTTACTTTTGCTTTACCAAAGTTTCTTTACTTTTAGTAATGCTTTGTGAGATTTTGGAAAGTAGTATAGCTAGCATAAAGAGTATAAAACTAGGAATATACTAGATGTCATTCTATGGCACGAGATTGATATTAGCATCCCTCATCAGTGAACACTCTTAACCTTAGTGGCTAGTGCTAAGCATAAAACTTGATCACTTTAGATGGGAATACTTGGCGAAAATGGTTATGAAAACCTTGGAATGATGCTTTATTCTATTGATATGATTTGACTTGTGTTGAGAAACACAAATGGTTTGTGATGATGAAAAATGTCGAGGCATGAGCCTTAGCCCTTTATAAAAACTGATGGTTGGGTTCGGATGCGATACCATTCCAATTTTACCGTACAACCACAATACCTGAATTGGGTAAGGCTTAGCCGGAAGTTAATATGCATTAGTATGGGTTCCCTCGTGGAAGAGGTTTGAGATGAGGCTACCTCTTTATGATGTCCACCTATGCAGTGCCCAGGATGGTAGATGGCCTTGGCTGGGAGGGCAAGCTCATAGGAGAGGTGCTTATACTAGAGTGTGTAAAGGAAAGGTTATGATTGATTATCCGCATACTAAGTATGATGATTCAGGGTTATCCCTGACGGATGTATCGAATTTTCTGGTGAAAGTGTACCACCTCTACAGAGTGTCAAACTATTCGAATAGCCGCGTCCGCGGTCGTGGATAGTTGGAGTGGCCATACTGTCCCGTCGTCAGATGTTTTCAAAATGACTTGTGAAGTGAATTATGACTTTGACTTGAGCACAACAGGGTTGTGACTATGAAAACTAAGTTTCCACTTAGGTGATTTAGAACATTATCTTAGTTTTCTTTGTTCATGAACTCATCTTAGGTTAAATTCATATTTTGCAAATAAACTTAGAGATTAGCATTCATACTAGAACTACCTTACTTTTTAGTGATAGTTTACGAGTACTTAAAGGGTACTCATGGCTTTGTCCTTGGCTATTCCTGTGGCCAGACTATGAGGAGGACTATCAAGAAGATGGACAGCAGGACGGCTACAACAACTAGGATCATCTCCTATCATCAGCATTGCGTGTGACACTGAAGATGGAGCCCACCGTTACGCTTATTATTCCGCTGCTTGTTTGTATTAAGACTAGATCATGAGATCCTTTATTTCTGTAAGACCTTATTATGGTTTATAATGGATGATGTACTGTGATATCCAATCTGTTATGTCTCGCAAAAATAGTAATCCTGGGATTGCGATGTATGGCATCACAGGCATCTGGGATTAAAAATCCGAGTGTTCACACTTGAAGTTCAAAATTGACCTAACTTGGGTTTAAGTGGGCGAAATGACATAGGACAAACTAGGGGATTCCATAAGTCATGTTGTTCTTTCTCTATAACGATTTGTGGATAATTTTAGGTGTGGTATATATACCACATGCTTCTAGATCAAACTGACCTAATTTATGTAAATTCGCTTAAAGTCTTTGAAGCAAGTGGGCGAATTTGTTAGCACATAACAATAGAAGGATTATATAGGCAAAATAAATTTAAGAGAAATATATTGCGAGCTTGCAGTTCAAAGTTGACCTAATAAGTTCCACTAGTTAACCTAAAATATCATTTAAGTGGGAAATGTTAGCCAAAAATATTAGAAAAAACCTAAAAGGGTGAAATGTGTATAATCAAATCCATGCGCTTGTGTGGCAAGCACTCACAGTGCGTGTGCATGTGCTTGTGTGTGTAATGAACGCGTGCATCCTTCGTCTTCTCGAGTGTGACATGGAGCAACAAGAGTAGTATATCTTACCACTATATAGTGTACGAATAACTTTGAATGCTAACCGTTGGATCAAGAGTCGTGAATACCAATATTTTCAACTATTGGATCTTATTTTCCATTTTAGCATCTAGAAGATTCAATCGATAGTATTCAAAATAATGAATGCTATGCACAAACCTCAAAAGACACTTCTCCATCATACTAGAATCTTCTCCCTCGTTTCTCTAGACCATGTTACCAAAAATTTCAAGTCTTAGGTAGCTAATAATATTTGACTTCTACATGATGATACAAAGTAAAAGAACCAAATCTACACCCATACTTTATATATGTTGATCAAATTTATATTTTTTTATGCTTTACCTATTATAATATTATATAATAATGATATGTCATACGTTTATTATCTGAGTCTCACGTGCAGGGCACATGCAATTGACTAGTTATATATATACTAGTAAAAGGCACATTCTAACACCCCATTTTACCTAATATTAATTAGGGCTTGATTTGTGCATTCATGAGCATCATTCCTTAAAAGTGCATCTAAAAGAAATAATGTTAAACCCTATTTTTCCTCTTCTTCCCAAATGAATTCAAAAGGTTTTGAATATTTTGAAAACTACAAAAATAATGGAGCCCAAATTGACTACAAGGTCCCCTGAGTATTTTACATAGTTTGTAAACCTTCTGCTATTTTTGAAATAGTTCAAAAACAAATTTGAAATGAATATACAAAGAGAAAAGGAGAAAATTTAAATAGAAAAAGGTTTTCTAAAGAAATAGAACCAAAGAACAGCCTAGCCCGCGGCCCATCTCCTCTTTCCTCTCTCTGACGCCCACCCGTGCAGTCAGCAGCGCAGCAGCCAGCAGCCTACGTGCATCCCACCTGGCCCAATGCCTAATACCCCTTCGCTCATCGTCTTCCTTGCAATGGAAGCTGCTCTGTGTCGCTGCCTCCACCGCACGCCAGCATCACAATGCCTGCCCAGCGCCACGATGCGCGCCGCCACCCCCGGAGGCCTATAAGGACCCCTGCCTCCGCCGAAGAACCCTAGCCCCTCCCTTTCCCCTCTTCCTCACTCTTCTGTGTGCGTGCCCGAACCCTAGCTCCCAAGCGCCACCGTGTCCCACCGTTGGAAGTATCCCCGGGCTCGATCAAGACGGTTGTCGTGACCGCCGTCATCTCCTCTATCAACTCGTACAAGCAGCAGAGCCGGCGAAGCTCTAGATTGGCGGAATCGAGACGTCGATCCCGACGTCGACCACCACCGTTCCCCATCGATACCAAGCTCCCCCGGCCCGACCGACCACTCTGACGCGATCAGGGTGAGCCCATAGTCCTCCTAGACCCCTTCCCTCCTTCTCTCTCGCTTTGGCTCGCTCCCCGCGTCGTGCTCCGCCGTCTGCCGCCGCCAGACGCCATCGTAGGTATCGCTCCGGTGACCCAAAATGGGTGGCGCCGCCTCTCTTAGCCTGGCCTTGCTCCCCTGTTTCGAACACGCGCCCGCACGAAGCCCCGCACGCTCTCTGTCGCCGTCCCCACCACCGACTGGCCGTTTTCCAGTGAGGTGACGTCATGGCGACGTCACGCCTACGTGGCGCTGGCATGGCTATGGGTCCCCGCGTTGACTACTGACCGCTAGCATGGCCAGCTGACCTGGCTCTAGGCACAGCCGTCAGTGTGTGGGTGTGGATCTGGCCCGGTGAGAAACATTTAGGGTTGGGTTGAGCTGATGTCAGGCTGACGTCAGGATAACGCAATATTGTCTAAATTGGTTTAATATTTTTAGAAATTGATATAATCTTATAAATTCAATATCTTTTAATATGTAAATCAGAAAAATGCAAATAATATATCAAAATGTTTAGAAAAACAAGATCTACACAATAGCATCAACATCATGCCTTGTTCAACAACTTTAATTGCAAGTTTAATTAGAGAAAAGAACCAACCCCTCATAGGTGTTCCGGGGTCTCTCCTGTATTAGGGTTTGGACCCCTCGGACGCCATTTAAAATGGTCAAGCATGCCCTAGGGTTTCATCTAAGATCTATTTAACTTGTCATATCATCATCATTGCTTGAGCATTGCATTGATGCCATGTGTTGATTGTTGTTTCCCCTCTCTTTCTGGTGTTTGGTTCTTTCCTGTAGAATACGATATCGAGATCAAGATCAAAGACCGAAATCAACACCATCGAAGATCAATGAACAATACTTGAAGAACTGTCATCAAGTCAAGACCAAGGCTCCCGAAGATCTATTTCTGGGTATTAACAGGCAAAGGCAAGCATATCCCCACACATGATACAATCCTATGATTTCAAAGTATTTTATTCTTGCCATGTGCATACGATTCTACTGTGGTCTTTTATCGATAGATAGAGTATCCTATCTGTTGCATTACTCCCTTGAGCTTATATTACCTAATCCACTAATCCTAGCATAACTAGGTTTCGCTTGTGTGCACTACTAGAGCTCTTATCTGTGTCTTGCTTAGCCATGCTTAGTCGTCAGTGCTGGTTCATCCAGATGATGTACCATTTGCAGAGAATCTAGTATGATAGGAGAACAAGGTATACCATCAGGTAAGATAAGTGGTAAAGGTTAAACATGGTAAGGCTTGTATGTGACGCCACGAGGGGATGTGGTTTTTCTAGTCCCTTGCTCGCCACCATTAAGAACCAAGTTCTTCCCTTTGGAACCGAGACGAGCGTACAGCCACACAGGGCCTGGAAAACCTCACGAGTAACTAACTTGCCTAGTAGATTCCAGGAGTCACATAGTTCGGACATTCCATTCGACATATGCATTCTGGTTATTCTCAAAGGCGGTGAAGGAGGTGCATTCATACAGGTAGGTAAGCGTGGTCGAGGTTGCTTGGGGTGGATGGAGCCCCTAGTAAACCAACCTCGACACACATCTCTAGGGACAGACTTCGGGATTTGACCCGTTACAGCGGAACCCTCCTTAGGGCGTGATGCATGGTCTCGACGAAAGCAAGGTAAAGGTCGTGTCCAACCAGCCTCTGCCGGCCCTCCGAGGAAGAGGGCTAATAGCTTGGCATTAAGAGTCGGTTGGTACATGTGGGTAAAGTTGTACACCCCTGCAGGGTTAAATCTTTTCAAAAAGCCGTGTCCACGGTTATGGACGACTTGGGGATGAACGTGAGATCATAGAGAACTATAACCTAATTGTAAAACTTGGCAACTAATGTTTGTTAAGGATGATTCCTCTTGGGTACGAGGGGGTGATCCTAGTTGTGAGATGTGGATTTTTTTGGTGGATACCAAGATGATGATCAATTCTTTAGAGAGTAGACGAGCTTCTCCGCCCTCTTGTTTTACAAAACAAAGATCGCTTTATGCAAAATAACCCCACCAGCCATTAGTCTTGCGGAGTACACCCTATACGCACCCTTGCTTTGTTGATACTTTCAGAGTAAGTGTTCCCCTAAAGACGAGTTCCGTACGATATCGACACCGACGAGTAGCTTGGGGTTCCCGGCCGGCAGCCTGGAATCTATGGGCTGGGACGTCATCGTTATGCTTCCGGCCTCTTAGGTCATCTCTTAAGTTTGCTGTAGTTAATAGCATAATTTGCCTTCTTTTGTTTGATGTTTGTGGTCAGTGACCTCTGCTTGTAATATTTTGGTTCTTCGCTCAGTTATGAGCTTGTAGTAATAATTTTTGCGTCGCAGGGTTACTGTTGTGTTACCGATTTCTCACTAGATATCCTCGAGCTCTAGGTTAAGCTTATGTCAGGCTAAGTTCTGGATTTGTTTAAACCTGATCCCGGGGGTGTTACAGTTTTTGGTATCAGAGCGAGGTTTCGATCCTAGGACCTATGGGTTTTGGGCCCACAATATTATATTGTAGGATCCATAATGTTCTGTTCTAGGCCTCGAAGTTTCTTTTCGCCTCGTGCACATCCTTTTTGTTGTTTGGGTACTTCAGAAGTCATTTCTTCTCATGGAAGCTACCTCGTGATTCTATCTTGAAGTGTACTCTATGTCACTCAACTAGTAGTTACTTCTTTCTTGGGTTTTAACCCTTGGACTTGAACCGAAGATTCCGGATTGTGCTGGATTATGTGTTATGAATCGTGTACATGAAGCTGATCTTTAACCCCAGATCCATTCCATTGTCCCCTGTCGTTAATGTTCACACATTACCTCAGGATGGCTAGTACTACAATTCTAGCCTTCAAGCTTGTGGTTATTGTCGCGATTAAATTTCGACAGTTAAGGACTTCCCCTACCACTAGCTATGGCAGATGTTCTTTAATGGAACCAAATAGATCACGACAAGAGTACTCCTCGAGAGTCTCGCATCTATACTCGTGACTCTGTCACACTTCCCTTCTATGCATTGGTTCTCGGAAGATTGTTGATCTATGCATCCACATCTCGGGATTCTAGCCTGAGTATGTTTTTTCCCGTTGTTGTTTCTGACCTTTGTATACCAGTTGGTAGCCAAGTAATAAATGTGCATCGGTGTCTTCTGATGCAAGAAACTCTTGTGGTCTATCATGAAAAACCATTTCGGAATGTCAGGAGAAACAAACTCCAGTACCTCATCATTTCTAGGACCAGGTCAAAGTGTTGTAACTCGTAGATAAAAAGGCGTCGACTGCCTTCCATCTGTTCTACCTTATAGTATCCCACCCTTTAAGACTAAGAGGTCGTGCTGAGTTTCATGACCGTTTAATGAAGTGATGCTCTTACACATATTTACCCACCCTTCCTTCGAGATTTCACGCTCGGGAATGATGTGTTTGCGTAATAATGTGGCCATCTGAGATTCTTAATAATTTTTATTGCTTTGAACTCCAAGGACATTTGTGTCATTCTTAACGTGATTGGTTAATCCTATCACTAAGCAAAGGATGATTGTGCTACCATGTCCATTATTCTGGTATGTTCTCCTCAGTCAAGGAGTTAGGCTCGTGCCAAAACTCTGATACTATGTTATCTTGCCTTACCAAGCAAGTTTCCTCTTGAACTAAGTGACATATCGGTGGTTCGTGATATTCTATATGGCTACTAGAAGTATCGCCATGTTTCCACATGACCGTGTTGTCAAGTTCTTGAGCAAGGATGTTCTCTGAACTACTCCTACTCCAAGGATCTGTACTAGATACCCCTAAACTAGTTGGTTGAGCTTAAACAACAACTTGGAGAGTTGTAAGACGAAAGTTCTATCTGACTTAGTGCTCTCTTAAAGGGATGTCTAGTTTCGTATGTGTTGAAGAAAGATAGTGTTTCCTTTGTGGATATGTTATCTTCCCCCGCATTTGATTTGATTTGGGTTACCGTTAAATCAAACTCAGTTCCAAGGACTATCTTGATGATGTTGCTACTCGTGATGTTTGAATTGTGCACGTCCTCATGTCCGTTGGTCTGACCAGTATTTTTGCCTCGTTCATACAACATATGAGTCCAACTTCTTGGAGTATCTCTATAAGTTTGTTATTGAGCCCATCGATAACATCCTTATCTTCTCCAAGCTAGAATAGATTCATATGGAACATTGGGCACTAATGTTGGAAAACTTTCTAGAACCTTCTTCGGGTTATCTCGAAGTATGTGTTATGGATGTTAGAAGTAACCCTCTCTGATTGACGTTCAACTGCTAAAAGATGTCGATGTGGATTAGAGTAGAGTTATATCTGTTCCCTCAAGGACATAGTTGCTTTTTGTTGCAAATATTTCATGTAGGTGCAATTGTCCTTTGACAAGTTGCTAATACATAGTCTAGCAACTTAGCTTAGTCTGTTGGAGCTTGACACTGTAGTTCATGTCTTGAGAATCCAGTAACTTTACCTTCGTGGTAAATGTTGCAAGTTTTCTATTCGAACATGCTGAGAGTGAAGTATCGATCCACCTAACCAAATTTGAATCTCAAGCAGATATGATGGTTGGTGTTCCTCAAGGTTTCAACATAGGTTTCTACGTAAGTCCGACATGACTGATGTAATGGTTGACACAACTAGTCTGAAAGCCTATTGTCAAATTCTCTTGAATCAGCAAATAACAACCACTCTTCATGAGGCTTCTTTTATGATTTATTATAGGATTTGTGCTTATGGTTTCCTTTGTAACCGAAGTCCGACCTTTACTTGATGTCTGCTTTCTTGAACATCAAGGAGAACATTTAAAGTAGCATTGCTAAATGTCTCGGTCGATCCTCCAGACCTCTTATGTTGGCAAACGTTTGTTATGCCAAGTAATTGAAGTATGAGAATGAAGTTTCTTTTTCCTCGTGTCATCAGGAACCTTCTTACTTAATCATCTTAGTGGTGTAAAGTGATATCACGATATTTGGCAAAGATTTTGATAGACCTAGATGAATAAAGAGTTTCCCTTGTTTCCTCTAACATGTTCATAGAGTGACTATGATTTTGGTAATCAGAAGTTTCTGTTGTTACGTGTTCCTTGTGACTCTTACGAGTCCTCGCCATAAAACAACCTTTCTGTCTTGACTTTCTGTTGAACGAAGAGTGATCCTTCTCTATCAAAAATAGATCAACATCTAGGTTATCAGTATCTCTATATCCCTGGAAGCTCTACTTAAGTCGTTTAGTAGAATTTCATCTTTTGAAGTCTGTGGTCATGTTATTTCTGTTGTAAGCTCTCCTTTTCAGAAGCTTAAACTCTTCTGAAACTCCATGGTCTCAATCCTTATGAAGACCAACTATCTAAAAACTTGAAACCTTCTCCTCTTGTTTCCTCCTTACCTTGATGTGTTTCATGTTTGTCATCTCAGAGTTATTTTGAACACTCCTTTCATGAGTTGACCATGAGATACTCTGTTTGTTGTTTAGTGTGTTTCCCTCTGATCTTTTGAGTGACCCTCTTTCTTTCTCCCTCTGTCTCCCTTCCTACCTTTGAAATCTAGGGTCGATATTCTTGTAAGGGGGATAGAGCTGTAACACCCCAGTTTTAGCTAATATTAATTAGGGCTTGATTTGTGCATTCATGAGCATCATTCCTTAAAAGTGCATCTAAAAGAAATAATGTTAAATCCTATTTTTGCTCTTCTTCTCAAATGAATTCAAAAGGTTTTTAAAATTTTGAAAACTACAAAAATAATGGAGCCCAAATTGACTACAAGGTCCCCTGAGTATTTTATATACTTTGTAAACCTTCTGGTATTTTGGAAATAGTTCAAAAACAGATTTGAAATGAATATACAAAGAGAAAAGGAGAAAATTTAAATAGAAAAAGGTTTTCTAAAAAAATAGAACCAGAGAGCAGCCCAGCCCGTAGCCCATCTCCTCTTTCCTCTCTCTGCAGCCCACCCATGCAGTCACTAGCGCAGCAGCCAGTAGCCCATGTGTAGCTCACCTGGCCCAATGCGCGGTACCCCTTCGCTCGCCGTCTTCCTCGCAACGGAAGCTGCTCGGTGTTGCTGCCTCCGCCGCTCGCCGGCTTTGTGATGCGTGCCGCCGCCCTCGGATTCCTATAAGGACCCTTGCCGCCACTAGAGAACCCTAGCCCCTCCCTTTACCCTCTTCCTCACTCTTCCGCGTGCGTGCCCGAACCCTAGCTCCCAAGCGCCACCATGTCCCGCCGTTGGAGGTATCCCCGGGCTTGATGAAGATGGTTGTCGTGACCGCCATAATCTCCTCTATCTCCTCGTACAAGCAGCAGAGCCGGCGAAGCTCTAGATCGGCGGAATCAAGACGTCAATCCTGACGCCGGACAACACTGTTCCCCATAGATACCAAGCTCCCTTGGCCTCACCGACAACTCCAGCGCGACCAAGGTGAGCCCATAGTCCTCCTGGACCCTTCCCTCCTTCTCTCTCACTCTGGCTCGCTCCCGCGTCGTGCGCTGCCGTCTGCCGCTGCCGGACGCCATCGCAGGTGTCGCTCCGGTGACCCAAAATGGGTGGCATCGCCTCTCTTAGCCTGGCCTTGCTCGCCTCTTCTGAACGCGCACCCGCACGAAGCCCCGCACGCTCTCTGTCGCCGTCCCCGCCATCATCATGCTGTTTGCCCGCGAGGTGATGTCATGGCGACGTCACGCCTACATGACGCTAGCGTGGCTATGGGTCCCGCGTTGACTGCTGACCGCCAGCGTGGCCAGCTGACCTGGCTCTAGGCCCAGCCGTTAGTGTGTGGGTCTGGATCTGGCCCGGTGATAAACATTTAGGGTTAGGTTGAACTGATGTCATGCTGACATAATGATGACGCAATAATATTTAAATTGGTTTAATATTTTCAGAAATTGGTATAATCTTATAAATTCAATATCTTTTAAGCTGTAAATCATAAAAATACAAATAATATATCAAAATGTTTAGAAAAAACAGATCTACACAATAGCATCAACATAATGCATTGTTTAACAACTTTAATTGCAAGTTTAATTAGAGAAAGAAATCAACCCCTCATAGGTGTTCCGAGGTCTCTCCTGTACTAGGGTTTGGACCCCTCAGACGCCATTTAAAATGGTGAAGCATGCCCTAGGGTTTCATCTAAGATCTAACTAACTTTTCATATCATCATCATTGCTTGAGCATTGCATCCATGCCATGTGTTGATTGTTGTTTCCCCTCTCTTTCCGGTCTTTGGTTCTTTTCGGTAGAATACAATATCGACATCAAGATCGAAGACAGAGATCAACACCATCGAAGATCGACGAACAATACTTGACCAACTGTAATCAAGTCAAGACCAAGGCTCCCGAAGATCTATATCTGGGTATTAACAGGCAAAGGCAACCATAGCCCCACACATGATACAATCCTATGATTTCAAAGTATTTTATTCTTGCCATGTGCATACGATTCTACTGTGGTCTTTTATCGATAGATGGAGTATCCTATCTGTTGCATTACTCCCTTGAGCTTATATTACCTAATCCACTACTCCTAGCATAACTAGGTTTGGCTTGTGTGCACTACTAGAGCTCTCATCTATGTCTTGCTTAGCCATGCTTAGCCGTTAGTGCTGGTTCATCCAGATGATGTACCATTTGCAGAGAATCTAGTATGATAGGAGAACGAGGTATACTGATGAGGTAAGATTAGTGGTAAAGGTTAAACATGTATGGCTTGTATGGGAGGCCACTATGGGATGTGGTTTTTCTAGTCCCATGCTCGCCACCACTAGGAACCGAGTTCTTGCCTTTGGAACCGAGTTCTTGCCTTTGGAACCAAGACGAGCGTACAGCCACACAAGGCCTAGAAAACCTCACGAGTAACTAACTTGCCTAGTAGATTCCATGAGTCACATACTTCGGGCGTTCCATTCGACATATGCATTCTGGTTGTTCTTGAAGGAGGTGAAAGAGGTGCATTCATACACGTAGGTAAGCGTGGCCGGGGTTGCTTGGGGTGGATGGAGCCCCTAGTAAACCAACCTCGACACACATATCTAGGGACCAGCTTCGGGATCTGACCCGTTATGGCGGAACCCTCCTTAGGGCGTGACTCATGTTCTCGGCGAAAGCAAGGCAAAGGTCTTGTCCAACCACCCTCTGCCGGCCCTCCAAGGAAGAGAGTTAATAGCTTGGCATTAAGAGTCAGTTGGTACGTGTGGGTAAAGTTGTACACCCCTGCAGGGTTAAATCTTTTCGAAAAGTCGTGTCCACGATTATGGATTACTTGGGAATGAATGTGAGATCATAGAGAACTATAACCTAATAGTAAAACTTGGCAACTAATGTTTGTTAAGGATGCTTCCTCTTGGGTACGAGGGGGTGATCCTAGTTGCGAGATGAGGATTTCTTGGTGGATATCAAGATGATGATAAATTCTTCGGAGATGTCGCTCTCTTATCCCTTTAAAAATATTCTGAGTAGACGAGCTTCTCCTCCCTCTCGTTTTACAAAAACAAGATGGCTTTATGCAAAATAACCCCACCAGCCATATGTCTTGCGGAGTAGACCCTGTACTCACCCTTTTTTGTTGATACTTTCAAAGTAAGTGTTCCCCTGAAGATGAGTTCCGTACGACATCGACACTGACGAGTAGCTTGGGGTTCCCGGCCGACATCCTGGAATCTATGGGCTGGGACGTCATGGTTATGCTTTAGGCCTCTTAGGCCATTTGTTAAGTTTCTATCCTTAATAACATAATTTGCCTTCCATTGTTTGATGTTTGTGGTTAGTGACCTCTCCTTGTAATATTTTGGTTCTTCGCTTAGTTATGAGCTTGCTGTAATAATTTTTTTGTCGCAGGGTTACTGTTGTGTTACCGATTTCTCACTAGATATCCTCGAGCTCTA
The DNA here is from genome assembly GCA_910589775.1 of Avena eriantha. Classification (NCBI taxonomy): domain Eukaryota; kingdom Viridiplantae; phylum Streptophyta; class Magnoliopsida; order Poales; family Poaceae; genus Avena; species Avena eriantha. The sequence goes on from OU342743.1 coordinate 358,824,261, forward strand.
GGTTAAGCTTATGTCAAGCTAAGGTCTGGATTTGTTTAACCCTGATCCCGGGGGTGTTACACACATGCTACACACTTATATATACTATGTGAAATGTGATTTATTAACAAACATCAAGTTGTTGTTAACCAATAGTCTTGTTAGAAAAAGAAATACAGTAAGTCTATTAATACTAACAATAGACCCATATTGAGAATACATCCTACAGTGCTATGGATTTTTTTGGAGGGGTGTGACATGCTGGTTCTATAACATTGTGGAGTTTTCTCTATGTACTATTCAACATGAATCCTGCTGGTTTGAATCATTGAATCTAACTGCCCAACGGTAAGAATTGGTGTGATGTATAAAATTCAAAACTGCTCAATTATGGTAGTAGAGATTTATCTTAGCTTACCAATATATCGTGTATGAATAACTTTGAATATTGATTGTTCTATATCAAGGCTCACGAATTCCAACATTTCCACCAGTTGGATCTTCTTTTCCATTCTACTCCATCCGTGTCAAAATATAAGATGTTTTAGCTTTGTGACAGAAGTGTATCTAGCCCTTTTTAGTGTGTAGGTTCACTCCAAAACTATATGAACCTAAAAAACGAAAACGGGTCTAGATACAGTTCTTTCACAAATCTAAAACATCTTATATTTTGAAACAGAGGGAGTACATCTAGAAGATTCTATTGATAGTCTTGATCATAATGAATGCTAGGCACAAACCTCAAAGCATACTTCTCCATCATTGACAACCTAGCTTATCAAAAACAAAGAATAATTAATAATGTTTGTATTATACTTATTATAATGCGTGTTTCTAGATACATGTTACAGGATGCCGCACAAAAAATATTATACTTTTTATTCTTTATTTGAATTTTATCAAAACGATGTCAACTTTGTTACGATGCAGATGCATAGGAAGAACATGACTTTTTCAGAACTTTTGATGGTTATTGATGTACTGAATTCCTGGTAAGCTTCAAAAGTTTTTTGGAAACTTTTAAGTGAAATATATCACGCTTACTTTTAGGTTCGAATTTTATACGGACGACGGTGGGAGTACATTTCATATCAATGACCAAAAAGGTAAAATTACCTCCAGGTCCATACATTTAACACAAAGCACCCTAAAATTAAGAAAGGAAAGCAGTCAGGTTCGACTCCTTTTTGAGAGAAGAGCTGGTCAAGCCATACTCTTCATACTACTCCCTCTTTGTTTGTTTTCAAGATATGGCAAAATTTGGTAGCATGGAGATTCTTTGATATGGGATCATCATCAGCATAAAGTATGATGTAGATGACCATGACCTTGGTCGTTTGGCTTGAAATCCAAGAATTATTATACTCATTGACAACTAAGCTTAAATATGTTTAAATTTTACCACTTACTTTTAGGTTCTAATTTTACACAGATGGTGGGAGTACATTTTACATCGAGAACCTAAAAAGGGGGAAATTACATCGAGGTCCATACATTTAGCATGAAGCCCCTAATTATATCGAGATACTATTGATATTATTTCTTATCTTATCTTACCACTATCTAGTGTATGAATAACTTTTAGTATTGACCGTTGGATCAAGAATCGTGAATTCCCACATTGTTAGACGTTGGATCCTCTTTTTTCCATTCGATCATATAGAAGATAATTTTGATGGTCTTTCTTATCTTATCTTACGACTACATAGTGTACGAATAACTTGAACAACATTCACCGTTGGATGGATCAAGGGCTCGCAAATCCCAACTTTAATTTCATCTTCTTTTCCATTCTAGCATCGTATAGAAGATACTATTGTTTATCCTATCTTATCTTAGCACTATATAGTGTACGAGTAACTTTGAATATTGACTGTTGGATCAAAACTCATGAGTCCCAACATTGCAAGCCATCGGATATTCTTTTCCATTTTATTATCTCGAAGATATTATTGATAATTCTAGAATCTTTTTAGTCATTTCTCTAGAGCATGTCGAGTATTTAGTAGCTAATAGGTTGGTTTCTACTCCCATCTATTCTGAAATATAAGATGTTTTAGTTTTTTTGAAAGGAGTGTATATAGACACCTTTTAATGTGTAGGTTCACTCAGAACCTACACACTAAAATGTGTCTAGATGCATTCCTTTCACATAAGCTAAAACATCTTATAGAACGGAGGGAGTACATGTTACAAAGTACAAGAACCAAATATACACCTGATGCTTTATGGACATGGATCAAAATTATAATTATTTCACCTATTATAGTTTTATATAAAAAATGATATGGCATACTTCTATTATCCGATTCTCACATGTGCAAGGCATGTGCAACTTTATACTAGTAAGTTGCATGTGCCCTATAGGTGAGACTCAGATAATAGGTGTCTACCATATCATCACTATATTAAATTATAATAGGTAAATCAGAATCAATTATAAATTTGATCAATATCTATAAAGTATGGGTGAATATTTGGTTCTCGTACTTTGTATATCATGTAGAAGTTGGTGATTATTAGCTATCTAAAACTTGAAAACTTTGGTAACATGGTCGAGAGAAACGAGGGAGAAGATTCTAGAATGATGGAGAATTGTGTTTTGAGGTTTTTGCATCGCATTCATGGTGATGAAGATTATCAATAGAATCTTCTAGATGCTAGAATTGAAAAGGAGATCCAACGGTTGGAAATGTTGGGATTGGTGAATCTTGATCTAACGATCAATATTCAAATTTATTCTTACATTATATAGGGTAAAGATAAGAGAATATACATTTTGGATGGCCTAACTCTAGTAAAAGGCTTAAAGACATGTTTATTTTGTCCCCAGCATATAAGGTGAACTTTAGAAAATACCACATAGGCCTTAAGGTGTGCTTTTTTGCACATTGCTGATGCCCTTAGCCATGAGAGCATCTCCAATGTTATTGATATTTTGGATTGCTAAAAACTAGCTATAGGAAGAGGAAAGAGAAGGTTCACTAATCCCCAAAAAATATTGCTTTGCTAGCCTTCCTATAATACTAGTAAGTTGCACGTGCCCTACACGTGAGTCTCAAATAATAGACCTCTAACATATCATCACTATATAAAATTATAATAGGTAAAGCAGAAAAAATATAAATTTGATCAACATCTATAAAGTATGGTTTTATATTTGCTTCTCGTACTTTGTATATCATGTAGAAGTTAATGATTATTAGCTATCTAAAACTTGAAAATTTTGGTAACATGGTCTAGCTAAACAAGGGAGAAGATTCTAGAATGATGGACAAGTGTGTTTTGAGTTTTGTGCGTAACATTCATTGTGATGAAGACTATAAATAGAATATTCTAGATGCTAGAATGGAAAAGAAGATTCAATAGCTGGAAATGTTGGGATTCACGAGTCTTTATCCAATGGTCAATATTCAAAGTTATTCGTACACTATATAGTGGTAAGATAAGATAAGATATAGAAATCGTAATGTTTTTTTCGTGTGTGTGTTAACGGGTGGGGCGAGTATGTCATACATACAACACAATAGCACATATATATGTATATGTTTGTAGCACAACTCACTCTCATACATATACTCATACTAAAACATGTCATGTATATGTAAATGTATATGTACACGCCAGTAAATACTTGGCCACTCACACGTCACACACATGCACAAACAACTACACGTATACAGGTACATGGCAACACATAACGGATGCGTACACAGACACATACAAATACATGTACACATGACCACACAAACGATAGCATATGCAGCACACGCTAGAACTTGTGCACACACACTAGCACGCACGCACACTATGCAACACACACTTGTACATTGCGAATGCTCTACAAGGTTGGTCCCACTTGTCAATGGGACAAAGGGGAGGAAGGCGACCGCAAAAACCGGATTGCTACAGTTTAGGATAGGATAAAAAGTGGTATGTTGGATTGGTAAATACTATACCAAGTGAGAGGCCAAATATACTTAGCTTCCTATATATATTTTTGGTAGGGGACCACTTTTAGCAATGCTGCTAGAGTAGTGTTTTTGTGCCAAATTGGTAAAATAGCAATTATGGGAAAATATAGGAAGACTCTTGGAAATGCTACGAGAATCTTTTTGCTAGATTGTCATGTTGTGCAGCGTTAAGACTCATGTCTAGCTGGGCTAATATTCTCCTAGCTATAGCTTCAATGGAATGCTGCACAATTAAATAGTAGGTGTACTATTCTTGCGTGCGTGGGTGTGGTGTTTGACCATATGCACACTGGTGCGGGTACAACAAAAACATACACCCAAGGTACTGCATGCAAAGATTTGACAGAATGTAGATCAGAGTGGAGTGAATTCTGAGCAGAGACTAGACTCGTCGTGTTATAGTGCACTCGTATTGAAAGCATGTTGCTAGACCTATGTCAGTTATTGCTCCTAGAGCAGAATATGAATAGGGTTCCAGATACTCTCTGATTTCCCACCCTGGTTTGGGTTCCCCATGGTGGAATAGTATGGAGTACTCTAGTACGTATACTGTATTCATCGATTTATATTTAGTGGCATGTGAGGTCCATCATATGATGGGTCGCCCTGTTAGTGTGAGTTACACTGACCCCTTCCTCGCATATCATGATGCCGCCAGCCCGCCCGCTTGGACTACTCCACCCCACATCATGCATAGGGTTGCCCTTTCCAAACAAACTCAAAGCCTCGATTCCCCCCTTGTAACCCTCATCGGTGACTAGGTTTAGCCTCGCCACGCCCTCAAAGTCCCCCCTCCCAAAACCAATCACCGGCGCAACGGTGAATCCACCATTGTGGGAGCCGGTCTAGGCAACCTTGTCCGCAACTGGTCGAAGTTAGATGATGACGCTCTCCGTTTAATCGCTAGTGATCCGATCCTCTTAGCATGTCCCATTTCTTCGAGGCCATCCCAGATCTATACCTTTCCCTCTAACGGGTTGCGCTTCTGAAGTGTAACATCCCAATTTCAGCAACCCTGATTAGTTGTCCAGAATGCAAAAATCAGGGGGAACAAAAAAATTATTGTTTAGTAATGAAGTGTTTTCTTGTTGTTTGTTTATGTTTATGCATCTGAATGTATAACATATGATATACTCCTTACCTCAACACTATTTGACAAAAGCTATTTAACAAAATTGTCTTGGCTCAATATACATATTCTCAAATGTTCTAGCATTTCAAAACCTGAGCCAATATGCCTTTCTAACCCTAACCACTTTAGTAGCTTCTATTAAAAAATTATGGAGACCTATAAGATGTAATCTCCCTATGTTTTCAAGATAGAACCTTCAAATACTCTTACCTCTAGTTCTTCTAAAACCTTTTATAAAGGTTTTGAATTCCACTCTTGGTAGAGATACCAAGAACCCTCATCTTATTCAAGATCCATTCTTTCAACCTACCCATCCTTACCTCAAGCTAGGCTTGATGGTAACCCTAGTAGTAGATTTGTTTTGCTTGTAAGATGAGTTGCCTTGATCTGCTATTTGAATTGTTTGCTTAGGAACTAAATGAGCTACCCTAAGGGCTCATATTCTAGCATATAACTAATCCAATCCTATCCACCCTAAGCAAGTTAACAAAGCAAGTTAACAAAGCAAGAAACTTCTTCAACATCATTTCTTCGAATGACTCCCTTTCTCAACCCTTGTAAATTTTTGGAAATGCACTTGAACAATATTGTAAACCATCCTAAGGACTACCAAGTACCACTCCCTCCCTTAGCTAGATCATACTTTAACCCACTTGTTCGTGATGGTTTTGTAGGGAAGAAAATAACTTTTCTGCAAATCTTATCAACTAGCCTACTTGGTCAGAAGCTCACACCTTCATCCTACCTTCTTTGTACCAAATTTTTGCATGATTGTGTTCTTATAATAAAGACATATCAATACCTTTTTTACTTATTTTGATTGGATCCTTGTGTTTCCAAAACCCACAAGGTGTTGAAGGCTATTTGATAATCTATTTTGGCATCCTTATTTTATTCAAAGTTTGAAATAATTCTTGGAGAAATCAATCATGATCAAGCTAAAATTATTGTACCATGGTGATCTACCTCACTTTGTCTATCCATCCATATAATCCATGCCCCAGGGAAGCCTTGAGCTCCCAGAGCCAACAAGGTTTTGTTCGTATGACGATAACATCACCCTAGATCCTTTCTTCCTTGTTTCTCACCAAATCAACTCTGATCCTCAACCCCCAAGGTTGCAAATGCTAGATACACCTTGTGTACCTCATCTACCTTGATTATAAATATTTATAAAATATTATCCATAATTATTATGGACCAATCCCTTTCCAAACTTATTTCACATTTTACACCTATATATCATACCCTATCTTCAACCTTCAAAAATAAATATTTTTGAAGGGTTTCGTTATTTCTTTCCGCCCATTTTCTTCAAAGGCTGATGTAACATCCCAAAACATCAATCCAAGCTTATAAAGATCTAAATCATCAAATTTGGGGTTAACAAAAACTTTTCCAAATTAAAAATGAAAGCATGCATGTGTATGTGCATTTAAAATAGGGATTGATTTGAATTGCCTTGGTTCTGTGATTCTTTGCTTTTAAAATGTTTCTTAGATTAATTAAAAATCATCTACATCTTTCACAAACTTTTCCTAAAGAAAATCAAATAAAAAAGAATTAAAAAGGAGGAATGGTCATTTAGGCCATTTTAATCCACTACACTACTTTGAGTGTTCCTAACACTCATTTCTTAACAGCAACAATTCATGATCTTTGTAGCCCTTTCTAGTACACATAATGAGGTACCAAGGTCCACCTTTTGATCTGCTAAAAACATTCTTTTACTTATTTTAAATGGCATTTGAAAATTGAATCCAATGCATAAGCATAGATCACCCCTATTTCAAAAACCACCTATTTGAGCTCCACTTCCAAAACCCTTGCAACCAGAGACTACCTAGCACCAGTGGAGATCACTCAAAAATTTTGAACTCAAAATTCAAAAGTTTTTCTCTTTCGGCCATTTCATCAAACACTTGGTGGGCAAGATCAAAGTGGCCTAACTATTACTGTTTTGGGTTGATTTTTGTCTAGCAAATTGAAGTGCTTTGATCATCTTTGCCTCCCTCAAGTCCAACCAGACCCACACCAGCACATCTCCTACCTCCTAGCTGCACTGCATTGCCATGCCGAGCCACTCCTCGCCGGCCGACCGTGCACTCGCAGCAGCAGACCTCTCCAGCCTCTCTCGCCATGTCTAGCACGTTGCCAGTGGTCCACTGCCACCGTCCAACCAGCCCCAGGCTAGAGCCAGAGACAGGAACGGCCAGAAACCGCCGAGCCCAGAGCTGGTCGACCATGCCAACGCCACCTGTAGAGCACGCTGTGTCCCCGCGTGCATAGACCGCCCCTTGCCGCAGCTCGCGCCCACCGCTCCGCCACGACTTGGGGAACACCCAGACACCCCCGCTGGCCGCCCAACGCCTCACAGCCACCGCTCATCGTGGACACCGCCCCCTCTGTCGCTCAGAGCGCCACCTCGCCCAGACTGCATACCACCGCCCCTACGCCCTAATTGACTTCCTAGAGCACCGCCAGGAGACTGCCTGTCGATCACCACTCGTAGCCATGCCGCTAGCCACCTGTAGTCGTGTCACCGGAGTCGCCTGCCCATACCCTTCGGTCTCACTGTCGGGCCTATATAAACTGGCCTCCCCAGCCTCTTTTCTCCACACCCACTCACTCACCACCTCTCACTGACCACCCCACACCATTAGCCAGAGCAAGGGGAGCAGCAGCTCACCGGAATTTGAGCCGGAGCCACCGCCTCTGGAGGAGAAGGGCGCCTCTGATTGCGACCACCCCCGAAGCTACCTCGACCGTCCCTGAGCTCGCGTCGTCTCCCAATTCATTTGGCTGGCTCGCCATCATCGCTGGAGCCCTGATACGATCCCTAGCAGACCCCCATCGAGCCGCTAGGGTTCGAGCTTGCCGGCGACCTGTTCGTCGTCGACGACAACCATCAGCCGTAGATCCCCCTTCTAATCCTAGGGCCCACAGCGCGCGTACCATTTCGCGTGTTAAGACCCACTGACAGGCGGTACCCCCCTGTCAGCTGAACCCTGCGCCGTGGAGCGCCACTGGGCCGGCCCAAGTTCTTTCCCGCGCTAGCCCAGCCATTCAAAATTTGATTTTTCTTTTTAAGTTGAATCTAGTTTATGTCCACTAGTTTAAAATTCAATTCTGAGAGTTTTACAAATCCAAATTGCATGAAACCAGTTTTGTCTGAAAGATATTAAGATGATATATACAAGTCCGTTGGATTTAATTCTATTATAGTTATAGATCTCTCCAAATAAAAATAATAAAACAGAAGCTTTTGCACCTTGCAACATTTTTATAAAATCAACCAATTTAGCTTTTGAGTTGATTCCAACTCTCAAAAATCACATTTCATCATATCTATCTAAATAGGTAATAATATTAAGGTTTACATACAGTGACTTTGGACTACTACCAAAATAATGCTAAGACATTTCTAGTCACTTTAAATCATTAAATAATGAACTTAAACCAAAGTAATATTGATCCAACCTTTAAATCTCATTCTCCCATGTTAGAATATGTGGTGATGACATGTGTCAACATGATCCCATATTTTAGGTGGTGAATATTAAATTTTAGTTAATTTTTCAATGAGTAGAAATTACTTTTCTAAAATAAAAAGGATGAAACCATTGAATTAAACTTGTGATGCTTGTGATGGTAATAGATCATCAAATATGTGTCTTATAATGCTACTTAGCCTAGTGAAGTATTGTTTGGTGATTGTGTACTCCATTTGTATTTATCGACGATAGTACCGACCAAGTTTTCGAGGAGGAGGAGTTCTACCCAGAAGAAGAAGAAGAAAACTTCAACCACTTCACTACCCAAGGCAAGCTACTATTGGCAAGCTAGCACTATCCAAGTTAACCGTTGCAAGCTTAGTGCTTAGCAAGCTAGGATCAAACTAGATGGTTTAGAAAAGATGACTTAGGCCTGCTTTGATCACACTCCTTTGACTATTAGTACCCAAAGTCTCATTTACAAGTTTTACCTCCCTTAGTTTACACAAAGATCTTTACTTGTTTTGAAGGTAGCATAAAAAGTATAAAACTTGACCTATTTAGCTAAGCTTTAGATGTCATTCTATGGCATGAGATTGAACCCATCTTTTCCACCTTAGTGAACACTCTTAACTTAGTAGTTTAGAGTAGATCAAAACTTGAGTCACTTTAGATGGGAAAACTTGGTGAAAATGAATTATGAAAACCTTGGAATGATGAGTCATTCTATTGAGATGTTTTGACATGTGTTGAGAAACACAAAAATGGTTGATAATGATGAAAATGTTGAGGCATGAGCCTTAACCCTTTTATAAAACTGATGGTTGGATTCGGATGTGATACCATTACAAATTTACCGTACAACCACACTACCTGAATTGGGTAAGGCTTAGCTGGAAATTTATATGCATTAGTATTAGTTCCCTCACGGGAGAGGTTTCAGCTGAGGCTACCTCTCAATGTTGTCCAACTATGCAGTGCCCAAGATGACTGATGGTCATGGTTGGGAGGCCATGCTCATAGGAGAGGTGTTTATACTAGGGTGTGTAAAGGGAAGGTTATGTTTGATTATCTGCATACTAAGTATGATGATTCAGGGTTATCCCTGACAGATGTATCGAATCTTGTGGTGAAAGTGTACCACCTCTGCAGAGTGTCAAACTATTCGAATAGCCACGTCCGCGGTTATGGACAGTTGGAATGGCCATACTGTTTCGTTGTCAGATGTTTTCTATGTACTTTGAAATGAATGATGAATTTTGACTTGACCACAACAGGGTTGTGTTTATGACCTTAGCTTCCCACTTAAGTGATTCTAGAACTTTACTTTATCTTTCTTTGCGTCAGAACTCAGCTTAGGTTTCAAACTTAACTTTATAGTTAAACTTGGATTTAGCACTTTAACTTAGAATTATAGTGCTTGTTAGTGGTAGTTTGCGAGTACTTAAAGAGTACTCATGGCTTTTTTCCCTGGCTATTATTATGGCCAGACTATGAAGGAGACTATCAAGATGATGGCCAGCAGGACGTCTATGATAACTAGGACTATCTGCCTTCGTCAGCATTGCCTGTGCCCCTGAAGATGGACCCCACCGCTACGCTTATCTTTCATTTCCGCTGCTTGTTGTATTAAGACTGGATCATGAGATCCTTATTTGTGTAAGACCTTATGTATGGTTTGTAATTGATGATGTACTGTGATATCCAATCCGTTATGTCTCGCAAAAATTGTAATCCTGGGATTGCGAGGTATGGCATAACGGGCATCTGGGATTAAAAATCTGGGTGTTGACAAGTTTGTATCAGAGCCATCTTGACCATAGGAGACCCTAGTTAGAATGGACGTCCGAACAAAAACTTAGTTTCAAAACCAAAGTGAGTATTATGAAAAACTATCTCCTCTCTTATCCTTGTGAATTCATTCATTCTCAAAAATTCATGTTCCTCAAAATTCTTACACTACTACTTCAAATTTGACACACTTGATCACTTCACTAACTTCCTCATCCTTAACTCTTGTAGATGGAGACTCAGTTCAGCAAGTTCTACCAGTTGGGACACGGAGGTCAGCTGATCTTCGAGAGGGATCTGGATTCACTGTGGGAGTTACTAGGACGCCCGCACCCGGAGTTTCTTGGAGCTCAACTTCCAGGACCCCCAGGAGGAGACCTACAGTGGCTCATCACCGCAGATCTTAGAGGAAGCATTGAAGCACCCACTTCTGAGAGAATTCAGTTCTTCGTGAGAGAGAACAACTGGGTAGATGAATTAGCCAGGGCAATGCATGAAGGTCTCACACGTCTATGTGCCCTCAGTGTCAACAAGATCCAAGGAACTCGTTTTGCCCACTATGCAAGACGTGACTTCATGGGAATGCCAATGGAGATGCCGGGTCACCCCGAGTTGAGGCGTCAAGTGGAGAACCTTGACTTCTTGCTACATGACCGACAGCAGGAACTGGACAATGCCAGAGAGTTAGCCAACCAGAACCGTGCCATTGCCGACCAGAAGGCCCAGACTTTCCCACTGCTTGTCCAAGACCGCCAGTCTCTTCGCCACCAGCGTGCCAAGAAGGATCGCACCATCGCCCGTCTTCACAAGAAGGTGGCCGACCTCGAGAAGACCATCAAGGAGCAAGAAGCTCAGCTTGCAGCAAAGGAAGAAGAAGATGAGGGTGAAGACATACCTCAACAACGATGATGACTTTCTGGAGGAGGATGCCGTGGACTTCTACACTGATGATGATGACTTCGACTTCTTCGACGATGAGTAGATGCACTAGAGCACTATCGTATCATGAGATGTATCGATCTCACTGTATCGTAGCTTACAGAATGGTTCTTCAAACCATCTGTTTTCCCTTTGTTTGTTGTGGGTGTGTTGTATCGTGTGCTTGCTTGCATGAATGAAAACGAAGTTAGTTAAAAAAAACCTGAGTCTAACTCAAAGTTTTAGCTTTGAAAACCCAAAACCATGAACCTTAGAATTTCCCTCTTACCTCTATATCCTTCTCAATCTTTAGATGACTCGTGGAAACCAAGGAGGGAGCAGCTTGTCGCAAGACCCAATGCTGCAGATCTTGCAGAATCTCATAGCAGACCGTGAAGCAAGCAGGGCAGAACGTCAAGCCAACTTAGCAACACTTCAACAGATCGCCTAGATGGCCCTCAAAAACCAAGGGCACAGAAATCAGGATCACTAGGGATCCAAACTCAAAAACTTTTAGAACACCAATCCCCCAATCTTCAACCAATCTAAAAACCCATTAGATGCTGATGACTGGTTAAAGACCATGGAAAACAACTTAGAAGTTGCCAGAGGTGATGAAAATGAGAAATTCTCTTTGTCACCCACTATCTTGCAGGAGATGCAAGAGCTTGGTGGAATAGCATCCGCAATATGAACCATGGTCAAGTGATGACATGGGAAGCATTCAAAATCAAGTTCAGCCGCACCCACGTGCCACAAGGTCTAGTCAACAGAATGAGAGATGAGTTCCGTGAATTAAAGCAAGGAAGAATGACTATGGTGGAGTACCGTGACAGATTCCTGTCACTTGCCAGATATGCACCTGATGAGATCAACACGGAGGCCAAGAAGAAGGAGAGATTCTTGAACGGACTGCATGATGAGATGCAGACTGTCCTCGTCAACATCCGTTTCTAGGATCTCGAAGAGCTAGTCGACTCTGCCATTCAGATGGAAGAGAAGATTAATCAGGCAAACGATAACCGCAAGCATCGTATGATGCAGCAGTCTGGATCCAACAGTCACCAGAAGTACCGTCGCAACCCTTCACCAAGATATGCACCAAGGAACAACCGACCCCCAACGTCTCGCCCAAGCTACCCCAACTGTAGCGGAGGCAATGTGAAGACCGGAGGAAACAATCACAACTGCGGTAACGCCAACAATTTCAGCCGTGCCCCTCCCAAGAACCACAACAACAACAACACTGCATCCAGAACTGGCAACAATGTTGTGCCTGTCGCAGTCAAGGACAAGTCCCAGATCACTTTGTTTTGAGTGTGGAGTGAAGGGTCACTACTCCAATGAGTGTCCCAAGAAGACTGCAACCAATGCCAATGTGAATGCCCCAGCTTAGCAGCAGCGTCGTGTTCAGCCAGGAAGGAGATTTTCCCCAGGGAACCCTCACAACCGCAATGGCCGTCTCTTCCACATGAACGCAGAAGAAGCCCAGGAAGCGCCAAATGTAGTGATGGGTATGTTTTCTGTCAACTCAGTTTTAGCAAGAGTATTGTTTGATTCGGGAGCATCACATTCATTTGTTACCAAAGAATTTGCATGCACTGGTAAGATTCGTCCAACCAACCTGAAGCATGTCATGATAGTTCAAATCCCCGGTTCAACGACCACATCTAGAAAAATTTGCAAAGCTGTACCTATCAGAATACATGGGATAGATTTTTATGCCAACCTAATTGTACTTGGAACCAAAGGATTGGAAGTAGTACTAGGTATGGACTGGATGTCAAGGCATAAAAGATTGATAGACTATGCTAAGAAAGCCATCACCATGACCAGTAGTTCTGGAGTCACAGTAGAGCATATCTCTGAAACCTTACCCCGTCAATTCAAGTGCAACAAGAGTGTAGCCCTGCCCACCATAGACCAAGTCAGAGTAGTCTGTGAATACCCCGACGTATTCCTAGATGAATTGCCAGGTATTCCCCTGGATAGGGATATTGAGTTCATTATCGAACTAATCCCCGGAACCAGACCTATAGCCTAGAGACCCTATAGCATGAACCCCTCAGAGTTAGTGGAACTAAAGAAGCAGTTGGATGCCATGTTAGAGAAAGGCTTGATTCAACCAAGCGCATCGCCATGGAGATCCCTAGTGTTATTCGTCGACAAGAAAGATGGAGGCAACCGTCTATGCACAGATTACAGAAAGTTGAATGATGTCACCATCAAGAACAAGTACCCTTTGGCAAAGATAGAGTATCTATTTGATCAGTTCACCAGAGCTCAGGTATTCTCAAAGATTGATCTTAGGACTGGTTATCACCAACTTAAGATTCGTGCAACGGATATTCCGAAGACCGCCTTTACTACTCGCTATGGTTTATACAAGTATACGGTTATGTCTTTTGGATTAACCAATGCCCCTACTTATTTCTTGAATCTCATGAATAAGATCTTTATAAATTTCCTAGATAAGTTTGTAGTTGTGTTTATCGACGACATCCTTATCTACTCCAAGTCAGAAGAAGAGCATGAGCAACATATGAGAGTTATCCTAGAAACCCTGAGAGAGCATCAGCTATATGCCAAGTTCAGCAAGTGTGAGTTTTGGCTGAAGGAAGTAGGATTCCTAGGACATATCGTGTTTGCCGGAGGAGTCTTTATTGATCCCGCCAAGATAAAAGATGTCGAAGAATGGGAAGCCCCAACCACTCAAACCCAAGTCCGTGCATTTCTCGGATTAGCAGGATATTACCGCAAGTTCGTAGAAGGATTCTAGAGCATCGCCTGACCGATGACCCAATTGTTGAAGAAGGACAAGAAGTTTGAATGGATAGACAAATGTGAAGCTAGTTTTCAGGAGCTGAAGAAGAGATTGATATCAGCCCCAATATTGGTCATGCCTGATATCAAGAAGCCATTTGATGTGTATTGTGATGCATCCAAGATTGGTCCAGGATGTGTATTGATGCAAGAAGGCAAAGTCATCGCGTATCTGTCTCGACAACTGAAGCAGCATGAGCAGAACTATCCGACCCATGATCTTGAGCTAGCAGCTATGGTTCTAGCATTGAAGACATGGCGTCATTATTTGATGGGTAATCGCTGTGAGATTTACTTAGATCACAAGAGCTTAAAATATATCTTTACTAAAAAGGAGCTGAATATGGGGCAAAGAAGATGGATAGAGTTAATCAAGGATTATGACCTTGACATTCACTATCACCCCGGCAAAGCCAATGTGGTAGCGGATGCTCTTAGCAGATTGCCGTGTAGGCTAAACACCATGATCAAGGAGAATCAACCAAGTTTGTATGAAGAGTTGGAGCAATTCAGGACCGAATTAGTTAGCAAAGGATTCTTAGCTAGCATTGAACTTCAACCCACTTTGATTAGCCAAATCAAGGAAGCCTAGAAGGGGAATGAAAGTATCGACGGAATCAAACGTCGTATTGGTACAGGAAAGGTACCTGGTTTCACTGAAGATGAAGAAGGAGTATTGTGGTACAAGGACGTATCTGTGTGCCAGCAGATTCGGAGCTGAAGGAAGCTCATTATACTCTTTATTCTATCCACCCCGGAGGAACAAAGATGTATCAGGATTTGAAAGAGCAATTTTGGTGGCACAAGATGAAGAGAGAGATCGGAAGCTACATCGCCAAATGCGACATCTGTCAAAGAGTCAAAGTAGAACATCAGAGACCTGCAGGACTGCTACAACCATTGCATATTCCGGAATGGAAATGGGATTCCGTCGGAATGGACTTTATCACCGGTTTACCTACTTCTACTAGGGGGAATGACTCAATCTGGGTCATAGTTGATAGACTGTTCAACGTAGCCCACTTTATACCTGTCAAGACAACTTACCAGAGTGCAAAGTTAGCAGAGCTATACATTGCTAGGATTGTTAGTCTGCATGGAACCCCCAAGACCATCGTATCAGATAGAGGAACCCAGTTTACCTCAAGATTTTGGTAGAAAGTCCAAGAAGGATTAGGAACCAAGTTGAACTTCAGCACAGCGTATCACCTGCAAATAGATAAACATACTCAGAGAGTCAAACAGATCCTAGAGGATATGCTTAGAGCTTGTGTGTTGGAATATGGATCAAAATGGGAAGACTGACTGCCTTTCGCAGAATTCTCATATAACAACAGTTATCAAGCTAGTTTGAAGATGACACCATTTGAATTCCTATATGGCAGAAAGTGTCGTACCCCTTTGAATTGGTCGCAAGTAGGAGAGAGTCAGATCTTCGGACCCGACATCCTTCGGGAAGCAGAAGAGAAAGTTCACAAAGTCCGTGAGCACCTCAAGACCGCCCAATCCAGACAGAAGAGTTATGCTGATAGAAGAAGGAGAGACATGACTTTCAATGTCGGCGATTTTGTATATCTCAGCGTTTCACCATTGAAGGGAACTCAACGCTTTAGTCTGAAGGGAAAGTTAGCCCCCAGATATATCGGACCTTTCAAGATTCTGAACAGTCGAGGAGAAGTATCATATCAACTGGAACTACCCGAAGAGATGTCAGCCATCCACAATGTGTTCCATATCTCGTTACTTCGCAAATGTTTGGAAGTGCCCGAGAAGACTGAAGTTTACAAGAACATCGATCACAGAGTTGTGGAAATCAACAAGGACCTGACCTATAGAGAAGTACCCATCCATATCTTAGAAGAATCCTACCGAACCACCAGGACCAGGAGTATCAAGTTTCTAAAGATTCAGTGTAGCAACCATACCGAGGAGGAAGCCACTTGGGAGCGCGAAGATTACATTAGGACAGAATTCCCAGATCTCTTTAGTTCCTAGTTTTCTTTGTTAATCTCGGGACGAGATTTTTTTAGGGGGGAAGGTTTGTAACATCCCAAAACTTCTATCCAAGCTTATCAAGATCTAAATCATCAAATTTGGGGTTAACAAAAAATTTTCCAAATTAAAAATGAAAGCATTCATGTGTATGTGCATTTAAAATAGGGATTGATTTGAATTGCCTTGGTTCTGTGATTCTTTGCTTTTAAAATGTTTCTTAGGTGATTTAAACATCATCTACATCTTTCCCAAACTTTTCCTAAAGAAAATCAAATAAAAAAGAATTAAAAAGGAGGAATGGTCATTTTGGCCATTTTAATCCACTACTCTACTTTGAGTGTTCCTAGCACTCATTTCTTAATAGAAAAATTCATGATCTTTGTACCCCTTGCTAGGACACATAATGAGGTACCAAGGACCACCTTTTGATCTGCTAAAAACATTATTTTACTTATTTTAAATGGCATTTGAAAATTGAATCCAATGCATAAGCGTAGATCACCCCTATTTAAAAAACCACCTATTTGAGCTCCACTTCCAAAACCCTTGCAACCAGAGACTACCTAGCACTAGTGGAGATCACTCAAAAAATTTGAACTCAAAATTCAAAAGTTTTTCTCTTTCGGCCATTTCATCAAACACTTGGTGGACAAGATCAAAGTGGTATAACTATTACTCTTTTGGGTTGATTTTCGTCTAGCAAATTGAAGTGCTTTGATCATCTTTGTCTCCCTCAAGTCCAACCAGACCCACACCAGCACATCCCCTACCTCCTAGCTGCACTGCATTGCCATGCCGAGCCACTTGTCGCCAGCCGACCGTGCACTCGCAGCAGCAGACCTCTCCATCCTCTCTCGCCATGTCTAGCACGTCGCCAGTGGTCCACTGCCACCGTCCAACCAGCCCCAGGCCAGAGCCAGAGATAGGAACGGCCAGAAACTGCCGCGCCTGGACCTGGTCGACCATGCCGACGCCGCCCGCAGAGCACGCTCTGTCCCCGCATGCACAGACCGCCCCTTGGCCACAGCCCGTGCCCACCGCTCCCCCACGACCTAGGGAACACCCCAGACACCCCCGCTGGCCGCCCAACGGCTCACAGCCACCGCTCTCCATGGACACCGCCGCCTCTCCCGCTCAGAGCGCCACCTCGCCTAGACCGCATATCACCGCCCCTACGCCCGCATTAACTTCCTAGAGCACCGCCAACAGACCGCCTGTCGATCGCCACCCGCAGCCATGCCACTAGCCACCCGTAGCCGTGTCGCGAGAGTCGCCTGCCATACCCTTCGGTCTCACCGTTGGGCCTATATAAACCGACCTCCCTAGCCTCTTTTCTCCACACCCACTCACTCCCCACCTCTCACTTACTACCCCACACCATTAGCCGGAGCAAGGGGAGCAGCAGCTCAGCAGAATTGGAGCCACAGCCGCCGCCTATGGAGGAGAAGGGTGCCGCTGATTGCGACCACCCCCGGAGCTACCTCGACCGTCCCTGAGCTCGCCGTCGTGTCCCAGTTCGTTTGCCCGCCTCGCCGTTGTCGCTGGAGCCCTGGTATGTCCCCAGCAGACCCCCACCGAGCCGCTAGGGTTCGAGCTCGCCGGCGACCTGCTCATCGTCGACGACGACCCTCAGCCGTAGATCCCCCTACTAATCCTACGGCCCATAGCGCGCATACCGTTTTGCGTGTTAAGACCCACTGACGGGCGGGACCCCTTGTCAGCTGAGCCCCGCGCCGCGGAGCTCCACTGGGCTGGCCCAAGGTCTTTCCCGCGCTAGCCCGGCCATTCAAAATTTGATTTTTCTTTTTAAGTTGAATCTAATTTTTGTCCACTAGTTTAGAATTCAATTCTGAGAGTTTTACAAATCCAAATTGCCTGAGACCAGTTTTGTCTGAAAGATATTAAGATGATCTATCCAAGCCCGTTGGATTTAATTCTATTAGAGTTATAGATCGCTCCTAATAAAAATAATAAAACAAAAGCTTTTGCACCTTGCAACATTTTTATAAAATCAACCAATTTAGCTTTTGAGTTGATTCCAACTCTCAAAAATCACATTTCATCATATCTATCTAAATATGCAATAATATTAAGGTTTACATACAGTGACTTTGGACTACTACCAAAATAATGCTAAGACATTTCTAGTCACTTTAAATCATTAAATAATGAACTTAAACCAAAGTAATATTGATCCAACCTTTAAATCTCATTCTCCCATGTTAGAATATGTGGTGATGACATGTGTCAACATGATCCCATATTTTAGGTGGTGAATATTAAATTTTAGTTAATTTTTCAATGAGTAGAAATTACTTTTCTAAAATAAAAAGGGTGAAACCATTGAATTAAACTTGT
Organism: Avena eriantha; assembly: GCA_910589775.1. Lineage (NCBI taxonomy): Eukaryota > Viridiplantae > Streptophyta > Magnoliopsida > Poales > Poaceae > Avena > Avena eriantha. The sequence goes on from OU342743.1 coordinate 358,842,725, forward strand.
GATGCTTGTGATGGTAATAGATCATCAAATATGTGTCTTAGAATGCTACTTAGCCTAGTGAAGTATTGTTTGGTGATTGTGTACTCCATTTGTATTTATAGACGATAGTACCGACCAAGTTTTCGAGGAGGAGGAGTTCTACCCAGAAGAAGAAGAAGAAAACTTCAACCACTTCACTACCCAAGGCAAGCTACTATTGGCAAGCTAGCACTATCCAAGTTAACCATTGCAAGCTTAGTGCTTAGCAAGCTAGGATCAAACTAGATGGTTTAGAAAAGATGACTTAGGCCTGCTTTGATCACACTCCTTTGACTATTAGTACCCAAAGTCTCATTTACAAGTTTTACCTCCCTTAGTTTACACAAAGATCTTTACTTGTTTTGAAGGTAGCATAAAAAGTATAAAACTTGACCTATTTAGCTAAGCTTTAGATGTCATTCTATGGCATGAGATTGAACCCATCTTTTCCACCTTAGTGAACACTCTTAACTTAGTAGTTTAGAGTAGATCAAAACTTGAGTCACTTTAGATGGGAAACCTTGGTGATAATGAATTATGAAAACCTTGGAATGATGAGTCATTCTATTGAGATGTTTTGACATGTGATGAGAAACACAAAAATGGTTGATGATGATGAAAATGGTGAGGCATGAGCCTTAACCCTTTTATAAAACTGATGGTTGGATTTGGATGTGATACCATTCCAAATTTACCGTACAACCACACAACCTAAATTGGGTAAGGCTTAGCTGGAAATTTATATGAATTAGTATTAGTTCCCCCACGAGAGAGGTTTCAGCTGAGGCTACCTCTCAATGTTGTCCAACTATGCAGTGCCCAAGATGACTGATGGTCATGGTTGGGAGGCCATGCTCATAGGAGAGGTGTTTATACTAGGGTGTGTAAAGGGAAGGTTATGTTTGATTATCTGCATACTAAGTATGATGATTTAGGGTTATCCCTAACAGATGTATCGAATCTTGTGGTGAAAGTGTACCACCTCTGCAGAGTGTCAAACTATTCGAATAGCCACGTCCGCGGTTATGGACAGTTGGAATGGCCATACTGTTTCGTTGTCAGATGTTTTCTATGTACTTTGAAATGAATGATGAATTTTGACTTGACCACAACAGGGTTGTGTTTATGACCTTAGCTTCCCACTTAAGTGATTCTAGAACTTTACTTTATCTTTCTTTGCTTCAGAACTCAGCTTAGGTTTCAAACTTAACTTCATAGTTAAACTTGGATTTAGCACTTTAACTTAGAATTATAGTGCTTGTTAGTGGTAGTTTGCGAGTACTTAAAGAGTACTCATGGCTTTTTCCCTCGCTATTATCATGGCTAGACAATGAAGGAGACTATCAAGATGATGGCCAGCAGGACGGCTATGATAACTAGGACTATCTGCCTTCGTCAGCATTGCCTGTGCCCCTGAAGATGGACCCCACCGCTACGCTTATCTTTTATTTCCGCTGCTTGTTGTATTAAGACTGGATCATGAGATCCTTATTTGTGTAAGACCTTATGTATGGTTTGTAGTGGATGATGTACTGTGATATCCAATCCGTTATGTCTCGCAAAAATGGTAATCCTGGGATTGCGAGGTATGGCATAACGGGCATCTGGGATTAAAAATCCGGGTGTTGACAGCTGATTTGGAATAATAATTGTTTTAAATACTTTTATTCCCCAATAAATCATGGAAAAATTCCTCAAATTATGGTTTTTTAATTGGGACCATATCAAACCAAAACCCCATCCTGCCCAATTCAAATATTTCAAAATGAATCAATAAGACCATTTCAGCAATATTTGAATAACTATTATAAAAATGGATCTAAATTCCTCAGAAAAATCCCAATTAATTACAGGGCATGTATCATGGTTATATGCATCTACCAGTATAATTGAGCCATCTAGCCAAGATCAAAAATCAAGAAAGTCCTCATGATATTCCCTTTGGCTAGAAATTGATTTTTTTCAAAACTATGATCAAGACCAAACAAACCATCCCCCAAACCTATCCAATAATTCACCACAACACCCAAACTCCTCCCTGGTCGAGGCTACTATAGCATTGCACCCTTTTGTCCTTGAGATATTGGAGGAAGTGAGAGAGAAAGAACAAATCAATGCCATATCTTGTAAAATCTTGACCATCAGTAGCCACAGGCCACCAAAACCCCATGTCCTGCCCCATTTGACTCCCTCACCCCCACCTACCTCTCCCTAGGCTCCAGATCTCAACACATAGCTCCCCATCTCCATGAAGAAGGAGAAGAACTCTTTTCAGGGTCAACCTTGTTTTCAAGCATTTAGTTGTACTTGACCACCCAACCCCCTCTCCTCCCTCTATCTTGATCCCTTGGATCTGAAACACCTCCCCTTTGCCTTCTTTGCACGCAGGAACACCGGAGGCCGCTGCCCAAGCTCAAGACTGAGCCGAGCTCCTCCTCCAAGTAGAAGCTTCTGGACTCCCTCTTCCCCTGATGCAACACTCGTGGAGTCCCCAAGACTACCGCATCTGACTGAGCCCCTCCGTTTTGACATGCACTGGCCCCTAGAAGCGCTCCGTTGAGCTCCGACGCATTTGTCTTGGTTGCCATCGTGTGAGACCTCTCTCGACGCCAAAATCCCCCATGTTGCCGCTCGATCGGTTCGCCATCATCGATTGCGTCGTCCTGTGGTGTCCCGTCTACCGGAAATGGCCCCAGGTGAGCTCCCCGTCGCCTCCTGAACCCAGCTAGTGTTTCCCTTCGTCGCGACCGAATAGGGGTAGACGACGATCGGGCGCCGTCGGATCCCACTTGATCCGACGGCCTAGATCCGCTCCTAACGCTTTGGTGCCACGGGTCATTGACAGGCGGGCCCACGCCTGCTATTTCAAAACTGCCTCTCCCGCGCAAGCCAGCACAGGCTAGGCTGAATCCTCTCCCCTGGCCCGTTTTCTTCAGATTCCAGCCCGGCCCCGCTTCTCTTTAAACATTTTCTCCAGATTCGAAAAGTGGTGGATAGGTTTAATTTGAATCAAAAATGGAAACCTATATATTTTTCCCAGATCTATATTTCCTATTGTTCCTAGAGGTTTTCTGGAACATGAAGTAGCCTTAGATTTCCCAATTAGTGTACAAAGAATTTATAGTAAATCCTATACTAAAATGTATCCTTTACACTAGTAAATTCTTTCTGTGAGTTTCACAACTCAAAATAGCCTAAACCCTTTTGGTAATAAAAGTAATATGATGTACCTTGCATGTAACCTTGGACCCATATTAAATTGCTTCCTATTTTTTGCTTAGCAAAAATAACAAAAAAACTCTAATCTGTCTTTAGAAAACTCTTGAGGTCAAACCAAAATGGGTATTGACCTAATTCCAACTCCTAGTGAAGTGGTCCATCAATATCTTACAAATCTAGAATATCAATATTTATTGAGCAATTAATTATTTATGGTGATTTAAATATATTTATCTAGGGTTGTTTTGGTAAAAAAATAACTACAGGAGTTTCACAATTCCAAAAATAGTAAAACAAAATTCTAAAGAAAGGTATTCAAAATATATACCATGTGACTTTGGATCCATATCAAAATATTTCTGTAGATTAAATCTGGTGAAAAAGACAAATACCCTCTAGAACTGACTTTGGGATTTCCCCAAGGACATTCTGATAAATATTTTAATGTGATTCCAACTCTCAGTAAATCAGTCCATCGAATAATACTTAACCAAACAAGGAATTATTATTTTTGACCTACATAACTTATCTGGTGAATTATTCACCTAAACTAGAGTTTATGTCTGCAGAAAAGTCATATCTAATGAAAGAAAAATGATAAAATAGTGAAACCACTTCTCTTGGTCTTGTTTTGTCATTACCTATTTGCATATATCATTTTTGCACATTTGTGTCATACTTACCCAAGCCCTAGTTCAAAACCCCCTTGTTAGGTTGTTTTTGGCAATAAAACCATAAAGGAATTTCCACCAAGGCATTGCATTATTTTCCAATTGCATTAAACTCAATCCATCGATACCTACTGAAGTGAGTTTTGTGTTACATGTTTGTTTGATGTATGGTATTGGCGAGTGTATGCCGTGTGTTGATGGTGGCCTTTGTTTCTTGCATGTATTACCTCTATCGAAGATAGTTGCGATTATATCGAAGACCCGAAGAAGATTATTATTATTATTATTATTATTATGGTTTTCTATGAAGAAGTCAAGGGACATATATTGCCAGATTACTGATTACAGGCATGCCACCTTCTTTCTCATAAGCCTTGTCCTACTGTTTTAATTGTGCATGTTTTACCTACTGTTTATGAGAATTGCATTGTTTCATTATATGATGATCTATATCTAGTAGTGGCTTGGTTCCTCCAAACCATTACACATTTAGTACTACTAATGTAACACCCTAGAATCGACCCTATGCAAGTTTTAGCGCTTCCCACCAAACCTGCATAGAAATGATTCAAGGACGTCCACCAGGCACTTTCGTGCGGGTGGAAAACGAAGTAATACCATTACACATTAGTCCACGATGGAACCCACATAACATATATATACAACAATGACTCCATGAGTCAAGAATACAGATATAATATACAAAGATCCAAATCACCTCGAAACGATATAGCGTCCGACTACGGACAAGATGCAAATGGGGCTAAGAGTCCTGAAGAATAACCAATGGCATCCATAACCCTGCCTAGGCCAAGCCGGAAGGGTAACCTTGCTAACGACGTCGATCTCAAACCTGCTAGAACAAAAGGGGTGCCGAAAAAGGGCAAAGGAAAAAGAGGAGCGTCAGTACTGAGGCTAGTACACGGCGAGGCTAGAATTCGGCGACTCTCGCCTACATAGGTATGGTGGACTGTAGCGGGAGCGCACCATGCACTAAACAACCTATAGAGACTCGATTAACTATCGGCTATTAGAGAGTGGTAAGAAAGACCTATTCGGAACCAACCCTATACTAACACCAATCATATCCATCTTGGCCTTTCCCCCTCGAGACCAAACGAGGAAGTCAAACCGAGGAACTCACACAGTTGGCAGTTTTATACATTTGATTATAGTTGAAGCACTTACTAGTCAGATATAGATAGCATGAGTCATCCTGATAGCATAAGTAGTGGGTCGTTTTAATCACCATTCCGTTGTAGTTGGAACATTTACTAGTCAGATGTGATTGTCCGGAGAAATCCCAAAACCCAGCAATTGTTGGCTCTTTTATCACATTCCATTGGAGTTGCAATACTTACTAGACAGGTACATCATGTCACAAAACAACCCCAGATCCACCAATTGTTGGCATTTTTATTATCCATACCATTATAGTGAAGCTGATTACTAGTCAGATATTAAGTAAAATTTATAGCACTACTTTAGTTATGCTTGACTATAATCGAGATACTGTGCTCCAAGTCGTCCTAACCGTGGACACGGCTTTCAGAAATATTTACCCTGCAGGGGTGCACAAATAGCAACACACACACGATCAACCTTGGAAAAACTAACTCCAAACCCAACGAGGCTTTCACGAGAAAGCAATCACAGGATTCATAAAATATTTCAGGGGGCGACCCCATTAAGCTACCCGCAATGAAGTTGGCCGGCTCCGAGACGGACCCAAGGTTTGAGCCAATGGCTATACACGACTAGGAACCCGAAAGTGTGACTGGGCTTGTCGATACCGCGAAAATACTCCGCAATCCTAAACAGTACAGGTTCTCCACGCACAATCGTAAATAAAGCAGTAAAGCATGGCATACGTATAGGATAGTAATAAAACCCCAAACTAGTTTATGGCCCCAAGAAATAAGAAATGAATCAAGCTCTGGCTAAGGGGGATTCATAGAGTCTCCCGTATGTGGATAGTGCGAATAGTCAAGGAACAGGTATCAAGTACTCGGGGTCCTACGGAACACAAGTGAGCGTGGAAGAACCAAATAACATCTATTGCCCACCGATGCCTCTGCATTAGTTATATCTAGCATTTTAATAGTTGTATTTAAAGTCATGATCATCTCCACCATAAACATCTGCCAACATTCCAACAACTATGGTACTTGGCAACACGAGATCACACCTTAGCAAGCAACTACGACTCGCAAGGCCAGCTATCTACCAAACACAGGTAATAGGAGGTGTCCAAGGCAATATAGAGGCTGCACGGGATATAAATGGTGCACGGAAACCAAAGCATCGTAACATGGATAGCAATAGATCAATAGGAGGAAATAAAGACTATAAAGGAAAATAGGTAGAAAGGGGGAGATGCTCGCCTGGAAACACTGCTGAAGGTTCGTATCCAGAGAACTTGTCGATACTCGCATCCACTCATCGGCCTAATCCGCAAAGAAGCAAACACTAGAAGAAACACCGGATGCAATATTTAATACTATGGCAAAAGATGCGGCACGATTATGCTATGATGCAGATGCGGTGCAATTAGGCAATATTAAGCGGAACCGGGGCCGCAACAATTAATTAATAGGTTCAAGTTATTTAACAACCCCGCAATTCAAATGTTGTCTTAACAGGGCAAAACATGGCATTGGTCTGCTACACAAATTTAAATGGAGTCCGGAATAAGACTAGAATAGCCCGCAGATAGACTCCATATTTAATTTAGGTGAATCGACTAATTAACCCAACCCACCAGATGACATGTATGCAGGCATGATGATTTAATGATGTGATAGGAGTATGGCATATTATAAAAATAGAGGCTTAGGGTCACATATCTGGGTTCGGAAGATCTTGGGTTCAGGGGGGTTCGGGGTTCGACGCGATCGGTCTCGGTCTCGGTCCACGGAAGGAGAGCTTGGCGTTCCGGGAAGAAGGACTTGGTGCTCCGAGATGAAGCGCTTGTCGTTCCGTGTGGCGATCTTGGCACTCATCGGGTCCGAGAAGAAGACCTTGTCGGGTCCACGTATCGGGTCGGTCTTGGCATTGGGGATGAAGAACATGGCGTCCGGGAATCTTCGGGTAGGAGATCTTGCCGCTCGGTCTCGGAGAACTTGTCGGTTCCATGTCGGCGTACTTGGCGTTCCGTGAAGAGGATCTCCGAGTTCAGGGTCTCAGCCACCGGATCCATGATCGGTCTCTGGGTACGACTCTGAGGCATCGAATCCGGGGTGTAGATCTTGATGATCCGGGGTGTAGCTCTTGGGGTCCAGCGGTGGCTGACCTTGTCGGGGGTTCTTCTAGTCGCACAAGGCTTGCATTATCGGTCCATCTGCTATAGGGATCCACGGGAAGCACTCTCCTGTAGCTGCAGGATACACACACGAGGACAGCTCCGGACGACGATTGGACAGAAGTGCCACATGAGCATGACTTGGTGTCTGCGACTACGTCTTCGGAAGATCATCTCAACATAGAAGACTTGGCGATTACTGAGGACAACTGATGAACCACTTGGGGTCGATGCCACAGATGGGGACGCGACGGTAGGGGGGATGGTCGACGGCGGCCGAGCTCGGGAAGAGGCTCCGGCGAGGACGAGGCCGGGTTGGTGGCGGTTTTGCCGGGAGGGGTTGAGGAGCTCGGGCGAGGGGCCCTGGGCGGCGGCCAGCGAGGGCGACGAGGAAGGGACGTCCAGCGGCAGAGCTCGGCTCGAGACGACCGTTCATGGCGGTGGCGACGCTAGGAGAGGAGCGCGGCGAACAGGGCGAGGACGGTTGTGGCGCCGTCGAGGAGGTGGTGGCTATTGTAGGGCTTCGGACCGCGAGGTCGGTGGTGACAGGGAAGAGGCCGGGCCGGCGAGGAGAGCAGGAGGTGGTGCCGGGGGAGCTCGGGCGGCGCGGCTCCTGGGAAGGTCAGCGGCGGGGGAGAGAGGCCGCAGAGGTGAGGGGGCGACGGCCTCGGCGCGAGAGAGGGGGAGGCGTGGTGAGGCAGGACGAGCGGGAGGTGGCGACGGGAGAGGCGGCGGTGGAGATCGAGCGGGGTACGTGAGGGGAAGAGAGGAGCGGCGACGTGGGGGAGGGGGCGGGAGTTGGCGACCAGGTGGGGAAGGTGGAGACGAACGAGGCGGTCGGGGATGGGTCACGTGCGGGAGAGGAGAGAGGAACAAGGGTAGGTGGGGAAAGTGGTGGGCCAGGTAGTGCGGGGGGCGCGTGCAGGCACGAGAGCGGGGTGGATGCGGTTGCGTGCGCGCGTGTGAGTGCGTGCGTGCTCTGCGTGTGCTTGGGGCCGTGGGCAGGGCAGGTGGGAAGTGGGGCTGCGTGCCCAGGTGGTGGTGGGGAGGCATGCCGGGTGGCGTTGGGGTGTGGGCAGGGGAGTGTGTGGTGTGCGTCTGTTGTGTGCTGTGTGAGGTGGAGGGAGATTAGGGAGGGGGTTGGTGAGGTGGCGAGCTGTGAGTGGCCGGGGTGAGGTGGACGGGGCTGGGTAGGATTAGGGGTAGGTAAGATTGGGTAGCTAGGGTTAGGACTAGATTTTTATCTGGAGGTGGCCGGCCAGCTTTTGGGCCTGGCGGGCTGCCTCCTAAAAACAATTTTAAAATATTTTATTTATTTAAAACGGGGCTTTTGCAAACCGTATTTAGACAAACCAAAATATTCCGGAGACCCAGGTTTTAATTTGAATAAATATGGGAATATTTGGAAAACAAAACTAGGCGTTTCGAAAATAGTTTAGACAAAAACCATGCAAGATGATGACGATGCTCAAATCATGACGACATGAGCATGCGGTCATGTTGATGCGCAACACAAAAACACAGTGATTTTCTAGTAGTGGTTTTAGCGGGATGACACAACTAAGTACACCCCCTTGATGACACCGACTTGACACCCCGATTTAGCCAAAGGAAAGCTATAGGATGGGAAACCCCATAAAATTTTTACAAAAAGTTTTATGATAAAACCTTGGTGAGGTTTGGCCTACCAAGAGAAGTTTGAGATAGAAAAAGGTTTTCTTTTTACAAAAGATGCTGAAGGAAAGAGGGGGGAAAATGTTTACAAAAATGCACCCATTTGTTTGCAGCTTTAGCTATGATAACTTAACCCGTGCAACCACATTACTCCTATATGGGAAGGGGTTGGGCTCGAAGTTTGTTTACTCTGGTATGAGTTTCCTTGTAACTACTACAGGGGAATTCAATCTCTGGAGGCTGGGTCTTCTCCTGTAAAGCTCCATGTGAGACATCAACCTAGAGAAGAAACGAACGGCTGCAGGTCCCTAGGCATTAGTACGAGCCTCTCATTGAAAGCGCACACTTTGTGTAGTGAAAAAGGCGCTCCAGTTGGTCCACGGTACCCGACATCCTGGTGTTGAATGGAACGACTCATAGGGTAGGCGCTTATACTGGAGTGGGCATTCCGGAGGTCTTGACTGTTACTCAACCCACGATCGGTGTAGATTAGGGCAGAGTACCCAGATGGTGTGGGTAATGTGTACAACCTGTGCGTAGTGTACATCTATTCGAATAGCCGTGTCCGTGGTTATGGACCGGTTGGACAAATTACTGTAGAGTGGTGCTAATTTTGTTTTGAAAAAGGATTTTTTGAAAAGCAAAGCCTTTTGGAAATTTGATGGTCAAAAATGAGAAAGGTTTTGACCATGGGATGGTCGGTAAGAAAGGAAAGGAGTTTTTCATGGGATGACCAGAAGGAAGGGAAATGGGTGGCCCCATCTAAATATTTTACAAGTTTTTCAACAGTTTTTTAAAAGGTTTATCAAAGTTGTTCAACAAGGATATGTGGATGCTATATCTAAAAGAGAAACTATTTTCGAAAAGAACCTCTCTTGGAGCCCTCCCACTACCACACCTATATTGCACATCCTCTTGTTGTTATAATCTCTCTTAAGGTGGTTTGCCAGTACACTCAAAGTACTTACTGGCATTGTCCCTGGCTATTAACTTGGTCAGATCTCGAGAAGAAGGTGACGATGACAACTATGCGAGCTAGGACGTTCTCACAGTTAGTGCTTGTAGGTTAAGGCATGGCTCAGGATCTACGCTTGATGAAGTTCCGCTGATGATGGTTGATGTAGCCATAATTGTAAATAAGGTATGACATGTATCTGCTTAAATAATGGATGTTTACTTTGATACTTGTCAGTTATGTGCCACGAATAACTGATCATGGGATCGTGGTGTATGCATAATAGGGATTCTCGGAGGATTAATCTGGGGGGCCCACATGAAGCCTCTCTACTTTCCCTATAATTATCCTTCCCTTCTGAACCACTGTCCATCTTCTTCCCCAACTCCCGCTATTATTGAGAAGGGAGTGATTGATGGTAACATGATATCGCTAGATCGCCCTTCTATGCCAGCCCCATCACCGTCCCAAAATCTAGCTGCGATTATTGGGTTCGTTTTAGCCACAACTGGGTAACCATGATTGATCTCGCTAGTCATCTTGGTCCCGAAAAATCATTAGTACGCTTTTGGTAAATTTGTATACTGGCAGGTCCCGTCACTCGAAACTGTATAGGTTTATTTTCGTATTGAAAGGCCATTACAAAGCTACTTAATTGGTACTGAACCTCAGATGTCCACCCACTAAAACAAGTGGTTGTACAAGCTCTCATCATGGTATTCGATAAGTTCATTGCCATCCTAGACATGGAGTAGTTTTTAGGGGATGATACATGTAGTGTACTTCAGCACGGTAATCTTGCCCAGAGAAGCTATGTGGATGCTGTGTGGGCGGATGATATTATCTTCACTTATTGAAAAATGGATCAATTTTTACATGGTGGCAATCCCTTCGAATACGGTGAGTTCAGTACCAAACTGTAGTTACTGCTCTTTTTTGACTTGCTTCTGTTACTGTGTTTAGCGCAACACGATCTAATGACTACAATACATATTTGTTGTCTATTGTGTGGACTGGACAAGTGTTGATGCAGATCCTATGAAGCTGTGCAGGCCCCAATAATAGACGAGGATGAGCACACTGTGCTGAACGACAATGTCGACGGACTAGATTGTGGTTGCGTAGATTCTCGCCCGCACTAGTTCCTGGCTTATTTCAGGCCAACACTGATGTGGTAGATACACATCCGGGGCAAGCGAACCACTTCCAAGGAGAAGATTAGTCACCACGGTACGTGTCGTCGGATTGAAGACATGTACACCGAGAGGGGTCCTCGAGGCGTGTGGCAAAATGGGGTGTGAGGCTACAGTATTCCGGGACGGTGAGCACACAAACTTTACCCAGGTTCAAATCCACCGGCTTTGGACAGATCCTACTACTGCTGTCAATCCAGTAATACGGCAGAGCCAGAATATGGGTTACAAGGGTTTGGCCTATGCGAGTTGAGATTGCAGAATATTGGGTTGCCCTAAAGGCTGGCCCCTAGGATGGCTTATATAGATATCTATTTGGCTAGACTTATCTAGCTACGACCTATCTGTCTACGACTAAGAGTCGGTTAAAGAGTACATCTTCTACTACAAGTAACTAAACATGCCTAAGTCGGTAATTCTTTTGGGCCTTTCCATAGCCGGCTGGACCTCCGTCTTCTCTCCCTGACTGGGCCTCCCGTGGAGCAAAGCTCTAACCCAAAGTGGGCCACCCTGGTTAGTGAGTCACAGTTGGTATACCCGGAAAGTATATCCCCAACAGTAGCCCCCAGAAGCCTCCAAGATCTAGAGTTGGATTTCATCATCTATCTTAATCTATCTTCGGCTTGCAGAATCTTGAAGGGTTCCTGAAACTTAAAAGAAAAGGTGTGATTCGAGTCTCAAATTGAGCTGGCCCGGTGAGTACTTTATCCAGTTTTCTAACTTGAAATTCAAATCAAGCCGAAGATAGAGCTCTCCGACTTGAAGATGCTAAACTAAAAGTTTCCAAAGATAAGGCTGAAGGTAAACATTTCAGACTTCCTTTCTATAGTTTGTTGTTGATCTTGTAGCTGAATATTTATCCGTCTTTTCTATCTTGTCTTGCCAGAAGTTGTGAAGCAGTCCTGCAAAATGATTGAACAAGATGAATATTATAAGGTCCTGGAGGTGGAGAATGCGTATTTTCGTGCGGAGCAGGATAAACTCAAGAAAGATCATGAGACCAGCATTGCTAGTGTCCTTGAGTCCAGCAACCATGCTACTAAAGAGCGTGACCGCCCCATCACCAAACATGACAAAACAATATCGGACTTGCAAAATGGCTTGGAGAGGGAGAAGGACACCACCGAAGCTCTCCGGAATGAACTCCGGAGCCTTTAAGAGGAGAAGGACAAAGTAGATGACACTATCTTTGGTAAACTTTTATATCCCTAAACCATCGTTTTTCTGAATTTATGAAACTCGGATAAATATATATTGACCTTGCTTTTCTTTCTTATAGGTCCTCTCAACATGCTGGATGCCTCTTCATCTAAGCCTCGTAGTAGTTGACTTGTTGCTGTTGAGGACCTGATCCACGATTTCCGCCATTCAATGGAGAAGATCGGTGAATGGATCCTGCTCTCAGGCTTAGACGCAATGTCAGCCTTTGAGCTACGAGACAAGGAAAATGATATGCCTCAGCTCGTCATGGATTGGAATATGTCCTATGCACGCACAGCTTCACAGAATACCCTAACAACGGTAATGAGCCACCATGGAAGCATGGAAACATGGCAAGTTACCAAGGGTTATTCGACTATCAATGAAGACGACAACGATCAGAACATCAAGGAGATCTATGATTCTTGCACCAGATATGCTTCTTGCGTGGCCAAGTTAACCAGTTATGATGAGCCATTTCTCATGCCCGTTGAAGTGCCACCCCCCAAAGGAAGCAGTTGCTAAAGTTTCCGAAGATGATGAGCATACCGAGTCTGACTTACTTGTCTTAGACAGATATCAGGGTGATACGGGTGATATGTCGAGCGAGTCGGCAAATCTTGCCTCTCCACCTGCATCATAGAGTGTGCCATAAAAAAGAATGTGTTATTCTGAGAACAATCTAACTATAATAAGTAGGATATTATTTTCCTAGTGCTATGTTTGTAAGAATTTATGATTTACTCCTTTTAGAATTGTTGGCTTTTATTTGATGTGCTCGAAAAATTACATAAGCACTTGTTATTTTGCCTATACTTATCCTTTATCTGGCTTTCCGCCACGTTAATTTCGTGAGCCGGCGAACCTTCAACACGGAAACTTTGTCGAGCAACGGACCTCAATTTCTAAACCATTTTAAACCCAGAATCAAAGTCGACTTTCAGTACCAACAATAAAATACCCACATCCAGCAATCAGAGAAAAACTCAAGTGTAACTATAAAAATTAAGACTATACCCGAAGGTAGCATTTTTTAGAATCAAAAATCTAACCAGAACAGACATGAGTATAAAGTACTTTCAAGTATTCTAGGATTTTCGACTGTGACATGATCATTCAGAAATCAGATGGTACATAAAAAACACCTCAGTAAAAACATTAAGGAGACCAATACTTTACTTCACTTTGAACATGTACAGATATATGATTACAATTAGAGAAACTTTAAGAATAAAAGGGACGTAGTTGAGCAATATTCCAAGGACGGTATATCTCATCCGGGTTTGTACTGCCTCTAGCTCTCTTTCTCTTGTTAGTAGCAGGTCTCTCTTTTTCTGGCCTCATATCAGTTAGGTAGTAAGAACCATTGTGCAATAATCGACTAACCATGAAGGGCCCTTCCCATATAGGGGCAAGTTTGTGCTCTCTTTTTTGCACAAGCCGAAGAACCAGATCGCCCTTCCTAAAAGACCGATTCCTGACTCTCCGACTATGATATCTGCGTAAATTTTGTTGATAGGCCGTAGATAGCTGTTCAACAATGACGCGAACTTCCTCGAGAATATCGAGGTCGTCTTGTCGAGCAACTTCGGCATCCTCTTCGACATAGGCAACGACGCGGGGAGAGGTGTGAATAATATCACTCGGAAGAACAACTTCTGCACCATGGACCAAGAAAAAAGTTGTATATCCGGTTGAACTGTTAGGAGTTGTTCGTAAACTCCATATTAAAGACGGCAATTCGTCCGCCGAAGCCCCCCGCAGGACGATGTAGTGGTGCTTCTAGTCTTGGTCGGAGGCCTTGAAGAATTAACCCATTTGCCCTTTTAACTTGTCCATTCGCTTGTGGATGTGCCACTGATGCAATATCGATTAGTTCTCCCATGGAAAAATTATCGACTAGTTCTTCCGGATGCCCTATTCATTGCAGAATTCGACTAGTTCTCCCATGGAAAAATTACTCCCATTGTCGGTAATAATACTATGCGGATACCCGAATCGGATGATCACATCCCCGACGAACTTTTTGCCTGCTTCTCCATCAAAACATGTGATGGGTTTTGCCTCAATCCATTTTGGAATTTATCCACAATTACAAGAAGGTGAGTGTATCCACTTTGAGCTAGCCGAAACGGTCCTACCATGTCCCCAGACCACAAAAGGCCATGTAATCAGAATTGTCCGTAGCTGATCAGCCAGAACATGGGCTTGTTTGGCTTATTTTTGGCAACCTTTGCATGTCTTGACCAGCCGTTCGACATCTTCCTTGGCTGTAAGCCATAAAAATCCGTGTCTAAAAGCTTTTTCCACTAAAGATTTGGCTGTAGCGTGATGTCCGCATCCGCCTTCGTGAATTTCCCTCGTGATTTCCACGCATTCTTTTGGAGAAACACAGTGATGAAATATCCCAGATGCGCTCCCCTTATAGAGCTCACCTCCCAGTACTGTGTAGGCTTTTGGTCGTCAGATGATCTGCCAGCTCAGAACTTCGGCTTCAGGTAATTTTCTCTCTACCAAGAAATCAAGGTAGGGTTTGGTCCAGCTAGAAATTACAACCAGAACTGCTACGAGTGGTGAGTAGGATTTGGTCGGCTACTCCTTGTCAACTCCTATGATAGAGGGAACTCTCAAGTGCTCCAAAAAATTACCATCCTGGGCCTATTTCCGCGCATAGCCTATTCTTGATAAAGCATCTGCTTCCTCATTTTCTGTTCAGGGAATGTGTTGAACTTCAAACCCTTCGAACGATTTAGATAGTTCCCTCATAACGGCTCTATAAGCTTCCATGTGTTTGTTGGCGTTGTAGATATCGTATACTTGCTGAGCAGCTAAATCCGAGTCTCCGTAAGACAACAATCGGCGAATGCTGATGTATTTTGCGATTCAAATTCCATGTAGCAAGGCTTCATACTCTGCAATATTGTTTCTCGCTGTGAAGTGGATCTAGAATACATAGAATAGTTTATCTCCTTGGGGTGATTTGAGTACCACGCCAGCGCCCGAGCCCCCGAGCGCTTTAGACCCGTCAAAGTGTAGGGTCCAAACTTCCGTGTTTGAGAGGCCTGTATTTTCGACTGTCTCTGTCCAATCAGCGACAAAGTCAACAAGAATCCAGGACTTGATTGATGTACGTGGTTTGTACTCAATATCAAAAGTTGCTAGCTCTATTCCCCACTCAGCGACACGTCCTGTGGCATCGCTGTTGTTGATTATATCTCTCATGGGAGTTGTTCTCACCATGGTAATCTTGTGCTATTGAAAATAGTGTCGTAGATTTTCTTTGATTCAGTTAAGACCTCACTGATATAATAAGTCGAACAATGCACCAAGTGTTCCCATTTTTCTTCTGGCCGTTCCACCAACATGACGACACTGACGACTCTGTTTGTCACAGCTAAGTATAGCAACATACGCTCCCGTGGCTCTAGTGCTGCAAAGATAGGGGCGGATGAGAGTACAGCTTTTAGATCCTATAGTGCAGCTTCAGCTTCATCAGTCCAAACAAATTTCTTTGTCTATTTCAAGAGCTTGTATAGTGGTGCAGCTCTTTCACCGAGATGGCTTACAAACCGAGTGACTACAGCAATGCAACCAATTAGTCGTTGTACGTCCTTTAGGCGAGTTAGCCTAGAAATGTTGAGTATAGCCTCTATGTTGTCGCGGTTCACCTCTATGCCTCTTTGAGACACAATGAAACCTATCAATTTTCTGGCTGGAATTCCAAAGAAACACTTCTTTAGATTGAGCATTATGTTATATTTTTGTAGATTGCTGAATGTTTCCTCCAAGTCAGAAATTAGTGTTTCCTTATTTTTGGACATCACAGCTATGTCGTCCACGTATGCATGTACATTGCGTCTGATTTGATCGTGGAGGCAATCCTGCATACTGCGCTGGTACGTAGCTGATGCATTCTTGAGCCCAAAAGGCATCATAACGTAGTAGAAGGTTCCGAAAGGTGAGATGAACGAAGTCTTTATTTTGTCTGACTCCTTCATCTGAATTTGGTGATATGCAAAATATGCGTTGATAAAATATAGGAGTTCCGTGCTTACTGTCGAGTCAATCACTTGATCAATCCTATGCAAAGTGAACAGATCATTGGGACAAGCCTTCTTTAATGCAGTATAATCAACATACATCCTTAATTCAGTGGTGTCCTTTTTAGGGACCATTACAGGGTTGGTCGACCAATCAGTATGGATGACCTCTTCTATGAATCTGACTAAATCGAGCCGATAGTTCCTTACCCATTGCTTTTCTCTTTCCATTGTCGAAATGTCGTACAAACTGTTTGACGGGTTTAGCATTTGGGTATACATTTAGACCATGCTCGGCAAATTATCTAGGTACTCCAGTCATGTCAGATGGCTACCATGCGAATATATCTTTATTGGCTTTGAGGAACTTGATGAGCGCACTTTCCTATGCACTATCTAAACCTACACCTATTTGGGTCACCTTGGAGGGGACATCATCCTTCAACTGGGTCGCCTCCGTCTCTTCTGATGCCTTGAACTCCGAAGTCGGCTTGGTCACCTCCTTCTTCATTGCGGGCATATCGCACGAGTCGATTATCTTCTTGATCTCCTGGTACTCCCAAGGGTGCAGTACGGCTTTGGCAAAGGCGGCATTTCCGTCCTCACATTAGCATGCCTTCTTTGGGTCTCCTCGGATCATGATAATGCCTTTGGGACCTGGAATTTTCATCAGTTGTAAATATAACAAGGGCAAGCCATGAAGGCCCAATAAGCCGGACGCCCAAAGGTAGCGTGGTATATGCTCTTGAATGGGACCATTTCGAAAGAGAGTGCTTATGTCTGGTAGTTCTTTGGAGTTCCAAAGGTAACATCCGAAGTTATATCTAATAGAGAATTTGCTTGTCTTCTGAGGAAAACTCCATGAAAAATCACAGAGCTGTGATTCAGCTGTGTCTCCGAGATCCTCATCCGACGCAGCATTTTGAAGTAGAGGATGTTGATGCTACTGCCGCTGTCCATGAGGGTCTTGGAGAACCCATAGTCGTCAATAAGTGGATTAACGACTAGTTGGTACTTTCATCGCCTATGAAATTTAGGTAGATGATCGCCTCGGTCAAAGGTGATTGTTACTTCCAACTAGTCCAAAAACTAAGGAACAGCCGGAATAGTTGCATTCAGTTCATGCATCACTGCCTTCTTGACCTTGGTTGGTTGAGACCCAAGGAATGTGACATAAGTGTCTTTCTTCGCTAGGAAGGTCTTCTTTCCATCCGACTTGGGATTTGAAGCTTATACCTCCTCCATGTTGGAATCTTCCCTTGTCTCTTTGCCTTTGTTAGAATTTTTCTTTCCTTTTTGTCGCTTGGCCCTATAGCCAGCTGATTCATATTTCTCAATGTCTTCATTGAAATGACACTCGACATTGGTGTGGGACGAGCCCCCGTTGCCATCCGGGCGATGTACACATGGATTATTGGCAATGTCGTCCCAAGAGTAGGTTTTCCAGGTTGCTGCTCCCCTCTGCCTTGGACTCTGGAAGGTCCACGGCCTCATCTCCGGCCGCCTCCACGACCTCCTCGTCCTCCATACCCAAAAGTTGCATTGACTGCGGCGGTTTCTGGATTCGGTTTCTCGTTCGAGGTGTTTTTGCGTTTTGCGGCTGGCTACTTTGGTTTTTTGCCGATTATGGCATAGCCAGCACGTTGAGAAGTTGTAACATCCCAAAACTTTAATCCAAGCTTATTAAGATCCAAATCATCAAAATTAGGGTTAACAAATGCTTTTCCAATTAAAAATATGAAAGCATTCATGTGTGTGTGCATTTAAATTAGGAGTTGATTTGAATTTCCATGGTTCTGTGATCCATTGTTTGTAAAATGATTCTTAGGTGAAATAAACAACATCTAAATCATTCCCAAACATTTCCCAAAGAAAAACAACTCAAAATGAATAAATGAAGTGAATGGTCATGTTTGCCAAATTAACTATCATACCTACTTTGGCTATTCCTAGTACTCAAAACCTAACAGAAACAATTGTGGCTCTTTGCACCACTTGCTAGTACACATAATGAGGTACCAAGGCCCACTTTGTGATCTTCCAAAAACATTCAAACACTATATTTAAATGACATTGGAAAATTGATTCTATTTCATATGGGAAGATCCCACTATTTCAAAAACCACTCAAACAAGCTCAAATTTAAAAACCCAAGCACCCACAGAGTCTCAAGCTTAGTACTAGCACACCCACCAAAACTCTTTACAAAATTCAAAAAGAAAGTTCTTTCGGCCATTTTGACAAACGCCTTGTGGACAGATTTCAAACAAAAACCAAATTCACTATTTGAATAGTGTTCTGGCCAAACTTGTCTCCCATTTGTCCTCAAAACACTCCCTTTGTCCCTAGATGATCTAACCAGGCCATTTAAACCCATTCCCCTACCCCTAGTGTCAAGGCCAAGCCATGTCGAGCACCAACTCACCGGCCAACCTTGCCCTCACCCCAGCAGACCACCTCCCCCTCTCTCTCCATGTCTAGTAGCTAGGCAGGACCTCACCGCCACCCTCTGCCCCCTCCCCGAGCCAGGCCAGAGCGTGGACCACCGAGGAACCACCGCGCCCAGTGCGATTGCGCCATGCTGAGCACGCGCCAGAGCACCGCGCCCGACACGCGTGCACAAGCCGCCGCTCGACCGAAGCCCGCGCCCACCGCGTCGCCACGACCCAGGGAGCACGCCGGACATGCCCGTTCGCCGCCCAATGCACCACAACCACCGCTCGCCATGGAAACTGCCGCCTCTGCTGCTCAGAGCGCCAGCTCCGCTCGACCGCATAACACCGCCTCTAAGCCCGCACTAAATCCCTAGAGAACCGCCAGGGGACTGCGCGTCGATCGCCGCTCGTAGCCATGCCGCTAGCAGCCCATAGCCATGTCACCCCCATTGCCTGGCCATGCCATGTTGTCCCGTCGTCGAGCCTATAAAAGGAGGGCACCCCTAGCCCATTTCTACACACCACTCACCTCCCCTCACCTCACTGATCGTTCCACACCTCTAGCCGGAGAAAGGCGAGCAGCAGTTCGCTGGAATTGCACCGGAGCAGGCCGCCTCTAGAGGAGAAGGGCACCGCTGATTGCGACCACCCCCGGAGATTCCTCGACCGTCCCTAAGCTCGCCGTCGACCACCACTCCGTTTTCCCGCCTTGTCGTCGTCGTTGGAGCCCTGGTACGCCCCCTATGCACCCCCACCGAGTCGCTAGGGTTAGAGCTCGCCGGTGACAGGTCTGTCGTCGACGACGATCTCCAGCCGTCGATCCCTGTTCTAATCCAATGCCCCATATTGCCCCGTACCGCTTCGCGCTTTATGAGTCGTTGACTGGTGGACCCCCCTGTTAGCTGAGCCTCGCGCTGCGGAGTGACACTGGGCCGGCCCGTTAGCGTTCCCGTGCAACCCAGTTAGTTTGAATTAGGATTTTTCTTTTTAGTTTAAACCTAGTTCTGTCTCTGAGTTTGAAAATCAATTTAGAGAGATTTACAAATCTAAATGGAGTGAATCCAATTTTGTTGGAAAGCTACTGAAAAGATATACCCAAGCACGTTGGTTTTAATTCAATTAGAGATAGATATCTCTCCTACTAAAAATAACAAAACAAAAGCATTTGCACCTTGCAACATTTTTATAAAATCAACCAAGTTAGCTTTTGAGATGATTCCAACTCTAAAAAATCACATTTCACCATACCTATATGAATATGTAATAATATTAAGGTTTATATGCAGTGACTTTGGAATAGTACCAAAAGAATGCTATATAGGCATTTCTAGTCACTTTAAATCATTAAATAATGAACTTAAACCAAAGTAATTATGATCCAACCCTTAAATCCCGTTCCCACATGTTAGAATATGTGGTGATGCCATGTGTCCACATCTTCCCATATTTTAAGTGGTGAATATTAAATCTTAGTTAATTTTCAATGAGTAGAAATTACTTTTCTAAATTAAGAAGAATGAAACTAGTTCATAAAACTTGTGATGATAATAGATCATAAAAAGTGTGTCTTAGAATGCTAATTAGACTAGTTAAGTATTTTTTGGTGATTGTGTACTCCGTATGTATTTATAGACGATAGTACCGACCAAGTCTACGAGGAGGAGGAGTTCTACCAAGAAGAAGAAGAAAACTTCAACCACTGCACCAACCAAGACAAGCTATTATTGGCAAGCTAACACTTGCACAAATTTGACTAGCAAGCCACCATTAACAATGCAAGATAACAATTGCAAGTATAATGCTTAGCAAGCTAGGATTGAACTAGATGTTTTAGCAAAGATGCTTTAGGCATGCTTGAGTTATACCACCTTGACTAGTATTTCACCCAAGTCTTATTTTCAAGCTTTACTTCCTTTACTTTATCCAAAGTTATCTACTTGTTTTGAAGGTAGCATAAAGAGTATAAAACTTGGCCTATTTTAGATAAGCTTTAGATGTCATTCTATGGCATGAGATTGATCCCATCATTTCCACCTTAGTGAACACTCTTAACTTAGTAGTTTAGAGTAGATCAAAAACTTGAGTCACTTTACATGGGAACACTTGGTGAAAATGAATTGTGAAAACCTTGGAATGATGAGTCATTCTATTGAGATGTTTTGACATGTGTTGAGAAACACAAGTGGTTTATGATGGTGAAAATGTTGAGGCATGAGCCTTAACCCTTTTACAAAACTAATGGTTGGATTCGCATGCGATATCATTCCAAATTTACCGTACAATCACATTACCTGAATTGGGTATGTCTTAGCCGGAAGTTTATATGCATTAGTATTAGTTCACTTGCGGGAGAGGTTTGAGCTGAGGCTACCTCTCAATGTTGTCCACCAATGTAGTGCCCAAGATGGTAGATGGTCATGGTTGGGAGGCCATGCCCATAGGAGAGGTGCTTATACTATGGTGTGTAAAGGAAAGGTTATGTTTGATTATCTGCATACTAAGTATGATGATTCAGGGCTATCCCGGATAGATGTATCGAATCTTGTGGTGAAAGTGTACCACCTCTACAGAGTGTCAAACTATTCGAATAGCCGCGTCCGCGGTTATGCACAGTTAGAATGGCCATACCGTTTCGTTGTCAGATGTTTTCAAAACAACTTATGAAATGAATGATGAATATTGACTTGACCACAACATGGTTGTGTTTATGACAATAGCTTCCCAATTTAAGTGATTCTAGAGCTTTATTTTATCTTTCTTTGCTTATGAACTCAACTTAGGTTTCAAACTTAACTTTTTAGTGGTAGTTTGCGAGTACTTAAAGAGTACTCATGGCTTTTTCCCTGGCTATTCTCTTGGCCAGACTATGAAGCAGACTACCAAGATGATGGCCAGTAGGACGGCTATGATAACTAGGACTATTTGCCTTCGTCAGCATTGCCTGTGCCCCTGAAGATGGACCCCACCACTATGCTTATCTGTTATTTCCGCAGCTTGTTGTATTAAGACCTTATGTATGGTTTGTAATGGATGATGTACTGTGATATCCAATCCGTTATGTCTCGCAAAAATGGTAATCCTGGGAATCCGAGGTATGGTATAACGGGCATCTGGGATTAAAAATCTGGGTGTTGACAAGTTGGTATTAGAGCCATCCTGACCATAGGAGACCCTAGTTAGAATGGACGTCCAAACAAAAACTTAGTTTCAAAACCAAAGTGAGTATTTATGAAAAACTAGTCGCTCTCTTATCCTTGGGAATTCTTTCTTTCTCAAAAATTCATGTTCCTCAAAATTCTTACATTACTACTTAAAGTTTGACACACTTGATCACTTCACTAATTTCCTCATCCTAAATTCTTGTAGATGGAGACTCAGTTCAGCAAGTTCTACCAATTGGGAAACGGAGGTCAGCTGATCTTCGAGAGGGATCTGGATTCACTATCGGAGTTACTGGGATGCCCACATCCGGAGTTTCTTGGAGCTCAATTTCTAGGACCCCTAGGAGGAGACTTACAGTGGCTAGTCACTGCTGATCTTAGAGGAAGCATCGAAGTACCAATATCCGGCAGAATCCAGTTCTCTGTGAGAGAGAACAATTGGCTAGATGGATTAGCCAGGCCAATGCATGAAGCTCTCACACGTCTATGTGCCCTCAGCGTCAACCAACTCCAGGGAACCCGTTTTGTTCATTATGCCAGATGTGACTTCATGGGCATGCCGATGGAGATGCCAAGTCACCCAGAGTTGAGGCGTCAAGCGGAGAATCTAGACTTCTTGTTGCACGACAGACAGCAGGAACTGGACAATTCTAGAGAGTTAGCCAACCAGAACCATGCCATTGCCGACCAGAAGGCCCATACTTTCGCACTACTCATCTAGGATCGCCAGTCTCTTCGCCGCCAGCGTGCAAAGAAGGATCACGCCATCGCCCGTCTTCGCAAGAAGGTGGCCGACCTCGGGAAGACCATCAAGGAGCAGGAAGCTGAGCTTGCAGCAAAAGAAGAAGAAGAGGATGGTGAAGACATCTAGGGAGACATGGATTCTTACCTCAACAATGATGATGACTTTCTGGAGGAGGATGCCGTGGACTTCTACACTGACAATGAGGACTCCGACTTCGTCGATGATGAGTAGATGCACTAGAGCACTGTCGTAGCATGAGATGTATCGGTCCCACTGTATCGTAGCTTACAGAATGGTTCTTCAAACCATCTATTTTCCTTTGATTGTTGTGGTTTGTGTTGTATAGTGTGCTTGTTTGCATGAATGAAATGGAGTTAGTTGAAAAAAAACCTGAGTCTAACTCAAAGTTTTAGATTTGAAACCAAAACCATGAACCTTAGAATTTCCCTCTTACCCCTAATCTATCTCAATCTTCAGATGACTCGTGGAAACCAAGGAGGGAGCAGGTCGTCGCAAGACCCAATGCTGCAGACCTTGTAGAATCTCATCACAGACCATGAAGAAAGCAGGGCAGAGTGCCAAGCCAACTTAGAAACACTACAACAGATCGCCCAGATGGCTCTGAACAACCAAGGGCATGGAAATTAGGATCATCATGGATCCAAACTCAAAAAATTTCAGAACACCAATCCCCCAATCTTTAACCAAGCCGAAAATACATTAGATGCTGATGACTGGTTGCAGACAATGGAAAACAACTTAGAAGTTGCAGGAGTTGATGAAAACAAGAAAGTTCTCTTTGCCACCCACTATCTGGCGAGAGATGCAAGAGCTTGGTGGACTAGTATCCGCAATATGAACCATGGTCAAGTGATGACATGGGAAGCATTCAAAGTCAAGTTCAGCCGCACCCACGTGATGCAGGGTCTAGTCACCCGAATGAGAGATGAGTTTCGCGACTTGAAACAAGGTAGAATGACTGTGGTGGAGTACCATCATAGATTCCTGTCACTTGCCAGATATGCACCTGATGAGATCAACACGGAGGCCAAGAAGAAGGAGAGATTCTTGAACGGACTGCATGATGAGATGCAGACTGTCCTCGTCAACATCCGTTTCCAGGATCTCGAAGAGCTAGTCGACTCTGCCATTCAGATGGAAGGGAAGATTAACCAGGCAAACGACAACCGCAAGTGTCATATGATGCAGCAATCTGGATCCAGCAGTCACCAGAAGTACCGTCCTAACCCCTCACCAGGATATGCACCAAGGAACAATCGACCCCCAATGTCTCGCCCAAGCTACCCCAACCGTAGCGGAGGCAATGTGAAGTCCAGAGGAAACAATCACAACTCCGGCAATGCCAACAATTTCAAACGTGCACCCCCCAAGAACAACAACAACAACACTGCACCCAGAACTGGCAGCAATGTTGTACCTGTCGCAGCCAAGGACAAGTCCCAGATCACTTGTTTTGAGTGTGGAGTGAAGGGTCACTATTCCAATGAGTGTCCCAAGAAGACTGCCGCCAATGCCAATGTGAATGCCCCAGCCCAACAGCAGCGTCGTGCTCAACCAGGAACGAGATTTGCCCTAGGGAACCCTCATAACCGCAACGGTCGTCTCTTCCACATGAACGCAGAAGAAGCCCAGGAAGCGCCAGATGTACTGGGTATGTTTTCTGTCAACTCAGTTTTAGCAAGAGTGTTGTTTGATTCGGGAGCATCGCATTCATTTGTCACCGAAGAATTTGCATGCACTAGTAAGATTCACCCAACCAACTTGAAGCATGTCATGATAGTTCAAATCCCCGGTTCAACAACCAAAGCTAGAAAAATTTGCAAAGCTGTACCTATCAGAATACATGGGATAGATTTTTATGCCAACCTAATTGTACTTGGAACCAATGGATTGGAAGTAGTACTAGGTATGGAATGGATGTCAAGGCATGAAGGACTGATAGACTGTGCTAAGAAAGCCATCACCATGACCAGTAGCTCTAGAGTCACAGTAGAGCATATATCTGAAACCTTACCCCGCCAATTCAAGTGCAACAAGAGTCTAGCCCTACCCACCATAGACCAAGTTAGAGTAGTCTATGAATACCCCGACGTATTTCCAGATGAATTGCCAGGTATGTCCTCGGATAGGGATATTGAGTTCATTATCGAACTAATCCCCGGAACCGGACCCATAGCCTAGAGACCCTATAGCATTAACCCCTCAGAGTTAGTGGAACTGAAGAAGCAGTTGGATGCCATGTTAGAAAAAGGCTTAATTCAACCAAGGGCATTGCCCTGGAGATCACTAGTGTTATTCGTCGACAAGGAAGATGGAGGCAACCGTCTATGCACAGATTACATAAAGTTGAATGACGTCACCATCAAGAACAAGTACCCCTTGCCAAAGATAGAGGTTCTATTTGATCAGTTGACTGGAGCACATGTATTCTCAAAGATTGATCTTAGGACTGGTTATCACCAACTTCAGATTCGTGCAACGGATATCCCGAAGACCGCCTTCACTACTTGCTATGGTTTATACGAGTATACAGTTATCTCTTTTGGATTAACCAATGCCCCTTCTTATTTCATGAATCTCATGAATAACTTCTTTATGAATTTCCTAGATAAGTTTGTAGTGGTGTTTATCGACGACATCCTTATCTACTCCAAGTCAGAAAAGAGCATGAGCAACATCTGAGAATCATCCTAGAAACCCTGAGAGAGCATCAGTTATATGCCAAGTTCAGCAAGTGTGAGTTTTGGCTGAAAGAAGTAGGATTCCTAGGACATATTGTGTCTGCCAGAGGAGTCTCTGTTGATCCCGCCAAGATCAAAGATGTCGAAGAATGGGAAGCCCCAACCACCCAAACCCAAGTCCGTGCATTTATCGGATTAGCGGGATACTACCGCAAGTTCGTAGAAGGATTCTCGAGCATCGCCACACCCATGACCCAATTGTTGAAGAAGGACAAGAAGTTTGAATGGACCGACAAATGTGAAGCCAGTTTTCAGGAGCTGAAGAAGAGATTGATATCAGCCCCAATATTGGTCATGCCATACATCAAGAAGCCGTTTGATGTATATTGTGATGCATCCAAGATTGGTCTCGGATGTGTATTGATGCAAGAAGGCAAAGTCATCGCGTATCTGTCTCGACAACTGAAGCAGCATGAGCAGAACTATCCGACCCATGATCTTGAATTAGCAGCCATAGTTTTGGCATTGAAGACATGGCGTCATTAATTGATGGGTAATCGATGTGAGATTTACTCATATCACAAAATTTTGAAGTATATTTTCACTCAGAAGGAGCTGAATATGAGGCAAAGGAGATGGATAGAGTTAATCAAGGATTATGACCTTGACATTCACTATCACCCCGGCAAAGCCAATGTAGTAGCCGATGCTCTTAGCAGATTGCCTTGTAGGCTAAACACCATGATCAAGGAGAAGCAACCAAGTTTGTATGAAGAGTTGGAGCAGTTCAGGACTGAGTTAGTTAGCAAAGGATTCTTAGCTAGCATTGAACTTCAGCCCACTTTGATTAGCCAAATCAAGGAAGCCCAGAAGGGGAATGAAAGTATCGATGGAATCAAACATCGTATTGGTACAGGAAAGGTACCTGGCTTCACGGAAGACGAAGAAGGAGTACTGTGGTACAAAGGACGTATCTGTGTGCGAGAAGATTCAGAGCTTAAGCAAGTTATCATGAAGGAAGCTCATGATACTCTTTATTCTATCCACCCCGGAGGAACGAAGATGTATCTAGATTTGAAAGAGCAATTTTGGTGGCACAAGATGAAGTAAGAAATCGGAAGCTACATCGCCAAGTGTTATATCTGTCAAAGAGTCAAAGAAGAACATCAGAGGCCTACAGGACTGTTGCAACCATTGCAGATTCTGGAATGGAAATGGGATTCCGTCGGAATGGACTTTATAACCGGTTTGCCTACTTCCAGTAGGGGAAATGACTCAATCTGGGTCATAGTTGATAGACTGTCCAAGGTAGCTCATTTCATACCGGTCAAGACAACCTACCAGAGTGCGAAGCTTGTAGAGCTGTATATTTCTAGGATTGTTAGTCTGCATGGAACCCCCAAGACTATAGTATCAGATCGAGGAATTCAGTTTACCTTGAGATTTTGGCAGAAAGTTCGGGAAGGATTAGGGACCAAGTTGAACTTCAGCACCGCTTATCTCCCGCAAACTGATGGACAGACTGAGAGAGAACCAGATCTTAGAGGATATGCTTAGAGCTTGTGTGTTAGAATACAGATCAAAATGGGAAGACTGCCCGCCATTCGCAGAATTCTCATATAACAACAGTTATCAAGCTAATTTGTAGATGGCACCATTTGAATTCCTATATGGAAGAAAGTGCCGTACCCCTTTGAATTGGTCGCAAGTAGGAGAGAGTCAAATATTTGGACCCGACATTCTCCGAGATGCCGAAGAGAAGGTTCACAATGTCCGTGAGCACCTCAAGACCACCCAATCCATACAGAAGAGTTATGCTGACAAGAGAAGGAGAGACCTGACTTTCAATGTCGGAGATTTTGTATATCTCAAGGTTTCACCATTGAAAGGAACCCAACGCTATAGTTTGAAAGGAAAGTTAGCCCCTAGATATATCGGGCCCTTCAAGATTCTAAACCGTCGAGGAGAAGTATCGTATCAACAGGAACTACCTGAAGAGATGGCAGCCATCCACAATGTGTTCCATATCTCGTTACTTCGCAAATGCCTGGAAGTGCCGGAGAAGACTGAAGTTTTTGAGAACATTGATCACAAAGCTATGGAGATCAACAATGACCTGACCTATCATGAAGCGCCCATCCATATCTTAGAAGAAGCTTACAAAACCACCAGGACCAGGAGTATCAAGTTTCTCAAGATTCAGTGGAGCAACCATACCGAGCAGGAAGCCACTTGGGAGTACGAAGATTACATTAGGACAGAGTTGCCAGATCTCTTTAGTTCCTTTTTTAAGGGGGGAAGGTTTGTAACATCCCAAAACTTTAATCCAAGTTTATCAAGATCCAAATCATCAAAATTAGGGTTAACAAAAACTTTTCCAATTAAAAATATGAAAGCATTCGTGTGTGTGTGCATTTAAATTAGGAGTTGATTTGAATTGCCATGGTTCTGTGATCCATTGTTTGTAAAATGATTCTTAGATGAAATAAACATCATCTAAATCATTCCCAAACATTTCCCAATGAAAAACAACTCAAAATGAATAAATGAAGTGAATGGTCATGTTTGCCAAATTAACTATCATACCTACTTTGGCTATTCCTAGTACTCAAAACCTAACAGAGACAATTGTGGATCTTTGCACCCTTTGCTAGTACACATAATGAGGTACCAAGGCCCACTTTGTGATCTGCCAAAAACATTCAAACACTATATTTAAATGGCATTGGAAAATTGAATCTATTTCATATGGGAAGATCCCACTATTTCAAAAACCACTCAAACAAGCTCAAATTTCAATACCCAAGCACCCAAAGAGTCTCAAGCTTAGTACTAGCACACCCACCAAAAATCTTTTCAAAATTCAAAAAGAAAGTTCTTTCGGCCATTTTCACAAACGCCTTGTGGACAGATTTCAAACAAAAACCAAATTCACTATTTGAATAGTGTTCTGGCCAAACTTGTCTCCCATTTGTCCTCAAAACACTCCCTTTGTCCCTAGATGATCTAACCAGGCCATTTAAACCCATTCCCCTACCCCCTAGTGGAAAGGCCAAGCCATGCCGAGCACCAACTCGCCGGCCAACCTTGTCCTCACCCTAGCATACCACCTCCCCCTCTCTCTCCATGTCTAGTAGCTAGGCAGTACCTCACCGCCACCCTCTGCCCCCTTCCCGAGCCAGGCTAGAGTGTGGACCACCGAGGAACCACCGCGCCCAGTGCGACTGCGCCATGCCGAGCACGCGCCAGAGCGCCGCGCCTGACATGCATGCACAAGCCGCTGCTCGACCGCATCACGTGCCCACCGTGTCTCCACGACCCAGGGAGCACGCCGGACATGCCCGTTCGCCGCCCAACGCACCACAACCACCGCTCGCTATGGACACCGCCGCCTCTGCCGCTCAGAGCGCCAGCTCCGCCCGACCGCATACCACCGCCCCTAAGCCCGCATTAAATCCCCTGAGCACCGCCAGGAGACGGCGCGTCGATCGCCCCTTGCAGCCATGCCACTAGCAGCCCGTAGCCATGTCGCCACCATCGCCTGGCCATGCCGCGCTGTCCTGTCGTCGATCCTATAAAAGGAGGGCACCCCCAGCCAATTTCTGCACACCACTCACCTCCCTCACCTCACTGATCGTACCACACCGGAGCAATGCGAGCAGAAGTTTGCCGGAATTGCACCGGAGCAGGCCGCCTCTGGAGGAGAAGGGCGCCACTGATTGCGACCACCCCCGGAGCTGCCTCAACCATCCCTGAGCTCGCCGTCGACCACCAGTCCGTTCGCCCACCTTGCCGTCATCGCTGGAGCCCTGGTATGCCACCTATGCACCCCCACCGAGCCGCTAGGGTTAGATCTCGCTGGCGACAGGTCCGTCGTCGACGATGATCCCTAGCCGTCGATCCCTGTTCTAATCCAACGCCCCATATTTCCTCGTACCGCTTCGCGCGTTATGGGCCGCTGGCTGGTGGACCCCCCTGTCAGCTGAGCCCCGCGCTGTGGAGTGACACTGGGCTGGCCCGTTAGCGTTCCCGCGCACCCAGTTAGTTTGAATTAGGATTTTTCTTTTTAGTTTAAACCTAGTTCTATTTCTAAGTTTGAAAATCAATTCAGAGAGATTTACAAATCCAAATGGAGTGAATCCAATTTTGTTGGAAAGCTACTGAAAATATCTACCCAGGACCATTGGATTTAATTCAATTATATTTAGAAATCTCTCCTAGTGAAAATAACAAAACAGAAGCATTTGCACCTTGCAACATTTTTGCAAAATCAACCAAGTTAGCTTTTGAGATGATTCCAACTCTCAAAAATCACATTTCACCGTACCTATCTGAATATTTAATAGTATTAAGGTTTATATGCAGTGACTTTGGACTAGTACCAAAATAATGCTATATAGGAATTTCTAGTCACTTTAAATCATTAAATAATGAACTTAAACCAAAGTAATTATGATCCAACCCTTAAATCCCATTCCCACATGTTAGAATATGTGGTGATGACATGTGTCCACATGATCCCATATTTTAAGTGGTGAATATTAAACCTTAGTTAATTTTCAATGAGTAGAAATTACTTTCTAAATTAAGAAGAATAAAACTAGTTCATAAAACTTGTGATGCTTGTGATGATAATAGATCATCAAATGTGTGTCTTAGAATGCTAATTAGACTAGTTAAGTATTGTTTGGTGATTGTGTACTCCGTATATACTTATAGATGATAGTACGGACCAAGTCTATGAGGAGGAGGAGTTCTACCAAGAAGAAGAAGAAGAAGAAAACTTCAACCACTGCACCAACCAAGGCAAGCTATTATTGGCAAGCTAACACTTGCACAACTTATACTAGCAAGCCACCATTAACAATGCAAGCTAACACATGAAACTATAATGCTTAGCAAGATAGGATTGAACTAGATGGTTTAGCAAAGATGCTTTAGGCATGCTTGAGTTATACCACCTTGACTAGTATTTCACCCAAGTCTTATTTTCAAGCTTTACTTCCTTTACTTTACCCAAAGTTATCTACTTGTTTTGAAGGTAGCATAAAGAGTATAAAACTTGGCCTATTTTAGATAAGCTTTAGATGTCATTCTATGGCATGAGATTGATCCCATCATTTCCACCTTGCTGAACACTCTTAACTTAGTAGTTTAGAGTAGATCAAAAACTTGAGTCACTTTAGATGGGAACACTTGGTGAAAATGAATTGTGAAAACCTTGGAATGATGAGTCATTCTATTGAGATGTTTTGACATGTGTTGAGAAACACAAGTGGTTTATGATGGTAAAAATGTTGAGGCATGAGCCTTAACCCTTTTACAAAACTGATGGTTGGATTCGCATGCGATATCATTCCAAATTTACCGTACAACCACATTAGCTGAATTGGGTAAGGCTTAGCCGGAAGTTTATATGCATTAGTATTAGTTCCCTCACAGGAGAGGTTTGAGCTGAGGCTACCTCTCAATGTTGTCCACCTATGCAGTGCCCAAGATGACAGATGGTCATGGTTAGGAGGCCATGCTCATAGGAGAGGTGCTTATACTAGGGTGTGTAAAGGAAAGGTTATGTTTGATTATCTGCATACTAAGTATGATGATTCAGGGCTATCCCTGACAGATGTATCGAATCTTGTGGTCAAAGTGTACCACCTCTGAGAGTGTCAAACTATTAGAATAGCCGCGTCCGCGGTTATGGACAGTTGGAATGGCCATACTGTTTCATTGTCAGATGTTTTCAAAACAACTTATGAAATGAATGATGAATCTTGACTTGACCACAACAGGGTTGTGTTTATGACAATAGCTTCCCAACTTAAGTAATTCTAGAGCTTTATTTTATCTTGCTTTGCTTCTGAACTCAACTTAGGTTTCAAACTTAACTTTATAGTTATACTTAGAGTTAGCGCTTTAACTTAGAACTATACTACTTGTTAGTGGTAGTTTGCGAGTACTTAAAGAGTACTCATGGATTTTGTCCCTAGCTATTCGCATGGCGAAACTATGAAGGAGACTACCAAGATGATGGCCAGCAGGACGGCTATGATAACTAGGACTATCTACCTTCGTCAGCATTGCCTGTGCCCCTCAAGATGGACCCCACCGCTATGCTTATCTTTTATTTCCACTTCTTGTTGTATTAAGACTAGATCATGAGATCCTTATTTCTGTAAGACCTTATGTATGGTTTGTAACGGATGATGTACTGTGATATCCAATCCGTTATGTCTCGCAAAAATGGTAATACTGGGATTGCGAGGTATGGCATAACGGGCATCTTGGATTAAAAATCCGGTTGTTGATAGAAGTCCTTCCGCGTCATTGTCGGCATTAGCGTATTTTCTTGCCGTCTCTATCATCTCCCCCAAATCAGGCACTTTGTCACACTTGATGCGATGATGTAGCAAACCAATTGGGAGGCATGTGATGAATTCTTCGATCAAGGTTTGGTCGTTTACTCCTTCGCAGGAGTTCTTTGTGTTGATCCATCGTTCGAGGTAGTCCCGGCAAGTTTCTCCGGATTTCTGAGTGCACTGTTGCAGGTCTCCGACCGTGCATGGCCTTATTTATGTTCCCTCGAAATTTTGAACGAAAGAACTTTGCATATCATACTAGTGGTGGATGGTGTTTTCTAGAAGTTTGTTAAGCCATGATCGAGCCATCTTCCTCAGCATAAGCGGGAGATACTGGGTCGCGACCAAGTTGTTTCCTCCTTTGGCGATGCAGCAGGCCTGGAAGAAGTCTTGGAGCCAGGTGTCTGGCCAAGCCACACCATCATAGGGTTGGATGTGCCTTGAGATGTCAAACCCTTTCGGAAAGTTTGTTTGTTGTACGCGCGGCCCAAAGAATTTTGGACCCATGTGGATATTGTCCGACTTGTAGTGTCGCGCCTCATTGTTTGAATTAATCCTATGCCTAGCATCACTTGGTGATAGGGCACGCTGTCTTGGTTGTTCACTACAGCTACAATGCCCATGAGCCGGACTCCGACTCCTTCTGCCAAAACCTCCACCATGATGTCCCCCCTTGCTTCCTCCATGATCACTGCTGTGGTGACTGCTTGGCGGAGAAGGTGGTGGTGGATTGTTACCCCTAGCTGGGGATTCATGATGAAGAACACCATGCCGGCTTGTTCCACCATGATGCTCATTGTTCCTTCGTCCTTCATTGCCGTCATTATGACGTGGATCAGCCAAACGGCTAGTGTGTCTAGGAGGGGGCATCCTTTCCCGGTCCTTCTCCCGATGTTGATCTTCTTCGTCTTCCCTGCGATTGTTCGACTGTCATCGGGAAGGTTGGACCATTGCCGCAATGGCATCTTGCCTCTGCTGCTGGAGCGAAGTTACTCCAGCTTCCTACGAGTTTATGCTGATGTCCTGATGATCTGGTTCAAGAGTAGTTATCCTCCCGAGGAGGGGAACAATAGTGTTGTTCTGGATCACATCAGGGCCTTACATCTTCATGTCGACCCGTATACGTGCGACATTATTATGACTTGGAGACCAGTTTTCCGCTGCCGGATGTGGCAACCTTTTGCTGTTCTAGGCCCTTGGTGAACAGTTTCACACATAGCAAG
Organism: Avena eriantha; assembly: GCA_910589775.1. NCBI lineage: Eukaryota > Viridiplantae > Streptophyta > Magnoliopsida > Poales > Poaceae > Avena > Avena eriantha. Next base: position 358,875,618 of record OU342743.1, read on the forward strand.
ATGTGGTCTTGACCTAGATTGTTTGTCAAGACATCTTGATCCGCAGCAACATTTTCCACCGGCATGTTATACACCCGGTTACCCTTGATGTCTATTTGAGGCTTCCCTACGAATGTATCTCCTTCGAAAAGGGTTTTGTGGACATTCGGATTTTTGTTGGCCAATTGAGGGTCGTTCCGGGCTTTCTGATAATGTTGAGTGCTAGGCTTCCCTACATCTGCAATGCGCTTATTCTCCTCAAGCATATTTGTGGTTTACTCAAGGAGTACTTGATGGTGCGCTTCTAGGGCCTGGGCCCTGTCTTTCAATTCTGTAGGTGTAAGTCCTGGAGCTATCGGGATAGGTGTGCTAATTATTTCTCCAAGCATTTTACGGGCACTAGGGATAACCACGTGTCCATCGAATGGAGAATCCTTAGGTTCATCTGGGATCAAAGCTCCATCTGAGTACTGTGGGGCCCTCGGATTAATCCTCCGAGAATCCCTGTTATGCATACAACCATGATCCCGTGATTAGTTAGTCGTGGCACATAACCGACAAGTATCATTACAACATCCGAGAATATACCGAATTACAAGACTTACATAAATATCATTATGGCTACATCAATAATCATCGCGGAACTTCATCAAGCCTAGAGCTCGGGCCCTGCCTTAACCTAAAGGCAACGGACTGGGAGAACGTCCTAGCTCACATAGTCGTCCACTTCACCTTCGTCTTGATATCTGACCACGTTAATAGCCAGGGACAATGCCAGTGAGTACTTTGAATGTACTCGCAAACCACCTTAATAGGATAGTAATAACAAGGGGATATGCAATATGGTTGTAGTAGTAGGAGGGCTCCAAGAGGGGTTCTTTTCTAAATAGCTTCTCTTGTAGATATAGCATCTACATATCTTTTTTGAAAACTTTTGTAATTCATTTTGGAAACCGTTTTGAAAAGTTTTGGAAAACGTCAGGAAAACATGCATAAGAAAAATAGTAGGACAAAGCTTATGAGCAAGAAGGTGTCTTGCCTGGTGATCAACAATATGGCATAACTGTCCCTGGACTTCTTCTTAGAAAAAAAATGTTGCACAACGGGGTCCACCCCGAGCGGGAAGTTTCTCTAGAGGCGATCAGGAGGCGATCGCATAGGTGCTAGGGTTTTCTCTCAAGGGTGAGAGTTTTTGGCGGCAGATTGGGATCTTGACTGCGAGTCCGGATCTGTGCGGCGGTGGGAGTGCAGTTTCTTGGTGCCTAGGCGTGTGGGTACGTTTGTAGGTGCGGGTGTGGTTGTGCATGGCGTCCTCAAGCCGGTCTGGGGCACGGGGCGGCAGCTCTTCGCGGACGCCGTTGCGTTCTCCGGTCAAGTCGGCTACGGAGAATTAGCTGCTGGTCTTTCGGCGAAGATGGGTGACCTCCTTCTCACGGACAAGGAGGCGGTTGTGGGCAAAGTGTGCGGTTGTGAGCAAAGTGTGCTCTCCGAGGAAGCTTGTGATGGTTGCCCTCGAAAGAGTGATGCTACAAGCGTGGGGTCTTCATCGGCCAGCGCATTTCAAGGAGTTGGGGGGCAATAGGTTTGTGGTGAGATTTGAATTAGAAGGGGATTGGAAGCATGTGCTGAATAGGGGACCTTGGCAGCTAGACTTCCACGTAGTGCTTCTGAAGGACTATGATGGATCCGTTAGGCCTTCAGATATGATCTTCAACTCGATGGATATTTGGATCAATGTCCTAGATCTCCCGATGGACTACATGATAAAGGTTTATGGGGAGCTCATAGGTGGTTGGGTCGGTAAGTTTATTTCTGTGGAGGTTGATAAAGAGGGTTTTGCTTGGGGCAAGGATTTAAGGATCAGGGTGGAGGTTAGAGTTGATCAACCATTGCCCAGAGGTGTGACTATCAAGGAAGACGATGCTGATGTGGAAGGGAAGTGGTATGACCTGAAGTATGAATGTGTGCCACACTTCTATTTTGACTGTGGATGCCTTGTACACTCAGAAGATTCTTGCTCGGCGGAGAAGGGAGAAATTAAGCAATGGGGAGAATGGCTGAGGGCTTCGCCTCGCCGGAACCAAAAACCTCCACCGGTCGCTAGGCCGTCTGTTTCTTCCAACAGCTTTATTGTTAGATCAGATAGCTCGCGTGTGGGTCGGCAGGGCTATGCATCTGTGCGTGACATCCCTCCTCGCAGGAACCTGAATTACGATATCACAAGGTCGAGCTCCTCATGCACCCCTGACGGTGTTCTTTGCCGGGATTCTGGTGTGCTTTCTAGTCCGGACAAACGTCACAGGGCGCGGGCTATGGAAGAACACGAGGGTGCGATTGGTTCTGAATCTTTGAGGAGGCAAGACAGTCATGGCACATACACTCGACGCCACTGGGCCATGAATGCTGAGAGGACACAAGAGAACCTGAACATACCACACGGTGTGGGTAACAAGAAGAGAAGGACCAAACAGGTGTGGCAAAGCGTTAGGGTGCACGTGATTGGGGAGGAGTATACCGAAGAGTCTCGCAAACGTCAGCGCACAGACTCGGTGTTCAACAGGTTGGATGCGCCTCTGTCTGGTCAGGAGGGTCAGAGACATGATTCAGTTTTTAACCGTTTAGAGAATCCAGCGGCGGACCCTGTGGTTCAGGGACGCCGAGCCCACTGAATCTTTTGGCCCAGAACTACCATGGACAGGGGTTGGACGCGGCGGTGGGCAAGCTCCGTGACCTGATCAGGTCGTACAACCCAGAGGTGGTTTTTCTTTGCGAGACCAAGCAGAAAAAGCGAATGATGGAATGGTTACAATGGAGCTTGGGTTTTCGACATGGTGTTTGTGTGGAAAGGGAAAGGAAAAGGAGGTGGACTGGCGCTATGGTGGCGTGACAGAGTGGAAGTTTCGGTCAGACCGTGGTGCCAATACTTCATCGATGCAGTAATCACTACGGACACAGGTTCATGGAGGTTCTCGGGTATTTATGGCGAGCCAAAAACGGAGCTGCGAGACAAAACTTGGCAGGCACTGCGGTACTTAGGGGCGCATGACGATTTACCTTGGTTATGCGCTAGAGATTTTAACGAGATCCTCAGTCAAGAGAAACTTCTCGGTCCAAATGAAAGAAGGGAAATTCAAATGGACAAGTTTCGTCAGTGTTTGATGGACTGCCATCTCACTGATTTGGGATATTCAGGCTACCCGTTTACGTGTGATAATAAAATGGAGGGGCAGGCGAATGTTCAAGTTAGGCTGGATAGAGCAACTGCTAACTCGAGTTTCCTGAACATGTTCACCCTGACTCATGTGCAACATATTGCGAATGACGAGTCTAATCATATGGCACTTCTTGTCAATATTTTGAGGGAAACGGACAGCCGTTCTCCCCCTTGTGCTCGTAGATTTCAGTTTGAGGAAATGTGGACGACTCACCCTTCCTACGATGACATGGTCAAGGCTGCATGGGAGAACAGCTTGGTGGATTCATGTGGGGATGGTCGGTCTGTGGAGAAGGTTGCAGGATGTTTCTGGCCAACTGAAAAGTTGGAGCTTTCACTAGTTTGGATCTATCAATAAACAAATTAAAAGCCTATGTGCTGAGCTAGATGAAGAAAAAATTCAGGCCCTTTCCTCGGGTTCCGCACAGGAGGTCCGAGCGGTTGAGAAGCTTTTGCATGATATCTACGAGCGGGAGGAGATCATGTACATACAACGATCTCGCCAAGAATGGCTCCAATCGGGAGATAAGAACACTAGATTCTTTCAAAATCGGGCCACCCATAGAAGGCAGAAGAATACTATCCGGTTCCTGAATCGGCCTGATGGGAGTCGGTGTGATACTAATGAGGGGATGAGAGATTGGCACGATCTTTCTATAGAGATTTGTATACGTCGGGGGGATCTACAAATATGGACTAGATTTTCGACATAATTGGGGAGTTTGCCACGCCTGAGATGAATGATAATCTGACTTTGCCATTTTCTGATGCTGAAATAGAGACAGCTCTATTTCAGATGGGCCCGACGAAATCTCCAGGACCTGATGGGCTCCCAGCACTCTTCTACCAGCGCCACTAGGCCTTCCTGAATGCGGCGGTCTTCCAAACAGTGTGGGATTTTCTTGCCGGAAATGAGTATCCTGCGGATTTGAATGATACTTTGTTGGTTTTGATCCCAAAAGTGAATGCTCCTGAATCTTTGTTGCAGTTCAGGCTGATCAGTTTATGCAACATCCTTTATAAACTAGCATCCAAGGTTCTTGCGAACCGGCTGGAGAAGATCCTCCCAATTCTTATCTCGGAGGAGCAGAGTGCCTTTGTTCCCGGGCGGCTGATTACAGACAATGTTTTCGTCGCCTATGAGTGCACTCAGGCAATTAGGACAAGGAAGAGGAAAGTACCTCTTTGTGCTGTTAAACTCAACATAGTAAAGGCGTACGACGTGGTGGAATGGATCTTTTTAGAGAAGATGATGACCAAACTAGGCTTTTCGGCTGCCTGGGTTCATATGATCATGAGGTGCATCACTTCTGTTCGGTTTTCTGTTAAGGTGAATGGGGCCTGCTCGGAGCCGTTTGTCCCTTCGCGAGGCTTAAGGCAGGGGGATCCCATCTCCAGCTACCTATTTCTGTTCTGTGTTGAGGGCTTCTCGGCTCTTCTTAAGGATGCACAACAGGCAAACTTGTTGAGGGCAGTACAGTTTGGAGCAGTTGGTCCACATATCACACACCTGTTATTCGCTGACGATAGCGTCGTTTTCCTTGAAGCCACTGAGCGGAGCTTTCAGACTCTAAAGCAGGTCCTTGTTGATTATGAGCTGAGTTCAGGTCAGAAAGTTAATCTGCAAAAATCCTCAATCTTTTTCGGTGGAGGGTGTGCTGACTAGGTACGGGAGGATTTGAAGTTATCCATCGGCATTGGTTCTGAAGCTCTATCGGAACGATACCTAGGACTGCCCATGGTTGTCAGCCGCTCAAAAGATGGATGCTTTAAGTATTTACAGGAAAGATCATGGGGCAAGATTAAGGGCATAAAAGGCCAAGGTATGTCGAAAGAGGGCAGGAGCGTGATGATCAAATCCATTTTGCAAGCTGTCCTGGCCTATGCTATGAGCTGCTTTATGTTCTCGAGGAAGTTCTGCAAACAACTAAGCTCTATCTCTTCAAACTTTTGGTGGGGTGATTCAGCCGATCAGCGGAAAGTCCACTGGATTAGCTGGCCAAGCATGTGTAAGAGGAAGGAGCAGGGGGCTGGGCTTCCGTGATTACGAATGTTTCAACCAGGCCTTCCTTGCAAAACAAGCTTGGCGCCTTTTGACTGATCTGGAGTCTCTATGCGCCAGGGTACTGCGGGCGAGGTACTTCAGTGACAAGGAGCTCCTATCACCTGAATGTCCGAAAAAGGCCTCCTTCACGTGGCGAGGCATCTTGCACGGGCGCGAGTTGCTTAAAGCAGGTCTGGTTTGGCGGGTAGGAGATGGGCACTCAATCAAGGTCACAGATAATTGGATCCCTCGAACTGGTGCTCAATGTCCACTGGGACGAAAAAAAGAAGACTGTCCAGAATTGGTTAGCGATTTCATTATCTCTGACTCTGGTTCCTGGAATGAGGCTAAGGTTCATGACCATTTTATGGATATTGACGCAGAGTACATCCTCCGCACTCCTCTTGGTCATGTTGGTTCGCAGGATTATTATGCATGGAACTATATGAAGCACGGCTTGTTTTCGGTCAAATCTGCCTATCATCTTGTAATGCGGAGAAAAAGAGAAGCGACTGGTATGATGGAATCTTTGAGATCCTCTACTGAACGTAAAGGGTGGCTCTCTCTCTGGGGTGCTGATGTTCTAGGAAAACTCAAGGTTCATGTGTGGCGGCTTATGGAGCATGGCCTGGCGGTGGGATCAGAACTAAGTCATCGGAAGATAAAAGACGGCATAGTCTGTCTGGCGTGCGGCAGAACCGAATATCTGATCCACCGTTTCGGGTCGTGTCCCCACTCGACGTCAGCTTGGTCCAATCTTACTGAGCAGATGAGAGAAGATTTTCAGTTCCCGCCTAAAAGAGTAGCCTATCATGCTGAAGTAAGAGGGTGGCTTCTGGACTGGCTCGGGAAGTGTACCGATGCACAATGTTCTCTGATGCTTACCTTGCTGCACCAACTTTGGCAAGCCAGAAATGATGCACACGATTCACGTGTGATGATTGAGCCAAGAGAAGTAGCTATGCAGTCCATCGCTGCTATTGAGGAGTGGCGAGTTGCGCATGCGAGGGAGCCTCAAGAGACTAGCAGGGTGCATGAGCACTAGCTCAAACCTGACACGAGCTGGCACAAAATAAATTCTGATGGAGCTTTTCGCTCGATCAGCTGCAACGAAGGGGGATGTGTGGTTATCAGAGACCACCATGGAGGCTTTGTCACCGGAGCTTGCCATTTTTTTACCCACGTAGCAGATGCAGAAGGTCCAGAGCTCCTAGCGTGTAGAAGAGGCTTGCAGCCGGCTAAAGAGATGTACCTGGAATCGGTTGTGGTGCAGACAGATTCTTCAGTAGTTGCTTCAAAATTGACAAGGGTGGAGAAGGACAGGTCTTATCATGGGCCTTTAATTGAGGATGTTAAACTCCTCCTTAAAGGCTTTGGGTTTTCATCGGTTCGTGCGATTAGGCGGACTGGGAATGAGGTTGCGCACCATTTAGCTCAAGAGGGCTGCGAGAATAAAATCAGCAAAACTTGGCTTGGCATCCCGCCAGCTTTTATTGTAAGTGCTTTAGAGAAGGACCTTTTAGTGAGTTAATAAATTCGCAGCTTAATCTCAAAAAAACCATAATAACCAATAAAAACCATCATCTTCTGCTCTCCGATATAATCGCAACTATCGTCGTCCTGATAGCACATGCAAACAAACGAAGCCACAATCAACACAAGACCAACAAGCCCCATTACATACAACAAACAATGAATAAAACCAGATTAAGATTCAGATGGTTTTGAGAGGATTGGAAATAGGAGATTGAGATGGCCTTGGAGAAGGGAATGAAAATCCATTAGGATTTATAGGTTTTGCACTAAGGATTGGTTTTGTATGATATCAATATACACAAATGATATCTACAAATAGGTAATGAAATAACAATGCCATCAAAAGTGGTTTCACTATTTTATCAATTTCCAAAGAATTATAGTGGTTTTTATAGTGAATAAGACTCTAGTTTTAGGAAATAATTCACCAGAAAGGTTCTGGAGCTTCAAAAATTATTTCCTTGGATGGTTAGGTATGGCTTGATGTACTTGTTCACTGGGAGTTGGAATCAGGTCAAGACAATTACCATAATGCCCTCAAGAAATTCCCAAAGGTAGTTCTGCACACACTTATCATTTTCACGATATTAAACCTACAAAAGATTTTGATTTGATTCCAAAGGCACAGTATAGGTATTTGGAATACCTTTCTATAGAAATTGGAATCAAACTTTTTGGAGTTGTAAAACTACTGTAGTGAATTTAGGGGTGAAAAAACCATGCACATAATAGTTTAATTCTCAAAAAAATATCCAAGACACAATAAATCATGATCTCCCGGATTTGGGTAGGCCTTAGTGTACCACATCCCGGGTAATTGGACTTGGGTCAATTGGTATCATGATTTGGTCTAGGGAATTTTCTAAAGTCAGAACTGGAGGGATTTTGTTATTTTTACCAAGGGAAAACTACTGTTCACCTTGACATGAGACCTATGCTGGTTGATTGGTAAAACAAATACCCTCCATGAGAACTTTGATTCATGCTATTTGGGTATATAGAACTTCATGAGGGATTTATTGATGGCCATAGATACTTTTTAGAAGATTAAATGCTAGAAAATAATAAAGATTATTTTTGGCAAGGGACTGGTTCTGCATGTTGAAGAAAACCCTAGGGGACAATGTAAAATTGTTGTCTGGACGATATCATGCGGTTTTGTATTTTAATTGAATTTAAACTAACAGGTAAAATTCAGATCTAGAATTCCCAGAGAAAAAGAAAAAGGTAAAACTACTGTCGGGCCGGATATGGAGGGGAGCTCGGCCATCCAGGGGAGAAGCGGCCCACCCGGGCAGGCAGCACGTGGGAGGCGGCTTCAAATGGCTGACAGCAGGGCCCGCTGGTCAGTGAGCGCGAGAGGACGAAGGGGTAAGGAGCAGCGTGGTTCGTTCGATTAGACAGAGATCGACGGTGGTCCGATGTCGTCCTTCTCTCACCGGCGGTAGTGGAGAGCAAACCCTAGCTAGGTTCGAGGCGGCGCGGGGAAGCTCACCTGTGGGCGGAGGTAAGCCTGGGAGGGTGCAGGGTGAAGCGGTCGACGACGACTCCGGGGAGGGGCGGGAGCAGCAGGTTCCGCGACGGGTGGTGACTCGCGCGTCAATGCCCACGGTGGTGCTCTCGGGAGCTCGCTGGAGCAGGGCCGGGGAGGCATGCATGTTGGCGGCGAGAGTGCTGGGCGACGCAGGGGTCGGAAGCGGTTCTGGCGATGGGCAGCAGGGCTTGGTCCGACGGAGGGACGCCCCGTGCGCAAGCACACTCCCGAAGCTAGCCTCGGTGATCGCCGGAGTTGGTACCGGTGGTGGTTTGGAGCCAGGGAAAATGGTGGGGTTAGACTCAGAGGGGCATGGGGATCTCAGAAACGGGGGCATGCAGAGCAGAGGGAGCTGGAAGGAGGGCACCCGGGCAGATCTTGGCTATGGTCGAGGAGCTCATTTTCTGCCTCTCTTGAGCAGGGCAGAGCATGGGAGGAGGAGAGACGGCTCTAGGGAGGTGAGGTAGAAGGGTAGGAGGCAAATGAGGGGGAGGGGAGAGCTGCAGTGGCCTCTAGCAATATATATACCAAGAGGGAGAGGTTCTTGATGGACTTGGTCCATCGGGCATGGAGGAGAGGAGGGGAAACCAGGGCTGGTGTTGCTGTGGGCGTGGAGGGTGGTATTCTGGTCGAGCTGCAGGGCAGAGGAGTGGTGGATAGCTACTGCTAGGGAGTAAAGGGGTTTTGCAAGCCAAGACAGCCACATGGGGTTAAACACTAGTGTCCAAGCACTAGAGGACAAGCATGCTACAGTGATCACGACCAGAGATGAGTGCCGGGTGTAACGGTTCATTGCCTTGCAAGATTGGTGGTGGTTTGATCTTGGTTTAATTCAATGCTTGATTGATTTGGCAAATTTGATTACTTGGTGGTGTGTGAAGTAAGTTCCAAAATTTGTTTTGGACAAAGTGGGGAGGTGATACTGGTAAGTAGATGAGGTCAAGGTAGATCTCTAGGAATTATTTGGGATTTTTCTAAGGATTTTAAGTCCCCTTATAATCATTTATTCAAAAAGTACAGAAGTAGTTTTGTAACACCCCGTCCACTCCTGGGCCCAGGGGGTGCCACTCCTGGCAGCTTAATAGGATATCTAGACTGGCCCTACAGACCAACACTAGTCTTTTCTGCACACTTTGTCCTCACTCATGCGCACCAGGTTACCCACTTTCCGATCGGTCACCCATCCTAGAATTGCTCTAGGCCAATCACGCTTAACCTTAGAGTTCTTTTAGAATGAGCTTCCGGAAAAGAAGTTGCAACTTGTTGATATGGGTATCCTATCAATCCTATTAAGCCATGTGCCTAGATCTCACATACACCCACCATTTAGAAGATCGATGCCCTCATTGATCAAGCACACCCTAGGAACGTTCCCTCTTGGCACGCGTCTGTGTGTCAAGTGCTGACACATGTGCCATGCCGTGTCCACTCCGGGCCACACACGCCATGCTCCACATGTCCCGCCACTGACCTGCAGACACCCGTTTAATCGCAAGGGTCGGCTCTGATACCACTTGTAACACCCCGTCCACTCCTGGGCCCGGGGGATGTCACTCCTGGCAGCTTAATAGGATATCTAGACTGGACCGACAGACCAACCCTAGTCTTTTTTGCGCACTTTGTCCTCACTCGTGCGCATCCGGTTACCCACTTCCCGATCGGTCACCCATCCTAGAATTGCTCTAGGCCAAGCACGCTTAACCTTAGAGTTCTTTTTGAATGAGCTTCCGGAAAAGAAGTTGCAACTTGTTGATATGTATCCTATCAATCCTATTAAGCCATGTGCCAGGATCTCACAAGTTTCTAGAAGATCATTTGAAAAATTTACATTGGACAAGGTTGGTTTTTAGTTTGAAATGGTCCCAAATGTGAATACGCACTTAGGGGAATTTTCCCAAGGTTTATTGGGGCTTAAAAGTATTTAAAACAATTATTATTCCAATTCAGCCATTTAAGACAATGGGCAAAAAGAAATAATAAAACCCTTCAAAAATATTTATTTTTGAAGTTGGAAGTTAGGGTATGATATGTGGGACTTAATGGAGCCAAAATTTGAGGAAGTGTTTTGGCAAAAACCAAAGTTTCCTTTATGAGAGGAGTTTTGACTATTTAAGGAGATTAAATAGATTTGGAGCCAAAATAATTATGGAGAATTTTTTATAAATCTTGGTGATCAAGATTGATGATGTAGACAATGTGTAGAAAGCATTTGCAACCTTGGGATTGGATAATCCAAGTTGATTTTGGGGGAATACCCTAGATTGAGGATCTATGGTGATTTTAATTTCATACCATCAAAACATGGTTATATCTTGGAGTTCAGATCTCCCTTTGGGGCATGGGATAGATGGATGGATAAACCAAGTGATGTAAATAAACATGGTACATAGGTTTGAGCTTGATCCTGCTTGAGCTCACCAAGACAAGCTTTCAAACTTTGAATAAAATAAGTCTGCCAAAGCAGACTATCAACTAGCCTTCAAAACCTTGTGGGTTTAAGAAGCACAAAGATCCACTTGGAACAAGTGAAGTAGGTAATGATATACCTATATGAGTAGTACACAACCATGTAAGGAGTTGTTCCATAGAAGGTTGGATGGTGGTGTGAGCTTCTGTCAAAGTAGGCATATTGACTAGATTTATAGGAATAGTTATTTTCTTGCCTGCAAAACCATCAAGTACAAGTGGGTTGGAGGATGATCTAACCAAGGGCAAGAGTGGGCCCTGGGTAGTCCTTATGATGGTTAGCAAGATGGTTCAGATGCATTTCCAAAAATCCACAAGGGTTGAGAAAAGGAGGTATTCAAAAAGGTGATATTGGAAACAGATTTAGGGTTTTTGAGTAGAATGTTGGTGGAGATGATTTTGATGGGTTGCAAAGTACCAAAGCATCATCAAGTGAATGTGGTTGCATAGTAGATTGAGTAGCAGGGATGCATGCTTGATATTGGTCTTCATTGACTTGGAAACTTCTAGAATGGATCTCTGCAGAATTGCTCTGGTTAAGGGTTTTAGATGATCACCTAGTATCTAGGGATCAGATCCTGCTTTGTATTCTTGCTTAGGGTGTGGTAAATTTGGAAACCTCTTGATCCTAGTGATGAGCTCCTAGAGTAGCTCATACTACTTCTAAGCAATCAAGCAGATCAAGGCAATTCATTAGGCAGCAGATCAAGACAACTCATCTTATACACTTAGTAAATCCACTACTGGGGTTACCATAAAGCCTAGATTGAGGTAAGGTTGAGCGATTTTGAAAAGGTTGGATTTTGAATAGGATGAGAGTCCTTGGTATCTCTACCAAGAGTAGAATTCAAGAGCTTCCTAAAAGGTTTTGGAGATCCTAGAGGTAAGAGTAGTTGAAGGTTTTGTCTTGAAAACATAAGGAGATTATATTACATATCTCTCCATAGTTTTGTCAATAGAGGCTACCAAAATAGCTTTCGTTACATAAGCAGCTTGGCTCATGTTTTGGAATGCCAAAACATTTGAGAATATGTAAAATGAGCCAAGATAGTTTTGTGAAATAGCTTTTGTCATCTGATGGGGAGGTAAGGAGTATCATATGGTATACACTCACATACACAAGTACAAACAAACAACAAGCAAACACTTCAGCATTAAACAAGAAAAAGTTTTTGTTCCCCCTGATTTTTGCATTCTAGACATCTAATCAGTGTTGCTGAAATTGGGATGTTACAAGTCCTCATATTCTTTGGGTATTATGTCATCAGTTGGGAGGTCCTTAGCCGGAGTCTTCTTCTTCTCCTTTTCCTTCTTGGTTGCCCCGGTGGCAAAGACAACCTTTGGTCCGAGTCGTGGAGTTAGGCTTCTATCAGTGCTCTCGGACATCTGGACGTCGGGATTATCTCCGAGATCCATGTCATCTTGTGGCTCAGGAGACTTTTCTCCGGATCCTTCCTCCAAACTGATGTGTGGGCTTTGATCCATGGCTTCTAATTCTTCCATGGTTTTGGAGTTGAATTCCTGTTCATTTTCCGTAGAGAACTTTCGGAAATCAGTCGACATCATGGAGTCATCCGAAGGTGCATGTAAGTCGATGTTTGTTCCAATTGCCTCTAGCACCGAGTAGTTGTCGTCTCCAGCATCAGAAGAGCCGGATCCGGATCCAACTTACCTGACTAAGTGTGATGCGTGCATCTCGAGGTAGTTGTGGATCTTTTCATTAGCTACCTCGAAACATTTGATGGTCTCAAGGATTTGTTCCATGCTGACGTCATGCCGCATCATACGCCTCAACATGTGCCTCAAGAATGATTGTCCCGCTCTGGCGTCGGTAGAACCGGATCCAGAGCTGTGGCTTCTTTGATCTAACTAAGCTTTGACCTCTTTGGGAGAGCCTCCTGAGATTCGGCCTCTTTAAGGGGATCCGCTTTAGGTTTAGCCTCCACGGGGAGATCTTCTTCAGATTTGATCTTCTCCACTATCTATGATTTAGGTGCACGCTGGGTTTGACTAGAGTTTTCCGAGACCTGGAACTCTGTCGCTTCCGTAGACAAAGTGGATCTAGAAAGTTCTTCCGCCTCTATCATCATCGCTGGGGTGGGTTGGGCGGGTTCAGCAAAACCGAGGTAAATGTCAATCTCGCCAAAATACATGATGGTGTAGGTGGTCATAGGTTCCCTAGCCGAAATCCAAGTCTCGTCGAGAAGGACAAGAGGGACGTCGCTGGGATAGAGGACCCGACCAACGACGATGGTCTCGTCGATTCTGATTTTCCTAGATTCTGCCCAGAACAAAGATACAAAACTCACCTGCCCCATGGTGGGCGCCAACTGTCGTCGGATTGAAGACATGTATGCCGAGTGGGGGTCCTCAAGGCGTGTGGAGAAAGGGGGTGTGAGGCCACGATATTTTGGAACGGTGAGCACACAAGCTTTACCCAGGTTTGAATCCGCCGACTTTGGATGGATCCTACTCCTGAATACGGTAGAGCCAGAATATGGGTTACAAGGGTTTCACATGTGCGAGTTGAGATTGCAGAATATGGGTTGTCTTAAAGGCTGGCCGCTAGGACGAATTATATAGATATCCGGCCTAGAGTTTCCATGAGAGACCTATTTGGCTACGACTAAGAGTCGGTTACAGAGTATATCTTGGACTACAAGTAACTAAACAGGCCTAAGTCGGTAAGTCTTCTGGGCCTTTCCATAGTCGGATGGACCTCCTTCTTCTCTCCCTGACTAGAGCGGCCGTGGAGCAAAGATCTAACCCGAAGTGGGCCACTCTGGTCAGTGAGTCATAGTTGGTATACCCAGAAAGTATATCCCTAATAGTAGGACATTCAAAGTGTATCCATTGCTTCGGTGCCATGTCTTCTAGAGGGTAGCAGCCCAACCCAGCAGCAGCTACCACCACGACCTTCCTCAGCCAGAGTGGGTTCAAAGCCATCTCCGACATGTTTCTCTCTTCCTGGGTCTCAATCATCCCCTTATTGCATTTGTGAATAATGGTGTGATGCATGGCCCTCACACCAAGAACATGTCGTTCGGGAGGTTAGGCTTGATGTGTACATTGCTTCTGATCTCATAAGTTTCGAAGACTAGCTATATGCTGGTGGATCAGATTCGTCTACCCATTTCTAACCTGTTAGCACCAGAACCTGCAATCAGAGGGGCCAGCAAGTTCAGCACACATGTGTCCATGTGGTTCGTTCCTCGTCTTCTTGGCTCAAGATTGCCCCGATGATGGATCTTGTTTCCCGAGAAGAGATGTGAGGCATTGCTTCTTGGAACTCATAACTTATATGGTTAGGATGATATAATTTGTTTTCCTCCTCTCACTTCTTCTGCTATTGTTGGTTTCACATGGACTTTGTAAAGCTCAATGCATCCAACATTTCGTCAAACCGAAACTTTGTAAGTTTAAAAAATGCTACTTCTGCAGTATGGAGTACTATACATTATGCAACCGGCTCCTCTAACATTAGGAAAAATAAAGAAGGAAATTCAGTGTCATATAGCTTAATTACCTCATTATAATCTATAATTAATTATTATATGTAATTGTTGTAGACATAAAAAGCCGAGACTAAATTTTATTACACCACAATTTGGCTTGTAAGTAATAGCAACTCAATACTACATACTACTTCCATACCTGTTTAATGGGATACGTACCTACATACTACTTCCATCCCAAAGCTTAAGTTTTTTTAAGTCAAGCTACGGAAAGTTTGACCAAACTTTTAGAAAAAACTATGTGTTAGCCTAATAAACCGGTATGGAGAGAGTAACATAGATTAGCATTATACTCCCTCCGTTCCAGAGCTTAAGGCTTATGTTTTTTGGAAAGTCAAGATACGAAAAGTTTGACCAAACTTTTAGAACAAAATATTAAGAACTGTTACGTATGATATTATATAGATACAATGTGAAAATATGTTTCATGATGTATCAAATAATATGAATTTCGTATTGTAAATATTAATATTTTTCTCTAAAAACTTGGTCAAACTTCACGTAGTTTGACTTTTGAAAAATATAAGCCTTAAGCTCTAGGATGGATGTAGTACAAATTAATTTTACGACATTTAGACCTTAATTGTATTGTTTGGAAGAAGGAAAGTTAGGGTCATACGGCTTCTCTAACTTTTCTTCTATAGTATAAGTTAGAGGATCTGTATAACTTGTTTCTTGCCAAAGATTTAGGTAAATATAGTTTTATTCCCACTTCTCGCACCCGGGTACAAATTAGTCCCATATCTCGTGAAGTTGACAAAATCAAACCCCAAACATGCATCCTTGGTGCAAATCAGTCCATTTCAAACAAATTTGAGCGTATTTGAACAAATCCATACATGGTCAGTTGTCCTGAACGTGCGTTTTTGTGATTGAGACAATAAAATAGTACCGGCCTGTAAGTGGTGTCCTTCCATGACTTCTATTGCTTTTGAGTGTTCATGTAGAATTTTTGCGTAGATTGATATCGTTCTAGCTTGGCTGAACAATATATTCTTTGCAATGCTCAAGTTAACTAAAACTGCACGTGTGTGCATTTCACTCAGTATTGCATCGTTAGTTTATAGTTAGCTGAAATCTTACCAAATTTGATTATTTTCTTATACACTTCGTAATCCATATGCATCAATTGTTTTATGTGTGACAATTGAACTTGAGCATTGCGAAGTACGTTGGATCAGCACATGGACATATGATGTTTTCATATCATGTCAAAATCCCAAGATTTTAGCTTCAGTACATGGATTTCTGTAAACAATGTTGCCTTGCGTGGGCCCATAAATTACCCTGGCCTCGCTTTTCTTATCTTACCTTACATCTTAAAACTATATAGTGTACGAAGAACTTTGAACACTGGCCATTGAATACATATTTTCAAATCCCAACATTACTAGTGGTTCTGTCTTGTTTTCCATTATGGGATCTAGAAGATTCTATTGATGGTCTTTAGCTCAATGAAATTTATGCACATACCTCAAACATATGTTCCCGAAGTAGCTAATAAAGGTGGAAATCTACAGTATATAAAGCACAAGAACCAGATGTACACCCAATACTTTATGGATCTGGCTCAGAAGTATAATTATATTTCCGAGCTTTACATTATATAATTTTATAGTGATGATATGTCATACTTCTATTATCTTACTCTGATGTGCAAGGCAGGTGCAACTTACTAGTATGGACTAACCCGCAAAACTGCTCGGTAAGGACAACTAAGCACAGTCAAATTTGCTCAGTTCATTCAAATTCCATCCAATCCGTTTGAAATAGACTAAATTGCGCCCGAGGTGCAAGGTGTGGGTCTAGTTTTGCCCCATTTACAAGATGTGAGACTAATTTGCACCCCAGATGTAACAAGTGAGACTAAAAGTGTACCTCCTTGCCAAACTATCTTTGTATGGGCATAGAATTGACAAAGAGAATACGAAGCTCGTTCTTACAGGGACTGGATCGTGTTTCAACGAATCCTTGCAGGGTGCTTATTGTAATTTTGTGGGACCTGGTTGTGTCTCCTTGTTTTCTCCTAGTCCTTTATGTAAAATGTACCCACAACTTCATTAATACAGATCTCATTCCATGAAGAAAGAATACAGAGTCATCCATCCAAATAAAATAAAAATACAGAGTTTGGATTTTTGAATTACAGTACGACCCGTACCCTAGGCGTCTAGTATTAGGGAGTCAGTTCAGTCACAGTCTTCTCCAAATTAACCACTCTGATCGTCTAGACGTCTACTAGTACTAGGGCATCTCCCCCTTCTCTTCCTGGCATCTTCCGCTTCCGCATCACACATCCCCGCTGCCACCATATGCCTCTTACGAATTCTCTTCCACGTCTCGCTCAAGCAGTTGCCGCTGTCGATTCCCCTCTCTTCTGAAACCCCAATCAATGAAATATAGATGCTGCCTTGTGATGGTGTCAACAAGCGAGAACAGTGAGCATGATTCTGAGCTTTTTCACAACGTGTTTACTAAAGGCCCCTTTGAATAATTCATAACCCGATGCAATTTCATCCCCGCCGCTAGCCTAATTGGTTTGTCCAAACTTTTCTTTGAATCTACGAAAGCTAGTGGAACTCTGGATGCTTCAATGCCATTTGGCCTCCTATGTGTTTTTCATCCCCCCGGTGACGAAGGGACCGCTAGATTTCTTGTATTACTTCAAAATTGATAGCCTCCCATGCAATATATCGCTGCTAGACAGGTTCTCCTCCGATGCTATGGTACAAGGCTATACTTCTGTGTACTGGGTAGGCTTCAATGGAGGTTGGATCGCCACAGCTGGCTTTAGAGGCAAGTTGGAGCTTTGCAATTCCTATCCCACCATTATCGTTCCAAGCAACCGACAAGCCAACCACGTTCTTTTTGGATAATGATATTCTAAATGTAATACAGAAGATTGCTATTTGCCAAGTTCCCACGGCTGCTGGGAGATATAAAGATTTCTCGCTTGTTGCGGTCTTCAACATCAAAATTTCCATCCTTCAAGGTGGTGATGATGGATGGATAGTTCTTTCACTTCCTCTTAACCACACCTTGAGCCCTTATAGTTACAATGGTGGAATTACCCATGACGGACTAGTGTTTGTCACGACTCTGTATGGTAATGTTCATGTTTGGGATCCTCTGCATCTTGGTAATTATTCCTTCATATGTAGTGTACTGGCTTAATTACTCATGTGCCCAAGCTATTTTACTGAATTGACATAGGGAGTGTTTTGTTTAAATGAGAATACGAATAGTTATTTTAGACTCTATGAACTTTATAAATCATAGGATTTCCATAGAATTTTTTCTTATAGTAGTTGTTTGATTCATCGGATTTAATTATGCATAGTAGATTTTCCGGATTTCTTTTAGTTCATTCAATAGGAATTTAATATCTACTTGAAGCTCCTGAAAAGAATTCTTTCAATGGTCCGTAATCCTACAGGAGTATAAATGGACATGCAAATGTAAAATCCCATGTCTTTCATATCCTATGTTTTCTGCATTTGCACGGGTTTTCGGCAAGTTCCCCTGCAAATGAACCGGTGAATTATCTTTGCCTTTTTTAAATAAAATGAGCCAAAAATTGCCTATCGTGTTCAAAAAAATATGAGTCCGATCTTTTGGAAATGTCCCTATTATATAATGCTTTGTTTCCTTTGTACGATTGTAGGCCATAGTTCTTTTTCCTATGTTCGAGCTACTTTTCATGCAGTTCAATTGGAAGGAAATTTTTCAGTAGGATTCACTATATCATGTTGCCAGAACCATAAGTTAATGCATTCTGCTATCTTTTTCAAGGTCCTACGCTGGTCTTGGCATGACCAGCTGCCACAGATGAGTTGGTGGATTCATTTCATAATGCTACTGCAGACGTGCACAACTACGTTTTTGGTTTTTTGTGGTTAGCAAGATCTGCAGATGGTTCTAGACTTCTTAATATATACGCGTGTTGCTTGTTATAATCCTAGTTGTCTTACTTGTGATTGCTTCCATCGTACTAGTGCTGCTCATCCTCGTGTTGTATATTACGGTCGCACTATCTCCACTCATACTTCCGGGTTTGTCTGCTTGGTGTTCCCAATGAACACTAGTCAGGTTGATCAAGATAATCCATGAGAAATGATTGCTGACCTTGGATCATATTCTCTTTTCCTTGGAGTGAACTATCCGATTATCATGCCCGCATGTGGTGCATATCTTACCTCAGGTTATCTGACAAGAAGCAATTGTGTCTACATCTTACCAACTGCAGCATGGATTTCTAAAGAGTGGCAGCCCGAATTATGTCGTTTTAGTCTGAGTGGTAAAGACTGAGGTGTTACTTCTGAAATCAATGTCCTTTAGGGAATTAGTAACCCTCGCTTGTTGACAGGAATGGTGAAGAATCTGCTTTGGTTCATACCAACCTTTGCGAACGCCCTCGATTTGAATCAACCTCATGCTTAACTAAGAAAAAAGACATGTTGCCACCGTACGTACTAATGCAATCCATATGTAATACTTGGTACTACAATTAGAGAAATAGTTCTCGAGCCTATTGAACTGTTTATTTTGTTTGGTTGTCTAAAGTCATCAGCTTTCAACTTGGTGGTCTCTCTTCTTTGAAACATGTCCTTGTATCAGTACTATGTTTAGTTACTTGTATGAACTTGACTATATGTTTTTTTGACCTTTAGCATAATGCACTTTAGTCCGCCGATTCTAGAGTTCCTTTAGAAATTATGGAAATTTTAGCATTATGGACCACATGCCATACACTTTAAGGAACAATCACCTCAATTCTTGTGTAAGGGTCATTCTCTATGTAAACAACATCGCCTTCAATGATTCTAGCCTCATGCACCACTCTTTGGTTAATTTGATGTGACGAGACCATATTTTTTAGAGATTTATCTTATCTTATCTTACCACTATATAGTGTATGGTTAACTTCGAACATTAACCGTTGTATGAAGATTAGCAAATTCCAACATTGCTAACCCTTGAATCTTCTTTTCCATTATAGCATCTACTCGCTCTGTTCCATAATATAAGATGTTTTAACTTATGCGGAATGAATGTATCTAGACGAATTTTAGTGTGTGGTTCACTCTGAACCTACACACTGCTTTTAGTGTGTAGTAAAAGATGTCTAGATACATTTGTTTCACAAAAGTTAAGGATAGGAATTGTGTAGGATTTGAATCCTATGGCAATTTTTCCAATGTTAATTGTTTGATTCATAGGAACACATCCTATAGGAATTAATCCTATAGTAATCTTGTAGTGTAATTCCCATAGGAAAGAAACATTAGATCTGACCTCATGGAAAAATTCCTTTGCAACATCGAACAAAATTCTTCTTCTCGTAGGATTCAAGTTAGCATGACATCTCAATCCTATGTTTTTCCTATTCCTATACTTTTTCTAGCCTATGAATCAAACGAGGCCTAAACCATCTTATATTTTGAAACAAAGGTAGTAGGAGATTCTATTGATAAACTTTAACACAATAAATGCTATGCACAAGTACAAGAACCAAATATACACTTGATACTTTATGGGAGCGGCTCAAAATTATAATTATTTTCTCAGTCTTACCTATTATAATTTTATATTTTGATGATATGGAATTCTACTATACAACACTGGTGTGCTAGACTAGCTAGCTAAATAAAATTTTCTCGATGTTGCAGTACTAGACAGCATTGGCGTGCTAGACTAGCTAGCTAATTAAAGTCTCATCGATGGAGTTGCAGCCTGTAGCAGAAGACCGACAAAGGAACACCCAAAAAACTCCTCGTTCAAAGAGCCATACTGTCTTCTCCATCTCCGGAAGCATTTGGTATCGTCTCCAGCACACGCTTCACTCATTTTCCTCGCCATCTCGCCCGCAGCATCGGTCCTTCTAGGCCGCCACCCCTCTCCTCCAAAACCTCCCAACAGTCATAGATTGATCTGCCTCGCCCCTAAACCATCAGGACGCGATGGTGGATTTAGGGCCCAACCGGCGGTACAGTGGATGGAGCAAGGTCGGTGCCAACATCTTAGATGAGATCACTATACGGATGGAAACTACCAGCACCGTCCGGCTGGCTGCATGCTCCAAGGAGTTGAACCTCCGAGTCATCAGCTGAACAGATAGAAGATGCCCCAATGACGATTGTGGGACATTGGTCGCCTAGCATTAGGTCCACAACCACAAGATCGCGTGCGCACATGGACCTTGCAACTGCATGGAGGATGGTTGCATGTTCGCCGCCTCGCTAGCAGCGCTGCTGCCCACCTAAGTGAAGCTCACTCGATGAGGGTGCGCAGTTTCCGCTATGGCAAAATACGCAGGTACACCTCTAAGCCTCTACCGGCAACATCCCTGTGGATAGTAGATATCATCGGATCTAGGGACGATGGTACTATGTTCATGGTGCAATTTGACACGCGCCAAACTCTACACATCATATCAGTCATATGCATCTGGTCAGAGGCGTTCTTTTTGTCGCAGTACATGGTGAAGTTTTTATCATCGACTGTGATTAAGGGGTTAAGGATAAAAAATTCCGGGCTATGTGTGCGGAGATCACCATGTCGCCCGACGCTATCCTGTTTGATGAGCTGCAGTGGCTCCTGTCGGGGCCGATGTCGCACCTAGTCGCTCGTCGACCATCGGTGTTCACCCTGGAATACTGTGTTTGCAATAACCTGATTCATGAGTGATATAAACACATCTTAATTTTCATTGTAGTATTTGAACTTCTAGAAAATTTACTACCTTTTCTTAGTAGTTGTTCTTACGAGTATTTATATGGAGTTCAACTACTGCTAATGTATTTTGTAGTAATACTTACTGTATGTACTGGTACTTATCATTTTCGGAATTGTGGTTCCTATCTTAAGGTAGTTATGAGTATTTTATATGGAGTTCTTCCTCTGCTGATCTATTTTTCAATATAACTATGTACTAGTACTTGTTCAGATCAACTGATTAAATGCAAAATATGGTCTCACTTTCCTTTTGAATCAGTCCTTGCTACATCTATTGAATTTCAATGTGTGCACTGCTGAATCTGTTAATTATTGTCTGTGTTACTAATTCGGTCTGTTTGAAATGCTATTGAATTTGTCAAGTTTTGTTGTATATGAAGTGGGAATATGTCAAGTGTTGTTGAATATTAACTGGGAATCTGTCGATATTTTTTTGGTCTTATTATATACTACTAAATCTTTTAAATGCTACTGAATTTGTCAAATGTTCTATTGTTAATATTAGTACGTATAATACACTATTTTGTAGAACTAACTATGATGTACTTGTACTTGTTCAGATCAAGTGCAGAAGATTTTCTTGCTTTTCTTTTGGAACTTGGCATTTTATAGAACTAATACTGATGTATTGCTACTTATTTAGATCAAGTGCAGTAGATGGTATTGCTTTTCTTTTGTAACTTGGCCTTGTCATAAACTCATAATCTTGAGGAGACATTGGGCATTTTGAGAAGCCTACGGAGGTCACACACAGGCATTGATGTGAGAAGGAGGCATGCACAGAAAAGTAGACTTGATCGCCAGTTTTGCTTGCTCCAATGATCGAGTGTTCGGAAAAAAGGCAAACAAAATTAGTCACTTTGAAATGGTGCTGAATATGTCCAAGTGCCGCTGAAAGTGAACTTGGAATCTGTCGATATTTTTCTTTCTTATTATGTACTGCTGCATCTTCCAAATGCTACTGAACTTATCAAAATTTTTGTTCGGTACTTGTTCAGATCGACCGATCGAGTGCATAATATGGTCTCGCTTTCCTTTTGAATCAGGCCTTGATACATATATTGAATTTCAATGTCCACATTGTTGAATATGTCAATTCTTTTGGTCACTATCTGTGTACTGCCAACCAGTCACTTTGAAATGTTGTGTTGACTCTGCCAAGTGCTGCTAAATATGAATCGGGAATCTATCTGATATTTTCACGGTCTTATTCTATACTGCTGGATCTTTCAAATGCTACTAAATCTATCAAATTATCTATTGTTACTATTAGTACAATATTTGGTAGAACAAACTGTGATGTATTGGAACTTGTTTAGATGAAGTGCATCAGACTGGTTTGGTTTTCTTTTGAAACTTAGCATTGTCACAATTATCTAGACGAGTCTTGGGCAGTTTGGGTTGCATATGGGCGGTCACACATGCATTGACGTGAGGAGGTATTCACACAGAAGCAGACTTGATTGTCAGTTTTGCATGCCCAAATGATCAAGTCTCTTTGGAGAACATGCCAAACTGGTGTCGCCCCAAGGTTTTTTTAGCTGGAACAAGAACTGATTCTCTTTGTACTGCTATTTAATTTCAACCAGGAAAACTACTAAATCTCTCAAATGTTTTGTCGTTGCTATTACTAAAGCATTTTGTGTAACTAATACTGGTGTACTGGTACTTGTTGAAATCAAGGGCAGTAGATAGTCTTGCTTTTCTATTGAAACATGGCCTTGTCACAATCTATATGAGACTTGGGCATTTTGGGTTGCATACGGGGGTCACACATGCATTGATGTGAGAATAAGGTACTCAAAGCAGAGTTGATCGTCAATTTTGCTTGCTCCAATGGTCGAGTGTGTTTGCTAAAAGTGTTTTTATAATTTCCACCACTATGACCAACCCCAACCTCAATTTTTCCATTTGACCGATCAAAACTCCAATTTTTCCACTACTCCGTTACAACACTCCTCAATTTTGCCATTCCACGATCTTTTCATCATTAGTCTATAATCAGTTTTGCCATTTTAGGTTTATCACTCCTTTCTCTTTAGAGGTAATTCCATTTTTTACCCCCTGATTTTACATTTCTGATGATATTTACCCTACATAATAGAAAGTACTTTTATTTACCCATTTGGTGAAACTTTTGATGGTTTTTTTATCTATTCTATGAGCTGTGACCTCGGTATATCCACATAATTTCATTCAGGAATCGTATATGTGGTTCCGTCACCGCCATATGCCAAGGCTAATAAGTTTAATCAATGGTAGAATAAGCACCGCCTAAGTCGTGTTCAAGACAGCATCATGCATGGTCTCCGCCATCGTCGTCTTTGACAATGTCCAACACAAGGTCGTCGATGACGTTGGGAAGCTGCCTCCCAAGGACCCCTGCATGGCTGCATCAAGATGTTTGTTATCCTCATAGCCATGTCGAACACTAACAGAGTAATCACATATACATCATCAAATACACGTTCACAACTAGCATGCCCCACGCCTATGTGCACAAGATTGGATCTGTCCACTTGATAGACCTAGGTGTCATTGGTAGTCTACTGCTTTTAGGCCTGCCCTACCTCAAGCGTGTGGGCGCGGCGCACACAGCATGATGTGTTGCATGCAGAGTAATGGTGGAAATATGATGGAATGATAAAATTGAGGAGTGTGGAATGAAGTAGTCACAAAATTGGAGTTTTGATCAGTCAAATGGAAAAATTGAGTATTAGGTCAGTCATAGTGGTAGAAATGATAAAAACCCTTGGTGAAAAGGACAAACTGATCGTGCGACAAGGTTTCTAGAGCTGAAAAATGAACTGGTTCTCTCTGTACTCCTATTGTATTTCCAATCTATTGATAATTTTTCTACCTTATTTTTTACTGCTGAAGTTTGACATGAATATCTGCCAAAAATAATTATCGCTTTTCCCCTCCCTCTCTAAGGAATTTGTTTTGAATCGGGCCTAGCACATCACAGTGCAATTTTTATTAACAGGAGAAGAAATCTAGTAGCTCATTCACCCCTCTTGAGCCGAGAATATTTAAATTCGGTCTTTTCAGAGTTAGGGGACTCTGACCATAGCCAAGTGAAATTTGAGAAAGGAGCCCATGGAGAATAGTCAAGAACATATTAATTCAGCCTTTTAGGTGTCAGGGGACTGCTAAGCACAACCCAGTGAAAATTGAGAATGAAGGCCATGGAGCATAGCCTATGGAGTATAACTCACGTAGAGCAACCTACGTAGAGCACCTTTTGGGCATTACCACCCACCTCTCAAAATAAAATAAAAACTATGCCTACCCATGTTTTTAAAGAAAATACTCCATTATGTGGCATTTTATAAACTGAGATGCCAAGAGCGTTGCCCTTTTATATTTTAAAAGATATAAACATAGACACACAAAATATTTTTAAGAAGACTAATACATAAATTCGAGTACTAATAAAAGTTTAATGATATTTATTCTATAAATATCTTTGTTGTAGTGGCAACTCACTCAGTTTACATTCATTTGATTAGAAGGTCTTTTGTTCGAATTGCCTGTGTGTGTATCTTGGGTTTACATTTTTTTTATTCTAGCAATATCGCATTACGGAGAGGCTGATAGCACGGACCCACCAGCATGCAACGTCCCTCGAGTTTTTGTGAGGGTGGGTTTGAACAAAGTTTAAATACTTGTATAGAGAGGCTAGTATCGGGGACCCACCAGACATAACATACAAGGCTGCATTGGGGATCCACTAGCAAGAACATACCAAAGAGGCTGACATAAGGGCCCCACCAGTAAAATCATACACAGCTGCCACTGCGAAAATAGCGGGCGCGGCCGAAAAAAAAGTCCATCATACACATGTTGCACTTATAGAGAAGCTGACATGTCGGACCCAGCATAGCCCATGGAATTATCCTATCAGCCCCTATATCCCAAAACCTTCTAATTCGGCCTTTTCGTGGTCTTGTGTTCATCGACCATAGCCCATTCAATTTAGGAGTAAGCCCACGGAATGTAAGTCGTGACGAGTAGGGTATATGCCCCTAGTTAGCCGAGAATCTTTTTAATTCGTCCCTTATGAGCATTTTTTATACTCTAAGGCTGACATCTGGGACTCGAAAAAACAGTCCAACATACACACGTTTCTTTCAAGAGGTTTTCAGCTAGGACCCAGCATGGCCATGTTTCCTGCATAGAGGAGGTTGACATCTAGGACCCAGTAAGTTGTCAAGGTAAAAATAGCGAACACGGCCAAAAAAAGTCCAGCATATGCACATTTCATTTAAAGAGAGGCTGATGTGTGGACCCAGCAACACGACCTTATACAAATGCTGCATCGAGCAACGTTGTCAGTTTGAAATAGGGAGGCACGAGCGAGAAGAAAGTTCAGCATGCACACGTTTCTTGTAATGAGAGGCTGAAATGGGGGACCAAGTAGCGTGAGAAAATGGCAGATTCGTCGAGCAATGC
Organism: Avena eriantha; assembly: GCA_910589775.1. Taxonomy (NCBI): domain Eukaryota; kingdom Viridiplantae; phylum Streptophyta; class Magnoliopsida; order Poales; family Poaceae; genus Avena; species Avena eriantha. Next base: position 358,901,096 of record OU342743.1, read on the forward strand.
TATCTAGTTCGGAACATGGTAGCGCTAGAGAAGACAAAAAATCCATCATACCAACGAATTTTCTAATTTGAGGCTGACATAAGGGACCCACCAGCCTAAATAAACGGTTGATGCAGCAAGTAAAGCTATCAAGTTCCGAACATGAAGGCGCGACCAAGGCAAAAAATCCATCATACACATGTTTCTTCTAATGAGAGTATGACATGTGGGGTCCAGCATCGTGATTAAATGGTAGATGCATCGAGTAGCGCTATCAAGTTCGGAATAGGGTAGCACGAGCGAAGGAAAAAATTCAATCATACACATGTTTCTTCTAATGAGAGTATGACATGTGGGTCCCAGCAGCCTGATTAAATGGTAGATGCAACAAGTAATGCTATCAAGTTTGGAACAGGGTAGCGCGAGCGAAGGAAAAAATTACATCATACACATGATTCTTCTAATGAGAGGCTGACATGTGGGGCCTAGCAGCCTGCATAAACGGCAGATGCATCGAGCAACATTATCGAGGTCAAATCTGGGAGGCGTAACCAAAAAGTATGGTTTGCTAAACACACTGACGTCCGATACCCAGACTCCTGAAAAGACTTCGGCGAGTCAACATCGCACGAGGAAATGAAAATCATGCTTCTGCCACACGCCAGCCGAGCTTCCTCCATGTTTTTAGCGGTTCCATTGTAGTAGAGGACCGTGAAACCGGAAAAAGCATTTTGCATCGTCCATAGTTGAGCCGAGAAATTCTTCATGAAAGACAAGCCTTCTACGATAACTGTTAGGCAAGTCGTTGCTGAAGGAAACATATCTTGTAGTGGAGGTTATATGTGCTACAAGTGTGCATCATTCAATGGCATAGAACATATACAGTTAGATGTATAAACTAGGTGGGATCATGTTGACCAAGTGTTGACACCTACAACCACAAGTAGATGAAGGTGTTTCTATACAACTCACATAGTTATAGAGCCATGAAGTGTTGGTATGAGGCTATATGAGGTACAAGTGTGCATCATGGATTTGCATAGTACTTGTATATAAGGTCTAACAACTTGGTGGGATAATCTTGACCAAGTCTTGATTCACACAACCACAAGTTGATGAAGGTGTTTCTAGCCAACTCAAATTAGTCTATAGGCCCTGCAATGTTGATATGAGGCTTAATGTGCTGCAAGTGTGTATCATGCAATGGCATAAAACATATATAGTTAGATCTAACAACTAGGTGAGATCATGTTGACCAAGTGTTGACACATACAACCACAAGTTGATGAAGGTGTTTTTAGACAACTCATATAGGTCTAGACCCCATGCAATGTTGGGATGAGGCTATATGAGGTACAGTGTTCATCATGGCTTGGCATAGCACTTGTATAGTTAGAGCAAACAACTAGGTGGGATCATGTTGAGCAAGTGTTCATATACAACCACAAGTCGATGAAGGTGTTTCTAGACAACTCACATAGGTCTAGAGCCATTTAGTGTTGGAATGAGGCTATATGAGGTAAGGTGTACATCATGGATTTTCATATCACATGTATTGTTAGATCTAACAACTAGGTGGTATCATGTTTACTAAGTCTTTATTCATACACAACCAAAAGTTAATGAAAGTGTTTCTATCCAACTCAGATTGGTCTATAGCCCATGCAATGTTGGTATGAGGTTATATGTGCTACAAGTGTGCATCATGCAATGTCATAGCACATATATAGTTAGATGTATCAACTATGTAGGACCGTGTTTACCAAGTGTTGACTCAAGCAACCATAAGTTTATAATGGTGTTTGTAGACTACTCATATAGATCTAGAGCGCATGCAATGTTGCGATGAGGCTATATTAGGTACAAGTGTGCATCATAGAGTTGCATAGAACTTGTATAGTTAGATAAAACAACTAGGTGTCATCATGTTGACCAACTCTTGATTCATGCAACCACAAGTTGATGAAAGTGTTTCTATCAACTGAGATTGGTCTATAGCCCATGCAATGTAGATATGAGGTTTTATGTGCTACAAGTGTTCATCATGTAATGAAATAACACATATATATAGTTAGATGTATCCACTAGGTGGGATCATATTGACGAAGTGTTGACACATACAAGCACAAGTAGATGAAGGTGTTTCTAGACAACTCACATAGGTATAGTGCCATGTAGTGTTGGTATGAGTCTATATGAGGTACAAGTGTTCATAATGGATTTGCATAGCACTTGTATAGTAAGATCTAACAACTAGGTGGGATCATGTTGACCAAGTCTTGATTAATACAACCACAAGTTGATGAGGGTGTTTCTAGCCAACTCAGATTGGCTATAGCCCATGTAGTGTTGGTATAGGGTATATGTCCTACAAGTGTGCATCATGCAATGGCATAACACATATATATCTAGATCTAACAACTAGGTGGGATCATGTTGACTAAGTGTTCACACATACAACCATAAGTTGATGAAGGTGTTTCTATATAACTCATATAGGTCTAGAGCCCATGTAGTGCTGGTATGTGGCCATATTATGTACAAGTGTGCATCATGACTTGGAATAACACTTGTATAGTTAGATCAAACAAATAGGTGGGATTATGTTGACCAAGTGTACACACATAAAACCACAAGTTGATGAACATGTTTCTAGACAACTCAGATATGTCTAGAACCATTCCGTGTTGGAATGAGGCTATATGAGGTACAAGTGTGCATCATGGATTTGCATAGCACATGTATTGTTAAATCCAACAACTAGGTGGGAACATGTTGAGCAAGTCTTGATTCATACAGCCGCAAGTTGATGAAGAAGTTTGTAGCCAAGTCATATTGGTCTATAGACCATGAAATGTTGGTATGAGGCTATATGTGCTACAAGTGTGCATCATGTAATCGCATAGCACATATATAGTTAGATGTATCAACTAGGTGGGATCATGTTGACAAAGTGTTGACACATACAACCACAAGTTGATGAACGTGTTTCTAGACAACTCATATAGGTCTATAGCCCATGCAGTGTTGGTACACGTGTGCCTCATGGATTTGTATAACACATGTATTGTTAGATCTAACAACCAGGTGGGATCATGTTGACCAAGTCTAGATTCATACAACCAAAAGTTGATGAAGGTATTTCTAGACAACTCAGATTGTTCTATAGCCCATGAAATGCTGGTATGAGGGTATATGTGCTACAAGTGTGCATCATGCAATGTCATATCACATATATAGTTAGATGTATCAACTAGGTGGAAGCATGTTGACCTAGTGTTGACACATACAACCTCAAGTTGATGAAGGTGTTTCTAGACAACTCACATAGGTATAGGGCCATGCAGTGTTGGTATGATGCTATATGAGGTACAAGTGTGCATCATGGATTTTTATAGCACTTATGTAGTTATATTTAACATCTAGGTTGGATCAGGTTGACCAAGTCTAGATTAATAGAACCACAAGTTGATGAAGGTGTTCCTAGCCAACTCAGATTGGTCTATAGCCCATCTAGTGTTGGCATGATGCAATATGAGGTACAAGTGTGCATCATGGATTTTCATAGCACTTGTATAGTTAGATCTAACAACTAGGTCGGATCATGTTGACCAAGTCTTGATTCATACAACCACAAGTTGATGAAGGTGTTTCTAGCCAACTTAGATTGGTCTATAGCCCATTTAATGTTGGTATGAGGATATATGTGCTACAAGTGTGCATCATGCAATGTAATAGAATATATATATATATAGTTATATCTAACAACTAGGTGAGATCATGTTGACCAAGTGTTGACACATATAACCACCAGTTGATAAAGGTGTTTCTAGATAACTCATACAGGTCTAGAGCCCACGCAGTGTTGGGATGAGGTTATATTAGGTACAAGTGTGCATCATGGCTTGGCATGGCACTTGTACAATTAGATCAAACAACTAGGTGGGATCATGTTGATCAAATGTACATACAGACAACCACAAGTCAATGAAGGTGTTTCTAGACAACTTACATATGTCTGGAGCCATTCAGTGTTGGAATGAGGCTATATGAGGTACAATTATGCATCATGTATTTTCATAGCACATGTATTGTTAGATCTAACAACTAGGTGTGATCATGTTTACCAAGTCTTGATTCATCAACAACTACAAGTTAATGAAAGTATTTCAATCCAACTCAGATTGGTCTATAACCCATGCAATGTTGGTATGAGGTTATAATGGCTACATATGTGCATCATGCAATTGCATAGCACATATATACTTAGATGTATCAACTAGGTAGGATCATGTTGACCAAGTGTTGACACATGCAACCACAAGTTGATAAAGGTGTTTCTAGCCAACTCATATAGGTCTGGAGCCCATTTAGTGTTGGCATGAGGATATATTAGGTACAAGTGTGCACCATAGATTTGCATAGCACTAGTATAGTTAGATTAAACAACTAGGTGTGATCATGTTGACCAAGTCTTGATTCATACAACTACAAGTTGATGGAAGTGTTTTGATCCAACTCTGATTGGTATATAGCCCATGCACTATTGGTATGAGGTTATGTGTGCTACAAGTGTTCATTATGTAATGTCATAGAACATATATAGTTAGATGTATAAACTAGGTGGGATCATGTTTACTAAGTCTATATTCATACACAACCATAAGTTAATGAAAGTGTTTCTATCTAACTCAGATTGGTCTATTGCCCATGTATTGTTGGTATGAGGCTATATGAGGTACAAGTGTGCATCATGGATTTTCATAGCACTTGTATAGTTATATCTAACATCTAGGTGGGATCATGTTGACCAAGTATAGGTTCATACAACCACAAGTTGATGAAGGTATTTCTAGCCAAATCAGATTGGTCTATAGACTATGCAGTGTTGGCATGATGCTATATGAGGTACATGTGTGCACCATGGATTTTCATAGCACTTGTATAGTTAGATCTAAAAACTAGGTGGGATCATGTTGACAAAGTCTTGATTCATACAACCACAAGCTGATGAAGGTGTTTCTAGACAACTCACATATATCTAGAGCCAATCAGTGTTGGAATGAGGCTATATGAGGTACAATTGTGCATCATGGATTTTCATAGCACATGTATTGTTAGATCTAACAACTAGGTGGGATCATGTTTTCCAAGTCTTGATTCATAAAGAAGTACGTTTTAATGAAAGTTTTTCAATCCAACTTGGATTGGTCTATAACCCATGCAATGTCGGTATTAGGTTATATCTTCTACAGGTGTGCATCATGCAATTGCATAGAACATATATACTTAGATGTATCAACTAGGTAGGATCATGTTGACCAAGTGTTGACATATGCAACCACAAGTTGACAAAGGTGTTTCTAGATAAGTCATATAGGTCTAGAGCCCATGTAGGGTTGGCATGAGGCTATATTAGGTACAAGTGTGAATCATAGATTTGAATAGCACTTGTATAGTTAGATTAAACAACTAGGTGTGATCATGTTGACCAAGTCCTGATTCATACAATCACAAGTTGATGGAAGTGTTTATATCCAACTCAGATTGGTCTATAGCCCATGCAATGTTGGTATGAGGTTATATAAGCTGCAAGTGTTCATCATGTAATGTCATAGCACATATATAGTTAGATGTATAAACTAGGTGGGATCATGTTTACTAAGTCTATATTCATACGCAACCACAAGTTAACACTACAAGAAAAGTTTCATTCCGCAATGACTTGGAGCGACTGTCATCATAGAAGGCGCGTCTTCCGCGACTAAATTCTCGGCTCGGCTGTGGCCGATGGAGAACTTTTTTTTCCGGTTTCGTGGCCCTCTACTACGATGCATATGCTATAAACATGGAGGAAGCTCGGCCAACACGTGGCAAAAGAAAGATTTTCGTTTCCTCACGCGATGTTGACTCGTTGAAGTCTTTTGAGGCGTGTGGGTCCTGGACGTCAGTGTCTCTAGCGGACCATACTTTTCGACCGCGTCTCCCTAATTTGAACTCGATAATGTTGCTCAAGGCGTCCGCCGTTTAGTCAGGCTGCTAGGTCCCACATGTCAGCCTCTCACTAGAAGCATCGTGTGTATGATGGAATTTTTTCCTTCGATCGCGCTACCCTGTTCCAAAGTTGATAGCGCTTCTCGATGCATCTACCGTCTAATCAACCTCCTGGGACCCACATGTCATCCTCTCATTTGAAGAAACATGTGTATGATGGAATTTTATCCTTCGCTGGTGCTACCCCATTCCGAAGTTGATAGTGTTGCTCGACGCATCTACCGTTTAACCAACCTCCCGAGCCCCATATGTCATCCTCTCATTAGAAGAAATGTGTGTATGATGGAATTTTTCTTTGCTCGCGCTACCCTGTTCCGAACTTGAGAGCATTGTTCGATGCATCTACCGTTTAATCACGCTCATGGTCCCCACATGTCATCCTCTCATTAGAAGAAACGTGTGTATGATGGATTTTATACCCTCTGTCGTGCCTTTGTGTTCTGAACTTGATAGCGTTGCTCGCTGCTTCAGCCGTTTATATAGGCTGGTGGACCCGACATGTCAACCTCCTCTGTGCAGGAAACGTGTGCATGCTAGACTTTTTTTCTTCTGTTGCACCTCCCCGTTTGGAACTTGGCAATGTTGCTTGATACAACACATGTATAATGTCTCCCTGCTGGGTCCACATGTTAGCCGCCTATGTAGAGGAAACGTGTGTATGTTGGACTTTTTTTGGTCGCATCCGCTAGTTTGACCTTGGTAATGTTGTTCCATGCGGCAGGCGTGTATGGTCTTGCTGCTAGGGCCCACATGTCAGCCTCTCTCGACAAGAAACATGTCGATCTTGGTCTTCTTTTTTCCGGTCGTGACTGTTATACAAGTACTTTTTAAACGCATTCATTAAACTTGATCTCTTGTATGGTAAGGTTGATGGGCGCTAGCTGCAGGTAGGTGGGTCGGCCATGTCAGCCTCTCAATACAAAAATATTGCTACAGATAAACTGTATGCCTTGCCATTACACAAGAAAATTGTTATGCTTTTATAAAACATAAAAATGTATACTAACATCGTATATAACTTATTTATGTTTCTTCTTAAAAAATTGCTTGTCCATCTACTATACGTGATTGCTAGCATCCTAGGCGCATGACAACTTGTTATGTTAAGGCGTTGGCGTCACCCTACTAATTGTGCTAATACTTAGTTGTAACCTAGTAGTTGCAACTCATTAAATTCCCAGTTACAAGCTAGTTGCAACAAATGTGTAACCCTCATGTTGCACGAATCGCGAGGTAATTCCAATGACGAGAGAGGTGACTCTTGGGAACTAGAAAATCCAATAAAATATTCACAAATATTTCCGTGAAAATTGTGAACAAACACTCCGCGCCCACCAAAACATTCCACCGAGACCCCAAACTTTCTTAAGCCCGCCCTCAATCGAGCGACCAACCCTCGTCTCTTCAAATTTTGAGCCGTTCTTATGGGAGATGCACCGGATTAGAACTAGGACGCAAACTTCTCCACGCCTTAAAAAAACTTCTTGACGCCTTTCTATCAACAATGTCGGCCTACCACCATTGGCCACGCCGTTCTTCAAGAGATGCACCGGTCGGCGGTCAGCTGGGCGATCCACACGCTTTGCCTGTTAGATTCAGGCATTGTACATTCTTCTTGGCTTTGGTTTATTGTCCACCTCTCCTAGAAATAGTTAAAGCTTGTGACCATCTAGATTTACAAGGAGCTTGCAGATTTGGGTAGGTACATTCTTTAGGTAAATCTATAGTAAAGCTCTAAACAGAAGAGTTTGAAAACATCTTAAAATGCACTTGGCAGAGATCCTATGCAAGCATTTGACCTGATATATTCTCCATCCTTCTTTGATACGATGGAGCATTTGGCTGTTGAGGTACCTGACGAGGAAGTACTTAGAGGTACAATACAGTATAGATGGATGTACCCTATAGAATGTCGACTTCGCATTTCCAAGGAGCGGGAAGATATTTGTAGACAGTTTGATAAATGAGTGTTATGCATAGATATCTACACATATAAGACTATAGAAAAGTTAAAAATATTCAGATGTCTGACTTGGCTATGTTTTGTATGTTCTTCGCAGAAATAGAAGTACCAGCAAATTTCGTTCCACCAATAAAAAGACCAGATGGACTAAGATCTAAGGATCATGTAAGACGCTCAAATTCCCCTGTGAATTGTCTATGAATTGTACAGATGGGTTAACCTCTTGTCTATTTTGTAACGCTAGATTTCAGAGCTTGAATTTATGGCCCTTATCTATGGTCCTGATAGGGGTATAACAACAGCTTCAGCTTGCATTTCCAATAGTGTCTGACATAGTGCTGATGTATCTTCTGTAGAGACTGACGCAGCTAGATGTTGTCCTGGTGAACCTGCATTTGATTGCGTTTAGATTCGAAATCCTACACTTGACATTGTCGTCCCAAGGAAAACATGGTTGTGGATCTGGTAATAACGCCTTCTGTAGAACAAGAAGCTAGAGGTGATGATTTCCTATGGCAATCCCTACCATTCTATGACTTGTACGAGTAGTTATCGTAAATTAATTGAATTGCATGTCCCACTATCAATGAAAATGGCATATCTTTTGCCTTGTTTCAAAAATAAATAAATATTTGCATGTCTGCTTGTGTTAGTCGATGCAAAGAAGATACTATTTTCTATTCTAGTCATGTGAACAAATATGTTTGTATGTAGAGACATAAATGCGGATTGGGTCACAATATCAGCATAAAATTGCCAGATCAATAACACAAGCATAATGGCATTGCAAGGAAAGGAACAGAACCATCTTTTCCCCGTTCTTGTGAAAAGGAGATGAGCTAGCAACCATGCCTGCAAGTGGCGGAGGCCAATTCTCGTGCAGCTCAGCTAGAATTGGTTTATCATCGATACTACTTAAGCATGCGAATATTATGATTATATACTAGGAGTAGTTCCAGTTCCACACTATAGTTCAACAGGCAAAAGTGTAAGTAATGTGTAAGGTAGCTCCATAATATAGGTTCTAGAGAAAAGCATACAAATCATAAGAAAGAAAGCTCCGCATCATAGTTCACCACCTTCAGGTGCAACAATTTCTACAGATTGTAAACCCAAATCACCGCCTCCTTCAGGCGGCACGATGATTTTGGGAGCGGAATCAGCAGCACCACCAGCAGCGCCAGCACCGGTAGCACGAGTCTCCGCAATAGGTGAACTATTGAGCACCACAATGTCCTCTGAAGGCTCTTCACTGCCAGGTTGAGCCACACAAGTCTTCGCGGATGGTAAAACCAATCCACCACCTCCATCATCTAGCACGACGATGGCAGGTGCAGGCTCATCAGTACCAGCTGCAGCTGCAACTGCATCAGTCTCCATAGAAGGTAAACAAGGAGGCGTCTTAGTTGTAGCGATCTGACATCCATTTTGTACTCCATCATCAGGAAACTGAGAGTCTTCTTCAACTTTGTAATTTTGTGGTTACAAGATAAATAGAGATTACAGCGAAAGCATCTACACGGGATGACAAGAACATATGTCATTCTATTGATTTACCTTGTCATCTTGGATAGTAGAAGTCACAGGATTGGAACCTATTTCATCGATAATCATCTTTTTTGCTCCTTCCCCTATCTCCTTCAATAGCAAGTTGTAATATTGATTACATGATGTTGATTGACAAATATATGCAAATGTTCAAAAGTTTGCGTTCTCGAACTACCAACTTCGAACGGATCCCCATTGTTCTTAGTTATGGGATCTAGCCCATAAAACAAGCTTCTATGCAATCGTAGTCTACAAAAAAAGGATGCATACCCGAGATAAGAACTACTCTACATGTGACAATGATGTGCAATCGACAATAAAAATTTAACCACATCACCAACACTATCATGTAAGTTCAGAGTGAATCTAGATACACTCGTTTCACATAAGCTAAAACATCTTAAATTATGAAATGGTGGGAATAGGTATGAGTGTTCTAGTATTTCACAAACCACCATTACTGCCGCGGGACAGAGATGACAGATGCTCCAACGCCCTACAGAAGGTTGTCGCGCCGATCTTGCCGCCACCTGTAGAGGACGGAGCCGAGGAGCTGGTCGGCAACAATATGGAGAGAGAGGCTAGTGGGTGTTAGTCGATGGGAAGAAGGGACTGTGTAAAAGAGGTTGTGTGTGCGTGGGGGAGGCCGATGAGGGAGTTAAATCCAGCTTGTCTCAGAAGGAACGCGCTGCCATGTGCACTGGCGTGTGCAAAACTCCCTCCCCATCTCTTCTGTAGTAGCTACTGACAGTAGTACTCCAGCTAGCTTCATCGAGTTATCTGGTACTCCTACTAGTAGAACTTTACTACTACTACTAGGTAGACAAGCAGTACTTGTTCATAAGAATAAAAAAACTAGACTAGCACACCGCCGTACAGTATTGCCTTGTCAAATCACTAGCGATGCCATGATGAGCGATATGTTTTTACTGGTAAACCTGGAAACATCGTGTTCCTTCCACCGTGTGCAGTTTCTGAGCGAAGTACTTACCAACATGTCCAACTTAGGCTTGCAGGACCCAAACTGCGATGAAAAAGAAACAAAACTACGGAGCTGCAAGGATTAATACTAATAGTACTACTATTATACAACATTCTAGATGAAATTATGTGTGGAATAGTAGTTGTAGAGTACAACTATACTCCTAATAAGGTTCTTTTACAAGCTTGGTGAAATATACATACTAGAGAAACTACCAAGTGTACAAAAGGGGTTTTTGGTCATACAGAGTATTTTACAAGCTAGACCAGGTGTGAAACTAAATGCTGAGTACTCGTACATCCGCTAAAAACCAGCCAAAATAATGAGTTCAACAGAAGGCCGAGACCAATTGAGTTATCGTTGAACAGGATCGTTCGACTCCAAGGCGTTTAAGAAGCTTGGGATGAACCAAAATGGAGTCTCCGAGCATGTCCAGCGAGTGTTGGTGTGGAAACCAATAGCTGCGTCACCATTCAGACTAAAGCGGCAAATTTCTAGACGCGGCCTATTCTCGTAGCCAATTTCTTGCTGTGATGTGTAAACATAGTTCCTTCTTGTCAAATGTCCTAGCGGATCATTTGCATCACCTACTGCAATGATAATCAGATAGTTCACGCCAAGGAAAAGAGAATATGATCCAAGGTCAGTAACCCTTATCCATTGGTTAGCTGTAGTTAACTGGCTTGTGTCCATCGAGAACACCATGCACTCAAACCCAGAAGGATAGGTGCGAACGGTGTGACCATAGTGAACAACACTAGTATCATCAGCAATTGCATTGCCTGAGACACCATATGTATAGACCAGAAGAAGTCTTGAACCACCGGCAGATCTTGCTAACCACCACCTGCCAGTATCATTCTCCTCATCGTCGTCAACAAACCCATGTGTCAGGTACAACACAATGCGTGGCGACAGGATAAGGATAGGACCTTCAAAGGGAAAGGAAATGTAACATGGAAATAATATTGAGATTAATCTGAATATTATTTCCATGTTACATTTCCTTTATATTGAGGTAGATCTCTAGGAGAAGATTAATCTTAAGGATGTTTGATTATATTCAGATTAATATTCAGATTTTTGAAAATAATATATAGATGTTGAATACAGTACTATTTTCAAAAATCTAGATTATACTTAAGATGTTGGATTACGTAAAAAAATGCCAACCTAGGGAGATGCTATGGAAATTCTAATTCTTTTCGAAGTGGGGATATGCTATGGAAATTCTCCTAGAGACACGGTATGATTGATAGGATCAAATGAAATAGGAAATAATCCTATAGGATCTTGAATGTAAAGTTCATAGGGAAAAAATCAAGGTTGGATCCTACAAGATTTTGGTGTCTTATATACGAAAGGAAAACAAACAAGGGTTATTTCTAGGAGGTTTAATATCTTATCTTACCTTACCACTATATAGTATATGGATACCTTTGAATATTGACTGTTGGATCAGGACTTGCGAATCTGAACATTGCCAGCCGTTGGATCTTCTTTTCCATTCTAGCATTTACTTGAAGATTCTATTGATAGTCTTTAGCACAATGAACGCTATGCACAATCCTCAAAACACACTTCTCCATCATTCTAGAATCTTCTCCTTCATTTTTCAAGACCATGTTAACAAAATTTACAAGTACTAGTACCTAATAAACATTGAATTTTACATGATAGAAAATACAAGAACTAAATATGCACCCATACTTTATAGATGTCGATCAAATTTCTATTTTTTTGAGAATTACCTAGTATTATAATTCTATATAGTTATGATATGTCATATGTCTAGTATCTGAGTCTCACGTAAATACTACTAGTACATACCATATTTTCCATGGATGTACTAGGATACAAGGAAATACTATCAGTAGAACTCAATCCTATGAATCAAATTACTTATATGTAAGAAAACTTAGTAAGGATTGCATTCCTCTGATATTCCTAGGAAATTCGTACGAATCAAAGAGGCTAAGATTCCTCTAAAATTCCTACTAACCAATGAAATTTCAGAAAAAATAGCTTACATTGATTCAGGAAAAATATCTGGGTCTCACATAAGTACTTACTACTAGTAGATACCATATTTTCCATGGGATGTACTAGGAGACGAAGCAATACTATCAGAACAACTCAATCATATGAAACAAACTACTTACATGTAAGAAAACCTCCTAAAGATTGCATTCGTCTGAAATTCCTAGGGAATTCCTTCGAATCAAAGAAACTAAAATTTTAATGAAATTCCTACTAACCAATGAAAGTTCAGAAAAATTAGCTTGGATCAATTCACGAACAAAGCAAATAAAATATGTAGGGAGGAGAATTTAGCAAGTTCCAGAGACTTCTATGCATAAACACAGCCGTTCTCGGTCAGGGCGAACACATGATCGTGTTGGATAATAGCATCACAATATCTGAAGTAGCCCTAGAACTTGTTCACACAAACTGACCATCCATGACTATCATTCCCATTAATGACAACAATCTTGAATTCGAAAATGGTGACTAGAGAGAAATCTTTGTATCCCCCAGCAGCTGTCGGAACTTGGCAAATGACTATCTTCTGCAGTTTAGTACGTTGACCTTCATCAGTATCATCCTAAAATGTAGGTGCAGAACCTTTGGTCGGTTCAAACCTTGACACTTGCGGAATAACAATCTTGCGACGAGTGTACATGTTGACAAGGTCCCACGTGAAATCGGGCCCAACTGTGACGATCCAATCTCCATTGCCGCCTGCTCGTTGCTCATCAAAACCTGTCCAGCGACGTCAGCTTGCATGGGCTGCCCGGCACTTCGAAGCAGTCTTTGGATTCCCATGGTCTCACCATCAGATGAGAATAAAGAACACATGGGAGGCCAAACGGATTAGAAGAAGGTATAGTTTCGCTCTCATTTGCTGATTGAAGAATATGTTTGGACGAACCGACGAGGCTCGCGGCGGTGGTGGCATCGCAATGGTTGATGAGTACTTGAAGACGTCCCTTCGGTGAACACCTTCTGAAACTACTCAGGATCTTTACAGACCTTGCTAAATCTAACGATGGAAGGAGGCTGTGGATGGTGTTTTGGGGGCTTTCTTTGGGGTGGGGTGGGGTGGGGAGGGAGGGAAGATCGTTGGCGTGAGTTGGCGGCCAGGGTACGACGGAGAAGACAAAGGCTGATGGTGCGTTGTAGTACTACTAATAGTACTGCAGAAGGTGGTCGAGTGGGGGGTGGGGCTCCAATTGAGGCTAGTTGCACAAACCTCCAACAATTAGAGCCGTAGTTGCAAAGAGCTCCAACTATTGAGCCCCGGGTATGTAGGAAATAATATTAAGAGGGCTAATTGAGAATTTTATGCCATGTGCAGCATTTGTTGAAGGGAATATGCCCGAGAGGCAATAATAAAGTGGTTATTATCTTATTCCATATTTATGATAAATGTTTATTTTTCTATGCTATAATTTTATTAATTGGAAACATTAATACATGTGTGTTTAATTAAAAAATACAAAGTTCCTAGTGATGCCTCTCATATAAACTAGCTCGTTGATTAACAAGATGATCAAGGTTTCCTGATCATGGACATTGGATGTTGTTAATAACGAGGTCACAACATTGGTGGAATGATGTGATGAACATTCATCCGAAGTATAGCATTACGATCAAAGTCATTACGTTTATATTGCTATAACATCATACGAAGTAATCTTAGTCCTTAGACCATGAGATCATGTTAATCACTAACACTAGAAGAGTATCTTGATAACATCAAACGTCACACCGTAATAGGGTGACTATAAAGGTGGGTTCAGTGCTATGAAGGTGTTATGTAGATGCTCATGGATCAAGAGTGGGATTTGTCTATCCCAATGACGGATAGATATACTCCGGGCCCTCTCGGTGATATCAGATTGAAATAGACTGCAAGCAAGTGATGTGGTCACTAGAATGTTATATCACGAGAACGAGAAAAGAGTGCATGTTGGTAACGAGATCAAACTAGGTATTTGGATACTGAGTATCGAATCTCGGACATGTAATATATCACAAGACAAAGGGATTAAGTTACTAGCATTAAACGTTCACACGATCACATAAGTCATCGTTGAATGTGTGGGTGTCAGTATGGATCTCTAGGTCCCGCTTCTGATTATTGATCTGAGAGGGATCTCGATCATGTCTGCATTATTCGCGAACCGTAGGGTGACACACTTAAGGGATACCGACACCATTTAGGAGAAAATAAGTTTCAGATAAAGATTATGAAAGCGTTGGAATCATTTCGATGGAAACAGGAATTGTTTCGGGTAAAATTGCTGAAACTGGTTCTACATGTGATATTGAAATGTTGTAGGGAGTTTTATGTGAATATTTTGTAATTAAAGTAATTAACAAAATTCTGAATAAAATAAATAAAAGTGTTTTATTTCAAGATGCAAAGTGAGTGGAGTTGAAATTTATGTGAGTGGGCTTAGTGGAAGCTCCACCCACATGAATGAGGGAGAGGTGGGGGCACCCACGATGGCCGGCCAGCCATGGAATTGCGGCTGCGCCCCTACCCTATAAAAGGAGCCCCATGGCTCCTCTTCTCTTGCCCCACCTCCTCGTGAAGGTTCTCTTCTCCCTCTAGTTATTCCCCATGGTCTCGGATTAGTGAGATACATGTTCCCGGTATCTGGAAAGGAGTTGTTGCTTCCGCTGCATCGCTGGAGCAAGGAGGCAGAGGTTGTTCGGTGGACCAGACGTGTGTGCGATCACGGATGCACTGCTACTTTGTGGTGCTGGACTTGATGGTGCTAGACCTGATGGTGCTAGAACTGCTGGACCTAAAGGACTTCATCATGATCTTGAGATCGGCAAGTGTACGACTACATCATCCACGAGTTCCATCTCATTAACAAAGCTTTGTTGTCTTTGAGGGTATGTTCTCTATGGATGTATATCCACCCATTGGTTGTATCTAGTAGATAGATCTTTGCGTATAGTTCCCATCCTAGGAATTTTTTTGTTTTCTATGCTGCGAACCGTTCAGTGGTATCAGAGACTGATCTATGCGTAGGTGCTTTGCACGGGTAGAACACATAAGAGTATGTGGGTGATGATGATCATGTTATTGCTTATTTCATGTTTTTTGGATATTGGTGGCATAGTGGGATGAAGAGTCCCGGACCAACTTTACATGTCATCGCAAATGAGTCCGGTTCCACGACTGGCACGCAACTAGTTTTGCATAGGTGGCTGGCGATGTCTGGCTCTCCTACTATAGTCAATATCTTATTTACAACGAGTTGCTAATAACTTAGTTATCATCGTTGTGGTTCTATGTTTGTAGGTAAGACCGGTTCTATCTTCGAAAGCCCTAAGCCACGTATAAACTTGCAATTGATAAATTAGAGGCGTCTAGTTTAGAGCGTTGCTGGGCTAGTGTCATGATATGGAAATATTGTAAGTTGATGTATAGTTGATACCCTTACAACACACCTAACGTGTAAGTTCCATAGACCTTGGCCTTGCACACAAAGTAATGATGGAGAT
Source organism: Avena eriantha (assembly GCA_910589775.1). Classification (NCBI taxonomy): domain Eukaryota; kingdom Viridiplantae; phylum Streptophyta; class Magnoliopsida; order Poales; family Poaceae; genus Avena; species Avena eriantha. The sequence goes on from OU342743.1 coordinate 358,917,148, forward strand.
CATACCACGATGCACATGATAGTGATCAAATGCATGGACCATATCATTCCACTTTACCCATATGATGTTAGCATCTTATATTGCTAGTTTTGCGTTTTAGTAGCGTTATAAGATGATCCCTCATTTAAATATCAAGATAAAATGTGTTCTTCCTTAAGTATGCACCGTACTATGGATCGTGTTTCGAGACATCACGTGATGATCGGTGTACTCGACTCTGCGCTTTCATACAATGGGTCTAAGACAGTTTTACACACACAAGAGTACTAAGGTTCTTACTTGGCGAGCCTAGCATGTACAGAAATGGCCTCGGAACACGGATTGAAATGTTAAGCATGAGTCATATAGTTGATGTGATCCCCATATTGATGCTCGCCTTTGAAGCTACACCGACTCACATGATGATCGAACTTGGTGTAGTGGATTTGGTTCATGTAATCACCAAAAAGGCACGAGGGATGTCGTTTTTGAGTGGGAGTTCATTTCTAATTTGGATTAGTCGAACCAAATTTGTCATAAACTAAATCAAAGTGAATTTGCATAATTTGTTGTAGTCATTGGCATCTGTTTACTACCTTATGCTTAGTTTTAATGAAGATAATAGAACTATAGAATTCTGGATATTTACTTTACGAACTAGTATCGTATTGTTTTGAATGTGAATTTAAAATTTAGAAGTCCTACTGCAAACTTTTAGTAAACTCTATTTAATCCATAAAGTTTAATAAGTAGTATTAAATCAAGAGTAAGAATTCCAATGTTAGTATATAAAGTATCATGTTTGCCTCCATGATTATTGATATTCAAAAGTTGTTTTAATATCAAGATTATCTAGGAGCTGAAAAAATTGTTTTAGAAACCATCATGTGTGGAAGATATTGTGATATCTGAAACAATGTTTTTGGTTGCATTATGATAGAGTATAATTTAGCAAAATACATGTTCTCATATTGTATGAGAATTTGTGAAGGATGGAGATGCTAGGCATCCGGATCTCCCAAAAAGGTTTTGAGAACTAACATATACTCGCGATTCTTCCTTATAGGCTATAGTAGCTTGATCATAAAAGTTGGCATGATAAGGATGAATAGAAGATGTAAATAAAATGTTTACTACACTAATAGATTACTAAAGAATGGATTTTTGAAAGAACACCAAACATTTGATGATGGTGATCCACTTAAAAGTGCAAGTTCAAAGGTATTACTATTTGAGTATATACACTTTGTACTATGTGTCATGTGAATGACACCACTATTGATGTTGATAGATTCTTTTAAAAGAAAAGGAATTTCTCAAAGAGAATCTATAAAATATTTGGCAGAAAAGAAAAGGTCGGAGATGTCCAACTTAGGTATATAGAAGATCTACATGTTATGGCTATATTCCTTGCTTGTTAAAAAATGTGTTTCTTAGGTATTGGATACCGAATTGGTTGGTGTGAAGTGTCATAAAAATAAACACAATTCATGAACTGCGACGGCCTAAGTAACTAGCAAGAGAATAAGTGATGATGTTCATCGAAAACAAATAAAGTGTTATTGTGTTTTTCGTTGTCGTTAAACCTAGCCTTCAATATTTGTTTTAATAATTGTTATTTTGTTCCAGTATTACGAGAACAATGGTTTTTCAAATAATTACCATATTCCATAAAGGATGGATGAACTTTTACAAGTCTAGTTGGAGAAATCACATCCATAAACATTATTGCTAAAATGTCGTTAGACAAATGATTGGAAGCTCACTTATGAAGTGACATCACTGTTTGAATTATGTTGGAAAGTAAACATGAAGAAACTCCATGTTGATGGATTTTTGGAGTCTTTTGATTTTGATCAGTTCATGCTTGTGAAACTTTCCTCGAGATAATTGAAATTCTGTTCCTAGGCCAAAGAGGGACGAATGACTAGCTTATTGGAAATTGTGCATGCTGATGTGCATAGTCGATTATTTGTAGCCATATGGGATGGATCTTTTTGCTTCATATGCTTTCTCCAGAAATTTGAGTGAATATATCTATATATTTACTTAATAAGGAAGAAGTATGAAACATTTCAAAATTGTTCAAAGACTTTCAAGATGAAGTGAAAAATCATTGTAACAAGAAAATAAGATAGTTTATTATTTGATCATAAAGGAAGATATTTGAGTTACAGGTTTAGCAAAAAACCTAAGATTTCAGGAATTGTTAATTGAATTTGCACTTCTCGATTAACCACAGGATTATGGTATGTTCGAGAGATCAAATCAAACCTTGTTTGACATGGCAAGATCAAATGTGTCATTTATAAAACTACCGTTATGTTTTAAGGATTAAAGCTTTAGATACTAACATCGTGATCCGTTGAAATGACAGCATATGAGTTATGGTTTGGGATAAAACCTGAACTGTCTTTTCTTCAATTTTGGTATGTTATGCATAAGTAAATTGTTTATAACCAAAGTCGGGTAAGCACGTCTTTGTAGGTTATCCCAAAGAATTTGTTGGGAATTCCTCCATAACACCGAGGACAAAAGAGTTTGTCGCTTGGAACGTCAAGTTTCTTGAGAATGATTTTTTCGTGAAAAGTTAAGTGGGAGGACAATAGAAATTTGATAAGGTTGTTGAACCTTAGCTATATGTGCTAAGTAGCACAGCGTCGGAAAGTGTCCTAGTGGCGGCCACAATGCTCATGGCTCCCGTGATTACAAAGGGTGTGATCTTGGAGATTAGAGTTCCTATTTGAACCGTATGAATCGGGTAAGAATCAAATAGTGAGATTTCATAAACAAGTCGTTATTTTTTTGAAAATGATGAACCAACTGCATGCAAAGAAGCGATGATGGGCCCTGACTCCATAAAATTATTAGTAGTCATAGAATCCGTGATAGTAGCCATACACGAGAAATCAAGTTTCTGAACATGGAAGACCCTCCGGAAAGGCGTGAAGCCTATTGGTCGTGTTTGGATCTATAAAGAAATAGACATGAATGTTTAACATCTATGAAATAGTAGACATGTCGGAAAGAAGTTTACCGGCAATGTTTAAGGAGTTGACTATGATAAGATTTGATCTTTCATAGTGATATTTAGTCTTGACGGATTAATGTAGCAACCACTACATATAATTTGGTGTGTGATAGTTGAACAAACAAAACAATGTTCTTCTAATAGAATGGTTACCTAGGACGTGTACAAGACACGGTCTAAAGGGTTTTGTTAATTCAAAGGGTTCTAAAAGGGCATGCAAACTTCAATAGTTGAAGTGAGCATAGCGGAGTTGGAATCTTCACCATGATGAAAATGTTAAAGGAGTTTAATTTCATCGGAGATGATGAAGATGATTGCATTTGCAAGAAATTAAGTGGGAGCACTAAGAAAAATTTCCAATACATTATGCAGAGTACATATTATTGATTGGAAATGATGTATCTTTTATTGACACAAGTTTAGAATTTCATTAAAATAGGATTTCGATGAAAGACTTGGGAAAAACCAGAATATTTGGCATCACTATATATGGATAGATTGAGGCGCTAATATGGTTGTGCCAGATGTACATATATGATATATTGAAAGGGTTCAATATGGAAACAACAAGATAGGTTCTTGCTGCATGGAAATGATTTTATCAAGATTCAAGTGTTTCAACACTTGCTGAGTAAAATCACATGAAGATTTTGATCGATTATACCATGATATTTATATATCCAGATATCTCCTATGCTCTAAATGTTATGAGCACATACAGAATGATTCATAAGATGATCATTGGATGATAGTAAAGATATTCTTATGAGCTTTGGAAGAACTAATAATATATCATGTATAAGTGACAAATAGTTAAAGGTAGTTCATTGTGAAGTGTTACATTGATACTAGTTTTGTCACAAGATACAAATTAAATTTATCTCAATTTATACTATGGGTGGCACAATGTAGTGGAAAAGATGTTCCATGATGGATTTGGATGAGTTCAAAAGTTGAGACATCGTGACGGATACTACAACAAAAGGCTAAGTATATGACTGCTATATTAGCAGCAAACGAGGGCATTTGTGTTAAGTAGTTTGTTATCAAACTAGGTGTGGTTCAAAGTGGGATAATACCATCAAGATATATTGTATGACAATAATATCAACATATTTTAACCCGAATGAACTAAAGGTCTCACCAAAGGACTAAATTTATACAATGCCATCTCATTTGAGAATGAGTGATGCGTAGAGACGCAAAGACATGCAAATACACATGGAACTGAAACTATAAGATCCGGAGATTAAGTTAACCACTAGCAATCGCGTATATGCAACACCAGAAATCCATAGGTGTTCAATAAGAAAAGTTTTTCAAACTAGATTATTGACTCTAGTGCAAGTGGGAGACTGAAGGGAATATGCCCGAGATGCAATAATAAAGTGGTTATTATCTTATTCCATGTTTATGATAAATGTCTATTTTTCATGCTATAATTTTATTAATTGGAAACGTTAATACATGTGTGTTTAATAAACAAAATACAAAGTTCCTAGTAATGCCTCTCATATAAACTAGCTCGTTGATTAACAAGATGATCAAGGTTTCCTGATCATGAACATTGGATGTTGTTAATAACGAGGTCACAACATTGGTGAAATGATGTGATGAAAATTCATCCGAAGTATAACATTACAATCAAAGTCATTATGTTTATATTGCTATAACATCATACAAAGTAATCCTAGTCCTTAGACCATGAGATCATGTTAATCACTAACACCAGAAGAGTATCTTGATAACATCAAACGTCACACCGTAACAAGGTGACTATAAAGGTGAGTTCAGTGCTACGAAGGTGTTATGTAGAGGCTCATGGATCAAGAGTGGGATTTGTCCATCCCGATGACAGATAGATATACTTAGGGCCCTCTCGGTGATATCACATTTAAATAGCTTGCAAGCAAGTGATGTGATCACTAGAATGCTATATCACGGGAATGAGAAATGAGTGCATGTCTGTAACGAGATCAAACTAGGTATTTGGATACCGATGATCGAATCTCGGACATCTAATATATCACGAGACAAAGGGATTGAGTTGCTAGCGTTAAAGGTTCACACGATCACATAAGTCATCGTTGAATGTGTGGGAGTCGGTATGGATCTCCAGCTCCCGCTTCTCATTATTGATCTGAGAGGGATCTCGATCATGTCTGCATTATTTGTGAACCGTAGCGTGACACACTTAAGGGATACCAACACCATTTAGGAGTAAATATGTTTCAGATAAAGATTATGAAAGCACTGGAATCATTTCGATGGAAATGGGAATTGTTTCGATTGAAATTGCTAAAACTGGTTCTACATGTGATATTGAAATATTGTAGGGAGTTTTATGTGAATATTTTCTAATTAAAGTAATTAACAAAATTCTGAATAAATAACTAAAAGTGTTTTATTTAAAGAGAAAATGCATTTAATTTGGTGGACATTAAATGCAAAGTGAGTGGAGTTGAAATTGATGTGAGTGGGCTTAGTGGAAGCTCCACCCACATGAATGAGGGAGAGGTGGGGCACCCACCATGGCCGGCCAGCCATGGACTTGGGGTTGCGCCCACTCCCCTATAAAAGGAGCCCCCTGGCTCCTCTCCTCTTGCCCCACCTCCTCGTGAAGGTTCTCTTCTCCCTCTTGTTATTACCCATGGTCTCGGATTAGCGAGATACATGTTCTCGGTGGATTTATCTGGAAAGGAGTTGCTGCTTCCGCTGCAACGCTGGAGCGAGGAGGCGGATGTTTTTTGGTGGATCAGACGTGTGTGCGATCACGGATGCACATCTACTTTTCGGTGCTGGACTTGATGGTGCTGGACCTGATGGTGCTGGAACTTCTGGACCTAAAGGACTTCATCCCGATCTTGGGATGGCAAGTGCACGACTACATCATCCACGAGTTCCATATCATTAACAAAGCTTTGTTGTCTTCGATGGTATGTTATGTATTGATGTATATCCACCTTTTGCTTGTATCTAGTAGATAGATCTTGGTATATAGTTCCCAACGTAGGATTTTTTTTGTTTTCTATGCTCTAAACCCTTCATTTGTACCAAAAAGTAATTGTAGTAGTTTTTGCAACTAGACTATCTTGATTATCTGGAGTTCCCTGCAATTTTGAATCCAAATGTGGGAGGTTTGTGAAATTTCCACCCTCCTCGTGTTCCGAGGAAGCTCTATGACCCTATGTTCAAACATAAAATGATCAAGGATAAAAAAAGACCATCTCTCATTTGATTTGTAGGATTATCAAAACATAAGAAGAGGAAACTACAGGAATTTGGATCAAGTATGTGTTTGAATCACAGTGAATGAAAAGTAATTATACCATGAGGTTGGAGTGGACGAAAAATTTCCTAAAAATAGAGGGCAGAGGAATACTTTGAAGGAATCTCAATTCCCGTGTTTTTCCTATTCCTATATTTTTCTTATCCTGCATTCCAAATGGAACATAATTCCTACATATTGGAATCCTACGAATCAAACAAAACAGCGTAGGATTATTTCCTAAGGGACAAGATCCTTCACAAAACCTTTGAATTTTCTTTGAATCAAAGAATGAATAAAAAAAGGTTTCCTCTCTCAGGAAAAAAAGAAATTCCACCTCTTGGTGAAAGAAAGGAACTCCACCTCTTGGAGGAAAAAAGGAACTCCACCTCTTGGACAATTCACTGTGACGAGAGTAGCTACTAGAGTCTATGTCTAGTACTAGCTGTAGGGCCCAATCGTAGCACGTTATTACTAGTAGTATACTAGTATACTAGTACGTATCAGTCTTTATAGGTGTCTCGAAGGAAACAAAATAAAGCTCTGCAGGTAATAAATGGCCATGACAATTTCTAAGATACACAATATTTTGCTTGTTCATTTTGATCTAGGCGAGATCCGAAGGATAGAGGAGTACTAGCTGCTCCGTGTCTTGAGCTATTGAGCTGGAGTGGAAATTTAGATATCTATAAACTGAATTGTCATGTCAAACCAATGCTCGTTGCATGCAGCTTGACTAAACAGACTTACTGTACTTCCTTATTACGCATACGAAAAACTAGGGAGTACAAGAAGTACTAGTACAGTAATGTTATAAGGAGAGTTCTACATTCATCTTGTAGCGCCAAAAGCAGAAGTTGTGCCAATATAGTACTGTAGTAGTCATGTCCAGGTTGCTTTACAGGGGGAAAATTAGTACGATGAGCAACAAAGATCTATCTATTTTTATACCCCTATTTGCGTATACTAGTAGTACTACGTACTCAGAAATGGCACGAGCGTGTGCTCCACTACTGCGCCTCCGTACGTAGGGTAATCTAGTACGGAGTAGATCGCAACCACATGGTCTTATGATTATTATGCATTCATACATGCTCTAGTTGTGGGCACGTGACGTAGCAGTAATTTTTTTGTGAAAAATAGTTTACTCATAAATAATTACTCCCTCTATCCTGAAATATTATTTAATGACTTGGCTTTGTCTAGATACGCATGTATTTCGATGAATTTTAGTACTTAGATGCTCCCTCATTTCCAAATTAGAAAGCACACTAGGTTTTGTCGAAGTCAATATTTATAAAGTTTTACCAACTATATGTAGAAACATACTAACTTAGATAGTATCAAACGCATATAATATGAAAACATGGTTCGTGATGATTCTGATAACATTGAGTTGATGTCGTAGATGTCCATATTATTTTGTAGATATTTAGACAAAATTATAGGGCAGCCTATCCAACACGCTGGATCCACGTCGATGTGTCATCACACCAGGGCAATTTCGACGGCAACCTTGGTTCAAGACTTAAATCAAGTCGAATTGACAAGTTTGGGCATAAAATTCTGTAATCACTGTGTTAGATGACTAAAATCGAAGCACCATAAGAACGGTTAGTGTGTTTATCTCTGATCCATGTCATAGAAGTGAAAAATTCCATAAACGTTGTACTAAACCCCTAAATACTTCATAATAACATTAGCAGCAAACTTAGATTACATCCAAAATGCATTCTTCCTAGTACCAAAAGAGAACCTACATGCGACTACTACTACTAAACTGGAGTAGTAAAATAGTAATAATAGTAGTACTATTTATCTGCTAATACACCATTACAGTCTTGATCATCAGCTGTAGTTTAAGATCATTTTTCCTGTCGATGAAAATCCACAAAGATACATGGGTGGACTGTCCAACCTTCATCAGGAACCACGGCGGCACCCCGAGGTATGTCCTGAGTTTGTCGGACGAGAAGTTGGCTGGCGACAAGCTGCTCCTCATCTCGATTACCGTATTAAGGCTCTCGACCATTGACAAGTCCACCGACCCTGGCGGGCCAGGCACATATAGTTTCACCATGTACCACGGCCACAAGCACCTATCATGCCTAATGCACACCAAGGACATGACGATGGTCAGGCCAAGCGCGCTGATGGTCAGGCCGAACACGGCACCGTCATCGCTGTAGAGGAAGCGCGTGAATCCCCTCGTGCTTGTTGATGGTGGAGTCGGGATGAGGCGATAGAAGGCGCTGCCGTAGATGGCCCTGGTTTCTATGACCCCATGGGCCTCCTTCATGAGGGGAAGAAGCCCTGTCGGCGAGGCAATGAAATCACAGGCGGAATCAATTTAGGAGCACGGGTCGTGCGAGCACGTGATCTTGTGCTAGTCGAGCTTGTCGAAGGCGACCAAGCTAAATCAGCCGTCGTAGGAGCACTCAATTATCACCTCAGACTGGACGATGTCAATAGCAGCCGGCTCACGGTCGAATCCGCCAACGCGGTACACACACTTGTAGGAGTGGTTACAGAGGAAAGATCGGCTCGCTGACGTAGTGCCTGCCAGCCAGAAACCCGGGTTGGATGGGTATACTGAAGAGTATACTGATTGAGTTTCGTACTATACTGGTACGATTGTACATGAATACGCTAGGCATCGGCGCACCTGTGGTAGCTGCACTTGGATACTTTTTCTTAGACAGTGTCCATACGCTATACATGCTTTGTCAAAACAAAAAGACTGAAGAAAGTTGATAGGTGAGTAATAAAGCAGGTGTCACGTTGTATTGTACCAGACAATATATTACAGAAAGAGGGAGATACCGAGGCAAGAAGATCCAGGTGAGTGAGAGGGAAGAAGATCTACTCCTGGAGAGAGACGAAAATCTTGCGGCCTGCTGCAGGGTGTATAGTGCTGCAGGGGAAAGACCGAGAACTGCATGCATGTCTTCGACACCAACCTGTAATTAAATTTTTTGGTCTAATCAAATTTAAATGGCCTTAATAATCCGAGACAGAGGGAGTACTAGTAATAGTAGTAGTACTACATCTTAGAACAAAGCAGACAAACTAGTACTGCATTTATTAGTTATACTTTTTTTTTGAGAAATTATAATTAGTAGTAGTACTTAGATATGTGAAAAACCAATCCAAGTTACTACTCCAATAGAGAGTACGATCACTCTGTTTTATGGATTCTTGTTTACTATACGTACTAGTAGTGAAAGCTAGAATGTAGATTATTTTAGAACAAATTTTGGCCCTACAATATCTAGCATAGGCGCAAACCTCAAAAGACACGTCATTGCTTAGTTCCAGGGATCTTATGCTAAATGCATGGACTTGGATGTTTCATTTTTACGAGGTCCTTAATGTAACTTGTACTTCCACCGACCGCGTGTTAACTAATAAAACACCTCGCTCCTACGAGACCTACCACAATTAAAAAATAATTACACTCCCTGATTATCAGACAAAGTGGAACATGGTTTCTGATAATTCTAAAGTTTTTAGAAATAGGATGTTTCAAGCTTCCCAGCTAACTTTGCACACTTTAGTGACTTTTTGCCGATTTAACGAAATTAGGTCAAACATTTGCTAAACAAGTAAGGGCAATTGATTTCTATTGAATTAAATGTATTTTTAGAGGTAGATGGGTGATGTAGTAAACAATATCATCGGTGTTAGTTTCCGACTATCACGAAAGAACATTTAATTCTCAATTTTTCGAGTGATGATGAGATTGTTCTTTTACGTAAAGAAACTCCGAAGAATATGGATCTAAATACCACAAGAGAAGTTTTCATACATAAAGAGTGGACCAACATGTTGTACTGACGATATCCATGTTTTATGAGCTTTTAAACTTCAAAGCTAACTCTACCAACTTGAATGACTTTATGCCAATTATTTATCGAATTTAGGTCAAATTTGAACTACAAGTAAATTATAGGTTATTTTGAAAGTTTTACGAAAACTCTTCTGGAGGTACCTATTCAGGGGAAAATTAATATATCATAAACCACCGAGAGATTTGACGACACGTTCAACTTCTTGCTAAGATTTTGCATCTTGACAGTTTAACAAAATTAGGTTAAACTTGACCTACAAGTAAGCGCGAAAGATCGCTCTTGAATTAAATGTTTATCGATATTTGAACGACTTCCTAACTAACTTTTCCCATTTCAATTACTTTATGTCAATTTATCGAAATTAGGTCAAATTTGAAGCTACAAGTAAATTGTAGGTAAGTTCTACCAAAAAGCTTTTGGGGGCAACCATCGAGGGATCACAATCAATATGTTAGAAACCACCGAGAGTTTTGACGATAGTTTCAAGTTCTTCCTAAGATTTTGCATCCTAACTATTTAACGAAACTAGGTTAAACTTGAGCTACAAGAAAGTAAGGGCGATAGATTTCTCTTGAATTAAATATCTTTTCAAGGGTAGATGGGTGCATCTTCTTGTAGTAAACAGTGCTGCCATTGTGAGTTTCCGACTATCGGGAAAGAACATTCTCAATTTTTTGAGTGATATCGAAATTATTATCTCCTATAAAAGAAGTCTAAAGAATATGGATCTGAAAGCCAAAAGCCAAGTTTTCACAAATATATAGTGGACCAACAAATTGTACTTACGATATCCCATGTTTTATGAGTCTCAAACTTCCTATAGCTTATCACTCTGCCCACTTGAATGACTTTATATGTAGATTAATCAAAATTAGGTCAAATTTGAACTATATACTACAAGTTTTGTAGGTTGCTCTATAATTTTTATGAAAAATCTTTTGGAGGTACCCATTGACAGGTCATAATCAATATATGAGAAACAACCGACAATTTTGACAACTGGTTTGACTTTATGCTAAGATTTTGCATCATGACACTATTTAACGAAATTGTTTCAAACTTGAGCTAAAAAGTAATTGCGATAGATTGCTCTTGAAATATATGACTTTCCAGAGGTAGATGGGTGCATTTTCTTGTAGTAAATAGTGTCATCGGTGTGTTTTTCCATCTATCAGGAAAGAACATTCCATTCTCAATTTTTTGAGTGATGACGAGCGAGGTTGTTCTTTTCCGTAAAGAAATGTCCGAAGAATATTGGATCTAAATCCCAGAAGCCAAGTTTACCGACATATATAGTGGACCAACATGGTTTACCAACGATTCCCATGTTTTATGAGTTTTCAAACTTCTTAGCTAACTCTGCCCATTTGATCAAATGACTTTATGCCGATTTATCAAAATTAGGCCAAATTTGAAACTTCAAGTACATTATAGGTTGCTTTGAAAGTTCTACAAAAAAACTTTTGGAGGTACCCATCGAAGGGTCACAATTAATATATCATAAAACACCGAGAGTTTTAACAATAGGTTCACCTTCTTGCTAACATTTTGCATCTTGAAAATTTAATGAAATTAGGTCAAACCTAAGCTACAAGTAATTAAGTGCAATAGATCGCTCTTGAAATTAAATGTATTTTCAGAGGTAGATCGGTGCATCTTGTTGTAGTAAACAATATCATCAATGTGAGTTTCCAACTATTAGGAAAGAACATTCAATTCTACATTTTCCAAGTAAAGACGAGCAAGGTTGTCCTTTTTTGTAAGAAGTCCGGAGAGTATTGGATGTGAATGCCACGCCAAGTTTACAGACATATATAGTGGACCAACATGTTGTACCAACGATTCCCATGTTTTATTTATGAGTTTTCAAACTTCCTAGCTAACTCTACGCATTTGACCGAATGACTATATGTCGATTTATCGAAATTAGGTGAAATTTGAAACTACAAGTGAATTGTAGGTTGCTTTGAATGTTTTATGAAAAATATTTTGGAGGTACCCATCGAGCGTTCACAATTAATATATCATAAAACACCAATAGTTTGCCTATAGGTTCAACTTCTTGCTAAGATTTTGCATCTTGACAATTTAACGAAATTAGGTCAAACTTGAGCTACAAGTAAGCGCGATAGATTGCTCTTGAATTAAACGTATTTTTAGAGGTAGATCGATGCACCTTGTTGTAGTAAACAGTGTCGTCAGTGTGAGTTTCCAACTACGAGGAAAGAATATTCAATTCTACATTTTCCGAGTGAAGACGAGCGTGGATAGTTGTTCTTTTCTGTAAAGAGAAGTCCAAAGAATATTGGATGTGGATGCCACAAGCCAAGTTGACACACATATATAGTGGATCGACAACATGTTGTACCTGTGATTCCCATGTTTTATGAGTTTTAAAGCTTCCTAGCTAACCCCGCCCATTTGAATGACTTTATGTTGATATCTCGGAATTAGGTCAAATTTGAAACTACAAGTAAATTGTAGATTTTGCTTTGATAGATTTACGAAAAAGCTTTTGCAGGTACCCATCGAGGGTCAAATTTAATATATTAGAAACCAGTGAGAGTTTCGACGATAGGTTCAACTTCCTGCTAAGACTTTGCATCTTGACAATTTAACAAAATTAGGTCAAACTGGAGCTAGCTACAAGTAAACACCATAGATTGCTCTTGAATTAAATGTCTTTTCATAGGTAGATCATCGGTGCATCTTCTTGTAGTAAACAGTGCCGTCGGTGTGGGTTTCCAAGTATCAAGAAAGAACATTCAATTCTACATTTTCCGAGTGAAGAATACGAGCGAGGTTGTTCTTTTTCCTAAATAAAAGTCCGAAGATCATTGGATCTGAATTCAACAAGCCAAGTTTACATACATATATATTGGACCAACCTGTTTCACCAACGATTCCCATGTTTTATGAGTTTTCAAACTTCCCAGCTAACTCTGCCCATTAGAATGACTTTATGTCGATTTATCGAAATTAGGTCAAATTTGAAACTACAAGTACTAGTAAATTGCACGTGCCCTGCACGTGAGACTCCGATAATAGACATCTGGCATATCATCACTATATAAAATTACAATAGGTAAAATTTGAACTACTACAAGTAAACTGTGTAGGTTTCTTTGAAAGTTTTACGAAAACGCTCTTAGAGGTACCCATCGAAGGGGGCGCACGGGGGGGGGGGGGGGGAGGGGGGTCAATTAATATACTATCAGAAACCATAGAGAGTTCTGATGACAGGTTCATCTTCTTGCTAAGATTTTGTGTCTTGACAGTTTAATGAAATTAGGTCAAACTTGAGCTACAACTAAGTGCGATAGATTGCTCTTGAATACAATGAAATTAGGTCAAACCTGAACTACAAGTAATAAATTATAGGTTGTTTGAAAGTTTTATGAAAAAAGCTTTTGGAGGTACCCATCAAGCGGTTAATTAATATATTAGAAACTACAGAGAGTTTTGATAAGTGGTTCGACTTCTAGCTAAGATTTTGCATCATCAAAATTTTGAACACCTTTTGAAAACGATCGCATGGAATAGGGAGAGATTGGAAATGATTTCTCTATTCTCTATGAGCAACCCACAAGCTTGAGGTGCGCCTTATTAGGCTTAAAGAGACAAACTCTATTTTCTCCACAATGTATATGGTGAACCTTAGCGGATGCCATCTACTAGGCCTTAAGGTGTGCTTTTGTACACATTGTTGATGCCCTTATAAGGGAAAAAGAAAATAGTACTCCCTCGATCCAAATTAGTGTTCTCACATTTGTCTAGATTCGGATGTATCTAGTCATGTTTTAGTGCTAGATACATCCAAATCTAGACAAATCTGATAACATTAATTTTGATCGGAGGGACTAGTATATTAGTACTAGTACACTAGTATAGTAGTACTCATTTCTTTGCTTAGAAATATGCTCACCTCTGTCCATGCACTGTACACGCAGAATGAATAAAACGTAGGCAGGGTAAAAGAGGGCAAAAGCAAAGAGGAGTTGAAGGCGGTTTGATGTCAGAGGAAAGTTATGATGGGTTCCTGACATGAGGTACTCCTGCGGCCACTCTACTTGTAGCAAATTTTAGGACCTATATACACAAAACAAATTGGGTGTTTCCTCTCTTCTTCGCTGCCTCTCACCATCTATCCTCCCTCTCTCCTACCCTTTCCCCTCGCGCACCGGCCCAGCTGATCTCTCCCTGGTCCACAGCATGGTGCTGCGGACCTCTGCCTTGGTACGGCGGCTCTTTGTCTCTAGAGTATTCGGCAGCCGCATTGGTGTGGAGTAGGGACGAGGAGTACATAGGAAGGAAACCACTTTGCTCCTTTGCGGCAAAAAAATTCAAACTTTTCCGGTTTTCGAAATTTTCACTTGCTTCCTAAATATCGGGAGGGAAGGTTACTCAAAAGATTGGCCATTCGCAGTACTTCTTATCTTATCTTTATCTTTTCTTATCTCTTACAATACCATACCATAACACTGTATAGTGTACGTATAACTTCGAAAATTGACCATTGGATCAAGACCAGCAAATCCAAGTAGTGTCGTCGGTGTGATTTTCCAACTATATCAGGAAAGAACATTCAATTATTTTTAATTTTCCAAGTGATGACGAGCGAGGTTGTTCTTTTCCATAAAGAAATGTCCAAAGAATATTGGATCTGAATGCCAGAAGCCAAGTTTACCGACATATATAGTGGACCAACATGTTGTATTGTTGTACCAATGATTCCCATGTTTTATTTATGAGTTTTTAAACTTCCTAGCTAACTTTGCCACCTTGACCGAATGACTTTATGTCGATTTATCGAAATTAGGTCAAATTTGAAACAACAAGTAAATTGTAGGTTGCTTTGAAAGTTTTACGAAAAATCTTTTGGAGGTACCCATCAAGGGGTCACAATTAATTTGTCATAAAACACCGAGAGTTCTGATGATAGCTTCAACTTCATGCTAAGATTCTGCATCTTGACAATTTAACGAAATGAGGTCAAACTTGACCTACAAGTAAGAATAATAGATTGCTCTTGAATTAAATGTATTTTTTTCAAAGGTAGATCGATGCATTTTGTTGTAGTAAACAATGCTGTCAGTGTGTGTTTCCAACTATGAGGAAAGAACATTCAGTTCTACATTTTCTGAGTGAAGACGAGCGAGGCTAGTTGTTATTTTCCGTAAAGAGAAGTCCAAAGAATATTTGATGTGGATGCCACAAGCCAAGTTGACAGACATATATAGTCGATCGACAACATTTTGTACTTGTGATCCCCATGTTTTATGAGCTTTCAAACTTCCTAGCTAACTCTGCCCATTTGAATGAATTTAAGTCGGTTTATTGAAATTAGGTCAAATTTGAAACTACAAGTAAATTGTAGGTTTTTCTTTGTAATTTTTACGACAAATCTTTTAATTTGGATGTACCCATCGAGGGGTCACAATTAATATATCTGAAAACAACGAGAGTTTTGACAATCGGTTCAACTTCTTGCTAAGATTTTGCATCTTGACAATTTAAGGAAATTAGGTCAAACTTAAGCTACAAGTAAGCACGATAGATAGCTCTTGAATGAAATGTCATTTCAGAGGTAGATGGGTGAATTTTCTACTAGTAAGCAGTGTCGTGGGTGTGAGTGTCCAACTACCAGGAAAGAACATTCAATTCTACATTTTCCGAGTGAAGACGAGCGAGGTTAGTTGTTCTTTTCCATAAAGAGAAGTCCAAAGAATATTGGATGTGGACGCCACAAGCCAAGTTGACAAACATATATATATATATATAGTGGATCGACAACATGTTGTACTTGCGATTCCCATGTTATATGGGTTTTCAAGCTTCCTAGCTAACCCCACACATTTGAATAACTTTATGTCGATATCTCGAAATTTGGTCAAATTTGCAGCTACAAGTAAATTGTTGGTTTTGCTTTGATAGATTTGCGAAAAAGCATTTGGACATCCATCGAGGGGTCAAAATTAATATATCAGAAACCAGCGAGAGTTTCGACGATAGGTTCAACTTCTTGCTAAGACTTTACATCTTGACAATTTAACGAAATTAGGTCAAACTTGAGCTAGCTACAAGCAAACACCATAGATTGTTTTTGAATTAAATGTCTTTTCATAGGTAGATCATCGGTGCATCTTCTTGTAGTAAATGTCATGGGTGTGAGTTTCCAATAATCAAGAAAGAACATTCAATTCTACGTTTTCCAAGTGAAGTATACGAGAGAGGTTGTTCTTTTTCCTAAAGAAAAGTACGAAGAATATTGGATCTGAATGCCACACGCCAAGTTCACATACATATATATTGGACCAACATGTTGTACCAACGATTCCCATGTTTTATTAGTTTTCAAACATCCTAGCGAACTCTGCCCATTAGAATGACTTTATGTTGATTTGTTGAAATTAAGTAAAATTTGAAACTACAAGTACTAGTAAATTGCACGTTCCTTGCATGTGAGAATCAGATAATAAACATCTGGCATATCATCACTATATAAAATTATAATAGGTAAAGTAGCAAAAATATAATAGGTAAAATTTTAACTACTACAATTAAACTGTGTAGGTTGCTTTGAAAGTTTTACGGAAAAGTTCTTAAACCAAAAGAGGGTTTTGACGACAGGTTCATCTTCTTGCTAAGATTTTGTGTCTTGACAGTTTAATCAAATTAGGTCAAACTTGAGCCACAACTAAATGCGATAGATTACACTTGAATTTAATGAAATTAGGTCAAACTTGAACTACACGTATTAAATTGTAGGTTGCTTTGAAAGTTTTATAAAAAAGCTTTTGGAGGTAACCGTCGAGCAGTTAATTAATATATCGGAAACCACCGAGAGTTTTGACGAGTGGTTCGACTTCTAGCTATGATTTTGCATCAAGAAAATTTTGAACACCTTTTGAAAATGATCACATGAAATAGGGAGAGAGGGGAAATGATATTTCTATTCTCTATGGGCAACCGACAAGCTTGAGGTGCACCTTAGGCTTAAAGATAACTTTATTTTTTCCACTATGTATAAGGTAACCTTAGCAGATGCCACATAGTAGGTTTATTAAAATTTTCTTTTTTACACAATGCGGGAGTAGTATATTTCTTTGTTTAGACATATGGTCACCCCTGTCCATGCGCTGTACATGCTAAGAGAATAAAACGTTGGCAGGGGAAGAGGGCAGCAGTGAAGAGAAGTTGAAGGCGGTTTCATGTCAGAGCAAAGTTATGATGGTTTTTTGACACGTGGTACTCCTGCGACCTTATAGTGTACTACACTATACTAGTACTTGTAAATTTTCAGGACCTATGCACGCAAAACAAATTGTGTGTTTTATCTCTCCTTCGCTGCCTCCCACCATCCATCCTCCCTCTCTCCTACCCTTTCCCCTCACGCACTGGCCCGGCTGATTGTGTGTTTTATCTCTCCTTCGTTGCCTCTCACCATCCATCCTCCCTCTCTCCTACCCTTTCCCCTCGCGCACTGGCCCGACGGATCTCTCCCTCGTCCATAGCGTGGTGCTGCGCACGTGTGCCTTGGTACGGCGGCTCTATGTCCCTAGCGTGTTCAACAGCCGCGTTGGTGTGGAGTAGGGACGAGGAGTACATAGGAAGGAAACCACTTTGGTCCTTGGCGGCAATTTTTTTTAACTTTTCCGGTTTTCAAAATTTTCACTTGCTTCCCAAACATCAAGAGGGAAGGTTACTCAAAAGATCGGCCATTCACATTACTTCTTATCTTATCTTTATCTTGTCTTATATCTTACAATACCATACCATAACACTATATAGTGTACGGATAACTTTGAACATTGATCGTTGGATCAAGACTAGCAAATCCAAACATTGCTAACTGTTGCATCTTCTTTTCCATTCTTAGCATCTACAAAGATTCTAATGACAGTCTTTAGTGCAATGAACAATAGTACGCACAAACCTCAAAACACACACTTCATTGCTCAGTTTCAGGGTCCTTGTGCTAAATGCATGGACTTGGGTGCAATTTTCATTTTTATGAGATCCTTGATGTAACTTGTACTTCTACCGACCATGTTAACTCTCAAGCACCTCGCTCCTACGAGACCTACCACTGTTAAACCAAAATGCAACTACCCCAATTATCAAACAAACTAGACCATAGTTTCTTATACGTTATACCCAAGGTTTTAGTACTAGGATTTTTCAAGATTCCTAGCTAACTTCGCACACTTTAGTGACTTCTTGTCGATTAACAAAATTGGGTCAAACTTGAGATACAAGTAAGCATGATAGATTGCTCTTGAATTAAATATATTTTCAGAGGTAGATGGGTGCAACTAATTGTAGTAAACAATGTCGTCAGTGTGAGTTTCCAACTATCAGGAAATAAAATTCTCAGCTTTCCAAGTGATGACGAGATGGTTCTTTTTCGTAAAGAAAGCTCGAAGAATATGGATCTCAATGCCATAAGCCAAGCTTCTAGACATATGATGTGGACCAACGTATTTTACTTACGATTCCCATATGTTTTTTGAGTTTTCAAACTCCCTAGCTAATTAAATCCGCCCACTTGAATGACTACATATCGATTTATCGAAATTAGGTCAAACGTGAACTATAACTAAATTGTAGGTTGCTTTGAAAGTTTTACAAAAAAGCTTTTGGAGGTACCGTACTGATTGGGAGGGGGGTGTCACAATTGATGTATGATAAACAACCGAGATTTTTGACACAGGTTTGACTTCTTGCTAAGACTCTGGATTGCATGACACTATTTAACGAAATTGGGTCAGACTTGAGCTACAAGTAAGCACGATAGATTGCTATTTAAATATATGACTTTTTAGAGAGGTAGATGGGTGCATTTTCTTGTAGTAATCAGTGTCGTTGGTACGGTGTGATTTTCCAACTATATCAGAAAAGAACATCCAATTATTCTCAATTTTCCGAGCGATGACGAGCGAGGTTGTTCTTTTCCGTAAAGAAATGTCCAAAGAATATTGGATCTAAATGTGAGAAGCCAAGTTTAAAGACATATATAGTGGACCAACATGTTTTATTGTTGTACCAACGATTCCCATGTTTTATTTATGAGTTTTCAAACTTCCTAGCTAACTCTGCACATTTAACCGAATGACTTTATGTCGATTTATCGAATTAGGTCAAATATGAAATTACAAGTAAATTGTAGGTTGCTTTGAAAGTTTTACGAAAAATCTTTTGGAGGTACAAATCGAGGGGTCACAATATATCATAAAACACCGAGAGTTTTGACGATAGGTTCAACTTCTTGCTAAGATTCTGCATCTTCACAATTTAACTAAATTAGGTCAAACTTGAGCTACAAGTAAGCATGATAGACTGCTCTCGAATTAAATGTATTTTCAGAGGTAGATAGATGTATCTTGTTGTAGTAAACAATGCCATCAGTGTGAGTTTCCAACTAGCAGGAAAAAACATTCAATTCTACATTTTCCGAGTGAAGACGAGCGAGGCTAGTTGTTATTTTCCATAAAGTGAAGTCCAAAGAATATTGGATGTGGATGCCACAAGCCAAGGAGACAGACATATATAGTCGATCGACAACATGTTGTACTTGCGATTCCCATGTTTTATGAGATTTCAAACTTCCTAGCTAACTCTGCCCATTATAATGACTTTAAGTTGATTTATGGAAATTAGGTCAAATTTGAAACTACAAGTAAATTGTAGGTTTTGCTTTGTAATTTTTACTAAAAAGGTTTTCATTTGGAGGTACCCAGCGAGGGGTCACAATTAATATATCTCAAAAAAATGAGAGTTTTGATGAAAGGTTTGATTTCTTGCTAAAATTTTGCATCTTGACAATTTAACAATATTAGGTCAAACTTGAGCTACAAGTAAGTGCGATAGATATCTCTTGAATTAAATGTCATTTCAGAGGTAGATGGGTGCATTTCTACTAGTAAGCAGTGTCATGGGTGTGAGTGTCCAACTACCAGGAAAGAACAATCAATTCTACATTTTCTGAGTGAAGACGAGCGACGTTTGGTGTTCTTTTCTGTAAAGAGAAGTCCAAAGAATATTGGATGTGGATGCCACAAGCCAAGTTTACACACATATATAGTTGATCGACAACATATTGTACTTGCGATTCCCATGTTTTATTAGCTTTCAAACTTCCTAGCTAACTCTGCCCATTTTAATGACTTTAAGTCGATTTATCAAAATTAGGTCAAATTTGAAACTACAAGTAAATTGTAGGTTTTTCTTTGTAATTTTTATGAAAAAGCTTTTAATTTGGAGGTACCCAACGAGGGGTCACAATTAATATATCTGAAAATAACGAGAGTTTTGATGATAGGTTTAATTTCTTGCTAAGATTTTGCATCTTGACAATTTAACGAAATTAGGTCAAACTTGAGCTACAAATAAGCGGGATAGCTCTTGAATTAAATGTCATTTTAGAGGTAGATGGGTGCATTTTCTACTATTAAGCAGTGTCGTGGGTGTGAGTGCCCAACTACTAGGAAAGATCATTTAATTCTACGTTTTCCGAGTGAAGACGAGTGACGTTAGTTGTTCTTTTCCGTAAAGAGAAGTCCAAAGAATAGTGGATGTGGATGCCATAAGCCAAGTTGACAGACATATATATAGTGGATCAACAACATGTTGTACTTGCAATTCCCATGTTTTATGGGTTTTCAAGCTTCCTAGCTAACCCCACACATTTGAATAACTTTATGTCGATATCTTGGAATTAGGTGAAATTCGACAAGTAAATTGTAGGTTTTGCTTTGATTGTTTTACGAAAAAGATTTTGGAGGTACCCATCGAGGGGTCAAAATTAATATACCAAAACCAGCGAGAGTTTTGACAATAGGTTTAACTTCTTGCTAAGATTTAGAATCTTGAAAATTTTGAACCCCTTTTGAAAACGATCACATGAGAAATAAGGAATGAGGGGAAATGATTTTTGTACTTTCTATGGGCAACCCATAAGCTTTTGAGGTGCACCTTAGGCTTAAAGATAACTTTATTTTCTCCATACTATATAAGGGGAACCTTAATCAGCGGATGCCACATAGGCCTTAAGGTGTGGCTTTTTACACACTGCGGATGACCTTAGGGCATCACCTATGTATGTAAAAAAACACGTTGATAAGATGGCTCCTAACATGGCCATGAAATGAATATGCGTTGGAAATTGCAATTTTGCATGATTGTATTAACATCATCCTCCCAACATGATGTAATTTATCTCATAATTTTTTGAAACTCCTAAGTATGATATCCATTCTTCTTCGAGATCCTGTGCATTGGGAGTACGGCCATGGATGATCAGTTGAGGTGTTGGATTGAGGGAGTACGGCCTTGGATTTCTGAACACAGAGGGGGTACGGCCTACCAAATTTCTATTATTACATGGGCACAACCAAATTCAAAACCAAAATAAAGCGGTAAAATATCCCGCATATCCGGACATATTTTGTGCCCCAAAATTTCAGATACTTCGAAATTCCCATTCGACCCCTATTAAATTTGGTGGGTGGGGGGCTTCACTCACAATTTTCCCAGTATAGTGCTAGCAGTACCTAAACCACCCCTCTCTCCTATAGGAATACATCACCGACCGGAACATCCTTCTTGCACTTTAGCCGGCATACCCGCACACCTGATCTTCTCACTGAACCCTCTTGTCCGGCACGCTGAGCACATCATCGACCGCCTAGTATGTTCTCCACAGACTCCATGGTCCAACATTTTGCTCGTATCCTCGCCCGCCCAAGATCTTCTTCCTTGTTTTTCGACACCCACTGACCGTAGTACCTTCGGTGACCTCAACGTAACCCGTGAGGATGCGGAGGAGACCTAGACGCCGCCCCGACCGAGGTAAAACCACATCTCCCTGCGCGATTTGTTTGTTTGCAATGTATTGTATTCGTGCTAAATTTCCTAACTAACAGGTTCTTTACTTGATATACACATGTTATGTACTAAATTAACCCGTTGTGGTTACGCTTAAACTCCACGCATTAAAATGTTTTTACGTATTGTACTATTTGTTTGTGAATTATTAGTCACTTAACATATTTGTTTACATTCTCTGCTATACCTGTCCACATGAGATAAGGTTATTTAATATCTCTGTCATTCGCTGATTTACAAACTATAGTATTTCCATCGTGTTATTATCCAGCTATCCTATACTACATGTTTACACACGTCATAGTATTTGACCATTATGTACTGTCGATTTGATCCCTCTTAACATGCGGCTCAAACTGTTTGCTGTTATTATGCAAGGAGCAGCCTCAGTTTGCACACAATATCATAGAGTGAATGGCTTCTATAATCTCGTAAGACCCCATCACTTTTGTTTCACTTCGTGTCAATGTATATCATGTTGAAACCTGTTTGTATTTACGCTTGACCTTAACTTTATGCAGAGGAGAAACAATGGAGTACAAACCTACCCGTCCACACGAGCCACCGTAGATCTCGTGTAACACCTATCATAAGGCCCCCCACCCGAAGTTTGGTCCTTGCCACATTTTTTGTTTGCTTAAATTTACCATTTGTTCTTCTTGTCTTCATTTTTTTTGCCAAAATTAGCATTAAACATTTTAGCCCCACTATGGTCTGCTTTTGTTCCATGTGCTTTGCTCAATTGCCTAGATATGGAGAGGTCGGGTGTATTGCATCTGAGTTGTCTGATAAGAAGAACAAGGCCACACTAGCGATAAGATCCACACATGTATCATAAGGAACTCTGTGCACTTTATCTAACTCTTGTATCTACTGGGTATCATAGTTACATGAACTGTATATTTTAATACGAGGCACTTGATGGTTTAGTTTATTGTTCTCTGGCTGCCGAAGTGTTATCTGGATATTCATGAATAATTCAATGTATGATTTATTGATTCCTTGTTTGTCTGAAATTATCTAGCTAGCATATTCGAGGCTCACAATTGATGTGTTTTGTTGGCTGAGTTACTCTTTTTTGTCTATGATTAAATCAGTGGCAACTTTTTTTGTGTAGTGCCTGGCTAGTTTATATATGAGAAACATAATGGCTTAGTTTTAATAATCATTTTATTCATGTTCTGCACATTCTAGTTTGAGCAGTCTGCATCAGGTAATTTGGTTGATTGCTCGCATTGTTATTCATAATGAACTTGGAGTATATTTCCCAAGTCTGCTGTTTAACTAACTTGTTTTGTCTTGGTCTCAGCCATCTTCAACTAGAGCAGTCATTTCATAGAGCAGCACATGCTCGCATCGCTCCATGGTGCCAGTTGGTCCACTTATTCAAGAATAAATAGATATATGAGCCACCACTGTTAATTGCTTCCTTCCTTATATATTACCACATTGACACATTTAAAATTAATGGTGGTGTGATTGCATGATAATACTGTTATAACTTCTTTTGTGATTATTTTAGGCTGCAAATGACCCTCTGAATGCTGAACAAAGACCCGCTTCTCCGAGTTTAGATTTTGTTTCACACAACAGTAGTGACAATACCTATTGCTCATGGCACACCTCTTCGACTGATCCTATTGTTTTAGTGGAAAGATTATTTGAGGATGCCCTCCAAGATGCCCGTGATATTGTTGAGCAAGAATCCAACAACACAAATTCAGTAATCACAATAGCACGCAAAGACTTATATGAATTGAAAAACAGGCAAGCTTTAACGCAGGACATACTTAATAATCTCATCTGCAGCTCTCCTGGGAAGCCAGTTGTTACATGTCTCGGGATGCAAGCTCCATAGAGACCTTTTCTGTAACACCAGTTATGGTGTTTTTTTAGTTTTCTGGATTCTGATGCAACTTTTATGTTTCATTTTATTACTATCAAGTTTATTGAGGATTGTAATAATCTACTGTAATTTGCAGTTGTAAGTTGTTTGAGGATTGTTACAAACTGAGCATCTATCAGAATTACTACACACAAATAAAAAAATATTGAAAATTGTAAGAGGTACAACACACGATATACCGGAATAGGGAGAACGTCCATTGTATTACACGGGCACCATAGAACTTGCAAAATTCATAGACGTTCATTCAACAAAGTGAACACATAAAGAGCTGACCTGAAGAGAATACATTAGGAGCAGACCCACACAATCCATCAATCTGATGGATAGCCGTCGTAGTAATCGTAGTGGGTGGTACCATCCTCGCCATAAGGCGCCACCATCTATATCTCAGAATGCTCGACGATTCTGCAATACTCCACCAGCAATCGATCGAGTTTGAAATGATAGTCATTGATCCATATTCGTCCTACTCCATACCCATATACAATGCTTGGCTCCTCTTCCCACGCAAGAGCCTCAAAGTTGTAAGATCTAATCTCGTATAGGTCTGCATAGTATATGTTCCCGGCCTGCACCGTGGGTACCCTGGCGCTGTCGACGGAGACACACCGATTGTCAGCAAGGAAGAGAGCATGACTTTCGATGCCTCTGAACGGCTGAAGGACACGGTTCTGGGTATCAACCCAGTAAACAACCGGCCTGTCGCCGTAAACTGGTCCACTCACAATGAACAGCAACTCCCCGTCGGACTCGACGTGGTAAAAATGATTCTCTGGGAACTGGCAGCCCGGAACAGGGCCTACAACGGTGGGATGCATCTCCAGGGTTCGTGCGGAACGCTGCAGCTGGACATCTCCATGAGCAGCATCACACATAGTCGAGAGGACAGACTTGTATCTGTCTACGACAAAAACATCACCGGCGTAAGAAGTCATGCTCTGCAGTTCCTCAAAGTCATACAGCGAGTACCACCCTTCACCAAAGACCAGGCGCCTCCCTTCCTCCGTGCTCTCATCCGCGCACCGAATGGTTTTGTTCTGATGGTTTGATGCAAACACCATCAACGACGGGAACATCATCACAGCGACAGAAGCCACCTGCTCGGTCGGTATCTCCGCCCTCAGGCACTTGATAGCGCCCGAAAAGGGGTTGTACAACCGGGTCTTGTACGGCTGCACCCTCTGTCCAACCACAAGTAGGCCACCGGTTGTGCTAACGAGATAAAAGTACCTTCCAGAGAGAGAGGGAGGAGAAATAGATATTTAGTCATGGTAAACAAACTGAAATTCGATCAAGGTAAACCATGGAGCAAAACCCTGGTTAACAAGTGGATGAAGAAACAGAGCATGAAAAACAGATAGTATAGGATGTGAATGCAAAAAAACTATCGCATATATACAGATGATTATAAAGAAAGCACCTGCGAATAACCTAGCTAATCTTCTTCTCAAGGTGGCGGCCAGTTCTCACGTTCAACAACGTGATGGCGGTGTCGTCGACCCGATACTCCTCTGATAACTAGTTCTCTAGAACAATCCAGTTGGCTCGCATAAAGTGCTCCTCTGTGATGCCGCGCCAGGTGCTAAAGACTACCCAAAAGGCAGCGTAGTAGTCGATCTTGTCCGTCGAAAGGAAGATGTCACCTATCTTTCGGACGAGTTCCTTAGGGAGACCACCCTATCGCGAGTCCTCCTACTTCTTTCCGGCCATGGATGATGGCCTTCGTGTGGTCTCGGTCCCACAGACTGGCACAGGAAGCGGTTCCAGGGACAGACATTTAAACAAAGTCCTGGGAAAGCCAAGTGAATCGTGTGGAAATGTGATGATGGGATACACACAGCAACCGCAAGTGCGTTTCATCAAAGTGGCACACGCACGCACATGCGCACACGCAGTAATTACGGTACAACGGTCATGCACACCAGCGTACGACTCCCGGGAGCACACGAGTGTGTAGGTCTAGGATGATACTGGTAGTAGTTGTATCATAACCTCATTGTATTTAATTATCCCAAAATCTAAGAAGAAAATGTGCGCTCCCTGGTCCCTCAGGGCACACGCAAGCGTAGGGCATTTTCCATTTGCATGGCATTTTCCATTTTTCAATTTTGCTTTTTGGCTGTGCCCTTGGATGCTCACCGTGTGGCCAGATGGGGTGTATGCTCCATGGAGCTAAAAATCTCATGTTCTCTCAATAGCACGGTCGTTAATTATTGAGGTATATACGTTTTTGGTGCCACAACTTGCACCGCCGGAGCGTTTTAGTCCCACATCTTTCAAAGTGAGCAACACTAGCCCCACAACTTGTAACCATGAACATTATAGTCCAATTCAATTGAATTTATTTGATTTTGTCTGAATTTGTCATAACTAATTCTAGAAGTGACATGTGGCATCATAATTTTTGCAAAATGCCCCTGTGTATTTTCTGCCTGCCAGTTGTGACCTTGGTATGACTTGACAGGAGGATTTGAATAAAAAAACAAATAAGAAAAACTACCAATGCATTGTAGGGTATCAAACTGATTACATGTGCTACTGAAGAAATCAACCTTGCCACTACAACATGCACACATAAGTGATTAACTGAAGAGCGCTCCGGTTGATGTGTTCTTTACTTTGGATATTCAAAAATATGTGTTCCGAAGATGTGAAAAAATATAAAAAAAAGATCCAAATTCTCAATTCAAAATAATTTGTGTTCTAGGCTACAAAAACAACTCAATTTTATTACTTCTCATTTTTGCAAATAAGAAAAAATTCATGTTTATTCTAGACACTTCACCTAGCTACTAGGTAATGACAACGCTATACAATTGATATTGTGGACCATGCCAACATAGATGTGAGCATTTTTGCGTTCGTATATGCTTTTTTATTATATAAATAATTACTTCCCCCTAAGTACTCCTCGTCTGGCATAATTACATCCTCTCAAGTACTCCTCGTCTCACATGAGTACTCGTGGGCATCTACCGGTATAGTGGCTTGTGGGTGTGTGTGTCATTGTACAAAAGTGTAAAGTTCGAATCCATTTTCCTCTTAGAGATTTAACTATTTTATTTGTACGTCTACTAATAGGTGGCCCAGTTATCAGTCCGCATAGGGACACAAATGACATAGAAAAATATAGAGGGGTCATTTAAAAAAATTCAATGTTATTTGTGGACAAATTAAGTCAGATTCACTAAAATTCAATTAAACTGGACTAAAATGCTATCGAGATATAAGTTTTGGGACTAGTATTGGTCATTTTTCAATACGTGGGACTAAAACGCTCTCGTGGTACAAGATATGGGACTAAAGGTGTATATACCTATTAGTTATTTTACAGCCTCAATTGCTAGGCCATAGGACCAATTAATGCTCTTAGTTTTGCTCAATTACACCTCTAGTTGACCGTAAAATATGAACCACCACGTCGTATAATGCTCCTGGCCGATCATGTTGTTAAAACGGGAGTGCATACATTGCCTTGGATGTTTTAAATTAGATGCGGTAGCCATGTGCATTGGCTATATTTTAGGATTACTACTGCATGCAATAACTAGCTATAAAGCGAGTAAGTGAAGTTAATTCTCCGAACTAGTAATAATCCGTCCTAGTAATACCGAACACAGGGAGTACCTCAAGTGTGGTTATATGGATGATCAGTTGATGTGACTCTCGACCATGAATTCCTGACCATATAGCCGTACGTTCTACCACCCTTTTTACTACAACTACTAGTAGTACATGGACGCTAGCAAAATTCAAAATCTCAATTGAGAGGAAAAATCACACACCAACTTCGAAGCATTTCCGCCTAACCGTTTCAAAAAGATTGAGCAAAAATCTCCCACCTAGGGAGTATCATTTTTATATTATTATTATTAGATGGACGCGACCAAATTCAAAATATCAATCGAGCAGAAAAACCACACACCCACTTTGAAGCATTTCCCGCCCCTCCATTTCAAAAACTTTGCGGCACAATCTCCCAACGGGTGAGTACCATTTTTGTATTATTAACAGAAGATGGGCGATAGTCAAATTCAAAATCTCAATAGAGTGGCAAAACTGCACACTCACTTTGAACCATTATCCGCCCCTCCATTTCAAAAACTTCGAGGCAAAATGTCCCACCGGGGTAGTACCATTTTTGTATTATTATTAGATGCGCGCTTGTCAAATTCAAAATCTCAATCGAGCAGCTACACCATACACTGACTTTGATGTATTTACTCCCCCTCAGTTTCAAAAACTTTGAGGCAAAATATCCCACCGGGGCAGTACCATTTTTATATTATTTTTAGATGGACGGTCGCCAAATTCAATATCTCAATCAAGAGCACAATCACACACCGATCTTGAAGCATTTCCCGCCCCTCTGTTTTAAAAACTTTTGACTTCAAAATTCCGATTCTACCCATTGTTCTAACGCCCTATGTGCAAGCTAAAGTCAGTAGCTTGGGGGCACGATTGTAATTTATGTTTCTGTTCACCTCCTTAGTCTGGATTCGTCCAGATTTTCCTGGTAGTCCTTCCAAAAAACCTAGCCCCTCTCACCCATGCCCTCACCTCCACGACCACTACGCGCACCGGCCGGCGGCAATTCCACGGCGTCCGGAGCCGCTTGATCTATAGTCTCATGCACCGCCGTGGAGACGCTTCACCGATGCTCACCCACCGGATCCGGTTCACCGGGTCTCTCTACCACTGCACCGGAGCTGCGGTGTCATTCACCATGCCTATGGCATCATTGACCACCCAAGCTCTGCTTCCCAGCCGCCGAAAGCTACCCAACCATACTGGATTCGCTTCACCGGTGTACACCGTACATGATCTAGTTCAGGGAGTTCCATGTGCACCACTCTAGACCAGCTGCTCGGTCATCGTCGTTCACTGCACTGGATCTACCTCAGTGACACTCTCGTCCACCGCGCTCAAGCCATCATCGACCGCCCAAGATCTGCTTCCCTGACGTCAATAGTTACCGCAACCGCAGCACCCTTGGTACTAACGATGCTTAAATGCCTCTCCGACCAAGGTTAACCAAATCCACAACCCGTTTTTGTTTTGTCAGCAGTATAGCAGGTTCAAGCCTTTCGCAGTGAACTGCATTTTTGTCATCGTTCTCATACATACAAGTCAGTGGGCATGCATGTTCTTCGTGCTAGTACATACAAGGTCATTAGACATGTTGGTTTGCATTCGCTTCTCTACAAATTTCAAGTCATGGACATGTCTGTTATTTTGTCATACACATGTTCTTAGCTACTTCATACAACAGTAATTGCCTGCTACCGTGTAATTCTTGCAAAATCTGAAGTCAATGGAAAATATTAGTGTGGATTCCCTGCTGAGTTGCTGAATCTACCAGGTTCATCCCGAGATCAGTTCCTACTATTATTTCCTCCATGGCATCGTTCTGCTATCCTGTAGTAGCCATTTAAACTTTTCATACTAATTCGATTATAATTTTGTTGTTGTCATCTGCTTCTTCAAAAACTACATCACTAACTATTTTCTATTCTTGCATATAGCTCAAAATGGAACAATGAACATGTTGGTTTGCACAACCTATTCTACAGGTTCACAAGGGACGCCATTAATTCCTTATCTGGTACTGGTTCATCCTGACAACGCATAAATGTCCTCCACTATGTAGTTCACTTGTGGTTTGCATTCCTGCTCTAGAAGTTCTCTTATGATGCCATTATAGTTTCTATTTGATTGATTCTTAGCTATGACAGTAACTACTTGCCATTGTGTAGCTCACCGCAAATTATGAGTCACCCAACGACTATGCATTCCGGGAGATGCAACTGCTTCCATATATATTTGCTGAAATGAGCTCGCTTATTTATATTTTCTGAAATTCTAAGAAACACTTTGTTTGATTGCTCATTTCATTCTAGGCACACTTGTTTAATGCTTGTTTGTCCTGTTCTACAGGTTCACGAGCGACGCCATTATATCTCGTATCTGGTTCTAGGTCTGGTTCATCCTAAGACACGACAATCCTCTACAATATATAATTCATTTGTGGTTTGCATTCCTGCTCTACAAGTTCACGTATGATGCGGTTATAATTTCTATCTGGTTCATTCTTTGCTATGACAGTAAATGCATGCCATTTTGTGTCTCAACGTAAATTCCGAGTCACCCAACGTCTGTTGCATTTTAGGGTATAGAACTGCTTCCATATATATTTGTTGAAATGACCTGGCTAGTTTATTTTTGCTAAAATTCTAAGCCACACACACATTTTTTGATTGCTCATTTCATGGTAGGCACACTTGTTTAATACATGCTTCCTTGTCCTGTTTGTTTGACGCATTGGTTAATAATTGAACCATTGACCAGTTGTAAACTCCCGATCATAGCTCCTGTCATATCAGTCAAATGAGTAGTTTGTCTTGTTTGATGTATTAAATTGTTATTACTTAGTTTCAGGGTGCAATTATTGCTATGGCCTCCAAAGAGGGGGATGCAAGATCATGTCTCCTCCAATATAGCTGTCACACTCAAAGGAAGATGCAGGTGATCAATTGAGAAACCAAATTGAGGACTCTGCTATCAACTTGATTATCAACTGAAATGCCGATTTTCTTTCCCTTGAGTTGATAATGTGTAATAATTTTAAGAAGTTTGCAGCTGATGTAATATCTAGATAACTCGTGTAGGCCATGTATGCATTTAGTTGACGCCGTCCACACATTGCGGTAGTTGTTACGGTAACTACGCTAAGCAGGTCGATTAGGGAACAATACCGTGCTTTGTTATTGGCTCGTCGTGTATTCGACCGACGATGAACAATAAAAAATGCTGGATTATATAGATGTTTTATGATATTGGCATGGGCTTCAGAAAAGGCCAAAATTGTAAAAGGCCATAAACGTAATGAGCCGACCTACAAGTAGTAACTAGACGTAACAGTAACAGGCCGTAACGGTAACAGGTCATAAGAGTAACAGGTCATAACAATAACATGCCATAACAGTAACAGGCCTTAACAGTAGCAGGCCATAACAGTAGCAGGTCGTAACAGTAGCAGGCCATAACAAAAACAGCCCATCACAGTAGCAGGCAAGAATAGGTGAAATCCTAGAATAGTAACAGGCCAAAACAGTAGCTGGCCGCAACAATAAAGGGCAGCAACAGTGAAAGGCCAGAATAGTGACAAGCCAGAATAGTCACGGCCCGAGAAATTTCTAGGTGAGGGCAGTAACATGCTGACACATTTACCACACTAGAACAGTAAAGGGTCGCTTGTGGGCCTGAATAGCTAAATCATAGAATAGTGAAAGGCCAGGACAGTAATAGGCCAAAACAGTAACGGGCCATCTTATAGAAGGGCCGTCAGTAGGCGGCCCACGATGGGCTACGATAAACAGTGATGGGCTGCCCGTAGGCCTTAAATGTATTGGAGCGACTTGGCGCAGGATGCTAATGGGCCATAGAGTGTTGGACAATCAAGGGCCTTCTTTAGGCCAAAATAGAATTGGGCCAAAAAGTTTGCGATCCGCTGCTGGCTGCAACTTTGGGCCCATTTCAAACAGTGCAGGAGAAAACAGTAACGGGCCATCTTCTTATTGGGCTCCCCTAATGGCCCAACCCAGTTAGTATTTAGCAGGCCTTAGCTAGGCCTGGCTTCTACCACGGTTTCAACGTCAACGGTGGTAATTGGCCGCTAATGGTGGTTACCACGTGGCAGTTTGCATGACATCAGCAGTCAACGCGGCTGGTGAACAGATCTATGACAGAACAAGTTTTCGTGGCTGAAGGTTGCGATCCGCCACGGTTAGGGAAAAACCTTGGTAGATTCTTTTGTGACGGGGCTTTTACCATGAAGGGCATCCGCCGTAGAAGACTTTTTAGCCACGAAAAATAGGCCTTCAACCACGAAAATCATCCATTGTAAAAGCCAACTTTTCTTGTAGTGGAATGAAAGTGTTTCTATCCAACTCAGATTTCTCTATTACCAATGCAATTTTGATATGAGGCTATATGAGGTACAAGTGTGCATCATGGATTTGCATAGCACTTATATAGTTATATCTAACATCTAGGTGGGATCATGTTGACCAAGTCTACATTCATATAACCACAAGTTGATGAAGGTGTTTCTAGCCAACTCAGATTGGTCTATAGCCCGTGCAGTGTTGGCATGATGCTATATGAGGTACAAGTGTGCATCATGGATTTGTATAGAACTTGTATTGTTAGATCTAACAACTAGGTGGGATCATGTTGACAATTGATTCATGCAACCACAAGTTCATGAAGCTGTTTCTAATCAACTCAGATTGGTCTATAGCCCATGCAACATTGGTATGCGTCTATATGTGCTACAAGTGTGCATCA
The DNA here is from genome assembly GCA_910589775.1 of Avena eriantha. Lineage (NCBI taxonomy): Eukaryota > Viridiplantae > Streptophyta > Magnoliopsida > Poales > Poaceae > Avena > Avena eriantha. The sequence continues at coordinate 358,949,421 of OU342743.1, forward strand.
TCAAATGGCGTAGAATATATATATTGTTAGATCTAACAACTAGGTGAGATCATGTTGACCAAGTGTTGACACATAAAACTACAAGTTGATAAAGGTGTTTCTAGACAACTCATATAGGTCTAGAGCCCATGCAGTGTTGGGATGACACTATATTAGGTACAAGTGTGCATCATGGCTTGGCATGGCACTTGTATAGTTAGATCAAACAATTAGGTTGGATCATGTTGACCAAGTATACATACATACAACCAGAAGTCGATGAAGGTGTTTCTAGACAACTCTAGAGCCATTCAGTGTTGGAATGAGGATATATGAGGTACAAGTGTGCATCATGGATTTTCATAGAACATGTATTCTTAGATCTAACAACTAGGTGGGATCATGTTTACTAAGTCTTGGTTCATAAACAACTACAAGTTAATGAAAGTTTTTCAATCCAACTCGAATTGGTCTATAATCCATGCAATGTTGGTATGAGGTTATATGTGATACAAGTGTGCTAATGCATTTTCATAGCACATATATACTTAGATGTATCAACTAGGTAGGATCATCATAACCAAGTGTTGATACATGCAACCACAAGTTGATAAAGGTGTTTCTAGATAACTCATATAGGTCCGAAGCCTGTAACATACCAAAACATTAATCCAAGTTATCAAGATCCAAATCACCCAATTTAGGGTTAACAATTTTTTCCCATTTAAAAAGAATTAAGCATGCATATGTGTGTTGCATTAAATAGGAATTGTTTTGAATTGCCATGATTGTTTGTTCTAATGGTTGTAAAATGATTCTAAGATGAATCCCAAATCATCTAGATCATTCCCAAGAAAAATCCAAAGAAAAATAAATCAAATAGAATTAATAAATGGAAATAGTCACTTTTGCAATTTTAATCAACTAAACAACTTTGGGTATTCCTAGAAGACAATTTCAAACAGAAACAATTATGAATCTTGGCACCCCTTGCTAGTACAAGTAAAGATGTACCAAGTCCACCTTGTGATCTTACCAAAAACATTTAAACCCTAATTTAAATGGCATTTGAAAATGGAATCCATTTCATATGTCTAGATCCCACTTTTTCAAAAACCACTCAAATGACTTCAACTTGACAAATCCCAGCAACCAGAGCTGCTCTAGCATAAGACCAACCACTCCACCAAAAATCATCTCAAAATTCAAAAGTTTGTTTCATGCGGCCATTGTGTCGAACAGGTGGCATGCACAAATTTTCTGCCTAACTAACACTATTTAGTGATCAATGCTTTATCGAGTAATTGACCCCATTTCAATCCCTCTGTCTCCCCTTGTTCTAACCAGGCTAGAAACCAGCCACTTCCTAGTTCCTAGCCACAGTGAAGCGCCACCCCGATGCCATGATCGCCGGCTGACCATGCCCAAGCGACAGGAGCAAGCCCCTCTCTCTCTCTCGCCATGTCTAGGAGGTAGGCATGGTAGCACCGCCGCCCCCTGTCCGCTCTTCAAGCCCAGCAAGCCCCTGGACCACCCCAGATCAACTCTGCACTCAGCCTCTGCAGCGTGCCATCCCATGCTAGAGCGCCATCCCCGGCAAGGCAGCACACGCTGACCCTCGACCATAGCCCGCGCGTGCCGCTCCGCATTGACCCTAGAACCCCGCCAGACACGCCCCCTCCCGCCGTGCGGCCAGTAGCCACCGCCCGCCGTGTCGAGCACTGCCTCTGCCGCTCAGAGCGCGAGACGCACCCAACCGTCAGCCACCGCCCCTAGCATCACCATCATGCCGTAGCTGACCGCCAGGGAACCTCCCACTGTCCGCCTACCAAGCCCATGCCGATAGAGCCCTGTGCCATCGTCAACGACAAGCTCGCTGTCGCCCTCTCGGTCCCCTCATCGAGCCTATATAAGGAGGCCACCCCCAGCCTCATTTTTCACACTCCCACAATCCCCTCTCACCACTGATCATTTCCCCTCTCTTGCCGGAGTCGCTCGAGCAGCCAGTTGCTGGAATTGCGCCGGAGTTAGCCGCGTAGAGAAGGAGAAGTCCCCGTTGATTTCGTCCACCCCCGGAGCTGCCGCGACCTTGCCTGAGTCCGTCGTCGCCGTCTCGTTCGATCGCCCCATCGCCGCCCTCGCTGGAGCCCTGGTATGCCCCCACTGCACCCCAACCGAGCCGCTAGGGTTCCACCTCGCCGGCAACATGTCCATCGTCGACGATGAATGTGAGTCGTAGATCCTAGTTCTAATCCTGCGGTCCACGTTGCCCCATACCGCTTCACGTTTAAAGAGCCAATGACATGCGGGACCCCCGTGCCAGCTGTCCTCAGCACTGCGGAGTGAAACTGGGTCGGCCCATTACGGTTCCCGCGCTGGCCCTGTAATTCAAATTTAGATTTTTTCCTTTTTAACTAAATCTAGATTCTATCCGCTAGTTTGAAAATCAACTCAGAAAGATCTACTGAACCAAATTGAGTGATTCCAATTTTTTTGGAAAGATAATTTAAATCTATATCCAAGCCCGTTGGATTTAAATCAATTAAAGTTAGAGATCTCTCCTGGAAAAAATAACAAGACATAAGCCTTTTCACATTCAAACATTTTTCAAAATCAACCATATAGCTTTTGAGTTGATTCCAACTCTCAAAAATCACATTTGACCATACCTATCTAAATATGTAATAATATTAAGGTTTGCATGCAGTGACTTTGGACTAGTACGAAAATAATGCTATATAGGCATTTCTAGTCACTTTAAATCATTAAATGTTAATCTTAAACTTATTAAAATGTGATCCAACATTTAAATCACATTCCTATACATTATAATATGTGGTGATGACATGTGTCCATATGATCCCATATTTTAATTGGAGAATATTAAATCTTACTTAATTTCAATGAGTAGAAATTACTTTTCTCAAATAAAATAAATACAACTAGTTCATTAAATCTTGTGATGTGTGTGATGATACTAGATCATCAAATGTATGCCTTAGATCGCTCAATAGACTAGTTAAGTATTGTTTGGTGATTTTGTATTCCTTATGTATTTATAGACGATAGTACCGACCAAGTCTACGAGGAGGAGGAGTTCTACCCGAGGAAGAAGAGGAGAATTTCAACCACTGCACCAATCAAGGCAAGCCATCATTAACAATGCAAGATAAACCTTGCACGCTAGATAACCTACGCAAGATGCATTAGGCATGCTTTGGTTGTACCCCTTTTTGACTTAGACCTACTCCAAGTTTTATTTACAAGCTTTACCTTCTTTTACTTTACCAAAGTTCTTTACATTGTTTATAGATACCATAAAGAGTATAAAACTTGACCTATCTAATTAGACTTAGATGTCATTCTATGGCATGAGATTTATATTAGTATCCCACATTAGTGAACACTCTTAACTTAGTAGTTTAGAGCTAAACCAAAAACTTGATCACTTTAGATGGGAATACTTGGTGAAAATGAATTGTGAAAACCTTGGAATGATGAGTCATTCTATTGAGATGTTTTGACATGTGTTGAGAAACACAAGTGGTTTATGATGGTGAAAATGTTGAGGCATGAGCCTTAACCCTTTTACAAAACTGATGGTTGGATTCGTATGCGATATCATTCCAAATTTACCATACAACCACATTAGCTGAATTGGGTAAGGCTTACCCGGAAGTTTATATGCATTAGTATTAGTTCCCTCGCGGGAGAGTTTTGAGCTGAGGCTACCTCTCAATGTTGTCCACCTATGTATTGCCCAGGATCGTAGATGGCCATGGCTGGGAGGCCAAGCTCATAGGAGAGGTGCTTATACTAGAGTGTGTAAAGGAAAGGTTATGTTTGATTATCTGCATACTAAGTATGATGATTCAGAGTTATCCCTGACAGATGTATCGAATTTTGTGGTGAAAGTGTACCACCTCTGCAGAGTGTCAAACTATTCGAATAGCCGCATCCGCGGTTATGGACAGTTGGAGTGGCCATACTATTTTGTTGTCAGATGTTTTCAAAATGACTTATAAAATGAATTGTGACATGATTTGACCACAACAGAGTGGTGATTATGACAACTAAGTTCCCACTTATGTGATTTTCAAACTTTATTTTTATCTTTCTTTGTTTCTGAACTTGGCTTAGGTTTCAAACTTAACTTTACAAATAAACTTAGAACTTAGCATTCCTAGTAGAACTATCTTCCTTGCCAAGTGGCCCGGAGTTGAAGCGTCAAGTGGAGAACCTCGACTTCCTACTATACAACAGACAGAAGGAATTGGACAATTCTAGAGAGTTCTCCAACCACAACCTTGCCATTGCTGCCCAGAAGTCCCAGACTTTCTCACTGCTAGTCAAGGATCGTCAGTCTCTTTGCTGTCAACGCGCAAAGAAGGATTGCACCATCGACCTTCTTTGCAAGAAGGTGGCCGACCTCGAGAAGACCATCAAGGAGCAAGAAGCTCAGCTTACAGCAAAAGAAGAAGAAGAGGAAGGTGAAGACATCCAAGGGGATATTCACTTGTACCTCAGCAATGATAATGACTATCTGGAGGATGATGCCATGGACTTCTACACCGATGATGATGACTCTGACTTCATCGATGATGAGTAGATGCACTAGAGCACTATCATAGGAGTGAGAAGTATTGGTCCCATTGTATCTTAGCTTGCAGAATGCTTCTTAAAACCATCAGCTTTCCTTTTGCTGTGGTGTGTGTGTGTTTGTATCATGTGCTTGTCTTGAATGAATGAAAAGGAGTTAGCTGCCAAACCTGAGTCAAACTCAAAGTTTTAGCTTTGAAATCAAAACCATGAACCTTAGAACTTTCCCTCTTACCCCCTTTATCTATCTCAATCTTTAGATGACTCGTGGAAACTAAGGAGGGAGCAGCTTATCGTAGGACCCAATGTTGCCAATTCTGTAGACGCTGATTGCAGATCGTGAAGCAAGTAGGGCAGAGCGCCAAGTAAATCTAGCCACACTGCAGAAGATCGCCCAGATGGCTCACAACAATCAGAACCATGGAAATCAGGATCATCATGGATCCAAACTCAAAAACTTCCAGAATACCAATCCCCCAATCTTTAGCAAGTCTGAAGACCCACTGGATGCTGATGATTGGTTACAGACCATGGAGAACAACTTAGAAGTCGCTAGAGTGGATGCAAACGAGAAAGTTCTGTTTGCCACCCACTATCTGGCAATAGATGCAAGAGCATGGTGGAACAACACCCGCACGATGAACCAAGGTTAAGTGATGACATGGGAAGCCTTCAAAGTCAAGTTCAGCCGCACCCATGTGTCGCAGGGTTTAGTCACCAGAATGAGAGATGAATTCAGAGAGCTAAAGCAAGGTAGAATGACTGTAGTGGAGTACCATGAAAGATTCTTGTCCCTCGCTAGGTATGCACCTGATGAGATCAACACAGAGGCCAAGAAGAAGGAGAGATTCCTGAACGGACTGCATGATGAGATGGAGACTGTACTCGTCAACATCCGTTTCGAGGATCTCGAAGAGCTAGTAGACTCTGCAATTCAGATGGAAGGGAAGATTAATCAAGCAAACGACAACCGCAAACGTTGGATGATGCACCAAGCTGGATCCAACAGTCACGAGAAGTACCGTCCCAACCCGTCTGCCGGATATGCCCCGCGGAACAATAGACCCCCAATGTCTCGCCCAAGCTACCCCAACCATAGCGGAGGAAATGTGAAGTCCGGAGGAAACAAGAACCACCCCGGCAACTCCAGCATTTTCAACCGTGCACCTCCCAAGCACAACAACAACAACAACAACACTGCACCCAGAACTGGAAGCAATGCTGTGCCCATGGCAGCAAAAGACAAGTCTCAGATTATTTGTTTCGAGTGTGGCGTGAAGGGTCACTACTCCAATGAGTGTCCCAAGAAGATTGCCGCCACTGCCAATGTGAATGCCCTAGCTTAACAGCAGCGTCGTGTTCAACCCGGCAGAAGATTCGCCCGAGGGAACTGTCACAACTGCAACGGTTGTCTCTTCCACATGAACGCCAAATAAGCCCAAGAAGCGCCAGATGTAGTGTTGGGTATGTTTTCTGTCAACTCAGTTTTAGTAAGAGTGTTGTTTGATTCTAGATCCTCGCACTCATTTGTCACCGAAGAATTTTCATGCACTAGAAAGATTCACCAACCAACTTGAAGCATGTCATGATAGTTCAAATCCTCGGTTCAACTACAAAAGCTAGAAAAATTTGCAAAGTTGTGCCTATCGGAATACATGGGATAGATTTTTACGCCAATCTAACAGTACTTGGAACCAAAGGTTTGGAAGTAGTACTAGGAATGGATTGGATGTCGAAGCATAAAGGATTGATTGACTATGCCAAGAAAGCCATCACCATGACCAGTAGCTCTGGAGTATTAGTAGAGCATATATCTCAAACCTTGCCCCATCAATTCAAGTGCAACAAGAGTCTAGCCCTACCCACCATAGACCAAGTCAGAGTAGTCTGTGAATACACTGATGTATTCCCAGATGAATTGCCCGGTATGCCCCCGGATCGGGATATTGAGTTCATTATTGAACTGATCCCTGGAACCTGACCCATAGCTCAGAGACCCTATAACATGAACCCCTCAGAGTTAGTAGAGTTGAAAAAGTAATTGGATGCTATGTTGGCAATAGGCTTGATTCAACCAAGCGCATCGCCATGGAGATCGCCCGTGTTATTCGTCGACAAGAAGGATGGAGGCAACCGTTTGTGCACAGATTACAGGAAGCTGAATGACGTCACAATCAAGAACAAGTACCCATTGCCAAAGATAGAGAATCTATTTGATCAGTTGACTGGTGCCAGAGTGTTGTCTAAGATTGATCTTAGGACTAGTTATCACCAATTTAAAATCCGTACAACGGATATTCCAAAGACCGCCTTTACTAGCCGATATGGACTATACGAGTATACGGTCATGTCTTTTGGATTAACCAATGCCCCTGCTTATTTCATGAATCTCATGAATAAGATCTTGATGAATTTTTCAGATAAGTTTGTCGTTGTGTTTATCGACGATATCCTTATCTACTCCAAGTCAAAAGAAGAGCATGAGAAATATCTGAGAATCATCCTAGAAACCCTTAGAGAGCATCAGTTGTATGCCAAGTTCAGCAAATGTGAGTTTTGGCTGAAAGAAGTAGGATTCCTAGGAGGAGGAGTCGCTATTGATCCCGCAAAGATGAAAGATGTCTGCCGGAGGAGTCGCTATTGATCCCGCAAAGATGAAAGATGTCGAAGAACGGGAAGCCGTAACCACTCAAACCCAACTCAGTGCATTTCTCGGATTAGCGGGATATTACCGCAAGTTCGTAGAAGGATTTTCGAGCATCGCAAGACCAATGACCCAATTGTTAAAGAAGGACAAGAAGTTTGAATGGACCGACAAATGTGAAGCAAGTTTCTAAGGGCTCAAGAAGGAGAGCGACTAGCGTGCGCGTGCACTGCACGCCGCGAAAACACGCGAGCAACATGGCGTGGGTATCCGACACGTGTTGTCACGGAATCATCCCGGGAAACTAGTCGCGCAGATGTCGCTGGTTGTTTCTCTTTCCGGTTGTTTCTCTTTGTACGCTGTTCTCCGCTCATTACGTTAAGTATACACTTTCTATCACTTCCGTTTTTAGTTTGTTTTCTTTTTCATTGTCGTTTATTTTCATTCTTCTCTTTTCCATTTTTCGTTTATTTTTATTATCTTTTTTTTCTCTTTACGGGCAATGGAGATTTTATGGGGTGTAATGCGAGGGTTATGGTTTGTACAACACAATGTATTGACTTTGAATGGATTACAGTAACGCAGTGCATTTGTACATTAAGAGCAGGACACAGATGATTCAGCACAGCGGAATGTATTGACTTTGAATGGATTACAGTAACGCAGTGCATTTGTATATTAAGAGCAGTACAAACATAATTCAGCGCAGAGGAATGTATTGACTTTGAACGGATTACAGTAACGCAGTGCATTTGTATATTAAGAGCAGTACAAACATAATTCAGCGCAGCGGAATATATTGACTTTGAACGGATTAGAGTAACACAGTGCATTTATATATGAAGAGCAGTACAAACATAATTCAGCGCAGCAGAATGTATTGACTTTCAACGGATTATAGTAACGCAGTGTTTTTGTATAGATCTTGAAGCGCCGTGTATTTCGGAGCGCCCTGTATTTCGGAGCGCCTTGTATTTCGGAGTGTGTGTTGCGGGCTCTGCCCGTGGCCACGGCGCCTTCGGCGCATCAAGCATTCATATCGATCTTGAAGCGCCGTGTATTTCGGAGCGCCTTGTATTTCGGAGTTTCCTGTATTTCGGAGCGCCTTGTAGTTTGGAGCACCTTGTATTTAGGAGTGTGTGTTGGGGGCTCCGCCCGTGGGCACGGCGCCTTCGGCGCATCAAGCATTCATATAGATCTTGAAGCGTCATGTATTTCAGAGCGCCTTGTATTTCGGAGCGCCCTGTATTTCCGAGCGCCTTGAATTTCGAAGTGTGTGTTGCGGGCTCCGCCCGTGGGCATGGCGCCTTTGCCGCATCAAGCATTCATATAGATCTTGAAGCACCGTGTATTTCAGAGCGTCTTGTATTTCGGAGCACCCTGTATTTCGGAGCGCCTTGTATTTGGAGTGTTTGTTGCGGGCTCCGCCCGTGGGCATGGCGCCTTCGGCGCATCAAGCATTCATATAGATCTTGAAGTGCTGTGTATTTCGAAGCGCCGTGTATTTTGGAGTGCCCTGTATTTCGGAGCGCCTTGTATTTCGGAGTGTGTGTTGCGGGCTCTGCCCGTGGGCACGGTGCCTTCGGCGCATCAAGCATTCATATAGATCTTGAAGCACCGTGTATTTCGAAGCACCTTGTATTTCGGAGCGCCCTGTATTTTGGAGCGCCTTGTATTTCGGAGTGCGTGTTTCGGGCTCTGCGCGTAGGCACGGCGCCTTCGGCGCATCAAGCATTCATATAGATCTTGAAGCGCCGTGTATTTCAGAGCGCCTTGTATTTCGGAGCGCCTTGTATTTCGGAGTATGTGTTGCGGGCTCCGCCTGTGGGCACGGCGCCTTCGGTGCATCAAGCATTCATATAGATCTTGAAGTGCCGTGTATTTCGAAGCACCTTGTATTTCGGAACGCCCTGTATATCAGAGTGTGTGTTGCGGGCTCTGCCCATGGCAGTGCATGTAGGTTAACAGAGAAGTTTACCGGCTACCACATCTACAATTATAGAGCAGTTTGCACGTTCCTACAAAGCAGTTTCTCATTCAATATATTTTAGCTTGGATGTTAACCGATGGATACGGCTATCATAGGACGTTACGGCTTCATTCTTCCACGAAAAGAATTAAACCCTTCTTCTTCTTCTGTCTGGAGCAAAAGAAAACAATCTATTGAATAGCGATGGATTTTATTAGATCTGGTTCCTCGATCAATCGCGTGTGTGAGGACATAGATTTGGTGCAGGAGATTGTTTTAAGGTTAGCGTCTACGAAATCTTTGATCTGATATAGTATCCTCAACAAAGCTTGGTATACTGAACTCAAAGAGCCTAGATTTCTTTCACATTATATGAAGAAAAAATCGCCATCATGCCTAGGATTTCTTGTTGATTATCATTGGATGCCTAAGGTTGGTAATAGGCTACATGAGCTTGAATATTCATCTAAAGATAAAACATCTCTAGCTATTTGTTCGAACTTAGATTCAACATATCTTCTAAGGGAATTGGTCGTCTGCTGTCGAAACGGAGGAGTCCTCATTCAGGTCTTTCCACATGGTTCTAAAGATACTAGGTACTATGTTAATTATCCTTCCAGGTCTCCAGATTTGTTCACTTTCCTTGCCTCACCTGTTACACGAATGCCATCAATGTCGAAGAGTGATACAGATCATTCATATGGGTAATTCTGTTTGATTCCAAGTGTTTCTAGATCAGGAATGACATTATTTCGTAGAAATATATTCAATGTTTGCAAGGTTTCATATCTTGGTGTTACTGCTAATACAACATCTGGAATATTTTTGCATGTCTGTATTCAGCAAAATGGTGAATGGGAGATGCATATTTCTGACCCAATTCATGTGCCAACACCAACCACTTACCTTAGTCAACCTGAAGGCATCCTGATAGGCAAAGACATGTTTATGTCGTATGCTGTAGGCCTTCTTCTGTGTTACAACATATCCACACATTTAACTTATCTGATACAATTCCCTGAATCAGTTATGCTGACAACAAAGGAGCAGAGGGATTATTGTATTTCAGAGGATAGATCAGGAAACATTTTACTAGTTGCCTTTTCTAGTGTTGGTATACTGACAACTTGGCTCCTTGACTACAACAATGGTCAAAATAAGTGGATCATCCAGACAATGTTAGATCTGCCTGTTGCATGCAGAACTGCTTTTGGCTGGGATATTGAAGATTACTGGAAGGAAAGACTTGGTAGTATCTGTGAGAATTGCAATCTCCCAGTTTGTGGTGTGTTGCATGTTATAACAATGTCAGTTGATGGTCGCTATGTTCTGATGACAGTTGATTTTGATGTAGGCTTGTTCTGTGCAGACATGCTGAAGAAGACTGTATCAGTTTTATCCAAGTTATCTACACCACTAGTTGTCCGTAGTGCTTTTGCAATGTCTGAAGCCTGGCCACCTGCTCTATAGTGATTGACCGAAATGCAATAAGAATTAAATATCTCTTTGTAATGTGAGCACACTAAGCCTTTTGTTGCTTCTTTTGATCTTCTAGCACTTTATTCTGACTCCAATTATGTACTATGTTGCTTTTTTGTAATCTTCTTGCACTGTATACTAAATTTGGCGTCCTAGTACTGCTATTGTAATTGCTAATTGATGTAGTGCAATTTCATATTATCAGTCTACCGGTAGCATTACATAGAGCAGTATGCTAAATTTCATATTATTAGTGTACCTACAACATTACATAGAGCAGTGCAATTGTCGAAATAAGGGCAGTCCACGCAGGATAAATAGGGCAGTTCTTCGAAAGTACATAGGTTCGTATCAGTGTAGAAAGCAATTTTCTATATGACTATACGGGCAGTGCACTTAGAGTGCGGGGTCGTCCCGCATTCGTTAGAGGCTCGTCTAGTTTCTAGCTAAGGCAGTGCATGTGGCTGAGGAAGCGCAGTGCTTCGAAAAGAAAACAGTGTACCTGCAGCATTATATAGAGCAGTGTAATTGTCGACATAAGGACAGTGCACGCAGGATAAATATGGCAGTTCTTTGAAAGTACATAGGTTTGTATCCATGTAGAAAGCAGTTTTCTATATGACTATACGGGCAGTGCACTTAGAGTGCGGGGTCGTCTCACATTCGTTAGGGGCTAGTATAGTTTCTAGGTAAGGCAGTGCATGTGGCTGAGGAAGCGTAGTGCTTCGAAGAGAAATCAGTGTACCTGTAGCATTACATAGAGTAGTGTAATTGTCGACATAAGGGCAGTGCACGCAGGATAAATAGGGCAGTTCTTCGAAAGTACATAGGTTTGTATCCGTGTAGAAAGTAGTTTTCTATATGACTATATGGACAATGCACTTAGAGTGCAGGGTCGTCCCGCATTCTTTAGGGGCTAGTATAGTTTCTAGGTAAGGCAGTGCATATGGCTGAGGAAGCGTAGTGCTTCGAAGAGAAACCAGTGTACCTGCAGCATTACATAGAGCAGTGTAATTGTCGACATAAGGGCAGTGCACGCGGGATAAATAGGGCAGTTCTTGGAAAATACATTGGTGTCTATCCGTGTAGAAAGCAGTTTTATATATGACTATATGGGCAGTGCAGTTAGAGTGCGGGGTCGTCCCGCATTCGTTAGGGGCTAGTATAGTTTCTAGGTAAGGCAGTGCATGTGGCTGAGGAAGCGCAGTGCTTCGAAGAGAAACCAGTGTACCTACAGCATTACATAGAGCAGTGTAATTGTCGATATAAGGGCAGTGCCCGTAGGATAAATAGGGCAGTTCTTCGAAAGTACATAGGTTTGTATCCTTGTAGAAAGCAGTTTTCTATATGACTATACGGATAGTGCACTTAGAGTGCAGGGTCGTCCCGCATTCGTTAGGGTCTAGTATAGTTTCTAGGTAAGACAGTGCATGTGGCTGAGGAAGCGAAGTGCTTCGAACAGAAATCAGTGTACCTGCAGCATTACATAGAGCAGGGCAATTGTCGAAATAAGGGCAGTGCACGCAGGATAAATAGGGCAGTTCTTCGAAAGTACATAGGGTTGTATCCGTGTAGAAAGCAGTTTTCTATATGACTATACGGACAGTGCACTTAGAGTGTAAGGTCATCCCGTATTCGTTAGGGGCTAGTATAGTTTCTAGGTAACGTAGTGCATGTGGCTGAGGAAGCGTAGTGATTCGAACAGAAACTAGTGTACCTACATCATTACATAGAGCAATGCAATTGTGGAAATAAAGGCAGTGCACGCAGGATAAATATGGCAGTTCTTCGAAAGTACATAGGTTTATATCCGTGTAGAAAGCAGTTTTCTATATGACTATACGGGCAGTGCACTTAGAGTGCGGGATCGTCTCGCATTCGTTAGGGGCTACTATAGTTTCTAGGTAAGGAAATGCATGTGGCTGAGGAAGCGTAGTGCTTCGAAGAGAAACCAGTGTACCTGCAGCAGTACATAGAGAAGTGTAATTGTCGACATAAGGGCAGTGCACGCAGGATAAATAGGTCAGTTCTTCGAAAGTACATAGGTTTGTATCCGTGTAGAAAGCAGTTTTCTATATGACTATACGGACAATGCACTTAGAGTGCAGGGTCGTCCCGCATTCTTTAGGGGCTAGTATAGTTTATAGGTAAGACAGTGCATATGGCTGAGGAAGCGTAGTGCTTCGAACAGAAACCAGTGTACCTGCAGCATTACATGGAGCAGTGCAATTGTCGAAATAAGTGCAGTGCACGTAGGATAAATAGGGCAGTTTCTTCGAAAGTACATAAGTTTGTATCCGTGTAGAAAGCAGTTTTCTTTATGACTATACGGACAATGCACTTAGAGTGCAGGGTCGTCCCGCATTCTTTAGGGGCTAGTATAGTTTCTAAGTAAGGCAGTTCATGTGGCTGAGGAAGCGTAGTGCTTCGCATAGAAACGAGTGTACCTGCATCATTACATAGAGCAGTGCAATTGTCGAAATAAAGGCATTGCACGCAGGATAAATAGGGCAGTTCTTCGAAAGTACATAGGTTTGTATACGTGTAGAAAGCAGTTTTCTATATGACTATACGGGCAGTACACTTAGAGTGCGGGGTCATCCCGCATTCGTTAGGGGCTATTATAGTTTGTAGGTTAGACAATGCACGTGGCGGAGGAAGCGCAGTGCTTCGAACAGAAACCAGTGTACCTACAGCATTACATAGAGAAGTGCAATTGTCGACATAAGGGCAGTGCACGCAGGATAAATAGGGCAGTTCTTCAAAAGTACATAGGTTTGTATCCGTGTAGAAAGCAGTTTTCTATATGACTATACGGACAGTGCACTTAGATTGCGGGGTCATACCGCATTCGTTAGGGTCTAGTACAGTTTCTAGATAAGCTAGTGCATGTGGCTGAGGAAGCGCAGTGCTTCGACCAGAAACCAATGTACCTGCAGCATTCATAGAGAAGTGAAATTGTCGAAATATGGGCAGTGCTCGCAGGATAAATAAGGTTGTTTTTCGAAAGTACATAGGTTTGTATCCATGTAAAAAGCTGTTTTCTATGCGACTATACGGGCAGTGCACTTAGAGTGCAGGGTCGTCCCGCATTCGTTAGGGGCTAGTATAGTTTCTAGGTTAGGCAGTGCACAAAGCTGAGGAAGCGTAGTGCTTCGAACAGAAACCATTGTACCTGCAGGATTACATAGAGCAGTGTAATTGTCGACATAAGCGCAGTGCACGCAGGATAAATAGGGCAGTTCTTCGAAAATACATAGGTGTCTATTCGTGTAGAAAGCAGTTTTCTATATAACTATACGGGCAGTGCACTTAGAGTGCGGGGTCGTCCCGCATTCGTTAGGGGCTAGTATAGTTTCTATGTTAGGCAGTGCATGTGGCTGAGGAAGCGCAGTGCTTCGAAGAGAAACTAGTGTACCTGCAGCATTACATAGAGCAGTGCAATTGTTGAAATAAGGGCAGTGCATGCAGGATAAATAGGGCAGTTCTTCGAAAGTACATAGGTTTGTATCCGTGTAGAAAGCAGTTTTCTATATGACTATACGGGCAGTGCAGTTAGAGTACATATGGCAGTTTTTCGAAAAAACATAGGTGTCTATCCGTGTAGAAAGCAATTTTCTATATGACTATACGGGCAGTGCACTTAGAGTGCGGGGTCGTCCCGCATTCGTTTGGGGCTAGTATAGTTTCTAGGTTAGGCAGTGCAAGTGGATGAGGAAGCGCAGTGCTTCGAATAGAAACTAGTGTACCTGCAGCATTACATAGAGCAGTGCAATTGGTGACATAAGGGCAGTGCACGCAGGATAAATATGGCAGTTCTTCGAAAGTACATAGGTTTATATCTGTGTAGAAAGCAGTTTTCCATATGACTATACGGGTAGTGCACTTAGAGTGCAGGGTCGTCCCGCATTCGTTAGGGGTAGTATAGTTTCTAGGTAAGGCAGTGCATGTGGCTGAGGAAGCGCAGTGCTTCGAACAGAAACCAATGTACCTGCAGCATTACATACAGAAGTGCAATTGTCAAAATAAGGGCAGTGCACGCAGGATAAATAGGGTAGTTCTGCGAAAGTACATAGGTGTCTATCCGTGTAGAAAGTAGTTTTCTATATGACTATACGGGTAGTGCACTTAGAGTGGAGGGTCGTCCGGCATTCGTTAGGGGATATTATAGTTTCTAGGTTAAGCAGTGCACGTGGCTGAGGAAGCGCAATGCTTCGAAAAAAACCTAGTGTACCTACAACATTACATAGAGTAGTGCAATTGTTGAATTAAAGGCAATGCAAGTAGTCTGAGCAGTACAGGGCAGTGCACGCGATGGTTAAATATGGCAGTGCCTCATAGTAAACTAATTTGGCTGGATCAACTCACAGAGCAGTGCATATATTTAAATAATGGCAGTGCAGGAAGAGTACATGGTTGTTGCATATTTGTTTGTGTTGGTAGAACACACGGTTAATTGGTTTCACAGGCAGTGCATGTAGTGTAGAAGCGCAGTGGTTCTTATCTAAACCAGTGTACACTTGTAGTGCACTGTAACTTTTAGGTAATGCAGTGCACTCAGTAAAAATAGGGCACTTCTTCGAAAGTAAAGAGGTGTTCCTGCAGGATAAGCGAAAGCAGTTTTTTATATGACTACAAGTAATTTATTTATAAGGTAGTGCACGCGGGCTAACAAGTGCAGTTACAGTGCTTCGAAATTAAACTAGGCTGCGCGTAGCATTACAGAGAGCATGGCATATATGAATATAATGGTAGTGCAGTTATAATACACAGTCGTAGCACATTAGTTCGTTCTTTCTATTGCGGTCGATGTATTACAAACTAATATTCTTGATTTGTACATAATGTAGTCCAATCGTCGTCAGCTTCATGTGATATTTCGGTCACACTGTATAAGACACTCTTAATTAAAAATGTATCTTATGCAGTGCACCAAAACATCACAGCAACAACAGACTGCAGAACAAATTGTGACATGGTGCAATATGCTGCACCCTCTAGAGACAAAGGTAGAAAACAAATATATTAGTTTAAGCATATGAGTAATATTTTTTGAGTGTTCAATTATTTGTTCTTACTAGGTAAAACTCTCACCTCGGTATTCAAGGTCTGGGTTTGCAAGCATGCTGTTATCCCTCTCGTACAAAGGATTTCTTATACAGTGTGACCAAAATAATATACCTATTTTAGATTTTTTAGAAGTGTTAGGTGTTTGTCTCATACAACAAGATTAGTATAAATCTATAGCATATTAACTTCTGTATATCGCTATTGTGTAGTAAACTTATACATAAAGTAGTATGTTGGGTGTGTAAAATGACTTGGGCATGGCAGATGCACTTGACGATATTGATTTGCTCTTGAATCGGTAGATCCCTTCCTATATGTAATTCTCTGGTTGGCTTCACCTGTAGCTGAACAATTTGATTTGTATCTAATATTGCTTGGACCTATGATTCTATCTACAAGCATGTATATTTTCATCGACCCGCTTAGCATGCTGTAAAATTGAAGCTGGCGGCTTCTGAGTTGTGTGAGACTAGGTGTGGTCATTGTATGTCTTTATATACAATTCCTTGGTTGTTCTAGGGTTTCTGTCTGGTGGGCCTTGTTGGGCTAAACTATCAGTGCAGATGTTGCAGTTCTTTGAAAACTTGGTTTGTACATGTACCGCTTGAGTTATATATTTTTCCATTATATGGCTATACACTTATAGCAGATAATCATTATTTAAACTAATATTATTTTTCCATTTTAATGACAATATGTTCATGTTAAATATGTATATTGTGCACTAATCAAATCTCTAGGAGCACAATGTCTATTGTTTATATTCTGCTAATTTGATTCCACATAGAATTTATAATAGTCAGTGCGTAGTTAAAGCACCAATAATACTATTACGAGATAATAGCAGGACATAAACTTTTCGTTTCAGTATATTGCAAATTCTAAATAGACATAAGAGATAAACAAGTACATATTCTTAACAGACATAATAAATAAGCAATTTATCAACCGGAGTTTGATTCCGACGACTCGGCTAATGCCTGGCTACTATGAATAATGATGTTCATGACAAACATCATTTCAAGGTTAAGCTGTGAATATTTTTTCGCTGTAATCAGTATTGCTTGTCCAACACTGAGATTTGTAGTTTCAACGAATTTCTTCCATGCTATTTGTTGAATGAGATGCGGCCATCTTTTGTTGTTTTGTACGCCATGGTGTTGACATTACCACTTGCTCCTAAGCATACTCCAACAAGACCTTCTTTAGCAATTTCAAGTGTAGAAATGAACTTCAATGGTAGTTTCTGAGTTGCAATAGAAGGAAGACGTTTTTTAGGAATACCATTATGAATGTATTAAACCAATGTGAAATCAATAAACAAATAAATAAAGTTAAATTTAGAAACATACCATATTGTGTGGTTTAATGTTTGTTTTTGTCAAACGAGTCACAAATGGCAACCCTACAAATGAATTGGCCGAGGGGAAGATATCAAATAAGTATTTTTCCTCAGAATTTGTAAGGGTGCATGTCTTGGAAAAAATTGTAGAATTAAGCACTTGGACATTGGTGTTTTCATCATCACTGATGCTGTTATCTTCTTCAGAATCAAAATATCACAGTGATCTTTGGACCTAGAGCTCCCAATGAAAAGAATAGGTGTGCTCCTGCGCCGATCCTGTTCTCAGTGACGAACCTTGTCCAACCTAGACCGGTAATGCGAGTAATTGTGCGTTGTTTGTGGACTTCAACATAATATGTTATTCCAAGAGCTTGGAATTCCACTCCAAGTTCAGTTATGTCCTTGAATTGCAACCTTAGATTGCATGGTATAGTCTGTGGAGTGATTTAGTGAAGGAGAGGACTATTATGTTAACCAATATTAAGAAATGGATTTATATATATTGAAACGTAGTGTATACATACCAGTGAATTCTCGAAATGGCCTTCTACAAGACGAACAATGAATTCCGAGCATGAATGTCCTAAATTTTGACCACAGTGACTGAAACAAACTTGACATAGCGCCATTTCTTCTGTAATAAAAATAGTTGTGTGTTATTAAATGTCTATACATATATAAAATAATTTATAGTGCCTGGAATTTTTCTTATATTTTGTAATTATGCTGCTTTTAATAATCTGATTCTGTAGATATGGTTCGTTTAGACTGGAATTAATAAGTAGGGTTAATCTAGTAATTAAACTACTATTGGTGTTTGTCAAATTAAACAAATGAACATTCTCATCATACCATTAAAAAAAGTATAAGAACTTTACTGTTAGTTCAACATTATATAGATATATTATGTTCTATCTTTAACTCATACTAATGGACTCATATTTGTGAAAATCTGGACAGTATAAATCACAGTACATTGATTTAGATCTAGAGGAATATAAGCATGCAAATATTTTTGCTAATGTTTGTACAATGTAAACGATTTGCTAAAAAATTAAACGATGTTGGTTGCTTATCGAAGACGCGGGAGTGGTGAATTGATGATCTTTCGTTGAAGGCGGTAGCAGAAGTTTGGCTAGGAGTTGGTTTCTTGGCGGTGGCAGAAACAGAAACGAGCTTTAGATGAATTTGGAAAAGGAGTACTTAAATGGATAGGTTGTGTCGCTTCGTTTTATAGAAAGATACTATAATGCTAATTATTTCAACGAAACCCTTTGTGTACTTCTGTTTTATGAAGTTATCGGTTGATAGGATAGGCAGTGCAGAAAGACGGAATGCAGTGCGCCTGGTGCACAACAGTTTCAATATTTTGAACCATTTGCGCAGCAGTTTCATCGATGATTTCAATGCAGTTCGTACGTGATTAACAAGCAGTGCGTGGTACTGTAAATTTGAGTTGCAGTTCAATACACGGTTATGTCTCTCCCTTGGCCCCTTATTTTGCTCCATACTCATAGTAATTTAACTAAGCATAAGAACATAGTGCATACTTATTTGTCAGGTGTAATGTATTGTTGTTACAGGCGTAGTGCACTACAGTGTATTGCACGGTCAGTGCACTGCCGCGGGTCCTTATCTTACACTGATCGCAAAGCTGCTTTAAGAAGCATAGCACCGCAGTTCATATTTATTTCGGAGGCAGTGGGTGTCAGTATTTTTTATCGGTGCAGTGCGTGGTACTTTAAATTTTAGGTGCAATGCACATTGCAGGGTTATTGCTCTGCCTTGGCGCCTTATTTTGAACCGTACGCATGGTACCTTTACGAACCATAGGAACGCAGTGCATACTTATTTATTATGTGCAGTGTATTGCAGATACAGGTGTAGTGCACTGCAGGTGAAGTGTATTGCACAGTCACTACACTGTCGTGGCACCTTATCTTTTCCCGTTCGCAAAGCAGCTTTAAGAAGCATAGCACCTCAGTGCATATTTATTTTGGAGGCAGTGCGTATCACTATTTGTTACAGGTGCAGTGCATTGCACGTTTATTGCTCTGCCGTGGCACCTTATTTTGCATATTAGGATCGCAGTGTACTATCGGCTTCAAAGGCTGTGCGTGTCACTATGCATTGTAGTTGGTGTGCAGTTCATGATCAATGCATTGCCATAGCACCTTTTGTTGAACGTTTCTCACAACAACTTCAGTCGGGGATCATAATAACGCAGTGCATACGTAGTGCACAGACAGTTTCAATTCAATGTGCATTGGGTGAGCAATGCATATCACGGTTAGTGTACTGCCTCGGCACATTAACTGGCACCGTACGCACAGTAATTTTATGGACCATAGTAAGGCAGTGCATACCTCCTTCACAGGCAATTCGTTTGTGTTTGTATTGTAGGTGCAGTGTAATGCATGTTCAGTACAGTGTCGTGGCACCTTACGTTGCATCGTGCGCACATGTATTTTATGAAAATAGGATAGCAGTGCATACGCCATACACACGCAGAGCATGCCCATGTACATTCAAAGTGCATATATTAGTTGTGTGTATTATTAGCATATTTATACATACAAACATCTTAAATATAAGAAATATTTTGTTTACATAGATTTACTGAACAACCTAGTGTATTAATATTATTACAAGTATCAATCTAATGACCATCTTCAGTCGAGGATGTCCTTCTCATTGAAAGTAGGTCTGAATGCTCTCAATTCTTTAGGAAGTTCATCAAGTAGATTATTTTCTATCCCGTATATCATCTTGTAGTTAAATTCTTCTCTTATTGCAGAAGGAGAGAACTGTTCAACAATCAGGAAATCGGTATGTTTTGAACATATATTGCCAATAGAAAAAAATAGGAAGTAGATTATATTGTAACGTAAACAACGCGACTTACCTCTTCTTGATTGCATTTTATCGTGTCTCCATTGTACCACTGTATACTTCTTAGGATCGGGTAAGCACACTCATTCTCTGTTTGCTTTGGACACATAGGGAACTTTGCTTCGTTGAACTTTCCTCTGAATTCTGGAAAATTGTGACTAGGATATGCCGCTTTAAGAAGTTCATCTATTCTTTTAAGCTGTTTTCATGAAATACAACATTTATTGATCAGTATTCTAAATAGTGCAGTTGGAAGATTAATATGAAAGTAATGTTCTAACCATGATTGGTCCAACGTTGCTGTGATATTCTGCTCTTGTTTTAAACAAGTAATCCTTGGTGTATTTCCTTGAGTCAATTATGTCAATTCGACCTCCACTGATATACATGTTGAGGGAGTAAACTGTAAAGTGAGAGCTGTAGACAACAGGTATTTCAATCTGCAATGAATACATAACAGTAAGTCCATTAACAGAAAAGTTTATTTCATTAATAGTAAGCTCTCAAAATTTATTGTATAATCCTCTTCGAAATAGATGTTTTGACAATTTAGAGAAAATTACCAGTTTTTCCATGTCTAGTTTAATTTTTTTTATCAATGATTTGAATTGCTTCACACGTTGTTCTATGCGGATCCAGTTTTCCTTCTCGAATTCTGCCAGCGCAGGGACTGAAAGGTTGCATATGAATCTTTTTCCTCCGTCCACAGAGCCTTTGCAGGAATTGCTTATCATAAATATGTCTATGTAATGCTGAACCAATTGATTGTCAGCCATCCCTCCTTGTTTAAGATTGTTTTTCAGATCTCGGCATGTCCATTCTGCTTCTATCATTACTCCAGATTCTATTCTTCGAATCTGAATAATGATTTTGCTGTAACATATTAGAAATGTTTGTTGTCATTACTCCAAATTATTATGGTAAAGCAAGTACTGATACTTATTTTCCAAAATCTTGATGCATTTAAGCTTTTACCCTTGTAACAGTGAAAAGTTAGCATACTATCTATTACTTTTATATGTGAATGTTTTAAACGAAAACGCTAGAAAAAGGGCGCCCTCACGAGAGTGTTTTAAATGAAAGATCTGAAATATGTATTTTTTAGAACAACATTAGTATGTAAACACAACTCTATATTATGTCTTACTCAGCATATTTATCTTGAAAACTTTCATCCAAGATAGCCTTTCCAGCAGCGGCTGCATGCTTCTTGTATTTAAAAGGGACATGCTTGAAAACTGGAAAGCTATTTTGACCTTGCCAAGCCGGCCTTGATGGCATGCTCGATGTTTCTGGTAGTGCTGTAATAGATTCAGATTGCGACATTTTCACCACAGGTGTTTCATCCCTGGTTTCTTGTTTCTGGTTACTCTTCCGGATGTTCAACCCTTTTCTAGAGACATTGTTGATATCATAGCCAAGGTTTTTGGCTTTCTGCTCTTCTTGATCTTTTTTCCCAATGTCCTGACTGGGTTCATTTTCAATGTCCTTAGCCAATCTGAGTACTTCCATGTCTGTGAAATGGATTTGAGCTGGACTCCTTTCGTCAATCAACAATCTCTTTGTTTCTTTAGCTGCCGACTCAAGAGACTGCCTGACATTGTTTTGTTTTGCATCTGTACTCAAATCATGTTCAGGAATTCCTACAAAACAAAATCAAAAGCATGTTGTTAGTCTGCATACATCATGATTCTAATTGTATAAATTGAACTTCTAATTTTTATTATATTATTGTTACATTATAATGCAACATACCTTCGGTATTTGTAGTCAACCCATTCAACATTATATTGGTATTTTCCATTTTGTTGAACATTCTATAGAACCACAGGTTGTGAATAATAGGCATGTCTTCTACTGTAAATTCTGTGTAAGAATCTATTACTGAGGTTTCCATCGCTTGTAGCATCATGAAGGTACCGTCTTCACTGGGAATTGAGAAAAAATTTAATAATAAATTATCAATTAATTCTAAAACACAAATTGATATATCTAAATTTAAAAACAAGGGGAGAAGTTAGTGCTTACACATTGATATGTTTTGGCATATCACCAAACTCAATGTCGAAGCTCATTAATTCTTGATGCTCTTGACTGAACCCATTAAGCCATAAATTTTTAACATTGTTTGCGACTTTGATAGCTATTGTTTGCAAATTCTCATCGTCTGGATTTCTTCCTAAGTCCAGTATTCTCATCTTCCTTGACACGAAATCAATTATAAATAAGAAGTAGTGATGTTTCACTCGATTTTTATATACATACGTGGCGTCTGGTATAGTAATCGTTACCTATAAAAATAATAGGTATCATTACTAATTATGTAATATGTAAACAATTAAATGTAAAATTTCAGAAATATATTACTTGATGATTATTCACTATTGTTTGGAAAAAATCAACTTACGAAATTATATGCGGGTAACATGTCTTCTGCTTGAGCCGAAAATAGATTCCTTGTCCTTTGTGGAATTTGGTTGATATCAGTAGTCAAAAATACCTGTAACAAGCTTACATTGTTTACTATCATTTAAAGAATTGAAAAAAGTTTATTTTTTCATTTTATGCATGAACAACAAGGTTATGTTGAAATATATGTAAACATATTTATTAACATTATATATGATATACTAGTTTTGTGAGCTTACCCCTATGTTAGGACCAAAATATTTCGTTCCTTGAAATTGCAAGATAATCTACAGCAAAATCGAGAACATTTTTTTGTATAGTTCCTCTATCACGAAATAAATCTGCAATTTCTCCTGCAGTTACTATCTTTCCTCCTTTTATTTTTATCAAAATGTATGACCTGCATGAATTATTGTGAATAAATTAGTTTCATAATAAATTTCAGTATATTATAGCAATACTAATATATGTTAGATTACTATATATAATTTTTTCTTGAAAAAATTGCCTTTGCGGTTTTTCTGCTGTGTGGAATCTCAACATCATACTGTGAAAATTTTGACTTGTAATCCGCCAGTCTTCGTGTGCTTCCTCCTCTGCAACTTTGTGATAAACTGTGTTATTTTGTTTACGTAGGATTACAATTTTTTCCTTATTACTGTGTTTGTTTGTAAAAATCACCTTGGTTGAAAGGCGTCTCATCGCGAACAGGTACTATAGCACCAGGCTGTTTGTACTGCTGTTTGCCTGTTCCATGAGTAGAAACATATTGATATCATCATGGTTATTTGTAATAACAATCTTGACAGTATTCATTTTTTTTTTTAAAAATTCCAGTTATTCACAGGTAAACCTTTTTTTTTGACAAAATATCTATTCACTATAACTGTACTTATCTTATTGGAGATTACAACCATGTAAATATGTAGAAGCATTGTCGTCAGTAATCCAACTATCTACTTCGGCATCAAGGTCTGGGTCTGCTATGTTCTTACTGTCGTCTATGCAACTTTCCTGGTTAAATTATACATTTAAAAGTGATCAGATAACATAATATAATATTTATAAATATACGTAGAAATAAAAAGAATAAATATCGTTGGTAAGATCTAAAAGATAGATAACCTATTGGTATGGCATGGTTTCATTAAATTGAACTCCCTGCCAATTCAATTGATCCATATTATCAACGGTGTTGAAATCTTTCATGCCATCGATAATTATCATGTCTTCATCTGGCATTGAGTTATTTTTAAAAGAAGATGCTTCTGGTTCTACTTGTTTTTCAGGTGTGTGATTCTTTTCGTTGTCATATGGCAGTCTGTGATCAGGATTCCTCATTGCTTCATCTTGTATAATATTATTATCCATGCTGCATAAGTCATCTTCTTTTTCTTCATTGTGTCTTTCCTGCTCAGCCAGAATACCATCTGTGTTGTCGTCAATCTTTTGCTCCACAAATGTAACAGGTGTTACAACTACATTTGACGCAGTGTTTGCAGGTGTTGGTATTTGCAATGTGTTAATATCAATTTGTGCATGCATCAATTCGTCCAAAACATCACCCTTCGTTGAATACTAATCATCAATTGATGTTTCGTTTTCTCCTTGTTCGGCCGGCTGCTCAGTTTCTGTTTCGTTGACTTCAACATCCTGCTCCTCGTCCCGTGTAGCGCTGGACATGAGCTGGCTCGGGCTGGCTCGAGCTGAGCCAGAGAAAAGCTCGGGCTGGAGCTGGCGAGCTCGAGCCAGCTCGGCAGTGAGGGCGAGCTGCCTCAGTGGGCTCGGCTTGGGCCAGGCACGAGCTCGAGCCACCTCGGGCAGGCTCGCGAGCTGGCGACACACAAGTCCCAAGAGATCGAACCCAGGTCATCTGTTTTCTTTCATTTTTTGCACATTTAGGCACTGAAATTGAAGATCCAATGATCCAAACAAAATTCTACGAAAGGAGATAATTAAATTCAAATATAGATGAATCCATTTCGACAATAAAACTGAAAAATAGCAACAAGCAGCAAATTGAACATCAGGTTGCATCCTTACAGTAACTTTTCAACATGGTGCATCCTTACACTAACTTTTCAAAAATTGACAACCATGGTGCATATTAGTTGCTAGTCACCACATCAACATCCAAGTTCCAAGTTACATTCTCAAATATTAGTTCCATTCTCCAAACACAAACTCAAAAGGATAAGTTCCTACTTCTCCAAGTTCCATTCTCCAATACAAACATCAACATGAGTCTACAAGAAAGAAATAGTTTAGTAGATGCTTTTCTCACCTCTCAAATGTTAAGGATTTTTGTAATTACCATTAGTTGCTAGTCACCACACTTATAGGCAACTTGATGCTCTCCACATCCTCCTCCTCATCATCCATGCTTACCTCCTAAATATGAGAAAGTAAGCAATGCATATTATATTATATGACAATGAAACAAGATAGTAGAGAATGTGAGAGAGATGAGAATCATACCATCACATTCAAGTCTTTATGGGCACCCTTAATGTAGCTTCCACCACAAACCAAAGCTTCCACCATATAAGGTTTTAGAGAACTTCTATAGTCATCCAACACCCTTCCACCGGTGCTAAAAGTGGATTCCGAAGACACGGAACTAGCCGGAATAGTCAAGAAATGCCTTGCCATCTTTGCCAACACCGGATATCTAAGTGAATTCACTTTCCACCAATTAAGCAAGTGAAAGTTGGGAGCATTTTCCTCACCGACATGTTCTAGGTAGTTTCTCAACTCACTCTTTGATGATTTTGTGGTGGTGTTGGCATGGCAATTGTGGAAGTCACTATCCGATGCCGGCATTGAACTACTAACTATAGGAGGCTTGGATGATGATTGGCCAACTTTTTCGGCTTGCTTCTTTTCATTTTCAAACTTCTCAAACAAGGTGAACAACTCACTTTCAACAGAATCCGTCTCCATTTCAGCCGTGAGCTCATCATAGAGCTCATTAAAGGCCCACCTTATGTACAACAACTTGTACCTTGGATCTAGGATAGTTGCAAGCACCATGACATTGTTTTTTTCTTCCCAATACTTGTTGAACTTTTCCATCATCACTTCTCCCATCTTCTTGTAGGTTGCATTCTTCTGTTTCATTGCATTCACCAATGCAATCTTAATACTCACAATGTGGGGGTAGAATATGTTTGCCGTGGGATATGTTTGGGCTGAAAATGCCGTAGTCACTTGAGACAAAGAGAAAAGCATTGGCTCAATAAGCTCAAACAATTTCCATTCTTCACTTGTGGGCTCCCACTTGTAGTTGAGATCGGAAATGGCATAATCTTTGAGTGCCTCTTTGTATGGAAGGCCCGTAGATATCATCTTGTAAGTTGAACTCCACCTTGTAGAGACATCTAGTGACAAGTGAGCACCAATTGTGAGATTTAAACCTCGAAAAATCTCAACAAACGTGTGCATGCGAGCAACCGATTTTTTGAAGTAATTCACGGTCTCTCTTAAGTTGTGTGACAAAGTGTTGGTACATGTTGTCCCATCTTGCACCACCAAATTGATGATATGTGCACAACACCGAACTTGAAAATAGATGTCTTGGAATTTTACACCTCTCCGGAACTTAAACTTTGCGTTCAAATCCTTGACAGCAACATCGTTATTGGAAGCATTGTCTAGTGTGAGGGATATTACCTTGTTCTCTATTTTCCATTTGGTCACACACTCCCAGAGAGCATCGGCAATGACATGTCCACTATGAGGTGGGTCCAACTCCATGAAAGCTAGCACACGGGTTTGCATGATCCAATTGGCATCTACATAGTGTGCCACCACACACATATAAGACAAGGTTTGATTGCTTGTCCACAAATCCGTAGTGAGACTAATGTACTCCACATCCTTGAGTGCATCTCTCAGAACATCCTTTGCTTTCTTATAGACCCTCAAGCACTCGGCTCTAATTGCCTTCTGCCCAATGGATTGATAGAGTGGATTCAAATACCCCATCACAATGTTGAACCACTCATGTTCAACCATCCCAACATCTCCAATAGAACTTTTTGCACTAGCATTGGTTGGCTTGAACCCAAGACGCTTTTGGATCTTTACTCTCTCAAGTTTTCTTAGGCGGTGCTTGCAAACTTTCCAATGCCTATTGAGTGTTGATGTGCTTGAACCTTGGACATATGCATATAGTTTATTGCACTGGTTGCACTTTGCCTTCAACACTTGAGGGTTCAGATGATCCGGATCATCGTCGGTGTGCACCATCACCTTCTCAAAATGATCCCAAGCCGGAGAATTCTCTATGACTTCTTTGCCTTTCTTTCTTTTCTTCTTTGGTTTGGCACTTCCTTTATCTTATCCCGAACTAATATCCAATGGTGCTTGCTCTATTTCATCACCTTCTCCTAGAACCCCATCCTTGGACATGGTGTCATTATGATCAAAAAGTTGTCATCGTCTTCATCTTCATCATTGGGAGAATACATTTCCTCTTCCACGTTGGCATCTTTGTCACTATGTTGCTCCTCTTCCTTATGAACATCCATCTCCTCTTCCTATTAAAACAATTAAAAAAATTCCCATCAACAATCATAGATCATAAATTAGCATACAAATGATTTATATATTGACAAGTTACTCACCATCGATTCGAATCGTGATAAATGAGAGGTCGTCCGAACAACCGCGGGTTTCTTGAAATGTGCGAGAGGAAGACGACGAGGCGGAGGAGGGTGTTTTAATAATTTTGCGAGAGGTATATCACTCGGATCGATTAGCTCAATGCTTGGGTTCGCCTTAGACCGGGGCTTGCTGCCGTTGCCGGCCTTTCCTTTCATCTTACTCGACGCCGGGACTCCACCATAAAGCAAGGAGAGTGTCTTCTCCTTGTTCGGTTGTTTCGGGTCCATGCGTACTCACTACAAGCACAGATTAGTACAAAAATCAGTGCTCAAATAACCACATAAACTAGAGTACAGATTATTACAACTACAAGGCAGTAGCTATTGGCCACATAAACATTTTAGTTGTACAAATCGGCATAAATACTAGTTGCATACGTGATGGATGCTGCTCTATATATGTCCAAATCGGTAGAAATATGTCCAAATAAATCCATACATGATGGCTACTGCTCTCTATATGTTCTATACAAATCCAATTGCATCAAAAGAGAGAGAAAAAGGGGACATCGGAGAGGGGCGTACCTTGTTGGTGTTGGCTGCTCGATCTGCTGGTTTCTCGCCTGGCGCAGTGGCACTGCTGGGCGCGGCGGAGAGGGGCAACCAGGTTCAGCCGGAGAGGGGCATGGTGGAGAGCCGGAGAGGGGCGTGGTGGAGAGGGACGACCAGTTCAGCCGCCAGCCTTCCACATCTGCTAGGCGCGGCGGCGATGGCGCCCACTGACTTCCTCGACCTAGAACAAGACTGACTGGATACGAGCGGAGCGACCACGACCTGTGTTCCACGCCTTTGTCTATCGATCTAGCAGGCCTGAATTTTCTAGGCCATCATCAATCTACCTAGCACTACGAGGCCCTCTTTTATTTGGAAAAAAAATGCGAGCCAGACGAGCCGGACCGGCCCGAGCCCGAGCCAGCCCGAGCTGGCCGCGGTCCACGTTTCCGAAGTCGGCTCAGTCCAGCGCTTCCAGCGGGCCGAGCCCAGCTCGCGCCGGGCCGCAAAAGCTCGGGCCGAGCCCACCAGGCCGACTTCAACGTCCAGACTGTGTTATTTCGTTTATGTAGGATTACAAATTTTTCCTTATTACTGTTTTTGTTTGTAAAAAACACCTTGGTTGAAAGGCGTCTCATCGCAAACAGGTACTATAGCACCAGGTTGTTTGTACTGCTGTTTGCCTATTCCATGAGTAGAAACATATTGATATCATCATGGTTATTTGTAATAATCATCTTGACAGCTATTCATTTTTTTTATTTTAAAAATTCCAGTTATTCACAGGTAAACCTTTTTTTTGACAAAATATCTATTCACTATAACTGTACTTACCTTATTGGAGATTACAACCACGTAAATCTGTAGAAGCATTGCCGTTAGTAATCCAACTATCTACTTCGGCATCAAGGTATGTGTTTGCTACATTCTTACCGTCGTCTATGCAACTTTCCTGGTTAAATTATACATTTAAAAGTGATCAGATAGCATAATATAATGTTTATAAATATACGAGAAATAAAAAGAATAAATATCGTTGGTACGATCTAAAAGATAGATAACCTGTTGGTATGGCATGGTTTCATTAAATTGAACTCCTTGCCAATTCAATTGATCCATATTATCAACGGCGTTGAAATCTTTCATGCCATCGATAATTATCATTTCTTCATCTGGCATTGAGTTATTCTTAAAAGAAGATGCTTCTGGTTCTGCTTGATGTTCAGGTGTGTGATTCTTTTCGTTGTCATGTGGCAGTATGTCATTAGGATTCCTCATTGCTTCATCTTGTATAATATTATTATCCATGCTGCATAAGTCATCTTCTTTTTCTTCATTGTGTCTTTCCTGCTCAGCCAGAATACCATATGTGTTGTCGTCAATCTTTTGCTCCACAAATGTAACAGGTGTTACAACTGCATTTGACGCAGTGTTTGTAGGTGTTGGTATTTGCAATGTGTTAATAACAATTTGTGCATGCGTCAATTCGTCCAAAACATCACCCTTCGTTGAATACTCATCATCAATTGATGTTTCATTTTCTCCTTGTTCTGCCGGCTGCTCAGTTTCTGTTTCGTTGACTTCAACATCCTGCTCCTGGTCCCGTGTGCTCCCAGAATCAATTTGTACCTCAGTCTAGAATTGATGCACTTCATCTTTAGCGTGTTGAAGTTCATCGTTGTAACCTTCAATCTAAATATCAGTAATCCCCTCTATTAAATCATCATGACATGCATTTGTATCTGCTTTACCATTACAAGCATTTTTTATGTCGTAATCTCAGGTGTAATTATTGTATCACTAGAATCATTCATTCTTTGGTCGCTGTCTTCTTTCATTCCTTCGTCAACAAGTGCTTCTGACTGCTCACTGATAAGTTCAGCAACTTCTGTGCCAGGTTTACTTGATGATGGTACGGTGGTGTCTTCAGCATGTGAGGTGGAATTATCTTCAGTGTTTGGCTCAACTGACCCAACATGTGTTGTAACTGCAGACGCCACAGTGTTTGCAGTTACTGGTATTTGAGTTGTCTCAATAACATTTGATGCATCTGACAGTTCTTCCAGATGATCACTTGTCATTGAATATTCAGCGTTGATATTGGTTTTGTCTTCTACTTGTCCTGCCTTCTTCTCTACTCCTGTTTCATCGTGTTCCACATTATGATCCTGGTTCCTTATGGTTGTAACTGAAACTATGCATAATTGAGGCACGCAGACATCAACTTTATCATTACCATATTCAAGTTGTCTCTCGTTGTTAACAACCTCCATGTTGTCTGTCAGATCTGTATCATATACATTTGTATTTGTTGTAGCAGAACAAGGCATGTTGTCTGCCGCAATGTCATGTGTAATTTGAGTTGTACTAGCATCATTCATTCTCTGGTCGCTATATTCTTTTTTTCCATCGTCGACAATTTCTGTAGCTCCTTTACTTAATTCCATTGTCTGGTCATTGATCAGTTCATTGACGTCTGTGCCAGGTGTACTCAATGATGGTATGGCTTTGTCTTCCGTATGTATGACAGGGTGATCCTCACTTGAATCTGCTTCTGGTTTAGATGAAGAGGGTTCAGTAGATTCTTTTAGCACCACCTTCTCTAGTTTATCTGCTTCGTCCACTTCCTCCATTTGGTCCATGTTTGCCAGAACTTGTTCATACTCTGCATTGTGTATGATAATGTTTGATATGGCCATTTCCTTCTCCATGGCCATAATATTGTTCTTTTCCACGAGGTCAACCTTCATAATCCTTAATCTAGCCAGAGATACTTCCAGATCCTCCTTTCTTGACCGAACAATATCATTGAGCTTACCAATCTCCTCTTGGTTAGATGCTTCATCATCTATGTTTTGTATCAATGGAGTGCTGTTACCAATTGTATTTATGGTTTTGGTTAAAAAGATATTTGCTATTTCAGAACCTGTAGCAGCATCTACTTAAGTCTGAAAGTTGATAATCACTTCTTGCCTGTAGTATAAAATAATTAAATAAACACAGTCAGACAGTATGTTCTTTATCGTAGGTGTTTTGTTGCATTAGTGTAGATTTTTTCATAGTAGTGATTAATTTTTGTTGACTTGGATAATTAACATAGTTTAAATTTATTTGACTCAAAAGAAACCGTAAAAATTCTAAGATGAATATATAAACATGATTTTTATAATAAATACAACTTACCCTAAGGCTTCCGTAGCTTCTAGTGTCACTGCTCCAGTCATCTGATCTGATTTCCTCCAAATATTCCAATTTGAGGTGACCAACTCTTGGTGCAAGGTTAGTGAAGTTTGCTTTCTTGTGTGCACGAGTGTCCAAATAATAGATCAGAGGCAATGCTGCTGGACCCTCAGCTGTGTTTTTATTTCCCTTCTTATCTTGGTATTTTCTCAGCCCCTCCTTAGCTCATCAAGGAGAACTTTACAGAGGTTCATCTGTTGAATTTTCTTGATATCGAGATCCATGACCATACCAGCCTCCCATCCTATACGTGCATTACTCGTTGCGCATGTTGTCTTGATGAAGGATACAAGAAATATGAGCTTTATTGCCAGATCTGATGTTCCACCATTCTTCACATGATTGTAAAGCTTACTCGGTATAATGTTATCTGACTCACTCAAAC
This sequence comes from Avena eriantha, assembly GCA_910589775.1. Taxonomy (NCBI): domain Eukaryota; kingdom Viridiplantae; phylum Streptophyta; class Magnoliopsida; order Poales; family Poaceae; genus Avena; species Avena eriantha. The sequence goes on from OU342743.1 coordinate 358,980,591, forward strand.
TGAGCTGCTGTTTCAGCCACCGCAAAGCTTTTGTATCGCGGTCACTTGAAGGTCGTGGAGCATCAAACATATTCTTCTTTGGGAAACCATAAATTGCTTGCACCACATCTTCTGTTATTTCAAGCTCTTCCCCTTGGTCAAGAACAATTGTTAGAGAACCAGGTCTGAATTTACTGTATAGCCATAGCATCATCTTCTTGGAAATGTTGCCATTCAATTTGTAATCAACTACGAAACCACAGCCATGATTCCTCAAATAAATCTTCTGTTCATTTGTTACATAGTTTTCTAGAAAGTTGTGTAATTCTGAAAGTGACCCTCTCACTATGATCTCACCATCCTTCATGTCTGCTAGTTCTTTGTGAACTGTGTCACGTTTGAGCAGCATTAGGGTTTTCTTGAGTACCAGACCCAGCTTCTATGTTTTCATCCATACTGTTGTGTTTCCTCTTGGTTAATCGTCGTGTTCCATGAGATGAACAAATACTCAACTGCAGAAGTTTATGTTGAAAAAATTAAATCATGCATTATAATTTATATTTTACACTATAATGTTATTTAAAAAAAATTAATAACAGAGCATCAGTTAAACACATACGTAATGTAAATTACTAGAATCAAGTGAATAAATTAAGAGATGTATAGTCAGCAAAGAGCTCATGAATCAAGAAGAATCAACTAGTACGAAATCAACACGGGTAAACAAAATTCCTGGCAGTGCATTTCAGTTACTAAATTGGTCCAGCAAAGGTGCAAACTTTCCCACCAGAATTTGAACTGTTAATATGTGTACTCGGTAGACGAGCAGTTCATTGAAGTTATAATTGGCTGTTCTTATCTGAAAACTATGTCATTGTTTCGAATTTCAACCATGTTGTTGAGAAAAATGTTACTTCACTACAGACATTAAAAACAATAAACCGAAACAAACCCTAGATTAGTTTGATTAGTGGTTTTCTTGCTCGTGGTTGGTTATTCTCAAAATTGTCCAAACCATGTGCGCTGGCTATTTTTTAATATATGCTTCACTCTAAACTATGACCAGAAATAATTAAAATACCTGCATTGAACCTTCGTGACCGTGATTTTCGTATGCCATGAAATCAATGAATAAGTGTTCTGGGGATGAAAATTCCAGGAACCTTCTGTGGGCGATTTCGATCCGCGTTATATCTATCATTTTTCCCCCTGAGAAAACCCTAATAAAACTTCAATTAGTTCTCGTAAAATCATGTCCAAACTAAATGGAGAACGAGAGGAAAATACTACGTGGAATTTCGGACAACACCAGGCCGAATCTGGGATAAGAATGGAGAATCTATGATACCTGTCTTGTCGCCGTACCGCCAGTCGAGAATCTGGAGTAGCAGTAGTCCTTAGCGCTGGTGAAGCTTTTCGCCACCAAGGAATTGCCGCCATTGCTTGCCCCCGTGCAGTTAGGGTGGAAGAAGAGAGAGAAAGTGGAGCAGTGTCGGAGAAGAAGAGGAAAAGAGTAACAGTATAATCATAGCCGTCCGTTGTGATGTATTGCTGTAGGCACGTGCGTTAACCGTCAGCGGGTTGACGCCACGTAGTTTACATATGAGCCCAACTAAGGAGCACTGCCTCTAGATGCGAAGGTGCACTGCTTGGAGATTGCTAAGTAATAGAATATATTCTCACACGTGACAAATGCAACATATAGTTCTTCATGATCTATGGAAATTTAACGCTGTGTAACAGAGGCATGTATATCAAATTATATTATCGATATTCACCGTAGTGCAATAGTAGTATTAGAGGCAGTGTAAACAAACTACAGCGAAACAACTATATTAAAACGAAATAGGTAGGGCAATTAGTGTTCACATTGCAGTTGACCCAGGTTGAATGGTTGAATAATTACTAGCCACCTGGAAACTGAATTTCACCGCAGTCGCTTGTTTTTTTGTGTGTTTTTACGTTATGTGACTAGTGTTGTAGGACACCTAAGTTTTGATATTATCTTTATCAGTTATACAAGATTACCAGGAAATAATATTTTTAAAAATGGCCGTGCAATGTTTTGTGATTGCTAGCAAAATAGATAGATTCTACCTGATCAAAAATTGTCAGGAATGAACGCAGAGCTATTGTACTATTTCAGAGTAGTGCAAACAAAATTAAGCGAACTTCAATCTTAATAATTCCACTGCATTTTTTATGTGTCTGACAAAAATATAATAAGAAATATATCTTTTAGTCCATATTATAGGCAGGAGGATATAACTGAAACTGGCAGCGCATAAAGCCATAAGAGAACCAACTATATTAGAATATCAAAAAACATTGAAATTCATGCTCGGACGGAAGTTCAGTTAACCTAATTGTCGAACAAAATAATATATTGCACGTGAATATTGTAGCAATATTAAACACAGTGCGATAGAACGTTCATAAGCAGTGCAAGTAACTATACGCTAACAAAGTTAAGTATTATAACAATAGCAGTGCATTGTCTGTTAATAAGGCAGTTATATGGTGCGAAAGAAAAGAATGCCCTTTAGCAGCTCATTGTAAGAAAAATGGACATTGTGCACTCTGTGAGCACAGTTACATTTCTATAGGCAGTTGGTTGGAATAAACACGAGCAGTGCAAATAACGGTTAGAGAAGAAATCATTACAAAAATGCAAAAAAAAACAGTACTCGGTCACAAGGTAGTGCACATCTATAAGAGCAGTGCATTATGTGTTTTGAAAGAAATAGTATTTTCAGTATATAAATTTATTAATGACCTAGTTCGATGCATTATAGACCCTTTCCACTACATGATCAAAGTAATATATATGGTTACATCAACAGTATAGGTAGTCTTATATTTGTTCACAAGGAAGTGCTTAGGTACACAGTCAGCTACGTCTATAGGAAGCAACTTTATGAAAAAATAAAATAAGCAGTGCAATTATTGGTCCGAAGCAGTGCACATATACAAAAGCAGTGCGCTATGAATTGACGAGGCAGTAATACGATACCATCAAAAAAATGTATTAAGCAGCCCATCTGACGCAAAATGAAACCTTTGCACTGCCTGAGGTAAGTCATATATCGCTACGTCCATAGCACATGCAGTGCAATATACCTTTCGAAGGCAGTGCAAACACCGACTAGAGAACAAAGCATACTTCAATATAAAGATAAGTGCATTATTTGTTCACAAGACAGTGCACACGCACAAGAGCAGACAAGAGCATAACACTGTGTGTCAAGAAATCACCCTTTTCTCAGCTTTAGCGCAATCAGCTACACCAATAGTCTCGGCAGTGCGATATAATTGCTAAAAGGAATGTAAAGAACGAATAGAGAAGCATCCTTACGTATATGTTTACAAGGAAGTGTATAGGTATAGACTTGAATAATACCATTGTTATCTCGACGATTTCAAGCCACATGATAAACACAAAGGTAAGATGAAATTTGTCTGGTAGTAATATTCATATACACACGCATGGAAACAATATTGTATTGCAAATAAACATCCTAATTAATACATTCCACAAACTTATGCTTAGAAGAGGATACTATTGAACAACTTATTTTTCCTTGCATTATTGAATTTATGAGGAAATTGTATGACCCTTTTCTGCAGAAATTTCTGGATCGGCAACTTGTTCTTCTCCTGTGGTTGGTTCAACCATGACAGGATCATCTTCTGAACCTAGATTTTGTGAACCAGGCTCTTCCTGATCCTTTTCCTCATCGTCTTCTTATTCTTCTTCTTATTGTTCTTCTACTTGAGGTCCTTGTTGATTTTTTGCTATCTCCGCTTCGGGCTCCACCGCTTCTTCGGCGACTCCTTCCTCCTAGATCTCCTCCTCCATTTGTGGTACTACTGGTGCGGGCAACTCAGATCTATGCGCGTAGCATCTCTTGGTTGATCTGAAAGGTGTAAAGCTGGCGGAGTTTGCTCAGTTTGGGTCTAGCGACAAGGGCGAAGGTGTGTGGCGTTGTTGGCGACGGCGAAACATTCTGGATAGGTGTGGTTGCAGGTTGCAGCTGGACCACTGAGGGCTATAGATAGAAATCCAGCGTTGCTAAATTTTCTGCATGGTGGGATAAATACATGTTAGTGGCGGGAAAGATTGATGAACTAATCGAGGAAGACGGCGGGAAAGATTGATGAACTTATGCAGAATGACGTGATGCACTAGCTCTCCGTGACAGCCAAGAAAAGGAAGCATACGGCAAATCAAGTAGTATATCTAATAGTGGTTCGTCCATAAGATTCAAACGGAATATCTAATGTCTCTTACAGTAAACAATTTCATTTCGAAAACCATTTACTAGTTCATGGTCTGAACAACAATTAGTTCTGCATGTCGAACTCAGGTAGGTTAGTTATATACAAAACTCTTATTGTAAACACGCAAGCACAGATAGTGCATATATATCTGCATCCGGCACGGCGGTGCCTATGTAATACACGGGGATAAGTTGTTTTTCTTTACCACGGAGAACTGCACTGCTTGGAAAACAGCAACTCTACTGTTACATAATAAACAAATTAATTCATCGTTTTTTATAACACCACAGTATACAACATCATTGTTTATTTTCAGCTCGACTTAGGTGCCAAAGCTCTCAGTTCTTCCGGTAGTTCATCTTTTGCTTCGTTGGCCTCAGAGAACAGTGCCCAGAACAGATACTCCTCCATGACCGAGCTCGCGTCCATCTGGTTGAATGGTTCAAACGAATCAACAAGATATATTGTTAATGTCAATCAAAAATTTGTATTTGGTAAAACTATTGATTCAAAACTAGCATTACTTACATCTTTAAGATCATGTACAAGTTGAATGCCGTTGTAGTTCTCAATGCTCTTTAGAATCCAAACACCATTCATGTCTTCAACTCCTTTTTGTACCTTCACATGTTTTGATCTAGATACAATATTTCCCCACTTTGTAAGCTTGTTCTTCGGGTAGAGTTTGTCAACGAACTTGTCAAATCTCTTTAGCTGAAAAAACAGTATGTAGAGCATAGTTAGTGACATAATTGTTTTCAAATTATGCAGATTGTCTTTATCTGTATTATAAAGATATAAATGTAAAAAAACCACACCATTTTTTCCCCAATTTAATTGTGTTAAGCTATTTTAGACAATCCTTTTCTCTGTGTTCTGTAATCCCGTGTGTCAATAACTTCAATGCGACCACCTTGGGGATAGTTGTTTAGGATGCAAGTAGACACGTGATTGTCAAATGACACAGGTAGAAATATCTGTGATGGGCAAGGAAAATAGTCACATTGATTATATGTTCTAAATGAAAATACGGAATATTTCTGTATGTTATTAATGAGTTATGTATTAAAGAACGTATCATCTTAGCTTTGCTCAAATCTGCATTTCCAATTAGAAGTTTGAACTGTTCAATCCTGGACACGGCTTCAAACTGATAAATTTCATCTTTTCCTGTAGAATTTGTGAAATTCTCCTTTGTCCCAATGTCACATAAACGAGAAACCCCTAGTGGCAGTACTATCCTTCGATTCCTGAACAGACATTTGTACTCCGGGATACTGTGCCAGCTTGAAATTATGAAGTCTATCATGTCATCATCAAGCTTGCCTTTTCAATTGAATCATGCTGCAAGCCTTGCTGCAGTCCAATATTTTCGTATTTCCAAGCCTTGTTCCAGAGTTGACGAATATTGCACCATAACTAGCCTGAGATTTTCTACAGACAAAAGAAAAAAGGATCAAATATAAAAACCAGGATCCATGATTGTGTGACAACATACACATATATTTTACTAAAGGAATCCACAAAGCATAGTTTGGTGCTTACTCTTCATTCTTCTCCAGAAAATCCTTGCTTAGTACCAGTCTATGAGCAACTGCGACATCTCCCTTGTACTTAAATGTGGGGGGAACGTACACAGGCAACTTAAGTTTTAAATGTTTTGTAGAGGCCTCTTGTAAGATTTGATATTATCTAGGGAATTATGACCAAGAGCCTTGCTCCTTGTAACAGGTGTTCTTAATCCTTGCTCTGGCAACAAAAATGTTGTAGTTGCATCTTCTTCGTGGCATTTTGATCCGATACACGAGGTGTCTGCATTGTCAATCTGTGTTCTTACATCAGATGTGTCATGCAGATGTCCTTTTTGAAGTGCTTTTTCAACAACAGCGAAATCGTGGTTAGAGGAACCTTCTTTGTGAGTAATTTCTGGTAACAACATGGTCACACCTGCAGCAATATTTGTAAAAAACTGTGTTATTTCCTCTTACATGTTATTAATGTAAAAAAATCGTCTAATTTAAAAACCAAGCATCTTGACATAATGTGACAATACCGTTGTTGAACTGCGTGGTTAACATGTCTTCCTCGGCTCCTACAGTGTCTTTGTTGCATCCTTGTACTTGTTTAGACGAGTTTCCCCCCGCATCATTATTACAAGTAGTTTTCCTGTCAAGCCCACTAGTAATTTTGTTATTAGCAGCATATCTACAGAATACAACAATACCATTGCTAAGCTGTGTCGTTGATGGCTGTTGGTCAGTTTAAAATTGCTTAGAATTGTATTCTCCTTCTCCCATAGTATGCGTTGTTACTGGTGTTGGTGTCGCCATGCACGCAGAACAACTCTGAATAACACATCAAATATATCAGTAAAAAATATAAAAAATGGACAAGTTGTTACGTTACACTTCTATTTTATAAATTTTTATTTGTATGTGCTCGCGTGATCGAAGTAGCTAAATACACGTCTAAGATATACAAACATGTTCATCCAAGGCTCTTGCGGTGACAATGCCGTGCTCCTCTTCTGGTGCTGCTATATTTTTTATTCTGTCCATGGACAGATTCCTCTATCGTCAAAATTCCAGGGCATGTTGTTGTCAGCTGAATCCATTTTATTCACTGTTACCGCTGCTGACTTGCCTGTAGTAGAGCATTAGTTCCCAACATTAAGGTCATGAGTTGCTGCCTCGGCTGTATGCTTTGATTGCTTGACTCGACTAGTGCCTAAAATGTTTGCAACGTCGCTCAGGTCATTCTCGCATCTATCAAAACATCTCAGCACGTCAGTTGCACACTGATGGGATGCTCGAAAGCAGTTAGCCATTGCTTCCAGTTTACTTCTTTTCAGGTCCCTATGCTTCATGGTAAGTTCTTTATATATCGTTGCAGCATTTGTATCATCACTTATGATTTCATCACCTCCTTCTTCCTCTAGCAGTATATCTATATACTTATCCATGCATTGACCTAGCCTCTGGGACTTTGTTCCTGAACCCTCTAATCCTCTAGTTGTTTCTGCCACAGGAGGTTTCAAATAATAGCTTCTTTCGTCACAGCTTTTCCACTGCAAACAGTAATCAAACATTATTTCCATGGATCGTGAATAACTGTCAGAAGAGATAATTTTAAAATAGTTCATTTGATAGAATGATTCTTTATGTGAAACAAGATGAGGTCACGTAGAATACTTACATTCAGTCGTCCCCACCTATCTTTGTCAACGACATCCGCTTTCAATACAGCAAGCAGATCTAATTTGTCCAGATATTTGATCCTCGGTGTTTCTTTTGTCATAAGTGATTTTCTGCACTTGAGCGAATCCAGGTATATTATTAGAGGAAGGACTACGCAACCTTCGGTAACACTTTGATTCATATCAACAACATGAAACTTTATTGCTGCCCTCTTGATCTTGTCAATTACAAGCTGACAAAAGTTCATTTTTCCAGAATTCTCGATATCAAGGCTTTTCACTATCCCAACTTCCTGGCTGATGTGGTTGTTTAAACCTGGACATATAAACTTTGTGAAGATTACAAGTATTATGCATTTCATTGTAAACTTGTCCGTTGCACCGTTGCAGGTATTGCACCGTTGCAGTGTCCCTCTCTCCCAAACCCAATTTCTTCTTAAGCCACAGTAAAGCAAAGGTATCGCCAGCTTCTGAAGGCCGAGGCGCCTTCATAATGCCGTTGGGTAGACCAAGGGCAGAATGCACTACATCTGCTATCAGAGCTATAGTCCTACCACTGGCAAACTCCATTTTTAGAGTTTCTACATCAATCTTCTTGTATAGCTTAATAATCAGGGGCCTACTAATGTTTGAATCCAGCTTGTATTCCAAGATGAAACCCCAGCCAATCTTTACGAGCTCTAGTTGTTGGAGATTGTTCAGATCATGTTTAATCAATCTATTGAGCTCTCTGAGAGAGCACCTTACTGTGTAATTTGATCCAGTTCTACTACGGGGCTTCTTCTTCTCCCTTGTATATTTTTCAATTGCCATCAGTTGATTCTTAGACATATCCTGGTAGTTTCCAGAAAAACGTATCAAATATTGATAAACTTATTTCTAAATTTCTTAGTACAGACTATAGTCTCAATTAAGGAATATGACATGCATTAACATTACATAAGCTTATCATGAAAACATTATTATGGTTGTTTGGACTTCCATGTTGTTCTCCACCAATCTTCCGTTTCTTTTTACGTACACCGCCTTTGATGTTTGAACCTATTTTGCGTTTCTTTTTCAGCTCCAGCTTTATTTTGTAATTCTCAATATTCATGTTAAGTTCATTTTCTGACACATCAAACTCATCGTCAGTCTGTGCCATAAAGTCAGAAGACTCTCCATCACTAGCATTGCAAGTGCTCATTTTTCCCTGGTGAAAGAGACATACCAATCTTATTTCACGTTATAATTTTTGAACCGACCACCTGAAGCACTTCAATTCGACGTGCTTAATTTAAACTTTAAATTATAACTACACCTAGTTGTACAGTGTAACATCAAGTTACAGAATAGGACAGGTGCAGGTGTAGGTGCAAGTAGTTATAAAATTATGCATGCAATAAAAACTGAGAAAAAAAATTAAACTAACCAGAACGCATTACTAATCATTCATTGAATATCGAAATTGACTTGAAGTAACAGTAAGATATAATTTACTGAAGCTCATCCTACTTGTGAAAAATATTGTGTATGTTCCCCGAGTGCATAATAAATATATGTTTTACTTACCGTACGATTTATGTAATAGGATTTCTCATAGAAAAAATATGATGTAGTAACGAAATGCCCCCTCCGTTTCAAAATATAAGATGTTTTGGCTTTGTGACATGAGTGTATCTATATACACTAAAAGAAATTCCCCCTCCGTTCCACACCTTGATGAACCTACACACTAAAATAAGTCTAGATACACTTCATTCACAAAGCTAAAACATCTTATATGTTGAAACGGAGGTAGTATTAGATATAGAAAGCTAGGATTTCAATATTTAAATTTTACTAACCTATTCCCTCCGTCCTAAAAAGGATATCAAAAGTCTATTTGAATTTGGATGTATCTATATATTGTACTAAATACTGTCTACAATCGTTACGATGAAACAAACTTGAAAAACTAATTTAGACTATAATAGTCTTTCAATTTATCATGGACTTGATCTCAATACCAAGGTTTCCATAGTATGGACGACGAATCAATGATTCTAGAAGGAAATCTTTGCTATCAAGTAAGAGCGGTAAGTTCTTCGCAACTTAGTAGTAGCAGGGATGATCTCAAATCCTTATCAATGGGGATGTTTTGTTAAGTTTCTATAAGGGAATCCTTACCTGGGTAGGAGGACGGCGCCGGCGGTTCCTTCTGCTGCAAATGTTCCGCAATCTGTGGAAGAGTTGCTTCTCTTCTGGGGATGAGACCAAGTAAGAGCGGTAAGTTCTTCGCAACTTAGTAGTAGCAGGTATGATCTCGAATCCTTATCAATGGGGATGTTTTGTTAAGTTGCTATAGAGAATCCTTACCTCGGAAAGAGGACGGCGCTGCCGGTTCCTCCTGCTGCAGATTTTCCGCAATCTACGGAATAGTTGTTTCTCTTGTGATGGTGGATATTAGAGGAAGAAGATGAAGGATAATTAGATACAATAACGGAGAACCGTGTCTCCCGTCGTCCATAATAACTGTTGTAATGCCTGATTTTATTAAGATTTTTCTAGGGCAGTGCAAATCTTTTTTTTAAAGGGCAGTTCAATAGTAAACTAGTTGGCAGAACAATGATTTATGGGCAGTGCATCTGAGTGTGTATGGCATTATAATTTCAGTACCACGATGTACCCAACGAGCAGTGCATGATTGATATTCGAGCAGTGCATAGTAGGAGAAAAATGAAAAGGTCCTCGTTATTGAAACAATACCCCACGCGTCAAAAGTCTATGTCGATACAGATAACGTTACGCAGTGCATACTACGTACACCAGCAGTGTACATCGCTGTACATAGCAGGTGGGGTGCATTGCACGGTCATTGAACTGCCATAGAAACTTGTCTTGCACCGTGCGTACAGCGCTTTACGAAGCATTTGGAAGGCAGTTCATACGTATTCCAATGGGAGTGCATACCTGTTTTTAACCTTATTATTGTAGTAATATCCTGAAGCGCTCCGTGGGCAGTGCATGCTTTGTTTACCTGCAGTGCATATGAGTGTGCGTAGCACGCGGGGTGCATTGCACGCTAAGTGCACTGCCCTCGCAAGTTATCTTGCACCTTTGCGCACAACAGTTTACAAAGCATTTCTAAGGCAGTTCATCTACATCTTTAGGACAGTGCATCTCGTGTGTATGGCATTGTAATGATAGCATCACGAAGTACTCAACGAGCAGTGCATGATTTGTATTCGAGTAGTGCATCTGCATATAAAAGCAGTATCACAAAGCTAAGATGGTACGTTTTTTAATACATAACTCATTAATAACATACAGAAATACTTCGTATTTTCATTTATAACATATAATAAATGCTACTTTGAACTCCTTTAAAAAAGAGTTTCACAAAACTGGTGGGGTGTATTGGAAGGTGAGTGCACTGCTAAAGATTGTTATCTTGCACCATGCGTACAACACATAGGCAACTCATTTTTTATTTGATGATCAGTGCATTGTGAAGCACTTGTAAGGGACTTCATATATAGTTCACGGGCACTGCATCTCGTTGTCCATGGCATTATAAAAGCAGTATCACAAAGCACTCACGGTCAGTGCATCCGTTGTATACGAGCTGTGCATCTCGGTGCACATTGCTGGTTGTATATGAGCAGTGCAAAACGGATAAACAGAGCCACGAAACCTAGCACAAATGTATTGCCTCTCCCCTGACGAAGGACTGGTTAGACAGTAGACCCCGCATATATGTTGCTATCAATACTAAAGTGTTCTTCTTGGAAAAGGGGCAATGCATTTTCGTACTGAATTATGACCCACCTGTCAGACAACTTGTTTTCAGGAGATAAAACCTTCCCACCCATCGTTGGTGTTTAAGGAAGGAAGGGAAGGTAGGAAAACGTATCTTCTTCAAACTATTATAACCAACTAATGCTGGAACAATCCATAACTTTCTCAGCCGCCGCCACCGCCCGCATGTCGATCTAAGGAAAGTTTCAACCACGCTTCAAAACAAGCAGTAAGAGATCTCCATCTCACCAAGGCAAGGCAATGGAGAGAGACATCGTCATCACTGGCGCCACAAATCAGGTAACCAGATATCGAACCTGCTCAAATGATTGAAATTCTAGGGATATATGTGATGAGGCGATTCAGCTTGTACTTCTTCTCTACATGGTAGACATGGCCGGTAGCTATATTGTAGCGGCAACGCAACAGTTTTTTGGAAAAAAAATTTGCCAACAATGTAGCTGATTTTTATCTTGGGATTCAATGGAGATATAACTTCCTAGTTTTAAAGCACGGAGCATAGTTTCTACAGTGATGGGAATAGTTCAATAACCTTCGTAGTGTAGTACAATTGATATAGCGGAAATAGTTATATACGAAACTACATGACCATTTGCTACGCATGTAGTTTGAGCAGCAGATAGCACTATGTGTAATCACAAAAACTTTTTCACAGTGGATCAATCACTTCAATTGTAGGCTACACCAATTCGTTTATTTTCTATCAAAGTAATGTATTACTCTGTGTACTTAATAGAAAGAGATTATACAATACATTGAGAAGTTCAGTCGATGTACAATAAAACTATGCTCTAAATATAATTCTGCTATTCCTGACAAATACTATTTATTATTATGTATATAATCAGCAAGGTTGTTGGTGGTTGTTGCAAAAAAGGTAAAAGGAGGAAATAATACCACAGTAACTTTCAAAATATTTCGTCATACATATTTCAACTGATTGTTTTTTGCATCGAAGCCTATTTATATAAGTTATATAGCAGATAGATTATTATTGTTGATGTTACAGATACGCAAGCAGAGTGTTGATTCTTTATCTGTGAGTTATTTTTTCACTAAATCTAGAGAATGCGATATATGCTGCATTACACCAAATTGGAAAATTCAGCAGGGACCCAGATTATCTCATTTGAATGATCGTACATTGGCTGAAACAGAAATGATGAAAGGTGGAAAATTCCAAGCTCTGGGCGCAACAGAACGTGTTGCATGTCAATTCGGGATGGTATATATACTTTTAAGAATAATATATGAATTTTTTTATTTAAATGCTTTAAAAATCAAAAGATTGACCTTGAATAATTACGGTGTGCTGGTATATTAATTATATCATGGCAGAGACGTCTTAGAGCACTACACGATAAGTTGGATAAAGAGCATGAGCAGAAACTGATAGCTCTCGCGTCGTCAACAGAAATTGTACAAAGATGTAACGCAGCTCGCGCAAACTTGAAGCCAAAGCTGGAAAAAAATTAACATCACAATGTCTGCTTCACAAGTAATTTCCAGAGACCCTAGTGTTATAACAAAGCTACGATGCAAAGATGAATCAGGTGTTTCAGTGAAAGGCAACAGCACAGTCAAGACTAGTTGTAAATTGAAAGATGCAAAGTGCAATGCGAATAGTTTGGTGAGTTTGTTCTTGCAATCAGTAAAAAATTTAAAAAAGAAAATAATTTTGAATGAGTACTTCTAACAATTATTTTATTCTATTTCTGTTTTGTTAGGTGAAGTTGATGTGATGGTCTCAATGCAACAAAACTGTGGTACTACTGCAGCATCTTCTGCACAGACAAGGACATCAAAGGACACAGATGAAGTAACCAATATTCGGTTCAGGTACAGCGAGAAAAAATCAGATACAGTGCAAGCAGCTCCTGCAAGCCAGAGAATCCTCACCAATACTTAAACACAGAATGGTCAGACACACGCAAACATCGACCTAATAGCTGTCGGAATGGCAGTGAGTGGCATAGAAGGAGAAGCTTTAGTAAGGTATGCTGGTAGCTCTGCAGAAGACAAAACAAAAACAATCATCACAACAAACGTACTCAAAACAAGCATGATTGTTCAAAATTGCCATGATAGGAGAGTGCTGAGCAAAGATGAGAAAAAATTCGAAAGCAAGACAGTATATCCTAGATACGAGAGTAGCATAACAGATTTAGAAGAGAAGATCACACATGAACAAATTACAGATGAGCAGAGTGTTGCAAGTGAATTAGTCAGCAACATGTTTTTTCCAGTGCAGCCAACAACCATCGCTACAAGTACAGTAGAGTCACAAGCTGGAAGCATTGATAGACCTAATTGTTCTGATGCAGGCAAGAAAGATTCAACCAGCATGCTGAACACACAAAGAGAAGAGAATACAAGTCATCAGAATATCAATTGTTCAGAGGAACCGGAAGAAACTGTATGCACTAACACCAACTCGGAAGCAATGAGCAATGAGTAGTCTGTGTCGCAGTGCAATGACACTATTCCTGAAAAAGAGATTAATCCAGGAGAACCTACAGAAGATGAGTTAGAGATGGACAGAATGTTAAGAATGAGTACCCAGCTGTGGATGAAATTGGTGATGCCACGACACCGGAAGAAGGAATGGAATTTTAGTCAAGGGAAAATGCTTTCCAATTCTTTGCACTATATGCAAGGAAAACCGGTTTTTCTATAAGAAAACACACCAGCCTTAACTCCAAGAAAACAAGAAAAAATATTAAACAGACATTTGTTTGCACAAAGCAAGGTGAGACTCAAATAAGTGAGAAAGTTGTAAAAGAAAGGAAAACAAGTTCTACTATCAGGTGCTCTTGCCCTGTATCCATTGTGGTAAGAAAACAGAGAAAGGATGGATGTACAAAACAGTAAAACTGGACAACAATCACCCTTTGCACCCAATAGATTGGCTCATCAGGTTTTCAAAATGCCATAAGTCAATGACACAGCAAGACAAGGAATTCATACGTACACTACACCTTGGAACGATTCCACCGAGGAGAGTGATGCAAATATAAGTGGAATGAAACTTCTAACTAGAGGAGTTGGTTTCGATGGCAAAGACGTGTCAGACCTTAAGTATGCTGACAAGAAAGACAGTAGAAATAAAGATATAGAGGAATTCTTGAAGAGGTTTACTCGTCTTCAACCAAAGGTTCTTGGGTTCTCATATAAATTCGACACTGACCACACAAACACTGTTCGTAGCATCTTCTGGACAGAGGCAATGTGCAGGATGAACTACGAACTATACAGTGAATACGTGTCATTCGACACAACATTCCAGACAAACGTATACAACATGCCTTTTGCACCAATCATTGGCGTGAACAACCATGGAAACACTGTTTTGTTTGAGATCGGTCTCCTGCGGGACGAGTTAGCTGAAAGTTTCAAGTGGTTGTTCAAAACTTTTGTCTTGCAAATGGGTGGTAAAGCACCAAAGTACATAATCACTGACCAGTGCAGAGCAATGAAGAAATCAATTGATGAACTGGATATACTGCTTGACATAATCCACAGGTTCTACCTGTGGCACATCATCAAAAAGATGCAAGAAAAGCTTGCTAGCATTTTGGCAAGAAACAAAGGCCTATCGGAAGAACTAAGACATGTCATAAAGGACTCATTTACTGTAGAAGAGTTTGAAAAATGCTGGAGGCAAGTATTGGAAAAATACGGAATTGCAAACAACAAGCATCTGCTAGATTTATGGGATATCAGAGATCACTGGGTACCAGCGTACTTCATGGACTGCTTCTATCCCTTTTCCTCGTCAACTACAAGAAGCGAGAGCACCAACTCCATGTGGAAAGACTATGTCGACCACACAGACACAATACTGAAATTCCTAGATTCATATGAGGCAATTCAGGAAAAAAGCTTGAGTGCGCTCGACAGGAAAAGGAACAGGATTTCAGAGAAGACAGCACCAAAATGGAGCATATATGGACTTGACACAGATGCAATAAACATTTACACTACAGGCATATTTCTCAAGTTTCAGAAGCAACTAGCAGATAACGCAACTTTCGAAATAACAAGGGAAGAAACAACTGACATAGGAATGAAATACGAACTGACCAAAAGAAGTCATGTCACACATCCAGATTTCAACATAAATGTTTTTATAGTTGAAGTGGATAATGACAATAAGATTTTCTCATGCAACTGCAAAAAAATGTCAAGGGATGGAATCCAGTGCTGTCACGTCCTCAGGGTTGTGGTACGTCTTGGTTTAGTACATAAGGTGCCAGACAGTTTTGTGAACCCTAGATGGAAAAGATGCAACCCACATCAGCCATCCAACTATGTATTTCGTCTTCCTGACGATAACAAGAGCAACGTAGCAGGTCTAATACGTTATGTGATTGAGTTGACTCGTTTTTCTAAGATCTGCTGAAAAGCATGCAGTACAAACAAATCATACCAAGTTCTGGTAGATTGCATCGATGAAATTGAGAAGAAAATGAATGCTTCAGTAGACTAGGATGAGCAAAGCAACACAGAGGGCATGGCAGATGGCATCAGTAACTTACATTAAACAATTCGTACATCGTTAAGAGATCCTCCAATAATAGAAACAAAGGGTAGGAAAAAAGACAGAGACTAAAACTAGGGTCAGACCAGACGAAAAGAAAATGCGGGTACATGCAGAAAGAGAGGGCACACAAAACCTAAATGTGAATTCTGGCTTAAGGAGAGAGAGGTATATATATATACACATGAATATTTTTTCTTATATTTTACAAAGTATCGTACCTACCGATAAATTATATCTATGTAGTTTTTACTATTACAGATTAAGGTTATTGAACTATATATAAACATTTGTTTGTATGGCAGAATGATCCAGAAGAAGCGCAAGATAAGATCAAAAGCTACAACAGAGAAAAGTCTAACTTCAAGCAGTGATTACGAGACGACTGATGCTACTGGTGTAAGTTTTCTTGTAAAAAAAAATAATAATCGATACATTAAGTCAAACTAATATTTTAACAAATAATCTTAAGGACGACCTGACACCACCAAAGAGAAGATTTTTTTAGAAAAATACAAGCCAGAAAAGTAAATCAAAACGTGGACGCAGTTATGTCGACAACACTAGTACAGATGAAGTAAGCTAATTTTACACAATGATACCTATTACAGTATCTCTTGAACCTGATTGTAACCACACAAGACAAACATTTTGTCTGCTTTTTCTACATAAAAATTTGACTCCACAGAAAATAAGAAGAGTATGGAAAGAGAAGGATCAACAAACTCCATCAGCAACATCAAGTGATAGCAACTCAACTGATTCAGATAGAGTAAGTATTATATGAAATTTATAGCTGGTGACTTAGAAAATAGGAAAATTATTGCACATGATATTTGTTAAGTCGTGAAAATAAAACGCTTGATACATGTGATGCAGATGATATCAAAACTACAGAAGCAGAGGAGAAGTTCAGTAGGAACAGCACGAAAATCAAGAGAAGAAAGCAATTGTACACGAGGGATTGATGGACAAAAGTCTGACATCAGAAAACAAAGATCTCATCCATAT
The DNA here is from genome assembly GCA_910589775.1 of Avena eriantha. Taxonomy (NCBI): domain Eukaryota; kingdom Viridiplantae; phylum Streptophyta; class Magnoliopsida; order Poales; family Poaceae; genus Avena; species Avena eriantha. Next base: position 358,997,378 of record OU342743.1, read on the forward strand.
CCCACACGGAATGTTGTGAATACGTATGAAATCCCTCAGACAGATGCTAACCTTAGTGGAAATGATGGAAATGTTTCTCCAAGTTATGGTCATTCAGAACGAAGCTGCAGAACGGCAGAAGCAGTGAACAATCAAAAGAGGAAGTGTAGTACAACAATACAAATAAAAAGAACGGTGATTACAAGGAGCAGTCTAGTGCAGACATCAGTGTCAAGACACGAAAGACCTCAAGCATCAGTTGAGAGGAATGTACAAAAAAGAAGCAACCCTGTGAATTCAGTACAGTTCAATGTACATAAAAGTAACGGTATGAAAAGTCCGGTGATAAGAACAGTCAGAACAAGACAAAGCACCATTCAAGATGAAGATCTCGACAGTGATCGGTCCAGAAGCAATAATAAAAAGGAAGGCACAAGCAGTTCAAAAATCCATAGAAAAGGTCATGACCATCTACAATGGTATTTGACTGGACAAGTTCAAGAGCCAAGGAAAGTTTTAAATTTCATAATATTTAAAACATTACAATTAGGATTGCCCAAATAGTTTGCTCTACATACATGTTATTATAAAAAATGATTGCTAACAATGTTTCTTTATTTTATGCAGGACAAGCAGCAGGATCAGGTCATGATACAAATATTGTTTTGTAGCAGACAGACTCATAATTAAAAATTCACTCATAATAAATGCAAGAAATTATAGAGCAGATTTTGTATTCTTATCAACTTATCATAAAGTTATAGAGGAAAGTTTTTTGTATCATGGCATCACTTGTTAGTTACTGGTATAAAAAGGATAAATTGACTACAACCATACATACCATTACACCGGTTTTGCAAATAAGATAAAAACATTAGACACAATTGCCATGAAACTCTAGAACAATCTACTGTAGTTCGAAAGAATAGTTTTGTACCGGATTTTCAATGGAAGAATGCTTTAAAAATAATAATTGCACTATATATATATATCATACAAACTTAACAACTAGAAATATTTTACTTAACAAAAAAAGTAGAACATTTACATATTTTTTTTGTTTTGAAATAATTTACATATTATTCTTACAGACTATAAGATAGACCACTCGTACATCTATGCAATCACAATATAACAGATGAATCAGGGAATTAAAAAATAAATAAGGAACCAGGGCAGTACATAACTAACATCGCTGGCAGTACATGAACTGCAATAAAATACATCAGGATAAAACAAAATAAAGAAGTGCATAATCCTTTAGAGAAGTAGTGCTATGCTTCAAACAACAATGGGCCTGTGAATTGTATTAGTGGGCCTTTCTTGTATGGAAGCAGCAGCTTTATGGTTGCAAACTCTTGAGGTATCGTATGGACAATTTTGTAGTGCGCCTTAATTTTTATTACTACTAGCACAATTTGCACGATCGGTTGGTTATAAGGATACGAGGAGTCGTGGAAGTGGTAAAGGCGTAAGTTGCAACAACGCCGCACCAGTTCATCATTTGCAGCGACGAAACTCAGAAGAATAAGGTGTCTATCTAGCGCATAATTATATATTATTTTGTAGTCCATCACATACTTCTTCTTATTAGATCCATCCTTGTTTACTACTACAGAAATAAATAGATTCAAGCCATGGTACCAGACATCTTTGTCCCATACATGATGGACGATGGGCTTCAGACCAAAGAGACTCATAGCATTACTGTTCATGAAACGACGGTTCTTACTGTGGTGTACACAAACGAGGAATCAACGCTGAACAGAATCCCCTCCATGTACGAGGCTTGGCTTGAAGAGAGTTTTACCCATCTAACTTACCGTCTGATTCTATTAAAACAATTGTCATATGAATTATGCATGACTACAACACAAATAAATTCAAGGTAGTTTGATTCGTATAAAATAGTTTACCATATTAATTTGAACTAGTTTTTCCTAACAAGTCATTTTCACTAGTTTAGATACAAATCAAACATCAACCCATACATATTTTATCAGAATCCCTTGATTTTCCAACGGTAGAAACAAATATACTATGTATCATATGAATCTCTACAGGATTAGAGTGGATATAGGAAATGCATTCCTACATTATCAATACTCCTACGTCTTTCATGTCATAAGAATCAATAATACAAGTTCTAAACTGTATCTTTCTAATGTTCATTTCACCAGACTCTGGTACTAATAATCACATTTCATTTGACACCAGGCTAAGACTAGGTACGTTGGACTAGACATTGAATATACTGCTCAAGGAAGTGAAAAAAACCATCGCCGTCGTACAACTCAACGTGAGAGAGCATGTCCTAGTTTATCATTACGCTAGGGCCACGAAAAAAATGCCAGGCACTCCATGATTTTTTGAAGGAATAACAGATCACCTTCATTAGCATCGACAAGAGGACTGATTCAAAGATGTTGATGAAAGAAAGGTTTTTCATCCCTAAAGAGTACCATGTAGACATACAGGGAATATTCAATACATTCCAAGGTGACAATTACAGGTATCACATGGCTAGTATTGTAGCAGTACTCATTGATTCATCATACAGTGAGATGAAGATAGTAGCAAGTGACTCAGAAATGCATAACAAATGGGAGTGGAAGCCAATGCCAATGGAGAATCTGCATTACTCAGCAAAAGAAGGGTATGTAAAATACGAGTTGTACAAGAGAATAACATTCAGCAGCTACTGCCTCAGTTTAGGAAGACAAATTCTCAATGATAGACTGTGCACCGGGTGTAAAGGAGGTAAAGGATATAAATCATACAAACATTTTTTGGAGGAAGGTCCATCAGCTGATAACAATAATAAGTGGGACGACGAATACACGATGTGTCTGGCAATAGATATCGACAGGTGGACGAAGAACGATGAATGGTGGACGAAGAGAGACGACGATGAAGAAGACTGAATTTAGCTAAAGACTGTGATTATGTGAGTACGTTATGCTAGCAATCTTATAATTTAGTTCGTTAATTCAGTTACACAAAAGTGGTTATGATATATATTAGGAGTACAATGTAATTAATGTGTGTGTGTGTAAATTAAACTACTTTTTATCATTATTCTGTAATGTTTGTAATTACAGCATATGAATGTATAATTGTATTTCATATGTACAATCCTAATTTAGTCTCGAAGGCATGCAAGTTAATTGTAAATAAATAAGCAAAATCCCATTAACAAGTTAAAATTTCCTAAAAAAATAATTGAACATTTGACAATTGAAACGAATTCTGATGCATCCAGTTGAATATTCACAACACATCAAACAAAATCAATAGAAATAACAAAATGCATTACCACATAACAAGCAGTTCAAAACATACATCAAGCGGTTCATAACAACAAGTGGTTCAACAGAACTTACATCTGCACTAAAAAACAATCAAAAGGAACTACAGTCATCATATAAGATGATGTCAATGACAAACATTATCTTAATGTTTCGGTTTGAAGTGGTCCTGCCAGTGACGAGAATTGCTTGCCCAACTTCAAGACATTCATGATGACATTCAACAAAGGTCTTCCACTCAGGGGTGCTGAAGATAATTCGACCATCACTCCCTGTCTTGTACGAAATGAAGCTCACGGCACCATTTGCACCAAGCCGTACTCTAGCCACGCCTTCTTCGACAATTTCAAGAGAAAAAACCATTCTCGAAGGTAATTTCTATCTAAGTTGCAGAAGTTAGAAATCTAATAACTAACAAGCAATAAAAAAGGTAAGTAGAAAAATAATGATAACTAATAACATACCATATCATGACGGCGAACATGCGTCCTAGTAAAGCGAGTAATAAGTGCTAGGCCAACGTACAATTCTTTTGAAGGAATGTTGTGAAGAAGATAGCACTTTTTATTCCTAGTAAGCTTGCATCTCTGAGCAACAATTGTATTATCCAATGGTCCTTCTTCCTCCTCATCCTCCCGATCCTCCTGATCAGACTCACCCTATTCACCCTCATCCTCGTCATCACACTCGTCATCCTCGGTCTCATCATCCTCGTCCTCATCCCCCTCATCGTTCATATGCATAACAGTGATACTTGGACAAGGAGCTCCCATTGAAAATACCAGATACACACCAGAGTCGATTTGGTTTTTAGCAATAAACCTTCTCCATGAAGAACCTACAAGGTGAGTTATTGCTTGCTCTTTGCGCACGTCCACAATATAAATTCGCCCAAGAGCTTGAAACTCCATGCTTTGTCCTGTTATTCTATCGAATTCTCTCCTTATATTGCATGGGATAGTCTAATTTGAATAAAATAATTAAATAAATGACAATTGTATGGAAAGAAAATTCAATAAATGTAAAAGCAAGAATTATATGCATACCAATGAACGCTCAAATCGACCATGTACAAGACGGACAAGGAATAGCGAGGCTGATTTTGTTTCATCACTACAGTCAGTGAAACAAACCTGACACAGTGCCATGTCCTAAAAAATGAAAAACACTCGTTAATTTATGATAAAGCTAGCTAAGATAAAAAAGGGCATCACATTTGGAATGAACATAAATTAATTTTAGGGACGGAGTAAGTGAGCCAAGTAGGAAGAACAAATAAATATTTTTTTTTCATATACCAGAAGGCTAAATCACACCACCCCAGCCCTTCATTTCATAATCATAATGTAACTAATCAATAGGAAAATGAAAGTACAAAAGCATAATCAACCTAAAAGTGTATCCTCGTTGCATCATCACATTGAATGCTAACTAAAAAACTAAATATCTCCATATATATACAAATTGAACAAAAAACTTAATATCTAAAACATTGTCGAATTTTTTTTATCTGTACAATTTATAATATGAATCGACCAAAAATATGAATACATCTTATCTAGAACTATGGTTCGAAAGATACAAGAGTAAAATGTGCAAGATTTATAGGATAAAAACGAGGGAATAAGTTGAGCATACCTTGAGAGGGAGATTGGGGAGCTAAACAACGGCGAAATCCTTCAGATCCGATGGTTTTTAGGGGAGCAATTGAGAGGGAGGGGAGATGGGAATAGGAGGCGACCTCTCTCTGTTAGTCCTGGTGGCTGGGGACGACTAGGTCGGGATGGGAAGGGCAACCACGCGCCTGATGCTACATTTATAAGTATATGACCTTTATGCTAGGCGATACACTGCCAAACCACGTTGTATTGCACAGCTCCCTCAACAGTACAATCTAAACTATACAGGCAGTACTATGTATGCAGTGGATACATTTTGCATATGCCTGTTTGCACCGAAAGTCGATTAGATATCACGATAAATGCACTGTCGTTGCATGTTATCTTACGTTGTCCACACATCACTATATCAAAGACTTATAGAGCAGTGCACAAAATTTCCACAGGCAGTGCATCCGTTCTAAATGAATAGTACGTGTCTGTGTCCACCGCACGTGCCGAAAGTCTTGCACACTTGGCACAACACTATATTGTAGCACACGACATACAGTCCACATAGGAACTCCATATACTGTACAACACTATATTGTAGAACACAACATGCACTCCACAGAGGCGGTGCATATGGTAAGAAATGGTGGTTCGCTCCTGCCTACGGATGCAGTGCACAAGATTTCCACAGGCAATGCATATGCGGCTGTATGACAGGTTCAATGCATTCCAGCATAAGGATGCAGTGCATACGCTCTGCACAACCATACGTTCATCGCGGGTGGAGAACACACTTCACAAACCGCACAGGCAGTGCAACCATAACTTATCAGGACAGCACACGACATGCAGTCAACACAGGCAGTGCATATAGATATCAATAGTAGTGCCTTCCTGGATAGCAAAGAGACGTAGTGTATCTTGGTGTGCATGGTAGGTGTAGTCAATTCCACGGTCACTGCACTGCCTGCGCACGCGTTAAAAACAGTCGGTCAGCGTTATTAAAGATAGCGCAGAACCCAAGCGGCGAGGCATTATGGATTTGGTGTGAGCTGTATAAGCGTGCAATTATTTGTAGCACACGACATGCAGTCCACCTAGGCAGTGCATATACCGCATAACACTATATTGCAGAACATGACATGCACTCCACAGGGGCAATGCATATTGTAAGAAAGGGCGGTTCACTCCTGCCTACGGATGCAGTGCACAAGATTTCCATAGGTAGTGCATATGCGGCTGCATGGCAGGTGCAGTGCATTCCAGCATAAGGATGTAGTGTATACGCTCTGCACAACCATACGTTCATCGCGGGTGGAGAACACACTGCACAGACCGCACAGGCAGTGCAACCATAACTTATCAGGGTAGCACACGACATGCAGTCAACACAGGCAGTGCACATAGATGTCAATAGCAGTGTCTTCCTGGATAGTGAAGAAACGCAGTGTATCTTGGTGTGCATGGTAGGTGTAGTCCATTCCACGGTCACTGCACTGCCTACGCACGTGTTAAAAACGGTCGATCAGCGTTATTAAAGATAGCGCAGCACCCAAGCGGAGATGCATTATGGATTTGGTGTGAGCTGTATAAGCGTGCAATTATTTGTAGCACACGACATGCAGTCCACATAGGCAGTGCATATACCGCACAACACTATATTGCAGAACACGACATGCACTCCATAGGGACAGTGCATATTATAAGAAAGGGCGGTTCACTTTTGCCTATGGATGCAGTGCACAAGATTTCCACAGGCTGTGCATATGCGGCTGCATGGCAGGTTCAGTACATTCCAGCATAAGGATGCAGTGCATACACTCTGCACAACCATACGTTCATCGCGGGTGGAGAACACACTGCACAGACCGCACAGGCAGTCCACCTAGGCAGTGCATATACCGCACAATACTATATTGCAGAACATGACATGCACTCCACATGTGCAGTGCATATTGTAAGAAAGGGCGGTTCACTCCTGCCTACGGATGCAGTGCACGAGATTTCCACAGGAAGTGCATATGCGGCTGCATGGCAGGTTCAGTGCATTCTAGCATAAGGAAGCAGTGCATACGCTCAGCACAAACATACATTCATCGCGGGTGGAGAACACACTGCACATACCACACAGGCAGTGCAACCATAACTTATCAAGGCAGCACACGCCATGCAGTCAACGCAGGCAGTGCATATAGAGGTCAATAGCAGTGCCTTCCTGGATGGCAAAGAGACGCATTGTATCTTGGTGTGCATGGTAGGTGTAGTCCATTCCACGGTCACTGCACTGTTTGCGCACGCGTTAAAAATGGTCAGTCAGCGTTATTAAAGATATCACAACACCCAAGCGACGAGGCATTATGGATTTGGTGGGAGCTATACTCCTCTCAGGCTTATAAATAGTGTCGGCACCTCTTCACACTTCTAAACAGCATCAATACCAGGGATAACTATTCGATCTCACAGACCTACCACCGGCTTCATAATGCGTTGCCGTTTACCCACCTGTTGGGCCAAGTTCCCTTCGGGTGCTCGCATACCAATTCCAACGCCGCCTAGCTCCGACAACAAAGAAGAGAAAGAGGAGGTCTCGTCGTAGGAGTCAGTCACGGCTCAAGGTGTGGTAGCCGCTGCGGAGAAGGAGCGAAGCTACAAGAACCTACATGAATACGCCTCTTCCTCTGCCAACAGCAACCAATCCTACGACCTGATGCTGCCGCCAACCTCAACAAAATTGAACTCGTTTGGTAAGGAGAAGAAGAGGTGGGAGGATGCAAGGAACCGCGAGAAACAGACCGTGTTCCTCGCTTCCGTGGAGAGTGAGAGTATCTCTGCTCTAGCAGCACCGGAGAAGGAGAAGGAGGAGGTCAAGAAGGAGAAGGAGGAGGTCGACAAATTGGAAAGGGAAAAAAAGAGGAGGGAGGATGCCCAGAACCACGAGAGGGTCGCTGCCTATACGGCGCATAGGGCCGCCGTTCATGAGGCCAACAGCATAGCAGTTCTGGAGATGACCAATCAGTTTCGACAGGTAGCGGAGGCGAGGAGGAACCAACGCGCGGCAGCGGCAGCAGCAGCGCAAGCGGCTGTGGCTCCAGCGATGGCGGCGAACGATGACGAGGCAGGTCCATCATACACCATCCACATATACAGCGATGAAGACGATTAGGGGGTCTAGCTTTATATTACGTTTTTCTTTATATATGCATAAATGTTATTCAAATCTTGTAAAATATCTCCTGATTTGGATGGACCATTAATTTATCTGAATTTCACAAAATGCCATCGATTCAGCAGTAACCACGGAAGAAATCCGGTCCATAGTCATCGTACCGGGCAGTGCATGACCTTTATTAATATACATCCGGACCTTACAAACCTAGGCAGTGCATAGCAGGTTTGAAATGCAGTAGTTAAAAGGCAGTGCTCCTTTTCATGGGCTGCCTGCTTTAAAATTTCCATCTCCTCATCAACAGTGTATGGAAGCAACAAAGAAGTCTTTGCGCTGTTTGTCTGACGCTGGGGCTCTTTTAGTTAAAAGTCCATTAGTTGACAAACTGTCAGATCCTTGAGTTTGTTACTAAATCAAACGGGCTTGTGCATAATAGGCGTGTGTTTAAGAAGCAGAGCTATGGTTACTTTTAAGGTCTAAAATGTAGTGTTTTTAATTAGTTTTTTTGTATTTTTATGTAATATGAGGCAGTGCATAATACTTTACAAAAGCAGTGCTATGCTGAAACTACCAATGGGCATGTGAACTATATCAGTGGGCCTTTAATGTATATAAGGAACAATTACATGGTTGCGAAGTTTTGAGGTCTTGTATGGACAATTTCGTAGTGGGCCTTTTTTATAACTACAAGCATGATTTGCACGAGCGGTTGGTTATAAGGATACGAGGAGTCGTGGAAGCGGTAAAGGCGTAAGCTACAACAACAGCGCACCAGTTCATCATTTGCAGCGACGAAACTCAGAAGAACAAGGTGTCTATCTAGCGCATAATTATATATTATTTTGTATCCATCACATACTTGTTCTTATTAGATCCATCATTGTTTACTACTGCAGAAATAAACAGATTCAAGCCGTGGTACCGGACGTCTTCCTCCCATGGACGACGGGCTTCAGACAACAGAGATTCATCACATTCCTCCTCATGGAACGACGGTTCTTACTATGGTGTACACCAACGAGGAATCCACTGTCGACAAAATACTCGCAATGTACGAAGATTGGCTTGACGAGGTTAGTACTGATCCAGTTATGTAGAAATTTTGCAGTACCTTTTCCTAACTAGTACTTTGAACCATTTTTCATTCAAATCAAACATTTACCCCATACATCCTTTTTTAGAATCCATTGTTTTTTCCTATGATCAATCAAACTATTTGTAATACGAATTAATGTAACCCCATACATACGTTTTTTCCTGTTTGGCACATGCTGTTTTTTCTCAGTATTCGGAAGATATCGTAGTATATAAAATAATGTAGTTTTTAATAGTTTGGGAGTTTGCCCACAGTAAAACACAAAATTTTCAAAACTGTGGTATTGCAAAAACTGAGGGTTTTTTGCACGTTTGAAGAAAGAAGTCTAGACCTATTTTTTTACAAATACTATGTTGTTGTGCAAAATGTAGTATTAATTGGCCGGCGTTGATATACTATGGTTTTAGAATATTTTCGTTTGACAAAAGCCAAGAAGCCAAACGAAGCCTTAGTGTGGGCATGGAAAATGCGATCCTACATTTTCCCCTAGTCCTATTCTTCACGCTGTAAGAATCAAACATGTTTCACTAGATTCTGCTACTTACTAAATGATCAAATTTTACTTGACAGGACGACAGCAGCAGGTACATAGGACTCGACCTTGAATACACTCCTAGAGGCAACAACAAACCATCGTTGTAGTACAACTCGCCATGAGGGAGCACGTCCTAGTGTATCATTACGCCAGGAGCACTAAGGAATGTCAGGGGCTACGGGATTTTCTAAAACAAAAACAAATCACGTTCGTTAGTGTGGACAAGAGGACAGACATAAAGATGATGCAGAAAGAGAAATTTGATATCCCTGACGAGTACCACGTCGACATACAAGATATATTCAAGTCAGTGCCACGAGATAATCACAGGGATGGCATGTCCAATCTTGCAGAAACACTCATTGATAGGTCATACATTCAGATGAAGATACTAGCCTGTAACATGCATGACATATGAGAGTGGAAGCCAATGCCGCCAGAGAATCTGCATTACTCAACAATAAATGGATATGTCACATACGAGTTGTACAAGAGGATAGCATTCATTAGGAATCTCCTCGGTTTAGATAAACCAATCTTGGATGACAAGCTCTGCATCAGATGTCACGGAGGTTATAAACCATACAAACGACATAAACAAGCAGGTCCATCAGAGGATACCAATAAGATATGGCAGAAGGAGCAATACGGCATCAGTCCAGAAGAAGATGTCGACAGATCGGAGAAGCAAGAAGATGGCTAGAAGGAACTGTGAATTCAGTAAAGACTTTCATAGCGTGGCTACGATATTATATCAGCTTGGTGATTTTAGTTGATAACCACATATAAAATGTGGATTTGATTTAGCGTTTGATGTTTTCTGAACAATGTCATTTTAAAAAGCTTGAAACCCTGCTTACTGTGTGTAATACTTTGAACAATGTGTAATTATATATAGTCTGTGCATTCTGAATGTTTTATTCCAGTAAAACAAATCATATATCCATTTTAAATACAGTATTCTAGTTTGGGTAGGATTATGATGGTTATTCTCATCATTTCACTGTATAGAATACAAAAATAAATAAAGATGCAAATACAAGTAAAAATGCAGTGCATACACGAACACTCAATGATAGTGCATATTTACTAGTTAAGGCAGATCAGTCAGTATGACTCCACGCATAAAAACTCAGAAACCGGAAAACATAGTGGACAAAAACATATAAATATTCAGGCAGCTCATAAACGGTATGATCAGCAGTGCATAACTGCGCATAAGTTAGGCAGCCCACCCTTTAAAACCTAGGCACTCCACCCTTTAAAACTTAGGCAGTGCAAATACCAGAACTTGTGCAGTACATCAAAATCTGGGAACTCCAAAGCCGAAAACGTAGTGAAAAAAACTAACTTATCAGGGCAGTATATAAACTGTATGACCGGTAGTGCAAAACTTATCTGAACACACATTCTGACCTTACAGGCTACGACAGTGCTTATTCCAACCTAGAAGCAGTTAACACAAAACTGCGCACAAATTAGGCAGTGCACCTTTAAAACCTAGGCAGTGCAAATGGCAGAACTTGTGTAGTGCATCAAAACCTGCGAACTCGAAAGCCGAAAATACAGTGAAAAAAAAAATTAACAGGGAAGTACATAAATTGTATGACGGGCAGTGCAAAACTTATCAAAACACACGTTTTGACATTACCGGCTATGGCAGTGCTTACGCCAACCTAGAAGCAGTTAACACAAAACTGCGCATAAATTAGGTAGTGCACCCTTTAAAACCTAGGCAGTGCAAATGGCAGAACCAAAGTAAATAGAACTTAGACAGTGCATCCGTACAACTAAGGAAGTGCACCCGACCAAGAGAACACAATGTCGCTCCCCCAACACTAAAATAAATAGGACTTACATCAAATACAAACTATGTGCAAGCAAAGAGAAGTAAACATATATTGGTCAATAAGAAAGCAGTGCACGAATTACAACTTAGGCAGTACACTCCCTACAACTTAGATACAGCTAGTGCAGTGCATCAATGAAATCTAATAAGGCGGTTAGTCAAATAAAATTACGGCAGATCACTCACGATCACCCGAGGCGTCAAAATTAAGCAGACACAAGGCAGTGCATTGCTTCTAAACAAGGAAGAGCAACCAAAACCACCACCCCATACACGATTTAGTGTTCCCTCTACTATCCAACCCACAGAAAGGTAGTCTGAAGAAACAAAACCCGCGGAAAACAGACTCATTCTGCTACCGTCATTGCCGTTGACCAGTAGCAAACCACCCAACGCCGGCAACCGTGAAAACAACCACATTCCCACACCCCCAACACCAGCAGCACACACCACGCTCCGCCAACAGCAACCAGCCCAGATCATCCCGCCCCCGCCGACCCACCCCAATGGAATCTAGTCCAACCATTCAAATCCAACCCACCACTGCCCGCACCAAACAATCCTCTGACGGTAGCAAGTTCGTCCTCAGCAACCTGCACCGATTTGGAACAAAACTCTCCGGCGATCTCGATAGAGAGGATACATTCACAAAAAAGGTAAACGGCGGAAGGCGAGAGCGCGGCGGAAGGCCCTGCTTCCTCTTATTCAAGAAACATGTAAGCGTAGGAACCTACAACAAGAGGTACGTCGAATTAATATCAATCAAAATCATATAATTCCGGGTTAACACTAGATTCTTCACAAATCTGTAACAGAAAGTAAAATTTATAGTACATACTATCTAACTCCACTTTTAATTCATTCATTTCAGTTCCTTATCGCCATGCAAAGCATATGTGACTAACAGTTTAGACATTACATATGTACAGTTGTTTTTCGTAAGTAATTACTGAGAAAAATAGGGAAATAGAATTCGTATATAGAAAGGATAGAAAAATATATTAAAACATCGAATTAGTGAAAATAATTACTAAGGATTAGAAGATTGCATAAAGAATTACTAATTTTCTGCCACACTTATTAAGTTTGTCTTATGCTAAAAATATTATTTAATTATTAGGTGAAATGGAGGACAACAGAAGTCCTAATCCTGAGAAGGTATAGAGAAATATACAACATACCTTGTAGTCATCACTTACATAAATATAGAAATAGCATTTATTTAATACAACTTCTTTGCAGAGCATACCTGGTAATACGGATGCTGACGAAAAAAAGTCATTGCTTACCCAAGGTAATGCTGTAAAACAAAGTAAAAGTACATATTAATAGTGTTTCTTCTTCATATAGTAAGGAAAACTATTGCCCCAAAACAGATAACCAGGACAACAGTCAGGTCCACACTAGCCAGCTATCAATAACACCATCACAAAGTGTGGACTACACAGAAACACCCACATAGGAATGGCAAGTGGAAGATCAACTAGCAGAAGAGGGAGAGAAGAAAAAGAAAAAGAAAGCAGTAAAAAAAAGGGAATTGAACCTGGATAAAGTTAAGAAGAAACTACCTCTTGCATCAATAGTACCACAGTAGATTTACCCCAGGATGAAAAAAATGAAAAAAATATACCCCAGGATGATCCAATCCCACTGAGTGTTCAGCTTCTAGACAATAGTACCACAGTAGATTTACAGTCCAGTACAAGAAGATTGAAGAAGAGGAAAGAAATAGTACCAGAAGTGCAAGATAACCCTCAAGAAAAAAAGAGGAGAGCATCTAGAATATCAAACTAAGAAAAAGGACATCTAAAAGAGCAAGAGAACAACACATTTGAGGATGAGAGCAGTGACGATGACGATGAAGACTACAACATTCTTCCAGAAGGAACACAATCTGAAACAGAAGATGATGATGCTGCAGGTGATACAGAAGAAAATGAAGGAGAATTGGATAATCAGGTTAGTAAAGATTTACATAAATAAATTAACCATATGACATTCATTTTGGAAAATCCATAGCATGAACTGATAACATAAAATCTTACATGCAACAAGCTGGGAGAAAACGCAAACGCAAGGATCAGAGAAAGAATATGTTTGAAGGAACCTTGACAATAGGTGACAAAAAGCTACGCAAGGACACAGGCACAAACTACCCAGTAAGGTGTTCACTCAAAGAGCTCAACAAATTGCTTACACAGGTCATTAGCGAAGATCAAAAAACCGAGCTATCAAATGTTGGGTGGGGATTCCTATTTAATTACAGAGTAACATCAAACCTGTCACGACCAATGATCTTGTGGTTATACGAGAAAATTGATAGAGTTACAATGGTAATGGAACTTGGAGCCAGCGTGGACATTGAAATAACACCAGAAGTTGTGAAATCAGTGTTCGGCTTCCCTGACGGACCTAATGCAGCTCCATTACCATCAGTGGATGGTAACACATATGCTCTAAAATGACTAAGGAAAGAACTTGGAATAACACGACAAAACAAGTTCAACTTCATGATTTGTACAAGCAAATAAAGAAAGGTGGCACAAGTCCTTTCACAATGCAATGCATATTTCTGGTCATTTTCAAGAGTATTGTCTGCCCCACTCTACACGCAAGGATAGGCCGAGAGGCAGGAATGATACACAATGTAGACTACAAGAAGCTTCAAAAAATGGATATCTGCCACATAGTAGTGGATGAACTGAAGAGAGGAGTTCATAATTTTTTTGCAGAAAAGAAAAACAGAAAAAAGAAAAAGGCTAAGGGTCCTGTTAAAAAAACAAATACCAAAGGAGTTGAGGGATGCGCAATTCTGCCTTTAATAGTCTATCTAGACACTAAAAGGTGTGAGAATTCAATCAACACGACTAAAACACCACGGCTGCATGTTCTTGAAAATGAATTATTGTCATCCATTGTGAAGAAGGACAGACAGAAACATAACATTGAGGAATTCGGAGCATTGAAATATGTAAGTAAACATACTAGTAATATGTATCTTTGTATTTCCTTATTGCATATCTGATTTAATTCCATAACATAATAAGATTGCGCATAAAAATATCTAAATTGTCCTCTTCACATGAAACATGTTAAGACTAGTTCCAAGCTGCAGCACTACAACAAAGGTTTTCATACAAAGAAAAACAGTTCCTCAAATACGGTGGTGGATAATGACTAGGAGAACCGGAAAAACAAGTATGCGATAGTTCTTGTCGGAGACAACTCAAACATTCCAACTGAAGAACCTTCTGTCCAGCCAAATCCAATCGGAGGTCTCATGATAGATGTTGAGAAGATGCAGCAAGCAATGGATCTCCTAAGATAGATTGCAGACAACCCAGAAAACATATGTCAAAATTTAGAAACTAACAACGAACTAGGCCTCATCAGTAACTACAGACAAGATGTAAAGAGAGCAGGACTTGAGATTCTAGACTCAATGGATAAGCTTAAGTTATACATGGAGTCGGCGAAAGATATAGAAGTTAGATTAACAGCAAAAAGAGGACCTGTCAGAATGGAAGATCCTGCACCATGTTCATTACCGCAGAATGAAACTAAGAAAAACAACTCTGGCAGTGTTGATACGTCTAAAATAACAGAAGACACAACGATCGAAGCTACAAAGGTAATTTATATACCTATTGCATGTTATTGCACGATATAATAAGAATGATTGCTCCTAGTTTAACTGTGCTGTATTTTTATTTCTAAATGGATTGGATAATCAGGCAGATGATACCAATAATGAAACTTCAGCGGAAGGACAGGAGCATGCAACATCAACAATAACAAAAGACAAATCTCTAAAGATAGACGCTCATTTAGTAGAAAGGTGACAATTAGCTATAATATAAAGCAAAAAGAAAAATCTGATGATGGTTATAACATTCATAACAATTCAACAAAGAACTAATATAAACTTCTGATTGTAGGAGGACATAGGAGGAGATACAAACGACCAAACCCCCTCTGATGAAGTAGCAGCAGCAGCAGAAACAAGCATACGCTCATCTGACACAGCGAACAGGTAGGAACAGGATAAACAAGAGGAACATCAGACAAATGATGAAGAAAAACAGAAAATCAAAGTTAAAGACAGTGAAGTTGGACACAAAGCAGAAGATTTACTGCCAATCAGTACCAATCTGACAGCAGAAGGTCTCTATGAAAATTAATTTGTTGAACAATTTGATTCATTTGTAAACATACCATGTTTCTACTGGTGTAAATAAATTAAAGATACACTTGCAAAATAGAGCTTGCTAAACAAATCAAAAAATCTGGCTGTAATGACCATGAAGAGATTTGTATGAACGATTATGGTTACAAGTACTAGCCAGTCTACCATTTGCACTTGTCATACACGACAGTTGAACCAGTAAATGGCCTCAACTACTGTAAATGAACTGTCATCGAACTACCATTCTGATGCACTGCCTAACATCAGTCATTGCACTGATTTTTCTGAACTTCATTTTTTCACACACTAACAATTTTTTCTTTCCATAGATACATATAGTGGATACCAAGCAAACAAGGACAACAGGCAAATACACTCAGAATGGACAAAATTGTATAACCTGATATGCAAGTTCATAGACAAAAAACTGTCAAAACAAGATACAGCTATATTAAAGTGAGATGATTTTAAAAATTATCATTTTGCACTTTGCATATTTTTTTAGAACCATATTGTGTTATAATAAAAATTACTCCACTCTGCAGATCTCGGTATATCTTGAAGCACGAGAAAACCAATATGAAGGTGCCACTATATTACATATCAAGTGCTTTCAGAAACGAAGGACTGCTAGGCGATATAGAGGGTGAATTTGTGTTAACCTATCTTGAAGAACAACTTAGGAGAACCAAGTCGAAGAAGAAAATTATTCATTACAGAGCAACTGTAAGTACTACAGAAAAAGCAACTGTAAATAATAAACAATGGTTTTATAAATTAAGAGCAAACAAACTAACGGTTGTTTTGCAGCAAAAACTTATTAACATTAGAGCAGTGAAAGACGATAAAAGAAGTATGCGTTGGGTAGAGGACTTGTTTAAACCAAACGCAGCAGACCGTCTAGAAAAATACGAACTAGTAAGTAGAACAATAATGTTCATTACAGTATATTTTTTGACAACTTGAAGAACACCATACTGCGAAAATACAAGCTTGTATATTCATTTTTTTAAACAGAAAAAATATGTTAACAAATTTTAAATAATTGCTCATGCAGATAATGTTTCCTTTTCTCGAGCGACCTCCTAAGGGAACTTCAGGTTTAGTAGGTCACTGGTTCAAATTGACAGTAGATATTTTGGAGAAGAAGTTCAGAATTTATAATTCGTTGAGAGAGCCAGGCGATATTGATCTTGAAAAAGTATGCTCAAAATTGTTCAGGAAAATAAAGACATTGTGGAATGAAGGTTTTGGAACAATAGAAACAAAAGTCCAAACACTGGATGATTTTGAGGTAGTATATGAACACATGCCTCTACAAGATAACGGGTAAATGTTCATACATATCATAAAATATAGTCTTGTATTTAACTACTTATCTTCGTCAACTTTTAACCATTTGACAACAACTAAAACGCAAAACGTTATGCAAATGTGACTGTGGGTTCTTTATGCTCTATATGATCGAGAACTACACCAGAGATCACGTTTTGGAATTCACAAAAAAAGATATTCCGGGTTATAAGGAAATGCTTCTCATGAGGATGCTGACATCAGACATCTTCAGCGTAAACATCGAAACATTAAATGATAGAATATCAGGTAATCCTTTACACAGTTTTTTGACTAGTATTGTTCATACTACAGTATGTTGTTTCATAACATTGTTACTATCAAGTGCAACACAAGTATTTACAAATTTGTTGCATCTACAGGCCATTCCGAATATCAAGAGCTATTCACAAGAAGAGATTTCCAGGATTTGAAGAGAGATATATTGCTAGGAATTCAAGAGAAAGAAAACAAGATGTCAAAAAAATCAACGATACAACTAAAAGAAACTAAGGAGAAAGAGATCTTTAGAGAAAGATATAGAAGAAATCCAAAAAGGTGCAAGGTTTCCATGGAAGAACAGAAAAATCGAAATCCAGAAGAAAGACTTGTTTTCATTCCAGCAGAATTTAAAGAAACAGAGAATGCAAGGAAAGTACGGCAAAAACTAATCGAATATGCATCAAAACCAGATTATGGAGAGTAAGTGTAAAGCTTAACTTGATACAGCTAGATCTCTTTTAATTAGCCTAGATATTTTTTGATCTAATCTAAACTAACACCCCTATAATACTAATCCTGTTTTTTGTAATACAATAGGAGAGTATTTATCAAGACAACTAGATCCAATGAATCAAGATATTTTGATCTGACATATACTGCACGTGAACTAGCAAACAGTTTCAAAGAGAATAGATGGATAGACAATGAATTTTTAGATGCCATCATCCACACATGGAGAAGTAATGATGAGTTCAAATATCTTTTCCAGAAAGGTAAAAGGGTATACCCACACAGGTAACGTCAGTATTAGATTTTATGGACAAAAACAAAAATTTCGAACCTGAAGATATTGCACGCACAATTGATTACCTCATAGGAACAGACGACCTTACCAAAGCAGGCACGGTGAGTTATTTTAGAAATAAGCTTAAATTTCTATATTGAGTATTAAGACACTTCATAAAACTAAAAATTACCACATGTTTAAAACTTACTTGAGTATTATATCTACTTTCATACACAGATACTACTACCGGTTCATTGCAAGAAACATTTTTCAGTTTATGTCTTAAATGGGTCTGCTCGGAATCCAAAGGTTGAGATCATAGACTCCCTCGCATACAATAACAGTACAGAGATGCAGGATTACTACAGTAACATCGGACAAACTATGGTAAGACTCCTACCAAAATATAGACATTACTAGAAATCTTTTACTAGAGTAAGAGTGTTATTTCTAAAAAAAACATATCAGAACTTACTAGCCTTTTTATCTAACAATGTCACTATAATGTTTCAATATACAGCTAAGCAGGTTCGAACAAGTGCTAGACTGCATTTACAAAGATGACACATTTCCAAGATGAAGTGCATCATTCAAAAGTGCACGCTACGTCAGAACTAAAAAACAAGATGAAGACGCATGTGTACTGTGGACATTATATTACCTGAAGAGATACAATGGCGAAATTATAGAAAAAGGAAAGACGTCAAGTGTAAGCAGT
Organism: Avena eriantha; assembly: GCA_910589775.1. Taxonomy (NCBI): domain Eukaryota; kingdom Viridiplantae; phylum Streptophyta; class Magnoliopsida; order Poales; family Poaceae; genus Avena; species Avena eriantha. The sequence goes on from OU342743.1 coordinate 359,016,166, forward strand.
AGTTAGATAGAAATTTTTCAAAAATGTTGATTACATATACTTGAAAACTAACAAGACTTTACAATACTTATCAGGACACAAGCTCCAGTATCAAAGATGAACAATTGTACACAATGTTGTTCCACAGATCTAACCAAGCACTAAAGAACCTACCAGTAGATCTTAGGGAGTTGGGCCCAGACATGGAGATGCCACAAATTGCAATAACATTAAGTGATTACAAAAAGATTGTGAAACATGTACATTATTTCGTCAAACCTGATTGCATGTACATATTGCATCTAACTAGACAGAGGCAAAGAAAATAACAATATCTGTGGGTGTAAGTACACGCTTGTTAATCTGTAACATATATCTTGATTTCTGATTTTAAGTTGGTAGTGCAATATCTACTTGCAGTGTATCGGCATCTATGGGCCAGTGCATCAGCATACACTCTTGCATAGCTATGTGTAAAAATTATAATTTCATCACAATGAACCAAATAATAACTGGCATCTATGTGAGAAGTGCATATCATAAACGCAAACAGCGATAAAACAATTGCATAGCTATGTGTAAAAATTATATTTTCATCACACTGAACCAAGTATAAACTACTTCCACATGACGATAATAATCAACCCAGTATAAACTTTCTCTAAGTAGTCTTTAAACAAACTGCTTACATAGGTATCCTTGCACTACCATGGACAAATTGCATATATAAGTAAAGAAGGCAGTGCCAAAAATCAGCACAAGGCAGAATATACGTATGTACGAGGCAGTGCACCTAAATTTACGTGGGTAGTGAATGCACCACTAAAAACACTCTTCCATCCCTATATGTGAAAATTATATTTTCAGCGCACTCAACAGAGTATAAACTGATTCTAGATGATCATTTCAAAAACTGCCTAAATAGATATGCTTGTACTAACATAGAACCATGAGTACATGAGTAAATACGACAGTGCAACCAGTCTGGTCAAGGCAGAACAAATAATCTGTATAGCACACACGGAAAGAACTCCGCAGTGCACCGTAGCTAGTCAGAGCAGTGCAAATAGAAAATCCACTGACAGACAGACACTTGCACGTACGTACTTACTAAATTACGTACAATCTTGCTCCATCACATTCATCAAGTGCTCTTCACAAACACCGTTACAAACACTTACAACATGATAGGCCAAATTTAGCTAGCATTTAAAACATGGAAGACGCTTCACAAGTTATTTGGACAGTTTCTTATCAAGCTCCTTGACCTCTTTGTGAATGTCACCCATGCACTCTATGCAGTTACGACGACGCTCAAGAATATCCTTCAGAGATTGCATTGCATGTAGCCTGTCAAGACGTGCATTTTTTGTTGTTTCAATGTCTTCAAAACGATTGGCTATCATGTCGGCCAATTGCTCATCAAGCTTCTGTCTATCACCTAGTAGCTGAGCCATATCCATCGTCAGAGTATCCCACTCTAAGTCCCAGGCTGCAGCACCAGCTTTATACTTGTTCAGCTCCACCTTCATCATAGCAGCATCTTCGACAACGTGCTGCATTCTGACAATCTTGTGTCGAAGACGGTCACACTCTATATTAATAGTCATCTTTTCTACCTCCTTCTCGGAGAGCTTGACACACAATTCTGATACCTTAGCATTCTCAGTAGCAAGTTCATTATGAAGCCTCTGATATTCTGCATCAACATGATTACTGCCATCCGAAACTCCTGTAACTAATGGCAATGAATCCTAATATTTTCACAGAAAACAACAACAAGATTTAGTGTAAATAGAACTGATCGTACTAAAAAATAGCCAACGTACAAATACATGCACATTGATTAGCCCGCTCGGATGCACCACAGGAACAGACGGCGACGGAGTAGATGCCAAATGCGAGCAACCATGAACACCAGAGGAGTAAGCCCTATATGTAAGTTCCAAACGTCAACGACACAACAAGAGTTTCAAAAACGTAATCCGAAAACTTAGAAATGAATACAAGAAAAGATAAAAAAAGCAAAACTAACCCGGACTCGTCGATCTTGCGACGGTTGCATCGAGACGACGTACCTTCGGCAAAGGAATCCACCATGGTGGGCAGCAGGGGAGCGACCTCTGGGCCCCGTCTCCTCCGCTCAGCAGCTTCCAAACGTTTCATAACAGCTGTCTGCTGCTTTCTAGACATAGGCTTCCTCATTGGATCCATGGTAGAAAGAACTGAAAATAGAACTGGAAGAAGAACCGTCTAGAGGAAAACAAACCGTCTAGTAGAAGAGGAACTGGAATTGGAATACGAAATGCTAAGCATCGACGTCTAAATTTATAATGTACTTATACACATTGAACAGTCGTCTCACCTACCAACAATAAAACACACCCCACACATCATCCAAGACCAAAGATTGACCAAAGCTATAATACTATGCCTAATGTAAACGCAATTAACGATTCAACGAATGAAACAACACACGCGGATCGAAAGTTAAGTTTACCGAGGTTGCAAACAACAATACACATGACACTACAGTAAAAATAGAGCAATTCAACATAATACAATACTAGAGCACTTCAACAAGCTAATAATATGGCAGTGCACAGAGATAAACTGTGCATTACACTATGTAGAAATTTCATAAAAAGTATAATACTTTGAGAAAAATGAACTATAAAATTTCAATTACCCGTAAATAAAAAAACATAATATGCACTGCCGAAAGTGTCAACTATGAACTGCCTGGATGTACAAGTTTAGATTTGTTGTTAGTCTGTCAGACTTTCAATTTTTTTGCATAGGGACAAAGGGTTTCTCAGTCTCAGATGGTAAACGATAGGATACCTCAGACAGTGGGTAGGGGAACAGCACGTTGAAGCGTTAACACATAACCGTTTCAGTTGCTTGATTTATAAATGCAGGGAAACCGAAGGGACCCTGTTCAGTTCTCTCCACCGCTCTCCCACTACGCACGTCTAGAGCACTTCCCAAGAACAGTTCCTCAGAGCAGAGCAGTTTCTCAGAAAAGTTCGTCCCCTCCCGATCGAGTTTTCTCCTATAATTCCATATCCCTTTCATTTTCTTTATTGGTTTGATTACTAATCCTTATTTCTTTCTTCATTTCAAGAAGCTTTGTTCTTTTATTTTAATCTCCATTCCATTGTCTTAGTACAAATCAACGGTGAGTTTTGCTTCACACTTCCAATTATTTTTTTTAGTTTCCTCATAATCCTTTATGCGTTCTTCCTATCATCATATCCACATAATACTATGGTGTAATTTATGCCTGATAAATGATTTGTTTGACACTTTCTAGATTAGGATTTAATGCACAGTTCACTCCTTAAATGCGTTATTAATTTTATCAGGTGTTTCTTGGAATGGACTGTACAATGTGCGGCCAACCTGCCATCAATTGTGGTAGGGCACAGAGGAGAGCAACCAGCTTCTAGGTTAACATTGTTCAAGGTTTTCCCATCAATGGTCTGGTAAGTTTTTACATATTTAGGAGAAAGTTTTCGAAGGTTTTATTCAAAAAGTTCGAAATTTTCATTTTATGTAATGTTTCTTTTACTGTCTTGTTGTCACATGAACTGAACCATGTTGTTTACCTTCAGGTAGTGTCATGCTCATTTAGGGAAAGACTGAATAATTTCACTCCAAATAATTGGATGGTTGCAAACAGTGAAGCATTAAGGAATTTTGATTGTTTCCTCAAGAAGTCTAATGTTAGGACAATAATTTGTGGTCCATACTGGAAGTCCCTGATGAGGGTTTATGATATAGCACTTGGAGATGTAGTGCATTTTGAATATGATGACAACCAACTTGATGATGTTGGTTTGAACTTGACCAACTTATTTCATGTCACTGTTTACTCTAATGGTGAAGAGAAAAAGATTCATGAAGCAACTGGTATTTTCCTTATTTACTGTAAATAATTTGCACATACAGTTTTTCCTTGCGCTACTACTATTTCATCATAATAACATTCTTTAATACTCAACATGTATTTCCACTCATTCATCAGAGGTGGGAGATGTGCCTACATCCATCAGAAGCATGTTGCACAGGACCATCTTCCCAGACATAAATGCACTAACTGAGCAGCAAATGGCTTCAATCCTGTTTGGCATTTTCAAAGATCTTCATGTCACAGAACATCAGTTTTTTGAAAGTAAAGATGAAAAGCATTTCTGGGTACACATGATGAATATGGATAACCATGACCATAATGCACTGGTTAGTTTCCACATATTTAATAATATTTTATGTTCAGATTAAACATATAATTTAGTGAACTTATTAATTTAGAATGCTTGTTAAAATACTGACTTTCTTCTTTATTGTAGTTCATGCCAATTGAGGATGTAGATGGTTTCAGGTACCCAACTCAAGGCATAGCACATCTGTACAGACAGGGACATGATGTTGAAGGAGAAGAAGAGAATTATATTGCATGCGCATATACTATACAAAGGGACAATGGACATGTCAGCTTCACCACAGGATGGCCTGACTTCACATTTGCTGCTGATGTTGGATGGGAATCACTACTTCTCATTAAAGTAGAGCATATGCAGGAGCACCTTGGTCTCAACTTTGTTGAGATTGTCATCTAGTGGTTAACTTGGGAAAACACTGTTCAGATAGTCATCTTTTCTTATTTAATCTAGTGCTGAAGTGTATTGTACCGTCGTGTTGTTTAGTAAATTGAACATCTTTAATCTATAGTAATGTCAATGAATGTAGTCAGTAAGTTGAACACTTTAATCATCTTCTAAATATTGCATATGTGAATCTTGGACATTGAATACTACGCACTGCTCAAGCTACAACAAATGCACTGCCTCCTATGCTACAAGCAAGCCAATCGATCTCATCCTATAAGCAGTGCAAGACCCAGCAAAGCGCAGATGATCAGCACTTCACTATATACACTACCCAATCTGCAACCAATGCACTGCACTCCTGTAAGCAGTGCATGGCCTCCTGTAAGCATTGCACGACTTAGTACAACGCATATGTCCAGCACTACACGCCATGCACTGCACAAGATACAAACAATGCACTGCGGCCCTGTGCTACCAGCAAGCCACTCGAAATCCTACTATAAGTAGTGCACTGCCCAGCAAATCGCAGATGCTCAGCACTACACGCCGTGCACTGCTGAACATACAAACAATGAACTGCCTCCCTGTCCTACAAGCAAGACACTCGAACTCCTCCTGATGCACAGCACTGCATGCCACGCACTACTCAGGATACAAGCTATGCACTGCCTCTATGTCCTACCAGCAAGCCACTTGAACTTCTAGTCTAAGCAGTGCACGGACTAGCATAGAGAAGATGCTGAGCAGGGCACTACATGAACTGCTCACTGTACAACCGGTGCACTGCCTCATTGTGCTACCAGCAAGCCACTCGAACTACTCCGGTAAGCAGTGCATGGCCTCCTGTAAGCAGTGCATGACTCAGTACAACGCAGATGTCCAGCACTACACGCCATGCACTACTCATGATACAAACAATGCACTACGGCCCTGTGCTACCAGCAAGCCACTCGAAATCCTACTATAAGCAGTGCACTGCCCAGCAAAGCGTAGATGCTCAGCACTGCACGCTGTGCACTGCAGAACATACAAACAATGAACTGCCTCCCTTTCCTACAAGCAAGCCACTCGAACTCCTCCTCTAAGCACTGCATGGCCTCCTGATGCACAGCACTGCACGCCACACACTGCTCGGGATAAAAGCTATGCACTGCCTCGATGTCCTACCAGCAAGCCACTCGAACTTCTAGTCTAAGCAATTCACAGACTAGCACAGAGCAGCTGCTGAGAAGGGCACTCCATGAACTGCTCAGTCTACAACCGGTGCACTGCCTCAATGTGCTACCAGCAAGCCACTCGAACTACTCTGGTAAACAGTGCATGGCCTCCTGTAAGCAGTGCACGACTCAGTACAACGCACATGCCCAGCAGTACACGCCATGCACTGCCCAAGATACAAACAATGCACTGCGGCCCTGTGCTACTAGCAAGCCACTCGAAATCCTACTGTAAGTAGTGCACTGCCCAGCAAAGTGCAGATGCTCAGCACTGCACGCCGTGCACTGCTGAACATACAAACAATGAACTTCCTCCCTATCCTACAAGCAAGCCACTCGAACTCCTCCTGTAAGCACTGCAGGGCCTCCTAATGCACAACACTGCACGCCACGCACTTCTCGGGATACAAGCTATGCACTGCCTCTATGTCCTACCAGCAAGCCACCCGAACTTCTAGTCTAAGCAGTGCACGGACTAGCACAGAGCAGATGCTGAGCAGGGTACTCCATGAACTGCTCAGTCTACAACCGTTGCACTACCTCACTGTGCTACCAGCAAGCCACTCGAACTACTCCGGTAAGCAGTGCATGGCCTCCAGTAAGCAGTGCACGACTCAGTACAACACAGATGCCCAGCACTACATGCCATGCACTGCCCAAGATACAAACAATGCACTGCGGCCCTATGCTTCTAGCAAGCCACTCGAAATCCTACTGTAAGCAGTGCACTGCTCAGCAAAGCGTAGATTCTCAGCACTACACGTCGTGCACTGCTGAACATACAAACAATGAACTACCTCCCTGTCCTACAAGCAAGCCACTCGAACTCCTCTTGTAAGCACTGCATGGCCTCTTGATGCACAGCACTGCACGCCACGCACTGCTCGGGATACAAGCTATGCACTGCCTCTATGTCCTACCAGCAAGCCACTCGAACTTCTAGTCTAAGAAGTGCACGGACTAGCACGGAGCAAATGCTGACCAGGGCACTCCATGAACTGCTTAGTCTACAACCATTGCACTGCCTCACTGTGCTACCAGCAAAGCGCAGATGCTCACGGTATAAATAGATTAACTGCCTCCATTTTTATTAGACACTGCACTCCCTCACATTCTATTAAAAACACAATAGCATTGAAAACAGTAACCTTAAAAGACTTTCTTCAAAGTATAGATAAATAGGAGTTCAAAGTAGGACCCCTCCCATTACACCCCACAAAATTTCCATTGCTCGTAAATAAAAGAAAACAAACAAAATTAAATAGAAGTAAAAAAATAAAAGCAGATACTACCTACCTAAAAAGAGAAAAAAAAGACCGACAAAGAGAAAAATAGGACCAAAAAAGAGTAACCATAGCACTGCGCCACTACCAAGACAGATTATTGTGCACTGCCTCCAGTCCTACGAGTAACTAGAACTCCTCCTACAAGAAGTACAAGCAACCCAAACCGCAGTTCATACGAACCGGAAAAGATAAAAAACTGACAAAACAACGGAAAAACTGGGAGACGTCTCGCGACGGAACAAAACCGCCGAACGCCCCAACCCAAACATACAGAAGCGCTATAAGAACTACAAGTGTCGAGAAAACAAGACACCCCCGCTCGACGAGACGCGCCAAAATCATCCACGTGCTGCCACGAGCAGCGTCGCGGAGCGTACTCCCATGAGGGCGCCCTTTTTCTAGCGTTTTCGCTCAAGAAGAGATTGATTTCAGCCCCAATATTGATCATGCCAGATATCAAGAAGCTGTTTGATGTGTATTGTGATGCATCCAAGATTGGTCTCGGATGTGTATTGATGCAAGAAGGCAAAGTCGTCGCATATCTGTCTCGACAACTGAAGCAGCATGAGCATAACTACCCTACCCATGATCTTGAGTTAGCAGTTGTAGTATTAGCTTTGAAGACATGGCGTCATTACCTTATGGGTAATCGCTGTGAGATTTACTCAGATCACAAGAGTTTGAAGTATATTTTCACCTAGAAGGAGCTGAATATGAGGCAAAGGAGATGGATAGAGTTGATCAAGGATTATGACCTTGACATTCACTATCACCCTGGCAAAGCCAATGTGGTAGTGGATGCTCTTCGCAGATTGCCGTGTAGGTTAAACACCATGATCAAGGAGAAGCAACCAAGTTTGCATGAGGAGTTAGAGCAGTTTAGAACTGAGCTAGTTAGCAAAGGATTCTTAGCTAGCATTGAACTTCAACCCACTTTAATTAGCCAAATCAAGGAAGCCCAGAAGGGAAATGCAAGTATCGATGGAATCAAGCATCGTATTGGTACAAGAAAGGTACCTGGATTCACCGTGGACGAAGAAGGAGTTCTGTGGTACAAAGGACGTATTTGTGTGCCTGCAGATTCAGAGCTGAAGCAAGTTATCATGCAAGAAGCTCATGATACTCTTTATTCTATCCACCCCGGAGGAACAAAGATGTATTAGGATTTAAAGGAGCAATTTTGGTGGCACAAGATGAAGAGAGAAATAGAAGCTACATCACCAGGTGTGATATCTCTCAGAGAGTCAAAGCGGAACATCAGAGACCCGCAGGACCATTGCAACCATTGCAGATTCCGGAATGGAAATGGGATTCCGTTAGAATGGACTTTATCACCGGTTTGCCTACTTCTAGTAGGGGAAATGACTCAATCTGGGTCATCGTTGATAGACTGTCCAAGGTAGCCCATTTTATACCTGTCAAGACAACCTACCAGAGTTCGAAGCTAGCAGAGTTGTACATTCCTAGAATCGTCAGTTTGCATGGAACCCCCAAGACCATAGTGTCGGATCAAGGAACCCAATTTACCTCGAGATTTTGGCAGAAAGTCCAAGAAGGATTAGGAACCAAGTTGAATTTCAACACAGCTTATCACCTACAAACTGACGGACAGACTGAAAGAGTCAACCAAATCATAGAAGATATGTTGAGAGCTTGTGTGTTAGAGTATGGATCAATATGGGAAGATTGCCTACCATTCGCAGTATTCTCATACAACAACAATTATCAAGCCAGTTTGCAAATGGCCACATTTGAATTTCTTTATGGAAGGAAGTGTCGTACCCTGTTGAATTGGTCACAAGTAGGAGAGAGTCAGATTTTCGGACCCGACATCCTACGAGAAGCCGAAGAGAAGGTTCACAAAATCTGTGAGCACCTCAAGACCGCCCAATCCAGATAGAAGAGTTATGCGACAAGAGAAGGAGAGACCTGACTTTCAATGTCGGAGATTTTGTGTATCTCAAAGTTTCGCCATTGAAGGGGACCCAACGTTTTAGTCTGAAAGGAAAGTTAGCCCCCAGATATATCAGACCCTTCAAGATTCTGAATCGTCGAGGAGAAGTACCGTATCAACTGGAACTGCCATAGGAGATGTCTGCCATTCACATGTGTTCCATATCTCGTTACTTCGCAAATGCCGAGAAGTGTCAGAGAAGACCGAAGTTTTCAAGAACATCGATCACCGAGTCATTGATATCAACAAGGATCTGACGTATCATGAAGTACCCATACGTATCTTGGAGGAAGCTTACAGAACCAACAGGACCCGGAGTATAAAATTTCTCAAGATTCAATGGAGCAACCATACTAAAGAAGAAGCCACTTGGGAGCGAGAAGATTACATTAGGACTGAGTTCCGAGATCTCTTTAGTTCCTAGTTTTCTTTCTTAAATCTCGAAACGAGATTTTGTTTAAGGGGGGAAGGTTTGTAACATCCCAAAACTTTAATCCAAGTTATCAAGATGCAAATCACCCAATTTAGGGTTAACAAAAACTTTTTCCCATTTTAAAAGAATTAAGCATGCATATGTGTGTTGCATTAAATAGGAATTGTTTTGAATTGCCATGATTATTTGTTCTAATGGTTGTAAAATGATTCTAAGATGAATGCCATATCATCTAGATCATTCCCAAGCAAAATCCAACGAAAAAGAAATCAAATAGAATTAATAAATGGAAATGGTCACTTTTGCCATTTTAATCAACTAAGCAACTTTGGGTATTCCTAGAACTGAATTTCAAACAGAAACAATTATGAATCTTTGCACCCCTTGCTAGTACAAGTAAAGATGTACCAAGGCCCACCTTGTGATCTTACCAAAAACATTTAAATCCTAATTTAAATGGCATTTGAAAATGGAATCCATTTCATATGTCTAGATCCCACTTTTTCATAAACCACTCAAATGACTTCAACTTGACAAATCCCAGCAACCAGAGATGCTCAAGCATAAGACCAACCACTCCACCAAAAATCATCTCAAAATTCAAAAGTTTGTTTCATGCGGCCATTGTGTCGAACAGGTAGCATGCACAAATTTTCTGCCTAACTAACACTATTTAGTGATCAATGCTTTGTCGAGTAATTGACCCCATTTCACTCCCTCTATCTCTCCTTTTTCTAACCAGGACATAAACCAGCCACTCCCTACTCCCTAGCCATAGTGCAGCGCCACCCTGACGCCATGATTGCCGGCCGACCGTGCCCAAGCCACAAGAGCACGCACCCCTCTCTCGCCATGTCTAGGAGGTAGGCGTGGTAGCACCGCCGCCCCTGTCCGCTCTTCAAGCCCAGCAAGCCCCTGGACCACCCCAGATCATCCCCGCACTGAGCCTCTATGCCGTGCCAGTGCACGCCAGAGTGCCATCCCTAGCAAGGCAGCACACGCCGTCCCTCGACCACAGCCCGCCCGTGCCGCTGCAAATTGACCCCAGAACCCCGCCAGATACGCCCCCTTCCTGCTGCGTGGCCAGTAGCCACCGCCCGCCGCGTCGAGCACCGCCTCTGCCGCTCAGAGAACGAGACACACCTGACCGTTAGCCACCGCCGCTAGCATCGCCATCAACCCGTAGCTGACCACCAGGGAACCGCCCACTATCCACCTACCCAGCCCATGCCGATAGAGCCATGTGTCGTCGTCACCGACGAGCTCGCCGTCGCCCTCTCGGTCCCCTCGTCGAGCCAATATAAGGAGGCCACCCCCAGCCTCATTTTCCATACTCCCACACTCACCTCTCACCACTGATCATTTCCCCTCTCTTGCCAGAGCTGCTTGAGCAGCCAGTCGCCAGAATTGCACCGGAGTTAGCCGCAGAAGAGGAGGAGAAGTCCCCGTCGATTTCGTCCATCGTCGGAACTGCCGTGACCACGCCTGAGTCTACCATCGTCGTCTCGTTCGATCGCCGCCCTCGCTGGAGCCCTGCTATGCCCCCACTGCACCCCCACCGAGCCGCTAGGGTTCTACCTCGTCAGTGACATGTCCGTCGTCGACGATGAACGTGAGTCGTAGATCCTAGTTCTAATCCTGTGGTCCACGTTGCCCCGCACCGCTTCGCGTTTAAAGAGCCACTAACGGGAGGGACCCCCCTGTCAGCTATCCTCAGCGCCGTGGAGTGAATCCGGGCTGGCCCATTAGTTTTCCCGTGCTGGCCCTGTAATTCAAATTTAGATTTTTCCTTTTTAACTAAATCTAGATTCTATCCACTAGTTTGAAAATCAACTCAGAAAGATCTACTAAACCAAATTGATTGATTCCAATTTTTTTGGAAATATAATTTAAATCTCTATCCAAGCCCGTTGGATTTAAATCAATTAGTGTTAGAGATCTCTCATAGCAAAAATAACAAGACAGTAGCTTTTTCACATTCAAACATTTTTGTAAAATCAACCATAATAGCTTTTGAGTTGATTCCAACTCTCAAAAATCACATTTGACCGTACCTATATGAATATGTAATAATATTAAGGTTTTCATGCAGTGACTTTGGAATAGTACCAAAATAATGCTATATAAGCATTTCTAGTTACTTTAAATCATTAAATGTTAATCTTAAACTTATTAAAATGTGATACAGAATTTAAATCACATTCCCATACATTAGAATATGTGGTGATGATATGTGTCCATATGATCCCATATTTTAATTGAAGAATATTAAATCTTAGTTAATTTCAATGAGTAGAGATTACTTTTCTCAAATAAAATAAATGAAACTAGTTCATTAAATCTTGTGATGTGTGTGATGATACTAGATCATCAAATGTATGTATTAGAGCGCTAAATAGACTAGTTAAGTATTGTTTGGTGATTGTTTATTACGTATGTATTTATAGATGATAGTACCAACCAAGTCTACGAGGAGGAGGAGTTCTACCCCGAGAAAGAAGAGGAGAATTTCAACCACTGCACCAATCAAGGCAATCCATCATTAACAATGCAAGCTAAACCTTGCAAGCTAGATAACCTAAGCAAGATGCATTAGGCATGCTTTGGTTATACCCCTTTTTGACTTAGACCTACTCCAAGTTTTATTTACAAGCTTTACCTTCTTTTACTTTACCAAAGTTCTTTACTTTGTTTATAGATAGCATAAGGAGTATAAAACTTTACCTATCTAGTTAGACTTAGATGTCATTCTATGGAATGAGATTGATATTAGTATCCCACATTAGTGAACACTCTTAACTTAGTAGTTTAGAGCTAAACCAAAAACTTGATCACTTTAGATGGGAATACTTGGTGAAAATGACTTGTGAAAACCTTGGAATGATGAGTCATTCTATTGACATGTTTTGACATGTGTTGAGAAACACAAATGGTTTATGATGATGAAAATGTTGAGGCATGAGCCTTAGCCCCTTTTATAAAAACTGATGGTTGGGTTCGGATGCGATACCATTCCAATTTTACCGTACAACCACAATACCTGAATTAGGTAAGGCTTAGCCAGAAGTTTATATGCATTAGTATTAGTTCCCTCGCGGGAGAGGTTTGAGTTGAGGCTACCTCTCAATGTTGTCCACCTATGCAGTGCCTAGGATGTCTCGCAAAAATTGTAATCCTAGGATTGTGATGTATGGCATAACAGGCATCTGGGATTAAAAATCCAGGTGTTGACAAAGGTGGCATGAGGCTATATTAGGTACAAGTGTGCATCATAGATTTGCATGGAACTTGTATAGTTAGATTAAACAACTAGGTGTGATCATGTTGACCAAGTCTTGATTCATACAACAACAAGTTGCTGGAAGTGTTTCTATCGAACTCAGATTGGTCTATAGCCCATGAAATGTTGGTATGAGGTTATCTGTGCTACAAATTCATCATGTAATGGCATAGCACATATATAGTTAGATGTATCAACTAGGTGGGATCATGTTTACGAAGTCTTTATTCATACACAACCACAAGTTAATGAAAGTTTTTCTATCCAATTCAGATTGGTCTATAGCCCATGAAATGTTGGTATAAGTCTATATGAGGTACAAGTGTGCATCATGGATTTGCATAACACTTGTATAGTTATATCTAAGATCTAGTAGGGATCCTGTTGACCAAGTCTAGATTCATAGAAACACAAGTTGACCAAGGTGTTCCTAGCCAGCTCAGATTGATCTATAGCCCATGCAGTGTTCGCATGATGCTATAAGATGTACAAGTGTGCATCATGGATATTCATAGAACTTGTATAGTTAAATCTAACAACTAGGTGGGATCATGTTGACCAAGTCAAGATTCATACAACCACAAGTTGACGAAGGTGTTTCTATCCAAGTCAGATTGGTCTATAGCCCATGCAATGTTGGTATGAGGTTATATGTGATACAAGTGTTCATCATGTAATGGCATAGCACATATATAGTTAGATGTATCAACTAGGTGGGATCATGTTTACTAAGTCTTTATTCATACACAACCACAAGTTAATGAAAGTGTTTCTATCTAACTCAGATTGGTCTATAGCCCATGCAATGTTGGTATGAGGCTATATGAGGTACAAGTGTGCATCATGGATTTGCATAACACTTGTATAGTTATATCTAACATCTAGGAGGGATCATGTTGTCCAAGTCTAGATTCATAGAACCACAAGTTGATGAAGGTGTTTCTATCCAACTCAGATTAATCTATAGCCCATAAAGTGTTGGCATGATGCTATATGAGGTACAGGTGTGCATCATGGATTTGCATAGAACTTGTATAGTTATATCTAACAACTAGGTGTGATCATGTTGACCAAGTCTTGATGCATACAACCACAAGTTGACGAAGGTGTTTCTATCCAAGTCAGATTGGTCTATAGCCCATGCAATGTTGGTATGTGGATATACGAGCTACAACTATGCATCATGCAATGACATAGAATATATATAGTTAGATCTAACAACTAGGTGATATCATGTTGACCAAGTGTTGTCACATACAACCACAAGTTGATAAAGGTGTTTCTAGACAACTCATATAGGTCTAGAGCCCATGCACTGTTGGGATGAGGCTATATAAGGTACAGGTGTGCATCCTGGCTTTGCATGTCACTTGTATAGTTAGATCAAACAACTAGGTGGGATCATGTTGACCAAGTGTACATACATACAACCACAAGTCGATGAAGGTGTTTCTAGAAAACTCACATAGGTCTAGAGCCATTCCGTGTTGTCATGAGGCTATATGAGGTACACGTGTGCATCATGGATTTACATAGAATATGTATATTTAGATATAACAACTAGGTCGGATCATGTTTACCAAGTCTTGATTCATAAACAACTACAAGTTAATGAACGCTTTTCAATCCAACTCGGATTGTTCTATAACCCATACAATGTTGGTATGAGGTTATATGTGCTACAAGTGTGCATCATGCAACTAAATAGCACATATATACTTAGATGTATCAACTAGGTAGAATCATGATGACCAACTGTTGACACATGCAACCACAACTTGATACAAGTGTTTCTAGACAACTCATATAGGTCTAGATCCCATGCTGTGTTGGCATGAGGATATATTAGGTACAAGTGTGCATCATAAATTTGCATTGCACTTGTATAGTTAGATTAAACAACTAGGTGTGATCATGTTGACCAAGTCATGATTCATACAACAACAAGTTGATGGAAGTGTTTCTATCCAACTCAGATTGGTCTATAGTCCATGCAATGTTGGTATGAGGTTATATGTGCTACAAGTGTTCATCATGTAATCACATAGCACATATATAGTTAGATGTATCAAACAGGTGGGATCATGTTTATTAAGTCTTTATTCATACACAACCACATGTTAATGAAAGTGTTTCTATCCAACTCAGATTGGTCTATAGCCAATGCAGTGTTGGTATGAGGCTATATGAGGTACAAGTGTGCATCATGGATTTGCATAACACTTGTGTAGTTACATCTAACATCTAGGAGGGATCATGTTGACTAAGTCCAGATTCATAGAACCACAAGTTGATGAAGGTGTTTCTAGCCAACTCGGGTTGGTCTATAGCCCATGAAGTGTTTTCATGATGATATATGAGGTACAAGTGTGCATCATGGATTTTCATAGAACTTGCATAGTTAGATCTAACAATTAGGTGGGATCATGTTGACCAAGTTTTGATTCATACAACCACAAGTTAATGAAGGTGTTTCTAGCCAACTCAGATTGGTCTATTTCCCATGCAATGTTGGTATGATGCTATATATGCAACAAGTGTGCATCATGGATTTGCATAACACTTGTATAGTTATATCTAACATCTAGGAGGGATCATGTTGACCAAGTCTAGATTCATAGAACCACAAGTTGATGAAGGTGTTTCCATCCAACTCAGATTGATCTATAGACCATACAGTGTTGGCATGATGCTATATGAGGTACAAGTGTGCATCATGGATTTGCATAGAACTCGTATAGTTATATCTAACAACTAGGTGGGATCATGTTGACCAAGTCTTGATGCATACAACCACAAGTTGACGAAGGTGTTTCTATCCAAGTCAGATTGGTCTATAGCCCATGCAATGTTGGTATGCGTATATATGTGCTACAAGTGTGCATCATGCAATGGCATAGAATATATATAGTTAGATCTAAGAACTAGGTGAGATCATGTTGACCAAGTGTTGTCACATACAACCACAAGTTGATAAAGGTGTTTCTAGACAACACATATAGGTCTAGAGCCCATGCACTGTTGGGATGAGGCTATATAAGGTACAAGTGTGCACCATGGCTTGGCATGCCACTTGTATAGTTAGATCAAACAACTAGGTGGGATCATGTTGACCACGTGTACATACATACAACAACAAGTAGATGAAGGTTTTTCTAGAAAACTCACATAGGTCTAGAGCCATTCCGTGTTGTAATGAGGCTATACGAGGTACACGTGCGCATCATGGATTTTCATAGCACATTTATTGTTACATCTAACAACTAGGTCGGATCATGTTTACCAAGTCTCGATTCATAAACAACTACAAGTTAATGAATGTTTTTCAATCCAACTCGGATTGGTCTATAACCCATGCAATGTAGGTATGAGGTTATATGTGCTACAAGTGTGCATCATGCAATTGCATAGCACATATATACTAAGATGTATCAACTAGGTAGAATCATGTTGACCAACTGTTGACACATGCAACCAAAAGTTGATACAGGTCTTTCTAGACAACTCATATAGGTCTAGAGTCCATGAAGTGTTGGCATGAGGCTATATTAGGTACAAGTGTGCATCATAGATTTGCATAGCACTTGTATAGTTAGATTAAGCAACTAGTTGTGATCATGTTGACAAAGTCATGATTCATACAATCACAAGTTGATGGAAGTGTTTCTATCCAACTCAGACTGGTCTATAGCACATGCAATGTTGGTATGAGGTTATATGTGCTACAAGTGTTCGTCATGTAACCGCATAGCACATATATAGTTATGTATCAAACAGGTGAGATCATGTTTACTAAGTCTTTATCCATAAACAACCAGATGTTAATGAAAGTGTTTCTCTCCAACTCAGATTGGTCTATAGCCCATGCAATGTTGGTATGAGGCTATATGAGGTACAAGTGTGCATCATGGATTTGCATAACACTTGTATAGTTATATCTAACATCTAGGAGGGATCATGTTGACCAGGTCTACATTCATAGAACCACAAGTTGATGAAGGTGTTTCTATCCAACTCAGATTAATCTATAACCCATATAGTGTTGGCATGATGCTATATGAGGTACATTTGTGCATCATGGATTTGCATAGAACTTGTATAGTTATATCTAACAAGTAGGTGGGATCATGTTGACCAAGTCTTGATGCATACAACCACATGTTGTCGAAGGTGTTTCTATCCAAGTCAGATTGGTCTATAGCCTATGCAATGTTGGTATGCGGATATATGTGCTAGAAGTGTGCATCATGCAATGGCATAGAATATATATAGTTAGATCTAACAACTAGTTGAGATCATTGACCAAGTGTTGTCACATACACCCACAAGTTGATAAAGGTGTTTCTAGACAACTCATATAGGTCTAGAGCCCGTGCACTGTTGGGATGAGGCTATATAAGGTACAAGTGTGCAGCATGGCTTGGCATGCCACTTGTATAGTTAGATCAAACAACTAGGTGGGATCATGTTGACCAAGTGTACATACATACAACCACAAGTCGATGAAGATGTTTCTTGAAAACTCACATAGGTCTAGAGACATTCCTTGTTGTAATGAGGCTAATTGAGTTACACGTGTGCATCATGGATTTTCATAGCACATGTATTGTTAGATATAAAACTAGGTCGGATCATTTTTACCAAGTCTTGATTCATAAACAACTACAAGTTAATGAACATTTTTCAATCCAACTCGGATTGGTCTATAACCCATGCAATGTTGGTATGAGGTTATATGTGCTACAAGTGTGCATCATGCAATTGCATACACATATATACTTAAATGTATCAACTAGGTAGAATCATGATGACCAACTATTGACACATGCAACCACAAGTTGATACAAATGTTTCTAGACAACTCATATAGGTCTAGATCCCATGGCGTGTTGGCACGAGGCTATATTAGGTACAAGTGTGCATCGTAGATTTGCATTGCACTAGTATAGTTATATTAAACAACTAGGTGTGATCATGTTAACCAAGTCATGATTCATACAACCACAAGTTGATGGAAGTGTTTCTATCCAACTCAGATTGGTCTATAGCCCATGCAATGTTGGTATGAGGTTATATGTGCTACAAGTGTTCATCATGTAATCACATAGAACATATATAGTTAGATGTATCAAACAAGTGGGATCAATGTTTACTAAGTCTTTATTCATACACAACCACATGTTAATGAAAGTGTTTCTATCCAACTCAGATTGGTCTATAGCCCATGCAATGTTGGTATGAGGCTATTTGAGTTACAAGTGTGCATCATGGATTTACATAACACTTGTATAGTTATATCTAACATCTAGGAGGGATCATGTTGACCAAGTCTAGATTCATAGAACCACAAGTTGATGAAGGTGTTTCTAGCCAACTCAGATTGATCTATAACCCATGTAGTGTTGGCATGATGCTATATGAGGTACAAGTGTGCATCATGGATTTGCATAGAACTTGTATAGTTAGATCTAACAACTAGGTGGGATCATGTTGACCAAGTCTTGATTCATACAACCACAAGTTGACGAAGGTGCTTCTATCCAAGCCAGACTAGTCTATAGCTCATTGATATGTTGCAAACGTATCTATAATTTTTGGTGTTCCATTCTTATTTTATATCTACTTTCTTATGTTTTGTCCACACTTTAGAGTACTTTTACACATTTTCTAGAACTAACCTATTAATAAGATGCGACAGTGCCAGTTGTCTGTTTTCTCCTGTTTTTGGTTTCAGAAAAGCTGGAAAAGAAATATTCTCGGAATTGGACCGGAGAAAAGCCAAAGTCGATATTTTACCGGAAGACTCACGAAGCCAGAAGACGAGACGGAGAGGGGCCAGGGGCTGTCCACACCATGAGGTGGCGCGGGTCCCCCATGCCCACACCACCAGGTGGTGTGGGCCCCTGGTACACCCTCTGACATCGCCCTTTTCGCCTATAAGAAGCCTCCGATGCAGAAACCCTAAAGAATCCCGCCTCCAGCCACGAAAAGTTCTGCAATGCCGCTGCCACCGAAGGGGAGATTCGGGGGACAGAAAGTCTCTGTTCCGGCACCTTTCCGGGACGGGGAATTCCCCTCGGAGCCATCCCCATCGATCTCCACCACCATCTCCATTGCCGTTACTGATTCCCATGATGATGAGGGAGTAGTTCTTCCTAGAGGCTAAGGGTTCTACCGGTAGCTATGTGTTCATCTCTCTCTCTACGCATGATCACATTGTGACCATGAGCTTTGTAATCAAGTAGATCTACCTTGCTACTCAAGTGCTTTAATAGATCTCTGGCTCCCCCCACGTGTGTGAAAGTGACAGCGTGTACACCATGGTGGCACTTAGGCTAGAGATTACAAATACTTGTTATTAGTTATATTTGGAGTTGGATGTTTCTATGAAATTGTGGTGTTTGTTGGAACCATCTAGAGCTCAAGGTGACAGTGTGGGGGTATCTAGATGGGGAAAGCGGACTTTGAGGAGTGATGTTATAGCCCTACCATGGATTAGAGTGTCCAACCAGGGAGTAGTTCAGAGTAGTATCATGAAGAGAAGATATTTATATGAGAGTGTTCACTAGTGAAAGTATGATCCCTAGGCCTTGTTTCTAAACTTTGAAACACCGTTTGCAACTAGATCTGTTACATGTTTGCTTGCTTCCATCGTTTTGCCTTTAGTCTTTTCCTCCCATCAAGATCTTTTCTGGCACTGTTACCACTTATAATTATCTATACCACTTATATTTCACTATCTCTTCGCCAAACTAGTGCACCTATACACCTGACAAGTGTATTGGTGTGTTGGGGACACAAGAGACTTCTTGTATCTTGATTGCGGGGTTGCTTGAGAGTGATAGCTTTGACCACTTCCTCCGTGAGTTCGATAAACCTTGGGTAATCCACTTAAGGGAAACTTGCTGCTGTTCTACAAACCTCTGCACTTGGAGGCCCAACAACTGTCTACAAGAATAGAAGTGCGTAGACATCAAGCTATTTTCTGGCGCCGTTGTCGGGGAGGTAAGGTAAAAGGTACTCACATCCTCCGGTGTGAGTGCTCGAAGTTATTTCCTTTAGATTGTGCAATTTTGTATTTTGGTTTCTTGTTTTTATTTTCATTAGTTAGGCTTAATGGAAAACAACAACAAAATAAGAGAACTTTATAGTATTTATCTTGAGTTAGGACATGAAGAGTTTGAAGAGAAAATTAAAAAACCTATGGAACTTTATTTGCATGCTAATAGCAATGTTATTAGTATGAAGTCTTTGAACACCATTATTGCTAATGCTATGGAAAAGTCTAAGCTTGGGGAAGCTGGTTTTCATGAGCATGATATTTTTAGTCCCCCAAGCACGGAGGAGAAAATTTACTTTGATGATACTATGCCTCCAATATATGATGATTACAATGATGAATATGATATTTTCAGTCCATCTCTATTGAGGAGAAAATTAATTATGATTACAATATTCCTCCTATATTTGATGATTATGGTGATGAGAATAATAATGATAGCTATTTTGTTGAATTTTCTCCCACTATGATTAATAAGAATGACTATGCTTATACGAAGAGTAATAATTGTTTTATTCATATGGCTCATGATAAGAATGTTTTATGTGATAGTTATATTGTTAATTTTATTCATGATCCTACTAAAAGTTATTATGAGAGAGGGAAACATGGTTTTATGCATCTCAATAATATTAAGTTTCCCCTCTTTATGTTGAAAGTCTTGAAGTTGCACTTGTTTTGCTTTACTATGCTTGTTTCTTTGTGCTTTCATGACTTCTTTATTTACAAGACTCCTATGCATAGCAAGTGGGTTAGACTTAAATGTGCTTTGAATTTTCTTCTTGATACTCTCTTTTACTTGAATTCATATTTCTTATGTGAGCATCTTCTCAAACTATCATGCCTAACTTAAAGGTGTTAAAGAAAAGTACTTCTTGAGAGATAACCCAATAGTTTTCTTGAGTCTTGGAAGTTATTACTTCTGTAATAACATCTCCTTATCCTTTTTTATTTTGATTTTTGTGCCAACAATAACCTCTAATGAGAGGGAAGTAAGATTTTTGGAAGTGCTGTCCCGAAACCGATTTTTGTGCTTCGCTGTAAACATTCTTGAAAAATCTCTGTATGTTTTATTGAGTTGTAATATTTTTTGCTTATGCCCCAGGTTGTTATCTAAGTTTCGTTAGTTCAACACTTTTCGATTTGCGCAACAGAAGGTCTTCGAAAAAATCGGTTTTCACCTGCTGGTCTGTTTTGACAGATTTCTGCCATTATTTGCATTTGCCTCTTTATCGATTTCTTTTTGGGTTCTTTTTGGGAAATTGAGATTTTTTGAGGGAATGGCTATAGTATCTTGTGTTTTAATGGAAGTCTTACTTGTGTAAGAACTGAACCAAAGACTTATTATCTTGAGTACACTAATGTTGCTAATGAAGATTGTGTGAAGTTTTGTATGAAGGAAATTTTAAAGTGTATGGAAGAGTAATGTGATAAGATGAAGTATGGACAAAAGCTCAAGCTTGGGAATGACACCCCGTGTCACCCCAATAAATATTCAAGAAGTACAAGCGTCAAAGCTTGGGGATGCCCAATGCATCCCATTCTTTATCAATAAAAATTTCAGGTTTCTTCCAAACACTTCATTTTTATTATTTCATGCAAAGTTCTGTTGTTCTTGGAGCGTCTTTGTTTTTTGTTTTTGGTTTTCGTTTTCTTAGTTTGCTTGAATAAGTTGGTTGGACCCCCTCATTCATACATTATTTTTCAAATAAAATTGGTTTGGATTGGAAAAGAGTAGGAAAAGTTCATGCTTAAGTGGTATAAAAGGACTTTGTTTTTGACTGTGACTTAGACTTTATCATGCCATGCTTGATATTCTTTTGGATTTATGCTTAGTGATTTTTTCTGTAGCATGACATGTTATAAACAATTTAGATTGCTTAATGTGCCTTGAAGGAATCATGCGTTGTTTTAGCATATTAAAGCATAGTTTTGTGGTATTCTCCTTTGATGCTTTATGTGGGTTGACTTGGCGCATGCTCACACCATGTTAAGACTATACCAAGTCACCATAGCCTCTATGATCCTTTAGTTTTCGACTTGTAATATCACTTTATTCTTTAATTAATGATGTTTTGTCGCTTTGCATGATTATGGCCATTACTGCTCTCTTAGTTGGTCGCTCCCAGTCTTTTGCTAGCCTCCATACCAAGTATGAGTTCCACTCATGCATCCAACTCCAAATAAAACCAAGTTATTCCAAAGAGTCCACCATACCTACCTGTTAGCATTTGCTATTCCAAGTATATTCATGTTTTTATCTACTTTTCGAATTGAACTTGTTATGTGAAAATTAGTGATTAAAGCTCTCACAAACTTGATGGCACACTTTACTTTTCTTGCCCCTAATAAACTTGAACCATTGTGTCATCTATGTTTTATATGCTTGCACTTATACGTTGGGATTAGCAGAACCATGCTTTCATGGGGAACGCTTTCAACATTGCACTTGTACATTGTACCTAGTTGATATCATGCTCTTTGTTTATGGATATCGTCGGTGTGAAATGAAAGGGGAGCTTGTAAGTCCATGGAGTTATGTATGTGTGTTAGAGGAATGCCTGGGCCGCTAGCCCAAGCCATGCCTAATCATGGTGGAAACTTGCATCATCACCATAGTGAGCAATCTATGAAGCATTCTTCTTATAAAAAAAGATATAGAGATTGAGAAAAAGTAAAAAAATATGAGAAAAGAGGAAAGAGAGAAAAAAGCACCATTTTCCCATGGTAAATAAGAAGATTGTTGAGATGCTCATTGTCTGCTTGTCTTGTCATTTTGATTATGGGATTCCTCCGTATCATCGGGCAAGGGGTACCCCGTTGGTGGTTCTCTATGATACACATGTACTTACTATGACAAGAACTTACCGGTAACTAAACTTGAGTAGCATGAGGAGTGACCCTTGTATTCAAGGGACATGAGATTGCCAACTTATACTTTGTCAAGCATATACTCCATAGTTTGTTCACTTTAACCTTAATCACTTCAACATGCTTATGATAGGGGCAATGAGAGATGAAAGCTAATAAGTACCATAATTTTTGGAAGCTCTCTATGAGACTTGAATCCTTGCTTCCTTCTATGAAGGCCTTTCTTCCACTTTTATATTGAGTCTCCACCTTCTATCCTTAGGCACCAATTAAGAGAGCATAGTTGTCATTCTTAGTTCTATGTGCATTGTCCCAAAACTTATTGATTGATTCATAATGTTGATATTGCTTGTTCTTGAACTATTTGTATCTAGTCAACCTTATGAACTTTGAAGGTGTCCTATGCATTTATGTTTTGCTACTCCATGAGGGACAAGCTGAATGCCACTATGCTATGTTTTCTATATGTGAAACAAACAAACGTCTTTCAATGCATGTTATTCATGATCTTTGTTTGTATGCTTTCATGTTGCATGCATAGTTACTATGTCTTATTGTTAGAACTTCATCTTTCATGCTCATGTTTAGAGTACTTTGATCCTAGCTTTCAATGCTTGCTAATGGTTTGATCTTGATTGTGATGGTGCATGTCACCTCAAAAATTATTATTTTTATCACTTACCTTCTCGAGGACGAGAAGGAGTTAAACTTGTGGATGTTGATACGTTGCAAACGTATCTATAATTTTTGATGTTCCATGCTTGTTTTATATCTACTTTCTTATGTTTTGTCCGCACTTTGGAGTACTTTTACAAATTTTCTGGAACTAACCTATTAACAAGATGCCACAGTGCCAGTTTCCTATTTTCTACTGTTTTTGGTTTCAGAAAAGCTGGAAAGAAATATTCTCGGAATTGGACCGGACAAAAGCCAAAGTCGATATTTTAGCGGAAGACTCACGGAGCCAGAAGACAAGATGGAGAGGGGCCCGGGCTGGCCACACCATGTGGTGGCGCGGGTCCCCCTGGCCACGCCACCAGGTGATGTGGGCCCCTGGTCCACCCTCTGACATCGCCCTTTTCGGCTATAAGAAGCCTCCAATGCAAAAACCCTAAAGAATCCAGCCTCCAGCCACAAAAAGTTCCGCAGCACCGCCACCACCGAAGGGGAGATTCGGGGGACATAAAGTCTCTATGCCGGCACCTTGTCGGGACGGGGAATTGCCCCCAAAGCCATCTCCATCGACCTCCACCACCATCTCCATCATCGTTGCTGATTCCCATGATGATGAGGATTAGTTCTTCCTCGAGGCTAAGGGTTCTACCGGTAGCTATGTGTTCATCTCTCTCTCTATGCATGATCATGTTGTGATCATGAGCTTTGTAATCAAGTAGATCTACCTTGCTACTCAAGAGCTTTAATAAATCTCTGGCTCTCCCCACGTGTGTGAAAGTGACAGCGTGTACACCAGGGTGGCACTTAGGCTAGAGATTACAAATACTTGTTATGAGTTATATTTAGAGTTGGATGTTTCTATGAAATTGTGGTATTTTTTGGAACCATCTAGAGCTCAAGGTGAAAGTGTGGGGTTATCTAGATGGGGAAAGCAGACTTTGAGGAGTGTTGTTATAGCCCTACCATGGATTAGAGTGTCCAACCGGAGAGTAGTTCAGAGTAGTATCATGAAGAGAAGATATTTATTTGAGAGTGTTCACTAGTGAAAGTATGATCCCTAGGCCTTGTTTCTAAACATTGAAACACCATTCGCAACTGCATTTGTTACATGTTTGCTTGCTTCCATCTTTTTGCCTTTAGTCTCTTCCTCCTGTCAAGCTCTTTTCTGGCACCGTTACCACTTATAATTATCTATAGCACTTGTATTTCACTATCTCTTCACCGAACTAGTGCACCTATACACCTGACAAGTGTATTGGGTGTGTTGGGGACACAAGAGACTTCTAGTATCTTGATTGCAGAGTTGCTTGAGAGGGATACCTTTGACCACTTCCTCCCTGAGTTTGATAAACCTTGGTAATCCACTTAAGCGAAACTTGTTGCTGTTCTACAAACCTCTGCACTTGGAGGCCCAACAACTGTCTACAAGAATAGAAATGCGTAGACATCAACCATGCAATGTTGGTATCCATATATGTGCTACAAGTGTGCATTATGTAATGGCATAGAATATATATAGTTAGATCTAACAACTAGGTGAGATCATGTTGACCAAGTGTTGTCACATACAACCACAAGTTGATAAAGGTATTTCTAGACAACTCATATAGGTCTAGAGCCCATGCACTATTGGGATGAGTCTATATAAGGTACAAGTGTGCATCATGGCTTGGCATGACACTTGTATACTTAGATCAAACAACTAGGTGGGATCATATTGACCAAGTGTACATACATACAACCACAAGTCGATGAAGTTGTTTCTAGAAAACACACAAAGGCCTAGAGCCATTCCGTGTTGTAATGAGGCTATATGAGGAACAAGTGTGCATCATGGATTTTCATATCACATGTATTGTTAGGTCTAACAACTACGTTGGGTCATGTTTACCAAGTCTTGATTCATAAACAACTACAAGTTAATGAAAGTTTTTCAATCCAACTCGGATTGGTCTATAACCCATGCAATGTTGGTATGAGGTTATATGTGCTACAAGTGTGCATCATGCAATTTCATATCACATATATATACTTAGATGTATCAACTAGGTAGAATCATGTTGACCAATTGTTGACATATGCAACCACAAGATGATACAGGTGTTTCTAGACAACTCATATAGGTCTAGAGCTCATGTAGTGTTGGCATGAGGCTATATTAGGTATAAGTGTGCATCATAGATTTGCATAGCACTTGTATAGTTAGATTAAACAACTAGGTGTGATCATATTGACCAAGTCATGATTCATACAACCACAAGTTGATGGAAGTGTTTCTATCCGACTTAGATTGGTCTATAGCCCATGCATTGTTACTATGAGGTTATATGTGCTACAAGTGTTCATCATGTAATCGTATAGCGCATATATATTTAGATGTATCAAACAGGTGGGATCAAGTTTACTATGTCTTTATTCATACACAACCACATGTTAATGAAAGTGTCTCTATCCAACTAAGATTGGTCTATATCCCATGCAATGTTGGTATGTGACTATATGAGGTACAAGTGAGCATCATGGATTTGCATAACACTTTTATAGTTATATCTAACATCTAGGAGGGATCATGTTTACCAATTCTAGATTAATAGAACCACAAGTTGATGAAGGTGTTTCTAGCCAACTCAGATTGGTCTATAGCCCATGCAGTTTTGGCATGATGCTATATGAGGTACAAGTCTGCATCATGGATTTGGATAGAACTTGTATAGTTAGATATAACAACTAGGTGGGATCATGGTTACAAAGTCTGGATTCATACAACCACAAGATGATGAAGGTGTTTCTAGCCAACTCAGACTGGTCTATAGCCCATGCAATGTTGATATAAGGCTATATGTGCCACAAGTGTGCATCATGCAATGTCATTGAATATATATAGTTAGATCTAACAACTAGGTGAGATCATGTTTACCAAGTGTGTTCACATACAACCACAAGTTGATAAAGGTGTTTCTAGACAACTCATATAGGTCTAGAGCCCATGCAGTGTTGGAATGAGGCTATATAAGGTACACGTGTGCATCATGGCTTGGCATGGCACTTATTTAGATCAAACAACTAGGTGGGATCATGTTGACCAAGTGTGCATACATACAGCCACAAGTCGATAAAGGTATTTCTAGACAACTCACATAGGTCTAGAGCCATTCACTGTTGGAATGAGGCTATATGAGGTACAAGTGTGCATCATGGATTTTCATAGCACATGTATTGTTAGATCTAACAACTTGTTTGGATCATGTTTACCAAGTCTTGATTCATACACAACCACAAGTTAATGAAAGTTTTTCAATCCAACTCGGATTGGTCTATAACCCATGCAATGTTTGTATGAGGTTATATGTGATACAAGTGTGCATCATGCAATTACATAGCCCCAATATAGTTAGATGGATCAACTAGGTAGGATCATGTTGATCAAGTGTTGACACATGCAACCACAAGTTGTTAAAAGTGTTTCTAGACAACTCATATAGGTCAAGAGCCCATGCAGTGTTGGCATGAGGCTATATTAGGTACAAGTGTGCATCATAAATTTGCATAGCACTTATATAGTTAGATAAAACAGCTAGGTGTGATCATGTTGACCAAGTCTTGATTCATACAAGCACAAGTTGATGAAAGTGTCTATCCAACTCATATTGGTCTATAGACCATGTAATCTTGGTATGAGGTTATATGTGCTACAAGTGTGCATCAGGTAATGGCATAGCACATATATAGTTATATGTATCAACTAGGTGGGATCATGTTGACCAAGTGTTGACACATACAACCCCAAGTAGATGAAGGTGTTTCTAGAAAACTCACATAGGTATAGATCCATGATGTGTTGGTATGAGGCTATATGAGGTACAAGTGTGCATCATGGATTTGCATATCAGTTGTATAGTTAGATCTAACAACTAGGTGGTATCATGTTGACCAAGTCTTGATTCATACCACCATAAGTTGATGAAGGTGCTTCTAGCCAACTTAGATTGGTCTATAACCCATGCAATATTGGTATGAGGCTATATGTGCTACAAGTGTGCATAATGCAACAGAATAGCACATATATAGCTAGATCTAACAACTAGGTGGCACTAGAAGAAAAGTTAGCTTTTACAACGGACGATTTTCATGGTTAAAGGCCCGTTTTTCGTGGCCAAAGAGTCTTGCACAACGGATGGCCTTCGTGGTAAAATCCCCATCACAAATGAATTAACCACGGTTTTTTAACTGTGGTGGATCACACTCTTCAGCCACGAAAACTTGTTCCGTTGTAGATTTGTTTGCCAGCCACGCTAATGGCTGGCGTCATGCAAACTACCACGTGGCAGCATCGTTAGCGGTTGGTTGCCACCGTTAATGGTCATGGAAATCGTGGCAGAATCCAGGCCTAGCCAAGGCCTGCTAAATACTAACTTGGTCGGCCTATCAGGGGAGCCCAACAAGAAGTTGGGCCCAGAAATCTAGCCAGCAGCGGCCCGCGAACTTTCAGGCCCGATTCTGTTTCAGCCTACAGAAGGCCCATGTTGGTCCAACACTGTGCTGCCACTTGAGGCCTGCACAAATCAGGCTCGACACTGTTCAGGCCTGTTACCAATTTGGCCTTTTACTATTCAGTCCTATTACTGTTCTAGCCTTTTAGGAATTTCGACCTGCTACTGTTTAGGCCCTTTAGTGTTTGGGCTTTTGCATGTTCAGTCCGACACTGTCTGGCCTGTTATTGTACTGGCCTACCATCGTACTGGCCTTTTGCTATTGATACCTTTTATGGTTCCGGCCTTTCACTATTTCGGCCTTTTCACTGTTCTGGCCTTTTACTATTCTCGCCTTTTATGGTTCTGGCCTTTTACTGTTCTGGCCTTTTGCTGTTCTGGCCTTTTACTGTTCTGCCATTTTACTTCTATAGCCTTTTACTGTTCTCTGCTTTTACTATACTGGCCTTTTATTGTATTGGCCATTTACTGTTCTGGCCTTTCCTTGTTCTAGCCTTTTACTATTTTGGCGTTTTACTGTTCTAGCCTTTTACTATTCTAGCCTTTTACTATTCTGGTTGTTTTGGGTCGTCCATGCATATGTTGTTTCAATGTTCGGCATGATACTGCTCCGGCTGTTACTGTTTCAGACTTTTTTCTAGCGCCTACTTTTTGCAGAACAGGTGGATATCAAACATCAATTAATAAACACATAGAAATTAAAATTACTTATTACACAACAATAAAAGTTTGTTACAACAGGTTATAAACAAGATCGTAATTTCGACATATTACAACGTGTCAGTACCATCAATAAAAGATCGGTACATGGCAATTCGCTTCAATGTATAATTTGTCCTCTTCTTCAACATATCAGCTACAGATCTAAGAGCAGCTACACCCTTTCGTTCTGCATGCAATACAACATTTATATATTTATCACATGCATGAGTTGTTTTAGGTGGACTGTTAAGTAAGTTGTTTGTTTCGGCAATGCAATGGTAGGATGAATGGGACGAGGTATCACAACTTTCAGTCGTGCCTTCCAAGGACTCCTGCTGGGTTTTAACTGCAGTCTGCTAAAATATGGTGAAACAGGTTAAAAAACAACAAGGGAAACAAGAAGTATTATATAAAGTAGAGATCAGTTAAAGTAACTATGAACTTAAAGTAGCACGTTTAGGCTAACAGTAGCTCCATCTCGAGCGGGTGCGACTCCTGGTCAATCTGCCAGAAGAATCTGAGCAGAGCAGTTGGGACTCTGGTCCTTGTACTCTATTGTCATTTCTCTGCATGGCATTTGAAACCAAGTTGGTTGGTTTGGAAGGATCAAAAACTCTTGAAAAACACCAAAAACATAGCATTAAAAATTACCAGATGTATGTTTCAAACTAGATAGCTGGTTTGGAAGGATGAAAGCAGGTGAAAACACCAATATATAGCATTAAAAATTACCAAATATATCATCTAAACTAGATGGACATTTTCCGAATTAAGCATTCGCACATATATTCGCAATTGAACATAAATGCAAATGTCATGGAAAGTTCTTAGGTAGAATGACTTATTAACTTATTAGGCATGAAGGTTATACAACTAATTAACATGATAATAAACTGGCCTAAGTAACACAAGGAAACCTCATGATTCATCCTTGCTGAGCATCAGATTGTCAGTGTTGGATCCTCTATGAGCTGTTTGCATGACCCGTGCGAGCGCTCGGAAAGAATAGAATCTATGAGTTCGTGTTGGAGGATTAAACCAATAGCGTGATAATAAAGAAATTGAATAAAAGGAAGAAGCTAATGAGGTTGATAGGACCTACAAGATGAAGGGTGCAAACGTAATGGCAATAGCATCCAGCATATTGAGGAACATCCTAAAGATTTCATAGCTTACGAGTACCAAAAATATAGCAAACGGGCAAGATAAACTACCGCTACGCGGCGAGTACGGGTGGGACAGGCAAGTAGACGGCGGGGGTGGCATCTCGGCATTTCGGGGTCAGCAATGAATGATTCAGTGAAGCGGCCCTAGTAGGGTAGACGACAGCGTTGGCGAGGCAGATCCGGTGCTAGGAGGGAGTCGGTGAAATAGTTCCGGTGAACAGCGCCTGTAGTGGAAGAGCTCCGGTGTGGAAGAGAGGGCTGGCGGTGAAGCAGCTAGAGGAAGGTCGAGGTTGGAGGGGTGGGGCAAGGAAGACACGATGGGGGGATATAGGTGGGATGACGCACATTTATGACCTATACCCCTCTATTATTGCAATACTCCCACGGTCCTTGTTTTCGGAGCATGGATAGAACATGAATTTTGCATTTGCAAAAACTAGGGTGAGATATTTGAATAGATGTGCGCGGGATATTTGAATAGATGTGCGCGGAATGTTTCGGCGCCATGCGGAAATTTTGAGGTTGAAGCTTTCGATGTATGCTACTCCGACGAGGCCGCTCTCACGTGTTGGCCCCGTCTAGACCCACAAGCCAGCGACAGTATGCTTACCAACATATAAATGAGTTTCCACACATTTGTCAACATTCATAAGCAATATATTTTGAAGGATTTCATAGAAGATGACCAAGGTCATGGCCATATCTCTATTATAGTTTATAATAGCGTGTCCGTATCTAGTAGATAACTGCATCTTGACATTTGAAAAGAAGATTCAAGATTTGATGGACAATTCCCAACTTTCATGAATTTCCAAACTTTCTAGCTAAATCTATGCAATAAAATGACTTTTTGACAATCTAAAGTAAATATGTCTAATATCGAACTAGAAAGTGTGCGATATACCTTGCTCTTGACTTTTAAAAATAATTCAAAGATATCAAGTAGCCAAATATTGGAGAACCACCGAGAGTTTCAAAAAATTGAAATTTTTGATATGAATGGTAATGACACCTAATTTCGGCCATTTTAAAAAATACAAAGAAACAAAATATAAAAAGAAATGCATCCATTATTTTCTCTCTTCGTGTCTCACTATGTGCACTAGCTAGTTTCCATGGAAAATATAATCGTGAAATTTGATAATTTATGAAAAAATTGTTTCACAATATATGGAGTACCATGTAAGAATATGCATGGCTTTCAAACCATATGACCAAGGTCATGGCCATATCTTTTCTATAGTTTATAATAATCTATCCATATTTGTTATGGTGTGTATAGGCATTTAAAATATTATTTACAAAGGAAGCTTCCGAATTGGAAGTTATTTCAATTTTCTAAGGCACAACAATGGCTTTAGTCATGAAGCTACTAAAAAACATGGCTTAAAATCCCACTGCCCTAGTTTTCACTCAAAGTATATATAGCATAGGGTTAAGTTTAGGGTTCGGGTTTTTATTTTGGGTTGAGGATTAAAGGGTTCATGGTTTATGGTTTAGGATTTTAGGGTTTAGGCTTTTAGGGTTTAGTGGTTTAACCAGGGTTCATGATTTAGTGTTTAGGGTTGCTCAAGGTTTTAGGGTTTATGATTGTTTAAGTTTTAGGGTTTAGGGAATTTTCAATAATAATGTTCAAGCTTTATATATATTTTTATATTCATGGAATAGAATGACGTTATCGCAATTTAATAAAAGTATTTCAAATTTTGATCTAGAAGTGCATTATATCTCCTTGGTAAGGGTTTAGGGTTCTAGGGTTAGGAAGTTAGAGTTCTAGGGTTAGGAGGTTATTAGGGTTTACGGTTAAGGGTTTTTGATTTTCAATAATGTTCAAGCTTTATGCTTATATTCATGTAATAGAATGGCATTACCACAATTTAACGAAAGTATCTCAAATTTTGATGTATAAGTGCACGGTACCTGCTGGTTTAGGTTTTATGGGTTGTTTAGGGTTTAGGGATTAGAATTTTTTCAATAATTCTCAAAGATTTATGCTAATATTCGTCGAATAGAATGGTGTTACCTGCTTTAATGAAAGTATCACAAATGTTGATCTATAAGTGCATGATACCTGCTTGGTTAGGGTTTTACAGTTTAGGTTTTATCGTTTTATAGGGTTTAGAGTTTAGCGAATTTAGAATAATTCTCAAGCTTTATTGTTATATTGGTCGAATAGAATGACGTTACCTAATTTATTGAAAGTATCTCAAATTTTGATCTATAAAGTGCATGATACCTGCTTGGTTAGTGTTTATGGATTGAGTGTTTGGGGTTTTAGGGTTTAGGTTTTAGGGGTTGTTTAGGGTTTATGGTTTAGGGAATTTTTGATAATGCTCAAGATTTATGCTTATATTCGTCGAATAAAATGGCGTTACCAAATTAAATGAAAGTATATCAAATTTTGATCTATAAGTGCATGCTACGTGCTTGGTAAGGGTTTTGGGTTTTGGATTTTAGGGGTTTTGGGTTTTGGGTTTGAGGAATTTTCAATAATGTTCAAGTTTCTTTATGCTTATATTCGTTGAATAAAATGGCATTACATCAATTTATGAAAAGTATCTCAAATTTTGATGTATAAGTGCACAATAGCTGCTTTGGTTAGGGTTTATGGGTCGAGGTTTTAGGGTTATAGGTTTTTACGGTTTAGTTTATGGGTTGTTTAGTGTTTAGGGTTTAGTGAATTTTCAATAATGCTCAAGATTTATGCTTATAATCGTAGAACAAAATGGGTGTTATTTGATTTAATGATAGTATCTCAAATTTTGATCAGTGTGTGCATGACCCTTGCTTGGTTAGGGTTCATGGCTGAGGGTTTAGGGTTTATGTTCTAGGGTTTGTTTACTGTTTAGGGAAATTTTGATATTACTTAGGATTTATGCTTATATTTGTCAAATAGAATGGTGTTACCCGATTTAACGAAATTATCTTAAATTTTGATCTATAAGTGCATGCTACGTGTTTGGTGAGGGTTTAGGGTTTCGGGTTATAGGGTTTAGGGGTATGGGATTTGGGTATTAGGGGTTTCGGTTTTCAGGAATTTTCAATAATGTTCAAACTTTATTGTTATATTCGTGGAATAGAATGGCCTTACTGCAATTTAATGAAAGATCGAATCTCATGTTTTGATCTATAAGTCCACGATACCTGCTTGGTTAGGGTTTATATGGGTCGAGGGTTTAGGGTTTTAGGGTTTTACGATTTATGTTTTATGGACTGAATAGGGTTTATGGGATCTATCAAATTTTCAATAATACTCAAGCTTTATGCTTATATTCATCGAATAGAATATATATGGCGTTACCTAACTCATTGAAAGTATCTCCAATTTGATCTATAAGTGCATGATATACCCGGTCTGTTAGGGTTTATGGGTTGAGGGTTTGGGGTTTTAGGTTTATGTTTTATTAGGGGTTGTTTAGGGTTTAGGGTATTTTCGATAATGCTCAAGATTTATGCTTATATTCATCGAATAGAATGGAGTTACCAGTTTAATGAAAATATATCAATTTTTGATTGATAAGTGCATGCTACGTGTTTGGTAAAGATTTAGGGTTTAGTGTTTAGATTTTAGGGGTTCATGAATTTCAAATAATGTTCATGCTTTATGCTTATATTCGTGGAATAGAATTGCGTTACCGCAATTTAATGAAGGTATCTCAAATTTTGATATATATGTGCACGGTACCTGCTTGATTAGGGTTTATGGGTCGAGGGTTTAAGGTTTTACAGTTTATTTTTATGGGTTGTTTCCGGTTTAGGGTGCAGAGAATTTTTGGTAATGCTCAAGATTTATGATTATATTCGTCTAAAAGAATGGCATTACCTAATTTAACGAAAGTATCTCAATTTTTGATCTATAGTTGCACGATACCTGCTTGGTCAGGGTATATGGGTTTAGATTTTATGGTTTAGGATTCAGTGAATTCTCAATAATATTTTCAAACTTTATGGTCGTATATATTCGTGGAACATAATGGTGTTACCGCAATTTAATGAAAGTATCTCAAAACTTGATCTACAAGTCGATGATATCCTTCTTGGTCATATTTTACGAAGGTACCCAGGTACAAAAACAGGGGAGAAAGAGGAAGAGTTCCTTGAGATTTAGGCGCCGTTTGGTTGGGCTCTAATTCTGGCTTTTGATTTTTGGCTTATAAAGTCATGAAGGTGTTTTTGGCTTTGTTTTTTTAGCTTTTACTCTGACATAGTGGAATGATAGTATAAGCCAGGTTGGATGATTTTAACGATTTTATCTCGGTTTAGCGAAAAATGTTCGAATTTTGAACAACAAGCGATAGGAATCTCTTCTTACCGTAATTCTGGCTCACAGACATGTGGGTCACTTGCATAGTGGGTCCAAAAAGTCAGTGTAGGTCGGAGTGGGCGGACAGGTAAATATTGAAGAAGGGCTAGAAAATGTGGATGGGGTGATGCACTTGGGAGAACGCAAATTTACCACCTATATCCTTCTATTATTGCAGTGCTCCCTCGGATTCTTGTTTCTGGAGCAGGGATAGAAGAAGAATTTTGCATTCTAGAAAGAGGTGAATCATGTTTGAATGTATGCGCGGGATATTTTAATGGATGGGTGCGATGTTTGGGAGCCATACCAAATTTTGAGGTCGAAGCTTCTAGCATACGCTACTTCGGCATGGGGCCTCTCAGATGCGTTGTCACCGTCTAGGCCCACACACCAGCGAGAGTTGCTTCCCAGCATTTAAACGAGTTTCTAGGCATTTTTTGAAATTTTCGAACAATTTAATGCTTTGAAGAAGATGGCCATCGTCCAAAAAAAAGTGACTAAGGTCATGGAAATAGTTTATGATGACGTGTCGGTATTTGGTAGATCGGTGCATCTTTGCAAATCAACCAATATGTCTGCTTCCAAATTTGAAGTTTGTTTTCGAATTTCCAAGTAACAAGAATGTGTTTTGTTGTAAAGCAACTACAAAGATGATGGCTCAGAATGCCACCGCCCCCTTTTTTCACACAATGTATAACGCCCTTTCAAGCTTCCAGGCTAAATTTGTGCAATAAAATAATTTTTGGGGCTAGATGTTTTTTTTGCGGGCTGGATGTTTGAATGGATGGGCGGGATGTTTGCATGGGTGGGCGGGATATTTCGGTGCTCAGCCGAAATTTTGAACTTGAAGCTTCTAAGGTACGGTACTCCCACTTGGGACGCTGTCCCTGTCAGATAGACCCACATGCCTATATGTTTTCTAGCATTTAATGAGTTTATAGATATCTGCCAAAATTAATGAACATTAGTTCAAGACCTTCAAACAAGAGGAGCAAGGTCACAACCATAGTTTCTGTACCTTTTTTATCTTTTGTACTACTCCGTACATTGAAGCATCTTCGCCAACCAAGCTTACAAACCTGTCCATATTTGGTAGATCGGTGCATTTTGGCATTTCAATCAATTGTTTACAAAGGAGATTCCAAATTTGATGGATAATGCCCTACTTACATGAGTTTCCAAGCTTCCTAGCTAAAGATGCTAAAATTAAATAACTTTTGACGATTGAAAGTAAGTATGTCTATTTACGAACTACAAAGTGTGTGATATAGCTTTCTCTTGACTTTTTAAAAATAGTTTAAAGGTACGGAATTAGTCAAATATTGGAGAACCACCGAGAGGTTTGCAAGATATGAATAGTGATGACACCAAATTTGGGCCAGTTTTTAAAAAAAAATAAAGAAAAAAAATATAAAACGAAATACGACCATTTGTTTCTCCGTTGGTGTCTCACTATGTGCATTGGCTAATTTCCATGAAAATATATAAAATTTGATAACTCTTGAAAAACTCGTTTCACAATATGGCGTACCATGTTTGAACATTCATGGCTTTCAAAAACAAGATGACCAATGTCAAGGCCATATGTGTTACCATACTTTATAATAATGTAACCATGTTTGGTAGATTGGTGCATGTTGGTATTTCAATATTGTTTAGAAAAAGATCTTCCATATTTGGAGTTATTTTAAAAGCTCCAATCGATAATAATGTCTTTAATTTTGTCATGCGATATATGGCGTACCATGTATGAATTTGCATGGCTTTCAAACCAGGTGACCAAGGTCATGGCCACACCTTTGCTATAGTTTATAACAACATGTTTGTATTTGGTAGATTGGTCCGTATTATTGGCATTTAAAATATTATTTACAAAGGAAGTTTCTGAATTTGAAGTTATTTTCAATTTTTCAAGCGACGACAATGGCGCTTGTCATGAAGAAACTACAAATAAGTATGGCTCAAAATCCCATTGCCCTAGTTTCCACACAAGATATATATAGCCTAGGGTTTAGGGTTCGTGTTTTATGGGTTGTGGGTTTAGGGGTGATATGGGGTGGCCCGATCTTCTCAACAAGCACTTATTGATGATGATGTTGGATGATAGATAACTAGCCTTTAGCTATGAACTCTCCCGCTTGAACCCTGATGCCAATCCACCAGCTTTCGAACCTTGTAGGATATTCACAACACCACGCTCTTGTGCACGTAGCCGTCGACCAGGAACGGTAGTTTGCAATCTACTAATTCCTAGTGGAACAACATATCATACTCAATTATAGTTGGTAAAATCGATCATAGGGTAATTCCAGAGGTTCTATAAAAGAAACGTCTCCAAAATATTTTAACGTGGTCTAAACCTAGATAGTAGTGTGGCCCCATATATTTAAGAGTCTGGGGGCGGCGGACTAGGGTGGAAACCGAGTTGGTCCCACCCAACTATGGGTACAAACCAACCCGAAGTGGGTTCGACTCAGGTTTCTGCCGTGGCAGAGTTTTAGCCTGTTTCTGTGCCGCGGTAGCCTGCTGTGGCAGGAAAACGTGTCATTTCTCTGCCGCGGTAGATATCCTGCCATGTGTTGATCTTCTTCTTCGTAGCTCCTTGCGCTTCCTCCCTCTCCTCCCTCGTTCATTGTTTATTGATCAACATGCCATGTTCCATTAGCTCCTCGCTCTGTGCTACGCCTTCTTCTCCCAAGTACCTGATCATACAATAATTCAAAGACTTAGGTAGTACAAAATTCTCATTAACTAAAATACCAGGTTCATTAAGAAACAAGTTCACATGGTGTTCTAGTAGCTTAGAACGAGCTCTTTTGTAATTGGTCCAATCCTTATCTCATTGGATTGATCTTTCTTTGGAGCAGTTGGAACATCATCAGTAGTAATTGGGATAGGTGTAACTGTAGGGATGTCCTCGTCTTCTCCCCCAGCTTCAAAAGGCGTCGACCTCGACGCTCCAAGGTCTTCTCTAGCATATGGTGATAGATCAGCAACATTGAAATTGTTGCTAGCTCCACCAAACTCCTCAATAGGTATATCAACCGAGTAGGCATTATCACTAATTTTGGCTAACACCTTGTAAGGACCAGCACCACGTGGCTTAAACTTGGACTTGCGAAGTAGTGGAAATCTATCCTTGCCTAGATGCACCCATACCATGTTTCCAGGCTTGAACGACACTTCCTTCCTTGCTTGATTCCTTGCAGCAGCAATGTTCTTGCCTTTCTTTTTAATAGCCTCTTGAGTCTTCTCATGAATTTTCTTCACATAATCAACACGTTTTGATGCCTCCATATCAACTCTCTGATGTAATGGCAAAGGAAACATATCAAGTGGCGTTAATGGCTTGAAGCCATACACCACCTCAAAAGGACAAAGCTGAGTAGTGGAATGCACAACCCTATTGTATACAAACTCAACATGTGGTAAACACTCTTCCCACTCTCGTAGATTCTTCTTTATCATAGTCCTTAGCAACTGTGACAATGTTCGATTCACCACCTCCGTTTGACCATCTGTTTGGGGATGACATGTAGTACTGAATAGCAGCTTCGTTCCCAGCTTCCCCATAAGGTGTTCCAAAAGTAGCTCATGAACTTCACATCACGGTCAGAAACAATCGTCTTAGGTACTCCATGTAATCTCACGATGTCCCTGAAAAAAAGGTTAGCAACATGCGATGCATCGTCGCTTTTGTGGCAAGCAATAAAATGAGCCATCTTAGAGAACCTATCCACTACCACAAATATCAAATTATGACCTCTCTGAGTTTTAGGTAGATCTAGCACAAAATCCATACTAATATCTTCCCTTGGAGTAGTAGGTGCAGAGAGAGGTGTATACAAACCGTGAGGCTTCAGCTTGGATTTCGACTTGTCGCATGTAATACATCGGCTCCCAAATCTGTACACATCACGCCTCATCTTGGGCCAATAAAAATGATCAGCAAGCATGAGCAATGTCTTCTCATGCCCAAAGTGGCCCATCAAACTACCAGCATGTGATTCCTGCACTAAGAATAAACACAACGAAGATTCTGGAATACATAGTTTGTTAGCTCGAAACAAATATCCATCATGTATATGATACTTATCCCGTGCGTTTCTAAGAGCACACAAACGATATGGTTCAGCAAAATCTTGGTCAGTTGCATAAAGTGCACAAATAGCTTCTAATATAGGAATTTTAACATCAAGATTGGTTAATAACATGTTCTTCCTAGACAAAGCATCAGCAACAACATTCTCTTTTCCCTTCTTATACTTAATGATGTAAGGAAAAGTCTCAATAAACTCAACCCATTTAGTTAATCTTCTATGCAAGTTTGATTGAGCTTTCAAATATTTCAATGCTTCATGATTAGAATGTATGATAAATTCTTTTGGCCACAAATAATGTTGCCAAACTTCAAGTACTCTAACAAGTGCATACAATCCTTTATCATAGATAGGATAATTCAAGAGAGCACCAGTAAGTTTCTCAGAAAAATATGCTATAGGCTGATCCTCTTGCATCAAAACGCCACCAATACCTATACCACTAGCATCACATTCAACTTCAAATTGCTTCGAAAAATCAGGTAATGCAAGTAATGGTGCAGAAGTAAGCAAACGTTTCAATGTATCAAAAGCAATACCTTGGGCCGCGCCCCATACAAAAGGAACACCTTTCTTTGTCAAATCATTCAAAGGTGCAGCAATGGTGCTAAAATCTTTCACAAAGCGCCTATAGAAACCGGCTAAGCCATGGAAACTACGCACTTGACTTACATTCATGGGAGTAGGCCAATTCTAAATTGATTCAATTTTAGATTGATATACCTCTACACCATTCTTAGATACAACAAATCCCAGAAATATGACCTTATCTTTTGCAAATGTGCACTTCTCAAGATTAGCATACAGTTTATTATCACGCAACACTTGCAAAACTTGTCATATATGATTACAATTTTCAGTTTCATTGTGGCTATAGATAAGTATATCATCAAAGTAAACAAACACAAAACGACCAATAAAATCTCGCAAAACATGATTCATCAATCGCATGAATGTACTAGGTGCATTAGTAAGACCAACCGACATGACTAACCACTCATACAAACCAAATTTCATTTTGAAAGAAGTTTTCCACTCATCCCCTTCTTTCATCCTAATTTCATGATAACCACTACACAAATCAATCTTAGAGAAAATAGCAGCACCACTCAATTCATCTAGCATATCCTCTAAGCGTGGAATAGGATGACGATATTGAATAGTGATGTTATTAATTGCTCTACAATCTACACACATGCGCCATGTACCATCTTTCTTAGGCACTAAAATAACAGGAACATCACAAGGGCTAAGAGAGACACAAATGTACCCTTTATCCAGCAATGCTTGTACTTGTTTCTGTATCTCCTTAGTTTCTTTGGGGTTGGTCCTGTAGGGTGCATGATTGGGAAGTGTGGCGCCAGGAATCAAGTCAATTTGGTGTTCAATACCACGCAATGGAGGCAAACCTGCGGCTATATCTTCTGGAAACACATCCCCAAAATCCTGCAAAACATAAGAGACACGAAGAGAAACAGGGGTCATGTCGCTAGAAACCAATACCTCGCCCTTATATATGAGCACAAGTGACATGGCTGTAGGATCCTCACGAAATTCTGTCATATCTTCCTTGGTTGCTAATATCAAAAGATTAGGCACTCTCTCACTTTTCGTTATATCACTCAATGTATGCTCGATTACATCAGGAACAGCTGTCACACAATCTCACCGAGCTATATGATCTTCCTTCAAATTCACTTCTATCTTCTAGCGAGAATCATTCACAATGTCTTGTGGTGTCATTGGCTACATAGTAATCTTCTTTCCTTCGAATTTCAAGTGATATGTATTGGCTCGGCCATTATGTTGCACTTGGCGATCATAAAGCCAAGGCCGACCCAATAGAAGATGGAAAACAGTCATAGGAACCACATCAAAGTCAATAGAATCATTGTATGGTCCTATTTGAAAATTCACACGTACCATATGA
The DNA here is from genome assembly GCA_910589775.1 of Avena eriantha. Lineage (NCBI taxonomy): Eukaryota > Viridiplantae > Streptophyta > Magnoliopsida > Poales > Poaceae > Avena > Avena eriantha. Next base: position 359,056,225 of record OU342743.1, read on the forward strand.
TTTACCTTCATCTCACCATTGTTGCTCAACCATTGGATGTAGTATGGCTTGGGATGAGACAAATATGTCAAATTCAGCTTGGCACATAACTCCTTACTTGCAAGATTTCTGCAGCTACCTCCATCAATAATGACCTTGCAAGCTTTGTTAGGTCCAACTAGAGCTTTTGTTTTGAACAAGTTGCAACACTGAGACTCATCAATAGGTTGCACACTAGGAATACGTGAAGATACGACAATAGTTGGTGCACGCTCAGGATAAGCATCTGCACCGTCCTCGCCATCATAAGCATCATCGTCATCAGCTTCATCTCCACTCTCTAATTCACTTTGTTCATTGACAAACATCACCTTGTTGTTTGGACAATCCTTCTTGTAATGTCCTCTTCCTCCATAAGTATGGCACACCACATCGCGAGTACGTGCAGTTGACGTATTGGAACCCAAACTAGCAGCAGGTGCAGCGTGCTTCCGAGCATTAGAGCCAAACGAAGATGTAGGTGCTGGTTTGACCAATGGTGAAGGGTAGCTACCAGCAGGTGGCGCCACAGTAGGAGGTGTTGATCTGGCCGAAAAACGGCTAGAATATGGAAAACATGCACGTCACTTCGCCTCCTCTTCAAGCTATGACTCGGCCTCTCTATCATGGTGTAGCAGCTCGTTCATCGTCTCATACTTGTGATAACAGATAATGCTCTTGATTTGAAGCTTCAAATTGTTGAGAAAATGTTGCATTGTCATCTCACGGGATTCATGAACGTTTGCACGTTGCATAAGCATCTCCATCTCCATGTAGTACTCATGAACTGACATTGTTCCTTGCCTCAACTGTGTAAGCTTGTCAAAAACTGATCGCAAGTAATTGCTAGGGACAAAATGATCCATCATAATTGTCTTCATCTCACGCCAATCCATCACAGGAATTTGATTGTCGTTCCTTCTATTCTGTACAATAGCATCCCACCAACGCAAGGCATATCCATCAAATTCCGATGCTGCAAGCTTGACCTTCTTGTCTTCTGGATAATCAAACAAATGCCAGAGCTTCTTAATCTTCAACTCCCAAGTAAGATAATTCTCAGGATCAAGTGGACCATTGAAAGAGGGAACTGAAAACTTTGGCTTGCCCAAACCATCACGAGCTTGATTCGGAACACGCTGAGCACGTCCCAAAAAGAGCATAACCACGGCCATAAAGAGGAGCAGCAGCAGGTGTAGGGGGAATGGCACGTCCCCTGCCACGATATGGGGCAGCATCAGCCGCACTACCTCATCAAGATCCTCAAATGCATCATCATGTTGGTGTTCGTGTTCTTGCTTAATTTTCACTTGAAGAGTCTCAATTGAATGCTGCAAGGTGGCAAAATTCACATTCATTGCTGTCAGCTGAGTCTGAATATTATTGATTGCGCCAGTATTCTGCTCCAATGCATCTTGCATGTCGTTGATATTCCGATCAACAGACTCGCGCGAGTTAACAAGCTCCTCAAGTTGCTTTTTCTGTGACACAACTTCATCATCACTCAACGACATGATTAGTAGGTTACTGCAAAAATCAAAATCTGTTTGGTGGAAAACTCTCACAACTCACTCACAACTGACAAGAAAGGAGATCTTACCGTTCCAAAGTGAATAGAGATGCTTTACCAAACGTACTCAAAGACTTATGCACTGATGTGATGAAGTGAATATCAAAGGTATGGAGAACGATCGTAGGGCACATAGGTTATTTATGGTAGAGCTATAGGTATGGTACCCTATCTACACCGCAAACAAGTCCTAGTGCTGATCATACAAAAACCCAAGAAATACACACGTGGAGAAAAATGTAGCAATGCAACTATGAAGGGTGTTGCACTACTCTCGAGAGACACTAGCAAAGGTCAAAGTAACACAGGCACAAGATTGCTCAATCTACCGGTGCACAGATAGATGACTAGGCCTCTTGCTCAAATTCTCTTTTTCTCTTTTTCTTTTGTATAGCTTCTTTTGCTTTTTCTTGTGCTAGTTTGCTTGTTCTATTTTTTGTATCACACATGGCCAAATTACAAAGTACAGCACCAAAATCCTAGGAGCAACTTGTAGGAGCAAAAACTAGTCTCAATGAGCAAGTTCCTACACCTATGTAATAGAATGGTTATGGCTAAGGTTAAGGAAAAGTGCAATTTTTGTCACACTTTGCAATTATGGTGTCTTGGCAGAAAACCAGCTCAAAATCGTACCGTGGCAGAAAATTTCCTGTGCCACCACAAAGAAACAGGCCAAAACGTGCCACGGCAGAGCGGTGGCAGAGCAGATGGCACACGGCAGAAAAACATGCAGAACTGTGCCGCGGCAAAGCGGTGGCAGGGCAGGCGCGCGCGGCAGAGAAAATCGTGCCACGGCAGGAGACCGTGTCGCAGTAGGACTCGCGGCAGGAAAACAACTGGTTTCCGTGCCACGACAGAATCAGTAGCAACTTTTTTTAATTTATGCTAACCGACTCGACCAAGAGTAAGACACAATGACTCCTTTGGTAGGATTGGATCTGCTAGAGGCGGCAGAAAAAGATGGTGGATTCGACTAGACTAGAAGAAAATCGATGAACAAAACAAGATCTAGACTAAAAGAGGAACATGACCAGCAACTATTACTCGATTACGATGTAATCTAAGCTATGGCAACTCTTTTTGTGGGGATTTTTCTGTATAGGACGAAAACAAGAACTAATCTATGCATGGATTGTGGATTTCTTACCGAGGCAACGAGGAAATCTGATACCAAGATGATATGGGGTGGCCCAATCTTCTCAGCAAGCACTTGTCGATGATGGTGGTGGCTGATATATAACTAGCCTGTAGCTATGAACTCTCCCGCTCGAACCCTGATGCCAATGCAACATCCCTCGAACCTTGTAGGATATTCACAACACCACACTCTTGCGCACGTAGCCATCGACCACGAATGGTTGTTTGCAATCTACTAATTCCTAGTGGAACAATAGATTAAACTCAATTATAGTTGGTAAAATCGATCACAGGGTAATTCTAGAGGTTCTATGAAAGAAACATCTCCAAAATATTTTAACGTGGTCTAAACCTAGATATATATTAGTGGAATAGACTGGTGTTATCGTAATTTAATGAAAGTATCTCAGATTTTGATCTATAAGTGCACCATACCTGCTTGGTAGGGGGTTGAGGGGATGATGGTTTAGGGTTTTTATGGTTTTGGGGGTTTAGGTGTTTAGGGTTTAGGTTTTTTGGGAATTTTCGATAATGTTCAAGCTGCTTTATATACGCTTGTATTCATGGAATTGAATGGCGTTAGCACAATTTGAGGAAAGTTTATCTGAAATTTTGATATACAAGTGCATGTGATACCTCATTTGCCAATGCCGTTTAAGTGGGGTTGAGGGTTTAGGGTTTTAGGGTTTACGGCATTTTCAATAATGTTCAAACTTTTGTTATTATATTCGTGTAACAGAATGGCGTTACCGCAATTTAATGAAAGATCGAATCTCAAATTTTGATCTATAATTCAATTATACCTGCTTGGGTAGGGTTTATATGGGTCAAGGGTTTAGGGTGTTATGGTTTTACGGTTTAGGTTTTATGGACTGAATAGGGTTTAGGGGATTATTGAATTATCAATAATACTCAAGCTTTATGCTTATATTCGTGAATAGAATATGACGTTACCTAACTCATTGAAAGTATCTCAAAATTTGAGCTATAAGTGCATGATACTTGATTGGTTAGGGTTTATGGGTTGAGGATTTGGAGTTTTAGGTTTAGGTTTTATTAGGGGTTGTTTAGGGTATTTTCGATAATGCTCAAGATTTATGCTTATATTCATCGAATAGAATGGAGTGACCAGTTTAATTAAAATATATCAATTTTTGATCCATAAGTGCATGCTACGCGCGGGGTTGAGGGTTTAGGTTTTTAGGGTTTAGGGAATTTCCAATAATGTTCAAACTTTATTTTATATTCGTGGAATAGAATGGTGTTACCGCAATTTAATGAAAGATCAAATCTCAATTTTTGATCTATAAGTCCACGATACCTGCTTGGTTATGGTTTATATGGGTCGAGGGTTTAGGGTTTTACGGTTTTATGGTTTAGGTTTTATGGACGGAATAGGGTTTAGAGGTTTTATTGAATTTTCAATAATACTCAAGCTTTATGCTTATATTCATCCAATAGAATATATATATGGAATTACCTAACTCATTGAAAGTATCTCCAAATTTGATCTATAAGTGCATGATACCTGATCTATTAGGGTTTATGGGTTGAGGGTTTGGGGTTTTTGGTTTAGGTTTTATTAGGGGTTGTTTAGGGTTTAGGGTATTTTCGATAATGCTTAAGATTTATGCTTATATTCATCAAATAGAATGGAGTCACCAGTTTAATGAAAATATATCAATTTTTGATCGAGAAGTGCATGCTACATGTTTGGTAAGGATTTAGGGTTTAGTGTTTAGATTTTAGGGTTTCAGGAATTTTAAATAATGTTCAAGCTTTATGCTTATATTCGTGGAATAGAATGGTGTTACCGCAATTGAATGAAAGTATCTCAAATTTTGATATATAAGTGCACGGTACCTGCTTGATTAGGGTTTATGGGTCGAGGGTTTAGGGTTTTACTATTTAGTTTTATGGGTTGTTTCCAGTTTAGGGTTCAGATAATTTTTGGTAATGCTTAGGATTTATGCTCATATTCGTCTAATAGAATGGCATTACCTGATTTAACGAAAGTATCTCATTTTCTGATCTATAGTTGCACGATACCTGCTTGATCAGGGTTTAGGGGTTTAGATTTTATGGTTTTGGATTCCGTGAATTCTCAATAATATTTTCAAACTTTATGGTTATATATTTGTGGATCAAAATGGTGTTACCGCAATTTATTGAAAGTATCTCAAAAATTGATCTACAAGTCAATGATATCCTGCTTGGTCATATTTTTTGTTAAATAAAATTTAAGGTACCCAGGTACTAAAACAAGATAGGAAGAGTTCCTTGAGATTTAGGCGCTGTTTGGTTGGGCTCTAATTCTAGCTTTTGATTTTTGGCTTATAAAGCCATGAAGGTGTTTTTGGCTTTGTTTTTTAGCTTTTACTCGGACATAGTGGAATGATAGTATAAGCCATGTTGGATGATTTTAACGATTTTATCTCGGTTTAGCGAAAAATGTTCGAATTTTGAACAACAAGCGATGGGAATCTCTACTTCCTATAATTCTCGCTCACTAACATGTGGGTCACTTTCATAGTGGGTCCAAAAAGTCAGTGTAGGTCGGAGTGGGCGGGCAGGTAAATATTAAAGAATGGCTAGGAAACGTGGATGGGGTGATGCACTTTGGAGAACGCAAATTTACAACCTATATCCCTCTATTATTGTAGTGCTCCTTCGGATTCTTGTTTTTAGAGCAGGGATGGAAGAGGAATTTTGCATTATAGAAAGAGGTGAAGCATGTTTGAATGGATGCGCGGGATATTTTAATGGATGGGTGCGATGTTTGGGCGCCATACCAAATTTTGAGATCGAAGCTTCTAGCATACGCTACTCCGTCGTGGGGCCTCTCAGACGCGCTGTCACCGTCTAGGCCTACACGCCAGCGAGAGTTGCTTCCTAGATTTTAAACTAGTTTCTAGGCATTCTCTGAAATTTTTGAACAATTTAAGGCTTTCAAGAAGATGACCATCATCCAAAAAAAGGTGACCAAGGTCATGGAAATAGTTTATGATGACGTGTCCATATTTGGTAGATCGGTGCATCTTTGCAAATCAACCAATATGTTTGCTTCCAAATTTGAAGTTTGTTTTCGAATTTCCAAGTAACAACAATGTGTTTTGTTGTGAAGCAACTACAAAGATGATGGCTCAAAATGCCACCGCCCCCTTTTTCACACAATCTATAACGCCCTTTCAAGCTTCCAGGCTAAATTTGTGCAATAAAATAATTTTTGGGGCTGGATGTTTGAATGGAAGGGCGGGATATTTGAATGGATGGGCGGGATATTTCGGCGCTCTGCCGAAATTTTGAACTTGAAGCTTCTAAGGTACACTACTCCCAGTTGGGATGTTATCCCCGTCAGATAGACCCACAGGCATCTATGCTTTCCAGCATTTAATAAGTTTATAGACATCTGCTGAAATTAATGAACAATAATTCAAGGCTTTCAAACAAGAGGAGCAAGGTCACAACCATAGTTTATGTACCTTTTTCATCCTTTGTACTACTCCGTACATTGAAGCATCTTCGCTAACCAAGCTTATAAACCTGTCCATATCTTTCATGAGTTTCCAAGCTTCCTAGCTGAAGATGCTAAAATTAAATAACTTTTTGACATAAAGCCATTCGTTCACAAAGTGCAATGCTATGTGCATTAGTTTCCATGGTAAAATATAAACTTGTATTTTGACAAGTTTTGGATCAATTTTGATCTATGGTGCCTGGCAGGTGGGCCACGTATATGGTGGTGCCCAATGCAGGGTAGGTCAGAATTTCCAAGGTTATCCCTCCGCACCCCTTCGCGCCGTGTATTAACTTCCACCCTCCACCTCCTAGGCCTCACCCCCTTCCCCACAAAATAGACGCGCTTATGGCCGCTCCTCATCCCCAACATGCGCAAAGAAGCTTTCCCTACCCGTCGGTCTTCTTGAGACGCACCGGTGGACACGTCGATCCCATGGTAGTCCTTCTATCTCTAGCTTGATCTGGTTGGCATTTTATTGCCCTTTCAAATACTCCTACGTAGTTCAATTTGTCCTCAATCTGCATGTTCATAGTTTATTTCACGCTAGATCTGTGTTCCTAATGTGTCCTCAATTTTCCCTTCGGTGATTTTTGCTATCAATATGTTTACTGAAACACATAGGCATATATCATTTTTGTACTTCATCTATATGTTTCGTTCTTTTCTTTTAATAATAACCAACCTAGTATGTCATAATTAAACAGATGGGCAGATTTTGGATAGAGATTGCTCCACTAGGCAGCGCTAAACGTATCCTTGATGTTCTACGATTTATGGGATTTGTTAGAGCTCATAGTGACAACTCAAAAGTACATTGCCCGTGTCGGTTGTGTGCGAATCGTAGGGTGCTGCCTCAAAGTATAGTGGAAGACCATATTTTTACATTTGGGATGCTAAGCACATATGTTAGATGGGTATTTCATGGTGAACCATATGATCCTCCATATGAACCGGGGGAAGCACATCTTTATCATCAAGATCAAGTCCCGGAAGCAGATGTTGATCAACTAGATTAACTGACAGAGGTAACTCCTGAGCATCTAGATCAACTTGGAGAAGGGGGAGGAGAGAAAAAGCGCAAGATGCATGAAACAGGTTTGGTACTACCGCTATGCCAGATGACAAGGTATATCTGTAGAACGACAAATGTTCAGGTTGTGTGTCTTTGATGTTTGTCTATAAACGTATCTGTTAATCTACTAATCGCAGAAGCAGACGACCGAAGAGTACTTTGATGGTAATGACGATGACCTATTCATTGATGAGCCTGTACCTGAGGCTATGGATCGGGTACACTACATCTAGATGGATTTGATGTAGGGCTGCTGATCATCAAGGTTGTACTTTTGGTGTCGTTCATGACCACTAGCCTAGCTGCAAAACTCTTGGGGTGTAGAGCTATCCCATGATTGGTTCGCTACTCTTGTAGTTCTGTAATATGGAGCTACCTTATTATGATTTCTAGGCCTTTGTTAGAAGAACTGTAATTGGAAACTATTCTGTATATTAGTATATACGGAGTATATGTGTGTTTGTGTGTGTTTCTAGTCTGAAATCCGAGCTTATCATTTTATCGGTTCCTAAACTATTTTTGAGGCCCTATGCTACAACTACCGCCGTCTTGTCCGCTGCTCCGTGAGACGAATCAACAGAAGGATAATAAGCTGGGATCAATTTGATTTGAAGAGGGGCAATTTTCCCTATCCTTGAAGAGGAACCTGTACCAAGGGAAAGAGGAGGCTGGCTCGGTCAATTATCTCACCCACTTGACGTGGGACCTGCTTTAACTCACCCCTGACGTGGGTCCCGCTTGAAACAGCTGTAGGCCACCACGTGATAGCTGGGATCAAAAATTCGGGATTCTCTCCTGGCAAAATGTTCCCGCCACTGCCACTTAAAAATACTTACTGTAGAAAAAAGTGTACTGCCCAGCCCTACTACTAGTAGTACTACTACTCCCCTGCCCATGCCTTTCTACCGACGACAAGACAAGAAACCATCACTAGCTAGCTTAAATCCAGCAAGCAACTATTGGAACTGGTGCAACCTCCGATTGGGGAGTTCTTGTTGAAATAGGTGGGTGTATTTGCTGACCTCGAAATATGGCTTTGCTTAATTTGCTTCTGATTGGGCCATTGGGTGTACTATTAGTACTAGGAGCAGTAGTATTCAGTATGCTTTGATTGTGGAGTTCTTTCTTATTGCTCACCTTGGAATCACCTAATCAGGATATTTTTCCTCTTCTCTAATCGATTGGGTCACTTGGGTGGGGTAGGGGTGGTCGTGTGGATGGGGGGTGGGGGTGGGGGGAGGTGGTACTGAATTCGTATGGATTCCGGATTAGGGCATGGTCACCGCTGTTCTCATTGGGGCATTTGGTCGGGTTCGATTTCGGTGTTCTTCACTTCTGTAACCTTTAGTTGCTACACATAATGTGCAATGGATTTTGCGGCATATTCTGTATGGAGAACTATGGGTCAGTGGCGCGCACGGCCACTAAGGATAGGGATGGTCCCGTCAGTTCCCTTAAAACTTGCCAAAAAAGGTAATGTAGCCCTGTGCGTTCTTCCATTCTTTCCAATGCTAAAAGTGGTTGGCTGCAACTTGGATGTATCCCTATGCTAAAAGTTGTCTCTGTCTGCATCCTGTTTTTGTGGAAATGACACCATCTCTTCTTCATTTACTATAACACGGTGGTACATACCTGCGAACGTGCGGTGCTCCAGGTACGGCAAACAGGATGGTACCCCCACATACCGTAGGATCCGACGAGTACCACTACTCACCAAAAAGCAAGAGCAAGGCCACCGACCAGTTGGGAGGTCCCAACTTAAAGAGAAAGGTATTTGTTCTTAATACCCTTATTACCATGATGCAGACAGATTTAAGTATTACCAGCTTGGTGTGATGCATGCTTATCAGATGTTCAGAAACATATGTGTGATTTTATTAATTCTAGCAATGTGTTTATGTGAATCCAGATCTGGATTTGTCAGACTGTATCATAAAGTAAGTATATGACTACTATATACTATACTCCCTCTCTCCCAAGGCTTAGGCATATACTGTATATTTTTAAAAGTCAAGCGACGGAAAGTTTGACCAAACTTTACATAGTATTGAACTATTGAGCTCTATTGTTATTTATGCATATTGAAGGTGCTACTGTGGAGACTGAAGCTACTATAGAGACTAGTAGATTTCTGATGCCCGCGCCAAAAGAGGACATCCTCTACACAACGAGGAAGCGCCAACACAGTACCCGGGTGTGCAGTGACCTCTCTAAGAAGTGGGTATAATTTAGAAATCCACAATTTCACATGTTATGATTTTCCATGTTATTGTTATCAGCTAGTACTATATGTTTATGCTCATTAGAAGTTCACAAAAATAAAATCTCTTTGCTTTACAAACAATGGTTTTGTCTTATATTATTAGGTTTACTTGCTCTTTACATAATTTAACCTTTCCACTTAATTTCAATCAATACCATGCTCCAGCTGCTCAACCCTTTCTGCTACCCTCCTCTTTTCAAGCTTGTGGATTGAAAGGGGGCCCTGTATGCCATTCCAAAGGCAAATGGATGAAAAATGGTGCATGGCCACCCTTCGCAAATGGTACCCATGGTATCAGGTATGGATTCCAAGTGGTTTAGACCGACTTGATGTAAGATCTTGTATCTCACTTTTTTTTGTCGCCTTACTTCTCTATCAATTTTATCATGAAGGTTGTCCCTTGTGTCGCTCACCCCATTATAAACAACATATTCGGAAACAAAAGGTTTCTAACACTGAATAGCGAGGGCCCTAAAGGCATGTGACAACTATATGATATGGATGTCTCCCAAACGATGGCCACCACCTATTTGGGTGGCCGAGGTTGGTCCAAGTATGTCCATGAGAATGGTCTAAAGCAAGGGGACGAGGTAACATTCAATTTTAGCAAGCCTGGGCAGATACTTGCACGCCATTGTACACCTGTTGACCGAAGGACCAAGAACAGAGGTAGTACTAATTAATTTTATTCTGTACTCATCACAACCTCTAATGATTTTCTTGCGACTAACTGTTCTGCACCATTGTACTTACCCATCATATGACCCTGACCACTTCTACAGTCCGCTTCCCCTGATGTACCACCCAGAAGGGTGCTAGCATCCATCTGTTGGCACCGGCACTAGCACCAGCCCCAGTTCCTGCAACCGCACATGTTGACCTCAGTAGGAGAAAGAATAGAGGTAGTAACTTAATTCGCATGTATACTCTCGTCTCTATCTAGGAGTTACTATTGTATAAGAAACCATTTTGCTTGTCCACATCTCATATGCCTCTCTGACCACTCCTGCAGTCCCCTTACCTACCCCTCAAAAGGTAACCAACACCAAGCTGCTGGCACCCTCAACGGCACTGGCCCTAGTTCCTGCTCCGGCACATGTTGATCTAAGTAGAAAGAATGGAGGTAGTAACTTAACTTTCTTGTATACTCATCATATCCTCTGATCACTATCTTGTGAGTAACTTTTGTATAAGAGACCATTTTTCTTGTACACTTCTCATCTGGCTCTACCATCCCTACAGCCAGCTTAGCTACCTCTCAGAAGGAATCTAGCATCAAGCTACTGGTGTCGGCACCGGTTCTGGGCCTTCTGGCTCCTGCACCATCCGCTCTACAATTAGTGGCACCATCTCCTACACCAACACCACCCCTAGCACAGGCACCGACACAAGCTCCTTCATCACCCTGAGCAGCACCTTGTCATACCATATCCTACACATGTGTCATCACAAGGTCGCACCGGATTATGTTTGTGAGTATATGGCGGCAGATAAACTGTTGTAAATGTCTTCTCAAGTTTCACATGATTCATAGCATCGATCTTAGTAATTATGCGTCTATCTCTTGCTTTGACTCAAAAATTGCCTAAGAGTGCCACAAAGCAACTCCAGGCCAGACGAAAGGGCACAATAGTCTTCACGATGCAGAGCGAACGATTGCGAATCGAGGGACGCTACGCCATTAACTCGATTGATGGGCACTTGACAGCTACTTCTAGGTGGATCAAGTTCTGGAAAGCAGCCAAACTTACTATTGGAAGAACGGTCAAGGTGGATGTATCTCGCTGCCCTGAATGCGGCATGATGTTCATGAACTTCCTAGCTGTCTAGCTCTTTGGCCGCATGCTATTGTAATTAATTATGTGGTTGTCTTATCTCCACTAATCATATATGGGTGGTAAAACTGTGATAACCTTTTGCTGGATTCGAGCTATGACTAGTACGTACTGGTATGGTATATGTATCTATATGACGGTTCCCTATATGAACAAATATTATGACAAAGATTGTGTTCCAGTGATCGAGTGTGTTTGGAGAAAAGGGCAAACTGATCGGGTGGCATGGTTTTTAGAGCTGAAACAATAATTGTCTCTCTTTGTAGTGATATTGAATTTTAGTATTTGTATTGTTGAATCAGTCACTTTGAAATGCTTCTGAATTGGTCAAGTGCTGCTAAATATGAACTAGGAATCTGTCGATTTTTCATATCTTATTATTCTGTACTCCTTAATCTTTCAAATGGTATTGAATTTGTCAAAAGTTTTGTCATTGCTGCTCGCTGCTTGCTCTAGAGCTTTTACCTTTGTGTCATTGGAACCGTTGGATGCATTTTGGACAGAGATGAGAGGGTAAAGATATACAGCATGATTTCACCAAGTGAAGTCATTGGATACCAACCCTGTTTTGGCGCATGTGGTGTGTGTTCATTACATATATTTACATGAATATCTATCAAAGGAATTATCACTTTTTTCCTCCCTCAAAGAGGTCTGTGTTTGAATCTGGCGAGACATAGCCTAGTGAAATTTGAGATAGGAGCCCATTGACCATAGCCCAATAACTTTTTAATTTGGCCTTTTTGGCATTGCCCCCCACCTCTAAAAAAACTCTGCCTACCCATGTTTTTAAGAAACTAATCCATTATGTGGCTTTTTATAAATCGAGGTTCCAGTAGGACTGCTCTTTTATTTTAAGAGAGATAACATGGAAACACAATAATATCTTTTAGAAGACTGATACATAAGTTGTAGTACTAATACATGTTTAATGATTCAATTTCTATTAGTATCTTTGGTATTGTGGCAAAACACTCAGTTTATGTCTATTTGATTTGATTTGAAGGTCTTTAGTTCGAATCCACTGTGTGTACATATTTATATATATCTTGGGTTTACCTTTTTTTATGAAAGGGTTTACTTTTTAATATCGCATTACGGAGAGGCTGCCATGCGGACCCACCAGCCTGCAGCATCCCTCGATTTTAATGGTCGGGTTTTAAAAAAATTTAAATACTTGTACAGAGAGGCTGGCATCAGGGACCCACCCACTAGAACATACCAGAGAGGGTGACATGGGGGCCTCAGCATCAAGACCATACACAACTGCCACATCGTGCAACGTTGCCAAGGTGAAAACATCGGACGCGGCCGAAAAAAAAGTCCATCATATGCAGGTTTGATATACAGAGAGACTGGCATGTCGGACCTAGTAGCGCGGTCTTATACAGGTTCTGCCTCAAGCGACGTTGCCATGTTCGAAACAGGGAGGCACGAGTGAGAAAAAAGTCCAGCATGCACACCTTTCTTCTAATGAGAGGCTCACATGGGGGACTCAACAGCCTAGAAAAATGGCTGATGCATCGAGCAACGCTATCAAGTTTGAAACACGGAGGCACGACCGACAGCAAAAAATCCATCATACACACGTTTCTTCTAATGATTGTGTGACATGTGGGGGCGGGGCCGAGCATAATGATTAAATGGTAGATGCGGCGTGCAACGCTATCAAGTTCGCAACACGGAGGCGCGACCCAGGGAAAAAAATTCTATCATACACACGTTTCTTCTAATGATAGATAACATGTGGGGTCTAGGAGTTTGATTAAATGGTTGATGCAGCGAGAAACACTATGAAGTTCGGAACACGAAGGCGCGACAGAGGGTAAAAAATCCATCATACACACGTTTCTTCTAATGAGAGGATGACATGTGGGTCCCAGCATTGTGATTAAACGATAGATGCATCAAACAATGCTATCAAGTTTGGAATAGGGTAGCGTGAGCCAAGGAAAAAATCCATCATACACACATTTCTTGTAATGAGAGGATGACATGTGGGGCTCATGAGGTTGTTTAAACGGTAGATGCGTCGAGTAGAGCTATCAACTCGGAACGGGGTAGCGCCAACGAAGGAAAAAATTCCATCATACACATGTTTCTTCTAATGAGAGGATGACATGTGGGTCCTAGGAGGTTGATTAGAAGGTAGATGCATCGAGCAGCGCTATCATCTTCAGAACAGGGTAGCGCGAGCGAAGGAAAAAATTCCATCATACACATGATCATTCTAATGAGAGGCTGACATGTGGAACCTAGCAGCCTGACTAAATGGCAGACGCCTCGAGCTACGTTATTGAGCTCAAATCAGGGAGGCGTGACGAAAAAGATGTCCGGGACCCACACGCCTCAAAAGACTTCGTCGAGTCAACATCGCGTGAGGAAACGAAAATCTTGCTTCTGTCACGCGCTAGCCGAGCTTCCTCCACGTTTTTAGCAGATCCGTCGTAGTAGAGGGCCGTGAAACCGGGAAAACAGGTTTCCATCGGCCACGACCGAGCCGAGAATTTCGTCGCGTAAGACGTGCCTTCTACGACGATCGTCAGGCCAAGTCGTTGCGGAAGGGAACTTTTCTTGTAGTGTGGGATCGTGTTGCCCAAGTGTTCCTACATACAACCATAAGATGATAAAGGTGTTTCTAGACAACTAATATAGGTCTAGAGTCCATGTAGTGTTGGTATGTGGCTATATTAGGTACACGTGCGCATCATGGCTTGCCATGTCAGATGTATAGTTAGATCACACAACTAGGTGGGATCATGTTGACCAAGTGTTCATACATACAACCACAAGTCGATGAAGGTGTTTCTAGAGAACTCACATAGGTCTAGAGCCATTCCGTGTTGGAATGAGTCTATATGAGGTACAAATGTGCAACATGGATTTTCATAGCACATGTATTGTTAGATCTAACAACTAGGTGTGATCATGTTGACCAAGTCTGGATTCATACAACCACAAGTTGATGGATGTGTTTCTATCCAACTCAGATTGGTCTATAGCCCGTGCAACGTTCGTATGAGGTTATATGTGCTACAAGTGTTCATCATGTAATGGCATAGCACATATATAGTTAGATGTATCAACTAGGTGGGATCATGTTTACTAAGTCTTTATTCATACACAACCACAAGTTAATGAAAGTGTTTTTATCCAACTCAGATTGGTCTATAGCACATGCAATGTTGGTATGAGGCTATATGAGGTACAAGTGTCCATCATATCTAACATCTAGGAGGGATCATGTTGACCAAGTCTAGATTCATAGAACCAGAAGTTGGTGAAGGTGTTTCTAGCCAACTCGGATTGGTCTATAGCCCATGCAGTGTTGGCATGATGCTATATGAGGTACAAGTGTGCATCATGGATTTGCATATAACTTGTATAGTTAGATCTAACAACTAGGTGGGATCATGTTGACCAAGTCTTGATTCATACAACCACAAGTTGATGAAGGTGTTTCTATCCAACTCAGATTGGTCTATAGCCCATGCAATGTTGGTATGCGGATATATGTGCTACAAGTGTGCATCATGCAATGGCATAGAATATATATTGTGAGATCTAACAACTATGTGAGATCATGTTGACCAAGTGTTGTCACATACAACCAAAGGTTGATAAAGGTGTTTCTATACAACTCATATAGGTCTAGAGCCCATGCACTGTTGGGATGAGGCTATATAAGGTACAAGTGTTCATAATGGCTTGACATGGCACTTGTATAGTTAGATCAAACAACTAGGTGGGATCATGTTGACCAAGTGTACATACATACAACCACAAGTCGATGAAGGTGTTTCTAGACAACTCACATAGGTCTAGAGCCATTCAGTGTTGGAATGAGGCTATATGAGGTACAAGTGTGCATCATGGACTTTCATAGCACATGTATTGTTAGATATAACAACAAGGTCGGATCATGTTTACCAAGTCTCGATTCATAAACAACTACAAGTTAGTGAACATTTTTCAATCCAACTCGGACTGGTCTATAACCCACACAATGTTGGTATGAGGTTATATGTGCTACAAGTGTGCATCATGCAATTGCATAGCACATATATACTTAGATGTATCAACTAGGTAGAATCATGTTGACCAACTATTAACACATGGAACCACAATTTGATACATGTGTTTCTAGACAACTCATATAGGTCTAGAGCCCATGCAGTGTTGGCATGAGGCTATATTAGGTACAAGTGTGCATCATAGATTTTCATAGCACTTGTATAGTTAGATTAAACAACTAGGTGTGATCATGTTGACCATGTCTTGATTCATATAACCACATGTTGATGGAAGTGTTTCTATCCAACTTTGATTGGTCTATAGCCCATGCAATGTTGGTATGAGGTTATATGTTCAACAAGTGTTCATCATGTAATCGCATAACGCATATATAGTTAGATGTATCAACTAGGTGGGATCATGTTTACTAAGTCTTTATTCATACGCAACCACAAGTTAATGAAAGTGTTTCTATCCAACTCAGATTGGTCTATAGCCCATGCAGTGTTGGTATGAGGCTATGTGAGGTACAAGACTGCATCATGGATTTGCATAACACTTGTATAGTTATATCTAAAATCTAGGAGAGATCATGTTGAGAAAGTCTAGATTCATAGAACCACAAGTTGATGAAGGAGTTTCTATCCAACTCAGATTGGTCTATAGCCCATGCAGTGTTAGTATGAGGCTATATGAGGTACAAGTGTGCATCATGGATTTGAATAGCACTTGTATAGTAAGATCTAACAACTAGGTGGGATCATGTTGACCAAGTCTTGATTCATACAACCACAAGTTTATGAAGGTGTTTCTAGCCAACTCAGATTTGTCTATAGCACATGCAATGTTGGTATGTGGCTATATATGCTACAAGTGTGTATCATGGAATGGCATAGAATATATATAGTTAGATCTAACAACTAGGTGAGATCATGTTAACCAAGTGTTGCCACATACAACCACAAGTTGATAAAGGTGTTTCTAGACAATGCATATAGGTCGAGAGCTCATGCAATGTTGGGATGAGGCTATATTAGGTACAAGTGTGCATCATGGCTTGGCATGGCACTTGTATAGTTAGATCAAACAACTAGGTGGGATCATGTTGACCAAGTGTACATACATACAACCACAAGTCAATGAAGGTGTTTCTAGACAACTCACATAGGTCTAGAGGCTTTTGCTTGGGGGGTCTTAGATCCAGGGTCATCCTTGCCTCCTCCTCTTGGCATGATGGTCATGTTCTTAGTCATACGATCGACACTTGTCTCAAGTATGATTCCATTCTCATGATAGCCAACGGAAGGTAAGAGATGGAAGGAATTCAGCTTTGTAGGAGTGGTTAGTGTAGCATGATGTGAACCAATGGTGATTTCCATATGTTGGGCTACATCACTTGGAGTTGGTGTCCCTTATCCAAGTTGTCAATATCTTGCCAAGCCTCCCGCTCGCCATGCCGGTTATAGAGAGACTGTCTTGCCCGCCATTGATCCTAGGGATTGTGTTGGACCGGTAGCCGCCGGCATGAGCTATAGGCTGCTTTGTGTATCATGTATGTGTTGCTTTCATTGTGTTCTTAGCATGTGAGTTTGCTTGGATTTCATCCTACCTGTCTCCCCCTCATGATTCCCTCACAATTTTCGGAGTTTGTGAAAGATCGGGCCACCCCAAGGGGTCATCCCTAACATATTGGTGTCAAGATCCTCGTTCATCATGAATTTCTCCACAAATTTTCTTTTATCCAACATAATTTCGAAAATCAACCCAAAAAAGAGCCCCACTACCTTTGGATTGATTTTGAGTTTTGGTGCATTTTTGGTAGATTTTATCCTTAGATCTGTTGCTATTGGTGTCGATCTACCTCTCATGTGGTTCCCCAGCCCAAATTTTGGTCATATTTCCACGAATTAGGAATTTTAGGGTGAAATCTCCGCCCAATTTTGAGAGCTCTGGGACCAGGAATCCACGGAGCAGTACTACCAGGTTTTCGTAGTGGTACTACAGGTCACCGGTACTACCAGGATACCCGTGGTACTACCGCTCATCGGTACTATCGGAGAAAATTGGTGGTACTACCGCCCAAGAATGAGAGCAGTTTTGACTTCCTTTTTGGCTCAAGTTTGTTTTTGACCTTCCTCCTTTTTTTCTTCGTGTTTTGCGCGTGTGTCACCCCAAATAACAGCAAGCTTCCGCAATATTACATCCTGCTCTCTATGACACCGCGACACCTGAACATCTTCCCCAAGACAGGTTGCAAGTTTGTCATCAGTACCCAAGGTATAACTTTCTCTAGCTTGTTAACCCCATATCTTCCTTTGTGTGTAACTATCCTATGAGAGCAGCTCATTTTTGTGTTTTCCTAAGCATTGTGCACTTGTCCTTGGAAAGTGAGAGTAGCACATAGTAGTATAGAAAGGGAGAAAAAAGATTCACAAAAAAGAGGGGAAAACAAAAAGCAAAAGAAAAATAGAAAGACACATAGCCTCCCAATAGAAAGAGAGTCTAAAGCTTGTAAGAAAAGAGAGAGCGCACGACCGAGGAAAGTACATATATCCGTTGCTTATCCTATTTTGGAAAATGAATTGCAGTCTCTCCTTGCGTTGGTACGACAACCGAGCATAGTCTTTGTTAGGACATTGTGTGCTCAATTTCATAGTCATAGTAACCTCGTTCCTATCCACGTGTGTGTATCCTCGTGTTTTGTAGATTGTATCATTTTTCCTTTGGATCTTTGGTTCTTTTCCACTTTTGTCAATAACCTTTTCTTTGGATGGTTTCATTTGGCTTTCCACCATCCTAACCTTCCACCAAAAGCTTTTGAGTGTTTTAGTTCTTCTTTAGAGTCAGGTTTCTTTGCGATTTCAATTTGCAAGTTTATAGTTCTTAAGTGCGGCTACTAGTTTGATACAATCCTAAAGGTAAGGTAAAAGGCTAACCCCCACCACATATTACCTTCCATATACAATCCTTGTTTGTGTTTCATCATGGATAGGCACGGTGACACGAGCCAACCACCTCCCCAGGAAGAAAAAGAAGAAGAAGAAGAAGAAGAAGAAGGAACATACATGACGCAAGAAAGACACTTCATCATTCGATAAGAATTTTGTGAATGTTGCAATTCCCTTGAGATGCGTCAAGACGAGCAATTTGGAGAAACTCAGATGGAGTTCAAGAGAATCGAAAACAACTTCAAGGATCTTTCTAAAGAGATGAGGGCCATGCACCACAATTTCTCCAATCATAACGAAGCACTCCATCGTTCATTGGCCGAGCTCGCGCGAAACACAATGACATGTTCTCAGCACCAAGTTCTTCAAGGAACCTTTAGAGTGCGTCAAGCTCGTCACGCCCCTCTATTCACCGACAAGACCCTCATGCAAGAGATCCAAGAGGCGATGAAGCCCCGTGCTTGAACCCATGAGCTTATCGCAATATGTACCTTCCCCATGGCATGCCGCAACGTCAAGCTATGATGGTGATTTGTCCTCCAGGCCACAAGCAAAGCGAGAAGAACATCGCCATCATGAAAGGGCACTAGTGATCCAATAATCACTACCACGTGAAGAACCTCGAGTGGAACCTCAAGTTCATCATCAACATCTGCAAGACCTTCAACAACAAGTGATGACTCCAACTTGGAAGAACAAGATCGTCGTTGACGTGAAGCTCTTGAATACACTCGTCATCATCATCGCCATCATGAATGCCAACACCGACACCATGGTCACCATGGAGAGCCTCCCCAACCGCATCGATACATGGAGAGTCAATACATGTTGAGCAATGCCAACCACATCAAGAGGCTCAAGACCATGATCTACTTAGAGAGGCCCAAGTGCCTAACCCGCGTCACCATCCGAGGAACGAGCCTCCACAACCATGTCAAGAGGCTCTGCATCCTCAACACCATCATGAGGACCAAGTGGCTCAACCTCATCAACAACCCCGACTTGAGCCTCCTCAACCGCGCCAAGAGCAAGCTCTCCAAGAACGTCATGGGGACCTAGTTCCTCCTCCTGCAAATGATTCTCAACCACCACAAGAGCAACAAAAACATCACCAAGATCGTCGACATGAGTGCTTAGATGATGAGGATCTACACTATCATGGAAACTATTGTTACCGTAACCGCAACGAAAAAGAAACTTTTTGCAAGATCAATTACATTATGCCTAAGTTCACCGGTTCCAATGATCCTGAAGAATATCTCTCATGGGCACTCAAAATTGACAAAATATTTCGCATGCACAATTATAGCAATGAGAATATGGTTTACATGGGTTGTCTTGAGTTTGATGATTATGGCACCTTTGGTGGGAACAAGTTCAAGTTGCCCGAGAAGCAAGAGGAGAGCCTCCAATAAACACTTGGCAAGATATGAAGGCTCACATGCATTCCTTCTATGTTCCTTCACACTACACACGCGACCTCTTCAACAAACTTCAAATGCTTAACCAAGGGACAAAACCGTGGAATAGTACTTCAAGCGAATGGATCTCAACATGATCCGCGCCAATATCGAAGAACGTGAAGACCATACAATTGCACGTTTGCTCATTGGCTTGAACCATCCAACCAAATGCATCGCCGAGTTCCAAAAGTACTACAACATGGTTGAGCTTGTACATAATGCTACAAAGTCCGGGCATCAAGTGCAAGAGGGCGTCAAGTTCAACAAGACGAAGATGTACTTCACCTACAAGCAAGCTCCAACAACTACACTAACAAACATCCAAGGAAACTCCTCAAGTACCTCCAAGCATCCTTTCAAACCTACAACTCATCAAGGGAAACCTCCCACAAGTGGCAAGCTAGCACTGGATGACCCTCTGTTCGAAGGACAATGTTACAAGTGTGGAGGCGAAGGACACAAGTCATTCAAATGTGGAAATACCAAAGTGTTGTTCATTCATGACAATAGTGACGAGGAATACTTGAGCGAAGAAGAGTTTGATGCAAGACTCAAGGAAGCACCCGCAAGGAAACATGTTGTAGATGATCAAGATCTTCTCATGTGTGAACATGACGAAAGTACTTCGCTTATCGTCACAAGAATCTTGACTACTCAAGCCCAAGAGCATGAAGATCAAATATCCAACATCTTCCAAACACGTGTCGGCATCAACGGTAAATCCATTAAAATGATCATTGATGGAGGTATCTTCCACAACCTAGCAATCAACGAGTTATGTGAAAATATCAACCTCACCCTCCATCCACACAAGCACCCCTACCATGTCCAATGGCTAAGTGACCAAGGGTCTGTGAAGATCAAGCACAACGTCTCGGTAACCTTCTCTATTGGACCATACAAAGACATTGTGGAGTGTGATGTGGTTCCCATGATGGTATGCCATATGTTTCTTGATAGACCGTGGCAATATGACAAGGGTGCTCTACATGATGGCCACACAAATGTTTATACCTTCATATGGCTTGACAAGACATGTGTTTTGCAACCGATGACTCCTAGAAAAATAACCGTGGATAATGCAAAGGCTTTAGCAAGGGTGCAAACCACAAAACCACCTTGTGAGAAGAGTGGTGAGCAAGAGAACCACCATATTGAAGGGTCGCATAGAGATAAAAACAAAATTTCCTATGTTGTGATTCCAAGATCTAGCCGAGGTAGAAGGCCACGAGGATTACAACTAGACGCGCGGTTGCGGATTACTGATGTAGCACGTCAGTTGAAGTTGTGCAGTCCTCACATTCCGATCCAATCCACGATCATCGAAGTGTAGATCATACAACACCTCTACCGACATCCAGACATACAAGGAGGAGCGCCGGTGGTGGACTACTAGGTCAAGTTCGGCAGCTGGACTAAAATGTATCTAGGGTTTCCAACACATGGAATGACCTAACCGTTCCCCTTGGGCATCTGTGCTCTAGTATATATAGGGTGTGAAAGTGGGCTCTAATCCCTTGTGACCCATTCATTAAAAGCTTATATTAGTCACTGCGAGTCCAACTCACTGACTAAGTCCATGTTCGATTCGGGTCCAACCTAAACATATTTCCGGTTTGGGTCCAACCCAAACTTCCTCCCGCTCTTAAGTGTGTGACCCGACAAGCTAATGGTGACTTAGATGCAATTCGAGTCTTACTCCTGATTGAATAGTCGGCAGTGGCTCCTAGCAGAACATGCCGACTCCCAAGTACCAAAGAGTCATGATGACATACCTTCCATTGTGACTTGCATCCAAGTCCCTTTTCCTCACGATACATTTTGTCAAGTGATGAGTGCATATTTGCATCATGTTTTATATTGTTATTTTACATTGTAGATGTAGGATCTTGGTATTTTATAGTGCTCCCGCACACATTTTATGTTTGTTTTCACCAGGATCAGGATAAATGATGGATACAATGGACACAATCCTTGAAGCAGTTGTGCTGAGGAGAAAAGGAGCCTAAAACAACATAAATCACTTATTTGGGAGATATTAATAATACCAGAAAAAACCCAAAGCAATCAAGGGAGATAAACGGTTTAACGACCAACTATACGGCAGGAATAAATTTTCTAGCCGTATAGTTCCCGCCATATAGTTGGCGCTGCCACCGCCTCCTCAAATAGTTTCACCCGGTGCAACTGTATCAGAGAGACGACATGCAAGAACACCCCGAAATCGCAGAAACCTCACCTCTGGAAGGCATCTGGAGGGGGAACTCATCCACCGGGGATCCATCTTCGCCCTGCACAGATCCGGGAGGCTAAGGCATCGATCTTCATCATCCACCGCTGCATCACTACCATATCCATCCATCCCATCTACATCTTGTCTAGATCTTGTTGTAATTTCCATACTCGTTGTGGATTTATACAAGAACTATTCATCTATGATAGATTCCATTGTTATTGCCATGATGTTGATTGCCTCCATGTCTGAGTAGACCATTAGTTCTTGGGGAGATGGAGAAACCCTAGTATGAGATTGAAATAAGATAAAGTTTATTATGATATTCATCGCTATGACCATGCGTTACATTGTCTTCATCTTGATGTTGAGAGAAGTCGACCTCCCAATATTTGCCTCTCATGGGGACTTGATGGAGGGAACTACTTGTTGGTAGACGGAGGTGTGTTAGCACTTACAATGACTACAAATCCGTTGGCACTCTTTACGTATCAACTTGGGAAACCGAGGAAACTCACGAAACACTATCCATGCCTTGGGATACGTCCTACGGGATTACGTCCCTTAATAGCGTAGTAATTTGATTGATGTCGATTGCTGACTGCTATGGTTATGAGGATGATGTGAGCAGCTGTTGCTGCCTATTTGTCCAAATACGGAGTTCCTCCCACACATACATAGTTGAGAATGTTCATGATAATAATCTTTACATTAGCTCCTCCTAATGCTAGTTGTGTATCCTCCCTAATAAAGCTTTTTCCCTATTGCAGTTCCAATCTCTCTTACATACGCGATACTTACTTTCTGTATTCAGTTGTTTTACTTTACTTATTGTTGCTCTTACACCAAAAACCCAAAAACACCTTTTTACACAATATGCGCATTTTATATTGTCACTTAGAACTTTATTTAGCATTACTAGTGTAATATTTATTTCAAGAGTTATTAGACTTCAGACTCATGCTCCCTTTGGGATCAATATCTTTATTTTGAAACTAGATACAAATGATCTGTGCACTTGCAGTCATCATCAAGCTATTTTCTGGCGCCATTGCTGGGGAGCTAAGCGTTGTAGGTCTTTTAGTTTTTTCTTATTTATTTTTGTCTTGCTAAGTTTGTTTTGACTTATAGGTTTCCACCAACATGATGGAGTTTGAAAATATGACTAGTGCTAACCCACTCAACGACTTTGAGAAGCCCTATGGTATTTCTAAAAGAGGCAACTCCAATGAGAAGACAAGGGGGTTTGGAATAAATCCTATATTACTTGGTATTCTACACAAGAAACAATTTACTGGAGATGAAGAAGATCCTGATCCATATGAGCATATTGCATGTTTCAAAGATATATGTGGCACTTTTCAATTGATGGGATATATTGCTGATGAGGTAAGGGTTAAACTTTTTAGTCAGACTTTGACTAGTACAACTCTCTCATGGTATAGATCTCTACCCCCAGAAGCCACTACTACTTGGGACAATCTAGCTTGTGAATTTATAGCAAAATATTATCCATTATCAAAATCTTTTGGAATCAGGCGTCTTGTAATGACTTGGAAGAACTGTTCTAATGAAGGACTAGTAAGAGCTTATATCAGATTTAAAGATTTACTTCTCCTATGTCCTCATCATATTTGCCCGAATGATAGTTATTGCATATCTTTTATGGCGGTTTAATTGAACCTAATAAAATTGAACTAGACTCTTTTGTGGAAGGAGCCGTTATGAATCATCCTATAACTAAAGCTTGGGCTTTACTTAATAGAATTTGCAATCACAAAGTTTCATGGAATTTTGGTCTAGGAAGTGAAGGAGGCGTAGAAATAGAACATGATTGTATTCATGACTATAATAAACAAGGACATGTTAAATAATTATCTAAAGAACTTTATTTAGATTCATATCTTGTGTTGCAAGTTGTTAAAGCTTTTACAGAACATATCAAAGCTCCAAAAGAGGGTTTGCTCAAGTATGATCCACCACCAAACCTGAGAACAAAAGAGAAGTTAAAGCAACACTGGCCTCCCTAGAACCAACATATTAGATACCTTTCCCTAACACTGCACATAAGCATATTTTTGAATATGAACAGGTCAAAGTAGCATAGGAAAAGAAAGAAGAGGAAAGTATGCCAGAAGTCATGGAACATCTGGAAGAAACCAAAGATGAAGAGGTAACCAAGGAAGCAATTATGGCTATGTATGCTCACTTTAACATAGTTGAACTTGATGAAGAGACTTCCGTATTGGTTAAAGGTAAGACAAAGGTACAAGAAGTGGGTAAGGCTATTCTTCAGTGCATATTTAAAGAAACCTTGCATTATGGTTTATGTGATCTTGGCACCAAAGTTAATGTTATATATTATGATTTCTATTTAGAAATAAAAGGAGAAATAGAAACGGCTACAATTGAAAATACTGATATGACAATTATGTTAGCCAATAAAAATATTAGAATTCCAATGGGAATAGTTGAAGATGCAACAGCCACAATGGGCAACAAAAACTTTCCTATTGATCTTATAGTTGTTGATATGCCAGCTGACACTCTTTGCCCAATAATATTTGGAAGGAACTTTTTGAGTAATATAGGTGCCTATGTTGATTTTAAAAAGGAGATAGTGTCTCTTAAGCTTGGGGGAGCTGAAAAGGAATTCCACTTTTCAAAATTTAAAGACAGGCCTCCATAAATACAAGAAGATGAAGAGAAAACAATCGAGAAAATGGCAGCTCTTTTTTTATTTAGTAATCAAGAATAAGAAATAAATGAAGACTCAAATTATGAAGAAATAGTTATGGAGGACAAGTCCCTGGAAGAACTAGAGGGTGAACTCGATTCACTTCCCATTCTAGGGCCTCCAACTGATGAGGCTTTTGAAGAGCTAGGAAAGAGAGGGGACGAGGAATTACCACCCCCGGAGTTGAAGACTCTACCAGATAATCTTAAATACAGGTTTTTAGACAATACAAATAAATTTCCTATTATTATTAGTGCTAAACTTTCAAGAGAAGAAGAAGAAGAACTCATGAAAATACTTAAGGAGCATCGCAAGGCCTTTGGGTACTCAATGGATGATTTTAAGGGCATTAGTCCCATGATAACCGTCCATTGAATATTCATGAAAGAAGGTGATAAACTAGTTGCGAAATTTAATAGAAGATTGAAGCATGAAATGAAGGAAGTGGTAAGGAAAGAAATTGTACGCTTACTAGACGCAGGTATAATCTATCATGTTAAAGAAAGTGAATGGGTAAGTTCAGTTCATTGTGTCCCTAAGAAGGGAGGTTTTACTGTTGTTCCTAATGAAAACAATGAATTGATACCTACTAGAACTATTCTTGGGCATAGGATGTGCATAGACTTCAGGAAATTGAATAAGGAAACTAGGAAAGATCACTATCGTTTACCATTCATAGATAAAACTTTAGAAAGGTTAGCAAACCACACTCATTTTTGCTACTTGTACGGATACTCTGTTTTTTCTCAAATAGTTGTTTATCCAGATGACCAACTTAAAACAAATTTCATTAGTCCTTATGGTTTACATGCTTATCGACGTATGCCTTTTGGTTTATGTAATGCTCCAGCTACTTTTCAAATATGCATTACTGTTATTTTTTGTGGATTTTATTGAACTGATAATGGAAGTATTTATGGATGACTTTTCTGTCTATGGAACTTTGTTTACTAGTTGCTTAAATAATCTCAAAAGAGTTTTGCAGCATTTCGAAGAAACCAATTTTGTTCTAAACTGGGAGAAGTGCCATTTTATTGTCAAAGAAGGTATATTCCTTGCACATAAGGTATCGGGTAAGGGAATTGAAATGCATAGAGCTAAGGTTGAGGCCATACAGAGAATGCCACAACCTACAGATATTAAGGGTATAAGAAGTTTCCTTGGTCATGTGGGTTTTTATAGAAGGTTCATTAGAAATTTCTCTGGAATATCTAAACCTTTGACTAACCTCCTGCAAAAGGGAGTAAGATTTAATTTTGATGATAAATGTCTTATAGCCTTTGATAAACTCAAGAATGCTTTATCCCATGCTCCTATTATTAAACATCCTATTTGGGATATGACTTTTGACTTAATATGTGAAGCTAGCGATGATGCTGTAGGAGTAACTCTAGGACAACACATTGGTCACAGATTTAATAGTATATATCATGCTAGTAGAACTTTTAATGGTGCTCAAAAGAATTATCCTAAAGAAGAAAAAGAACTTTTCGCTGTATTTTTCTCTTGTGATAAATTTCATTCTTATATAGTTGATGCAAAAGTGAGTGTTCATACGGATCGTGATGGTTTAAAATAACTCCTTGAGAGGAAAGACCATAAGCCAAGACTGATCTGTTGGATTCTTTTACTTCAAGAATTTGAGTTGCAGATTATGCAGAGGAAGGAAATAAACATGTTGAATGCAGTGTCCATGTTTGCCCAACAAGACATCAATCTTATTGAGAGGAACTTTAGTCCTGGTGATTTTCATTTACGAGTATTATTCAATGAACTAAGGTCAATTCCTTCAAAAGAGAATAAGTCTTTGTTGTTGGAGGAGTTCTCATCCCCGAATAAGTAAACGGTAAGATCAAGGTAAGTGTTCTTACTCCAATAAGTGATTTATTTTCACAGATTTTACTCCTAAAATTTCCGCCTTTGAATTCCTTATGTTTTTCTGAAGTTTTTGAGGGTTTTTGCCAACTATACGGGAGGAACTATAAGACTGGAGAGGAAGCTCCCGCCATATAGTTGGTCGTTAAATTCTCTGTATCTTCTTTGCGAAATTGCTTTCGATGTATGGAACTATACAGGCACAACTATACGACCGGATGAAATAATTCCAGCCGTATATTTGGTCATAGAACTCTCAGGCACTTTTTATTTTTTGTGTATGTATCTATACGGTCGCAACTATACGACTAGAGCCAATATTCTCGCCATATAGTTGGTCGCTAAACTACCAGACGTTTTTCATTTGCCTTTTGATTTTCATTGTAAAAAAACTATTATTACCAGTTCCGAGTCATAACTTAACCGACCTGGACTCGAGATATTTGGAAATATCTACCCGGAACTAACTATATGGTCGAAGCTATACAAGTCGCGCCTATATAGTTGGTCGTTACGCGGCAGGACTCTTCCAAATCAGTGATTTCTTTCCCTATTTCGTTAAGATTCTTTTCTTGGGCGACAATTTGGTGTTTCTCGTGAGTTTTATCGACCTCTGACCCCCCCTTATATACTGCCATTGTCTCTCTCTAATCATAATCTCTAGGAACCAATCTATCTCTTCTTCATACTCGAGAACATGCAAAACAAGGGTCAGAAGTCAAGGAGATAAGTTCCTATGGAGATCGGGAGCAATAGCAAGCAAGGCAAGGAGATCAAGGCTATCCCTTTGGAGTTCCTCGACACCGACCATGGGTGTCGGAAGAGGGATTTGAAGGCCCTCGAGCTGAAGATTGAAGAGATGGACAGGGAGACGCAAGGGACACCCAAACATCTTTGGTTGCTATGACTTTATCTTGACAAACTTCATGAAGATATCAAGCAGACAACCGAAGCAGGTTTTTCTATGAGTCTTAAGGCGCTATAAACCCTTCAAGATAACAATGAGTTCATTAAAGAACAAGTGAACGTGTTGGAGAGGAATAATCTTTTCTACAAGCCGCGTGTTAAAGAATTAGAAGCAGTCAATCAATCCCTATGACTCAGGCTGGCCCATGAAGAGAAGATACCATGCGCCATGGCACCACAGTGATCTACAATAATCACGGTATCAAATAATCGCAAGGGATTGTTTAATCCCACATGGCTTGATTCCAAGATTGAGGAGATCTTTACGACCTTGTAATCTATCTTATAAGTTTTCATTACTATTTTTGCATTAGTTCAAACTAGAAATAAAGTTTGCATCATTAGAATTCCATTCAGGAATAGTTGATCCCTTTTATGAAATTCCGAGTTTATTATTATTATATATGGAGCAATTTTGAGTTTGTGTTTTTCTTATTGGATATATGAATGGCTTGAGTATAATTTTACTTGCACTTGATGATAGCAATAGGAGTCTTCCACACCATTGTTATTAATGGAACATGCAAATATAATTTGGTCAATATGTTTTAAGTGCAAGGGTTTGATTTACAAAGAGAAAAAAATTATCTAACCTATTGAGTTGAAAAAGAAAACCTTGAACAAAGGAAAATAAATTGTGCTATCAAAAATAGAGTGAGAACAAGTCGAGGTAGAATCTTCAAGTCATAAGAATGCTTCATAAACAATTGGAATTTGATAATTGAGATCGTTAAACTTTGAATTCCTACATGAAGTGGAATGTACGGCTAGCTCCTTTGCACAACACTTAAACAAAAGTGTGAGCATATAAACAAAAGAGAAGAAAAGAAAGAAGAAAAAGAGCGAATGTGCAAAGAGCAAATAGGCATACACCACTATATTGTAGTATGACAAAGACACACTTTCGAGATTTGAATCCCAAGTGAATATGTTAATACTAAAATATTTGGGACTACCTCACTAACTCATTCGGTTGAATCGGATAATTTTACATTACATGGAGATTCATCTTTCGTGAAATGTTGATCCCAAAGGTGTGGAAGCCTGCTAATACTATTCAGATGCTTCGAGTAAGGTACTATTTATGAACTTATTCCTATGTATCTTATATGATAAACACATGTTGCAACTTCCTCATTAATTTTATCCACACAGCTTCATGAATATGAGGATCACATCCATTAAGCTAAACTTGCTTGGGACGAGCAAGAGTCTAAGCTTGGGGAAGTGGATGAGTGCATATTTGCATCATGTTTTATATTGTTATTTTGCATTGTAGATGTAGGATCTTGGTATTTTATGGCACTCTCGCACACATTTTATGTCTGTTTTCACCAGGATCAGGACAGATGATGGATACAATGGACATAATCCTTGAAGCAGCTGTACTGAGGAGAAAAGGAGCCTAAAACAACATAAATTGCTTATTTGGGAAATATTAATAATACCAGAAGAAAACATCGAGCAATCAAGGGAGACATACGGTTTACTGACCAACTATACGGCGGGAATAAATTTTCTGGCCATATAGTTCCCGTCGTATAGTTGGCGCCGCCACCGCCTCCTCAAATAGTTTCACCCCGTGCAACTGGATCAGAGAGACGACATACAGAACACCCAGAAATCGCAGAAACCTCACCTCCGGAAGGCATCTGGAGGGGGAACTCGTCCACCGGGGATCCATCATCGCCCTACGTAGATTCGGGGGGCTAAGGCATCGATCTTCAGCATCCACCACTGCATCACCACCATATCCATCCATCCCATCTACATCTTGTCTAGATCTTGTTGTAATTTCCATACTCGTTGTGGATTTATACAAGTACAATTCATCTACGATAGATTACATTGTTATTTCCAAGATGTTGATTGCCTCCATGTCTGAGTAGATCATTAGTTCTTGGGAAGATGGAGAAACCCTGGTATGAGATTGAAATAAGATAAAGTTTATTATGATATTCATCGCTATGACCATGCGTTACATTGTCTTCATCTTGATGTTGAGAGAAGTCGACCTCTCAATATTTGCCTCTCATGGGGACTTGATGTAGGGAAGTACTTGTTGGTAGACGGAGGTGTGTTAGCACTTACAGTGACTATAAAGCTGTTGGCACTCCTTACGTGTCAACTTGGGAAACCGAGGAAACTCACGGAACACTATCCATGCCATGGGATACATCCTACGGGATTACGTCCCTTAATAGCACAGTAATTTGATTGATGTCAACTGCTAACTGTTGTGGTTATGAGGATGATTTGAGCAGCGGTTGCTGCCAATTTTTCCAAATACGGAGTTCCTCCCACACATACATAGTTGAGAATGTTTATGATAATAATATTTACCTTAGCTCCTTATAATGCTAGTGGCGTATCCGCTACTCCCTGAGAATGCTTTTTCCCTATTGCAATTCCAATCTCTCTTATATACGCGATACTTACTTTCTGTATTCAGTTGTTTTACTTTACTTATTATTGCTCTTACACAAAAAACCAAAAACACCGTTTTACGCAATACTCGCAGTTTATCTTGTCACTTAGAACTTTATTTAGCATTACTAGTGTAATATTTATTTCAAGAGTTATTAGACTTTAGACTCCTACTCCCTGTAGGATTAATATCTTTATTTCGAAACTAGCTACAAACGATATGTGCACTCTTAGTTGGACGCCTCGGTTAACACTTAATTTAGTCGTGCATCAAGCTACAGGCGAATAATCTTCATCCTTCAAATATCTCAACTCTCTTTCTTAATTCGAGGTAAGTGATTGATCCGACTAACTCTTAGTTGGACGCCTCGGTTAACACTTAATTTAGCCGTGCATGGCCATGCTTGCTGAATCATATCTTTGCAGAGGGCCCAGCCAATATCTCTCTAGTTGGAGGGGAAACTCCCATCTATGTTATCCACATCACGCAGCTTGATTCTCAACCGACCCGAACTCTGCCATTTAACTTCCGATTGTTAGAACAACGTTTGATAGAACCTAAGTCGGTGATCCACGACTCGAATTGTGCAATAACCTTAGGTCTAAGGATTACATTGATTGAGACATATAAATGATGACTTGTTCATTGTATCTCAATATGGCTCATTCCAACTCGCAAAACTCTTTAGACGAATCCGTGTAAGTCAGAATAGAATCACCATGCCCATGACAAGTGGAATAGAGTCATCAACCAACTTTCACATTAGTCTAAGTTGTGTGTCTAGCACAACCTCAATAACGAAGGACATTTAGTATGAACGACATGAACATATAGTTCCACAACCGAATCACATATTCAATGATATATATCAGAAGTTCATATAGGGACAATATAACAAATTTATGAATACATTGGGAATAACATCATACATGATTGCCCCTAGGGCATATTCCCAACACTCCTCCACTTGCACTAGAGTCAATAATCCGACATCATATGTCTACGCATCTAATGCCCATAGCTCTCAGGTCCGCCTCATGCTTCGGCTGTGGTAGCAGCTTTGTCAATGGATCCGCAATGTTTCCATCCATGTGTACCTTGCATAACTTGATATCACCTTGATCCACAAACTGTCGAATCAGGTGGTAACGCATGAGTATATGTTTGTTCTTTTGGTGTTGTCTAGGTTCCTTGGCTTGGGTAATACCACCATTATTGTCACAATACATGTCTAACAGATTGGACGAGCCTTGAACCACACCAAGATCCATGAGGAAGTTCCTCATCCAAACATCTTCCTTTGCCCCCTCCAAGGCGGCAATATACTCAGCCTCTGTCGTAGACGCAGACACAGTCTCTTGCTTGGAACTCTTCCAGCTCATAGCCCCTCCGTTTATCACAAACACGTACCTGGATTGTGAATGAGAATCATTTGAGTCAGTAAGATAACTCACATATGTGTAACCCTTTACACTGAGTTCATCCTCACCTCCATAAACTAGGAACATATCCTTAGTCCTTCTCAAGTAATTAAGGATATTTTTAGCCGCTGTCTACTGGATTTATCTAGGGTTATCCTGGTATCTGCTCACAACACGTAAAGCATAGGAAACATCCGGCATAGTACAAATCATATCATACATGATGGATCCGACTACTGAAGCATACAGAATTACACTCATTCGACTTCTCACACAAGTCATCATAGTACACTAAGTCTTGCTAAGTTCTACACCATGGGACATCAGTAAGAACCCCATTTTAGACGATTCCATACTAAACCTTTTGAATAATTTGTCCAAATATGTACTCTGACTCAATCCAATGAGACACCTTGATCTATCTCTATAGATCTGGATTCCTAGAATGTAAGTTACTTCACCTAGGCCCTTCATCGAAAAACTCTTTTCCAATGATTCCTTAGTTTCTTGCAACATTTGGACATCATTTCCAATCAGTAATATGTCATCCACATATAAGCAAAAAAAGTTTAGTATGCTCCCACTAAACTTCTTGTATAAACAAGAATCATGATCACTCTTGAGAAAGCCAAACGATTTGACTACTTCATCAAAGCGAATGGTTCAACTCCGACATGCTTGCTTCAACCCATAAATGGATTTCCGAAGTTTGCATACCTTGTCAGATTTAGCTGGATCGCCAAAACCCCCGAGTTGTATCATATACATGTCCTCAGTTAAATTTCCATTAAGGAAAGTCGTCTTGACATCCATCTGCCATATCTCATAGTCGGAATAGGCTGCTATAGCTAACATGATCTGAACTGACTTAAGCATCGCTACGAGTGAGAAAGTCTCATCATAGTCAACTCCTTGAACTTGTCAAAACCCCTTCACAACAAGTCATGCTTTATAGACAAAAATATTTCCATCCATATCAATTTTCTTCTTAAAGACCCATTTGCACTCGACGGGTCCTGCATCGTCCAGCAGATCAACCAAGTTCCAAACTTGATTTTCATCCATGGACTTTAACTCGGATCTCATGGATCCAATCCATGAATTGGAATCGGATCCCACCATCTCTTCCAAATAAGTTATCGGCTCATCACTGTCTAACAGTAATACATCATGAATACTTCACAGTCTTACTGATCTTCATGGTGTAGGTGTAGTTGCCGACCTAGCTACCATGACCGGGTTCTCTCAAATTTCTTCGAGTTACACCGTTCTCCCACTAACTCTCTCATTGAGAAACTCTTTCTCAAGGAAGACATTGTTGTGAGCGACAAACACTTCTCCCTCTTCTCAGTTGTAGAAGTAGTAACCCAAGGTTTCCCTTGGATACCGCACGAAAATACACTTATATGACTTGACCGCGAGCTTGTATGACTGAAGTCTCTTGACAAAAGCTTCACAACCCCAAATCTTAATAAAAGACAAACTCGGCTTCTTGCCAGTTCACATCTCATGCGGTGTCTTATCTACTGATTTTGACAGTACCCAGTTTACTGTGAACACTGTAGTTTCTAGACAACAACCCCAAAATGATAAAGGCAGATTCGTCCGACCCATCATTTATCGTACCATGTCTAACAAGATCTTATTCCGCCTTTCCGACACATCGATTCTCTGTGGCATTATCAGCGGAGTGAGCTGAATAACTACTCCACAACTCTTCAGATGGTCATCAAACTCATGGCTCATGTACTCACCTCCTCGGTCTGACCAAAGAAACTTTATTTTCTTGCCAAGTTCATTATGTACCTCATTCTAGAATTACTTGAACCTTTCAAAGGCTTATGACTTATGTTTCTTCAAGTATTTATATCCATACCTACTCAAATAATCAGTGAAGGTAATGAAGAACTCATAACCACCTCTGGATGTCGTGCTCATCAGGCAACATACATCACTATGTACTAGTCCTAATAAGTCGGACGCCCTTCCACAACTCTTTGCAAAAGGTGTCTTGGTCATCTTGCTGAGTAGGCAAGATTCGCATGTCTCAAACGACTCCAAGTTGAACAAAGTTAGGAATTCATCATAATGGAGCTTCTTCATGCATTTCTGACTTATATGACCAAGCCGAAAGTGCTAGAAGTAAGTCATATTCATATCATTTGGTCTCAAACTTTTCACATTTATGTTATAAACCGACTCACTATCAACATTCAAAATAAATAATCTATCCTGGATGGGTGCAAAGCCATGAAACATATCACTCAAATACAAAGAACAACCATTGTTCTTAATATTCGACTCATAGCCTTGTCTCATCAAACATGAGGCATAAATAATGTTTCGACTAAGATATGGAACATAATAACAATTATTCAGCTCCATTAAGAATTTGGAAGGTAAATGAAGTTGCATCATGCTGACTTCCAACGCAGTGACTCTCGCCTTGTTGCCGACTCGAATGTTAACCTCGTCTGACGACTCTCGCCAAGTTCTTACTAGTCCCTGCAACGAGTTATAGATGTGAATCACTGAGCGGGTATCATATACCCAAGAACTATTAGGTGCATTAGCAAGATAAATGTCTATAACATTCCAAACAAGCGTATCTGAGTCAGAAGTCCCACCTCCACTCTTGGCATTGTCCGCCAAATAATTTCTACAATTCCTCTTCTAGTGGCCATCTGCCTTGCAATAGAAGTAGGTGAATCCGGTTGAAGGAGATGGCTTAGTCCCCGAGGAAGTGCTTTGGACCGGGTCCTGAGCCTTGCCTCCCGACTTTGACTTGTTCTTCTTAGTCCAAGAACTCTTCTTTAACTTAGCATTATTCTGCACCATCAACACTTGTCTGGCGCCTTTCTTGAGATCTGCCTCTGCCTGCTTGAGCATCCCATGTAATTCAATGAGCTTCTTATCCATACCATGCATCTGGTAGTTCTATATGAACTGACCATATGTACTAGGAAGAGAGTTCAGAATTATTTTTGTAGCGAACTCTTTGCTAATTGGGTAGCCTAGACTTTCTAGAGACTACATGTAACAAACCATTTTGATTGCATGTGGACTCATTGGATCGCCATCCTTAAGCTTACAACTCATCAAATCTAGAGATACTTGATATCTCTCGGTCTTTTCCTGAGCCTGGGACATACTTTTGAGGCTTTTGACCAAATCGTAGGCCTCAACATTCTTGAACTGCTGCTACAAGTTCGGTTCCATGTGAGTAAGCATAAGACAACTAATTTATGTGGACTCATCACAAGTCCTATGGTAGGCACTGGTGGCAGCGATAGTCACATTCTCATTCGGCTCATCTAGAAGTAGGTTGTCTAGGACATGGTCCCTCTTTTCTTGTTTGAGAACAATTCTCAGATGATGATACTAGTTGGTGAAATTAGTTCCATTAATCTTATATTTATCTAGGATCATTCGCAATGCAAAACTAGACAACTCAGAGAGACTACTAGGTGCCATGGATCTACAACAGAAAAATATGCAAAACACTTAAGACATGTATCCATAAAAGATCAAGCATATTAAACATTTTAATACTTATGCTCCCACTAGAACCAACACCCCTCGGATGGTTACTAACTGATTTAGGATCCTAAATAAGCAAGACGATGTGTGAGCTTTAGCATTATCGCTAGTCGTGAAGTGATCTAGGTAGACAACTCCTTGACAATCGCATCCGATACGACTCATGTTGGTCGAGTGGCATCACATGCCTAAGATCTCGTCTGAATTTTCCCTGAGTCCCACAACCGTTATGATACACCCATCTGGATTACCGAGTGCTTCCGCTGTAAAAGTATGAATCGAACCCACCTAGTA
Source organism: Avena eriantha (assembly GCA_910589775.1). Lineage (NCBI taxonomy): Eukaryota > Viridiplantae > Streptophyta > Magnoliopsida > Poales > Poaceae > Avena > Avena eriantha. The sequence goes on from OU342743.1 coordinate 359,091,559, forward strand.
GGAAAGAATTGATAGCACCTCAATTTTATGAGCCCACTACCAAAAATGTCTTACTTGTGATGGTGCAGCGTTTGCGGGGAAACCAATTAGACCTTCTTTGAGGGATTACTTTCTACCGACTATCTAACAGAGGTAAAACAGAGACATAACAATAACACAAATAAAGAAATTATAATGTGAAATGGTATGGCTCTCTTCATGGCGATCTCCATCTCCACAAAGCTTGTAATTCGACTCGTGCCAACTCTTGTCACATGCTGCCTTAATCCATGTTGCCGACTTGTATATCGACTTGCATGTCATCTGGGTTCTCTAAACATATACACTAGCTAGTAAATTAAATTACATAGAGAATCCAACAAGTAGGTCATAATACAATAAAATGATAGCACCTAGGCTCTAGTCGGCTGACAAAAACCGTGATTCACAGATCACATATGGATTACACACATCACATGCCCATAAGACATACCATTCACAACATCATACTGCAAACACAAGTTATGCATAGATATGAAATATAATGGCATTGTGAAACTCACAATGACATGTAAGGCGGACAAGGCGAAACCGGCGGTCACCAACCGAGGAACGAGCCTCCTCCTCACCCACAACCACGTCAAGAGGCTCCGCATCCTCAACACCATCGTGAGGCCCAAGTTCCTAAACCTCGTCAACAACCACGACATGAGCATCCTCATCTGCCTCAACCGCACCAAGATCAAGTTCTCCAACAATGTCGCGGGGACTAAGTTCCTCCTCCTCCAAGTGTGGCTCAAGCACTACAAGAGCAACAACAACATCACCAAGATCGTCGACATGAGTACTCGGATGATGAGGATCTACACCATAATCACAACCGTCATCACCGTGACCGCAACGAAGCATAAACTTTTGGCAAGATCAAGTTCAGCATGCCCAAGTTCACCGGTCTGATGATCCCAAAGAATATCTCTCATGGGCACTCAAAGTTGACAAAATATTCCGCATGCACAATTATAGCAATGAGAAGATGATATCCATGGCTTCTCTTGAGTTTGATGATTATGCCAACCTTTGGTGGTAATAAGTTCAAGTTGCCCGAGAAGCAAGAGGAGAGCCTCCAATCAACATTGTGCAAGATATGAAGGCTCACATGCATTCTTAGTTTGTTCCTTCACACTACACACGCGACCTCTTCAAAAAACTTCAAAAGCTTAACCAAGGGACAAAAACCATGGAAGAGTACTTCAAGCGAATGCAGCTCAACATGAGCTGCACTAACATTGAAGAATGTGAAGAGCAAACAATGGCATGTTTCCTCATTATCTTGAACCATCCAATCAAGCGCATCACCGAGTTCCAAAATTATAACAACATGGTTGAGTTTGTACATAACGCTACAAAGGCCGAGCGTCAAGTGCAAGAGGACATCAAGTACAACAAGCCGAAGATGTATTTCACCTACAAGCAAGCTCCAACTACTACAACAACAAACATCCAAGGAAGCTCATCAAGTACCTCCAAGCCTCCTTCCAAGCCCACAACTCATCAAGGGAAAACGCCCACAAGTGGCAAGCAATCATTGGATGACCCTCCATTTGACGGACAATGCTACAAGTGTGGAGGCAAAGGGCAGAAGTCATTAAAATGTGGCAATACCAAAGTATAGTTCATTCATGACGATGGTGACAAGGAATACTTGAGCAAAGAAGAGTTTGATGCAAAATTCAAGGAAGCACTCGCAATGCAACATGTTGTAGATGATCAAGTGCTTCGCACGTGTGCACATGATGTAAGTCCTTTGCTTGTCATCACAAGGATCTTGACTACTCAAGCCCAAGAGCATGAAGACCAAAGATCCAACATCTTCCAAACATGTGTCGGCACCAATGGTAAATCCATTAAAGTTATCAGTGATGGAGGGAGATGCCACAATCTTGCAAGCACCGAGTTATGCAAAAATCTCAACCTCACCCTCCATCCACACAAGAACCCCTGCCATGTCCAATGGGTAAGTGACCAAGGGTCCGTAAAGATCACGCACACCGTCTTTGTAACCTTCTTGATTGGACCATAGATAGAAACATTGGAGTGTGATGTGGTTCCCATGACGGTATGCCATATGTTGCTTAGTAGACCATGAAATATGATAAGGGTGGACTACATGATGGCCGCGCAAATGTGTCTACCTTCCAATAGTTTGATAAGACATGTGTTTTGCAACCGATGACTCCTAGCCAAATAATTGTGGACAATGCAAATGCTTTAGCGAGGGTGAAAACCAAAAAAAAACACCTTGTGAGAAGAGTGGTGAGCGAGAGAACCACCATACTAAAGGGCCACATAGAGACAACAAAATTTCCTATGCGGTGATCCAAAGATCTAGCTGAGATATAAGGCCACGAGGATTACCACTAGACGCGAGATTGCAGATCACTGATGTAGCATGTCAGTTGAAGCTATGCAGTCCTCACGATCCGATCCAAAACACGATCATCGAAGTGCTGATCGTACAAAACCTCTGCTGATATCCACATGTACAAGGAGGAGTGCTGGCGGCGGACTGCTAGGTTTGGTACGGTGGTTGGACTAAAATGGAGCTAGGGTTTCCAACGCATGGAATTACCTAACCGTACCCCTTGGGCATCTGCGCCCTAGTAAATAGGGAGTAAAAGTGGGCTCCACTCACTTGTGGACCATTTATTAAAAGCCTATATGTCACTATGAGTCTAGCTCACTGACCCAATCCGTATTTGTTTGGTCCAACCCAAACATATTTACGGTTTGGGTCCAACCCAAACTTTCTCCCGCTCTTAAGTGTGTGACCCGATAGGCTCATGGTGACACAAACACGATTCGAGTCTTACTCGTAATCGATGAGCCGCAACGGCTCCTAGCATAATGTGCCACTCCTAAGTACCAAAGAGTCATGATGACATACCCACCAATGTGACTTGTGTCCGAGTCGCGTTTGCCTCATGGTACATCTTGTGAATCTGTAGGCGAATAATCATCATGCTTCAAATATCTCAAGTCTTTTTCTCAATCTGAGATAAGTGATTCATCCGACTAACTCTTATTCAGATGCATCGGTTAACACTTAACTGATTCGTGCATGGCCATGTTTTCGGAATCATATCTTCCGAGAGGGTCCAGATAATATCTCTGCAGTTGGAGGGGCAAAATCCCATCTTGGTCATCCACATCACGCAGCTTGATTCTCAGCCGACCCAAACTTTGCCTTTACAACTTCCCTTTGACAGAACAATGTTTGACAGAACCTAAGTGTTGGAGATATACTTTCTGGGTATATCCACTATGACTTGCTGACCAGGGTGGCCCACTTCGGGTTAAGATTTACTTCACGGGTGGCCTAGACAGGGAGAGAAGATGGAAGGTCATCCAGCTACGGAAAGGCCCAGAAGACTAACCAACTTAGGCATGTAGAGTTACTTGTAGTCCAAGATGTACTCTATAATTGACTATATAGCCAGATAGGTCTCTCCTATAACCCTAGTTTGGAGATCTATATAAGCCGCCCTAGGGATCAGCCTTTAGGGTACCCACAACTTATAACCTCAACTTGCAAAGGCGAAACATCTCTTGTAATATGTAGTTCCGGCTCTGCCGTATTACCAGATTGCTTGAAGGAGTAGGATCCGTCCACAGCTAGAGGATTTGAACCTAGGTAAAGCTTGTGTGCTCACCATCCCGGAATACCGTCGTCTCACACCCCATCTTTCTCTATGCCTTGAGGGCCCCCTCTCGACATACTTGTCTTCAATATGACGATAGTTGGCGCCCACCGTGGGGCAGGTGACCTTCGGATCTGTGTTCCGGGCGAAATCGGCAAGACAATCGCTGTTGGTCGGGTCCTCTATGCCAGTGACATCCCCCTTGTCCTTCTCGACGAGACTTGGATTCCGGAAAGGGAATCCGTTTCCAGTTACAAAATCATGTCCTTTAGCGAGACTGATGTCTATCTCGTTTTTGTTAAACCTGCCCAACTGATGACTGCAAGTGCACAGATCGTTTGTAGCTAGTTTTCGAAATAAAGATATCGATCCCACAGGGAGTAGGAGTCTGAAGTCTAATAACTCTTTGAACTAAATATTGAAATAGTAATGCTAAATAACGTTCTAAGTAATAAGATAAAATGCGAGTTTTGTGTAAAAGATATTTTTGGGTTTTCAAATAAGTGAAAAATAAGTAGACTAATGCTGTAAGTAAACAAGAGCATGCAAGTATGATTACGAAAGTATACAAGATGATGGAAAGAGTTCTCAGCGAGTAGTGGATCCACCGCTCGTAATTAGAAAGAGTGATCAAAATTATTATAATGAATAAGACTAATTATGATATACGTGGGAGGAGCTCCATATATGGACGAATAGGCAGCAACCACTTCTCACATCATCTGTCATAACCATAGCAAACATCAATCGACATCAATTGAATTACTCTACTATTAAGGGACTTTACCCCGTAGGATGTATCCCATGGCATGGACAAAGTTCCGTGAGTTGTCCTCGGTTCCCAAGTTGATACGTAAGGAATGACAACACCTTTATAGTCACCATAAGTGCTATCATCCCTCCATCTACCAACAAGTAGTTCCCTCCATCTAGTCCTCTGTGAGGCAAATATTGAGTGGCGCACTTCACCCAACATCAAGATGAAGGAAATCTAACACAGACACATAATGAACAATATCACATAATAATATTTATCTCAATTCGATCTAATACTAGGGTTTCTCCATCTCCCCAAGAACAAAGGAAACTACTCACACATGAAGGCAATCAACATCAAGTATAGAATATGGATGAAGTATGATGATACAATTGAATACAAGTGCAAATCCAAAATTCAATCTAGAATTACAACAAGTAACCAAAGGGGATTAGTGATGGAGACGTTGTTGTTGAAGATGATGATGTAGATCGATGTGGAGGCCTTCAAGATCCTAGTCCCTTCTCCTCTTGTGTGATGGTGATGGTGTAGATATGATTGGAGATGGCTATGGCGGTGGCACGGCGGCAGGGCTCCACCATGGTGGAGGATATGGCTTGGTGGTTATCTCTTGGGTCCTCCCTCCTTTATATAGGCCTTGGGGGTGCCCTAGGGTGCCCCCAATACCGTCATATGACTTAGGGAAGGTTCTGCGGATTGTCTGGGGCGAAATCCCGTTGTTTGCGACCTTTTTCGCAACTATACGGCCGGAAAAATGCTTCTGGTCGTATAGTTGCTCGCCAAACCTCCGGTGTTCCATAGTGTTTTGGCGCCCATTTCTTCATACGAACTCTGTTTTGGGTGTTCTTAGGCTCGTTGAGTTCGTATCATTGAGGGATACAACCCATGGTCTTGGATATTTATTTTGAGAACTTGGAAAAAATCACTTTTCCAACCTCTCAAATGGCTAAGTCTAGTCCCTGCAGCTCCTCCATACTATGCTCTCTTTGTTCCTTTTGCCTTTGTTTTATCCATAATCATCATCCACACCTACACACATGTCATACACAAGGAAAAGTTATAAAATTCTACCTAAACTACTAAATGTGCAAAGCTCATATGAAAGTAAATGAGAACTAGAAGTCATGCATATAAGGCATAGCTATAGCTGAAAGAAACATGATATGAGAGATAAATGGCCCATTTTATATGGCTAAAATAGGTGGTATTTCACAGCCATCAACTTCCCCAAGCTTGACCTTGCTCATCCTCGAGCAGGAAGGGTCGATAATAAATTAATGGTTCTGAAATAGCTTATCATTGGAAATCAATGCCTTGTATCCTTATTTCTTCTACAAACTTGAAGAGAGAGAAAATTTATTCATACAAGGCAACACAAGCTGAGTTATACAGACCACTAAAGATTCATCAAAACTTATATGCTCCATGTCAACAATGAATCTACTTGCAGACAAACTTGTGATCCTCTTATTGCACCTTTGTATAACTTTTCATATCATTATTTTTTATGAGGCAAAACTTAGTCACAAATAGATGTCAAGCATAAATAGGAATTGATTCTACCCAATCATGTCATCTAGTTAAAGCTCTCAAGTGTAAACATCATTATTGAGCTTTTAGAAAGTTTATCTCTCAATAACGAGATTTATGCCAAAAGGAAATGCGAGGACATGTCAAAAGATGCATAGCATTAGAGTGTCTCATTTGGTCATCCACATCAATGAATCATGGCTATCAAACACTCATTTTCTATTCTTTGCCTTTCTAAAACTTCTGTTCATCAGTAATGATATCATGCCAAAACTTAGTGTGTTTAATCAGACTGTGCAGGCTAAGAATGGATAGTCGTGACCATTATCAAGGTTTCCCTTTTTGGTATAATGATTTCTCATAATGGTCAGAGAAGTATTCCCTCTTTTGCTTTGAACGCAGGCCCATGAGAATACCAATGCATACCCAAATATAGTATTTATGCTACATATGTTGGGAAACTCATAGCCAAACTCCAAGAGTTTCCTCTTTTTGGACTATTCAAATGCCAACGGAGTTGTTAGTATCCCATGTTGTGCGACAGTGGTGTAGACATGCATAAAGCAATATCATACTTTAATCAACAGGTCAAGACTTGGCATGCATCTCAATTACCGCTAAATATTAGTTTCTTCAAACAAATCCTTTCAAAGAGTACTAGCAAGTCGATCGTCACATCTATGGTGTTGAGTAACTTTAAGGCTAAACTCTTAAGACAATTAAACAACACCTTATTTAGCATAGAAATCAAAACTTCGAAATATCATTTCCAATTGACAACTCCTTCCAGAAGAAAACTATCAAATCTATTGTTTTAACATTATGGGGTCGAGCATAACCTATTCATTTAAGACAAAGCTATTTAGTGACAACCTACATATTTCAAAAGATCTTGATCAAGTATTCATTCTTTCCAAGTGTAGATATTGTGGCAATGTTTTCTAGAGGATAACAAATAGTGTCACAAGCTTGATAAACAATTTGGCATGATGCATATAAGCTCTAAGTCAACTCCTATGGTGCCTATCATGAGCAAGTGTATCCCCATATGAATACAGAACTAGACTCACTTAAAGAAGCATTCAAAAATAGTGGGATACATGATTGCATTAAACCTTCATCGAATACGAACATTGCACAATACTCTACACATGCAGAAGTAACATCCCCAAGCTTAGAACTTTGCAATAACCAAACTTGAGTATATCCCCCAAAAAACATAAAATACAGTTTCCAAAAGAGAGTTTGATAAGTGGTTACCTCCCCAAGCTTAGTTGAAAACAAGGGTGACACACTTTACCGTTGAGGTACAAGTAACCTCTCTGTTGATAGACAAAGAACCTTTGATTTAACGTATATTTCTTGATATAGCCTGGTGGCTGCCTTCCTTGCGAACCTGCTTGGAAACTAAGAAGAAAATAAAAAACTTTGTGTTTTTTGAAGGCATGGGGATTAGCTCAAAGTGATAAAAATACAAGTCATACTGAGTCGGTTCATCAACCTAAGCACCACGCTTAAGTCAACAAAATAGTTCTAGAAGATGCCTCTCCTAGATTGTGATGAGGTGCGAGTAAAACATGATACGAGACACGAGTGTGCAGCCCCTATGTGCTTATTAAAAGGGTTCGAGTTGGAAGGTTTTACCAGACACTAATTGTTGAAGCGTTGAATTAAAGCAACCAAGTGGATCATGCGAGTGTTTGGACGGTTGGCACTACCGTACACGTTATCACACAAGGTTCAAGTCCCTGCGAAAATAACACACACAAAATGCATCGGTTTGGTATACGAACATAGTTCGTTTATCCCACCAATAAAAGGAAAGTAAAAAATAAAACATGAACTTCTATAGAGAATTATAGTCTAGGAGGTTTCTGAGGTAGAATTTTATTGCTTACATATCCTCGGCTTCTCTAGATCATGGGAGAAGCTCCCAGGTGGTGTTTTGAAGTTTTTAGAAGAAGAAATAATAAAATTTTGAGCAAAGGTTACCTTCTAGTTGGCGTTTGAGGGGTTTTCCCATCTATACGGGAGCAACCATACGGCCGGACCAAAAAGGTCCCGCCGTATAGTTGGTCGTTAAACTCGTTGTACCTTGGAAAATAATTTTGACGCCGACATCGATATCTATATGGCTGGAAATATACGGCCGAAATTTTTATTCCCTCCTTATACTTGGTCGTTAAACCTTCAGTATCCTGGAATAGAAATTTTACAAACGCAGCGATAACTATACGGCCGGAACTATACGGCTGGAATTTTTATTCCCGCCGTATACTTGGTCGCTAAACCATATGTACCTAAGAAAGAAAATTTGTCGATGGAAAAGATATCTATACGGCCAAACTATACGGCTGCAATTTTTTATTCCCGCCGTATAGTTGGTGGTTAAACCTTCAGTAGACATCAAAAAAAATCTATTTCTTTGAGAATTCTTTCTTATCATGAAACTTAGCAAAACACCTTATTTTGATAGTAAAATAACAACATTAATTTTCGACCAACAACATCATGTATAAAACAACATTTAAGTACAACCAAGTTACGCAACACATAGTAACAATAAATTCTACCTTTTGAAAACTACAACAAGGTAACTCTAATAGCAAATCATGCAAATAATAAAAATGCCAATGCAACATGAATGCATTAAGACTCAAGACACAAAACTAAGAAAGACACCTAATGACTTCCGTGTTGTCTCCCGGGAAGCGCTTTCTTATAACCAAGTAGCTAGGCTTTTCTCCAATATGATTTCAATAGATAGGAGCCAGAGAATTATTTATTCTTACCTCCAAAAGAGGTTTGGAGCACTTCCTATTATAGCCTGGTCAAAGTCTCACCCACTTGCGGTGCATCGGAGTCTTGTAGATAAATGTGTTATTGCTCACAAATGATGACTGATGTGCCATGTATGGTGAGCATACCTCCCTAGATAGCTTCAAAAAAGGATTAGATATATACATATAAAGTCAAACATTTTACCTTTGATAGCATCATCGAGATACAATTCATTGTAGTCTTCTTGGTCTACACTACCACGAGGAAAGTCTTCATAATACTCATCTTTAGCAGTAGGGAAAAATTCAAAAGTGTCTCTATTCTGTAGTTCATCACCCTTACTATCAAGTTCATCACTTCTAAAGTTATCAATCCAATCACAAAAATAAGCATCATCAACAAATGTTTCATCAAAGATGTGCTCTCCCAAAACCTGCTCATTAATACTACAAGGATATATCTCCAGTTTAGCATTATTAGTGTTCTCCAAACGAGTATCTAGGCATAAAGCCTCTGTAGATAAATTATCTTCAGTTTCAACACAATAGGAATCATTACTAGAGACTGAGGCATCATAAACAAACTTATTATTAGTCGAATGATGTTTGCCTTCAATCTCACCTTTTTGGTGTTCCTCCTTGTTATCCAGTGGTTCCTAAAAATGTTAGTTTCAGGAACTACTTTTTTACATAGCTCCTTACTCTTTATCACAAGTGCATTCCCACTAAAATGTTCTTGACAATAATTGACAATATAATCCATAATATTATGATACCTTGATAAATCCTCATTATCGCTACTTTTCATAATAATACCAATTTTCCTAAGCAGCGCATGAGACCCTTCATAAACTATGTATTCCAAGAGTTTTACATTATTACCATTTATGTGAGTATTGGTTGATAAAAATTCTTTAAAGAGAGGAATGCATTCATAATTATAAAGTTTTTTAGGCTTACCATTATATTGCCTCATTTCTTCAAATAAATTTGACAAATTACCAGAACAGTAATCCACCTGCTCCCACATGTCCAGTAGTTGCATATCCTCAAGGATTAGCAGTTCTTCTTCGTGTTCATCCTCTTATTGGGAAGTAACTTCATCCTTCTCCAATGAGATTTCTTGCAAATAAGTAACTTTGTGCGCTACGGGTTTTCTCCGTGCCTTACTCCTCATAATAAGTGTATTCTCACTAAAATGTTCATGATAATACCAAGAAATACGTTGCAGGATTTCATAAGATATTTTTATGAGAACACTATCTTCACTATTAATACGTGATATGACATGTATTATCAACTCATGTGCACCTTCAAAGATAATATACTCTAATACTTCACTAGTAACATCACCATTATTATAAGATACTGAAGATTGATTAAAGGTATCAAAGCATTGAAAACGAAAGTAGTGCCAAAGTTTCATACATTGAGGACATATTATTGGATCGTCTATCGTATCCGAAGAAATTAACTTTTTAGCATATTCCACTATTTGGGAATACATTTCTCTTACCGTCATATTGCTCAATTTTTCTTCAAAATACTCATCCTCCTCTTCCAATGAGGATTTTTGTCCCATGTTAATAGCATCACAATATTCATAGAAAGATTCATCTTTTAGGCCCTCAACAAAGTCCCCAAAATCACTTTCTAGGCACGAATCCTCCTCAGAACAATCATCATAAGTTTGGGACTTAAAGGAATCATTACAACATAATAAGATATCGTTTGCATGCATACTATTTGTGTGTGGAAAGTTATTTTCAGAAGTAAGAGATTCAAGTGGTTGATCAAGTTGATCCTCTTCATTCTTACTAAGATAATTTGCGAGTACCTTGGCGATAGTCTTACCTTCAGGATTACTTTGCACTAGTTGAGAGGGTGCAACATCAAGTGCCACCTCTTTATTAAAAACATGTTCTTGTGGTTTAGGTGGAGGCTCTTTGAGTGGAGTTCCCTCCACATTATCTTTTGGAGCACCCTGGAAAAGGTTAGATTCTTCCATGGCAGCTTTCTGCCCGCCAATAAATTCATTATCATGGAAGTTATCTTGGCAATAGCAGAATATAGGGTGAACTTCTTTATAGATCATATCGAGTGATTTAATTTCTACATGTATATCTCTAAACAAAATAACAGCTCTTTACAACCAGTAAAAAGCACAAATTATAATGTGTCCTCCCCAGCAAGGCATTTAAACTCATTATAGTCTGCTAGTACGGTATCAAAATAATTATACTTACATTGATAATTGAGGTGATCTAGAGATCCGCAATAATCACAACATAATTGATAAGAAGCACATAGTGTGGATGAATATTTCCCCACCCAAGTCAACCATTCTTTTAATATGCCTTGCCTCTTATGAATACCTCCCAAAGTCCTTACCTTTGAATTCTCTATTATAGATTTCATCTATTGGAAGGTAGTCATATTGGAAGACATGATTAGTACCAAATATTTTTATGGGTTCTTCGTTTGTAAACAAAAAAATACAAATGCAACAAATAAAGAAAGCTTAAAACAAAATCTAGAAAAACTAAAATAAATTAACAAAATCTAAAAGACCTAGAGCGCTTAGCTCCCTAGCAACGACACCAAAAAATAGCTTGATGACTAGAAGTGCGCAGATCGTTTGTAGCTAGTTTTAAAATAAAGATATCGATCCCACAGGGAGCAGGAGTTTGAAGTCTAATAACTCTTTGAACTAAATACTGAAATAGTAATGCTAAATAATGTTCTAAGTAACAAGATAAAATGCGAGTTTTGTCTAAAATATATTTTTGGGTTTTCAAATAAGATAACAATAAGTAGACTAAAGCTATAAGTAAACAAGAGCATAAAAGTATGATTACAAAAGTCTGCAAGATGATAGAAAGAGTTCTCATGGAGTAGTGGATCCACCACTAGTAATTAGAAAGAGTGATCAAAACTATTATAATGAATAAGACCATTTATGATATGTGTGGGAGGAGATCCATATATGGACAAATAGGCAGCAATCACTGCTCACATCATCTGTCATAACAACAGCAGACAGCCATCGACATCAATCGAATTACTCTGCTATTAAGGGAATTTACCCCGTAGGATGTATCCCATGGCATGGACAATATTCTGTGAGTTCTCGGTTCCCAAGTTGATACGTAAGGAATGACAATAGCTTTATAGTCACCGTAAGTGTTATCATCCCTCCCTCTACCAACAATTAGTTCCCTCCATCTAGTCCTCAGTGAGGCAAATATTGAGTGGCGCGCTTCACCCAACATCAAGATCAAGGAAATCTAACACAGACACATAATGAACAATATCACATAATAATCTTTATCTCAGTTTGATCTCATACTAGGGTTTCTCCATCTCCCCAAGAATAAAGGAAACTACTGACACATGAAGGCAATCAACATCATGGATAGAATATGGATGAAGTATGATGATACAATTGAAAACAAGTGAAAATCCAAGATTCAATCTAGAATTACAACAATTAACCAAAGGGGATCGGTGATGGAGACGTTGTTGATGAAGCTGATGATGTAGATCGATGTGGAGGCCTTCAAGATCCTAGTCTCTTATCCTCTTGTGTGATGGTGATGGTATAGATCTGATTGGAGGCGGCTATGGTGGTGGCACGGCGGCAGGGCCCACCGTGGCGGAGAATATGGCTTGGTGGCTCTCTCTTGGGTCCTCCCTCCTTTATATAGGCCTTGGGGGTTCCCTAGGGTTCCCCCCCCCCCCAATACCATCATATGACTTAGGGAAGGTTCTGGGCTTCTCTGGGGCGAAAATCCTGGCATCTGCGACCTTTTTCGCAACTATACGGCCGGAAAAATGCTTCTGGTCGTATAGTTGCTCGTCAAACCTTCAGTGTTCCGTAGTGTTTTGGCCGCCATTTTTTCATACGAACTCTGTTTTGGGTGTTCTTAGGCTCATTGAGTTCGTATCGTGGAGGGCTACAACCCCATGGTCTTGGTTATTGAATTTGAGAATTTGGAAAAATTCACAATCTCTCAGACGGCTAAGTATGGTCCCTGCATCTCCTCCATACTATGCTCTCTTGTTCCTTTTGTCTTTGTTTTATCCATAATCATCATCAACACCTACACACATGTAATTGACAAGGAAAAGTGATAAAATTCTACCTAAACTACTAAATGTGCAAAGCTCATATGAAAGTAAATGAGAACTAGAAGTCATGCATATAAGGCATAGCTATAGGTGAAAGAAACAAGATATGAGAGATAAATGTCTCATTTTATATGGATAAAAGAGGTGGTATTTCACAGCCATCACCAATACATCCCAGCGTTGATAATCGAGGCAGAAGAAATTTCTTGATCCACTTTGTTCGCAGAGGAAGCAGAGTTCCGGGTCTCAGAAAGTAATCCCACACAGCCCGCACCTGAAGCGGATATAGTGGAGAAGATCGGATCTAAAGAAGATCCCCCCAAGGAGGTTGAATCTCAGGAAGATCAAAGCAACAACAACTCAGAATCCGGCTCTTATGATGCTGGAGGAGGAAAATCACTCTTGAGGCACATGTTGAGGCGGATGATGTTGTGCGGAAACGCTAGCATGAAAGAGATCCTTGAAACCATCATAAGCTTTGAGGAAGCCAACGAAGAAAGTCACAAGTACCTCAGGATGCACACGTTACACTTCGTCAGGTACGTTGGATCTAGATCTGGCTCTACCAATGCTGGAGATGACAATGACTCGGTGCTAGAGGGAATCAGAACAAACATTGACATACTGGCATCCTCAGATGATTCGATGATGTTAGTAGAATTCCGAAAGTTCTCCGTAGAAATTGAAGAGGAGATCAACTCCAAGGCTGCGAAAGAAGGAGAAGTTATGGATCAAAGCCCCTACGAAGATATGGATGAAGGATCTAGAGAAAATTCTCCCGAACCACATGATGATATGGATATCGGAGATTATCCCGACATCTAGATGTCCGAAAGTACAGATGGAAGCTTGACTCCAGGAAACAGACCCAAAGTCGCCTTTGCTACCGGTGCTACCAACAAGGCAAAGAAGCAGAATAAGAAGACTTTGGCTAAGGATCCTCCGGCTAAGGAGGTAATCACCAAGGAATACGAAGATGATTCAGATGGAGCACTGATCCCCTACGAGCCAAAAAGCACTCCGTTGGATGGACACATGGTCACCCTAGTTCCCGTAAGATTCTCGGGATGCACTCACAACACCAATCCTGACGGCCGAAGATCTTACACTTGTAGAGTTGGAGGATAGGTCCCAAGCCCTAGAGAGCATCGCCAGGTACTCCTTGATGAAGCTACTCATTTCCTCGAGGAGAAGCAGCGCATTGCAGCGGTAGGGCAGCCTAGCTCCCTGTAGCATCAGAAACCCCAAAATAGCTCTGAGTTGGCTAAAAACATTCGGAAGTTCACAAGACCCTTTTCGAAGGAGAATTGCCGAGGGAAAGCCTCGGATTGATAGCAAAGGAAACCGGGTGTATAACACGTGGGTAGAAAACACTGCTGCAACTCAAGAGATCCTGGCAAATAATCCAAGTCTAGACCAGGTGTGGCTAAGTGTGAAACTACTCACCAAGGGCCTGGAGCAACAGCAGGTCACCACCTCCAGCAGCGGGAAATTGGTCTCCAAATCCAACCAATGCTACACGTACATTGGTCAACATCAAGATGTAAGGCCCCAATGAGAACTAGAACAACGCTACCATATCGAACCTCGGGAAGACAACTATTCATGAACCGACTCTTCAGAACAGCGGCATAGACCCGCACGAAGCTAGAGCAACGTCGCCCTGGCCGTAGGGCGAGATGTCGTAGCAACAATGGTTCAACAGCAACCTCCCCGGTGATAGTCGGATAACTGCAGGGACGACAAAGAAGCACGACATGGGAGCAGCCCCGACAAAGAATGCCCCCTCCTAGACGCACAAGCCATCCGGCTGAGCCACATCACAATGACGGCATTGTTGGATGAAGCAATGATGAAGACCTGTTGCATCAAGCCGGCACGGTGGCTGTCACCATGAAGTTACAGCTGGAGGAAACAACCCACTGGCACCACCTCTCCACCAAGAAGCTCCCATAACGGCTCCCATGGAGGCCAAGGAGGGAACCGAGGTGGAGGCGGTGGTGGAGGAAACAGAAATTCGGCTCCACGGCAATGTAGCCGCAGCGAACATCTGAGATGGTGCTCTCTATCACCAAGTGATGCCAGGCAATGGATCAACTCGAACATAGAGGCGTGGGGCTATGAGTCGGATAATATATACATGGACCCAAAATGCTTCTAGCCGTGAATTCGACAAACAGATTTCCTGGAGGGATTTGCCATCTCAAGGCATATTCAACCCTACGACGGTGTGGCTCGGCTAGACACCTAGCTCCAGGACTTCTTCTAGGCCTGCTGCATCGCCAAAGGAGAAAATAGCTTGGTCGTGACCCGGTATCTCCCACTTATGCTAAGGAAGACGGCTCGATCATGGCTCAATGAACTCCCGAAAACACCATCCACAACTGGTATGACATGCAAAGTGCTTTCTTTTGGAACTTCGAGGGAACATATAGGAGGCCCTGCATGGTCGGAGATCTGCGGCGGTGCACCCAGAAACCCGGAGAAACTTGTCGGGACTACCTCAGACGATGGATCGACATGAAGAACTCTTGTGAGGGAGTAAATGACTAGACCACGATCAAAGCTTACATCACGGGACTCCTAATAGGATTATTGCGTCATTGCCTGAAGTGCGACAAAGTTACTGATTTGGGGGAGCTGATAGAGATGGAGAGCAAATATGTTGACACCGACGATGATTCAGAGGGACTGCTAAACATATTGGCTGTGCCACAGTCAGCCAAGCAGCCAAAGCAGTAGACCTAGAAACGCAAGAACACCTCAGAAGATAAACCCAATCCGGAAACCACAATAGTCAACGCAACTTTCGGTTCTGGAGGACGAGGAGGCCGCTGAGGCGGCTAGGGATGAGGTCGTGGAACTTCCAAAGTCCAAGGTAGAGGAGACGAGCAACCTGGAAAAACCTATTCTTGGGCCAACATCGCCAATAATCTGTGTGTACATCACCCGGATGGTAACACGGGCTCGTCCCACACCAATGTTGAGTGTCGTTTCAATGATAACATCAAGAAAGACGAATCTGTTGGCTACAGGGCCAAGCTACAAAACGGAAAGAAAAATTCTAACAAAGATCAGGTGTCTAAGGAAGATTCTAGCATGGAGGAGGCAAAGCCCTCGAATTGCATGTCGGATGGAAAGAAGACCTTCCCAGCCAAGAAAGACACCTATGTCTGCTTCCTTGGATCCCAACGAGCAAAGGTCAAAAAGGCAGTGATGGATGCGCTTAATGAAACTGTTCTGGCTGTACCTCAGTTTTTGGACTGGTTAGAAGTAACAATTACCTTTGACCGAAGCGATCATCTGCCTAAACCACACAGGCGAGGAAAGTACGCTCTGGTCGTCAATCCACTGATCAACGGCTATGGGTTCTCCAATACCCTCATGGATGGTGGTAGTAGCATTAACATCATCTATGTCGAAACACTACTCCGTATGAGGATATCGGAAACACAGCTGAACCACAGCTCCGTGGTGTTCCATGGAGTTGTCCTTGGACGACAAGCGAACTCTTAGGGGAGAAATCACCTTGGATGTTACCTTTCGAACTCCATGGAACTATTGGAGGGAAGCACTATCCTTTGAAGTGGTCCTGTTCAAGAGCGCATACCATGCTATCTTAGGGCGTCCGAATTACTGGGCTTTTATGGCTCACCCGTGTTATATTTACAACATGATGACAATTCTAGGTCCTAATGGTGTCATCACGATCCGAGGAGACCTGAAGAAGGCACAATGCAAGGACGGGCCCCTTTGCTGAAGCCACACTGCACGCCGTACTAGGATATCAAGAAGAACATTGACCCATCCGAGATGCCTCGGACAAAGAAGGAGGTGAGAAAGCCAACTCAGGGTCTAAGACATCAGAAGATACAAAGACAATTTCGTTGAAGGATGATGAACCCTCCAAGGTGAATCAGATAGGCATAGGTTTAGAGCGCGCATAGGAAAGCGCTCTCGTTGAGTTCCTCAAAGTTAATAAAGATATCTTCGTATGGCAACCTTCTGACATGCCTGGAGTACCTAGGCAACTTGCCAAGAACTCTTTAAACGTGTATCCAAACGCTAAACCCGTCAAACAGTCCTTATGACGTTTCAGCGATGAAAAGCGCAAAGCAATAGCTATGGAACTAGCCCAACCAGAGTTAGCCGGATTCATAGAAGAGGTCATCCACACTGAGTGGTCCGCCAATCCTGTAATGGTCCCTAAAAGGACAACACTGATTAAAGGATGTGTGTTGATTATACTTCCTTAAACAAGGCTTGTCCCAAAGATTTGATTGCTCTGCCTCGAATCGGTCAAGTTATCGACTCGATAGCAGGCTCAGAACTCCCATGTTTTCTCGACGCATATTCCGTATATCACAAAATTCAAATGAAGGAGTCAGATAAACTAAATACTTCGTTCATCACCCCTTTTGGAACCTTCTGCTATGTAATGATGCCTTTTGGGCTCAAAACGTAGGAACTACGTACCCGTGCACTATGCAGTGTTGCCTCCACGATCAAATTAGACGAAATGTACATGCATATGTAGATGATACAGCTGTGATGTCCAAAAAGAAGGAAACACGCATTTCTAACTTGGAGGAAACATTTAGCAATCTATGAAAATACAATATAATGCTTAACCTGAGGAAGTGTTTCTTTCGAATACTAGCTGAAAAATTGTTAGGTTTCATCGTGTCCAAAAGGAGCATAGAGGTGAACCGTGACAAAATAAAGGCTATACACAACATTACTAGGCCGACTCTCCTGAAGGACATACAATGGCTAACTGGTCACATTGCTACGGTCAGTCGGTTCGTAAGCTAGCTCGGTGAAAGAGCCACACCAGTATACAAGCTCTTGAAAAAGACCAAGAAGTTCGTCTGGTCCGACGAAGTTGAAGATGCACTATAGGACTTGAAAGTCGTACTTTCATCTGCCCCTATCCTTGCAGCACCAGAACCATAGGAACCGATGTTCCTCTACCTGGCTGAGACAAACAAAGTTGTCAGCATCGTCATGGTGGTGGAACGTCCATAAGAAAAATAGGAACACCTGGTGAAGTGTCCGACTTATTATCTCAGTGAGGTCCTGACTAAATCGAAACCAAGGACCCTCAATACCAAATGTTAGTATATGGTGTATTCTTTGCTTCTAGAAAGCTACGACATTAGTTTCAAGTACCATGGTGAGCATAGCACCCATGAGAGATATAATTAACAACATCGATGCCATAGGACGCATTGCTAAGTGGGGAATTGAGCTAGAAGCTTTTGACATTGAGTATAAACCTCGTATATCAATCAAATCCCAGATACTCGCCGACTTTGTTGATAATTGGAAAGAGATGGCGGAAAACACAAATCACCCAGAGTCGGAAATTTGGACCTTGCATTTTGACGGGACGAACGCGCTCGGGGGCTCGGGGCTGGCGTCGTTCACAAGTCACCCCACGGAGACAAATTATTCTATGTGTTGTAGATTCACTTCACGGCGACAAATAACATGATCGAGTATTAATCCCTCCTGCATAGAATTCAAATTGCAAAATATATCGACATTCACTGATGCATGTGCTATGGAGATTCGGATTTAGTTGCTCAGTAAGTATCTAACATATGCAATGCAAATAAGTGCATGGAAGCATATAGAGCTGCCGTGGATGAACTAGCAAAATGATTCGAAGCGTTTGAAGTTCAACGCATTCCTCGAACAGAAAACGAGGAAGCTGATTCTCTATCAAGAATAGGCTCTACGTGAAAAAGGTCCAAGATGGTGCTTTTATAGAGCACTTGAGAGTTACCTCTATCATAGGAGTTGATGAGGAGTATCCGAGGCGTATCCGACCAAATCTGACTCACCTCTCATAGCATTTCTGGTTGTAATTCCCAGCTGGACAAAACCCTACCTAGAATTCTTGGTAGACGGAAAATTACCCGAAGACGAAGTTCTGAGCCAATAGATCATTCGACAAGAAAAATCCGACACTATGTTGAGTGGTTAGCTCTATAAGCGTGGTGTGTTTGGGGTCTTTCAGCACAGTGTTTCTCTAGAAGAAGGAGTGGAAATCCTAAGGGAAATCCACGAAGGTGAATGAGGACATCACGCAACAGCCAAATCTTTTAGTGGAAAAAGCTTTTTGACTCGGATATTTCTAGCTTACAGCTAAGGCAGATGCTGAGAGGATGGTCAAGATGTGCAAAGGTTGCCAAATGTACGCCAAACAAGCCCATGTTCCGGCTGATTAGCTGCGAACAATTCTGATTACATGGCCTTTTACGGGTCTGGGGGCTTGACATGGTAGGACCATTTAAACGGGCTCCAAGTGGATTTTCTCACCTCTTAGTGATTGTGGATAAATTTACGAAATTGATTGAGGCTAAACCCATCACAGGTTGTGATGGAGCAACAGCCAAAAGATTCATCTAGGATGATATAATCCGATTTGGAAATCTGCACAGTATCATTATAGACAATAGGAGTAACTTTTCAATGGGATAACATGCCGAATTTTGTGATGATCAAGGGAGCTGGTTCGATATAGCATCAATCGCACATCCACAAGCCAATGGAAAAGTTGAAAGGGAAAATGGTTTAATTTTCAAGGCCTCCATCCTAGACTCTAAGCAGCACTTCACCATGTTGCGGGGGCTTGGTCGCATGATGTGCCATCTCTTTTATGGAGTCTAAGAACTACTCCTAATAGGTCAACCGGATATACCCCCTTCTTCTTGGTCTACTGTGCATAGGAAGTCCTTTCGACTGATCTTATCCATACTTCTCCCTCAGTCGCTGCGTATATCAAAGAGGATGCTGAAGTCACTCGACAAGATGAACTCGATATACTTGAGGAAGTTCGCGTCATTGCTGAACAAAGATCTATAGCCTATCAGCAGAAGTTACTTAAGTATCATAGTTAGAGAGTCAAAATCATAGTTCTCTACTAGTGCAAAAAAGAAAGCACAAACTTTCCCCAATCTGGGGGGGCCTTTCTGTTGGGGATCGCAGCAGAAAACAAAAAAATTCCTACGATGTAACCCCAAAACTTGCCTAGGATCTATCTATGTAGTAATTCGGTAACGGCCAATGCGTAGAGAATACATACCCTTGTAGACCGTACGTGGTTAACGTTCCACGGGGAACGTGGTTGAAGTAGTCGTACTTGTAGCCGACCTCAATGTCGTGAAGCTCCTCGCAGGTCACCCCTTGCTCCTTCTTCATCTTCATCATGCAACAGCTCCGGCTCACGACATTTAAGTTCCCCAAGTGTTGCGCCTCGTGTCTTCGTACACATCCGGTGCACGATGAGACCTCCGGCTCCCCGATCCCGCTAGGAGTGCGGAAGTTGATATCCGGCTAGGAATCCCTGCAGCGCAACGGCATGCTACAGGTGTGCCTCAATCGCAAAGCCTAGACTTGGGGCCATGGTCACAAGGCATAGAGAGATAGGGAAGGACGAAGTCAACCGAAGGACTTCTCCAATTGTGTCTCATCTCACTATGGGCACCCCTTTATATAGGGGGAGGGGGTGTGCCCTCCCCTTTGGGTTTCCCATGTGGGACTATTCAAGGGACAGGGGGAGGCGCATGGGCCCTTAGGGCACCATGGGTCGGCCGGCCAGGGGTGGGCCCCACCCCATGCACAGCCCTAGGCTGGCCAAGTGGGCCCCCTTGAGGCGCCTGGGCCTTGGCCCTTTGGCCCTTGGCCCTTCCCTCCTTCGGTTTTCCCTCATGGGCCTTTATTCACTAGGTAGTTTGGCCCATTAGTGGAATACCCCTTCAAACCTCATTTTAATATTATATTTAATATTAGTTACATTAATTAATATGTAAATACATATTACAAAATCCGTCTTGACCCGAAACACCTTTCGGTTCCCTTTTGATTTCCTTCGAATGACTTTCGATCTTTCCCGGAATGATTTCGGTCCTTTATTCTTTCTTCGAACAGCTTCAGATTTCTCCGTGGAACAATTCCGGCTTCCTCTCTTTCTCTACAGTGATTCCGTCTTACGAATGATTGCTCTCATCGTACCCTTAAGTGTATCCTCTCATGGATCGGGAATGCTCTAGACATGATCTGTATGAATGATCAACAGAGGGACCAGGGATATCCATGTGACCCCTATGCATTCCTAATGACAATGTCGTTTGAACCGCTAAATGCAGCATCCTCTTCCTTTTGTTTCTCGATACAACTTGTCCGAGATCCGATCTGTGGTATCCCAAACCTTGTTCAATCTCGTTCACAACAAGTTCTGTTTTCTTGTTACCGTGATATTACATCCCCGCGACCTAGTCACATGTTGCAACATTTATGGATGTAATCTCACCAAGCTGGCCGTATGTATCTTTACTCGTCATGTGGGTGAACAAATCCCGGTCTAGCAGTCACATGTCATCTAATGTTCCTTCGGAATACCCAACGTACACCTTTATGGTCACCGTATTACCAGATGACGGTTGATGCAGTCTAAGCAGCCTCGGGAAATAGTGAGTAATATAAGCGCACAGTCTAAGGAAAAGGAGTCTAGGTATAGTTGTTGCAACAATGAACTATATGACTTGATCGTGTTGCAATCCTTTGAGGAATGTCCAATCACATCATTCTCCAATGATATGATCCCGTTGTTAGTCGGCATAAATGCCCATGATCTTGAAACCCAGATCATCTTCATGACCAACGAGCTAGTATGCTCATGGGAAATGTCATGTCCATGTTCTGTTTTACGAGATCATTATGTCTTTTGCAAATCATTAATATCTTCCTAACTTTGACATTCACTCCATTATCGTATAATGGGTCGAAACATTTGTATGGCAACAAAGTGAGACTTTGTTTCTAGTGTTTATGATGACGGTCGGTTTCACCGTTGTCATCTTATCTTTGAAACACACTTTGCTATCCTTCGTGTATATACTATAGTCATGGCAGGAGAACGAGGCCGGATTCCAGGAGCTTATAGTGACGTTAGATCAACCTCGAGGGCTTTCTCATGGGCACTGGGCCCTGGGACACATCATTCTACGTTAAAATCAAACTAGCCCCGCCATAACATCATACATCACATTAGATGGAGCCTTTATACTTCTATATCTATGTAGAACCTAGTGCATGAAATGCATCTATGCCACTTACATTGCTTCTTGCCATTTATGTACAAACTTAATTATGGTTTTGTGATCAACTCATGAATCACATAAAGACACGTTCTTATAGTTAAGACTTTGTCCTACCAACCAGAACCTCGGGTCACATTACGTCGAGTATACAACATGGTTTTATGGAAGAACCTATGACTAAGGCATAGGAGATGCAATGCATCTCTTTCTTTCAACCATAGTTGCAATACTCAATGCTTCATACAGTAAGAACTTCTTTCTTACCTTGTTCCATTCTGAGC
Source organism: Avena eriantha (assembly GCA_910589775.1). Lineage (NCBI taxonomy): Eukaryota > Viridiplantae > Streptophyta > Magnoliopsida > Poales > Poaceae > Avena > Avena eriantha. Next base: position 359,113,846 of record OU342743.1, read on the forward strand.
TACTTCAGAATCTTGCTTAGGACTTTCTGAACATCTTTCAGAATCAAGTCCATGAAGCATTTGACATTCAGTGTTTATTAAACTCACCAATCTATCCCGATAGATCTTATTGTTTAATAACTTCAACTTCATCCTTATTTATCTAACTTAAATATCATTAACACCAATCACATCATTCATATATGTCGTCCACATATCTAGAATGATTTCACGCTCCCACTCAAATATGACATTCATGTTTGAGATCTAGGGATTTCACTTAGCTCCCACTCAGAATATGTCAGTTACATATTATGAATTAGTCAAGCTGATTCACTCCCACTTAAATCTAGGTCCTCTCGATAATCTTGGATATTCCAAAATTCCTTGATCATAATCAAGTCGAGAATTCCACTAACGAGATTTCAATGACCATTCATTTCTCGTACTTAGGTCCATCATGCTTCTTTGTAATTCGTAGGTATGTTTTGTTCAAAACATGACAAGTGAATCAATAATATAATTCCACAAACTTGTAGAATATATAGTAGAATCCTACTTTCTTTAGTAAAAGTATTCACTGAAACTTTATGATCATTATCATTGGTTTCTCCTCTATTTGTAGAGTTTGGTTTCACGAAACAAATTCCGCTGCTCCACTCAACAATCCGGACGTAAGGTCAAATACCTTGTTTTGATCTTTTACTTCTGTATCTTCATCAAGACACATCAACTTAGGAAAACAATAGTTTTTCCCCTTGTGGAAGATGCATTCATAGCTTCCTAAGTATGCTCTACAAAGACTTGTTTATTCGCCACGACTTCGACTTGTCGAAATCTCTAGAAACTCGAACATGACATAACACTTATGGTGTTGTTTCCACGAATCTTTAAATGTTCCTTTGTATTTCAAATGAGTGTTTTGCTTATTTAGATCTCTAACTCTAAACGACAACTGTAACCCCGATAAGAGATAATGTTATACCATATGTATCTAATACATAATGATTATGAGTGTTTAGACATTTCAACATAGTTTGAATTCATACAATTATCATAATATCTGAAACATCTTTCACAAGTTCTTTTTATGCTAAACTTAACTCGAATACCTTAGTCATGTCAATCAAATCGAAGACACTTGTTAATTCAGTTAATTCAATATCCCATTTAGTTATGAACACATTTGAACAATTCAAATCATTTCAAACTTCATGTTTCATTAAGTAAATATGCTTATTCACTTAAGTCCACAATTAACTAATGATTTCCACTGCTTGTTGAAAATACGATACATCACTATGTATAAGATTCAACATTTCTTCGCATATCACCGTTTTACCAGAATGCGGAGTTTTAATCATTCTGCCTGAGAGGCATGGTTTTGCAAAGTCTCTAGATTAAGCATCTAGGACCCCAATCTTTCATAAAGAACCTGCAATAACCAAAATGACTTAAACTATAGTGTCTTTTCATTATTAAACTTTGGATATCTTTTAGCATTCTAATCCTTTTATAAATGTTTAAACCATTATCATTAACATAGTGATGAGAATAACTTGTTTGTAATTATAATGTGACCATAATGGTATTGTTCATAAGAATAGTACAAACTGGCTTGTAACTTATTCATATGAATAATCGTCTCGCCAAAAGCAAGACACACAAACAAGGATTACAAAATTATATTCAAGTCCACTAATCCAAATGACAAACTTTGAGGGAAGAGGTGATGTCGGCCATCAACTATTTTGCTTGCCGTCATCAAGTCACGTTGCCTCAAAACCAGCAATTCTCAAGCAGATCCTCCTGTTTTCACAAAACGGGACAAGTATCAAATACTTTGCAAACTGCAACGAGTTTTGCAAAACTACATTTATAATTTGTATATCTTACATATACCTTTTTCATCCATGACCTCCTTTTGCAATCAAGCCCTTCTAAGAGTTCTTAACTCTAATGCAAGATCGTTAAGTGTTTTTCCAAACTTCCGTAGTCATCGAATTATCTCCTAATGGTTATTGTATCAAGAAGAGAAGATCACCTTTTACGAGGATATCCCTCACGCGTGGGTATTAATCTATGAAGTCGGACCCTTTTGCTAAGTTCCAAATTAAGCAATATATTCCCATGGACGCAAAGGACCTCAATGGGATGGGCTAAGATCTACTAAGATATTTGCAAACAGACATCTAGACTAAGTTTATAATAAGAGATCAATTTATAATTGGTCTCCACTAAAATTGTCATCCCCTAGACAATTTTAGTGATCGCATGATCCCTATCCTCTGCACCTCCCTCGATCGTCACGGCCATCAGTGCATTATCAAAGGTAGACATTCAATAATGCCAATCATATCATCCATGTGACTCATGCTCGATCTTTCGATCTCTTGTGTTCCGAGGCCATGTCTGCACATGCTAGGCTCGCCAAATCTAACTTGTGTGTATTCGTTGTGCAACATGGCTTACACCCACTGTATGCGAACGTAGATATGTCTAACCCCTACTCACCACAGGTGCCTCATACCTAAGAACCTTCTTGGTGGTGCACACACAAGGGGAACACAGAACATTGGAATTCAATAGGGATTATCTTATTTGCTATCGTTGAGTATCTAAATACTAGCACACAGTAAGATGTAAAACATGTATCAACTTCATATGTATAATGTGATATGATATGGTCTTTCTTGCGCCTTGATCTCCATCGAGCGCTCCGCCATGATCTCCATCTTGCCCTTGGTTTGACGCCAAGTCCACGATGCCTCCACCAGCTCGTCCATCGGAACCCTGACTATTAATATACTACTTAGTAACAGAAAAGTAAACTACTTTACCTTCGTAACGACCAATGCCATATCATAATCACATGCCCCCTGCAAAATAAAGTTAGACGCCTCTACTTTATCTATTGCAAGTTTTACGCGGTTGTTAGGGCTTTCGCAATAGAACCATTTCTAATCTACGAACTTCCCAACCACAACACGGATCTGACAGTTGTCTCTACTACACCCCTTTCGGGGCCCTCCATTGCAAATGCTATATCAACTATCGAATGAGAGACAGACACCCGCTAGCCACTTATATGGTACAAGCCGTATGTTGAGCGTGGAACCAATCTCACGTACGAATACGCGTAAGCTCGGTTCGGGCCACTTCATTAAACAATACCGCGATATAAACAAGTACACATTAGAGGGTAAAAACTAAGGGATCAATGCCCGCACAATACTTGTGCGTACTGGCCGTACATCACTCCTATGCATAGATCGGCTCTGATACCACTATTGGGGATCGCAGCAGAAAACAAAAAAATTCCTACGATGTAACCCCAAAACTTTCCTAGGATCTATCTATGTAGTAATGCGGTAACGGCCAATGCGTACAGAATACATACCCTTGTAGACCGTACGCAGTTAACCTTCCACGGGGAACATGGTTGAAGTAGTCGTACTCGTAGCCGACCTCAAGGTCACGAAGCTCCTCGCAGGTCACCCCTTGCTCCTTCTTCATCTTCATCTTGCAACAGCTCTGGCTCACGACATTTAGGCGCCCCAAGTGTTGCGCCTCGTGTCTTCATACACATCCGGTGCACGATGAGACCTCCGGCTCCCCGATCTCACCGGGAGTGCGGAAGTTGATATCCGGCTAGGAATCCCGATAGCGCAACGACGTGCCGCAGGTGTGCCTCGATCGCACAACCCAGACTTGGGGCCATGGTCATAAGGCATAGAGATAGAGGGAAGGAGGAAGTCAACCAAAGGACTTTTCCAATTGTGTCTCATCCCACCCATGGGCACCCCTTTATATAGGGGGAGGGGTTGTGCCCTCCCCTTTGGGTTTCCCATGTGGGACTATTCAAGGGAGAGGGGGAGGCGCATGGGCCCTTAGGGCACCATGGGCCTGCCGGCCAAGGGTGGGCCCCACCCCGCGCACAGCCCTAGGCTGGCCGGGTGGGCCCCTTTAGGCGCCTGGACCTTTGACCTTTTGCCCTTGGCCCTTCCCTCCTTCGGTTTTCCCTCATGGGCCTTTATTCACTAGGAAGTTTGGCCCATTAGTGGAATACCCCTTCAAATTAGATTTTAATATTATATTTAATATTAATTACATTAATTAATATGTAAATACATATTAAAAAATTCCGGCTTTCTCCGAACAGCTTCAGATTTCACCACGGAACAATTCCGGCTTTCTTTCTCTACAGTGATTCCTTACGAATGATCGCTGTCATCGTACCCTTAAGTGTATACTCTCATGGCTCGGGAATGCTCTAGACATGATCTGTATCAATGATCAACAGAGGGACCAGGGATATCCATGTGACCCCTATGCATTCCTAATGACAATGTCGTTTGAACCGCTAAATGCAGCATCCTCTTCCTTTTGTTTCTCGATACAACTTGTCCGAGATCCGATCTGTGGTATCCCAAACCTTGTTCAATCTCGTTCACAACAAGTTCTGTTTTCTTGTTACCGTGATATTACATCCCCGCGACCTAGTCACATGTTGCAACATTTATGGATGTAATCTCACCAAGCTGGCCGTATGTATCTTTACTCGTCATGTGGGTGAACAAATCCCGGTCTAGCAGTCACATGTCATCTAATGTTCCTTCGGAATACCCAACGTACACCTTTATGGTCACCGTATTACCAGATGACGGTTGATGCAGTCTAAGCAGCCTCGGGAAATAGTGAGTAATATAAGCGCACAGTCTAAGGAAAAGGAGTCTAGGTATAGTTGTTGCAACAATGAACTATATGACTTGATCGTGTTGCAATCCTTTGAGGAATGTCCAATCACATCATTCTCCAATGATATGATCCCGTTGTTAGTCGGCATAAATGCCCATGATCTTGAAACCCAGATCATCTTCATGACCAACGAGCTAGTATGCTCATGGGAAATGTCATGTCCATGTTCTGTTTTACGAGATCATTATGTCTTTTGCAAATCATTAATATCTTCCTAACTTTGACATTCACTCCATTATCGTATAATGGGTCGAAACATTTGTATGGCAACAAAGTGAGACTTTGTTTCTAGTGTTTATGATGACGGTCGGTTTCACCGTTGTCATCTTATCTTTGAAACACACTTTGCTATCCTTCGTGTATATACTATAGTCATGGCAGGAGAACGAGGCCGGATTCCAGGAGCTTATAGTGACGTTAGATCAACCTCGAGGGCTTTCTCATGGGCACTGGGCCCTGGGACACATCATTCTACGTTAAAATCAAACTAGCCCCGCCATAACATCATACATCACATTAGATGGAGCCTTTATACTTCTATATCTATGTAGAACCTAGTGCATGAAATGCATCTATGCCACTTACATTGCTTCTTGCCATTTATGTACAAACTTAATTATGGTTTTGTGATCAACTCATGAATCACATAAAGACACGTTCTTATAGTTAAGACTTTGTCCTACCAACCAGAACCTCGGGTCACATTACGTCGAGTATACAACATGGTTTTATGGAAGAACCTATGACTAAGGCATAGGAGATGCAATGCATCTCTTTCTTTCAACCATAGTTGCAATACTCAATGCTTCATACAGTAAGAACTTCTTTCTTACCTTGTTCCATTCTGAGCTACTTCAGAATCTTGCTTAGGACTTTCTGAACATCTTTCAGAATCAAGTCCATGAAGCATTTGACATTCAGTGTTTATTAAACTCACCAATCTATCCCGATAGATCTTATTGTTTAATAACTTCAACTTCATCCTTATTTATCTAACTTAAATATCATTAACACCAATCACATCATTCATATATGTCGTCCACATATCTAGAATGATTTCACGCTCCCACTCAAATATGACATTCATGTTTGAGATCTAGGGATTTCACTTAGCTCCCACTCAGAATATGTCAGTTACATATTATGAATTAGTCAAGCTGATTCACTCCCACTTAAATCTAGGTCCTCTCGATAATCTTGGATATTCCAAAATTCCTTGATCATAATCAAGTCGAGAATTCCACTAACGAGATTTCAATGACCATTCATTTCTCGTACTTAGGTCCATCATGCTTCTTTGTAATTCGTAGGTATGTTTTGTTCAAAACATGACAAGTGAATCAATAATATAATTCCACAAACTTGTAGAATATATAGTAGAATCCTACTTTCTTTAGTAAAAGTATTCACTGAAACTTTATGATCATTATCATTGGTTTCTCCTCTATTTGTAGAGTTTGGTTTCACGAAACAAATTCCGCTGCTCCACTCAACAATCCGGACGTAAGGTCAAATACCTTGTTTTGATCTTTTACTTCTGTATCTTCATCAAGACACATCAACTTAGGAAAACAATAGTTTTTCCCCTTGTGGAAGATGCATTCATAGCTTCCTAAGTATGCTCTACAAAGACTTGTTTATTCGCCACGACTTCGACTTGTCGAAATCTCTAGAAACTCGAACATGACATAACACTTATGGTGTTGTTTCCACGAATCTTTAAATGTTCCTTTGTATTTCAAATGAGTGTTTTGCTTATTTAGATCTCTAACTCTAAACGACAACTGTAACCCCGATAAGAGATAATGTTATACCATATGTATCTAATACATAATGATTATGAGTGTTTAGACATTTCAACATAGTTTGAATTCATACAATTATCATAATATCTGAAACATCTTTCACAAGTTCTTTTTATGCTAAACTTAACTCGAATACCTTAGTCATGTCAATCAAATCGAAGACACTTGTTAATTCAGTTAATTCAATATCCCATTTAGTTATGAACACATTTGAACAATTCAAATCATTTCAAACTTCATGTTTCATTAAGTAAATATGCTTATTCACTTAAGTCCACAATTAACTAATGATTTCCACTGCTTGTTGAAAATACGATACATCACTATGTATAAGATTCAACATTTCTTCGCATATCACCGTTTTACCAGAATGCGGAGTTTTAATCATTCTGCCTGAGAGGCATGGTTTTGCAAAGTCTCTAGATTAAGCATCTAGGACCCCAATCTTTCATAAAGAACCTGCAATAACCAAAATGACTTAAACTATAGTGTCTTTTCATTATTAAACTTTGGATATCTTTTAGCATTCTAATCCTTTTATAAATGTTTAAACCATTATCATTAACATAGTGATGAGAATAACTTGTTTGTAATTATAATGTGACCATAATGGTATTGTTCATAAGAATAGTACAAACTGGCTTGTAACTTATTCATATGAATAATCGTCTCGCCAAAAGCAAGACACACAAACAAGGATTACAAAATTATATTCAAGTCCACTAATCCAAATGACAAACTTTGAGGGAAGAGGTGATGTCGGCCATCAACTATTTTGCTTGCCGTCATCAAGTCACGTTGCCTCAAAACCAGCAATTCTCAAGCAGATCCTCCTGTTTTCACAAAACGGGACAAGTATCAAATACTTTGCAAACTGCAACGAGTTTTGCAAAACTACATTTATAATTTGTATATCTTACATATACCTTTTTCATCCATGACCTCCTTTTGCAATCAAGCCCTTCTAAGAGTTCTTAACTCTAATGCAAGATCGTTAAGTGTTTTTCCAAACTTCCGTAGTCATCGAATTATCTCCTAATGGTTATTGTATCAAGAAGAGAAGATCACCTTTTACGAGGATATCCCTCACGCGTGGGTATTAATCTATGAAGTCGGACCCTTTTGCTAAGTTCCAAATTAAGCAATATATTCCCATGGACGCAAAGGACCTCAATGGGATGGGCTAAGATCTACTAAGATATTTGCAAACAGACATCTAGACTAAGTTTATAATAAGAGATCAATTTATAATTGGTCTCCACTAAAATTGTCATCCCCTAGACAATTTTAGTGATCGCATGATCCCTATCCTCTGCACCTCCCTCGATCGTCACGGCCATCAGTGCATTATCAAAGGTAGACATTCAATAATGCCAATCATATCATCCATGTGACTCATGCTCGATCTTTCGATCTCTTGTGTTCCGAGGCCATGTCTGCACATGCTAGGCTCGCCAAATCTAACTTGTGTGTATTCGTTGTGCAACATGGCTTACACCCACTGTATGCGAACGTAGATATGTCTAACCCCTACTCACCACAGGTGCCTCATACCTAAGAACCTTCTTGGTGGTGCACACACAAGGGGAACACAGAACATTGGAATTCAATAGGGATTATCTTATTTGCTATCGTTGAGTATCTAAATACTAGCACACAGTAAGATGTAAAACATGTATCAACTTCATATGTATAATGTGATATGATATGGTCTTTCTTGCGCCTTGATCTCCATCGAGCGCTCCGCCATGATCTCCATCTTGCCCTTGGTTTGACGCCAAGTCCACGATGCCTCCACCAGCTCGTCCATCGGAACCCTGACTATTAATATACTACTTAGTAACAGAAAAGTAAACTACTTTACCTTCGTAACGACCAATGCCATATCATAATCACATGCCCCCTGCAAAATAAAGTTAGACGCCTCTACTTTATCTATTGCAAGTTTTACGCGGTTGTTAGGGCTTTCGCAATAGAACCATTTCTAATCTACGAACTTCCCAACCACAACACGGATCTGACAGTTGTCTCTACTACACCCCTTTCGGGGCCCTCCATTGCAAATGCTATATCAACTATCGAATGAGAGACAGACACCCGCTAGCCACTTATATGGTACAAGCCGTATGTTGAGCGTGGAACCAATCTCGCGTACGAATACGCGTAAGCTCGGTTCGGGCCACTTCATTAAACAATACCGCGATATAAACAAGTACACATTAGAGGGTAAAAACTAAGGGATCAATGCCCGCACAATACTTGTGCGTACTGGCCGTACATCACTCCTATGCATAGATCGGCTCTGATACCACTATTGGGGATCGCAGCAGAAAACAAAAAAATTCCTACGATGTAACCCCAAAACTTTCCTAGGATCTATCTATGTAGTAATGCGGTAACGGCCAATGCGTACAGAATACATACCCTTGTAGACCGTACGCAGTTAACCTTCCACGGGGAACATGGTTGAAGTAGTCGTACTCGTAGCCGACCTCAAGGTCACGAAGCTCCTCGCAGGTCACCCCTTGCTCCTTCTTCATCTTCATCTTGCAACAGCTCTGGCTCACGACATTTAGGCGCCCCAAGTGTTGCGCCTCGTGTCTTCATACACATCCGGTGCACGATGAGACCTCCGGCTCCCCGATCTCACCGGGAGTGCGGAAGTTGATATCCGGCTAGGAATCCCGATAGCGCAACGACGTGCCGCAGGTGTGCCTCGATCGCACAACCCAGACTTGGGGCCATGGTCATAAGGCATAGAGATAGAGGGAAGGAGGAAGTCAACCAAAGGACTTCTCCAATTGTGTCTCATCCCACCCATGGGCACCCCTTTATATAGGGGGAGGGGTTGTGCCCTCCCCTTTGGGTTTCCCATGTGGGACTATTCAAGGGAGAGGGGGAGGCGCATGGGCCCTTAGGGCACCATGGGCCTGCCGGCCAAGGGTGGGCCCCACCCCGCGCACAGCCCTAGGCTGGCCGGGTGGGCCCCTTTAGGCGCCTGGACCTTTGACCTTTTGCCCTTGGCCCTTCCCTCCTTCGGTTTTCCCTCATGGGCCTTTATTCACTAGGAAGTTTGGCCCATTAGTGGAATACCCCTTCAAATTAGATTTTAATATTATATTTAATATTAATTACATTAATTAATATGTAAATACATATTAAAAAATTCCGGCTTTCTCCGAACAGCTTCAGATTTCACCACGGAACAATTCCGGCTTTCTTTCTCTACAGTGATTCCTTACGAATGATCGCTGTCATCGTACCCTTAAGTGTATACTCTCATGGCTCGGGAATGCTCTAGACATGATCTGTATCAATGATCAACAGAGGGACCAGGGATATCCATGTGACCCCTATGCATTCCTAATGACAATGTCGTTTGAACCGCTAAATGCAGCATCCTCTTCCTTTTGTTTCTCGATACAACTTGTCCGAGATCCGATCTGTGGTATCCCAAACCTTGTTCAATCTCGTTCACAACAAGTTCTGTTTTCTTGTTACCGTGATATTACATCCCCGCGACCTAGTCACATGTTGCAACATTTATGGATGTAATCTCACCAAGCTGGCCGTATGTATCTTTACTCGTCATGTGGGTGAACAAATCCCGGTCTAGCAGTCACATGTCATCTAATGTTCCTTCGGAATACCCAACGTACACCTTTATGGTCACCGTATTACCAGATGACGGTTGATGCAGTCTAAGCAGCCTCGGGAAATAGTGAGTAATATAAGCGCACAGTCTAAGGAAAAGGAGTCTAGGTATAGTTGTTGCAACAATGAACTATATGACTTGATCGTGTTGCAATCCTTTGAGGAATGTCCAATCACATCATTCTCCAATGATATGATCCCGTTGTTAGTCGGCATAAATGCCCATGATCTTGAAACCCAGATCATCTTCATGACCAACGAGCTAGTATGCTCATGGGAAATGTCATGTCCATGTTCTGTTTTACGAGATCATTATGTCTTTTGCAAATCATTAATATCTTCCTAACTTTGACATTCACTCCATTATCGTATAATGGGTCGAAACATTTGTATGGCAACAAAGTGAGACTTTGTTTCTAGTGTTTATGATGACGGTCGGTTTCACCGTTGTCATCTTATCTTTGAAACACACTTTGCTATCCTTCGTGTATATACTATAGTCATGGCAGGAGAACGAGGCCGGATTCCAGGAGCTTATAGTGACGTTAGATCAACCTCGAGGGCTTTCTCATGGGCACTGGGCCCTGGGACACATCATTCTACGTTAAAATCAAACTAGCCCCGCCATAACATCATACATCACATTAGATGGAGCCTTTATACTTCTATATCTATGTAGAACCTAGTGCATGAAATGCATCTATGCCACTTACATTGCTTCTTGCCATTTATGTACAAACTTAATTATGGTTTTGTGATCAACTCATGAATCACATAAAGACACGTTCTTATAGTTAAGACTTTGTCCTACCAACTAGAACCTCGGGTCACATTACGTCGAGTATACAACATGGTTTTATGGAAGAACCTATGACTAAGGCATAGGAGATGCAATGCATCTCTTTCTTTCAACCATAGTTGCAATACTCAATGCTTCATACAGTAAGAACTTCTTTCTTACCTTGTTCCATTCTGAGCTACTTCAGAATCTTGCTTAGGACTTTCTGAACATCTTTCAGAATCAAGTCCATGAAGCATTTGACATTCAGTGTTTATTAAACTCACCAATCTATCCCGATAGATCTTATTGTTTAATAACTTCAACTTCATCCTTATTTATCTAACTTAAATATCATTAACACCAATCACATCATTCATATATGTCGTCCACATATCTAGAATGATTTCACGCTCCCACTCAAATATGACATTCATGTTTGAGATCTAGGGATTTCACTTAGCTCCCACTCAGAATATGTCAGTTACATATTATGAATTAGTCAAGCTGATTCACTCCCACTTAAATCTAGGTCCTCTCGATAATCTTGGATATTCCAAAATTCCTTGATCATAATCAAGTCGAGAATTCCACTAACGAGATTTCAATGACCATTCATTTCTCGTACTTAGGTCCATCATGCTTCTTTGTAATTCGTAGGTATGTTTTGTTCAAAACATGACAAGTGAATCAATAATATAATTCCACAAACTTGTAGAATATATAGTAGAATCCTACTTTCTTTAGTAAAAGTATTCACTGAAACTTTATGATCATTATCATTGGTTTCTCCTCTATTTGTAGAGTTTGGTTTCACGAAACAAATTCCGCTGCTCCACTCAACAATCCGGACGTAAGGTCAAATACCTTGTTTTGATCTTTTACTTCTGTATCTTCATCAAGACACATCAACTTAGGAAAACAATAGTTTTTCCCCTTGTGGAAGATGCATTCATAGCTTCCTAAGTATGCTCTACAAAGACTTGTTTATTCGCCACGACTTCGACTTGTCGAAATCTCTAGAAACTCGAACATGACATAACACTTATGGTGTTGTTTCCACGAATCTTTAAATGTTCCTTTGTATTTCAAATGAGTGTTTTGCTTATTTAGATCTCTAACTCTAAACGACAACTGTAACCCCGATAAGAGATAATGTTATACCATATGTATCTAATACATAATGATTATGAGTGTTTAGACATTTCAACATAGTTTGAATTCATACAATTATCATAATATCTGAAACATCTTTCACAAGTTCTTTTTATGCTAAACTTAACTCGAATACCTTAGTCATGTCAATCAAATCGAAGACACTTGTTAATTCAGTTAATTCAATATCCCATTTAGTTATGAACACATTTGAACAATTCAAATCATTTCAAACTTCATGTTTCATTAAGTAAATATGCTTATTCACTTAAGTCCACAATTAACTAATGATTTCCACTGCTTGTTGAAAATACGATACATCACTATGTATAAGATTCAACATTTCTTCGCATATCACCGTTTTACCAGAATGCGGAGTTTTAATCATTCTGCCTGAGAGGCATGGTTTTGCAAAGTCTCTAGATTAAGCATCTAGGACCCCAATCTTTCATAAAGAACCTGCAATAACCAAAATGACTTAAACTATAGTGTCTTTTCATTATTAAACTTTGGATATCTTTTAGCATTCTAATCCTTTTATAAATGTTTAAACCATTATCATTAACATAGTGATGAGAATAACTTGTTTGTAATTATAATGTGACCATAATGGTATTGTTCATAAGAATAGTACAAACTGGCTTGTAACTTATTCATATGAATAATCGTCTCGCCAAAAGCAAGACACACAAACAAGGATTACAAAATTATATTCAAGTCCACTAATCCAAATGACAAACTTTGAGGGAAGAGGTGATGTCGGCCATCAACTATTTTGCTTGCCGTCATCAAGTCACGTTGCCTCAAAACCAGCAATTCTCAAGCAGATCCTCCTGTTTTCACAAAACGGGACAAGTATCAAATACTTTGCAAACTGCAACGAGTTTTGCAAAACTACATTTATAATTTGTATATCTTACATATACCTTTTTCATCCATGACCTCCTTTTGCAATCAAGCCCTTCTAAGAGTTCTTAACTCTAATGCAAGATCGTTAAGTGTTTTTCCAAACTTCCGTAGTCATCGAATTATCTCCTAATGGTTATTGTATCAAGAAGAGAAGATCACCTTTTACGAGGATATCCCTCACGCGTGGGTATTAATCTATGAAGTCGGACCCTTTTGCTAAGTTCCAAATTAAGCAATATATTCCCATGGACGCAAAGGACCTCAATGGGATGGGCTAAGATCTACTAAGATATTTGCAAACAGACATCTAGACTAAGTTTATAATAAGAGATCAATTTATAATTGGTCTCCACTAAAATTGTCATCCCCTAGACAATTTTAGTGATCGCATGATCCCTATCCTCTGCACCTCCCTCGATCGTCACGGCCATCAGTGCATTATCAAAGGTAGACATTCAATAATGCCAATCATATCATCCATGTGACTCATGCTCGATCTTTCGATCTCTTGTGTTCCGAGGCCATGTCTGCACATGCTAGGCTCGCCAAATCTAACTTGTGTGTATTCGTTGTGCAACATGGCTTACACCCACTGTATGCGAACGTAGATATGTCTAACCCCTACTCACCACAGGTGCCTCATACCTAAGAACCTTCTTGGTGGTGCACACACAAGGGGAACACAGAACATTGGAATTCAATAGGGATTATCTTATTTGCTATCGTTGAGTATCTAAATACTAGCACACAGTAAGATGTAAAACATGTATCAACTTCATATGTATAATGTGATATGATATGGTCTTTCTTGCGCCTTGATCTCCATCGAGCGCTCCGCCATGATCTCCATCTTGCCCTTGGTTTGACGCCAAGTCCACGATGCCTCCACCAGCTCGTCCATCGGAACCCTGACTATTAATATACTACTTAGTAACAGAAAAGTAAACTACTTTACCTTCGTAACGACCAATGCCATATCATAATCACATGCCCCCTGCAAAATAAAGTTAGACGCCTCTACTTTATCTATTGCAAGTTTTACGCGGTTGTTAGGGCTTTCGCAATAGAACCATTTCTAATCTACGAACTTCCCAACCACAACACGGATCTGACAGTTGTCTCTACTACACCCCTTTCGGGGCCCTCCATTGCAAATGCTATATCAACTATCGAATGAGAGACAGACACCCGCTAGCCACTTATATGGTACAAGCCGTATGTTGAGCGTGGAACCAATCTCGCGTACGAATACGCGTAAGCTCGGTTCGGGCCACTTCATTAAACAATACCGCGATATAAACAAGTACACATTAGAGGGTAAAAACTAAGGGATCAATGCCCGCACAATACTTGTGCGTACTGGCCGTACATCACTCCTATGCATAGATCGGCTCTGATACCACTATTGGGGATCGCAGCAGAAAACAAAAAAATTCCTACGATGTAACCCCAAAACTTTCCTAGGATCTATCTATGTAGTAATGCGGTAACGGCCAATGCGTACAGAATACATACCCTTGTAGACCGTACGCAGTTAACCTTCCACGGGGAACATGGTTGAAGTAGTCGTACTCGTAGCCGACCTCAAGGTCACGAAGCTCCTCGCAGGTCACCCCTTGCTCCTTCTTCATCTTCATCTTGCAACAGCTCTGGCTCACGACATTTAGGCGCCCCAAGTGTTGCGCCTCGTGTCTTCATACACATCCGGTGCACGATGAGACCTCCGGCTCCCCGATCTCACCGGGAGTGCGGAAGTTGATATCCGGCTAGGAATCCCGATAGCGCAACGACGTGCCGCAGGTGTGCCTCGATCGCACAACCCAGACTTGGGGCCATGGTCATAAGGCATAGAGATAGAGGGAAGGAGGAAGTCAACCAAAGGACTTCTCCAATTGTGTCTCATCCCACCCATGGGCACCCCTTTATATAGGGGGAGGGGTTGTGCCCTCCCCTTTGGGTTTCCCATGTGGGACTATTCAAGGGAGAGGGGGAGGCGCATGGGCCCTTAGGGCACCATGGGCCTGCCGGCCAAGGGTGGGCCCCACCCCGCGCACAGCCCTAGGCTGGCCGGGTGGGCCCCTTTAGGCGCCTGGACCTTTGACCTTTTGCCCTTGGCCCTTCCCTCCTTCGGTTTTCCCTCATGGGCCTTTATTCACTAGGAAGTTTGGCCCATTAGTGGAATACCCCTTCAAATTAGATTTTAATATTATATTTAATATTAATTAATATGTAAATACATATTAAAAAATTCCGGCTTTCTCCGAACAGCTTCAGATTTCACCACGGAACAATTCCGGCTTTCTTTCTCTACAGTGATTCCTTACGAATGATCGCTGTCATCGTACCCTTAAGTGTATACTCTCATGGCTCGGGAATGCTCTAGACATGATCTGTATCAATGATCAACAGAGGGACCAGGGATATCCATGTGACCCCTATGCATTCCTAATGACAATGTCGTTTGAACCGCTAAATGCAGCATCCTCTTCCTTTTGTTTCTCGATACAACTTGTCCGAGATCCGATCTGTGGTATCCCAAACCTTGTTCAATCTCGTTCACAACAAGTTCTGTTTTCTTGTTACCGTGATATTACATCCCCGCGACCTAGTCACATGTTGCAACATTTATGGATGTAATCTCACCAAGCTGGCCGTATGTATCTTTACTCGTCATGTGGGTGAACAAATCCCGGTCTAGCAGTCACATGTCATCTAATGTTCCTTCGGAATACCCAACGTACACCTTTATGGTCACCGTATTACCAGATGACGGTTGATGCAGTCTAAGCAGCCTCGGGAAATAGTGAGTAATATAAGCGCACAGTCTAAGGAAAAGGAGTCTAGGTATAGTTGTTGCAACAATGAACTATATGACTTGATCGTGTTGCAATCCTTTGAGGAATGTCCAATCACATCATTCTCCAATGATATGATCCCGTTGTTAGTCGGCATAAATGCCCATGATCTTGAAACCCAGATCATCTTCATGACCAACGAGCTAGTATGCTCATGGGAAATGTCATGTCCATGTTCTGTTTTACGAGATCATTATGTCTTTTGCAAATCATTAATATCTTCCTAACTTTGACATTCACTCCATTATCGTATAATGGGTCGAAACATTTGTATGGCAACAAAGTGAGACTTTGTTTCTAGTGTTTATGATGACGGTCGGTTTCACCGTTGTCATCTTATCTTTGAAACACACTTTGCTATCCTTCGTGTATATACTATAGTCATGGCAGGAGAACAAGGCCGGATTCCAGGAGCTTATAGTGACGTTAGATCAACCTCGAGGGCTTTCTCATGGGCACTGGGCCCTGGGACACATCATTCTACGTTAAAATCAAACTAGCCCCGCCATAACATCATACATCACATTAGATGGAGCCTTTATACTTCTATATCTATGTAGAACCTAGTGCATGAAATGCATCTATGCCACTTACATTGCTTCTTGCCATTTATGTACAAACTTAATTATGGTTTTGTGATCAACTCATGAATCACATAAAGACACGTTCTTATAGTTAAGACTTTGTCCTACCAACCAGAACCTCGGGTCACATTACGTCGAGTATACAACATGGTTTTATGGAAGAACCTATGACTAAGGCATAGGAGATGCAATGCATCTCTTTCTTTCAACCATAGTTGCAATACTCAATGCTTCATACAGTAAGAACTTCTTTCTTACCTTGTTCCATTCTGAGCTACTTCAGAATCTTGCTTAGGACTTTCTGAACATCTTTCAGAATCAAGTCCATGAAGCATTTGACATTC
Source organism: Avena eriantha (assembly GCA_910589775.1). Taxonomy (NCBI): domain Eukaryota; kingdom Viridiplantae; phylum Streptophyta; class Magnoliopsida; order Poales; family Poaceae; genus Avena; species Avena eriantha. Next base: position 359,130,667 of record OU342743.1, read on the forward strand.
AGTGTTTATTAAACTCACCAATCTATCCCGATAGATCTTATTGTTTAATAACTTCAACTTCATCCTTATTTATCTAACTTAAATATCATTAACACCAATCACATCATTCATATATGTCGTCCACATATCTAGAATGATTTCACGCTCCCACTCAAATATGACATTCATGTTTGAGATCTAGGGATTTCACTTAGCTCCCACTCAGAATATGTCAGTTACATATTATGAATTAGTCAAGCTGATTCACTCCCACTTAAATCTAGGTCCTCTCGATAATCTTGGATATTCCAAAATTCCTTGATCATAATCAAGTCGAGAATTCCACTAACGAGATTTCAATGACCATTCATTTCTCGTACTTAGGTCCATCATGCTTCTTTGTAATTCGTAGGTATGTTTTGTTCAAAACATGACAAGTGAATCAATAATATAATTCCACAAACTTGTAGAATATATAGTAGAATCCTACTTTCTTTAGTAAAAGTATTCACTGAAACTTTATGATCATTATCATTGGTTTCTCCTCTATTTGTAGAGTTTGGTTTCACGAAACAAATTCCGCTGCTCCACTCAACAATCCGGACGTAAGGTCAAATACCTTGTTTTGATCTTTTACTTCTGTATCTTCATCAAGACACATCAACTTAGGAAAACAATAGTTTTGCCCCTTGTGGAAGATGCATTCATAGCTTCCTAAGTATGCTCTACAAAGACTTGTTTATTCGCCACGACTTCGACTTGTCGAAATCTCTAGAAACTCGAACATGACATAACACTTATGGTGTTGTTTCCACGAATCTTTAAATGTTCCTTTGTATTTCAAATGAGTGTTTTGCTTATTTAGATCTCTAACTCTAAACGACAACTGTAACCCCGATAAGAGATAATGTTATACCATATGTATCTAATACATAATGATTATGAGTGTTTAGACATTTCAACATAGTTTGAATTCATACAATTATCATAATCTCTGAAACATCTTTCACAAGTTCTTTTTATGCTAAACTTAACTCGAATACCTTAGTCATGTCAATCAAATCGAAGACACTTGTTAATTCAGTTAATTCAATATCCCATTTAGTTATGAACACATTTGAACAATTCAAATCATTTGAAACTTCATGTTTCATTAAGTAAATATGCTTATTCACTTAAGTCCACAATTAACTAATGATTTCCACTGCTTGTTGAAAATACGATACATCACTATGTATAAGATTCAACATTTCTTCGCATATCACCGTTTTACCAGAATGCGGAGTTTTAATCATTCTGCCTGAGAGGCATGGTTTTGCAAAGTCTCTAGATTAAGCATCTAGGACCCCAATCTTTCATAAAGAACCTGCAATAACCAAAATGACTTAAACTATAGTGTCTTTTCATTATTAAACTTTGGATATCTTTTAGCATTCTAATCCTTTTATAAATGTTTAAACCATTATCATTAACATAGTGATGAGAATAACTTGTTTGTAATTATAATGTGACCATAATGGTATTGTTCATAAGAATAGTACAAACTGGCTTGTAACTTATTCATATGAATAATCGTCTCGCCAAAAGCAAGACACACAAACAAGGATTACAAAATTATATTCAAGTCCACTAATCCAAATGACAAACTTTGAGGGAAGAGGTGATGTCGGCCATCAACTATTTTGCTTGCCGTCATCAAGTCACGTTGCCTCAAAACCAGCAATTCTCAAGCAGATCCTCCTGTTTTCACAAAACGGGACAAGTATCAAATACTTTGCAAACTGCAACGAGTTTTGCAAAACTACATTTATAATTTGTATATCTTACATATACCTTTTTCATCCATGACCTCCTTTTGCAATCAAGCCCTTCTAAGAGTTCTTAACTCTAATGCAAGATCGTTAAGTGTTTTTCCAAACTTCCGTAGTCATCGAATTATCTCCTAATGGTTATTGTATCAAGAAGAGAAGATCACCTTTTACGAGGATATCCCTCACGCGTGGGTATTAATCTATGAAGTCGGACCCTTTTGCTAAGTTCCAAATTAAGCAATATATTCCCATGGACGCAAAGGACCTCAATGGGATGGGCTAAGATCTACTAAGATATTTGCAAACAGACATCTAGACTAAGTTTATAATAAGAGATCAATTTATAATTGGTCTCCACTAAAATTGTCATCCCCTAGACAATTTTAGTGATCGCATGATCCCTATCCTCTGCACCTCCCTCGATCGTCACGGCCATCAGTGCATTATCAAAGGTAGACATTCAATAATGCCAATCATATCATCCATGTGACTCATGCTCGATCTTTCGATCTCTTGTGTTCCGAGGCCATGTCTGCACATGCTAGGCTCGCCAAATCTAACTTGTGTGTATTCGTTGTGCAACATGGCTTACACCCACTGTATGCGAACGTAGATATGTCTAACCCCTACTCACCACAGGTGCCTCATACCTAAGAACCTTCTTGGTGGTGCACACACAAGGGGAACACAGAACATTGGAATTCAATAGGGATTATCTTATTTGCTATCGTTGAGTATCTAAATACTAGCACACAGTAAGATGTAAAACATGTATCAACTTCATATGTATAATGTGATATGATATGGTCTTTCTTGCGCCTTGATCTCCATCGAGCGCTCCGCCATGATCTCCATCTTGCCCTTGGTTTGACGCCAAGTCCACGATGCCTCCACCAGCTCGTCCATCGGAACCCTGACTATTAATATACTACTTAGTAACAGAAAAGTAAACTACTTTACCTTCGTAACGACCAATGCCATATCATAATCACATGCCCCCTGCAAAATAAAGTTAGACGCCTCTACTTTATCTATTGCAAGTTTTACGCGGTTGTTAGGGCTTTCGCAATAGAACCATTTCTAATCTACGAACTTCCCAACCACAACACGGATCTGACAGTTGTCTCTACTACACCCCTTTCGGGGCCCTCCATTGCAAATGCTATATCAACTATCGAATGAGAGACAGACACCCGCTAGCCACTTATATGGTACAAGCCGTATGTTGAGCGTGGAACCAATCTCGCGTACGAATACGCGTAAGCTCGGTTCGGGCCACTTCATTAAACAATACCGCGATATAAACAAGTACACATTAGAGGGTAAAAACTAAGGGATCAATGCCCGCACAATACTTGTGCGTACTGGCCGTACATCACTCCTATGCATAGATCGGCTCTGATACCACTATTGGGGATCGCAGCAGAAAACAAAAAAATTCCTACGATGTAACCCCAAAACTTTCCTAGGATCTATCTATGTAGTAATGCGGTAACGGCCAATGCGTACAGAATACATACCCTTGTAGACCGTACGCAGTTAACCTTCCACGGGGAACATGGTTGAAGTAGTCGTACTCGTAGCCGACCTCAAGGTCACGAAGCTCCTCGCAGGTCACCCCTTGCTCCTTCTTCATCTTCATCTTGCAACAGCTCTGGCTCACGACATTTAGGCGCCCCAAGTGTTGCGCCTCGTGTCTTCATACACATCCGGTGCACGATGAGACCTCCGGCTCCCCGATCTCACCGGGAGTGCGGAAGTTGATATCCGGCTAGGAATCCCGATAGCGCAACGACGTGCCGCAGGTGTGCCTCGATCGCACAACCCAGACTTGGGGCCATGGTCATAAGGCATAGAGATAGAGGGAAGGAGGAAGTCAACCAAAGGACTTCTCCAATTGTGTCTCATCCCACCCATGGGCACCCCTTTATATAGGGGGAGGGGTTGTGCCCTCCCCTTTGGGTTTCCCATGTGGGACTATTCAAGGGAGAGGGGGAGGCGCATGGGCCCTTAGGGCACCATGGGCCTGCCGGCCAAGGGTGGGCCCCACCCCGCGCACAGCCCTAGGCTGGCCGGGTGGGCCCCTTTAGGCGCCTGGACCTTTGACCTTTTGCCCTTGGCCCTTCCCTCCTTCGGTTTTCCCTCATGGGCCTTTATTCACTAGGAAGTTTGGCCCATTAGTGGAATACCCCTTCAAATTAGATTTTAATATTATATTTAATATTAATTACATTAATTAATATGTAAATACATATTAAAAAATTCCGGCTTTCTCCAAACAGCTTCAGATTTCACCACGGAACAATTCCGGCTTTCTTTCTCTATTGTGATTCCTTACGAATGATCGCTGTCATCGTACCCTTAAGTGTATACTCTCATGGCTCGGGAATGCTCTAGACATGATCTGTATCAATGATCAACAGAGGGACCAGGGATATCCATGTGACCCCTATGCATTCCTGATGACAATGTCATTTGAACCGCTAAATGCAGCATCCTCTTCCTTTTGTTTCTCGATACAACTTGTTTGAGATCCGATCATTGGTATCCCATACCTTGCTCAATCTTGTTCACAACAAGTTATGTTTTCTTGTTACCGTGATATTACATCCCCGTGACCTAGTCACATGTTGCAACAATTATGGATGTAATCTCACCAAGCCGACTGTATGTATCTTTACCCGTCATGTGGGTGAACAAATCCTGGTCTAGCAGTCACATGTCATCTACTGCTCCTTCGGAATACCCAACGTACACCTTTATGGTCACCATATTCCTAGATGACGGTTGATGCAGTCTAAGCAGCCTCGAGAAACAGTGAGTAATATGAGCGCACAGTCTAAGGAAATGGAATCTGGGTATAGGTGTTGCAACAATGAACTATATGACTTTATCGTGTTGCAATACTTCGAGGAATGTCCAATCACATCATTCTCAAATAATATGATCCCGTTGTCAGTCGGCATAAATGCCCATGATCTTGAAACCTAGATCATCTTCATGACCAACGAGCTAGTTGAAGAGAGGCTACTAGGGACTTGGTTGTTTCATACCAAACATGTACCAATGTTTCTACTTGGCACAGTTATAGCACAATATGAAACTATTATAAACTAATTGAGATATGACAATAAAAACCTATTTATTATTTGCCTCTAGGGCATATCTCCTTCACTTTATGGTTAGTCGAGTATTTCACAATCGTTCTTACTACCTAGCTGACATGAGGCCAGAAAAAGAAAGACCCGCTACTAAGAAGAGAAAGAGAGCTCGAGGCACTTCAAATCTGGATGAATTAGACCGTCCATGGAACATTACTCAGCTACGTCTCTTTTATTCTTAAAAATCCTTTCTTTGTAATCATATCAATGTACATATTCAAAGTGAAATAAAGTATTGGTCTCCTCAATGTTTTTTCTGAGATATTTTTTAAGTACCATCTTATTTCCGAATGATCATGTCATAGTTGAAAATCCTAGGATACTTGAATGTACTTTATGCTCATATTTGTTTTGGTTAGATGTCCGATTCTAAAAATGCTACCTTTGGGTATAAGTCTAAAATTTTAGTTTGTACTTGGGTTTTTGTATCATTGCTGGATGCGGATATTTTCTGAGTAGTCAATTGTTGGTACTGGAAGACGACTTTGATTCCGGGTTTCAACTAGTTTACCAATTCAGCTTCGCTGCTCGGCAAAGTTTCTGTGCTGAAGGTTTGCTGGCTCACAAAAGGGATTAGGAAGAAAGCCAGATAAACTATAAGTATAAATGAAACACGACTGAAGTTTTTTTCAAGAACAAAAATAAAACCAAAGTGCTAAGAAATAAAGCATAAATTCTTACAAGCTAGCACATCAAAAATAATATTCTAGCTATTACATCAAATTGTTTTTCCGAATAACACATTGTTTTTTCTGGCAAACTCTATGATGCAGGTGAAGACGGAGGATCTGCCGGCTCTCTTGAGAGGGATTTGAAGGCCCTCGAGCTGAAGATTGAAGAGATGGACAGGGAGACGCCAGGGACACCCAAAAATTTTTGGTTGCTATGACTTTATCTTGACAAACTTGATGAAGATATCAAGCAGACAACCGAAGCAGGTTTTTCTATGAGTCTTAAGGCGCTACAAACCCTTCAGTATAACAGTGAGTTCATTAAAGAACAAGTGAAAGTGCTAGAGAGGAATAATCTTTTCTACAAGTTGCGTGTTAAAGAATTAGAAGCAGTCAATCAATCCCTACGTCTCAGGCTGGCCCGTGAAGAGAAGATACCACGCGCCATGGCGCCACAATGATCTACAATAATCATGGTATCAAATAATCGCAAGGGATTGTTTAATCCCGCATGGCTTGATTCCAAGCTTGGGGAGATCTTTACGACCTTGTAATTTATCTTATAAGTTTTTATTACTATTTTTTGCATTAGTTCAAACTAGAAATAAAGTTTGCATCATTAGAATTCCATTCAGGAATAGTTGATCCCTTTTATGAAATTCCAAGTTTATTATTATTATATATGGAACAATTTTGAGTTTGTGTTTTTCTTATTGGATATATGAATGGCTTGAGTATAATTTTACTTGCACTTCATGATAGCAATAGGAGTCTTCCACACCATTGGTATTAATGGAACATACAAAGATAATTTGGTCAATATGTTGTAGGTACAAGGTTTGATTTACAAAGAAAAAAAAACTATCTAACCTGTTGAGTTGAAAAAGAAAACCTTGAACAAAGGAAAATAAACAGTGCTATCAAAAATAGAGTGAGAACAAGTCGAGGTAGAATCTTCAAGTCATAAGAATGCTTCATATACAATTGGAATTTGATAATTGAGATTGTTAAACTTTGAATTCCTACATGAAGTAGAATGTATGGCTAGCTCCTTTGCACATCACTTAAACAAAAGTGTGAGCATATAAACAAAAGGGAAGAAAAGAAAGAAGAAAAAGAGCGAATGTGCAAAGAGCAAATAGGCATACACGACACTTTTCAGATTTTGAATCCCAAGTGAATATGTTAATACAGAAACATTTGGGACTACCTCGCTAACTCATTCGATTGAACCGGATACTTTTACATTATGTTGAGATTCATCTTTCGTGAAATGTTGATCACTAAGGTGTCGAAGCCTGCTAATACTATTCAGATGCTTCAAGTAAGGTACTATTCATGAACTTATTCCTATGTATCGTATATGATAAACACATATTGCAACCGCCTCATTTATTTTATCGACACAACTTCATGAATATGAGGATCACATCCATTAAGCTAAACTAGCTTGGGACGAGCAAGAGTCTAAGTTTGAGAAGTTGATGAGTGCATATTTGGATCATGTTTTATATTGTTATTTTGCATTGTAGATGTAGGATCTAGGTATTTTATGGCGCTCCCACGCACATTTTATGTCTGTTTCACCAGGATCAGGACAGATGATGGATACAATGGACATAATCCTTGAAGCAGTTGTACTAAGGAGAAAAGGAGCCTAAAACAACGTAAATCGCTTATTTGGGAAATATTAATAATACCAGAAGAAAACCCGAAGCAATCAAGGGAGACATACGGTTTAACGACCAACTATACGGCGGGAATAAATTTTCCGGCCGTATAGTTCCCGTCGTATAGTTGGCGCCGCCACCGCCTCCTCAAATAGTTTCACTCCGTGCAACTGGATCAGAGAGACGACATATAGAACACCTAGAAATCATAGAAACCTCACCTCCGGAAGGCATCTGGAGGGGGAACTCGTCCACCGGGGATCCATCTTCGCCCTGCGCAGATCCGAGAGGATAAGGCATCGATCTTCAGCATCCACCGCTGCATCACCACCATATCCATCCATCCCATCTACATCTTGTCTAGATCTTGTTGTAATTTCCGTACTTGTTGTGGATTTATACTAGTACAATTCATCTATGATAGATTCTATTGTTATTGCCATGATGTTGATTGCCTCCATGTCTGAGTAGATCATTAGTTCTTGGAGAGATGGAGAAACCCTAGTATGAGATTGAAATAAGATAAAGTTTATTATGATATTCATCGTTGTGACCATGCATTACATTGTCTTCATCTTAATGTTGAGAGAAGTCGACCTCTCAATATTTGCCTCTCATGGGGACTTGATGGAGGGAACTACTTGTTGGTAGACATAGGTGTGTTAGCACTTACAGTGACTATAAAGCTGTTGGCACTCCTTACGTTTCAACTTGGGAAACCGAGGAAACTCACGGAACACTATCAATGCCATAAGATACATCCTAAGGGTTTACGTCCTTAAGAGTGCAATAATTTGATTGATGTCGATTGCTGACTGCTGAGGTTCATTTGTCCAAATACGGAGTTCCTCCCACACATACATAGTTGAGAATGTTCATGATAATAATCTTTATCTTAGCTCCTTATAATGCTAGTGGTGTACCCGCTACTCCCTGAGAATGATTTTTCCCTATTGCAGTTCCAAATTTCTCTTACATGCGCGATACTTACTTTTTGTATTCAGTTGTTTTACCTTACTTATTGTTGCTCTTACACCAAAAACCAAAAACATTTTTACGCAATACTCGCATTTTATCTTGTCACTTAGAACCTTTATTTAGCATTACTAGTGTAATATTTATTTCAAGAGTTATTAGACTTTAGACTCCTGCTCCCTGTGGGATCAATATCTTTATTTCGAAACTAGCTACAAATGATATGTGCACTTGTAGTCATCATCAAGCTATAGGCGAATAATCGTCATCATTCAAATAGCTCAACTCTCTTTCTTGATTCGAGGTAAGTGATTGATCCGACTAACTCTTAGTTTGACGCCTCGGTTAACACTTAATTTAGTCGTGCATGGCCATGCTTTCTGAATCATATCTTTGCAGAGGGCCTAGAGAATATATCTCTAGTTGGAGGGGGAAAATCCCATCTTTGTCATCCACATCACGCAGCTTGATTCTCAACCGACCTGAACTGTGCCATTATAACTTCTGATTGACAGAACAACGTTTGATAGAACCTAAGTCAGTGATCCACGACTCGGATTGTGCAATAACCTTAGGTATAAGGAGTACATTGATTGAGACATATAAATGATGGCTTGTTCATTATATCTCAATATGGCTCATTCCAACTCGCTAAACTCTTTAGACGAATCCGTGTAAGTCAGAATAGCATCACCATGCCCATGACAAGTGGAATCGAGTCATCAACCGACTTTCACATTAGTCTAAGTTGTGTGTCCAGCACAACCTCAATGACTAAGGACATTTAGTATGAACGACATGAATATATAGTTCCATAACCGAATCACATATTCAATGATATATATCAGAAGTTCATATAGGGACAATATAACAAATTTATGAATACATTGGGAATAACATCATACATGATTTCCTCTAGGGCATATTCCCAACACCCTTCCACTTGCACTAGAGTCAATAATCTGACATCACATGTCTAGGCATCTAATGCCCATAGCTCTCAGGTACGGCTCATGCTTCGGCTGTGGTAGCAGCTTTGTCAATCGATCCGCAATGTTTGCATCCATGTGTACCTTGCATAACTTGATATCACCTTGATCGACAAACTGTCGAATCAGGTGGTAACGCATGAGTATATGTTTGTTCTTTTGGTGTTGTCTAGGTTCCTTGGCTTGGGTAATACTATCATTATTGTCACAATACACGTCTAACAGATTGGACGAGCCTTGAACCACACCAAGATCCATGAGGAAGTTCCTCATCCAAACATCTTCCTTTGCCCCCTCCAAGGTGGCAATATACTCTGCCTCTGTCATAGACGCAGACACAGTCTCTTGCTTGGAACTCTTCCAGCTCATAGCCCCTCCATTTATCACAAACACGTACCTGGATTGTGAACGAGAATCACCTGAGTCAGTAAGATAACTCGCATATGTGTAACCCTTTACACTGAGTTCATCCTCACCTCCATAAACTAGGAACATATCCTTAGTCCTTCTCAAGTACTGAAGGATATTTTTAGCCGTTGCCTACTGGATTTCTCTAGGGTTATCCTGGTATCTGCTCACAACACTTAAAGCATAGGAAACATCCGGCATAGTACAAATCATATCATACATGATGGATCTGACTACTGAAGCATACAGAATTACACTCATTCGACTTCTCACATCAGTCGTCATAGGACACTAAGTCTTGCTATGAACCTTTTAAATGATTCCATATTGAACCCCATGGGACATTAGTAAGAACCCCATTTTAGATGATTCCATATTGAACCTTTTAAATAATTTGTCCAAATATGTACTCTGACTCAATCCAATGAGCCACCTTGATCTATCTCTATAGATTTGGATTCCTAGAATGTAAGTTACTTCACCCAGGTCCTTCATCGAAAAACTCTTTTCCAATGATTCCTTGGTTTCTTGCAACATTTGGACATCATTTCCAATCAGTAATATGTCATCCACATATAAACAAAAAAAAGTTTACTTTGGTCCCACTAAACTTCTTATGTAAACAAGAATCATGATCACTCTTGATAAAGCCAAACGATTTGACTACTTCATCAAAGCGAATGGTTCAACTCCGAGATGCTTGCTTCAACCCATAAATGGATTTCCAAAGTTTGCATACCTTGTCAGCTTTAGCTGGATCGACAAAACCCCCAGGATGTATCATATACATGTCCTCAGTTATATTTCCATTAAGGAAAGCCGTCTTGACATCCATCTGCCATATCTCATAGTCGGAATAGGCTGCTATAGCTAACATGATCCGAACTGACTTAAGCATCGCTACGAGTGTGAAAGTCTCATCATAGTCAACTCCTTGAACTTGTCAAAACCCCTACACAAGAAGTCATGCTTTATAGACAAAAATATTTCCATCCATATCAATTTTCTTCTTAAAGACCCATTTGCACCCGACGGGTCCTGCATCGTCCAGCAAATCAACCAAGTTCCAAACTTGATTTTCATCCATGGACTTTAACTCGGATCTCATGGATCCAATCCATGAATTGGAATCAGATCCCACCATCTCTTCTAAATAAGTTATCGGCTCATCACTGTCTAACAGTAATACATCATGAATACTTCACAATCTTACTGATCTTCATGGTGTAGGTGTAGTTGTCGACCCAGCTACCATGACCGGATAAACCTCCAAGGCTTTTGCCGACTCTCTACTAGTCGGTTCTCTCAAATTTCTTCGAGTTACACCATTCTCCCACTGACTCTCCAATTGAGAAACTCTTTCTCAAGGAAGACATTGTTGTGAGCGACAAACACTTCTCCCTCTTCTTAGTTGTAGAAGTAGTAACCCAAGGTTTCCCTCGGATACCGCACGAAAATACACTTATATGACTTGACCGTGAGCTTGTATGACTGAAGTCTCTTGACAAAAGCTTCACAACCCCAAATTTTAAGAAACGACAAACTTGGCTTCTTGCCAGTTCACATCTCATGCGGTGTCTTATCTACCAATTTTGATGGTACCCTATTTAGTGTGAACACTGTAGTTTCTAGACAATAACCCCAAAATGATAAAGGCAGATTCGTCCGACTCATCATTGATCGTACCATGTCTAACAAGATCCGATTCCGCCTTTCCGACACACCGATTCTCTGCGGCATTACCAGCGGAGTGAGCTGAGGAACTACTCCACAACTCTTCAGATGGTCATCAAACTCATGGCTCATGTACTCACCTCCTCGGTCCGACCAAAGAAACTTTATTTTCTTGCCGAGTTCATTATGTACCTCATTCTAGAATTACTTGAACCTTTCAAAGGCTTATGACTTATTTTTCTTCAAGTAGATATATCCATACCTACTCAAATCATCAGTGAAGGTAATGAAGAACTCATAACCACCTCTGGATGTCGTGCTCATTATGCAACATACATCACTATGTACTAGTCCTAATAAGTCGGACGCCCTTCCACAACTCTTTGCAAAAGGTGTCTTGGTCATCTTGCTGAGTAGGCAAGATTCGCATGTCTCAAACGACTCCAAGTTGAACAAAGTTAGGAGTCAATCATAATGGAGCTTCTTCATGCATTTCTGACTTATATGACCAAGCCGACAGTGCTAGAAGTAAGTCATATTCATATCATTTGGTCTCAAACTTTTCACATTTATGTTATAAACCGACTCACTATCAACATTCAAAATAAATAATCTATCCTGGATGGGTGCAAAGCCATGAAACATATCACTCAAATACAAAGAACAACCATTGTTCTTAATATTCGACTCATAGCCTTGTATCATCAAACATGAGGCAGAAATAATGTTTCGACTAAGATATGGAACATAATAACAATTATTCACCTCCATTAAGAAATTGGAAGGTAAATGAAGTTGCATCATGCTGACTTCCAATGCAGCGTCTCTCGCCTTGTTGCCGACTTGAATGTTAACCTCGCCTCATGACTCTCTCCAAGTTCTTACTAGTCCCTGCAACGAGTTATAGATGTGAATCACTGATCGGGTATCATATACCCAAGAACTATTAGGTGCATTAGGAAGATAAATGTCTATAACATTGCAAACAAGCGTATCTGAGTCAGAAGTCCCACCTCCACTCTTGGCATTGTCTGCCAAATACTTTCTACAATTCCTCTTCTAGTGGCCATCCACCTTGCAATAGAAGCAGGTGAATCCGGCTGAAGGAGATGGCTTAGTCCCCGAGGAAGTGCTTTGGACCGGGTCCTGAGCCTTTCCTCCCGACTTTGCCTTGTTCTTCTTAGTCCAAGAACTCTTCTTTAACTTAGCATTATTCTGCACCATCAACACTTGTCTGGCGCCTTTCTTGAGATCTGCCTCTCCTGCTTGAGCATCCCATGTAATTCAATGAGCTTCTTATCCATATCATGCATCTGGTAGTTCAATATGAACTGACCATATGTACTAGGAAGAGAGTTCAGAATTATTTCCGTAGCGAACTCTTCGCTAATGGGGTAGCCTAGCCTTTCCAGAGACTGCATGTAACCAACCATTTTGATTGCATGTGGACTCATTGGATCACCATCCTTAAGCTTACAACTCAGCAAATCTAGAGATACTTGATACCTCTCGGTCTTTTCCTGAGCCTAGGACATACTTTTGAGGCTTTTGACCATATCGTAGGCCTCAACATTCTTGAACTGCTGTTACAAGTCTGGTTCCATGTGAGCAAGCATAAGACTACTAATTTATGGGGACTCATCACAAGTCCTATGGTAGGCATTGGTGCCAGCGATAGTCGCATTCTCATTCGGCTCATCTAGAAGTAGGTTGTCTAGGACATGGTCCCTCTTTTCTTGTTTGAGAACAATTCTCAGATTATGATATTAGTTGGTGAAATTAGTTCCATTAAGCTTATATTTATCTAGGATCATTCGCAATGCAAAACTTGACAACTGAGAGAGACTACTAGGTGCCATGGATCTACAACAGAAAAATATGCAAAACACTTAAGACATGTATCCATAAAAGATCAAGCATATTAAACATTTTAGTACTTATGCTCCCCCTAGAACCAACACACCTCTGATGGTTACTAAGTGATTTAGGATCCTAAATAAGCAAGACGATGAGTGAGCTTTAGCATTATCGCTATTGTGAATAGATCTAGGTAGACAACTCCTTGACAATCGCATCTGATACGACTCATGTTGGTCGGGTGGCATCACATGCCCCGAATCTCGTCTGAATTTTCCCCGAGTCCCACAAACGTTATGATACACCCATCTGGATTACTGAGTGCTTCTACTGTAAAAGTATGAATCGAACCCACCTAGTCGGAAAGAATTGATAGCACCTCAATTTTATGAGGCCACTACCAAAAATGTCTTACTTGTGATGGTGCAGCGTTTGCGAGGAAACCAATTAGACCTTCTTTGAGGGATTACTTTCTACCGACTATCTAACAGAGGTAAAACAGAGACATAACAATAACACAAATAAAGAAATTATAATGTGAAATGGTATGGCTCTCTTCATGGCGATCTCCATCTCCACAAAGCTTGTAATTCGACTCGTGCCAACTCTTGTCACGTGCTGCCTTAATCCATATTGCCGACTTGTATATCGACTTGCATGTCATCCTGGTTCTCCAAACAGATACACTAGCTAGTAAAGTAAATTACATAGAGAATCCAACAAGTAGGTCATAATACAATAAAATGATAGCACCTAGGCTCCAGTCGGCTGACAAAAACCGTGATTCACAGATCACATATGGATTACACACATCACATGCACATAATACATACCATTCATAACATCATACTGCAAAAACAAGTTATGCATAGATATGAAATATAATGGCATTGTGAAACTCGCAACGACATGTAAGGCGGACAGGGCGAAACCGGCGGTCACCAACCGAGGAACGAGCCTCCTCCTCACCCACAACCGCGTCAAGAGGCTCCGCATCCTCAACACCATCGTGAGGCCCAAGTTCCTAAACCTCGTCAACAACCGCGACATGAGCCTCCTCATCTGCCTCAACCGCACCAAGAGCAAGTTCTCCAACAATGTCGCGGGGACTAAGTTCCTCCTCCTCCAAGTGTGGCTCAAGCACTACAAGAGAAACAACAACATCACCAAGATCGTCGACATGAGTACTCGGATGATGAGGATCTACACCATAATCACAACCGCCATCACCGTGACCGCAACGAAACATAAACTTTTGGCAAGATCAAGTTCAGCATGCCCAAGTTCACCGGTTCCGATGATCCCGGAGAATATCTCTCATGGGCACTCAAGGTTGACAAAATATTCTGCATGCACAATTATAGAAATGAGAAGATGATATCCATGGCTTCCCTTGAGTTTGATGATTATGCCAACCTTTGGTGGTAATAAGTTCAAGTTGCCCGAGAAGCAAGAGGAGATGCTCCAATCAACATTGTGCAAGATATGAAGGCTCACATGCATTCTCGCTATGATCCTTCACACTACTCACACGACCTCTTCAAAAAACTTCAAAAGCTTAACAAGGGGACAAAAACCATGGAAGAGTACTTCAAGCGAATGCAGCTCAACATGAGCTGCACTAACATTGAAGAATGTGAAGAGCAAACAATGGCACGTTTCCTCATTGTCTTGAACCATCCAATCAAGCGCATCACCGAGTTCCAAAAGTATAACAACATTGTTGAGTTTGTACATAATGCTACAAAGGCCAAGCGTCAAGTGCAAGAGGACATCAAGTACAACAAGCCAAAGATGTATTTCACCTACAAGCAAGCTCCAACTACTACACCAACAAACATCCAAGGAAGCTCCTCAAGTACATCCAAGCCTCCTTCCAAGCCCACAACTCATCAAGATAAAACGCCCACAAGTGGCAAGCAATCATTGGATGACCCTCCGTTTGACGGACAATGCTACAAGTGTGGAGGCAAAGGGCAGAAGTCATTCAAATGTGGCAATACCAAAGTATAGTTCATTCATGACAATTGTGACAATGAATACTTGAGCAAAGAAGAGTTTGATGCAAAAGTCAAGGAAGCACTCGCAAGGCAACATGTTGGAGATGATCAAGAGCTTCTCACGTGTGCACATGACGTAAGTCCTTCGCTTGTCATCACAAGAATCTTGACTACTCAAGCCCAAGAGCATGAAGACCAAAGATCCAACATCTTCCAAACATGTGTCGGCACCAATGGTAAATCCATTAAAGTTATCATAGATGGAGGGAGATGCCACAATCTTGCAAGCACCGAGTTATGCAAAAATCTCAACCTCAAACTCCATCCTCACAAGCACCCCTACCATGTCCAATGGGTAAGTGACCAAGGGTCTGTAAAGATCACGCACACCGTCTCTGTAACCTTCTTGATTGGACCATACATAGACACGGTGGAGTGTGATGTGGTTCCCATGACGGTATGCCATATGTTGCTTGGTAGACCATGAAATATGAAAAGGGTGCACTACATGATGGTCGCACAAATGTGTATACCTTCAAATGGTTTGATAAGACATGTGTTTTGCAACCGATGACTCCTAGCCAAATAATTGTGGACAATGCAAATGCTTTAGCGAGGGTGAAAACCAAAAAACCAGCTTGTGACAAGAGTGGTGAGCGAGAGAACCACCATACTAAAGGGCCACATAGAGACAAAACAAACTTTTCCTACGCGGTGATCCAAAGATCTAGCTGAGATATAAGGCCGTGAGGATTACCACCAGACGCGAAATTGCAGATCACTGATGTAGCATGTCAGTTGAAGCTATGCAGTCCTCACGATCCGATGCAACAAATGATCATCGACGTGTTGATCGTACCAAACCTCTACTGATATCCACATGTACAAGGAGGAGTGCCGGCGGTGGACTGCTAGGTCCGGTACGGTGGTTGGACTACAATGGAGCTAGGGTTTCCAACGCATGGAATTACCTAACCGTGCCCCTTGGGGATCTACGCCCCAGTATATAGGGAGTAAAAGTGGGCTCCACTCACTTGTGGACCATTCATTAAAAGCCTATATGTCACTACGAGTCTAGCTCACTGACCTAGTACATGTTTGTTTGGTCCAACCCAAACATATTTATGGTTTGGGTCCAACCCAAACTTTCTCCCGCTCTTAAGTGTGTGACCCGATAGGCTCATGGTGACACAAACACGATTCGAGTCTTACTCATAATCGATGAGTCGACAACGGCTCCTAGCATAAAGTGTCGACTCCCAAGTACCAAAGAGTCATGATGACATACCCACCAATGTGACTTGTGTCCGAGTCGCTTTTTCCTCACGATACATCTTGTCAATCTATAGGCGAATAATCGTCATGCTTCAAATATCTCAAGTCTTTTTCTCAATCTGAGATAAGTGATTCATCCGACTAACTCTTATTCAGATGCATCGGTTAACACTTAACTGAGTCGTGCATGGCCGTGTTTTCTGAATCATATCTTCCGAGAGGGTCCAGATAATATCTCTGCAGTTGGAGGGGAAAAATCCCATCTTGGTCATCCACATCACGCAGCTTGATTCTCAGCCGACCCAAACTTTGCCTTTATAACTTCCCTTTGACAGAACAACGTTTGACAGAACCTAAGTGTTGGGGATATACTTTCCGGGTATATCCAATGTGACTTGCTGACCAAGGTGGCGCTTTTCAGGTTAAGATTTGCAAAGCTCATATGAAAGTAAATGAGAACTAGAAGTCATGCATATAAGGCATAGCTATAGCTGAAAGAAACATGATATGAGAGATAAATGGCCCATTTTATATGGCTAAAATAGGTGGTATTTCACAACCATCAACTTCCCCAAGCTAGACCTTGCTCGTCCTCGAGTAGGAAGGGTCGATAATAAATTAATGGTTGTGAAATTGCTTATCATTGGAAATCAATGCCTTGCATCCTTATTTCTTCTACAAACTTGAAGAGAGAAAACATTTATTCATACAAGGCAACACAAGCTGAGTTATACAGACCACTAAAGATTCATCAAAACTTATATGCTCCATGTCAATAGTGAATCTACTTGCAGACAAACTTGTGATCCTCTTATTGCACCTTTTGTATAACTTTTCATATCATTATTTGTTTATGAGGAAAAACTTAGTTACAAATAGATGTCAAGCATAAATAGGAATTGATTCTACCCAATCATGTCATCTAGTTAAAGCTCTCAAGTGCAAACATCAGTTATTGAGATTTCAGAAAGTTTATCTCTCAGTAACAAGATTTATGCCAAAAGGAAATGCGAGAACATGTCAAAAGAAGCATAGCATTAGAGTGTCTCATTTGTTCATCCACATCAATGAATCATAGCTATCAAATACTCATTTTCTATTCTTTGTCTTTCTAAAACTTTCGTTCATCAGTAATTATCAACACCCAGATTTTTAATCCCAGATGCCTATTATGCCATACATCGCAATCCCAGGATTACCATTTTTGCGAGACATAACAGATTGGATATCACAGTACATCATCCATTACAAACCATAATAAGGTCTTACACAAATAAAGGATCTCATGATCCAGTCTTAGTACAATCAAGTAGCGGAATAAATAGCGTAGCGATGGGGTCCATCTTTAGTGTCACAGGCAATGCTGACGATGGGAGATGATCCTAGTTGTCGTAGCCATCATGTTGTCCTCCTTCAGGGTAGTCCTCCTCATAGTCTGGTCACGGGAATAGCCAGGGACAAAATCCATGAGTACTCTTTAAGTATTCGCAAACTACCCCTAATAAGTAAGCTAGTTCTAATAGGAATGCTAAGTTCTAAGTTTATTTGTAAAGCTAAGTTTGAAACCTAAGCTGAGTTCAGAACCAAAGAAAAATAAAAGAAAGTTGGAAAAACACCTAAGTGGGAACTTAGTTATCACAATCACAACTCTGTTGTGGTCAAGTCAAGATTCATCATTCATTTCATAAGTCATTTTGAAAACATCTGACAACGGAACGGTATGGCCACTCCAACTGTCCATAACCGCGGACGCGGCTATTCGAATAGTTTGACACTCTGCAGAGGTGGTACACTTTCACCACAAGATTTGATACATTTGTCAGGGATAACCCTGAATCATCATTCTTAGTATGCAGATAATCAAACATAACCTTTCCTTTACACACTCTAGTATAAGCACCTATCCTATGAGTATGGCCTCCCAGCAATGACCATCTGTCATCCTGGGCACGGCCTAGGTGGACAACATTGAGAGGTAGCCTCAGCTCAAACCTCTCCCGCGAGGGAATTAATACTGATGCATATAAACTTCTGGCTAATCCTTACCCAATTCATGTATTGTGGTTGTACGGTTAAATTGGAATGGTATCGCATCCAACCCAACCATCAGTTTTTATAAAAGAGCTAAGGCTCATGCCTCAACATTTTCATCATCATCATAAACCATTTGTGCTTCTCAACACATGTCAAAAAATCTCAATAGAATGACTCATCATTCCAAGGTTTTCACAAGTCATTTTCACGAAGTACTCCCATCTAAAGTGATCAAGTTTTTTTGGTTTGGCTCCAAACTACTAACTTAAGAGTGTTCACTAATGTGGGATGCTAATATCAATCTCATGCCATAGAATGACATCTAAGTCTAGCTAGATAGGTCAAGTTTTATACTCTTTATGCTACCTTTAAACAAAGTAAAGGACTTTTGTAAAGTAAAGAAAGTAAAGCTTGTAAGTAAAACTTGGAGTAGGTATAAGTTAAAGGGTATACCCAAGCATGCCTATTGCATCTTGCTTAAGTTATCTAGCTTGCAAGGTTTAGCTTGCATTGTTAATGATGGCTTGCCTTGTGTAGTGCAGTGGTTGAAATTCTCTTCCTCCTCCTCTTGGTAGAACTCCTCCTCCTCGAAGACTTGGTTGGTATTATTGTCTATAAATACATACGGAATACACAATCACCAAACAATACTTAACTAGTCTACTTAGAACACTAAGGCACACATTTGATGATCTAGTATCATCACAAACATCACAAGGTTTAATGTGCTAGTTTCATTTATTTTATTTGAGAAAAGTAATTTCTACTCATTAAAATTAACTAAGATTTCATATTCTCTAATTAAAATATGGGATCATGTGGACACATGTCATCACCACATATTCTAATATCTGGGAATGTGATTTAAGGGTTGGATCACATTTTAATAAGTTTAAGTTTAATAATTAATGATTTAAAGTGACTAGAAATGCTTATATAGCATTATTTTGGTACTAGTCCAAATTCAGTGCATGCAAACCTTAATATTATTACATATTCAGATAGGTTGGTTAAATGTGATTTTTGAGAGTTTGAAACAACTCAAAAGCTATTATGGTTGATTTTATAAAAATGTTTGAATGTGAAAAAGCTTATGTCTTGTTATTTTATCTAGCAGAGATGTATAACTCTAAATGGTTTAAATCCAACGGTCTTGGATAGAGATTTTCATTATCTTTCCAACAAAATTGGAATCACTCAATTTGGATTTGTAGAACACTCTGAATTGATTTTCAAACTAAGGGACAGAACTAAGTCTAAGTCTAAAGAGAAAAATCCTTATTTGAATCATAGGGCCAGCACGGGAAACTAATTGGGTCGGCCCAGATTCACTCCGCGGCGTAGAGGACAGCTGATAGGAGGGTCCACATGTCAGTGGTACATCTCACACAAAGCGGTACGGGGCGATATGGACCGTAGGATTAGAATGCAGATCTACGGCTAGGGCTTATCGTCAACGACGGACTCGTCGCCGGCGAGGCTGAACCCTAGTGGCTCAGTGGGGTGTGGTGATGGCATACCAGGGCTCCAGCAAGTGCGGCGAGGCAGGCAAACAAACAAGACAATGACGGCGGGCTCAGGCGAAGTCGCGACAGAGGCTGGGGTGGACGAAATCGACGGCAGTGTCTCCTCCTCTGCTGCGGCTGTCTCCAGCTCAATTCCGATGACTGGCTGCTCGAGGTGCTCCGACAAGAGGTGGGGAAGGACTGGTGGTGAGAGGAGAGTTGAATGGTGTGGCGATTGAGTCTGGGGAAGATCTCCTTATATAGGCTCGAGGAGGGGACCGAGGGGCGACGGCGAGCTCGTCGGTGACGACGATACAGGGTGCTATCGGCATGGGCGGCGTAGGAGGACGGTGGCTTGCCTCCTGGCGGTCCTCTACGGCTTTATGGCGATTCTAGGGGTGGTGGCTAACGGTCGGGAGCGTCGTGCACTAAAAGAGATAGGGGCGTTGCTCGACGTGGTTCCCGACGAGTGTGAGTCACACGGCGGGGTACGGCCGTGTCTGGCAGGGTGAGGTGGTCAAGGCAGAGCGGCATGCGCGGTCTGGTGTCGAGGCGCGGCGTGTGGCGTGCTGGCGGTGATGGAGCTCTGGTGTGCTCTGGCGCGGCGTAGAGAGGAAAGTGCGGGGCCTGTCCTTGGTGGTCCAGGGCCTGGCAGTGGTCGTGGGGTGGACCGTGGACGGTGGTGAGGTCACGCCTTGCTTCCTGGAGCAGCGGAGAGGGGCTGGCGGTCTGCTGCTGCTTGGGCACGATCGGCCGGCGATCGTGGTGTCGGGGTGGCGTTCCGCTGTTGCTAGGGACTAGGGGATGGGCTGGTTTCATCCTGGTTAGAGCTAGGAGGTACAGAGGGATTAAATGGGGTGCAAATGGGTGGCAATCCCCTCTAGAAATAGTGGAATGACTATTGTGTTGGTTCTGTGCCTGCCAAGTGTTCGACCAAATGGCCGAAAGAAGAAACTTTTGAATTTTGAAATAAGATTTGGTGGAGTGGTTTGTCACATGCTTAAGCATCTGTGGTTGCTAGGATTTGTCAATGCAATTCATTTGGGTGGTTTTTGAAATAGGGTGATCTATACATATGAACTAGATTCCATGTTCAATTGTCATTTAAAATTAGAGTTTGAATGTTTTTGGGAGATCACAAAGTGGGCCTTGGTACATCACTACTTGTACTAGTAAGGGGTGCAAAGATCCACAATTGTCTCTGTTGGAAATTGAGTGCTAGGAACACCCAAATTGGCTAGTTGATTAAAATGGCAAAAGTGACCATTTCCTTTATTTAATTCTTTTTTATTTATTTTTCTTTGGGTTTTGCTTGGGAATGATCTAGATGATGTGAAATTCACCTTATAACCATTTTACAACCATTAGAACAAACAATCATGGCATTTCAAACAACTCCTATTTTAAATGCACACTCATATGCATGCTTAAATATTTTAAATAGAAAAAGGTTTTGTTAACCCTAAATTGGGTAGATTTGATCTTGATTAACCTTGATTAAAGATTTGGGATGTTACAAACCTTCCCCCCTTAAACAAAATCTCATCCTGAGATTTAAGAAAGAAAACTAGGAACTAAAGAGATCTAGGAACTCAGTCCTAATGTAATCTTCTCGCTCCTAAGTGGCTTCCTCTTTGGTATGGTTGTTCCATTGGATCTTGATAAATTTGATACTCCGGGTCCTGGTGGTTCTGTAAGCTTACTCCAAGATACGGATGGGCACTTCACGATACGTCAGATCCTTGTTGATATCAATAGCTCGGTTATCGATGTTCTTAAAAACTTTGGTCTTCTCCGGCACTTCTAGGCATTTGCGAAGTAATGAGATATGGAACACATTGTGGATGGCAGACATCTCTTCTGGCAGTTCTAGTTGATAAGATACTTCTCCTCGGTGATTCAAAATCTTGAAGGGTCCGATATATCTGGGGGCTAACTTTCCTTTCAGACTAAAACGTTGGGTTCCCTTTAATGGCGAAACCTTGAGATACACAAAATCTCCGGCATTGAAAGTCAGGTCTCTCCTTCTCTGGTCAGCATAACTCTTCTGTCTGGATTGGGCGGTCTTGAGGTGCTCACACGGCAATCTGCTAAGAGCATCCGCTACCACATTGGCTTTGCCAGGGTGATAGTGAACGTCAAGGTCATAATCCTTGATTAATTCTATCCATCTCCTTTGCCTCATGTTTAGCTCCTTTTGAGTGAAAATATACTTCAAGCTTGTGTGATCTGAGTAAATCTCACAGCGATTACCCATAAGATAATGACGCATGTCTTCAAGGCTAAACCTACGGCCGTTAACTCAAGATCATGGGTAGGGTAGTTATGATCATGCTGCTTCAGTTGTCGAGACAGATATTCGATGACTTTGCTTGTTGCATCAATACACATCCGAGACCAATCTTGGATGCATCACAATACACATCAAACGGCTTCTTGATATGTGGCATGATCAATATTGGGGCTGAAATCAATCTCTTCTTGAGATCTTGGAAACTTGCTTCACATTTGTCGGTGCATTCAAACTTCTTGTCCTTCTTCAACAATTGGGTCATGGGTCTTTCTATGCTCGAAAATCCTTCCACGAACTTGTGGTAATATCCTGCTAATCCGAGAAATGCGCGGAGTTGGGTTTGAGTGGTTGGGGCTTCCCATGCTTCAACATCTCTGATCTTAGTGGGATCAACAGCGATTCCTCCAGCAGACACAACATGTCCTAGGAATCCTACTTCTTTCAGCCAAAACTCACATTTGTTGAACTTGGCATACAACTGATGCTCTCTACGGGTTTCAAGAATGATTTTCAGATGTTGCTCATGCTCTTCTTCTGACTTGGAGTAGATAAGTATATTGTTGATAAACACAACGACAAACTTATCTAGAAAATTCATAAAGATCTTATTCATGAGATTCATGAAATAAGCAGGGGCATTGGTTAATCCAAAAGACATGACCGTATACTCGTATAATCCATAACGAGTAGTAAAGGCAGTCTTCAGAATATCCGTTGCACGAATCTTAAGTTGGTGATAACCAGTCCTAAGATCGATCTTAGAGAACACAATGGCACCAGTCAACTGATCAAATAGATCCTCTATCTTTGGCAATGGGTACTTGTTCTTGATGGTGACGTCATTCCGCTTCCTGTAATTTGTGCACAAACGGTTGCCTCCATCTTCTTGTCGATGAATAACACGGGCGATCTCCATGGCGATGCGCTTGGTTAATCTTGTTGCCAACATAGCATCCAACTACTTCTTCAATTCCAATAACTCTAAGGGGTTCATGCTATAGGGTCTCTGGGCTATGGGTCTGGTTCCGGGGATTAGTTCGATATTGAACTCGATATCCCTATCCGGGGGGCAATTCATCTGGGAATACGTCGGGGTATTCACTGACTACTCTGACTTGGTCTATGGTGGGTAGGGCTAGACTCTTGTTGCACTTGAATTAACAGGGTAAGGTTTCAGATATATGCTCTACTGAGACTCCAGAGCTACTGGTCATGGTGATGGCCTTCTTGGCACAGTCAATCAATCCTTTATGCTTTGACATCCAATCCATTCCTAGTGCTACTTTAAAACCTTTGGTTACAAGTACTATTAGATTGGCATAAAAATATATCCCATGTATTCTGATAGGCACAACTTTGCAATTTTTTCTAGCTTTTGTAGTTGAACCGGGGATTTGAACGATCATGACATGCTTCAGGTTGGTTGGGTGAATCTTACTAGTGCATGCAAATTCTTTGGTGACAAATGAGTGTGATGCTCTAGAATCAAACAACACTCTTGCTAAAACTAAGTTGACAGAAAGCATACCCAGCACTACATCTGGCGCTTCTTGGGCTTCCTCGGCGTTTATGTGGAAGAGACGGCCGTTGCGGTTGTGAGGGTTCCCTGGGGCGAATCTTTTTCCTGGTTGAACACGACGCTGCTGTTGAGCTAGGGCATTCACATTGGCAGTGGCGGCAATCTTCTTGGGACACTCATTTGAGTACTGACCCTTCACTCCACACTCGAAACAAGTGATCTGAGACTTGTCTTTTGCTGCCACAGGCACAACATTGCTTCCAGTTCTAGGTGCGTTGTTGTTGTTGTTGTTGTGCCTGGGAGGTGCAATATTTACATGTAAAGTAAAACAGTTTACCTTTGATAGCATCATCGAGATACAATTCATAGTAGTCTTCTTGGTATACACTACTACGAGGAAACACTTCATAATACTTATCTTTAGCAGCAGGGAAAAATTCAAAAGTGTCTCTATTCTCTAATTCATCACTCTTACTATCAAGTTCATCACTTCTAGAGTTATCAATCCAATCACAAAAAGAAGCATCATCAACAAATGTTTCATCAAAGATGTGCTCTCCCAAAACCTGCTCATTAATACTATAAGGATTTATCTCCAGTTCAGCATTATTACTGTTCTCCAAATGAGTATCTAGGCATAAAGCCTCCGCAGATAAATTATCTTCAGTTTCAACACAATAAGAATCATTACTAGAGACTGAGGCATCATAAACAAACTTATTATTAGTAGAATGATGTTTGTCTTCAACCTCACCTTTTTGGTGTTCCTCCTTGTTACCGTGTGGTTCCTGCAAAATGTTAGTTTCAGGAACTACTGTTTTACATAGCTCCTTACTCTTTATCACAAGTGCATTCCCACTAAAATGTTCTTGACAATAATTGACAATACAATCCATAATATTATGATACCTTGCTAAATCCTCATTATCGCTACTTTTCATAATAATACCAATTTTCCTAAGCAAGTCATGAGACCCTTCATAAACTATGTATTCCAAGAGTTTTACATTATTACCGTTTATGTGAGTATTGGTTCATAAAAATTCTTTAAAGAGAGGAATGCATTCATAATCATAAGGCTTGTGAGGCTTACCATTATATTGCCTCATCCCATCGAATAAATTTGAAAAATTACCAGAACAGTTATCTACCTGCTCCCACATGTCCAGTAGTTTCATATCCTCAAGGATTAGCAGTTCTTCTTCATGTTCATCCTCTTCTTGGGAAGTAACTTCATCCTTCTCCAATGAGATTTCTTGCAAACAAGTAAATTTGTGCGCTATGGGTTTTCTCCGTGCCTTACTCCTCATAATAAGTGTATTCTCACTAAAATGTTCATGAGAATACCAAGAAATACGTTGCAGGATTTCATAAGCTATTTGTATGAGAACACTATCTTCACTATTAATACGTCATATGACATGTATTATCAACTCATTTGCTCCTTCAAAGATAATATACTCTAATACTTCACTAGTAACATCACCATTATTATAAGACACTGAAGATTGATTAAAGGTATCAAAGCATTGAAAATGAAAGTAGTGCCAAAGTTTAATACATTGAGGACATATTATTGGATCATCTATCGTATCCAAAGAAATTAACTTTTTAGCATATTCCACTATTTGGGAATACATTTCTCTTACCATCATATTGCTCAATTTTTCTTCAAAATACTCATCCTCCTCTTACAATGAGGATTATTGTCCCATGTTAATAGCATCACAATATTCATAGAAAGATTCATCTTTTAGGCCCTCACCAAAGTCCCCAAAATCACTGTCTAGGCATGAATCCTCCTCACAACAATCATCATAAGTTTGGGACTTACAGAAATCATTACTAGATAATGAGATATCCTTTGCATGCATACTGTTTGTGTGTGGAAAGTTATTTTCAGAAGTAGGAGATTCAAGTGGTTGATCAAGTTGCTCCTCTTCATTATTACTAAGATAATTTGCGAGTAGCTCAATGATAGTCTTACCTTCGGGATTACTTTGCACTAGTTGAGAGGGTGAAACATCAAGTGCCACCTCTTTATTAACAACATGTTCTTCTGGTTTAGGTGGAGGCTCTTTGAGTGGAGTTCCCTCCACATTATATTTTGGAGCACCCTGCAAAAGGATAGATTCTTCCATGGCAGCTTTCCACCCAACAATAAATTCATTATCATGGTGGTTATCTTGGAAATAGCAGAATATAGGGTGAACTTCTTTATAGATCATATCGAGTGATTTACTTTCTACCTATATATCTCTAAACAAAATAACAACTCTTTGCAACCAGTAAAAAGCACAAATTATAATGTGTCCTCCCCAGCAAGGCATTTAAACTCATTATAGTCTGCTAGTATGGTATCAAAATAATTATACTTACATTGATAATTGAGGTGATCTAGAGATCCGGAATAATCACAACATAATTGATAAGAGGCACATAGTGTGGATGAATATTTGCCCACCCAAGTCAACCATTCTTTTAATATGCCTTGTCTCTTATGAATACCTCCCAGAGTCCTTCCCTTTGACTCCTCTATTATAGATTTCATCTATTGGAAGGTAGTTATCTTGGAAGACATGATTAGTACCAAAAAATTTATGGGTTTTTGGTTTGTAAAAAAAATACAAATGCAACAAATAAAGAAAGCTTAAAACAAAATCTAGAAAAACTAAAATAAATTAACAAAATCTAAAAGACCTAGAGCGCTTAGCTCCCAAGCAACGGCACCAGAAAATAGCTTGATGACTGCAAGTGTGTAGATCGTTTGTAGCTAGTTTCAAAATAAAGATATCGCTCCCACAGGGAGCAAGAGTTTGAAGTCTAATAACTCTTTGAACTAAATACTGAAATAGTAATGCTAAATAATGTTCAAAGTAACAAGATAAAATGCGAGTTTTGTGTAAAATATATTTTTGGGTTTTCAAATAAGAGATCAATAAGTAGACTAAAGCTGTAAGTAAACAAGAGCATAAAAGTATAATTACAAAAGTCTGCAAGATGATGGAAAGAGTTCTCATGGAGTAGTGGATCCACCGCTAGTAATTAGAAAGAGTGATCAAAACTATTATAATGAATAAGACCATTTATGATATGTGTGGGATGAGCTCCATATATGGACGAATAGGCAGCCACCACTACTCACATCATCTTTTATAACAACAGCAAACAGCCATCAACATCAATCGAATTACTCTGCTATTAAGGGACTTTACCCCGTAGGATGTATCCCATGGCATGGACAATGTTCTATGAGTTCTCCTCGGTTCCCAAGTTGATACGTAAGGAATGACAATAGCTTTATAGTCACCGTAAGTGATACCATCCCTCCGTCTACCAACAAGTAGTTCCCTCCATCTAGTCCTTAGTGAGGCAAATATTGAGTGGCGCGCTTCACCCAACATCAAGATGAAGGAAATCTAACACAGACACATAATGAACAATATCACATAATAATCTTTATCTCAATTTGATCTCATACTAGGGTTTCTCCATCTCCCCAAGAACCAAGGAAACTACTCACACATGAAGGCAATCAACATTATGGATAGAATTTGGATGAAGTATGATCATACAATTGAAAACAAGTGCAAATCCAAGATTCAATCTAGAATTACAACAAGTAACCAAAGGGGATCGGTGATGGAGGCGTTGTTGACGAAGATGACGATGTAGATTGATGTGGAGGCCTTCAACATCCTAGTCCCTTCTCCTCTTGTGTGATGGTATAGATCTGATTGGAGGCGGCTATGGCGGTGGCATGGCGGCTGGGCTCTGTCGTGGTGGAGGATATAGCTTGGTGGCTCTCTCTTGGGTCCTCCCTCCTTTATATAGGCCTTGGGGGTTCCCTAGGGTTCCCCCAATATCATCATATGACTTAGGGAAGGTTCTGGGGCTTCTCTAGGGTGAAATCCTGGCGTTTGCGACATTTTTTGCAACTATACGGCCGGAAAAATGCTTCCAGTCGTATAGTTGCTTGTCAAACCTTCAGTGTTCCACAGTATTCTGGTCGTCATTTCTTCATACGAACTCCGTTTTGGGTGTTATTGGGCTCGTTGAGTTCGTATTGTTGAGGGATACAACCCCATTGTCTTGGATATTTAATTTGAGAAGTTGGAAAAAATCACTTTTCCAACCTCTCAAACGGCTAAGTCTGGTCCTGCATCTCCTCCATACTATGCTCTCTTGTTCCTTTTGTCTTTGTTTTATCCATAATCATCATCAACACCTACACACATGTAATTGACAAGGAAAAGTGATAAAATTCTACCTAAACTACTAAATGTGCAAAGCTATAGGTGAAAGAAACATGATATGAGAGATAAATGGCTCATTTTATATGGCTAAAAGAGGTGGTATTTTACAGCCATCACCAATACACCCCAGTGTTGATGATGGAGGCAGAAGAAATTTCTAGATCCTCTTTGTTCGCGGAGGAGGCAGAGTTCCGGGTCTCAGAAAACCGTAATCCCACACAGTCCGCACCTAAAGCGCAGATAGTGAAGAAGATCGGATCTAAAGTAGATCTCCCCAAGGAGGTTGAATCTCATGAAGTTCAAAGCAACAACAACTCAGAATCCGGCTCTTCCGATGCTGGAGGAGGAAAATCACTCCTGAGGCACATGTTGAGGTGGATGATTGTAACACCCTCAAATCGGACCTATGCCGATTTCAGCGCTTCCCGCCAAACCCGCAGAGAAACGATTCAAGGACACTCACCAGGCACTTGCGTGTGGGTGGAAAACGAAGTAATACCATTACACAATAGTTCACGATGGAACCCACATAACATATATATACAACAACAACTCCATGAGTCAAGAATACAGATATACTATACAAAGATTCAAATCACCTTGAAAGCGATAGAGCGTCCGACTACGGACAAGAGGCAAATGGGGCTAAGAGCCCTGAAGAATAACCAATGGCGTCCATAACCCTGCCCAGGCCAAGCCGGAAGGGTAACCGTGCTAACGACATCGATCTCAAACCTGCTAAAACAAAAGCGATGCCGACAAAGCGTAGAGGAAAAAGAGGAGCGTCAGTACTGAGGCCAGTACACGGCGAGGCTAGAATTCGGTGGCTCTCGCCTACATAGGTATGGTGGACTGAAGCGGCAGCGAAGCATGCACTAAACAACCTATAGAGACTCGATAAACTGTCGGCTATTAGAGAGAGATAAGAAAGACCTATTCGGAACCAACCTTATACTAACACCAATCATACCCATCCTGGTATTTTCCCCTCGAGACCAAATGAGGAAGTCAAACCGAGGAACTCACACAGTTGGCAGTTTTATTCATTCCATTATAGTTGCAGCACTTACTAGTCAGATATAGATGTCATGAGTCATCCTGATAGCATAAGTAGTGGGCAGTTTTAGTTAACCATTCAGTTGTAATTGCAGTACTTACTAGTCAGATACACTTAGCATGAGACATCCCAAACCCAGTAGTTGTTGGCACTTTTATTTCATTCCATTGGAGTTGCGATACTTACTAGGCAGGTATAACATGACACGATACACCCTAGTTCCACCAGTTGTTGGCACTTTTATTATCCATTCCATTGTAGTGAAGCTGATTACTAGTCACATATTAAGTCAAATTTACCCTGCAGGGGTGCACAAATAGCAACACACACACGATCAACCTCGGAAAAACCAAATCAAAACCCAACGAGGCTTTCACGACAAAGCAATCACAGGATTCATAAAATATTTCAGGGAGCCACCTCACTAAGCTACCCGTAACGAAGTTGGCTGGCTCCGAGACGGACCCAGGGTTTGCGTCAATGGTTGTAAATGACTAGGAACCCGAAAGTGTGACTGGGCTTGTCGATACCGCGAAAACACTCCGCATCCAAAACAGTACAGGTGCTCCACGCACAATTGTAAATAAAGCAGTAAAGCATGGCATAAGTACATGATAGTAATAAATCCCCAAACTAGTTTGTGGCCGCAAGAAATAAGAATGAATCAAGCTCTGGCTATGGGGGATTCATAGACTCTCCCGTATGTGGATAGTGCGAATAGTCAAGGAACATGTATCAAGTACTCGGGGTCCTACGGGACACAAGTGAGCGTGGAAGAACCAAATAACATCTATTGCCCACCGATGCCTCTGCATTAGTTATATCTATTCCTAGCAATTTAATAGTTGTATTTAAAGTCATGATCCTCTCCACCATTAAGCATCTCCACCATTAAGCATGTGCCAACCTTCCAGGTGGAACAACAACGACACGAAGCAGCACCTGAGCAAGCAACTACGACTCGCAAGGCCGAATATCTATCAAACAACAGGCAATAGGATGTGTCCAAGGCAATATAGGGCTGCAAGGAATATAAATGGTGCACGGAAACTAAAGCATCACAATACGGATAGCAGTAGATCAACAGGAGGAAGTAAAGACTATAAATGCAAAATAGGTAGAAAGGGGAAGATGCTCGCCTGGGAAACACTGCCGAAGATTCATATCCGAAGAACTTGTCGATACTCGCATCCACTCAACAGCCTAATCCGCGAAGAAGCAAAACACTAAAAGAAACACCAGATGCACTATTTAATACTACGGTAGAAGATCCAGCATGATTATGATATGATGCATGTATGACATGGCAAAGGTGCGATGCAACTAGGCAATATTAAGCGGAACTGGGGTCTCAACAATTAATAGAAGGTTCAAGTTATTTAGGTACCCCACAATTTAAATGTTGTCTTAACAGGGCAAAACATGGCATCGGTTCGCTACACAAATTTAAATGGAGTCCAGAATAAGACAAAAGTATCCCGCATATTGACTCCATACTTAATTATGAGGTGAATCGGCATAATGCCCCCCAAACCCCACAATATGCATACAAGTATGAACCATTATATGAGACATGTGGATATCATATATTATTATAAAAATATGGGTCTCGGGAAAAGGGAGCACACATGGGGGACTTGGCAATCTTGGGTCCGAGGGTGTGGTTCGGTGCCTTGGCGGGATCGGTCTTTGGATCCGGGAAGAAGAACTTGGCGGTCCGGAGGGATCGGCCTTCAGACTCCAAGATCAGTGTCTTCAGGTTCGCGGAGGAGGTCTTGGTAGGATCTCGAGAAGATCTTGCGGTGGCAGACGAAGACGGTCTTGGTGAAACTTGCGCCACGAAACTCTTGACGAGGCCAGAGAGCACGAGCACGGCAAAAACGGCGAAGATCTTTTGGGTCTTGGTCTATTGGACAGCAGTGTAGCAGCACAGAGGTTGGGATCTGGAACCGACATGATGTCCAAGCGCTGGCCAAGCCAAGGGGTTCGCAGGTACACGTCGGACCTACAGCGGTCCAAGCACAGAGGCGCAAATGTCCTGCACGGGGACAATCGTGAAGAGGTCAGGCACAAGGCGACGTGGACCTTGGCACTAGCGCGCATGGATAGAGAACAGAGAGGCTGTAGGACAGCGGCGCTGAGGTCGGCGACGGAGCTGCGTGGGCCAGCATAAGGCTGACGGTGGCAAGGTGTAGGGACAGCAGAGTCGACGGAGAGGGCTCGTCAAGGTCGGCTCGAGGGATACCGTGGCCGAGAGGCGGCCGGGCTCGAACGGCAGCTCGGTGACGCGGCGGGCGGCGTGCTGCAGGAAGAGGCGCGGCTCAGAGGAGGTAGAGGCGCCGGCGGCCTTGGAAGAAGCGATGCGCACGAGATCTAGCAGCGGCGTGAGGGGTCGGGGTTGACGGCGATGCGGCGCAGATGGCGGTTCGACAAGGAGGGCATGGTTCCCCATGGACGTAGGCGGCGGAGCTCAAAAAGGTCACGGCTGACGCGGCCGGAGCGGTAGCCAGCGCGGGAGAGGTCGACATGGGAGGCAGAACGAGCTCTAGGCGGCGACGGCGCGTGCTCGCGGGCCGGTGTGCTCAGGCTCGAGCGGCATGGTGAAGAGGGGATGCTGGCGAGGTGACGCGGCCGCGGGTGGCCAGCAGCGGCGACTCGGTGAGGGGCGGATTGAGGCGGGGCGATGGTGCGTGCGGTTGGTGGGCGACGAGAGGCGGCAGGTGAGGTGGGCCCGCGATGGAATCGTGGGGAGCAGGGGAATCGAGGGAGAGACGGGGTATCTCGATCGGATGGGGTACGTGGGGGTCACGTGGATTGCAGGAAAGGTGGAGGGTGGTGGGGCCACGATAAATGGAGCGGCGGTAGGTGGGAGTACACGGGATTATGTTGGGGCCCAGGAACGGAGCAGCGCTGCTACGCATTTGTGTCACAGCAGCGTGTCGGGTGGGATGCAAGGGTGTAGGGCGACGTGGTCGGCCTACTTGTCGCGGTAGGTGCGGTCGGGTCGGGCAGGTGTGTGTGGCGCGCGCTGCTGTGTGAGTAGGGTGGGGATTAGGGTTAGGCAGGTGGGGTGGTAGGTGGCTGCGGGTTGGGATTTTGGGCCTGGACGGCAGCTGCCTTCCCCGATCTGACAAAATATTTTTATCTAATAATTTTATTTCTTTTATTTAAAATAAAACATTTGTAAATAGGTTTTTAGACGAATAGAAGATCCGAAAGAGACTAGGGTTTTGATTTAAAATAAAGACTGGAGATATCTAGAAAACAAAGATAGGCTTTTAGAAAATAGTTTAGACAAACAATGCCTGATGATGACGATGCTCAAATGCAATATGGCATGATGACATGAGCATGCGGTCATGATGATGCAATGCACAAAAACACAGCGATTTCTAGTAGTGGTTTTATCGGGGTGCTACAATTCGACACCACTAACAATGGATCTCGCCCTCGAGATCCGCCTCATGGTACGGGGAAGAAGGCTGACGGTCTGAATCTTCTCGCTTCAATTAGATCCTCGCGACACCACTAGCAAGAGGTCGTTGTCCATGGTCATCGAGAGAACACTCCAGAGAAACAAGGACGAAGGTAGAGGCATCAGAAGATAAAGCCACCTCTAACTTCCGGGGATGGAGTAAAATTGCTTGATTCTCCCATTCGATGTACACGAGCGAATGATAAGAGTAGTCGGATGGTGATTAGTCCATCGCGCACCCAGAGCATTACTTTGTACATGAATAGGAGAATTATGCAACCAACTCTCAAAATCAGACTGAAGATCTCGACAAGCGAGGTTCGGGAACAAAAGAGTGATGCAGACTCTGCATCGGATCTGGCGTAGCTGATGTCTTCGTGTTGAATCCACCGGAAGGAAACGAAGAGAAGTCCAATAGATGAAGGATTCCTCAGATACATGAAGACCGGATGTAGAAGCACCGTTACCAAAGGAGGAAGCGAAACCCTGAAGGTACGACGGAAACCCAACCATGAGAAATCCATGACTCGAAGAAAGAGGAGAGATCAGATTCAAAACACGTGGAGGTAAGAGGAGAATAGCAGAGGGGTAAGGAGTAAAATCAGACCTAATCAGATCTATCCAACCGATTTTGCAAAAATAATTTTGACACTCTACATCGTCCGTTAGCTAGGTTATCCTACAGACTAGACCAGTGGGGTATCGTAACTGCTGAGCTCTGAGACCACTCTATAACACCCTCGAATCGGCCCTATGTAGATTTCAGCGCTTCTCGCCAAACCCGCATAGAAACGATTCAAGGACGCCCACCAGGCACTTGCGTGCGGGTGGAAAACGAAGTAATACCATTACACAATAGTTCATGATGGAACCCACAGAACATATATATACAACAACGACTCCATGAGTCAATAATACAGATATACTATACAAAGATTCAAATCACCTTGAAAGCGATAGAGCGTCCGACTACGGACAAGAGGCAAATGGGGCTAAGAGCCCTGAAGAATAACCAATGGCGTCCATAACCCTGCCCAGGCCAAGCCGGAAGGGTAACTCTGCTAACGACGTCGATCTCAAACCTGCTAAAACAAAAGCGATGCCGACAAAGGGCAGAGGAAAAAGAGGAGTGTCAGTACTGAGGCTAGTACACGGCGAGGCTAGAATTCGGAGGCTCTCACCTACATAGGTATGGTGGACTGAAGTGGCAGCGAAGCATGCACTAAACAACCTATAGAGACTCGATAAACTGTCGGCTATTAGAGAGAGATAAGAAAGACCTATTCGGAACCAACCTTATACTAACACCAATCATACCCATCCTGGTATTTTCCCCTCGAGACCAAACAAGGAAGTCAAACCGAGGAACTCACACAGTTGGCAGTTTTATTCATTCCATTATAGTTGCAGCACTTACTAGTCAGATATAGATGTCATGAGTCATCCTGATAGCATAAGTAGTGGGCAGTTTTAGTTAACCATTCAGTTGTAATTGTAGTACTTACTAGTCAGATACACTTAGCATGTGACATCCCAAACCCAGTAGTTGTTGGCACTTTTATTTCATTCCATTAGAGTTGCGATACTTACTAGGCAGGTATAACATGACACGATACACCCTAGTTCCACCAGTTGTTGACACTTTTATTATCCATTCCATTGTAGTGAAGCTGATTACTAGTCACATATTAAGTCAAATTTATAGCACTACTTTAGTTATGCTTGTCTATGATCGAGATACTGTGCTCCAAGTCGTCCATAACCGCGGACACGGCTTTCAGAAAGATTTACCCTGCATGGGTGCACAAATAGCAACACACACACGATCAACCTCGGAAAAACCAAATCAAAACCCAACGAGGCTTTCACGACAAAGCAATCACAGGATTCATAAAATATTTCAGGGGGTCACCTCACTAAGCTACCCGCAACAAAGTTGGTCGGCTCCGAGACGGACCCAGGGTTTGCGTCAATGGCTGTAAACGACTAGGAACCCGAAAGTGTGACTGGACTTGTAGATACCACGAAAACACTCCGCATCCAAAATAGTACAGGTGCTCCACACACAATCGTAAATAAAGCAGTAAAGCATGGCATAAGTATAGGATAGTAATAAATCCCCAAACTAGTTTGTGGCCCTAAGAAATAAGAATGAATCAAGCTCTGGCTATGGGGGATTCATAGACTCTCCTGTATGTGGATAGTGCGAATAGTCAAGGAACAGGTATCAAGTACTCGGGGTCCTACGGGACACAAGTGAGCGTGGAAGAACCAAATAACATCTATTGCCCACCGATGCCTCTGCATTAGTTATATCTATTCCCAGCAATTTAATAGTTGTATTTAAAGTCATGATCCTCTCCACCATTAAGCATGTGCCAACCTTCCAGGTGGAACAACAACGACGCGAAGCAGCACCTGAGCAAGCAACTACGACTCGCAAGGCCGACTATCTATCAAACAACAGGCAATAGGATGTGTCCAAGGCAATATAAGGCTGCAAGGAATATAAATGCTGCACGGAAACTAAAGCATCACAATACGGATAGCAGTACATCAACAGGAGGAAGTAAAGACTATAAATGCAAAATAGGTAGAAAGGAGAAGATGCTCGCCTGGGAAACACTGCCGAAGATTCATATCCGAAGAACTTGTCGATACTCGCATCCACTCAACGGCCTAATCCGTGAAGAAGCAAAACACTAAAAGAAACACCGGATGCACTATTTAATACTACGATAGAAGATCCGACATGATTATGATATGATGCATGTATGACATAGCAAAGGTGCGATGCAACTAGGCAATATTAAGCGGAACCGGGGTCTCGACAATTAATAGAAGGTTCAAGTTATTTAGGTACCCCGCAATTTAAATATTGTCTTAACAGGGCAAAACATGGCATCGGTTTGCTACACAAATTAAAATGGAGTCCGGAATAAGACAAAAGTATCCCGCATATTGACTCCATATTTAATTATGAGGTGAATCGGCATAATGCCCCCCAAACCCCCACAATATGCATGCAAGTATGAACCATTATATGAGACATGTGGATATCATATATTATTATAAAAATATGGGTCTCGGGAAAAGGGAGCACACATGGGGGACTTGGCAATCTTGGGTCCGAGGGTGTGGTTCAGTGCCTTGGCGGGATAGGTCTTCGGATCCGGGAAGAAGAACTTGGCGGTCCGGAGGGATCGGCCTTCGGACTCCGAGATCAGGGTCTTCAGGTCCGTGGAGGAGGTCTTGGTAGGATCTCGAGAATATCTTGCGGTGGCAGACGAAGACGGTCTTGGTGAAACTTGCGCCACGAAACTCTTGACGAGGCCAGAGTACACGGGCATGGCAAAAACGGCGAAGATCTTTTGGGTCTTGGTCTATTGGACAGCAGCGTAGCATCACAGAGGTTGGGATCTAGAACCAACACGATGTCCAATCGCTGGCCAAGCCGAAGGGTTCGCAGGTACACGTCGGACCTGGAGCGGTCCAAGCACAGAGGCGCAGATGTCCTGCACGGGGACAACTATGAAGAGGTCAGGCACAAGGCGACGCGGACCTTGGCACTAGCGCACATGGACGGAGAACATAGAGGCTGTAGGACAGCGGCGCTGAGGTCGGCGATGGAGCTGTGCGGGCCAGCATAAGGCTGACGGTGGCGAGGTGCAGGGACAACAGAGTCAACGGAGAGGGCTCGTCAAGGTCGGCTCGAGGGATACCGTGGCAGAGAGGCGACTGGGCTCGAATGGTGGCTCGATGGCGCGGCAGCCGGCGTGCTGCAGGCAGAGGCGCGGCTCACAGGAGGTAGAGGCGTCGGTGGCCTTGGAAGAAGCGTTGCGCACGGGATCTGGCAGTGGCGTGAGGGGTCGGGGTCGACGGCGACGGGGTGCAGACGGCGGTTCGATGAGGAGGGCATGGTTCCCTGTGGACATAGGCGGAGGAGCTCAAAAAGATCACGGCCGACGCGGCCGGAGCGGTAGCCAGCGCGGGAGAGGTCGACATGGGAGGCGGAAGGAGCTCTAGGCGGCGACAACGCATGCTTGTGGGCCGGCATGCTCGGGCTCGAGCAGCGCGGTGAAGAGGGGATGCTGGCGAGGCGACGTGGCCGCGGGTGGCCAGCAGCGGCGACTCGATGAGGGGCGGATCGAGGCGGGGCGATGGCGCGTGCGGTTGGTGGGCGACGAGAGGCGGCATGTGAGGTGGGCCCGCGATGGAATCGTGGGGAGCAGGGGAATCGAGGGAGAGACGGGGTATCTCAATCAGATGGGGTACATAGGGGTCACATGGACTGCGGGAAAGGTGGAGGTTGGTGGGGCCCAAGAACGGAGCAGCGATGCTACGCATTTGTGTCACAGCAGCGTGTTGGGTGGGACGCAAGGGTGTAGGGCGACGTGGTCGGGCTGCTTGTCGCGGTAGATGCGGTCGGGTCGGGCAGGTGTGTGTGGCGCGTGCTGCTCTATGAGTGGGGTGGGGATTAGGGTTAGGCAGGTGGGGTGGTAGGTGGCTGCGGGTTGGGATTTTGGGCCTGGCCGGCAGCTGCCTTCCCCGATCTGACAAAATATTTTTATCTAATAATTTTATTTCTTTTATTTAAAATAAAACATTTGTAAATAGGTTTTTAGACAAATAGAAGATCCGAAAGAGACTGGGGTTTTGATTTAAAATAAAGACTGGAGATATCTAGAAAACAAAGATAGGCTTTTAGAAAATAGTTTAGACAAATGATGCATGATGATGACGATGCTCAAATGCAATTTGGCATGATGACATGAGCATGCGGTCATGATGATGCAATGCACAAAAACAAAGTGATTTCTAGTAGTGGTTTTATTGGGGTGCTACAATGATGTTGTGCGGAAACGCTAGCATGAAAGAGATCCTTGGAACCATCAAAAGCTTTGAGGAAGCCAACGAAGAAAGTCACAAGTACCTCAGGACGCACACGTTGCACTTTGTTGGGTACGTTGGATCTAGATCTGGCTCTGCCAATGCTAGAGATGACAATTACTCGGTGCTTGAGGCAATTAGAACAAACATTGACATACTGTCATCCTTGGATGATTCGATGGTGTCGGTAGAATTACAAAAGTTCTCCGCAGAAATTGAAGAGGAGATCAACTCCAAGGTTGCGAAAGAAGGAGAAGCTATGGATCAAAGCCCCTACAACGGTATGGATGAAGGATCCGGAGAAAATTCTCCCGAACCACATGATGATATGGATATCGGAGATTATCTCGACGTCTAGATGTCCGAAGGTACTGATGGAAGCTTGACTCCAGGAAACAGACCCAAAGCCGTCTTTGCTACCGGTGCTACCAAGAAGGCAAAGAAGAAGAATAAGAAGACTTTGGCTAAGGATCCTCCGGCTAAGGAGGTAATTGCAAAGGAATACGAAGAGGATTCAGATGGAGCACTGATCCCCACGAGCCAAAAAGCACTCCGTTGGATGGACACGTGGTCACCCTAGTTTCCGTAAGATTCTCGGAGATGCACTCACAACACCAATCCTGACGGACGCAGATCTTACACTTGCAGAGTTGGAGGATAGGTCCCAAGCCCTAGAGCGCATCGCCAGGTACTCCTTGATGAAGCCACTCATCTCCTCGAGGAGAAGCAGCGCATTGCAGCTATAGGAAAGCCTAGCTCCCTGTAGCATCAGAAAACCCAGAATAGCCCTGAGTTGGCTAATGAAAATCAGGAAGTTCACAAGACCCTTTTCGAAGGAGACATAGCCGTGGGAAAGCCTCAGATTGATAGCAAAAGAAACCGTGTGTATAACACGCGGGTAGAAAACACTGCTGCAACTCAAGAGATCCTGGCAAATAATCCAAGTCTAGACCAGGTCTAGCTAAGTGTGAAACTGCTCACCAAGGGCCTGGAGCAACAGAAGGTCGCCACCTCCAGCAGCGGGAAATTGGTCTCCAAATCCAACCAATGCTACACGGACACTGGTCAACATCAAGATGTAAGGCCCCAATGAGAACCAGAACAACGCTACCATCCCGAACCTTGGGAAGACAACTATTCACGAACCGGCTCTTCAGGACAGCAGCATAGACCCGCATGAAGCTAGAGCAACGTCACCCTGGTCGTAGAGCGAGATGTCGTAGCAGCAATGGTTCAATAGCAACCTCCCCGGCGATAGTCGGATAACTGCAGGGAATATGAAGAAGCACGACATGGGAGAAGGCCCGGAAAAGAATGCCCCCTCCTAGACGCACAAGCCATCCGGCTGAGCCACATCACAATGACGGCATTGTTGGATGAAGGAATGATGAACACCACGTTGGATCAAGCCGTTATGTTGGTTGTCACCATGAAGCTACAACTGGAGGAAACAACCCACCGGCACCACCTCTCCACCAAGCTGCTCCCATAACGGCTCCCATGGATGCCAAGGAGGGAACCGAGGTGGAGGCGGTGGTGGAGGAAACAGAAATTCGGCTCCACGGCAATGTAGCTGCAACGAACATCTGAGATGGTGCTCTCTGTCACAAAGTGATGCCAGGCACTAGATCAACTCAAACATAGTGGCATGGGGCTATGAGTTGGATAATATATACATGGACCCAAAATGCTTCTAGCTATGAATTCGACAAACATATTTCCGGGAGGGATTTTCCATCTCAAGGCATATTCAACCCTACGACGGTGTGGCTCGGCCAGACACCTGGCTCCAGGACTTCTTCTAGGCCTGCTGCATCGCCAAAGGAGGAAACAGCTTGGTCGTGACCAGGTATCTCCCGCTTATGTTGAGGAACAAGGCTCCATCATGGATCAATGAACTCCCAAAAACACCATCCACAACTGGTATGACATGCAAAGTTCTTTCTTTTGGAACTTTGAGGGAACATATAGGAGGCCTGCATGGTCGGAGATCTGAGGCGGTGCACCCAAAAACCCAGAGAAACTTGTCGGGACTACCTCAGACGATGGATTGACATGAAGAACTCCTGTGAGGGAGTAAACGACTAGACCGCGATCAAAGATTACATCACGGGACTCCTAATCGGATTATTGTGTCATTGCCTGAAGTGCGACAAAGTTACTGATTTGGGGGAGCTGATAGAGATGGCGAGCAAATATGTTGACACCGACGATGATTCAGAGGGACTACTAAACATATTGGCTATGCCACAGTCAGCCAAGCAGCAGACCTAGAAATGCAAGAACACCTTGGAAGATAAACCTAATTCGGAAACCGCAACAGTCAATGTGACTTTCGGTCCTAGAGGACAAGGAGGCCGCAGAGGTGGCCAGGGATGAGGCCGTGGAACTTCCAAAGTCCAAGGTAGAGGAAACGAGCAACCTGGAAAAACCTATTCTTGGGCCAACATCGCCAATAATCTATGTGTACATCATCCGAACGGTAACACGGGCTCGTCCCACACCAATGTTGAGTGTCATTTTAATGATGACATCAAGAAAGACGAATCTGCTGGCTACAGGGCCAAGCTACGAAAAGGAAAGAAAAATTCCGACAAAGATAAGGAGTCTAAGTAAGATTCCAACATGGAGGAGGCAGAGCCCTCGAATCGCATGTCGGATGGAAAGAAGACCTTCCCAGCCAAGAAAGACACCTATGTCTGCTTCCTTGGATCCCAACCAACAAAGGTCAAAAAGGCAGTGATGCATGAGCTTAATGAAACTGTTCCAGCTGTCCCTCGGTTTCTAGACTGGTCGGAAGTAACAATTACCTTTGACCGAAGCGATCATCTGCCTAAACCACACAGGCGGGGAAAGTATGCTCTGGTCGTCAATCCACTGATCAATGGCTACGGGTTCTCCAATACCCTCATGGATGGTGGTAGTAGCATTAACATCTTCTATGTCGAAATACTACGCCGTATGATGATATCAGAAACACAGCTAAACCACAGCTCCGTGGTTTTCCATGGAGTTGTCCCTGGACGACAAGCGAACACTTAGGGGAGAAATCACCTTGGATGTTACCTTTCGAACTCCATGGAACTATTGGAGGGAAGCACTATCCTTTGAAGTGGTCCCATTCAAGAGCGCATACCACGCTATCTTAGGGCGTCTTGCTTACTAGGATTTTATGGCTCACCCATGTTATATTTACAGCATGATGACAATTCTAGGTCCTAATGGTGTCATCACGATCCGAGGAGACCCAATGCGAGGACAGACGCCTTTGCGGAAGCCACACTACACGCCGAGGAGTACCAGGATATCAAGAAGAACATTGACACATCCGAGATGCCCGGGACAAAGAAGGAGGTAACAAAGCCAACTCAGGAGTTTAACGCATCAGAAGATACAAAGACAATGTCATTGAAGGATGATGAACCCTCCAAGGTGACTCAGATAGGCATAGGTTTGGAGCGCGCATAGGAAAGCGCTCCCGTCGAGTTCCTCAAAGTTAATAAAGATATCTTCGCATGGCAACCTTCTGACATGCCCAGAGTACCTAGGCAACTTGCCAAGCACTCTTTAAACGTGTATCCAAATGCTAAACCCGTCAAACAGTCCTTACGACGTTTCGGCGATGAAAAACGCAAAGCAATAGCTATGGAACTAGCCCAACTCGAGTTAGCTAGATTCATAGAAGAGGTCATCCACACTGAGTGGTCGTCCAATCCTGTAATGGTCCCTAAAAAGGACAACACTGATTTAAGGATGTGTGTTGATTATACTGCCTTAAACAAGGCTTGTCCCAAAGATCTGATTGCTCTACCTAGAATCGATCAAGTTATCGACTCGACAGCAGGCTCGGAACTCCCATGTTTTCTCGACGCATATTCTGGATAGCACCAAATTCAAATGAAGGAGTCAGACAAACTGAATACTTCGTTCATCACCCCTTTCGGAACCTTCTACTATGTAATGATGCCTTTTGGGCTCAAAAATGTAGGAACTACGTACCAACGCACTATGCAGCGTTGCCTCCACGATCAAATCAGATGCAATGTACATGCATATGTAGATGATACAGTTGTGATGTCCAAAAACAAGGAAACACGCATTTCTAACTTGGACGAAACATTCAGCAATCTATGAAAATACAATATAATGCTTAACCTGAAGAAGTGTTTCTTTGGAATACTAGCTGGAAAATTGTTAGGTTTCATCGTGTCCAAATGGGGCATAGAGGTGAACCATGACAAATAAAGGCTATACTCAACATTACTAGGTCGACTCGCCTGAAGGACATACAATGGCTAACTGGCCACATTGCTATGGTCAGTCGGTTCATAAGCCAGCTCAGTGAAAGAGACGCACCAGTATAGAAGCTCTTGAAAAAGACCAAGAAGTTCGTCTGGTTCGAGGAAGCTGAAGATGCACTATATGACTTGAAAGCCGTACTTTCGTCCACCCCTATCCTTGCAGCACCGGAACCATAGGAACCGATGTTACTCTACCTGGCTGAGACAAACAAAGTCGTCAGCATCGTCATGGTCATGGAACGTCCATAAGAAAAACAGGAACACCTGGTGCAGCATCCGACTTATTATCTCAGTGAGGTCCTGACTAAATCGAAACAAAGGACCCTCAATACCAAACGTTAGTATATGGTGTATTCTTTGCTTCTATAAAGCTACGACATTAGTTTCAAGTACCGTGGTGATCATATCACCCATGAGAGATATAATTAACAACAGCGATGCCACAGGACGCATTGTTTAAGTGGGGAATTGAGCTAGCAGCTTTTGACAGTATAAACCTCGTATAGCAATCAAATCCCAGATACTCGCCGACTTTGTTGCTGATTGGAAAGAGACGACAGAAAACACAAATCACCCATAGTCAGAAGTTTGGACCTTGCATTTTGACGGGTCGAAAGCGCTCGGGGGCTCGGGGCTGGCGTGGTTCACAAGTCACCCCAAGGAGACAAATTATTCTGTGTTGTAGATTCGCTTCACGGCGACAAATAACATTATTGAGTATGAATCCCTCCTGCATGGAATTCAAATTGCAAAAATATATCGACATTCACCGACTCATGTGCTATGGAGATTCGGATTTAGTTGCTTAGTAAGTATCTAACATATGCAATGCAAATAAGCACATGGAAGCATATAGAGCTGTTGTGGATGAACTAGCAAAACCATTCGAAGGGTTTGAAGTTCAACACATTCCTCGAATAGAAAACAAGGAAGTTGATGCTCTATCAAGAATAGGCTCTACGTGAAAAAGGTCCTGGATGGTGCTTTTCTAGAGCACTTGAGAGTTACCTATATCACAGGAGTTGATGAGGAGTATCCGACCAAATCTGACTCACCTCTCATAGCATTTCTGGTTGTAATTCCCAGCTGGACAAAACCCTACCAAGAATTCTTGGTAGACAGAAAATTACCCGAAGACAAAGTTCTGAGCCAATAGATCATTCGACAAGAAAAATCCTACACTGTGGTGAGTGGTTAGCTCTATAAGCGGAGTGTGTATGGGGTCTTTCAGCACTGTGTTTCTCTGGAAGAAGGAGTGGAAATCCTAAGGGAAATCCACGAAGGTGAATGAGGACATCACGCAATAGCCAGATCTTTAGTGGCAAAAGCTTTTCGACTCGGATATTTCTGGCTTACAGCTAAGGCAGATGCTGAGAGGATGGTCAAGACATGCAAAGGTTGCCAAATGTATGCCAAACAAGCCCATGTTCCGGCTGATTAGCTGTGAACAATTCCGATTACATGGCCTTTTGCGGGTCTGGGGGCTTGATATGGTAGGACCGTTTAAACGGGCTCCAAGTGGATTTTCTCACCTCTTAGTGATTGTGGATAAATTTACGAAATTGATTGAGGCTAAACCCATCACAAGTTGTGATGGAGCAACAGCCAAAAGATTCGTCGAGGATGTTATAATCCAATTTTGAAATCTGCACAGTATCATTATAGACAATAGGAGTAACTTTTCAATGGGATAACTTGCCGAATTTTGTGTTGATCAGGGGATCTGGCTCGATATTGCATCAGTCACACATCCACAAGCCAATGGACAAGTTGAAAGGGAAAATGGTTTAATTCTTCAAGGCCTCCATCCTAGACTCTAAGCACCACTTCACCGTGTTGCGGGGGTTTGTCGGACGATGTGCCGTCTATTTTATGTAGTTTAAGAACTACTCCTAATAGGTCAACCGGATATACCCCCTTCTTCTTGGTCTACGGTGCATAGAAAGTCCTTCCGACTGATCTTATCCATACTTCTCCCTGAGTCGCTGCGTATATCAAAGAGGATGCCGAAGTCACTCGAC
This sequence comes from Avena eriantha, assembly GCA_910589775.1. Classification (NCBI taxonomy): domain Eukaryota; kingdom Viridiplantae; phylum Streptophyta; class Magnoliopsida; order Poales; family Poaceae; genus Avena; species Avena eriantha. The sequence continues at coordinate 359,174,488 of OU342743.1, forward strand.
AAGATGAACTTGATATACTTGAGGAAGTTCGCGTCATTGCTGAATAAAGATCTACAGCCTATCAGCAGAAGTTACTTAAGTATCATAGTTAGAGAGTCAAAATCAGTATTCTAAGAAGGGCGACCAAGTTCTCCGAGTAGTTCAAAAAAGAAAGCACAAACTTTCCCCAATCTGGGGAGGGGGGCCTTTATGGTTAGTCGAGTATTTCACAATGGTTCTTACAACCTAACTGATATGAGGCCGGAAAAAGAAAGACCCGCTACTAAGAAGAGAAAGAGAGCTAGAGGCACTACAAATCTAGATGAATTAGACCGTCCATGGAATATTACTCAGCTACGTCCCTTTTATTCTTAAAAATCCTTTCTTTGTAATCATATCAATGTACATATTCAAAGTGAAATAAAGTATTGGTCTCCTCAATGTTTTTTCTGAGATGCTTTTTAAGTACCATCTTATTTCCGAATGATCATGTCAAAGTTGAAAATCCTAGGATACTTGAATGTACTTTATACTCATATTTGTTTTGGTTAGATTTCCGATTCTAAAAATGCTACCTTCGGGTATAAGTCTAAAATTTTAGTTTGTACTTGGGTTTTTGTATGATTGCTGGATGCGGATATTTTCTGAGTAGTGAATTGTTGATACTGGAAGACGACTTTGATTCCGGGTTTAAACTGGTTTAGCAATTGAGCTTCGTTGCTCAGCAAAGTTTCCATGCTGAAGGTTTGCCGGCTCACAAAAGGGATGAGGAAGAAAGCCAGATAAACTATAACTATAAATGAAACAGTGCTTAAGTATTTTCAAGAACAAAAATAAAACCAAAGTGCTAAGAAGTAAAGCATAAGTTCTTACAAGCTAGCACATCAAAAATAATATTCTAGCTATTACATCAAATTGTTTTTCCGAATAACACATTGTTTTTTCTGGCAAACTCTATGATGCAGGTGAATACGGAGGATCTGCCGGCTCTCTTGAGACGTCACCCTGATATCTTTCCAAGACAAGTATATTAGACTTACTCTACTCATCGTCTTCAGAAGCTTCGGCAACTTCTTCTCTGGGGGCGGTGGCACTTCAACAGGATTGAAGAACGCATTATCGTAGCTGGTCATATTGGCCATACAACAAGCGTATCTGGCGCAAGCATCCTAGATTTCTTTAATATTCTGCTCCTCGCCGTCTTCATCAATAGTCGAATAACCCCTAGTAACTTGCCATATCTCCATGCTTCCATGGTGGCTCATTACCATTGTCAAGGCATTCTGTGCCGCTATGTGTGCATATAACAAATTCCAATCCTTAAAAAGCATGGGCATATCCTTCGCCTTGTCTCGTACTTTAAAGGAAGACATTTTGTCTAGGCTAGAGAGTTGGATGGTTTCATTGATTTCCTCCAAAGAATGGCGAAAGTCATGGATCAGATCTATGACAGCAACAAGCTAGCTAGTACGAGACTCGGACAAAGAGGCATCAAGAATGTTGAGAGGACCTGAAAATAAGAAAACAAGGTCAAAAATATATCAGAGTAAATAAAGTCAGAAAACAACAAACTCAGAGACAGCAAACTTACCAAAGATAGCATCATCTACTTTGGTCTTCTCATACTTTGGAGTTCATTCCGAAGACCTTTAGTGGTATCTTTTTGCTTGTCTAGTTCATCTTTCAAGTCTGAGATAGCCTTGTCTTGTTTAGCTCTGGTGTGATCATGCTCTTCAGTAGCGTGATTGCTGGATTCAAGAACGATGTTGATGCTGCGTTCATGATCTAATTTGAGTTTTTCTAGCTCAGCACATAAATAAGCATTTTTAACTTCCAAGACTTTGAAATCTTCAACTTGTTCAATAAGCTTACAGGACTTCTTCATAAGATCTGGAGCAGCAAGAAAGAAAGTCGAATAAACATTCGGCCACAACACAAAACAAACTATGAAAATGAAGTCGGAAATGCTTACCTTCTGCTTCATCTTTCGCAACTTTAAGCTGTGCATTTTCAAGTCGGAGAGCTCTGATCTCTCTCCGCTTGTTTCAGATTATTCTTTAATAATTCTTGGTTATAATCATTACATTTCTGTAAATCAGAATGGTAACCAGAGTCAGAAGTCTACTAAGACTCGGGCTACTATTTAACTAAGTTAAAAATCAGCATGAGCCTTGGGGAGGCTATTCTAATTCATTCTTTGGCATCCTATAAAAGCATGAATTCAGATTCCTATCCAACTGCATGCTTGGAGGCTAGAGGGTATGATATAAAATATAATAAAAAGAGTCGGAATGCGACTTAGATAATGTTCATTAGTAAGTTTGTTGAGGCTCATGTTGACTTCAGAGGAAACCTTCTCGGCGAGGGTTAAAGGAACCACTGATGGAGGCAGAATCGCACCAGCCTTTAACTACTCGTCGTGAAGACGAACTTGGTCAAGAAGCTCTACGAGTTTGATATCTTCGGTTTCTTGCGCCTCCTCCTCAGATGTGATATTCCGGGTCTCGAAATAGTGGAGAGCTAGCTTCTGATTTCTTCTGCACTTTTCCGACTGAGGACAAGTTTGGCAACACACGGATTTTTACAGAAGATTCTCTGAGGACCTCATCTTATGGATCATTACCCTTTGAGGGTTCATCCTTGTCAACTACCGGGTCACTCATAGTGACGTCGATTTGCGAACCAAGGTTCGCTGGCTCTTCAAAATGAGTCATAACATCTTCAGCATGAGGAGATGAAGTATCCTTCGGTACTGATGATGGCTTCGAGGTAGGAGTCAGGAGTCGAAGGCGGGGCAGCAGGGGAAGCCAAAATCAACTTTTGCTTGCGCAAAGTCTTCCATGTATTTTCTTTTACCTTGCCATTGATGATTGTTTTAATTCTGGATGGTAACAAAGTAAGATTGTTACAATTCAGAAAGAATACGAATTAAAATACACAACCTTGTAAAGAAATTTACCTCTTTACAACGTACACTTTTTGTGTTCCAACAAAAACAGATGAAGTTTTGCGCTTCCAGATAAGCGCCTCCGGCAACAACTAGGCCCAATAGCCTAGTCGGTCAAGCCACCTACAAACCTGGACCCTAGCCCTAGACCCTAACCTGACAACACCGCCTGACCTAGCCCGACACGACTCACGCGACCGCACCACTGAGTGCCGCTACAACCGACCCTCACCACCAGAACCACCCTGCTCCACACCGTACGCCACCGAACCCCACCTGCCTATCGACACACTCCCAGCCGCTCGACTCGCTCGCACACGCCGCACCGCAGCCGCGCTAACCGCCTAGCCCACCACCCCGCACACGTACCCAGCACGCACGCGACGCCCAGCCCCAGCGCTGTGGTCAACCATGCCCGCGCGACACGAGCCCGGACCCACCCCTTGTCACGATCCTAGCCCCTACGCACCCCTTCCTCTCGATCTTATCCCCGCATGCTCCTCTCCTCACCCGCTCGGCTGCCTCCTTCCTCCTCCCCGACGGCGCCCTTACCTGCTCGATCCCATGAGCTTCGCCGCCGGATCTCCTCCCGCAGCCGCCGTCGCCATCCGCCAATTCCCGAAGCACCGTCGCCGACCCGGTGACGCCGTGCTCCGCCATCGCGACCACCGACGAGCCCAAGTGCTCCGCCTGCCTCGAGCCTCGTCCACCTCCCCGTCGTCTGGGCCATCCCACGGCCAGGAGCTCCGCGAACCCGCCTCGCTTCCATCCATCTCCGGCCCGCATCGACAGCGCGAGTCACGGCAGCGCTGCTCCGGCCGCCCCTCTCCGCCTTGAGTAGGGACCATGCAGGACTGCCTCCCCGTGCTCGCCAGTAGGCACGCCGCCGCTTACGCCTCCTCCTACCGCGTCCCGAGCCCTACCGGCCGCCGTTAGACCGCCTCGCCTCGGCCGCCGTTCCGCAGGGCCGCTCTCCCCTTGCTCCGCCGGCCGTCGTCCTCCATCTTCCCCGTGAGGGCCTGCAGGTCCCGAGTTCGTCTGCACCGACACCGACCAGCGCCTGAGCCCCTGCACGCCCTCCCCAGGTCCCCCGGTCCCCGACTCTAGTCGCCGTCCCCAACCGCGCCGCGCTCGTGAACCATCTCCGGCCAAGTTCGGCCACCAGCGCGCGGCTCCCCTCGACCCGACCCGTGCCTTGTCCGCCGTTTCGCCCTACCTGTTGCTCGAGGACACCCCTCTGAGCACCCCATAGGCCAAGCGATGTGCCTCCTCAAGGACGTTCAAGACGGTTTGTATCTGCCTGTGTGGTGTTGTGCTGGTTTGCTGTTGGCTACTGAACATGTTCCCGATGCTGCTTGTGCGCAAGATCTCTATCGCCACTAGTGATACAAGACCGACCCCGTAACTAGTGCATCGATCCCCACCAAGATCTACTTCCGTTTATGTTGACCGATTCTTGCAACCGATGATCGAGATGAAACACCAAGATCTTCACGACGGAACCACAAGATCTCCTGCATGGAACGCCAAGACCCCGATCATCGAACCCAAGGATCCAAAGATCGACACCGTCGAACCCCGAACCAAGATTGCCGAACCCTAATGTGTGACCTTGATCCGAGCCCTATTTTATAAATTGTCATACATATATTTGTGCATATAAATTATTCGTGTTCGCATATATATTGTGGTTGTTCGGGGTATAGACAAATCACCTAAATTAAATATGGACACCATATGCGGGCTTTTCTAGTCTTATGTTGCTCCCATTTAAATTTGTGTAGCGAACCGATGCCAAGTTTTGCCTGTTAAGACAACACTTAAATTGCGGGGTATCTAAATAACATGAAACATCCAACTAATTGTCGGGATCCTGATTTCGCTTAATATTTACATGATGTATCACATCTTCCCCATGTCATGCATCATGTAAATATAATGAACACAACAATGTTTATGGGAGTAAAACATGCTTAAATAGTTAAATAATGCTTAATTCTTATTTCCACACCTCACCCATTAGATGCTATATTATGCCACGTAATTGTGCATCATTCCATCATGGCATACCTTGTTTGCTTGTTGCATATGATTTATATGATTGTGCAATGTATTTATTTTAGCCCTTATGTGTTTGGTTTTTATCTGGATAAACACTAAGCAAGGAGAATATCAGGAGCTTAGGAGTATTACCTAGATCCTTTCTATTCTGCAACTGAATTGCCAAGCAAACAATTCCCCATGCTTGCATACATATAGTACCTATGCTTTTATCTTACTATTGCATCATTGAGTCGTGATTGCATTAAATTGAATCCCAAGTATTGCATAGACTTTACTTTTAAACCCCACCGAAGCTTGTACCTCAATACCATGAGCCATTATTGTAGGAGTTATTTGAGCCATGCGAGTCGTAGAATTGCATTTGTAGGGTTTGTGCGAGTCTTTGGATAACGAGGTACCTAAACAACTTAATCCGAGTATTAATGGGATAACTAATGAAAGAGGCACCGGTGAGCATTATTTTCTATTTGATTTTTTGAGATCACTTATGTCCCGTAGGACCCCGGGTACTTGATTCATGTTCCTTGACTATTCGCACTATCCACATATGGGAGACTCTATGGATCTCCCTTCGCATGGGCTTGATTCGCACATTGTTTCTTGGAGCCACAAACTAGTTTGGAGATTTATTACTATCATGTACTTATGTCATGCTTTATTGCTTTATTTACGATTGTGCGTGTAGCATCTATACTGTTTAGGAATTGCGGAGTGTTTTCGCGGTACTGACAAGCCCAATCACACTTTTGGGTTCCTAGTTGTTTACAGTCATTGGCGCAAACCTTGGTGTAGCATCCTATCTGTCTAACATCTGTAATGCTACATGGTTTAATAATAAAATGCTACTTCCTACATGTATGGTTGCATCATCATTATATCATGCTCATGTCACCATGCCACATTGCATTTGAGCATCATATAAAACCCCTTTCATTTGGTTCTTCTTCATTTGCATTTGCCTTATTAAATGCATTTACTTCTTGATATATATTGTAGTTGGGTTTTGATATATGTATATAATGCTAAAATTGAGTTGAGGCATATCTCTTTAATGCCTTCAATCCACAAACTTGTCAACTTACTTCCATTACCATTCTACTTCTACCATATATATATGAGTGTGGCCATCTTATTTTGTTCTTGGGTTTTAATTCAAGCTACCCGTATAATTATGGCTCCAATTATACTCATACACTATGCACATATGGGTTGATCCAAACCTAGATCTTATATGTCATGTACCATGCCCCTCAATCCTTGTGTGGTGCAACTCTTTTATTGCCTCTATATCTCACATACATGCTCACACATTTTGGTTTCACAAAAATGCCACATGCATGCAAGTGTGCATTATTGCATGCACATGCAATATAAACCTCTTCCCCTTCTATTATTCTGTTGGTGTGGTTTCATTCAAATAGTTGAAGCCATGATTCAAATTCTAAACAAAAACAACTTAATCATCTCCATCTAGCCTTTGTTTGCTTGCTTGGCTTTTGATCCCTTTTGCAAATCTTTAAAACACAAATTTAAATAAAGTAAAACCTAAACCTACCTTTGTTTTAGGTTCACCTTAAACCTAAGCCTCTTCTCTCTCTCTTTTAATCTAGCTAAGGCCCTAGCTAGAACCCTAATCCAAACCGTGTGGATCCACCAGCCCGGCTGAGTCCTGGCAGGCCTAGCCCAGCGTGGTGATCCCCTGGATGCTCTCTATCGCAGCCGAGAGCAGCAAGCCTAGCAGCATCGCGCGCTTGGCAGGACCCTCTCGCGCCAAGCCTCCCTCTCTCTCACGTGCATGCCCTGCGACACGCTTCCTGCACCTAAACCCGATCCCTTCCCTCTCTGTCCAATTTGACCGGGTCCAGCAAGTACACAACGAGGTTGCTGCGCCCTGTTTTTCTTCCCCACATTCGATCACGTGCACTGCAGCAGTCCCTCTCTCTTGCTCGCTTTTGCAAAGAAAGCTTCAACCACGCGCATCACGTGAACCCGACGCTTCTCCCTCTGGTCCCCTCTCTCCCTTGCTAAAAGCAGAGCTAGGAGGGCCTCATCTCCTCCAACCACTTTTCCCAGATCGATTCCTCCTCCTTCCGCCCAGCTACCAAAACCCTAGCCGTTGTTGCCATGGCCATGGCCAGGTTCTAGCGCACGGCGTCACCGACCTCACCAGGAGCCGCGCGGAAGTCTCCCTAGAGCCAAGCCTGTAACCAGAGCGAGGAGGATGAGGTAGTACACCCCAGAACATCGGCGCTCGCCTTGTCGTGCCGCCCCTAGAACATCGTCGTTCACCACCAGTCCTCGGTCACGCGCAGCAGCCGTCGAACACCCGTTGCCGCCACCGACACGTCGTCGTCCACACCTCGGTGAGCTTCCCCATCATGCACCTCGCCCCTCTCTAGCTCGCCTTGCTGCATGCGCCGCTGCCTCACGCGCATGTGCTGCACCGCGCCGCATGGCCGGACGCGCACACCAGCAGACAGCGGCAACCGCCCCCGATAGTAGTAGCTCGTTGCCGTTTCCCTTCATGTTTCCCATGTCCCTGGACCTCATCTAGAGTAACGTCATGAACAGAAGATGTGGCCCTTTGTCCCCTCTATCTCTAGGTTCAAACCATGCCTCAATCTGTCGACAGTAGCTCTCGAAATCATCCGGTGAAGATGATCCAGATCTCATCCGTTTTCTATCCTTTTGTCAGCCTGAAAACCTGTCAGAAGTGTCTCTGTTCCTCGTTAATTTTCGGGATCCACATGCCTCCCCTAGTGAAACCCCTAACATTAAAGTTATAGAGCTATCTCTTGTGAGACCAGACACCTGGCTTAATAGGATTGATAGAATACTCATACCAACAAGTTGCAACTTATTTTTCGGAAGCTCATTCAAAAAGAACTCAAGGTTAAGCGTGTTTGGCCTAAAACAATTCTAGGATGGGTGGCCGACCGGGAAGTGGGTATCGGGTGCGCACGAGTGAGGACAAAGTGCGCATAAAATACTAGTGTTGGTCTGTGGGGCCAGTCTAGATATCCTATTAAATTTTCAGGAGTGACACCCCCAGGGCCTAGTGGACAGGGTGTAACAAGTGGTATTAGAGTCGACCTCACGGTTAAACAGGTGTGTGCAGGTCAGTGGCGGCACATGTGGAGCATGGCGCATGTGGCCCGGAGTGAACACTGCATGGGACATGTGCCGGCACTGGACGCACAGATGCGTGCCAAGAGGGAACATTCCTAGGGTGTGCTTGATCGATGAGGGCATCGATCTTCTAAAGGGTGGGTGTATGTGAGACCAGGCACATGGCTTAATAGGATTGCTAGAATACTCATACCAACAAGTTGTAACTTCTTTCCTGGAAGCTCATTCAAAAGGAACTCTAAGGTTAATCGTGCTTGACCTAGAGCAATTCTAGGATGGGTGACCGACCGAGAAGTGGGTACCAGGCGCTCACGAGTGAGGACAAAGTGCATAGAAAATACTAGTGTTGGTCTGTGGGGCCAGTCTAGATATCAAACTCCTGGGGCCAAGTGGACGGGGTGTTGCATCTCCCTTCTCCATTTTACCATTTTGCATCATCTCCTAATTCAAACCGTCGCCTTCGCCATCTTCAATCAAAGATCGCTGGAGCTAGCCGTTTTCGCGTTGCGATCTCCGTTTTGTCAGATCAGTCGCCTATCGCTTTTCTGGATACCCCCTAGTAGTTTAGTTCGATCATGCGCCGGTCCTCCGCCGCACACGTGGCAACCCAACCTGTCCCGCGCACGCATGTGGCCCCGTGTCTGACCCGGACCCGCTCGTTTGTGACGGTGGGTATGACCAGCCCCGGTAACAAAAGTCTGGATATTTTCTAGAAAATCAAATAAAAACAGAATATAATCTATATCTAAATAAATTCATATAAATTCAAATATTTCGAATTTCACAAAAATTCCAAAATGAAAAGTATTTCAAATTTAAACATGAATTCAAAAATAAATTAAAATTTGACCATAGTCAACCCTAACTAGTCAAACCTCTGGCATTTGACCCCATTTTGAATTATTTGCGTTAAATAATAATTTTAAATTCATATTTTCAAATAATACAAATGATATATGTTTTCTGATCCGAAAAATGGCAGGAATTCAAATATGCCATCCAAAATAAGTTTTGAGCAAGTTAAAATTTAGAAGTTATTTAAATGCCAATAAATACCTTTATCTTAATAAATTCATAACTTTAGTTCCGTAATTCCATATTCGACAAATAAATGTCTAAATCGACCAGTGTGACATGCCCGTTCTATTTATATATTCTATGATATGAATTGAACCATGCATCTATAAATATTAAATAATCAGAATTGTTCATGAGAGTAAAATATGCCTAAATAAATTAATAAAGTGCTTTATTATTGTGTCCACACCTCACCCATGCCATGCTATGATATACCATACAATTGTGCATCATTTCATCATGGAATAACTTGTTTGCTTATTGCATATGTTTTATATGATTGTGCAATGTATTTATTTCGGCCTTGTGTGTTTGGTTTTTATCCAGATAGACACTAAGCAAGGAGAATACCAGGAGCCTCAAGAGTATTACTCGGATCCTTCTTATTCCACAACTGAACTGCCAAGCAAGCAATTCCCCATGCTTGCATACATATAGTACATATGCTTCTATCTCACTCTTGCATCATTGAGTCATGATTGCATTAAATTTGAATCCCAAGTACTGCATAGCCTTTACTTTTAAGCCCCACCGAAGTTTGTACCTCAATACCATGAGCCATTACTACATGAATTGTTTGAGCCATGTGAGTCGTAGAATTGCATTTGTAGGGTTTGTGCGAGTCTTTGGATAACGGGGTACCTAAACAACTTAATCTGAGTAGTAATAGGATAACTAATGAAAGACAGTGAGCATTATTTGATATTTTGTTATTTAAGCTTACTTGTGTCCCGTAGGACCCCGAGTACTTGATTCATGTTCCTTGACTATCACACTATCCACCTGTGGGACCATGAATCCCCTTCGCCTGACCTTGATTCGCACTTTATTTCTTGGGGCCACAAACTAGTTTGGGGCTTTATTACTATCCTGTACTTATGCCATGCTTTACTGCTTTATTTACGATTGTGTGTGGACCACCTATACTGTTTAGGAATGAGGAATGTTTATGCGGATAAGATCAGTCACACTTTCAGGTTCCCAGTCATTTACAGCCATTGTCGCAAACCCTAGGTTCGTCTTGGAGCGAACCAACTTCGTTGCGGGTAGCTTATTGGGGTGGCCCCTAAAATAATTTATGAATCCTGTGAATGCATTATCGTGAGGCCTCGTCGTGTTTTATTTGGTTCTTTTCGAGGTTGATCGTGTGTGTGTTGATATTTGTGCACCCCTGTAGAGTAAATATTTCTGAAAGCCGTGTCTGCGGTTATGGACGACTTGGAGCACAGTTTCTCGATCATAGACAAGCATAACTAAAGTACCGCCTTTAATTTGACTAAGACATGACTAGTAAATAGTGCAACACTCATGGAATGGTTAATAAAATTTCCAACGGATGGGATGTTCTTCCACCTTCTCGTCAGTAAACGAGAAGGAGGGCGAGCGATGTTTATTTATGTTGCTTATATAACTATGGTTATTAATTAAATGAGTGTCCATTCATCTCTGGTTGGGCGGATGTGTAGCCTGTCTCTATAGAACTTTGTAGTTATTATCTTTCACTGCAATTGTGTCATCCCGGGTTATTCCCTTTAGATGCATTAAGACTTGCTGAGTATCCGTAGGGTCTCACACGATAATTATTTGGTTTAGATAGATAGGTATACTCTTAGGAAGGTTACTGGGTTAAGGAGATGGATGATGGTGGCAACGACTATCCGGTGTAGAGATTCAAGGGATGGAGATTGATACCTTTGATCTGGATTACGGATGTAGAATAACTTCTTTTTCCCTAGTAGACCTAGGTTATTGAATCCTCGGGAAGCGAATGCGTTGTGAAGTTACTTTAACGGACCTTCCAGAGTTTTAGAATTCGTTTTGTGTTTTTACCGAATCAATAGTTTGCATCTTTTTGTTGTTGTCGATGATGGAGAGAGAGGGCATATGGCATTCGGTTTCACCTATAGTTGTGCAAACCATCTGATGAGAATAAAAGATAGAAATAAAGTATGCATGTAATTGTTAGAGCAAGATAAATTATATATGGGCAGTGCATCCATAATTGCTATTGCCTCTGTAACCTCTTATAGCAATAATCTACTAGTCTCATCCATAGAAAAAAAGAGAACTAATGATATGCATAGTGATGTCACCGTTAATCCCAAGTAAATCCCTCACATACAGCCGTACTACCCCTTTTGTCACTGGGGTTCCCAACCTGGAGATCAATCATTACTCATACTCCTATACCTGGCTCAACCCTTGGGGTCTTGGGTACCTGACAAGTCCATGGATTGAGGTATGAGAGGATACAACAATCATCATGTCATACAAACTAATACATGATCCCATCTATGATAAATAACATGCACAAACGCTACATGGCTAGGTCGAAGCCCTTAGCCCAAGGAGAATTACTCACACATAGAGATGAGATCAACAATCACAAACATTGTAATGAAAATAATAAGATTGATAGCAATAGTCTTACAATGTCGCCAATCGAAGAAGAGATCTACTATTACAAGTGGTGGAATATGGCTATGGAGATGGAGAAGGGTTTTGAGATCTGGAGCCGGCTGATGATCTGTGGTAGAGACTTTTGGGCGAGGCGGAAGCTGTTTTCTCATTGCCCGAGGCTTATTTATATAGGGGTCCCTTCAGGAAAGTTGTTCTATTTGACCTAACGGTGGCGGAGCCAACTATATGACCGGAGCTATACGACCGGAATTTTGCTCCGGTCGTATAGTTGGTCGTTAAAGCGTTTGCCTCCGGTTCACGGCTCCTGGTTTCTTCTGGTTGTTGGAAATCTCGTATCTTTGACTTTAATGTAGTGATTCCCATCTTCAAACGATATTATTTGCACAGGAAAAATATAAAAAGAAAGGATTGCATACCCCTTTGAATATTAGGCATTAGTGGCAGGGTTTAGAGAGATATTTCATAAAAAATATGAATAATATCCAGTTTAAATGTGGACGTGGATGGCTATATTTTAGAGCCATCAACCTCCCCAAGCTTAAACTTGATCGTCCCTGAGCAAGAAAACCAAAACCATAAAGAAACTCGACATTTAAACTGAAATAATGAGATGGTGATCTTACTCATGATTGGTAGTCTCATGTTTCCTCCACTTCATAAATCTGAAAAACTTCAGCATATATAGAGTAATGGCAAGCATATCATACGGGTTTTATGCATCCTTATAGTGCAGCAAAATTATTGTGAACATGGATGATTCAAATGAGTAAACTTTATTCCATGTCATGTAATCAACTCATAGGCTTGCCTTTTAACAATAAAATATAATAATGTAAATTGAGAGTGTGAGAGTTGTCATGAAAAGCATATACACTAGAGTATCTCAATTCTCCCACATCAATAAATCAAGACTTTTCAAGCACTACTTTTCTATTCATTGTCCTTCAGAATTTCAGTTTTTTGAGTAATTGAGAGCATGCCAAAGATTTTTATTAGTTTATCGGGCCGTGATGGACACTCATGGCATCACTAAGGTTTTTTTCCTTTTGCATAATGATTACACATAACAGCTAGAGGAGTGATTCCATCATGATTACAGCTACCCAGGAGTGCCAAAAATCTTACCCACTATAGCATTGCTGCTACATGTCTTTAATCAACTCATAGCCGAAATCTAGGAGTTTCCTCCATGAAGATCGTTCGTAGGCTAGCGGAGTTGTTGGCATCCCATGAAGTTTAACATGCATAAAGCTATATCATTCTTATGATTAACAAGTCAAACTTTGGCATGCTCACAAAAACTGCTAAACATTAATTCAATTGAAAAAATCCTTTTAAAGAGATCTATCAAGTCAATCAACATTTTCAGTGGTGTTGAGTGTCTCTAGAAATAAACCTTCAAGACTAAGAACTACAACACCCAAGCCTTCAATTGTGAGACTTTTTCTTATTACAATTGTTTAGCAATTTTTAGTCAAGACTTGGTTAATTACGAGAGCTAGAAAAAACATAGCCAAGTAAATATCCATGCAAACGAAAATCTTACTACAATACAGAGACTCACTCCACCAATATAATATCTCAATATTTACTACTAACTAGCATAGGTTTCTCAAACTTCAAAAGTGGGTAGTCATAAGGCATACTTCTCATGTTTGGTTCCACTTCTCTCTTCCCTTTTTATTTGCTTCTTGGAAACTCGAAGTCAATAACTCTCCTGCAAACATATGAACCTCGAGGCGGAAAGAAAATAAAGAGGGCAAAGAAGGAAAAATGGAGATTTTTTTGTTGTTTTTAAGAGAGGGAATCTAAAGAATAGAAAATTGGCGACAAAGCTCGGCTAGAAAATCATGAAAGCAAATAGAAAGAACTGAGAATAAAGTGTTGGGGAAACCAACACGAGTGCTTATGAACTCAAATAAAAACACAACCTCGAAAATAAATAAAAGCACATGAACGCCAAATAAAGATACATGAGGAAACTTCCCCAAGCATAGGCTTTTGCAAGCCCTTCAAATCATTGTGGTGGCGGGAAAAGTCGTTACTCCAGTTCACAAATTGAGTTGAGAGGTTACTAGTTGTTTCTTAGAGGTTCAAAGAGAGGCTATGCATCCTCTCCATAGTCCCTCCAAGTTCTTGGAAGTCTTGGTATGTAGCAAACCGGGTTTGTGGTTGCTCCTCTTGATAAGGAACTTCTTGCTCCTCCTCTTGGTCCTCATCCTCCTCCGGAACGCCCTCCTCGGGTTGGTGTTGCTCAACCTGCAAGTCATATAGCAAGCATCCTTCCTCGATAGAGAAAAGACCATTAGGCATAGGAGCGGGGTAGAGACGCCCAGCTCTAGCAATATGCAGGTAATAAACACCACCTCTCCTAGTGAGCATTCCACAAGCTTTCAAAGTGGAGAAACCAACAAGTCGCTCACCTAGCACGGGTTGCAACTCACCTAGGTTGATGCATAGGGCAGTGGCAAGCATGGTGATGACACCTCCACCTATGATTGGTCCTTGGCTTTGGGAGGCTTGGTGCTCCAAGTAGCGCATAAGGATGGTGCCCAAGTTGAGTGGCAAGCCGCAGTTGATGTAATAAGCCTTTGCGAGGACTAATATGTCCTCCTCACTGAGTCTCGTGAGCTCATTATGTATCTGCAAGGTGTTAGCAATAACATAGAACAAATACCGAATTGCAGAATGTTGAATATCCTTCCCCTTGTTCACTCTAGTAGTGAAACTCATTCCATTATAGTATTGTTCAGGGGTAGGTTCTAAACCAGTAAAGGATGCACGTAAGGCATTAACATCATTATTTGGCAAATTAAAACATGCCCACCATTCATCTAAAGTTAAAGTGTAGTTGTTGTTCATGAGTTGGAAAGAAATAGTATCCTCTCCTTGCCATTGTTTAACAATGCTTTGCAACGAACTTAGAAATTCAACGGTTAAGCGGTGATAAGTAGGCACATCATTGTACACAAAGTTTTGCAGGCCAGCTCTATTCCAAAGTAAATTGAAGTCATTAGAAATACCGAGTTGGTTCAATATAATGGGGCAAGCGCACCTGGTGGCCTTCACTTCGCGGTTCTTGATCTTGTCGAAGCGCTCACGTTGGAGCTCATTCCTGAACCATATCCCCATGCATTCTTGAGCGACAACCCAAGAAGCGCTAGCAGTGGCATGAGCACGAGTTTAGCTCCTTGTGTTCATCATCTAAAACATTGAAGAAAGACAAAAATATTTTTTTGATCCAACAACAGTAAGTACAACATATTCCTCATCATATCACACTAAAGAATCTCCTCAAAATAATAATTTAGGCAAGAGAATCATGGCAATTGGTTCATAGTAGGTCTCATCCTAGATTGATAATGACAGTAGATCAAAGATGAATTTGCAAAAATTAATTGGAGTATCAGAAGAGAAACATACCATAGATCACCAGTGTGCAAGGAAATTGAACGAAATTGAGTAGAGATAAAGATCTCTTGAGGTTTTTAGAGATTTTGGAGGTATAAGAGAGAAAAAAGATTGATGTTTTGGAGTTGGAGGTACCTTCCCGTGTGATTTTGTGGTCGGACGCAACTATACATGTGCAACTATACCGCCAGAACGATGAGTTCCCACCGTATAGTTGGCTTTCTGTCAAAACAATTAGGGTTTCCTCCTGGCAGTGCAGCTATACGACCAGAACTATACGGCTGGAATAATATATTCCCGCTGTATAGTTGGTCATCAAACTGTTTGTCCTTGGGAAAATAAATATACAAAGGCATCGATATCTATATGACCAAAACTATACTACCAGAATTTTTATTCTCGCCGTATAGTTGGTCGTTAAACTCTCAGTACATTGGAAAAGAATTTGTATGGAGGCACCAATATCTATACAATCAGAAATTTTATTCCTGCTGTATAGTTGGTCCTTAAACTCTCAGTACATATGAAAGAAAAATTGTCGATGGCAAAGATATCTATACGACCGGAACTATACGGCCGAAATTTTTATTCATGCCGTATAGTTGGTCGTTAAACTATTTGTATGCATCAAAAAATTCATGTTTCTTCGAAAATTACTTCTTCCTATAACTTAGTGATATACATTGTTTTTGATAGAAAATTGACAGTAAATATTGTCGACCAACAACATAATGAATAGAGGAGGATTTTTAGTACTACCGAACTTCTTCCCCTCAATTGGAGTTTTCTAGCACTCTTTATTAAACATAAATTTAAACTAAGACTTAAAATTTCAGGCATACCTTTATTTCACATGGGTTGCCTCCCATGGAGTGCTCTTTTATGGTCAATAGCTTGACCTTGATGTTACTCACTTGGGCCAGATGAGTGGAACACCCACTCCAAAGTAGTTGGCCCTCAAAGTGATGGCATCCTTCTCATCATGTTTAGCTTTCTTTTTCCTGGGGAAATGGATAACAAAAGGATCGCACGAAGGCAATTGCAGCTTCACGTTCCCTTCATGGAGATTAATTAAAGCCTTTATTGTTCTTAAGAAAGGACGGCCTAGTATTATAGGAGAAATAGCAGCTCCAGGCATGTCAACAATAACAAAGTCAATCAAAGCAGGACATCCTTTAATGTAAACTAAAGTATTCTCCTTAATTCCTACAGCTTGCTAGTAGGTAGAATCTGCTAGATGCGATTTTAGTTTGGTGATTTCGAAGGAGCCAAGATTTAGCTTATTACAAAGACTCTTTGGGATTGTTGAGACGCTTGCACCTAAATCACAAAGTGCAGCTATCTCATCAGTCTCAATCTTAATTTAATCGTGGGCTCAAATATATCATCTAGTTTAACATGTAATTTTTCAGCGATTTTCTTGTATTCATCTTCAAGCTCACGTACCTTTATCACTACTTGATCAACAAAGTGTTGATACATGGCTTCATCGTTACCTTCACTTATCGGAATCTTAACATTGATCCTTTTTACGAGATCTTCTATGGTGTAGCTCGGTGAAGGGGCATTACTATAATCAAGCTCTCCAGGATCCTCTATTTGGATTCTCATCATTTTGAGTTCTTCAACAGGATTGGGCTCAACTTTACCTACAAATTTAGCTAGAATGAGAGTTTGACTCTCGGTTATCTTACCTAGCTGTGCCTCAACGATCCTTGTCCATTCTTAGAGGGCCTGTAAATCATTTCTCAAACTAATAGCTTGGTTAGATAATTTACCAACCATAGCATCATGGTTCTCTGTTATTTTAACAAGAATATTGTTTTGTTCATTTTTTGAGTCTATAAAAGACTTAAGTGTCTCTTGGAGACTACCATTACTAGTTCCCATATTATTATTAGAGTTACTTGCAGGACTAGAATAATGTTTCTGAAAATTAGGATTATACTTCTTCTTCCAAGCAGGGTTATAATCATTACGAGCTATGGAGTCTATTTCTACAATATTTGTTTCTGGGATGGCTCTTACCTGGGTTTCCTTACCTTTCACGGCTAGTATGAGCTCGTCCAACTTAGCATTGAGTTCTTCATTTTCTTGTGGTGAGATGGAGTTCACCTTCTTCGTGTTCGATCTATCCACATGCCATTGGGCATGGTTGTCTTGCATATTGTCTAGCAGCTGCTTTGCTTCGGTAATATGTTTGCCCATAAACGTTCCTCCAGCTGAAGTATCAAGCATAGACTTAGACACAGGGTTAAGAGCATTATAAAATAGATGGAGAATTAACCAGTCTTCCATCCCATGACTAGGATACTTTCTCATGCATTCTTTCATCCTCTTGCATGCAAGCGCTAGTGGCTCACGCTCTTCATGTCTAAAACCAATAATATTAGATCTGAGTTGCATAGTCTTTGCAAGTAGAAAAAATTTAGTCATAAATAAAGAAGTACATCCCACCCATGATGTAATAGTATTTCTAGGAAAAGATAGCAACCATTCTTTTGCTCTTCCTCTAAGAGAGAAAGGAAATAGATGCAATTTGACCACATCAGGGTCAACGTCATTTATACGCATCATATCACATATTTCAATGAAAGTATTCAAGTGCATACATGCGTCTTCAAGAGCAGATCCTCCAAATTGATTCTGTTAAACCAAACTTAAATAATGGGGCTTAATTTCATAGTCATCAGCAGCAATTGCTGGCTGAGTAATAGGAGTACACAAATAATCATTGTTGGGAGTAGCAAACTCTGCATGCTTCTTTTCAGCCATATTTCCTATGTTTTTGGTTTTCTTAAACAAAGAATTATAGTAGTAAAAGCAAGAATTTAAAGGCTAACTAATTTTTTTGGTTTATCATATAAAGACAGAAAGAAAACTAACAAAATTAAAAACAAGAATTAAAACTAGCAAGGTTCCTAATAACCTCACTAGGGTAGCTATTTCTTCCCCAACAACGGCGCCAGAAAAAGGGTTGATACCTTCGATCCGGATTATGGATGTAGTATAGCTTCTTTTTCCCTAGTAGACCTATGTTATCGAATCCTCGGGAAGTGAATGCATAGTGAAGTTACTTTAACGGACGTTCCAGAGTTTTAGAATTCCTTTTGTGTTTTTACCGAACCAATAGTTTGCATCTTTTTGTTGTTGTCGATGATGGAGAGAGAGGGCCTAGGGCGTTCGGTTTCACCTATAGTTGTGCAAAACATCTGATGGGAATAAAAGATAGAAATAAAGTATGCATGTAATTGTTAGAGCAATATAAATTATATGTGGGCAGTGTATCCATAATTGCTATTGCCTCTACAACCTCTTATAGCAATAACCTACTAGTCTCATCCATAGAAGAAAGAGAACTAATGATATGCATAGTGATGTCACCGTTAATCCCAGGTAAATCCCTCACATACAGCCGTACTACCCCTTCTGTCACTAGGGTTCCCAACCTGCAGATCAGTCATTACTCATTCTCCCTATACCTAGCTCAACCCTCAAGGTCTTGGGTACCTGACAAGTCCTTGGATTGAGGCAAGAGAGTATACAATAATCATCATATAATACAAACTAATACATGATCCCATATATGATAAATAACATGCACACACGCTACATGTCTAGGCCGAAGCCCTTAGCCCAAGGATAATTACTCACACGTAGAGATGAGATCAACAATCACAAACATTGTAATGAAAATCATAAGATTGATAGAAATAGTCTTACAATATCGCCAATCGAAGAAGAGATATACTATTACAAGTGGTGGAATATGGCTTTGGAGATGGAGAAGGGTTTTGAGATCTGGAGGCGGCCGGTGATCTGTGGCAGAGACTTTTGGGCGAGCCAGGAGCTCTTTTCTCATTGCTTGAGGCTTCTTTATATAGGGGTCCCTTCATGAAAGTTGTTCTATTTGACCTAACGGAGGCGGTGCCAACTATACGACCGGAGCTATACAGTCGGAATTTTGCTCCGGTCGTATAGTTGGTCGTTAAAGCGTCTGCCTTCGCTTCACGGGTCCTGGTTTCTTCTATTTTTTGGAAATCTCGTATCTTTGAATTTAATGTAGTGATTCCCATCTTCAAATGACATTATCTGCACAGGAAAAATATAAAAATAAAGGATTGGATACCCCTTTGAATATTAGGCATTAGTGGCAAGGTTTAGAGAGATATTTCATAAAAAATATGAATAATATCTAGTTTAAATGTGGATGTGGATGGCTATATTTCAGAGCCATCAGAGATCCATGTGATCTGTGGGCGAGATGTGCTTATGTTTAGGGAATCTTATGCCAATTTGCTTCTTATCTGTACTTAGATCATGTTTTCCGTTTCCACCTGATACTCTGTTCCGTGATGTATGAGGATGTATACTAAACTATTATATCTATCTAGGATATTTGGATCTTGCCGTATGGCGTTGAATATTTATGTTTCTATTGTTTCTAGATGGTGTGACTCTGATGTCTATTGTAAGTCGCCGTCATACATACTCATTTGTGTATGTCTTGGTTGCGTTACCTATCGATTACGTTGCTCACTCTAGTCCTGATGTTCTAAAAGTGGGTGGGATGGTTGGCCGGTACCGTGCCCTGCTCCACGAGGTGGGCCTACTGTGTGTGGTTGCGCGGCTCAACGGTAGTACGTCCTGGCCACTTTTGGTTCATCCATGCTTGCGCTTAGAGCGTAAGGTCTGAGGT
Organism: Avena eriantha; assembly: GCA_910589775.1. NCBI lineage: Eukaryota > Viridiplantae > Streptophyta > Magnoliopsida > Poales > Poaceae > Avena > Avena eriantha. The sequence goes on from OU342743.1 coordinate 359,194,215, forward strand.
ATTACAATTGGTATCAGAGCCATTCCACCCTTCAAGGTCTCAGCCAAGATAGTCGTTGTTAGTCTAGAAAATATTTTGGTAGCTATGTATATTAGGTAAAAACTAAACGTGAGAGTAAGACTGCTTCCATTTTTATTCTAACCCATCCACCCATCCTTTTCTGGTAAGGAAGTGTAACGTTTGTCTATCTCTTCTAAAAATTCAAACTAGTATTCACGTGTTTGGGGTTTCCTTAGTACCATAGGATGTGTGTGTAATTCTTTGTCTATATATTGTATCCAACCTTGTTGTTGCAATTTGCCTTTGGTTATCAACTATTGGTACATTCCATACTGACAGGCTTTGTGCAAACCAACGCGATCTATCTGACTCTTTGTAAACCGATGCGATCTGTCTTACTCTTTGTGACCGACGCGTTATAGTTAGGGGTGTTCCTCCTGTATCTGTTATCTCTTTCAGTTTTCGTAAGAAGGATAAGAGTTGGGTTGCACGTTTTTCCTATTCTTGTGCGAAGTAATGCTTTGAGTGCAAGATGGAGTCATGACCATACCACTACTTTTATCATTCGCTCTTGTACATTGAGTGGGTGAAGCTGCTAAGCTCTAAATGTTAAGTGGTTTTGCGCATCTAGTTGGTATTTTAATGCCAAAATTTGCAGAATTTTTTTCTTTGGTAGATTTGTGTTCCACACTCCTTTCTAGTCGTGTGCGCTATGTTAACTATCTTCTAGGTGCTATGAACTTTGCTTGATATTTTAATATCATCTTAGTTAAAAAATTTAAAAATCAAGCAAAGTTTCAGCCCTTTTAATATCATCTTAGTGATGATGAATTAAGGCATGTGGAACTTAGCCCCCTAGTTTCAGCCCTTACCGTCGGCGATCTCCTTCTCCGGCGTCCAAACCCCTTTTCTGTTCCAATCAAAATTTTCTCCTCCATCATACCTTTCTTTTGACCCATTGGTTGTTGGGATTCCATTGCACTTTCAACCAATTGTTGGAAGGTCTCATACACTGGAGCCACGGAGGAGGGTATTTTTCTTGAAGGTACACTTGTGTTCTGGCCCTCTAAGAATTGGTTGGTTCTGAATAATCCAAGAGGTTTTGCTTTGGAAGGAAGGGAATATCAAAAGGGAGAATTATTCAACATTGGTACTATGGTACGTCTTCCTTTTCACCTGGCCAGAATCAATGAGAATTTAGAAGATGGTTCAGTTTCTTTTCCTAGATCTCCTAGATCCTTTTCTGGCTCAAAATTACTTCCTTTGAGATGGAGAGTTTCTTGTGGAGCTATTGGTTCAGATATGGTCACTATGAGAGATGCTTTTCTTATTCTTCGCCTGCAAGCTAGATGGATTGTTCTTCTTGATTTCAAAGAAGTGGTTCTTGATGCGAGGTTTTTGCTAAAAGATAAGACAATTGGTAGTGGTTGCATCATAGTTATGCTAGTACACAAAGTTATTATTGGTGATAAAATTTCTTTGAATTCAATTGAAGTTCCTAGCAATGATGCTCCCAAGATTGTTATTTCACCTGATTCTACAACACCTGCTCTTGATTTCTCTATTGGACAGAATTTTGAAGTGAACATTAAAAAGAAATTTGGGCATTCTGTTAATTTCGTTGGTGGCTTTAGGAAGAGGGATTTTTTATTGGTTATTTCCTTTGGAAGAGCTTAGTTTAAGTTGGATTTGCACACTGTTGGGCTAGCCATTCAGTCTATTTTTGGAGTAAAATCAAACTTGTATCGTGTCGAGACCCTACAGGACAGAACCTTTAAATTTTCAGTCTCTTCTAGATTAGTTGGATTCAAGATTTACCATATGGGAAAATTTTCTACTGATAGTTTTGACTGCTTCTTCAACCTTTGGGGTAATGGTGTCCAAAATTGGAGAGCTGAGGAAAAAAGTGTTATCATGAAACTGATTCTGAGTGGCAAGTGGTTTCAAGGAAAAAAGAGAAAAAATATGTCTTTAAACGCTTTTCTTGTCCTAATCCCGGATCTCATGGCATTAACTACCTTTCTTTCCCCCATAATATTGCCGTTGGATAGAATAAATTGGGTCGAAGTCAGGGCGCCAATCAAGCGGCTAAGCAATTACCTTTTAATGGACACCATAATGGCACCCTTAATGGCCTTTCTTTCGTTGACGCGGTTAAGTGTCAGACAAGCAAAAAATCCATTCCATTTAAGTCGTCCACAAAATTCGCAAACAACAATCTATAGGGCTGTTTTGTAATCGGGAATTCACTTCCTTTCCTCAAAAGGAGTGGCCCAACAAGGGCTACCTCAATTGGTTCAAGGCCCAAGGGCCCAAGTAGTTCTCCAGCTTTAATGACTTCACAAAATTTGGGATTGGTAAAAAGAAATTTGACCCTGTCTTCTCACCTTCCCCGATGGTCACAAACTCCATTTCCTATGACACACTCCTCCGAAATTCTTCTCCACCGGCGGCTCCGCCTGCGACAATGGCGAATATCCCCATTGATCCTAGTCCTTTTGGTCCACCTGGCTTTGAGATTCTTCAAGTTCCAGGAAGAGTGGGAGTCAAGAGAGTGGTTGTTGCTCATCGCCCTCGCCTGCACGAGTAATATGCTATCGCAACTATTGCTCCGGTTCCACCAGGTCAGATTCCATTCTAAAATATTTGTGAAGTGCTTCAAGATTTTCTGGTAAATGAGGTTCATGTGGGTTTTGGAGAGATTATGGACTGTCCTTTTGGGTCTGCTTATGTTAAGTTTGCACTTACTAGTGGTAGAGATAGACTGATTAGAGAGAGCACGATTCCATTTGAAGATGTTCACATTTCCTTTTCAAAGCATAATGAAGGTTTAAACTGGAGGGCGGCATAGTTTAACAGAGAAGTTTGGCTTTTAGTTGGGCCACCCCTTGATCACTGGTACACTAAGGATCTTAACGCCATTTTTTCTGATTTTGGAAAGCTTATAATGTGGGAAAATGTACCCAATCACAAGGGTAGGATCATGGCCAAAGTTAAGGTGATAGATCTTGAAGATATTCCAAAGAGTGTTAGATTCACAGAAGGTGACAACCCTGTATCACAGTCCTAGACCTTCTCTATTGAGCTTATTTTGCATAATATGTTAGGTGGTGGCCCACCAGATGAGGACCCTATGCCTGATGAGGGGCTGGAACCACACCCACTGCCTAACTTGCATCCTGTTGTTGATCAGATTCCCCCCACCAGCTAATTTACAAGAACCAAATCTTAACAGTCTTGATAATGATGAAGGCTAGGGACACTGGGCTATGGGGAATAATAATAATGACAATGCTCAACATTCCCAACCTTTTGCTGCTAATCAGCAATTGGATACTGTTATGGAGGACATGCCTGGTGACCCCCTCAATCCTCCCCCTCAAGCAAACAGTGGTGTTACTATGTCACCAACTGTTCATGATATCAATGGTTCTGACAATAGTGTAGTGTAGTTTCAGAACAACAATATGGAAATTGATGTAGATGAGGTTGATCAGGAAGGGTTATATGCAGTTCTTGGAGATGGTTTGGAAAATCTAATGAATGCTTACAACTCAGAGCTAGAGACATCAGACAGTGAGGCTGACTCTAGGGATTTTCTTAATGATGCTGAGATGCTTTCTCCAAACATTGCACATCTTCAGGTTGGCTTTGTGCACACACACTTTGCTCAGATTCCTGACATTCATGCTATCAAGCAAAAAAATTCCAAACAAGGATTAGAACTATGGGACAGATTCTTTAACCCACACTCTTGCAATTCAAGTGGAAAAGTTAGAAGCTTTGAAATACCTGTAAGTTGCTTCAATTTCATCACATTAATGCTCTTGACACCTAAAAAGTTTGATTGGACCAATCATTTCTTGCAATCTCCTCTATGGGACATCCTAAGAGAATCTACCATTAATGAGCAAACATTGTCTTTCTCTGTTCTTAATTCATGTGTAACTCAGGCTACACCTGCTTGTATCCTTCAGGAGAAAGAAGTTACTCTTGATGAAGAAATAGGGGTAGCTCCTTCACGTGCTACACCAAAAAGGAAAAGAAAGGAAAATACTACTCTTGTGGAAAATGAGGTGAGAAGGAGTCCAAGGATCATTGAGCTAAATTATGGATTTAAAAGTCACTCTAATTGTGTTAACAAAGATTGTCTCACTTGCAATGCTGCTCCACCTGATATTAGTACAAAAATTGTTAAAAAACTTGCTACTTCCATTTGCAAGGTTGCTGATGAGGGCATTGACAAGAAGCTGCAAAAGAAGAGAAAAATCACTGAGAAAGAGAAGCTTGCACGAGGACCAAACAAATGAGCAATTCCTACTGGAAAGGGAAGATATTCCGCTACAAATTCAAGCAAGGAGAGTGAGAAGAAGAATTTGGCTGCTAGAGATGGTTCCCAGCAGCACAAGAAGGCATCTAAGAAGTAATCCAAATGTATTGCAATAATAACTATTTGGTGGGATATTGGGAAACATTTGTATGCCCTGGCTTTTGTAATATCCTTCTCTTTCTCTATCCGTGGCTGACCTTAAAAATTAGGTGGATGTTGATGTTGAGATGGTTCTGCTATTATTTTGGGAAAATTTGCATCATCTCTTTTGCCTGTCTGGGTGGGGAGTATTTCTTGCTACTCACCATTGTATGCCACCACACATCTTTTAATGGATACTACAAGAAACTGGAAAGTTATGAATTGGAATATAAGGGGAATAAACTCTGAAAAAAGTAGGTGGCTTTATATAACAAAATTGAAGAATCAGGATGTGACACCATCTGTCTACAAGAAACAAAGAGAGAATTTTGATCTTGCTTATATTCAAAAAATTTGTCCTAAGAAGTTCAATTAATTTGAATTCATACCTTCTGTTGGTGCTTCTGGTGGAGTAATTACCATTTGGAATGGAGCCTTATTCACTAGAGAATTAGATTTTACAGATGATTTCTCAATTTCCATCAAATTCATCTCAAATCTTTCAAAGGATACTTGGTTTCTCACAAATGTTTATGGACCTTGTGATGCACACAGAAAAGCTATTTTCATACATTGGTTTCACAACATTGATATAAATGATGATGTGGATTGGCTTGTGGTTGGGGACTTTAATCTTCTAAGGCAGCCTTCTGACATAAATAAAGGTGGAGGAGATGTCAATGATATGCTTCTTTTCAATGAAGCTATTAGTAATTTGGGGCTGGTTGAACTGCTCTTAAAAGGAAAAAAAATATACTTGGAGTAATATGCAAAAAGATCCTCTGCTGGAAAGACTAGATTGGTTCTTCACCTCAAGTTCCTGGACTACCTCGTACCCATCAACTTTTGTTTACCCTCTTGTGAGACATACCTCAGATCATTCCCCATGTGTGATCAATATTGGCACCAAGATTCCTAAAGCTAGCATCTCCAGTTTTGAAAACTACTGGTTACAACACATTGATTTTATTAACATTGTCCAAAATGCTTGGAATATCCCAATTGGACACCATGATAGTGCAAAAAAACATCAATGCAAAGATGAAAATGTTAGAAGAGGTCTAAAGCTTTGGGTAAAAAACCTCACTGGCCTCAAAAACAAATTGCTAGTGTTAATCTGGTTATTGAGCTATTGGACAATCTTGAAGAGTTAAGATGCCTAAATATTTCTGAATGGAATCTTAGAGATATTCTGAAGAATCATGTCATTACTCTACTTCAAACCCAGAAATCCTATTGGAAACAAAGAGGCAAAATCAAATGGGTAAAGCTTGGAGATGCGAATACAAGATTCTTCCATACAAAGGCAACAATAAACTATAGGAATAACTACATCTCAACTCTCAAAAGTTCTGACCAAACTAAAATCCCTGACCATGATGGTAAAGCAGCCATTCTGTGGACAACTTTCAAAGTAAGATTGGGAACTTCTGATAATACAACCATGCACTTTAATCTGGCTGATTACTTTGGTGATGGAATGTGCTCAACCATGAGTTCAACTTTGGAAATTCATTTCTCTGATAAAGAAATTGAGGATGTTGTTAAAGAACTTCCCAATGATAAATTCCCTGGGAAAGATGGCTTCAATAATGAATACATCAAAGTTTGCTGGCCTACTATTGGAAAGGACATCAAGAATTTGATACACGATTTCTATGAACATAAAGTGTCACTTGAAAGCATCAGTTCTTCTCTCATCACCTTGATACAAAAAAAGAACTGTCCTGAAACACCCTCTGACTTTAGACCCATCTCTCTCCTCAATAGTGTGCTGAAGATTATAACTAAATTGCTTGCTAACAGACTACAAAAGATCATTATGAAACTTGTTCACAAGAACCAATATAGATTCCTTAAGAAAAATGGATTCAATCTATTCTAAGTTCTGGTACCTCTTCTGTTTTACTTAATGGTGTCCCTGGGAAAAAGTTCTACTGTAGAAGAGGAGTGAGGTAGGGTGATCCATTATCACCACTGCTCTTTGTGCCGGCTGCTAATCTGTTACAATCAATATTGAACAAGCCAATGACTCAGAACTTGGTTTCAGCTCCTCTCAACTGCCTAGCCTGTCCTGACTTTCCTGTCATACAATATGCTGATGACACACTCCTTGTAATGAAGGATAATGCTCATGAACTGCTATGTTTAAAATCTTTACTCAATACTTTTGCTGCCTCTACTGGGCTTACGGTGAATTACCAGAAATCAAGCATGATACCCATCAACATTGACCATGAAAGGCTGACACACTTTGCAAACACCATAAACTGTTTGAAAGGTTCTCTTCCTTTCACATACCTTGGTCTACCTTTAGGTCTTACAAAACCTACTCTAGAATTTTTTATACCAATGGTGCAAAGGGAGAGGAGATTATGTGGAATTGCTAATTTCCTAAATTATGGTGGTAAATTTGAAATGGTCAAGTTAGTGTTATCCTCTTTGCTAATGTTTTACATGAATTGCCTAGATATACCACCTACAATCAAGAATCAAATTATAAAATATTTCAGACATTGTTTATGGAGAAAGAAAGGTTTTAATAGTGCTGAGGTTCAGGTTAATGGCTATGCTCTTATTGCCTGGGATAAGATCTGTAGGCCAAAAAATCAAGGTGGGCTAGGTGTTTTAAATGTGAATATTCAGAATAATGCCCTACTGCTAAAAAACTTAGACAAGTTCTATAATGATCATGATATACCATGGGTCAAATTGGTGAAAAGTTCATATCATGATGATGGTTCAGTACCCAATAATCATTTGGAAGGATCATTCTAGTGGAGGGCTCATTTAAAACTACTTGACACATAGAAAGCAATGGCTAGAGGTGTCCTAGGTAATGGTAAATCCATCTTATTCTCGACTGATTTATGGGAAGATCAATGCCTTCATCACAAACTTCCACACCTCCTTATGCAAAAAACACAAGCCTGACCATCCATGATGTGATGCAAACTGAATATCTTGAGGATCTGTTTCATCTGCCCTTATCTCAGCAAGCTTTTTGTGAGTTTGAACAACTGAAAACCATTTGCCAACATGATACAGTAAAAATCCAAGCAGGCAGATCTGATGTTTGGACCTGCATTTGGGGTAATAACAAATTTACCTCACAAAAGTCTTACAAGGTTATGATTGGATATCAACCCACACCGCCTCACTTCTCATGGATTTGGAACACTTCTTGTCATCAAAATCACAAGTTCTTTTTCTGGCTGCTACTTCAAGACTGCTAAAATACTAGAAATCTCCTTAGAAGAAAAAACATGCAGCTGCAGTCTTATCCCTGTGCAGTTATGGATTATTCACAAGAAGAAACTTTGTCACATCTATTCTGGACATGTCCTTTTGTGGATAATTGTTGGGATTTGGTATGCCCACAAAGAGACAGAAGGTTATCAATCTTTGAAGCTATTGAGGACATTAAGAAGAAATTTAATTTACCTTTTGCAATGGAAATTATTTTTCTAGCAGCTTGGGTAATATGGATTGTCAGAAATAACTGGATCTTCAATAATCAAAGGCCAAGATTTAATAGCTGGAAAGCTATTTACAAAGAAGAGCTAAGATGGATTAGCTTTAGAATGAAAAGAAATCTTGCTAAAAGCTTTCAAGCTTGGCTACAATCTCAAACTTAGTCTGTATTCTTCTTTCTTTCTTTCTTTTCTTCTTCATCTTCGAGCTAGACCTTTGTATATACCTTTGATATAATATAATATAAAAATTGTAGTGGGCATTTTAGCTCACTGTTCTTCCTCAAAAAAATATCATCTTAGTAAATTGTATCCTTTAATCTTGGTTAATTTTGTTTTAGTGCTATTTTGGATTATGAATAATTCTCCATTATGGTTCTAACGCAAGTTTTTAAATCATCAACGGGATGGCCCCTCCATGTCGCTCTACTGGGGAAGACGAGGTTCCGGCTTTGCCAGAGCTAGGTGATACGCTTGTCAGTTTGGCAAATACACTAGGAACTATGCAAGAAAACCAGCAGAGGTTCGAGGAGAGCGTCAGGAGGAATGAGTTTGCACCACCTCCTCCACCTCCCTAGTGTGGCAACATGAAAGTCTTTCTGAAGTTTTCCCCACAACACTTTGAGGTGACCACCGAGCCGCTGGATGCCAACGATTGGCTCTAGGACATCACGAGGCTACTGGATACCGCAGATGTGGCTAAGCATGACTGGGTCAAGTTTTCTACTCACCTTCTACGTGGGGAAGATGCTCTTTGGTGGGTGAGCTATCTGAGAGCAAGTCCTCCTGGATTTCGGCCAACATGGGGGCAATTCACTGATGCTTTCAAAGAGCAATACCTGCCTAAAATTTTCATGGAACGCATGAAGGAGGTTTTCCTAAATCTCAAACAAGGAAGCGGGAATGCCAATACTTACATCAAGAACTTTGCAAACGTATCTCATTATGGTGGGGATGAGGTTTCTGATGATAAGAAAAGACAGAAGAGCTTCCGTCAAGGGGTAAATGCTTCAATCAAATATGCTATCACTCATGCCACTCCAAACTTGTTTCTTAAGATTCAACAAACACCTCTTCAAGAATAGGCATGTAAACAAGCTTATGATGAATCCAAGAAGTACAGTCGTGACACTGGTGGTTCCCCGGCAGTGCCCTCTCCTTCTAAGCGCCGTGTGTGGGTCCCTAATACCGCATCACCACTCCCTGCTCTGCCAAGACTGTCAAGTTTCTCGCAAGGCCACCGTACTCTTACAACGTCGCTCCAAGGGGCTACAACAACAACTACCCTAGGGTGCCGTATGGTGGAGTTCCTGGATACTCTACTCCTTGTCCGAGTGGCGCTTGATTCTCATGTGGGAACACTAGACATCATCATTGGAACTGTCCTAAGAACAACAAGGCTCTTCCTCCACCACCTCCAAGACCTGCTTCGATAATTGCCCCTCGCGCACCTGCACCACTGGCTCTCAACATCAACACCAAGCCTAGCTCCACTGTTTTCTCACGCCAACAGCATCAACATTGCTCAAGCGCAGCATGCACCTGGAGTTGTGCTGGGTATGCTTCATGTTAACTCAGTTTCTGCATGAGTTTTATTTGATAATGGAGCATCGCATTTGTTTGTATCCTTCAAGTTTGCTCAATAGAATGGGTTGTCATCTAATTCGTTACCTAAAAAGCTGATGGTTCTCTCTCCTGGGCAAGGATGTTAACTTCCAAGATCAGTTATGATAATCAGGTTCAAATTGGGGATTCTTCCTTTCTAGCCTCTTCGATTATTCTGGGTAACTCGGATATTGATGTCATTTTGGGCATGGATTGGTTGGCTGCAAATGGAGCCGTAATTGATTGTGCTGAACACTTGGTTTGTTTGAAAATTCCTGAAGGCCATATAGTTTATTCTCCAAGGCAAACTCCTTCTATTCAGCTCTACTCTTTGGGTGTCCAGAACATTGATGTTATAGAAGCCGTGCAAAATGTTGTTGTGGTTTGTGAATTGCCACATGTTTTTTCCAAAAGAGTTACTAGGTATGCCGCCGGACCGAGAGGTCGAGTTTGTGATTGATCTTGAACCTGGAACCGCTCCTGTCTCCAAGCGGCCTTATAAGATGGGTCCTATAGAGTTGGCCGAACTCAAACGACATCTTGATGAATAAGAAAAGTTGGGTTTCATTCAGCATAGCACTTCCTCTTGGGGCAGCCGAACAATCTTTGTGAAGAAGCGAGACCAGACTGATCGACTTTGTGTTGACTACCGTGCTCTCAATGCAAAAACCATTAAGAATAAATATCCCCTTCCACGGATCAATGATCTCTTCGACCAGCATGCAGGAGTAGTGGTATTCTCCAAGCTTGACTTCAGAAGTGGATATCATCAAATCAAGATTCACAAGGAAGATGTTCCTAAAATAACTTTCACCACTCGCTATGCCTCACCAATGCTCCTGCTATTTTCTGAAGTCTTATGAACTCGGTTTTCATGGAGTACCTTGATAATTTCATGGTGGTCTATCTTGATGACATCCTGGTTTATTCGAAGACAAAAGAAGAGCATGTGGAACATCCGTTGTGTTCTTACCAAGCTCCGTGAGAACCACCTCTATGCAAAGTTCTCCAAGTGTGAATTTTGGCTGCCTAAAGTTACCTATCTGGGCACGTCATTTCCGCTAAGGGAATTTTTGTGAACCCAGAGACTGTTCAGACAATTGTGGAGTGTCTCCCTCCCAAAAATGTCAAAGAAGTCTAGAGTTTTATTGGATAGGATAGTTATTGTCGTCGCTTCGTTCAGAACTTTTCAAAACTTGCTAAGCCTCTTACCGATCTCCTCAAGAAAGGCAAGAAATTTCCTTGGCCACCGGCGTGTCAAGAAAGCTTTGAAACACTCAAGGAAAAGCTCACCTCAACACCTGTCTTGATTCCTCCTGATACATCAAAACTGTTTCAGATCTTCGGTGATGCCTCTCTCCAAGGACTTGGTGCGGTACTTTTACAAGAGAAGCAAGTCATTTCTTATGCTTCCCGTCAATTGAAAACTTATGAGATCAACTATCCAACACATGATCTTGAACTTGCAGCATTGTCTTTGCCCTGAAAGTATGGAGGCACTACTTGCTTGGAAATAGTTGTGAGATCTTTTCTGACCACAAAAGTCTAAAATATATCTTCACTCAGCCAGACCTCAACCTTCGCTAGAGGAGATGGATTGAAACCATCAACGGCTTTGATCTTTTGATCAACTACACTCCGGGCAAAGCAAATGTCATGGCCGATGCCCTCAGTCATAAGGCATATGTGAATAATCTCTTGATCAAAGAAGATGAACCTCCCTTGTGCAAGGTATTTCGTCAACTCAACCTCGAGCTTATACCCCGTGGCTATCTTGCTAACTTGGTAGCTACTCCTTCCTTGGAAGAAAAGATTCGCTTAGCTCAGCTTGATGATCCTTTATTTAAAGAATTCGCCATAAAATCTCAGAATCCTAAGTAAGAGTCGTATCACCTGGATGATCAGGGCACTCTTTTCTATGATCACCAGATGATTGTTCCAGAACTTCCCGGCTTAAGAGAGCAAGTCCTCAAGGAATCTCATGATTCTATTCTTTATATCCACCTTGGCATCACAAAGATGTACATGGACCTGAAAACACAATATTGGTGGCCTAGATTGAAACTGGACTGTGCCAAGTATTTCTCCAAGTTCGATGTCTACCGCAGAGTGAAAGTTGTTCATCAAAAACCTTCTGATTTTCTTCAACCTTTGAAGCCTACAGAATGGAAATGGGAGAAAGTAGAGATGGACTTTATAATTGGCTTTCCAAGGTCTCAAAAAGGCAACAATGCAATCTTTGTTGTCATTGTCAGGCTCTCAAAAGTGGCTCACTTCTTTATAGTCAAGGAAACAATTTCTGGTAGTTAGCTGGCCGAGCTCTATATCAACAGAATTGTCTCCCTGTATGGGGTTCCTCTTGTAATTAGGTCAGACCGTGGGAGTATCTTTACCTCCAAGTACTGGGAAAGTTTCCAACAAGGCTTGGGAACAAAGCTAAACTTCAGCACAACTTACCATCCTCAGTCGCAAGGGCAAGTTGAAAGGATCAAGCAGATTCTAGAAGATATGCTTCGCGCTTGGATCATTTATTTCAGCATGAAGTGGGAAGAGTGCCTCCCATATGCTAAATTCTCTTACAACAACAACTTTCCGAAGAGTCTCCAAATGGCACCCTTTGAGGTCCTCTAGGGGTGGGTGAAACAAAATTCTTTGGCCCCAACATTGTCACTCAAGCAGAAGAGAAGGTTCTTATCATTCTTGAGAACTTGAAAATTGCTCAGAGTCGTCAGAAAAGCCACTATGATAGAAAACACACGGACATGGAGTATGTTCCTGGTGATCTTGTTTACCTTCGTGTCACTCACATGAGAGGCACTCATCATTTTGATATCAAAGGCAAGCTTGCACCTAGATACATTGTTCCTTTCAGAATCCGTGGCAAAATAGGAGAAGTGGATTATTGATGTCTACACACGCTTCTATTCTTGTAGACAGTGTTGGGCTTCCAAGTGCAGAGGTTTGTAGAAGAACAACAAGTTTCCCTTAAGTGGATCACCCAAGGTTTATCGAACTCAGGGAGGAAGTGGTCAAACGTATCCCTCTCAAGCAACCCTGCAATCAAGATACAAGAAGTCTCTTGTGTCCCCAACACACCCAATACACTTGTCAGGTGTATAGGTGCACTAGTTCGGCGAAGAGATAGTGAAATAGAAGTAATATGGATGATGATAAGTGGTAATTTCAATCTGAAATAAGAGTGGTAGAAAGCAAACATGTAACATGGCTGATTGTAAAAGGTGTTTCAATGCTTAGAAACAAGGCCTAGGGATCATACTTTCACTAGTGGACACTCTCATATAAATATCTTCTCTTCATTATGCTACCCTGAACTACTCTCCGGTTGGACGATGTAGGGCTATAACAACACACCTTAAAGTTCGCATTCCCCATCGAGATAACCCCTCACTATCACCTTTAGCGCTAGATGGTTCCAACAAACACCACAATATCATAGAGACATCCAACTCAAATTATACTCATGATAAATATTTCTGTAACCTTAGCCTAAGTGCCATACGGTGTGCACACGGTCAACTTCACACACGTGGGGATAAGCAAAGATTAATTAAATCACTTGAGTAGCAGAATAGATCTATAGATTACAAAGCACATGATCTCAATAAGATCATGCATAGAGAGAGAGATGAACCCATAGCTACCGGTAGAGCCCTTAGCCTCGATAGAGAACTAATCCCTCCTCATCATGGGACTCAGCAACAGCGATGGAGATGTTGGTGGAGTCAATGGAGATGGCTTCGGGGGCACTTCCCCGTCCCGGCAGGGTGCCCGAACAGAGACTTCTGTCCCCTGAATCTAATCTTCGGTGGTGGCGGCACCGCAGAACTTTTCATGGAATTCTCATCGGGTACTTAGGGTTTTCATCTTGGGGGGTTTATATAGGAGAAAGGAGAGGTTGAGGCGGAGACCGAGGCAGCCACACCACCCCCTGGCGCGACATGGCCTGGCCCTTGCCACCAGATGGTGTGGGCCCCTTGTGGCTCCTCTCTGTCTCGTCTTCTGGCTCCGTGAGTCTTCTGGTAAAATAGGAACTTTGGCTTTTGTTTCGTCCAATTCTGAGAATATTTGTTTACTAGATTTTCTGAAACCAAAAACAGCAAAAAACAGGCAACTAGCACTATGGCATCTTGTCAATAGGTTAGTTCAAGAAAATGTATAAAAATGCCTCAAAGTGTAAACAAAACATAAAATAGTTGATACAAAACAAGCATGGAGCATCAAAAATTATAGATACGTTTGTGACGTATCAAGCATCCCCAAGCTTAACTCCTACTCTTCCTCGAGTAGGTAAGTGATAAAAATAATAATTTTTGAGGTGACATGCACCATCACAATCTTTATCATGGTATTGTAAAACATTGATAGCTGGGATCATAGTACTATAACATAAGCATGAAAGATAGAGTTCTAACAATAAGACATAGCAACTATGTTCTAACATGAAAAGGTACAAACAAAAGATCATGAATAACAATGCATTGAAATACGTTTGTTTGTTTCACATATAGAAAACATAATAAGAGTGGTATTCAGCTTGTCCCTCATGGTATAGCAAAAGATAAATACATAGGGCACTTTCAATGTTCATAAGGGTGACTAGATACAAATAATTTAAGAACAAGCAATATCAAAGTTATGAATAAATCAACAAGTTTTGGGACAATGAACATTAAACTAATAATCAACACTATGCTCTCTCAATAGGTGCATAAAGATAGAAGATGGAGACTCAACATAAACGTAAAAAGAAAGGCCCTTCACAGAGGGAAGCAGGGATTTCAAGTTTCATAAAGAGCTCCAAAAATTATGGTACTTATTAGCTTTAAGCTCTCATTGCCCCTATCATAAGCATCTTGAGGTGATTAAGGTTAAAGTGACACAAATATGAGGATATGCTTGACAAGTTATAAGTTGAAAATCTCATGCCCCTTGCTTACGAGTACCAAACCTCATGCTACTCAACTTTAGTCACAAGTAAGTTCTTGTCATTGTAAGTACATGTGTATCATGGAGAACTGCCAACAGGGTACCCCTTGCGCCATGACACAGGAGCTATCCCATATCAAAATGACAAGGCAATAGACAATGAGCATCTCAGCTATCTTTTTATTTGCTATTTTCATAGGTTTTTTATTGAGGATGCCTCACAGAATGCTCACTATGGTTATGCTGCAAGTTTTGACCATGATTAGGCATGGATTAGGCTAGCCGCCCAGGCGTTTCTCTAACACACATACAAACTCCATGAGCTTACAAGCTCCCCTTTTATTTCACATCGCCGGGATCTATAAAAAACATGATATCAACTGAATAATAAGTGCAATGTTGAAAGCGTTCCCCATGGTAGCATGGTTCTGCTAGTTCACAACTTATAAAGTGCAAGCATATAAGAAACATAGATGGACACAATGGTTCAAGTTTATTAAGTGCAAGAAAATAAAGTGTGCCATCAAGTTTGTGAGCGATTTAATCACTAATTTTGACATAACAAAAGTTTAATTTGGAAGATAGATAAACACATAAATATACTTGGAATGGTCACCATGCATAGGAATTTATAGTGGACTCTTTGGAATAACTTGGTTTTCTTGGAGGTTGTATGCATGAGTAGAACTCACCCTTGGTACAGGTGGAGGCTAGCAAAAGACTGGGAGCGACCAACTAAGAGAGCAGTAATGGCCATAATCATGCAAAGCGACAAAACATTATTAATTAAAGCATAAAGTGATATTGCAAGTCAAAAACTAAATGATCATAGAGGGTATGGTGACTAGTTCATAGTCTTAACATGGTGTAAGCATGTGCCAAGTGAACCCAAATAAAGCATCAAAGGAGAATACAACAATATTATGCTTTTATATGCTAAAATAATTCATGATTCTTTCAAGGCACATTAAGCAATCTCAATTGTTTGAAACAAGTCATGCTACAACAATAATCACTAAGCATATGGTCAAAGCAACATCTAGCATGACATGATAAAGTCTAAGTCATAGTCAAAACAAGCTTCCTTTTGTACCACTATAAGCATGAAACTTCCTACTCTTTTCCAACACCAAACGACTTATTTGAAACAACTCTCAAATATAATAATCAATATAGACCAGATAGCATGTCTCACCCATCTACAAAGAATAACAAAAAAGTTCTAATCCAAAATAATAAGAAAACTAAAGCTAAACGCAGCGCTAGCAAAGGAGAACACTCACAGAACAATAAGAGTGAAAACTAGAGTGTTCTAGGCAAGGAAGAACGGTGTGTGTCTACTTCAAAATAAGTGTGTTGGGATCCAACCAACTTATTGCGGCAAAGAAATCAAAACGAAACAAAAACAAAGATGCTCCAAGAACAACACATAGTGCATAAGGTAATAAAAATAAAGTGTCTTGAAAGAAGACCTGCGATTATTGATGAAGAAGGGGATGCCTTGGGCATCCCCAAGCTTTGACGCTTGTACTTCTTGAATATTTCTTGGGGTGACATGGGTGTCATCTCCAAGCTTGAGCTTTTTTCCATACTTCATCTCATCACACTATTCTTCCCTACACTTGATAATTTCCTTCATACAAAACTTCACACAATCTTAATTAGCAACATTAGTGTATCCAAGATAATAAGTCTTTGGGTTTAGTTTCAACACAAGTAAAACTTCCATTAAAACACAAGCTACTGTAGCAATTATTTCTAAAAGCTCAAGTGAAGAGAACTCAAAAAGAAACCGATTAAGAGGCAAATGCAAATAATGACAGAAATCTGTCAAAACAGACCAGTAGGTAAAGACCGATTTTTTAGAACATATTTTGTTGCTCAAATCGAAAAATGCAAAACTAACGAAAGTTGGGTAATAACCGAGGGCATAAGCACAAAAAATGACAGCTCAATCCAACATACAGAGATTTTTCACGATTATTTTACAGTGACACATAGAAATCTGTTTCGGGACAGCAACTTCCCCATATCTTACTTCCCTCTTATTAGAGGTTATTCTTGGCACAAGAACCAAACAAAAAGGATAAGGAGAGGTTATTACAGAGGCAATAACTTCCAAGCCTCAACAAAACAAAAATAAACTGAAAATAAAAATATAATGGGTTGTCTCCCAAAAGCTATTTCTTTACAGCCATTAAGATAGGTATGCTAATTTCGATGATGCTCACATAAGAAATATCAATTGAAGTAAAAGAGAGCATCAAGAAGCTAATATGGAACAAATTTAAGTCTAACCCACTTCCTATGAAAAATAATCTTGTAAAGAAACAATTCATGAAAGCACAAAGCAACAAGCATAGGAAAGCAAAACAAGTGCAACTTCAAAATTTTGGACATAAAGAGGGGAAACTTAATATTGTTGAGATGCATAAAACCATGTTTCCCTCTCTCATAATAACTTTCAGTAGCATCATGAATAAAATTAACAATATAACTATCACATAAAACATTCTTATCATAAGCCACATGCATAAAATAATTATTACTCTCCATATAAGCATAGTCATTCTTATTAATCGTAGTGGGAGAAAATTCAACAAAACATCTATCATTATTATGCTCATCATGATAGTCATCAAATATAGGAGGCATATTGTAATCATAATGAATTTTCTCCTCAATAGTAGCTAGACTGAAAATACCATATTCATCATTGTAATCATCATATATTGGAGGTATAGTATCATCAAAGTAAATTTTCTCCTCCGTGCTTGGGGGACTAAAAATATCATACTCATCAAAACGAGCTTCCCCAAGCTTAGACTTTTCCATAGCTTTAGCAATAATGGTGTTCAAAGAATTCATACTAATAACATTGCTATTATCATGCAAATAAAGTTCTATAGGTTTTTTAATTTTCTATTCAAACACTTCATGTCCTAACTCAAGATAAATAGTATAAAGCTCTCTAATTTCGTTGTTGTTTTCCATTAAGCCTAACTAGTGAAAATAAATACAAGAAACAAAAAAATATAATTGGAGAATCTAAAGGAAATAACTTCGAGCACTCACACACCAGCAACAGTACTATAAGATAGCTTAGTAGCCAGAGAATGTGAGTACCTTTTACCATACGTCCCCGGCAACGGTGCCAAAAATAGCTTGATGTCTACGCATGCTTCTATTCTTGTAGACAGTGTTGGGCCTCCAAGTGCAGAGGTTTGTAGAACAGCAGCAAGTTTCCCTTAAGTGGATCACCCAAGGTTTATCGAACTCAGGGAGGAAGTGATCAAAGGTATCCTCTCAAGCAACCCTGGAATCAAGATACAAGAAGTCTCTTGTGTCCCCAACACATCCAATACACTTGTCAGGTGTATAGGTGCACTAGTTTGGCAAAGAGTTAGTGAAATACAAGTAATATGGATGATTATAAGAGGTAATTGCAATCTGAAATAAGAGTGGTATCAAGCAAACATGTAACAGGGCTGATTGTAAAAGGTGTTTCAATGCTTAGAAACAAGGCCTAGGGATCATACTTTCACTAGTGGACACTCTCATATAAATATCTTATCTTCATTATGCTACCCTGAACTAGTCTCTGGTTGGACGATGTAGGGCTATAACAACATACCTTAAAGTTCGCATTCCCCATCTAGATAACCCCTCACTGTCACCTTGAGTGCTAGATGGTTCCAACAAACACCACAATCTCATAGAGACATCCAACTCAAACTATACTCATGATGAGTATTTATGTAACCTTAGCCTAAGTGCCACACCGTGTCCACACTGTCAACTTCACACACATGGGGATAAGCAGAGATTAATTAAAGCACTTGAGTAGCAGAATAGATCTATAGATTACAAAGCTCATGATCTCAATAAGATCGTGCATAGAGAGATGAACACATAGCTACTGGTAGAGCCCTTAGCCTCGAGAGAGAACTACTCCGTCCTCATCATGGGAGTCAGCAACGGCGATGGAGATGTCGGTGGAGTCGATGGAGATGGCTCCAGGGGCACTTCCCCATCCCGACAGAGTGCCGGAACAGTGACTTCTGTCCCCCGAATATCCTCTTCGGTGGCGGCGGCGCCGTGGAACTTTTAGTGGAATTCTCATCGGGTACTTAGGGTTTTATTCTCGGGAGTTTATATAGGCGAAAGGAGAGGTCGAGGCGGAGACCGAGGCGTCCACACCACCCCCTTGCGCGGCCTGGCCTGGCCCGCGCCACCAGGTGGTGTGGGCCCCTCGTGGCCCCTCTCTGTCTCGTCTTCTGGCTCCTTGAGTCTTCTGGTAAAGTAGGAACTTTGGCTTTTGTTTCATCCAATTCCTAGAATATTTCTTTACTAGCTTTTCTAAAACTAAAAACAACAGAAAACAGGCAACTGCACTGTGGCATCTTGTCAATAGGTTAGTTCTAGAAAATGATAAAAATGCCTCAAAGTGTAAACAAAACATAAGATAGTTGATACAAAACAAGCATGGAGCATCAACAATTATAGATACGTTTACGACGTATCACTTATGCACTCGAGCTTCCTGAAAAACTCAAGGTTCACAATGTCTTCCACATCTCTCAACTCAAGAACTGCTTCTAGGATCCCGGCAGGACCATGGATCATGAGCTCATAAATCTCCAAGAAGTTCTCTCCTATAAAGAACACCCCGTCAAAATTCTTGAGGACACAGAACGGAAGACTCACAACAAGTCTATCAAGTTTTGCAAGGTGTAGTGGTCGCACCATTCCATTGATGAAGCCACTTGGGAGCATGAGGATGACCTCCGTTCCAAGTACCCTATTCTCTTTGAGTCTTCTTATTCCTAGAATCTCGGGGCGAGATTCATGTTTAGTGGGGGAGAGTTATAGCATCCCATTTGTCTAACATCTATAATGCTACATGGTTTAATAAATACTACATCCTACATGTATGGTTGCATCATCATTATATCATGCTCATGTCACCATGCCGCATTGCATTTGAGCATCATATAAAACCTCTTTCATTTGGTTCTTCTTCATTTGCATTTGCCTTATTAAATGCATTTTCTTCTTGATATATATTGTAGTTGGGTTTTGATATATGTATATAATGCCAAAATTGAGTTGAGGCATATCTCTTTAATTCCTTCAATACACAAACTTTTCAACTTACTTCCATTACCATTCTACTTCTACCATATATATATATGAGTGTGTCCATCTTATTTTGTTCTTGGGTTTTAATTCAAGCTACTCGTATAATTATGGCTCCAATTATATTCATACACTATCCACATATGGGTTGATCCAAACCTAGATCCTATATGTCATGTGCCATGCCGCTCAATCCTTATGTGGTGCAACTCTTTTATTGCCTCTATATCTCACAGACATGCTCACACATTTTGGTTTTCACAAAAATGCCACATGCATGCAAGTGTGTATTATTGCATGCACATGCAATATAAACCCCTTCCTTTTCTATTATTCTTTTGGTGTGGTTTCATTCAAATCATTGAAGCCATGATTCAAATTATAAACAAAAACAACTTAACCATCTCCATCTAGCCTTTGTTTGCTTGCTTGGCTTTTGATATCTTTTGCAAATATTTAAAACATAAATTTAAATAAAGTAAAACCTAAACCTACCTTTGTTTTGGGTTGACCTTAAACCTAAGCCTCTTCTCTCTCTCTATTTAATCTAGCTAAGTCCCTAGCTAGAACCCTAATCCAAACCATGTGGATCCACCAGCCCGGCTGAGCCCTGGCAGGCCTAGCCCAGCGTGGCGATCCCCTGGCTCCTCTCTGTCGCAGCCGAGAGCAACAAGCCTAGCAGCATCGCGTGCTCGACAGCAGCCGCTCACACCAGGCCTCCCTCTCGCTCACGTGCATGCCCAGTGACACGCTACCTGCACCTAAACCCGATCTCTCCCCTCTCGGTCCAACTTGACCATGTCTGACAAGTACACATCAAGGCTCCAGTGGCCTATTTTTCTTCCCAGCCTTCGATCACGTGCATCGTGGCAGTCCCTCTCTCTCGCTCGCTTTTGCAAAGAAATCTTTAACCACGTGCATCGCATGAACCTGGCGCTTCTGGTCCCCTCTCTCCCTTGCTAAAAGTAGAGCTAGGAAGGCCTCACCTCCTCCAACCACTTTACCCAGATCGATTCCCCCACTCTCCTTCTGCCGAGCCACCAAAACCCTAGCCTCCGTCGCCATGGCCACGGCCAGGTTCTAGCGCACGGCGTTGCTAACCTCGCTAGGAGTCGCGTGGAAGTCCCCCTAGATCCAAGCCTTTAACCGGAGCGAGGAGGAGGTACTACACCCCAGAACATCGGCGCTCGCCTCGTCGTGCCGCCCCTAGAATGTCGCCCTTCACCGCCGGTCCTCGGTCACGCGTAATAGCCATCAAACACCCGTCACGGCCACCGACACGTCGCCATCCACACCCCAGTGAGCTTCCCCTTCACGCACCTCACCCCTCTCTGGCTCGCCTTGCCGCTCGCGTAGCTGCCGCACGCGCACGTGCTGCACCGCGCCGCATGGCCGCACGCAAATGCCAGCAGACAACGACAACCGCGCCTGATAGCAGTAGCTCGCCGTCATTTCCCTTCATGTTTTCCACGTCCCTGGATCTCATCTGGAGTAAAACCCTAAACAGAAGTTGTAGTCCTTTGTCCCCTCTATCTCTAGGTTCAAACCACACCCCAACCCATCGACGGTAGCTCTTAGAATCATCTGGCGAAGACGACCCAGATCTCTGTCGTTTTTGTTTGTTCTGTCAGCCTGAAAACCCGACTGAAGTGTCTCTGTTCGTCGTCAATTTCTAGGATCCACAGGCCTCCCCCGGTGAAACCCCTAACATGAAAGTTATAGAGTTATCTCCCTTCTCCATTTTACCCCCTTTTGCATCATCTCCTAATTCAAACCGTAGCTTTCGCCATCTTCCATCCAAGATCACTAGAGCTAGCCCTTTTCGCGTCACGATCCTAGTTTCGTCAGATCAGTCGCGTGTCGCTTTTCTAGATAACCCCCTAGTAGTTTTTGTCGATCACGTGCCGGTCCTCCGCAGCACACGTGGCAGCCTAGTCTACCCCACGTGCGTAGGTGCCCCGCGTCTGACCCGGACCCACTTGTCTGTGATAGTGGATATGACCAACCGCGGTAACAAAAGTCTAGCTATTTTCTGGAAAAACAAATAAAAACAAAATATAACCTATATCTAAATAAATTTCACCTAAATTCAAATATTCTGAATTTGATAAAAAATCCAAAATGAGAAGTATTTAAAATTCAAAAATAAATTCAAATTTCACCAGAGTCGACCCTAACTAGTCAAACCTATGACATTTAACCCCTTTTTTGAATTATTTGCATTAGATAATAATTTTAAATTCATATTTTCAAATAATACAAATGATATATGTTTTCTGATCAGAAATATCGGAAATTCAAATATACCATCCAAAATAATTTTTGAACATTAAAATTTCAAAATTATTTAAATGTCAATAAATACCTTTATCTTAATAAATTCATAACTTTAGTTCCGTAATTCCATATTCGGCAAATAATATGTCTAAATCAATCAGCAAGACAAGCCAGTTCTGTTTAGGGATTCCATGATATGAATTGAAGCGTGCATCATATAAATATTAAATAATCGGAACTGTTTATGAGAGTAAAACATGCCTAAATAAATTAATAAAGTGCTTTATTATTGTGTCCACACGTCACCCATGCCATGCTATGATATACCATGCAATTGTGCATCATTCCATCATGGCATACCTTGTTTTATTGTTGCATATGTTTTATATGATTGTGCAATGTGTATGTTTGGTTTTTATCCGGATAGACACCGATCAAGGTGAATACCAGGAGCCTCAGGAGTATTACTCGGATCGTTCTTATTCCATAACTGAACTGCCAAGCAAGCAATTCCCCATGCTTGCATACATATAGTACATATGCTTCTATCTTACTCTTGCATCATTGAGTCGTGATTGCATTAAATTTGAATCCCAAGTATTGCATAGCCTTTACTTTTAAGCCCCACGAAGCTTGTACATCAATCCCATCAGCCATTACTACATGAGTTGTTTGGCCATGCGAGTCGTAGAATTGCATGTGTAGGGTTTGTGCGAGTCTTTGGATAACGAGGTTCCTAAACTACTTAATCTGAGTAGTAATGGGATAACTAATGAAAGAGACACCGGTGAGCATTATCTGCTATTTGGTTCTTTAAGCTCACTTGTGTCCCGTAGGACCCCAAGTACTTGATTCATGTTCCTTTACTATCGCACTATCCACATGTGGGACCATGAATCCCCTTCGCTTGAGATTGATTCGCTCATTATTTCTTGGGGTCACAAACTAGATTGGGGCTTTATTACTATCATGTACTTATGCCATGCTTTACTGCTTTATTTATGATTGCATGTGAGCACATGTACTATTTAGGAATGCAGAATGTTTACACGGTATCGACAAGCCTAGTCACACTTTCGGGTTCCCAATCGTTTATTGCCATGTCGCAAACCCCGGGTCCGTCTCGGAGCCGGCCAACTTCGTTGCGGGTCGCTTATTAGGGTGGCCCCTTGAAATAATTTATGAATCCTGTGAATGCATTGTCGTGAGGCCTCGTCGTGTTTTATTTGGTTCTTTCCAAGGTTGATCGTGTGTGTGTTGCTATTTGTGCACCCCTGTAGGGTAAATCTTTCAAAAGCCGTGTCTGCGGTCATGGATGACTTGGAGCATATTTTCTCGATCATAGACAAGCATAACTAAGGTACCGCCTTTAATTTGACTAAGACATGACTAGTAAATAGTGCAACGCTCATGGAATGGTTAATAAAATTGCCAACGGATGGGATGTTCTTCCGCCTTCTCGTCGGTAAGTGAGAAGGAGGGCGAGCGGTGTTTATTCATGTTTCTTATATAACTATTGTTATTAATTAATGTGCGTCTGTCCATCTGTAGTTGGGCGGATGTGTAGCATGTCTCTATAGAACTTTGTAGTTTTTATCATTCGCTGCAATTGCATCACCCCCAGGTGTTCCCTTTAGATTCAGTAAGACTTGTTGAGTATCCCTAGGGTCTCACACGATAGATATTTGGTTCAAATGGACATGTATACTATCAGGAAGGTTACTGGGTGGAGGAGACAGACGATGGTTGCAACGATTGTCTGGCGTAGAGATTCCGGGGATGGAGATCCATGAGATCTGTTGGCGGCATGTGCTTATGTTCAGGGCATCTTATGCAAATTTGCTTTTTATCCGTACTCGGACCATGTTTTCCGCTTCTTCTTGATACTCTGTTGCGTGATGTATGAGGATGTATCCTAAACTATTATATCTATCTAGGATATTTGAATCTTGCTGTATGGCGTTGAATATTTCTGTTTCTATTGTTTCTAGAGGCTGTGACTCTGATGTCTATTGTAAGTCGCCGACATACATAATGATTTGTGTATGTCTTGGTCACGTGACTTGTCGATTACGTCACTCGCTCTAGGCGTGATGTTCTAAAAGTGGGTGGGATGGTTGGCCGGTACTGTGCCCTCCTCCACGAGGTGGGCCTACTGTGTGTGGCTGCGCGGCCCCACGGTAGTATGTCCTATCCACTTTTGGTTCATCCAGACTTGAGCTTAGAGCGTAAGGTCCGAGGTATTACACTTGGGTCCGTCTCGGAGCCGGCCAACTTCGTTGCAGGTAGCTTAATGGGGTGGCCCCCTGAAATAATTTATGAATCCTGTGAATGCATTGTCGTTAGGCCTCGTTGTGTTTTATTTGGTTCTTCCCGAGGTTGATCGTGTGTGGTTTGCTATTTGTGCACCCCTCTAGGGTAAATCTTTCTGCAAGCCATGTCCGCGGTTATGGGCGACTTGGAGCACAGTTTCTCGATCATAGACAAGCATCACTAAAGTACCGCCTTTAATTTGTCTAAGACATGATTACTAAATAGAGCAACACTCATGGAATGGTTAATAAAACTGCCAACGGATGGGATGTTCTTTTGCCTTCTCTTCAGTAAGCGAGGAGGAGGGTGAGTGTAACTACCTCGGTGAATTACACTCTTAGTTACATGCCTGGATGGACGAAAGTGGTTAAAATAGTACGGTGGGCCCCTGGGCCACTCACGGTAGACATTCGGCCGTCCTAACCACTTTCAAAACATCGGGACAAGAACGAGCGGCGTAATCGGCAGGCGAAGGGATCAACTACATACACAAATGAGTATGTATGCAAGCCACATACAACAGTCCTCAGAGCCATTCCATCTAAAAGAAATAGAAATTATTGCAACGCCATACGACAAGATTCAAATATCCTAGATAGAGCTAATATTTTAGGATAGCTCCTCATACATCACACATCAGAGTACCAGGCGGAAGCGAAAAACAAAGTCCAAGTACGGATAAGAAGCAAATCGGCATAAGATGCCACATAAATGAACACATCCCGCCCACAGATCTCATGGATCCCTGTTCCCAGAATCTCTACACCGAATGATCGTTGCCAACATCATCTATCTCCTCCACCCAGTATCCTTCTTGCGAATACACATGTTCATCTGAATCAAACAATTTATCGTGTGAGACCATAGGGGTACTCAGCAAGTCTTAATGCCACTAAAGGGGACACGACCTGGGGTGACGCAATTGCAGCAACAGATAATATCTAACAAGTCTATAGATACTCGCTAACCATCCACCTAACCAATGATAGACGGATGTCTGGGAATTAAGAACAACAGTTATAACAGTATAATTAATAGATCCATCCTCCTCCTCGCTTACCAACGAGGAAGCGGACGAACAAACCCCATCCGTTGGCAGTTTTATTAACCATTCCATGAGTATGGCACTATTTACTAGTCAAGTACTTAGTCAATTTAAAAGCGATACTTTAGTTATACTTGTCTATGATCGAGAAACTGTGCTCCAAGTCGTCCATAACCGCGGACACGGCTTTCAGAAAGATTTACCCTGCAGGGGTGCACGAATAGCAACACACAGTCGATCAACCTCGGAAAAACCAACTCAAAACCCAACCAGGCATTCACGACAAAGTGATCACAGGATTCAGAAATATTTCAGGGGGCCACCCCATTAAGCTACCCGCAACAAAGCTAGCTGACTCCGAGACGGACTCAAGGTTTGCGTCAATGGCTGTAAACGACTGGGAACCCGAAAGTGTGACTGGGCTTGTCGATACCGCGAAAACACTCTGCATCCAAAACAGTACAGGTGCTCCACGCACAATATTAAATAAAACAGTAAGCATGGTATAAGTACAGAATAGTAACAAAGCCCCAAACTACTTTGTGGCCCCAAGAAATAAGCATGAATCAAGCTCTGGCTCATGGGGGTCGATAAGGCCGCCCGGATGTGGATAGTGCGAATAGTCAAGGAACAGGAATCAAGTACTCAGGGTCCTATGGGACACAAGTGAGCAGGAAAAACAAAATAGCAGATATTGCTCACCGGTGCCTCTTTCATTAGTTATCCCATTACTACTCAGGTTATGTTGTTTAGGTACCTCGTTATCCATCAGACTCTCACATACCCTACACATGCTTTTCTACGACTCGCATGGCTCAACCAACTCCTGTAGTAATGGCTCATGGGATGGAGGAACAAGCTTCGGTGGGGTTTAAAAGTAAAGGCTATGCAGTACTTGGGATTCATTTTAATGCAATCGCGACTCAATGATGCAAGAATAAGATAGAGGCAATAGGTACTATATGTATGCAAGCATGTGGTAGTGCTTGCCTGGCAGCTCAGTTGAAGCGAGAGATGGATCTGGGTAGAACTCCTGTGATTCCTGGTAATTCTCCTGCTGGGCGTCTATTCGACAAAGAACCAAACAAATAAGGGCCAACATAAATAAAGTGCACAAGCATATGAATTAAAATGCGACAAGCAAACAAGCATGCCATGATGAATGATGCACAATTTACATGGCATTAAAGTAGCATGGCATGGCTGAGGTGTGGGGTGCAAGAATAAAGCATTTTATTATTGATTTAGTCAAATTTTATTGCCATAACAGTTCGGAATTGTAATAATGGCATGATGCATGCTTCAATTCAGAACAAGGAATGCATAGGTGGAACGGGCTCGTCGCGTTGATCTATTTAGACATATTATTTGTCAAATTTGGAGTTGTAGAATTAAAGTTATTAATTTATTAAGAAAAAGGGAATTTTATTGTAATTTTAATCATCTCGAAATTTTAAAGTGCTCAAATAATATTTTGAATGGCATATTTGAATTCCTCACATTTTTCTGATTCAAAAACATATATCATATGTATTATTTGGATTTATAATTTAAAAGTTATTTAAAATCTGATTTGAATTTGAATTTAAACAATTTTGAATTGGTTTTGTTAAAACAGATAATCAGGAAATACTTTTATTACCCAGCCCTTCTCCAGCCCCAGACGCTGACGGGTGGGGCCGGTCTGACAGGCGATGCAGCGTGCGGAAAACCTTTTTACACCGCACGTTCGCCTAGCCAATGTGACTGCTAGGTGGGACCAGCTGGCTAAGGCCCACGTGACAGCGGCGGAACCCGCAGAGGCTGTCAGGTGGGGTCGCACTGGACCGCGGGTTAAGCTGGTAAAAACGCAGGTGCCTTTTCGTAAAACACAGAGGGAGGCTGACTGGTGGGGCTTGGTGTACCGCGGGTTGAGCCAGAGATAAAAAGAGGGGGCTATTTGTAAATCAGCCACAGGCCCCTGTTGATCTTCTCTGACGAAACTGTCGAGCGGACCGTGCTCGACCGCGACAGGGCGCGGTGCGGGGGCTCGATCCCGCAACACGGGCGTCCGTGCGGAGGGTGGAAACCAGTGCGGCAGGTGCTAGGGTAGTGACAACAGGGTGGACAGGGGCTAGGTATGCCGTCAGCGAGGCGCAGCGACGAGCGGACGCAGAGACCGTCGCGCACAGAGAGTGTTTGGTGTTTGGTCCGGCGAGGTCAGACGACGACGGCGCAGATGGGGGTGTCCAGGAGGAAGAGGGTCTTACCGCGGAAAGGTTGACGTGGCCGGATCAGAAGGGGCGCAGCAGGGCGACGACGAGGCTGGCGGCCGATGGGATTAGGGTTTCGGCGGCGTCGCGGTGCTGCGGCAGAAGCGGGGCTCCTCCTCCTCGCTGGCACGTCCAGGGTGAAGCAGGGGAGCCACCTTGGCCTCCTCGATCACCTCCACGTCAACCACGGCGGCTGGAACGAGGGAGCGGCAGTGTTCCTGGCAGTGACCGGCGAGAGGAAAAATTACGTCGGTGGAGAGGAAGGAGGGGAGAGGCAGGGCCTTGGGGTGGATCTGGCGATGGCCAGGGCGCGTGAGACGAGGGAGTAGATAGGGAAGGGGGATGGGTGACGTACGGGAGTGGGTGGAGATAAAGGTGGCCTCCGCCACCTTTGCTTCTCCTTCTCACGTGCTTGTCGCGGGCAGCCAGGGCAGGGGCAAGGTGGAGGCTGCCAGGTGGGCCAGGGGCGCCGGTGAGGTCGGTGGAGCCGGGTTGGCAGGAAGAGAGAAAGAGAGAGGGGAGAGGAGGCTCGAGCGAGCTAGGGTTAGCTAGAGGGGAGGCTCGGGTTAGGGCTGGTTAGCTAGGGTAGGAGGGTAGCTGGGTGGGGCCAGTATGGTAGAGAGAGAGAGGAAGAATGAGAGAGGGAGGGAGCTAAGTGCTCGACATGGAGAGATGGTAGATAGGGTTAGGGTTTAGGAAAAGAGGATGAGAGAGGAAGCTAGGGTTAGGGTTTTGTTTAGAATTTTTAGGTTTTAACACATGCTTATGGATCAAGTCAAGATGAAGGGGTGAGGGAGTGTGTAGGGATTAATAGATGCATGATCATGACTTGATCAAGTGTGGGGGAAAAAGATGGAGATGGGAAGGATTTTCCATGGCCATGCATGGCATTACCCATGTGAGAGTGGCTTGATGGGCACAAGGCAAGAATAGACCAAACAAGGTGAAAGATTTGGGAGAGAAGGGAGAGC
This sequence comes from Avena eriantha, assembly GCA_910589775.1. Lineage (NCBI taxonomy): Eukaryota > Viridiplantae > Streptophyta > Magnoliopsida > Poales > Poaceae > Avena > Avena eriantha. Next base: position 359,222,708 of record OU342743.1, read on the forward strand.
TCCAAAAGATATACACCACCCAAAAATCCAAGTAAGTCCAAAAGAATGGGATGGGGTGATGGTTGCATGGCCCATGCAAAAATAAATAATGCCATGTTTTAATCTTGTGAAAACAATATTATTATAACATGGCATTATTCTTATGCATTCCCAAAATGTAGAATAAAGGCCAAGCAAAAAGGAATTAGAATTAGATCCAACCCAACCCACATGAGCTAGAATAAATATCAAAAGAAACAGAATTACCAGCTCATGGGTAAATGGAATGGTGGAATTATAAGGTGGTGACAAAGAAAGGTGGTGGAGTTGAAATAAAACATATGCCCCCAACTCAACTTGGGCATTAAACAATATATCAAGAACCAAATACAATATATCAAAAGCCAACTACAATTAATACTGCATATGAGAGAAGAACCAAATCAAAAGGGTTTTATATGATGCTCAAATGCAAGGTGGCATGATGACATGAGCATGATATAATTATGATGCAACAAATATATGTATAAAGTATCCATTATCTTACTAGACCAAGTAGCATTACCATTGTTAGACAATTGGGATGCTACAACTCTCCCCCACTAAACAGGAATCTCGCCCCGAGATTCTAGGAAGAAGAAGAAGACTCAAGGAGGGTAGGATACTTGGCACGGAGCTCATCTTCACGTTCCTAAGTGGCTTCATCAACGGAATGGTGCGACCACTACACCTTGCAGAACTTGATGGACTTGTTGCGAGTCCTTCTTTCTGCGACTTCTAGAATTTTTATGGGGTGTTCTTGATAAGACAGATCTTCTTGGAGATTGATGAGTTCATGGTCCACGGTCCTGCCGGGATCCTTGAAGCACTTCTTAAGTTGAGAGATGTGCAAAACATCATGGACTTTGAGTTGTTCAGGGAGCTCAAGAGAATAAGCAACTTCTCCTCTTCTTCCACGAATTTTGAAAGGACCGATGTATCTAGGAGCCATCTTTCCTTTGATACCAAAGCGGTGCGTGCCTCTCATGGGAGTGACACGAAGGTAAACGAGATCACCAGGGACATACTCCATGTCCGTGTGCTTTCTGTCATAATTGCTCTTCTGGCGACTTTGAGCAATCTTCAGATTTTCAAGAATGATGTGAACCATCTCCTCCGCTTGAGTTATAATGTCGGGGCCAAACAATATTCTTTCACCTGCGCCCGACCAACCAATTGGAGTTCTGCATTTGCAACCATAGAGAGCCTCAAATGGTGCCATCTTTAGACTTTTCTGGAATTTGTTGTTGTAAGAGAATTCAGCATAAGGAAGACATTCTTCCCACTTCATGCCGAAAGAGATAACGCGAGCACGGAGCATATCTTCCAGAATCTGATTGATCCTTTCAACTTGTCCTTGCGACTGAGGGTGGTAAGCTGTGCTGAAGTTCAATTTTGTTCCCAAAGCATTTTGGAAACTTCCCCAGAACTTGGAAGTGAAGATGCTTCCACGGTCTGAACTGATCTCAAGAGGAACCCCATAAAGAGAGATAATTCTATTGATATAGAGCTCAGCCAACTGAATTGCAGAAATTATTTCCTTGACTGGAAATAAGTGAGCTACTTTAGAAAGCCTGTCGATGACAACAAAGATTGCATTGTTGCCCTTCCGCGACCTTGGAAAACCAGTGATGAAATCCATCTCTACTTTCTCCCATTTCCATTCCGGAGGCTTCAATGGCTGTAGAAGACCGGAAGGTTTCTGATGGACAACTTCAACTCTGCGACAGACATCACACTCCGAGACATACTTGGCACAATATCGTTTCAACCCAGGCCACCAATATTGTGTTTTCAAGTCCATGTACATCTTAGTGCTGCCAGGGTGGATAGAAAGAACAGAATCATGCGCCTCCTTGAGAACTTGCTCTCTTAAACCCGAGTAGTTCGGAACAAACATTTGGTATTCAAAGAAAAGAGTGCCTTGGTCGTCAACGTGGAAAGACTCATACTTCGGAAGCTGAATGTTGGAGATGATCTTTTTAGTGTAAGGATCACCAAGTTGAAAAGAGCGAACTTTTTCTTCTAAGAGAGGTGTTGCCAGAAGGTTCAGAAGATACCCTTGATCCACAATTTCAAGGTTGAGCTTGCGGAATTCCTCGCACAAGAGAGGTTGTTGTTCTTCCACCATGAGGTTGTTGACATACGCTTTTCGGCTGAGAGCATCGGCCATGACATTAGCTTTGCCCGGAGTGTAGTTGATGGTCAAATCAAAATCATTGATTGTTTCAATCCACCTCCTCTGACAAAGGTTGAGATCAGGCTATGTGAATATATACTTCAGACTCTTGTGATCATAAAAGATTTCGCAACGGTTGCCAAGCAAGTAATGCCTCCATACTTTCAAAGCAAAGACAACTGCTGCGAGTTCGAGGTCATGTGTAGGATAGTTGATCTCATGAGTCTTCAACTGTCGAGAGGCATAAGCAACAACTTGCTTTTCTTGCATAAGGACCGCACCCAATCCTTGCAATGAGGCGTCACAGAATATCTGGAAAGGCTTTGATGTATCTGGAGGAACCAAGACTGGTGTGGAAGTGAGCTTCTCTTTGAGTGTTTCAAAGCTTGCTTGACATGCAGGAGTCCAAATGTATTTCTTGCCTTTCTTGAGGAGATCGGTAAGAGGCTTCGCAATCTTCGAGAAGTTTTGAACGAAGCGACGACAGTAACTGGCCAAACCAAGGAAACTCCGGACTTCTTTGACATTTATGGGTGGAAGCCAGTCCATAATTGTCTTAATAGTTTCTAGGTTGACTGCAATGCCCTTGGCAGAGATGACGTGACCAAGGTAGGTGACTTGAGGCAGCCAAAATTCATACTTGGAGAACTTTGCATACAGGCGGTTCTCACGAAGCTTATTTAGGACACACCGAAGGTGTTCTTCATGTTCTTCCTTCGACTTAGAATAGACTAGAATGTCATCCAGGTAGACCACAACGAACTTATAAAGATACTCCATGAAAACCGAGTTCATAAGCCTCGAGAAGGTGGTAGGTGCATTGGTGAGACCGAAAGACATGACCGTGTACTCATACAGACCATAGCGAGTGGTGAAAGCTGTTTTAGGAACATCTTCCTTGCGAATCTTGATTTGATGATAACCACTTCTCAAATCAAGCTTAGAGAATACCATAGCTCCAGCTAGCTGATCGAAGAGATCATTAATCCACGGGAGGGGATATTTATTCTTGATTGTTTTAGCATTGAGTGCCCGATAGTCAACACAAAGTCTATCAGTCTTGTCTCGCTTCTTCACAAAGATGGCTGGGCTACCCCAAGAAGAAGTACTGTGCTGAATGAAACCCAACTTCTCTTGTTCATCAAGCTGACGTTTGAGTTCAGCCAACTCAGCAGGACCCATTTTATAAGGCCGCTTGGAGATAGGAGCGGTACCAGGTTCAAGTTCAATCACAAACTCAACCTCACGATCCGGAGGCATACCTGGCAAGTCTTCAGGAAAGACATCTGGAAACTCACAGACTACCGGAACACTCTGAATACCTTCCATAGCATCATCATTCAGAGCCGCCAAAGAGTAAAGCTGAATTGAAGGAGTCAGACTTGGAGAATAGACTATATGGCCTTCAGGAATTTTCAGAGAAACCGAACGTTTAGAACAATCAATCACAGCTGCATTTGCTGTTAACCAATCCATGCCCAAGATAACATCAATGTCAGAATTGCCCAGAATAATCAAGGAAGCCGGAAACGAAGGACCACCAATCTCAATTTGATTGCCATGGCTGATTTTAGAAGATGCCATTATTGCTCCACGAGAAAGAATCATTAAACGCTTGGGGAGAGGATCCATTGCTAACTCATTCTCATTTGCAAACTTGTGAGAAACAAAAGAATGCGATGCGCCAGAATCAAACAAAATTCGAGCAAGAATTGAGTTAACAGGAAGCATACCCATCACAACTCCAGGAGCATGCTTAGCTTGAGCGACGTTGACACAGTTGGCACGAGCAACCGTAGACCCAGGCTTGGTGTTGATGTTGAGAGCCCGAGGTGGAGGTGCACGAACCATAGGAGAACTTGCTGCAGGTCTTGGAGGTGGTGGTGGAAGAGCTTTGTTGTTCATTGGACAATTCCAGTGCTGTTGCCCAGTGTTTCCACAAGTGTAACAAGCACCACATGGACGTGGAGCAACGTAGCCAGGGACTCCGCCAGGCGCTCCAGGGTAGTTGTGGTTGTAGCCCCTGGGAGCCGCAGTGAAGGAGTTTGGTGGCCTTGCTGTGTAGCTTGACGGTCTTGGTGGAGCAGGGAGCGACGGTGGGGTGTTAGGAACCCAGACACGACGCTTAGAAGGAGCTGTCATAGAAGAAGAGCTTGCTGCATCACGGCTGTGTTTCTTTGACTCCTCAAACACTTGCCTACTTGCTTCTTCCTGCAGAGCTGTGTGTTGGAGTTCCAGAAAAGATGCCGGCCTTGCATGAGTGATTGCATATTTAATTGAAGCATTGAGCCCTTACCGGAACCTCTTTTGCTTCTTCTTGTCATCAGAGATCTCATCGCCACCATAATGAGAAAGGTTCATGAAGTTTCTGATGTAGGTGTTGACATTGTCAGTGCCCTGCTTGAGGTTGAGAAACACTTCCTTCATCCTTTCCATGACAATTTCTAACAGATATTGCTCTTTGAAAGCAGCAGTGAATTGCTCCCAAGTAGGCTGAAAACCAGAGAGGTCTGCCTTGAGGTAATTTTCCCACCAGAGAGCTGCATCTCCCTTCAGAAGGTGAGTGGCACATTTGACCCATTCTTGCTTGGGAACATCCGCAGTCATTAGAAACCTTGACACTTCACGAAGCCAATCATCCGCATCAAGTGGCTGATCAGACACCTCAAATTGGCGTGGGTTGAACTTGAGAAAACTCTTGATGTCTCCTCGCTTGGGAGGTGGAGGTAGCGGAACAAACTCATTCCTCCTCACGCTTTCTTCGAAGCGCTGCTGGTTCTGCTGCATAGTGCCCAAAGCATTTGCAATACTTGCCAAAGCAGCCCCAAGTTCAGGTGGTATGTCCTCCTCAGAACGGCGTGGTGGTGCCATCCTGTGATTGATATAAAACACAAGTCAGTACTATAATGGAGAATAATAATAATCCAAAATAGTACCAAAATGGAATTAACCAAGATTAAGGATACAATTCACTGAGATGATATTAAAATATCAACAAAGTTCAAGGCAACTAGAAGATATCAAGCATATCGCACACGACTGAACAAGGAGTGTGATACACAAGCTAATAAAGAAAAAATTTCCGCAAATTTCGACATTAAAGTACCACCATATGCGCAAAACCACTTCACGAATCAAGATTAGTAACTCTACTAGTTCAATATACAAAAGCAAATGATAAAAGTAGTGGTATGGTCACGACTCCATCCAGCACTCAAATCATTACTCCGCACATGAATAAGTAAAATACATATCCCAACACCTTCTTCTTAAGATGAACCTAAAGATTGGTAACTACGAAAAAGAACACCCCAACAAGATAATGTCGGATAACAAAGAGTAAGATAGATCGCATCGGTATACAACGAATCAGATAGATCGCGTCGGTTTACAAAGGCCTGTCGGTATGGAATGTACCAATAGTTGATAACCAAAAGGCAGATAGAGATAACATTTGGATGCAACAGATAGACAAGGAATTCACACACACACACACCTATGGTACTACGGAACCCAGAACACGAGAATCCTAGTTTGAATATTAGAAGAGGATTGAAAATGTTACACTTCCTTACCAGAAAAGGGTGGGTGGGTGGGTAAGAAGAAAAATGGAAGCAGTCCTACTCTCACGTTTGTTTTTTCCTAGTATACATAACTACCCAAAAATATTTGCTAGACTGCCAACAACCATTTTGGCTGAGACCCTGAAGGGCAGGATGGCTCTAATACCAATTGTAACTACCTCGGTGAATTACGCTCTTAGTTACAATGGATGAAAGTGGTTAAAATAGTACGGTGGGGCCCAGGGCCACTCACGGTAGACCTTTTGGCCGTCCTAACCACTTTCAGAACATCAGGACAAGAACGAGTGGCGTAATCGGCAGGCGAAGGGATCAACTACATACACAAATGTGTATGTATGCAAGCCACATACAACAGTCCTCAGAGCCATTCCATCTAAAAGAAATAGAAATTATTGCAACGCCATACGGCAAGATTCAAATATCCTAGATAGAGATAATATTTTAGGATAGCTCCTCATACATCACACATCAGAGTAACAGGCGGAAGCGGAAAACAAAGTCTGAGTACGGATAAGAAGCAAATCGGCATAAGATGCCACATAAATAAACACATCCTGCCCACAGATCTCACGGATCCCCGTTCCCGGAATCTCTACATCGAATGATCGTTGCCAACATCATCTGTCTCCTCCACCCAGTATCCTTCTTGCGAATACACCTGTTCATCTGAATCAAACAATTTATCGTGTGAGACCCTAGGGGTACTCAGCAAGTCTTAATGCCACTAAAGGGGACACAACCTGGGGTGATGCAATTGCAGCAAAAGATAATATCTAACAAGTCTATAGATACTCGCTAACCATCCGCCCAACCAATGATAGACGGATGTCTGGGAATTAAGAACAACAGTTATAACAGTATAATTAATAGATCCATCCTCCTCCTCGCTTACCAACGAGGAAGCGGACGAACAACCCCCATCCGTTGGCAGTTTTATTAACCATTCCATGAGTATTGCACTATTTACTAGTCAAGTACTTAGTCAATTTAAAAGCGGTACTTTAGTTATACTTGTCTATGATCGAGAAACTGTGCTCCAAGTCGTCCATAACCGCGGACACGGCTTTCAGAAAGATTTACCCTGCAGGGGTGCACGAATAGCAACACACACTCGATCAACCTCGGACAAACCAACTCAAAACCCAACGAGGCATTCACGACAAAGCGATCACAAGATTCAGAAATATTTCAGGGGGCCACCCCATTAAGTTACCCGCAACGAAGCTAGCTGACTCCGAGATGGACTCAAGGTTTGCATCAATGGCTGTAAACGACTAGGAACCCAAAAGTGTGATTGGGCTTGTCGATACCACGAAAACACTCCGCATCCAAAACAGTACAGGTGCTCCACGCACAATATTAAATAAAACAATAAGCATGGTATAAGTACAGAATAGTAACAAAGCCCCAAACTACCTTGTGGCCCCAAGAAATAAGCATGAATCAAGCTCTGGCTCAGGGGGGTCCATAAGGCCTCCCGGATGTGGATAGTGCGAATAGTCAAGGAACAGGAATCAAGTACTCAAGGTCCTACGGGACATAAGTGAGCGCAGATATTGCTCACCGGTGCCTCTTTCATTAGTTATCCCATTACTACTCAGGTTATGTTGTTTAGGTACCTCGTTATCCATCAGACTCTCACATACCCTACACATGCTTTTCTACGACTCGCATGGCTCAACCAACTCCTGTAGTAATGGCTCATGGGATGGAGGAACAAGCTTCGGTAGGGTTTAAAAGTAAAGGCTATGCAGTACTTGGGATTCATTTTAATGCAATCGCGACTCAATGATGCCAGAATAAGATAGAGGCAATAGGTACTATATGTATGCAAGCATGTGGTAGTGCTTGCCTAGCAGCTCAGTTGAAGCGAGAGATGGATCTGGGTAGAACTCCTGTGATTCCTGGTAATTCTTCTGCTGGGCGTCTATTCGACGAAGAACCAAACAAACAAGGACCAACATAAATAAAGTGCACAAGCATATGAATTAAAATGCGACAAGCAAACAAGCATGCCATGATGAGTGATGCACAATTTACATGGCATTAAAGTAGCATGGCAAGGCTGAGGTGTGGGGTGCAAGAATAAAGCATTTTATTATTGATTTAGTCAAATTTTATTGCCATAACAGTTCGGAATTGTAATAATGGCATGATGCATGCTTCAATTCAGAACAAGGAATGCATAGGTGGAACGGGCTCGTCGCGCTAATCGATTTAGACATATTATTTGTCAAATTTGGAGTTGTAGAATTAAAGTTATTAATTTATTAAGAAAAAGGGCATTTTATTGTAATTTTAATCATCTCGAAATTTTAAAGTGCTCAAATAATATTTTGAATGGCATATTTGAATTCCTCACATTTTTCTGATTCAAAAACATATATCATATGTATTATTTGGATTTATAATTTAAAAGTTATTTAAAATCTGATTTGAATTTAAACAATTTTGAATTGGTTTTGTTAAAACAGATAATCAGGAAATACTTTTATTACCCAGCCCTTCTCGAGCCCTAGACGCTGACGGGTGGGGCCGGTCTGACTGGCGACGCAGCACGTGGAAAACCTCTTTACACCGCGCGTTCGCCTAGCCAATGTGACTGCTAGGTGGGACCAGCTGGCTAAGGCCCACGTGACAGCGGCGGAACCCGCAGAGGCTGTCAGGTGGGGTCACACTGGACCGCGGGTTAAGCCGGTAAAAACGCAGGTGCCTTTTCGTAAAACACAGAGGTAGGCTGACTGGTGGGGCTTGGTGTACCGCGGGTTGAGCTGGAGATAAAAAGAGGGGGCTATTTGTAAATCGGCCACAGGCCCCTGTTGATCTTCTCTGACGAAACTGTCGAGCGGACCGTGCTCGACCGCGACAGGGCGCGGTGCGGGGGCTCGATCCCGCAACGCGGGCGTCCGTGCGGAGGGTGGAAACCAGTGCGGCAAGTGCTAGGGTAGTGACAGCAGGGTGGACGGGGGCTAGGTATGCCGTCAGCAAGGCGCATCGATGAGCGGACGCAGAGACCGTCGCGCACGGAGAGTGTTTGGTGTTTGGTCCGGCAAGGTCAGACGACGACGGCACAGATGGGGGTGTCCAGGAGGAAGAGGGCCTTACCGCGGAAAGGTTGATGTGGCCGGATCGGAAGGGGGCGCAGCAGGGCGACGACGAGGCTGGCGGCCGACGGGATTAGGGTTTCGGTGGCGTCGCGGTGCTGCGGCAGAAGCGGGGCTCCTCCTCCTCGCTGGCGCGTCTAGGGTGAAGTAGGGGAGCCACCTTGGCCTCCTCGATCACCTCCACGTCAACCACGGCGGCTGGAACGAGGGAGCGGCGGTGTTGTTGGCAGTGACCGGCGAGAGGAAAAATTACGTCGGTGGAGAGGAAGGAGGGGAGAGGCAGGGCCTTGGGGTGGATCTGGCGATGGCCAGGGCGCGTGAGACGAGGGAGTAGATAGGGAAGGGGGATGGGTGACGTACGGGAGTGGGTGGAGATAAAGGTGGCCTCCGCCACCTTTGCTTCTCCTTCTCACGTGCTTGCCGCGGGCAGCCAGGGCAGGGGCAAGGTGGAGGCTGCCAGGTGGGCCAGGGGCGCCGGTGAGGTCGGTGGAGCTGGGCTGGCAGGAAGAGAGAAAGAGAGAGGGGAGAGGAGGCTCGAGCGAGCTAGGGTTAGCTAGAGGGGAGGCTCGGGTTAGGGCTGGTTAGCTAGGGTAGGAGGGTAGCTGGGTGGGGCCAGCATGGTAGAGAGAGAGAGAGGAAGAATGAGAGAGGGAGGGAGCTAAGTGCTCGGCATGGAGAGATGGTAGATAGGGTTAGGGTTTAGGAAAATAGGATGAGAGAGGAAGCTAGGGTTAGGGTTTTGTTTAGAATTTTTAGGTTTTAACACATGCTTATGGATCAAGTCAAGATGAAGGGGTGAGGGAGTGTGTAGGGATTAATAGATGCATGATCATGACTTGATCAAGTGTGGGGGAAAAAGATGGAGATGGGAAGGATTTTCCATGGCCATGCATGGCATTACCCATGTGAGAGTGGCTTGATGGGCACAAGGCAAGAATAGACCAAACAAGGTGAAAGATTTGGGAGAGAAGGGAGAGCTCCAAAAGATATACACCACCCAAAAATCCAAGTAAGTCCAAAAGAATGGGATGGGGTGATGGTTGCATGGCCCATGCAAAAATAAATAATGCCATGTGTTAATTTTGTGAAAACAATATTATTATAACATGGCATTATTCTTATGCATTCCCAAAATGTAGAATAAAGGCCAAGCAAAAAGGAATTAGAATTAGATCCACCCCAACCCACATGAGCTAGAATAAATATCAAAAGAAACAGAATTACCAGCACATGGGTAAATGGAATGGTGGATTTATAAGGTGGTGACAAAGCAAGGTGGTGGAGTTGAAATAAAAGATATGCCCCCAACTCAACTTGGGCATTAAACAATATATCAAGAACCAAATACAATATATCAAAAGCCAACTACAATTAATACTGCATATGAGAGAAGAACCAAATCAAAAGGGTTTTATATGATGCTCAAATGCAAGGTCGCACGATGACATGAGCATGATATAATTATGATGCAACAAATATATGTAGAAAGTAGCCATTATCTTACTAGACCAAGTAGCATTACCATTGTTAGACAATTGGGATGCCACAGTGAGCGATGTTTATTTATGTTGCTTATATAACTGTTGCTATTAATTAACGAGCGTCCGTCCATCTCTGGTTGGGCGGATGTGTAGCGTGTCTCTATAGAACTTTGTAGATATTATCTTTTGCCGCAATTGCGTCACCCCCAGGTTATTCCCTTTAGATGCATTAAGACTTGTTGAGTACCCCTAAGGTCTCACACGATAAATATTTGGTTCAGATGGACATGTATACTCTCAGGAAGGTTACTGGGTTGAGGAGACGGATGATGGTGGCAATGACTGCCAGGTGTAGAGATTCCGGGGATGGAGATCCATGAGATATGTGGGTAGGATGTGCTTATTATCAGGGCATCTTGTGCCAATTTGCTTCTTTTCTGTACTCGGATCTTGCTTTCTGCTTCCGCTTGATACTCTGATGTGTGTTGTATGAGGATGTATCCTAAACTATTATATCGATTTAGGATATTAGAAGCTTGCCGTATCACATTGAATATCTTATGGCTCTATTTTTTTTAGATGGCATGGCTCTGATATCTATTTTATGTCGCTGACATACATACTCATTTGTGTATGTTTTGATCTCTTTACCTGTTGACTACATCACTCGCTCTTGACCCGATGTTCTAAAAAGTGGGTGGGATGGTTGGCCGGTAGCATGCCCTGCTCCAGAAGGTGGGTCTACTGTGTGTGGCTACGCGGCCCCATGGTAGTACATTGTCGTGGTGGTGGCACGACAGATGCCATGTATAGGCTAAAGATGGGGCTAGTAAGCACTAGAGGTATCCAGGGATGGATAGTGTGGTGATTCCACACATAGATCTTTTTATTCTCTCTTTACAATGGTGGATTACAAGGGCTCCTTGAGTTGTTCTTGGGGAGGAAGAGGATGAACTTCTCTACTACCCACACAACCCTCTAGGTTTTTCCCTTAGTAAAAAGGGCCGACCACCTCTATGGAGATCCTACCCCTCCTTATATAGGGGGGATAGGCTACAAGCTAGGGCATATGTGGAAGGCATATTCTACAAATATGCCTCTCCCAAAATAGCAAAGCGGTGCTCCTCTTTTCTCTATCTAGGATGATATGGACTCATGACGTAAGCCTCTCCGAGCCCCTCTGCAGCGCGGTGTCATCCGACATAACCAACATAACCCGACATAGGCAATGTCACCTTTGTCAGCCCATACTCGCTGGTTCATCCCTCTGTCTTCTAAGCTCACGCTATATGTTGGGTTCGCAGCATATAAAACAAAAAATTTCCTACGATGGGAACTATACGCCAAGATGTATCTACTAGATACAGAGCAACGGGTGGACATAAATCCATGGAGAACTTAACCTCGAAGACAACGAGTTTTTTTAACAAGTAGGAACTCGTGGTTGATGTAGTCGTACGCTTGCCGATCGCAAGATCGTGTGGAAGTCAGAGCGCCGAAAATCAGCAGCGCATCCGTCCTCGCACACACGTCCAAGCCACCGGACAACCTCCACCTCCTCGCTCCAGCGAATCAACAGAAGCAGCAACTCCTTCCATACGCAAGGCCACCAGGAACATGTATCTCGCTAATCAGAGACCATGGGGAATATCTAGAGGGGAAGAGAGATCCTTCACGAGGAGGTGTGGTTTGTGAGGGAGGAGAGGGGGGCCTTTTATAGGAGAGGAGGGATCCTCCCCTCCCATGGCCGGTGGCCAGAGGGGGGGTTCCCCCACCTCTTCCTCATTCATGTGGTGAAACTCCACTCACATAAATTTTGACTCCACCCAAAATTCCACTCACATGCATTAAATTTCCACCAAATTTAATGCAACTCTCAATTAATAAAACTTTTTATTTATTTTATTTAGAATTTTGTTAATTAATTTAATTAACAAACATTCACATAAAACCCCTTGCAACATTTCAATATCACATGCATAACCACTTTCTGCAATTTCACCCGAAACAATTCCGGTTTCTATCGAAACAATTCCTGTTTCTATCGAAACATTTCCTGCGCTTTGCAAACCTTTTGTCTAAAACATATGTGCTCCTAAATGGTGTTCGGCAACCCTTAAGTGTGTCACCCTATAGTTCGCAAATAATGCAGACATGATTGAGACTCCTCTTAGATGAATAATCAGAAGTGGGACCTGGAGATCCATACTGACTCTTGCACATTCAACAATGACTTCTGTGATCGTGAGAACCTTTAATGCTAGTAACTTAATCCCTTTGTCTCATGATATAATACATGTCTGAGATTCGATCATCGGTATCCAAATACCTAGTTTGATATCATTACCGACATGCACTCTTTTCTCGTTCCCGTGATATAACATTCTAGTGATCACATCACTTGCTTGCAAGCTATCTTAATGTGATATCACCGAGAGGTCCCAAAGTATATCTATCCATCATCGGGATTGACTAATTCCACTCTTGATCCATGAGACTCAACATAACACCTTCATAGTACTGAACCCACCTTTATAGTCACCCTGTTACGGTGTGATGTTTGATGTTATCAAGATACTTTTCTGGTGTTAGCAATTAACATGATCTCATGGTCTAAGGATAAAGATTACTTCGTATGATGTTATAGCAATATAAACATAATTACTTGATCGTAATGCTATACTTCGGATGAATGTTCATCACATCATTTCACAAATGTTATGACCTTGTTATTAACAACATCCAATGTCCATGATCAGGAAACCTTGATCATCTTGTTAATCAACAAGCTAGTCTATAAGAGAGGCATAACTAGGAACCCTTTTTGTTTATTGAACACACATGTATTGACGTTTCCTATCAATGCAATTATAGCATGCAAAATAAACATCTATCATATACAAGGAATACATAATAACAACTTTATTATTGCCTCTCAGGGCATATTTCCTTCAGTCTCCCACTTACACTAGAGACAATAATCTAGTTTACATAGTGATAAATCAAACACCCATGGAGTTCTGGTGTTGAACATGTTTTGCCCTAGGGAGAGATTTAGTCAACGGATCTGCTACATTCAGGTCCGTGTGCACTTTACAAATCTTTATGTCTGCATCCTTGACATGCTCGCGGATGGAGTGAAACCGACGCTTAATATGCTTGGAATTTATGTGAGACCTTGGTTCCTTGGCGTTGGCTATGGCTCCATTGTTGTCACAATAGATCAGCATTGGGTCCAATGCACTAGGAACCACACCTAGTTCCGTTATGAACTCCTTCATCCAAACCGCTTCCTGCGCCGCTTTTGAAGCAGCAACATATTCCACCTCCGTCGTTGATCCAGCCACCACAGGTTGTTTGGAACTCCTCCAACTAACTGCTGCTCCATTCAATAGAAATACGTATCCGGATTGAGACTTAGAGTCATCTGGATCGGTGTCAAAGCTAGCATCGACATAACACTTAGCAACTAGCTCTTCTTCACCTCCGTATACAAGAAACATATCCTTAGTTCTTCTTAAGTACTTAAGGATATTCTTGACCGCTATCCAGTGTTCCGAACCTGGATCAGATTGGTACCTACTAGTCAAACTAATAGCATGTGCCACATCCGGTCTTGTACATAGCATGGCGTACATTATAGAGCCTATGGCTGAGGCATAGGGGATCTTATCCATTATCTCCCTTTCTTCCACCATAGCCAGACTTTGAGTCTTACTCAATGTCTTGCCTTGCAACATAGGTAAGAACCCCTTCTTACTTCCGTCCATATTAAACTTCTTTAATATCTTATCAAGGTATGTACTCTTTGATAGCCCAATTAGGCTCCTTGATCTATCTCTATAGATTTTAATGCCTAATATATATGAAGCTTCACCAAGGCCCTTCATCGAAAATTTGCTGTTTAGATAACTTTTAACACTTTTAAAAGATCTATATCATTTCCAATCAATAATATGTCATCCGCATATAATATTAGAAATGCCACATTACTCCCAATCACTTTCTTGTAAATACAAGCCTCTCCATAAGTTTGGATAAATCCAAACTCTTTGATCACCTCATCAAAGCGGAGATTCCAACTCCGGGATGCTTGCTTCAGTCCATAGATGGATCGCTGAAGTTTGCATACCTTATCAGCATCCTTAGGATCGACAAAACCCTTAGGTTGTATCATATACAACTCTTCTTCAATATTACCATTGAGGAACTCAGTTTTGACATCCATCTGCCATTTTTCATAATCGAAATATGCAGCAATTGCTAACATAATCCTAACCGACTTTAGCATCGCTACAGGAGAGAATGTCTCATCATAGTCAATTCCTTGAATTTGTCGAAACCCCTTTGCGACAAGTCGAGCTTTATAGATGGTCACATTACCATCAGCATCGGTTTTTCTTTTGAAAATCCATTTATTCTCAACGGCCTTTCGACCGTGAGGTAAGTCCACCAAGGTCCAAACCTAGTTTTCGTACATGGATTCCATCTCGGATTTCATGGCTTCTAGCCATTTGTTGGAATTCGGGCTCATCATCGCTTCTTCATACGTCGCAGGGTCATCTATTTCATCAATCATGAAATTCATAAAAGGATTGCCGTCTAGTTCAGGAGCTACACGTGTCCTGCTTGACCTGCGAGGTTCGGCAGTGTCCTCTTTCGGAGTTTCATGATCATTATCATTAGCTCTCTCTTCATCAGGTGAAGTCAACTCCAAAACAACTTCCGGTGCTGTGCCACTTGCCAATTCATGAAGAGAAGGTTCAATAACCTCTTCGAGTTCTACCTTCCGACTACTCACACCTTTCGCGAGAAACTCCTTCTCAAGAAAGGATCCATTCTTGGCAACAAAAACCTTGCCCTCGGATCTTTGATAGAAGGTATACCCAATCGTTTCCTTAGGGTATCCTATGAAGACGCATTTTTTAGCTTTGGGTTCGAGTTTATCCGGTTGAAGTTGCTTCACATAAACATTGCATCCCCAAACTTTAAGAAATGATAGCTTAGGTTTGTTTCCAAACCATAATTCATACGGTGTCGTTTCAACGGATTTAGATGGTGCCCGATTTAAAGTGAATGCAGCGGTTTCCAGTGCATAACCCCAAAATGATAGTGGAAAGTCAGTTAGAGACATCATAGATCGAACCATATCCAATAAAGTACGATTACGACGTTTCGACACACCATTACATTGTGGTGTTCTGGCAGGCGTGAATTGTGAAACTATTACATAGTCTTTCATATGTGTGCTAAATTCGTAACTAAGATACTCTCCTCCATGGTTGGACTGCAGAAATTTGATTTTTTTTGTTACGATGATTTTCCACTTCATTCTAAAATTCCTTGAACTTTTCAAAAGTTTCAGACTTGTGTTTCATTAAATAGATAAACCCATATCTACTCAAATCATCCGTGAAAGTAACAAAATAACGATATCCACCTCGCGCCGACACACTCATTGGTCCACACACATCAGTATGTATGATTTCCAATAAATCTGTCGCCCGTTCCATTGAACCAGAAAACGGCGTTTTTTTGAGGTGAAACAGTAGGGAAGAATCCCCACTGCAATTTTTTTATAATATATGAGTATGTTACAATCAGAAATGATCTAAGGTAGATCAATACAGTTACATCGTTTTATGCTGAGAAAATTCTATTCTATCCCTGATCTAAATGCTGATTGAGCCAGGCTTTGAATTTCTCCTTGTATTTTCCTTTGATTCTGAATTGTATCCATCTCATTTCTTGATAGAAAATTGCTTTCCATCTATCAAATGTGGGTCTTTTGTCATTAAAAATCTTCTCATTTCTGCATATCCAAATACCCCAGGATGTCATGATAATGATCTCCATTGCAAATGGTAGGTGTAACTTTTCTTTCATGTTTGAAATAGCTTCCAATCCTGTTAGGTTTGCGGTTCTGTTTTTGGAAATATGGTCCTAGCATTTTTTTCCAAATGGACAATCCCAGAAGAGATGATTTGCTGATTCTTCTGAGCAGCAGTTGGATGTTACACAATTGTAATCAGGAAGGATGAAATTCTTTCTCTTCAGGAGATTTCTTGTATTCAATATGTCAAGAAGCAGAAGCCAGAAAAAGAACTTGTGTTTATTTTGACAGGAGGTTGCCCAAACCCAAGAAAAGTGTGGTGGTGATGGTGAGTATCCAATCATGGCTGAGTAGGCCTTTTTAACTTCAAATTTATCTGATCCCCAAATATAGCTCCAATTATCATGGGTGTCCTCCTGAGTGGCATGCCTGAAATCCTGGCATCTTTCTTCTATGACTAAAAACTCAGAGTAAGCTTGTTGAGAGAGAGGTGGGTGGAAGTTATCTTCTAGGAATTCAGCATGAAGGAAGTCATGTACACTGATGTTTGTGGACTTAGCATAGGACAGAAGGTGAGGGAATTTATTCATCAAGCACTCATCTTGCCAGAGGTCAGACCAGAAATAAGCAGACCTGCCTGAAATCAGATTGCATTTAGCCATGCCTTTAAAGTTATCAATTAATTTGATATGTGACTTCCACCAGAAAGATCCCTCCATGCTTCTTCCAGGTAGTTTTCCATTTTTGTAATAGGTTTCCCATATGAGATGAACCCAAGGGATGTCCTGGTGGTTGTAGAATTTGTCCAAGTTTTTTAGAAGGAGGGCATTATTTTGAATCTGTAGGTTTAGCACCCCTAAACCCCCCTAATTTTTAGGACGGTAGATTTTGTCCCAAGACACAAGTGCTTGTCCTTTTGCTTGTACATCTTCAGTCCTCTTTCTCCACAGACAATATCTCATATATTTTATAATTTGATCCTTGATGGCAATTGGTACCTCCAAACAGCTCATGAAAAATAGAGGAAGTGAGGAGAGAACAGATTTAACCAGCTCCAGTTTTCCTCCATAATTCAAGAAATCAGCAATTCCACATAATCTTCTTTCCACTCTCTGAACAATGGGAAGAAAGTGCTCCATAGATGGTTTTGTAATGCTTAATGTAACCCAAGGTAGGTGAAAGGGAGGCAACCAGTTTGACAGTTGATTGTCATAGCCTATCATTACATGTGTTTATTGGCATCATGCTAGATTTCAAACAGTTGACTTTGAGCCGAATTTGCAAAAGTTTGAAGAAGTCATTTCAAGCATAATAATTGAGAAGCATCAGCCTTAAGTACCACCAATGTATCATCAGCATATTGAATAACAGCGAAGTCACTGTTGGGTGGTCCCACTATAGGTGGAGTTAGAAGGTTCATATGCATGGCCTTGTTCAGGACAGATTGCAGAAGGTCAGTAGTAAGGACAAATAGTAATGGTGAAAGGGGGTCTCCTTGTCTTACACCTCTCCTGCAATAGAACTTTTTACCAGGCACACCATTTAGTAGAATTTCAGAAGTTCCAGATTCAAAGATCATTTCAATCTACTTAATCCATTTTCTCCCAAATCCTCTAGCTTTAAGGATATTTATGATGGCAGAGTGGTCAATTGTATCAAATGCCTTCTCAAAATCAAGTTTAAGAATTTCCTCCTTTGACTTGTGGCATTGGAATAAGTATTCAAATGCCCATCCAATGCAATCTTGAATAGATCTATTGTTGAGAAATCCATATTGGTTTTTATGTACCAATTCCAGAATAATAGATTGCAGTCTATTTACAAGAAGTTTGGTAATTATTTTGAATATACAGTTCAATAAGGAAATTGGTCTGAAATCAGCCGAGGTAGAAGGGCATGTGACTTTAGGGACGAGAGTAATGTAAGAAGAGTTGATGCTCTCAAGGGAAACTTTCTCATTGAAGAAATCATGAATCAGTAATTTGATATCATATCCAATGATTGACCAGCAGCTTTTGATAAATTCATTATTAAAACCATCAGGTCCAGGTGACTTGTCATTTGGTAGTTCAGAAATAACCTCCTCAATTTCCTTATCAAGAAAAGGTTTTTCAAGTGAATTCTTCATCTCATCAGTCATTCCATTTCCATAGAAATCTGCACGGTTATAGTGCATCTCAGTTTCGATTGATGTACCCATTCTTGCCCTGAAGTCATTTCAAAGGATATCAGCCTTGTCATAGTGATTGGTAAATTCCTGTCCATTTTCATTCTTGATCATTGAGATATAATTGTGTCTATAACTGATGGTTGCTTTGGAATGAAAAAACTTAGTGTTTTCATCCCCAAGTTTTACCCATTTAATTTTCCCTCTTTGTTTCCAATAGGTGTTTTGGTTCTGAAGAAGAGTGATAATATGGGATTTCAGGATATCTCTGAGGTGCCATTCATTGATGGTTAATGTTCTAGATTCTTCAAGAAGATCCAGGAGATCAATGGTGTCATTCACTTTAGCAATTTGGTCCTTTAAGCATGGTAACTGTTTGGCCCAAATCTTGATGCCTCTCCTCATATTTTCAACTTGGCACATATTCTTTTTGCTAAGTCCTGATAATTCACTGGTATATTCCAGACATTTTGCACAATCATCTTAAAATCAGAATGATGAAGCCAGTAATTTTCAAATCTAAATATTTGTGCCTTGGGATGTTAGTTCCAATGGAGATGACACAGGGGAGATGATCAGAAGTAGGTTTGGATAGGGTTGTAACCAAAGTGTAAGGGTATTTGGTTGTCCAAGAACTAGAAGTAAAAATCCAATCCAGTATTTCCAGAAGTGGATCTTTTTGCATGTTACTCCAAGTGAATTTTCTACCCTTTAGTGGTAGCTCAATAAGTCCCAGGTTGCTGATAGCATCATTGAAGAGCATAGTTTCATTAACATCCCCCCACTTTTATTTCTATCAGTAAGACTTCTGATAAGGTTAAAATCTCCTAACACAAGCCAATCCATACTATCAGGCATAGTGATGTTTGAAAACCAGTCTAAGAAATACATCTTTCTATCAGTTTGACATGGACCATAGATATTAGTAAGAGTCCATGAATCATTTGATAACTGTGAGGTGAAAGTGACAGAAGTTGAGAAATCATTTTGGAAAGCTCTGGTGCCATTAAATAATGAGCTGCACGAGATGGTGATAATCCCTCCAGAAGCACCAATTGATGGTAAGAAGTCAAA
This sequence comes from Avena eriantha, assembly GCA_910589775.1. Classification (NCBI taxonomy): domain Eukaryota; kingdom Viridiplantae; phylum Streptophyta; class Magnoliopsida; order Poales; family Poaceae; genus Avena; species Avena eriantha. The sequence continues at coordinate 359,242,148 of OU342743.1, forward strand.
GCTGTCAAACTTATTTGGACAGAATTTTTTTAAATAATTGATATCAAAGTTTTCTCTCTTGGTTTCTTGTAGACAAATAATGTCACACTCAGATTCCATGATCTTGCTTTTTAATGCTAACCATTTTTTCTCAGAGTTAATTCCCCTGAGGTTCTAGTTCAGAATCTTCCAATTTCTGTTGTTACTCATTTATAAACCAATTGGGTGGGCATTGAGGTGACACAAGATTTTTAGTAACACAAATAAGACTAAACATATCATAGGGTACTGAGTTCATAAACATGCATAACAGCAAGTAGGTCTGCAACAACTCATAGTAGACATCAAAGGTAAATGATCCAGTCACAAAAGGATAGAATTTTGTAGACATTAACCACATTATTTAGGTGCTTTCTTCTTAGACTGCTGTCCACAAGACTCAGCAGCACCTCCCTTCTTCTTGCTTGGAAGGTATGGTTCTGGACCAGTCTTCTTTGGTCTAGGCTTTCCAGGTGGTTTGATGATCAAATCATTGATCCTGCCCTTCTTCAGCAACCTTTTCTCAAGTTCCCCCTCCTTAACCTTGCAAATTGAATCAGCAAGGTTCTTAACAACTTTATTACTGAGACAAGGTGGTGCAGCATTGCAGGAGAGACAATTATGATCAGAAAAATTCACATGGCTTTTAAATCCCCCATTAAGTTCCACAATTCTGGGGCTCCTTCTCACCTCAGAGTCCACCAAAGGTTCTTTACCCCTCCTCCTCTTTGCAGGGGCATTTGGCACCATCATGCTTGATGGGGATTCATTCAGGAAGTGAGGAGGAATCTGTCCAACACATTCATCAGGGATAATGAAGGTGAAAGTAGTTTCTTTAGCAATTGGCTCCTTAATAATATCCCAAAGGGGAGAGGTAAGAAAGTGTCTAGCCCAATTGAATTTCTCAGGAGTGATGAGCATTAGAGTGATAAAATTTAACCAACTTACAGGGATGTCACATTGCATTTTGCCTTTGTCAGGTGATGGATTCATGTGTGGAGCAAAGAATCTGTCCCATAGTTCAAGGCCTTGCTTTGAGAAAGAATTCCTAGCAGAAAGCACCTTAGAGGAATTGACAAAAGGAATAATGGCCATTCCAACTTGAAGGTGTGCCTAATTTGGAGAGAGAAGGTTTGTGTCCTCCATCATCCAGTCATCTTGCATGTTACCCTCATCAGCATGGATGGTGTCCTCTTCCTCATCCTGGTAATTTTGCAGAATATTAAGCAGTACTTCTCCCATGCCCACATCCTGACCAGCATTAGCAATAATTTGCTCCACTTCATTATCCTCAGCTCCATGGACAGAAGCCTTGTCACTGTCAGATGAAACATTTGCAACAGGGATTGATCCAATAACAGCACTGTCAGCCTCCTGAGGTGGCAAATTCTGGTTATCTATGGGCATGTCAACTCCTTCAGCAAATATGGGTCCTTGGACAACATTCCAGTTTCCCCAACCAGCATTATTATTCCGAGGAGCATGTTCAACCCATTGGTCCCAACCACCAATGTCTCCTTCAGGTTGTGGAGGAGGTGGTGGTGAAGGGGGCCCAAAAAAGGGTCCCACCATAGGTAGAGGATGAGGGTCAGCACCATCATTAGGTAGTGGGTCCTCATCAGGTGGGCCCCCCCAGGAGATTGTTGTTTAAAATTTCAACAGAAAAGGACCATGATTCAGTTTCCACAAGGTCCCCAATGGTGAATCTAACACTTTTAGGAACATCTAAGAGGTCAGTGACTCTGAGCTTTGCAATGATCCTGCCCTTGTGCTCAGGGTCCCTCTCCCAGAGCAGAACTTTACCAATATCAGAGAATACAACATTCAGGTCTTCAGTATGCCAGTGATCAAGTGGAGGACCCAGGAGGATAACCCAACATTCATTGTTAAACTGAGTCCTACGCCAGTTAATTCCTTCATTATGCCTAGCAAAAGAAATAGCAACATCCTGGAAGGGGATATGACCCGCAGCAATTAACCGGTCACATTCACTGACATTGGCAAATTGAACATATGCAGAACCAAAAGGACAATCTTGAATATCACGAAATTCAACATGAGCATCATTGATAAAGAAATCTTTCAACACATCCCTGATATTACCAAAAGGAACTGGACCAGGGGGAAGGGGGTGGATGTGCGCAATGGCATACTGTTCATGTGCCCTTGGTCGGCGAGGAACCACCACCCTTTTGACCCGATTACTACCAGCCACCTGCATAATCTCAAAGCCATGGGGAAGAAATGGTTGAGGGTCAAGTGGAATGTTAGCCATTGCGTCAGCAGTTGTCGTCGGCGACGAGCAGAGCAAGGCAGTTGGGGTTTCTACATGCGAGGGAGTTGAGGAGGCAGGGGGTTTGGCCGAATTTTTTTTTGAGCAAGAGCAAAATCCTTAAGACAAGCGTACACCCTTGGCCGCAAAACTCGCGGCGTGACATGGGCCTTGAACCAATGCAGGTAAGATTTGTCGGGCTAGGGACAAGAAGGGAAAGTAGGGAATTTCAAAATGGTAAAAGACCAGGCAAATTAATTGTAGAAGATTTGTTGACTGCAGGTGATTTCGCCTCCTTAATACCTTTACCATTAATTACAATTTCTGCAAATGATGCACCCGGTACCACTCGATTAATGTCACCTTTTATTTGACCGTTATTGCATGGGACTGGTGACGTCGATAAACCAATACGATAAAAAACATAGGTTTTATTTCTTTTCTTTTGTATGAAACAAATGTACAATCCTTGTCCAATTCTTTGTAATATTCTTTCTCTTTGAATTTCCAATTTGGGCCTCCATCACCACAAAGGTTGATCTTCAAGATAAATGATTCATTAGAGAAAGAACCAGAATTATATATTTCAAAACCCACAGCTTTTGATGCAACAGAGAACCTAAAAGTTCTATCTTGGAGGATCTTTACTTGAAATTTTTATGCATGACCCCCAAAACATGCTTGGAGGACAATGCCAATAGTATGAATATCAATCTTAAAATTAGCACGACCAAATGATCCAACAAGGAAGAAAAGTCTTCTGCAAAATCCTCCTGAGAAATTAATGTGGTGACCAAATTTTTTGAGCATATTAGCCTCAAAATTCAACCCTTTAGAGAAATCCACATAAATGAAATTATTGTGTTTGGTTGATGAAGGGGCACATCGAAAATTTGAGCACCCACCACCACTCTTTTGATGACAAGATCCAAGATTACATTAGAGGAAACTTTCTCATTTTGAAGAAGGAATCTAGCATCAATAACCACCTTGTCAAGATTTAGTAACACAACCCGCTTAGCAAGAGTATACAGGACCAAAAAACCAGTAGCTTTGTCCAAAACATCAGAAGGCAAGGAAGAGCTAGTAATGTGCCACATATGTTTCAAATCTTCACTCTTGCAATCATGAACATGAGAAGTCCCAAGAAAATCAGAAGTTGGTGGCAAAATATCATTGATCCTTGCAAGATGAGAGGGGAACCTCACCACCGAACCAATCATGAGAACCTCCCCATTTTCCATACTTCTACCCTCAAGTGGTGAACCATTGGCATTGAGAATGACCAGCCAACGATTATCCGAGAGAACTAGAGATCCAACAAGGAACTTATCATCGGTGGAGCTCCCTGAATAGGTGATTTTCCAACCACCACCAGATGAATCCAGTGAAAGAGAGCCCATGAGTAGGTGTGCGACGGCGCCGGAGTGGCGCCGGCGAGTGCCGGTGGGAGGGACCTCAAAGAGGCATGCCTCGGAAATCGTGCGGGTCGCAGTCTATGAAGAGTACTAGGGATGTCTCCTTATAAAATGGTTTATCGATTAATCTTACCATTGTATTGTAGTATGACAAAGAAACACTTTCGAGATTTTTGAAAACGGCGTTCTAGTCATCTTGCCCATAAGGCATGGCTCACATGTATCAAATGATTCAAAATCAAGTGATTCCAAAAGTCCATCAGAATGGAGTTTCTTCATGCGTTTAACACCAATATGACCTACACGGCAGTGCCACATATATGCAGATATATCATTATCAAGTTTAATCCTTTTAGCATCAACATTATGAATATGCGTAATACTACTATCGAGATCCAACAGAAATAAACCATTCAACACAGGTGCATGACCATAAAAGATATCATTCATATAAATCGAATAACCATTGTTTTCAGATTTAAACGAATAACCACTTCGCATCAAACATGATCCGGATACAATGTTCATGCTCAGTGCAGGCACCAAATAACTATTATTTATATTTATAACTAATCCCGACGGCATATGGAGAGGTAGCGTTCCGACGGCGATCACATCAACTCTTGATCCATTGCCTACACGCATCGTGACCTCATACCTTGCTAGCTGTCGCTTGTTCCACAGCCCCCTGAACCGAGTTAAATATATTAGCAACCGATCCCGTATCAAATACCCAGGAGCTACTGCGAGTACTAGTCAAGTACACATCAATAACATGTATATCACATATAACTTTGTTTCCCTTGCCGGCCTTCTTGTCCGCCAAATACTTGGGGCAGTTGCGCTTCCAATGGCCAGTCCCCTTGCAATAGTAGCACTCGGTATCAGACTTAGGGCCAGCTCAGGGTTTCTTTTCAGGTGTGGCAACAAATTTGCCGCCCTTATTTCCCTTCTGCTTGCCTTTCTTGTCCTTCTTGAAACCGGTGGTCTTATTGATCATCAACACTTGATGTTCTTTCCTAATCTCCATTTCTGCAGTCTTAAGCATTGACAGTAGCTCGAGAAGAGACTTCTTCATGCCCTTCATATTATAGTTCATCACGAAGCTCTTGTAGCTAGGTGGCAGAGATTGGAGAACACGATGTATGCCTAAGTCAATGGGAATCGTTATTCCCAAGGACACAAGCTTATCGACGTACCCAGACATTTTGAGTACGTGGTCACTAACGGAGCTGTTCTCCTCCATCATGCAGCTAAAGAGCTTTTCAGAAGCATTATAACTCTCTACAGTAGCATGGGTATCGAAAATCATTTTCAATTCTCCCATGGTATCAAAGGCATTGCCATTTTTGAAACGCTTTTGAAGTTCTGGCTCTAGCCCATACAGTATGCCGCAATGAACTAAGTTGTGGTCCTCCTGATGAGTTATATAGATGTTCTTTTCCTTGTCAGGGGCATCAGGAGCTGGTGGGGGGCCTAGCGGCGCCTCTAGCACATATTTCTTTTGTGTAGCAGTGAGGAGAATCCTCATATCATAGCCCACTTGGTGAAGTTGCTACCATTCGCAGCAAGTTTCTCTTTCTCCATGAACACATTGAAATTAAAAGCAGGTGGTGCCATCTACAATGGAATTTGTAAAGTATATTTAGACTAAGTTTATGATAGATTGAGTTCAACTAATCCAAATTAATAATGAACTCCCACTCAAAAACGACATCCCTCGTGTCCTTTTGGTGATTACATGAACCAAATCCACTACACCAAGTCCGATCATCATGTGAGTTGGTGTAGCTTCAAAGGCGAGCATCTATATGGGCATCATATCAAATATATGACTCATACTTAACCTTTTGGTCCATGTTACGAGGCCATGTATGTACGTGCTAGGCTCTCCAAGTAAGAACCTTAGTATTCGCATGTGTAAAACTGTCTTACACCCGTCGTATGAAAGCGTAGAGTCGAGAACACCCGATCATCACGTGATGTCTCGAAACACGATGCATAAAACGGTGCATACTTAAGGAAGAACACATTTTATCTTGATATCTAAATGAGGGATCATCTTATAATGCTACCAAAAGCGCCAAACTAGAAATATAAGATGCAAACATCTAATGTGTAAAGTGAGATGATATGGTCCATGCATTTGATCTCTATCATTTGCATCATGGTATGATCTCTATCATTCCTTTGTGTGTAAGGCCAAGGTATATGGAATTTACACCTTAAGTGTGTTGTAAGAGTATCTATCATACATCTACTTACAACAATACCATATCAATACACTAGCCCAACAACGATCTAAACTAGACGCCTCTAATTTATCAATTGCAAGTTTTACGTGGCTTAGGGATTTCGGAGATAGAACCGATCTTACCTACGAACATGAACCACAACAAGGATAACCAAGTTATTAGCAACTCGTTGCAAATAAAATATTGACTATAGTAGGAGAGACAGACACCCGCTAGCCACTTATGCAAAACTAGTTGCGTGTCAGTCGTGGAACCGGTCTCATGTACGATGACATGTAAGGTTGGTCCGGGCCGCTCATCCCACTATGCCACCAATATCCAAAATACATAGAAGATGCAATAACATGATCATCATCGCCCACATATAAACATATGTGTACTACCCGTGCAAAGAACCTACGCATAGATCAGGCTCTGATACCACTGTTGGGTTCGCATCATAGAAAACAAAAAATTTCCTACGATGAGAACTATACGCCAAGATCTATCGACTAGATACAGAGCAACAGGTGGACATACATCCATGGAGAACTTACCCTCGAAGCCAACGAGTTTTGTTAATGAGTAGGAACTCGTGGTTGATGTAGTCGTACGCTTGCCGATCTCAAGATCGTGTGGAAGTCCGAGCGCCGAAAATCAGCAGCGCATCTGTCCTCGCACACACGTCCAAGCCACCGGACAACCTCCACCTCCTCGCTCCAGCGAATCAGCGAAAGAAGCAACTCCTTCCAGACGCAAGGCCACCGGGAACATGTATCTCGCTAATCCAAGACCATGGGGGAATATCTAGAGGGGGAGAGAGATCCTTCACGAGGAGGTGTGGTTTGTGAGGAAGGAGAGGGGGGATCCTCCCCTCCCATGGCCGGCAGCCAAAGGGGTGGTGCCCCCACCTCTTCCTCATTCATGTGGTGAAGCTCCACTCACATAAATTTTGACTCCACCCAAAATTCCACTCACATGCATTAAATTTCCACCAAATTTAATGCAACTCTCAATTCATAAAACTCTTTTATTCATTTTATTCAGAATTTTGTTAATTACTTTAATTAAAAAACATTCACATAAAACCCCTTGCAACATTTCAATATCACATGCAGAACCACTTTCTACAATTTCACCCGAAACAATTCCGGTTTCTATCGAAACAATTCCTGTTTCTATTGAAACATTTCCTGTGCTTTGCAAACCTTTTGTCTGAAACATATGTGCTCCTAAATGGTGTTCCACAACCCTTAAGTGTGTCACCCTATGGTTCGCGAATAATGCAGACATGATTGAGATTGCTCTCAGATCAATAATCAAAAGCGGGACCTGGAGATCCATACTGACTCCTGCACATTCAATGATGACTTCTGTGATCATGAGAACCTTTAACGCTAGTAAGTTAATCCCTTTGTCTCGTGATATAATACATGTCCGAGATTCGATCATCGGTATCCAAATACCTAGTTTGATATCGTTACCGACATGCACTCTTTTCTTGTTCCCGTGATATAACATTCTAGTGATCACATCACTTGCTTGCAAGCTATCTTAATGTGATATCACCGAGAGGGCCCAAAGTATATATATCCGTCATCAGGATTGACTAATTCCACTCTTGATCCATGAGCCTCAACATAACACCTTCGTAGTACTGAACCCACCTTTATAGTCACCCTGTTACGGTGCGACGTTTGATGTTATAAATATACTTTTCTGGTGTTAGCAATTAACATGATCTCATGGTCTAAGGATAAACATTACTTCGTATGATGTTATAGCAATATAAACATAATGACTTGATCGTAATGCTATACTTCGGATAAATGTTCATCACATCATTTCACAAATGTTGTGACCTTGTTATTAACAACATCCAATGTCCATGATCAGGAAACCTTGATCATCTTGTTAATCAACAAGCTAGTCTATAAGAGAGGCATAACTAGGAACCCTTTTTGTTTATTAAACACACATGTATTGACGTTTCCTATCAATACAATTATATCATGCAAAATAAACATCTATCATATACAAGGAATACATAATAACAACTTTATTATTGGCTCTCAGGGCATATTTCCTTCACTATAGTGGAGAGAGAAAACCTTTGACCAAGAAGATTCCTTCCTTCCCTTGTAAGCCAAGTGGTAACCCGACTCAGGCCTGGTTAACTTGGCCCTATGGGTACCTACAAACAAGTTACAAAGAGCTAACCGACATACATTATATGTCGACATGGGTAACATTAGACTAATATCCTTTGGGCCGGGTCTACCGTAAGTCGGCCTGCCTTTAGGTGACTCGGCCAGCTCCTGTTTTGACCTTGCCATACCTCGGCTATCACGACCATTATACCCTGGCGTGACCCTATCCAGGGTTATCCCCCAACATATGTCCTGTGTAATTTTGGTTCATCTAGGCTTGAGCTTAGAGCGTAGGGTCTGAGGTATTACAATTGGTATCAGAGCCATTCTGCCCTTCATGGTCTCAGCCAAGATGGTCATTGTCAATCTAGAAAATATTTTGGTAGTTATGTATATTAGGGAAAAACTAAATGTGAGAGTAGGAAAGCTTCCATTTTTCTTCTTACGCAACGACCCACCCAATTCTGGTAAGGAAGTGTAACGTTTGTCTATCCTCTTCAAAAAATCAAACTAGGATTCATGTGTTTGGGGTTTCTGTAGTACCATAGGTTGTGTGTTAATTCCTTGTTTATCTATTGCATCCAACCTTGTTGTCACAATCTTCCTTTGGTTATCAACTGTTGGTACATTCCATACCGATAGGCTTGGTGTTAACTGACGCGATCTATCCGTCTCTTTGTTAATCGATGCAATCTTGTTAAGGGTGTTCTTCTTTCTGCATGCTTTCACAGAATGTGGAGTTGCTAATATCTATATTTTTTAATACATCTATGTTCCACAGTCCTTTCAGTTGTGATACACTATCTACCTTCTTTTGGTTGGCATGTTCATGCTGACTCATTCTTTTGCCACTGATGCATAATCCTGAAGTTTTACTTCGTCTTCAAATTCTTTTGGGGCTAAATACATAACTTGTGTCGATCCAATGCTTGTGATTATAATTGGGTTCTTGGTATTGCTATATAACGCTTATCATGAGTGGAATATGGTCAATGCTATCAATCTAATCCTCCAAATGATGGCGGTTATCTCTTATGATTTTGAGTTTTGCCGCGATCATATCTATATCATATTCAAGTATCTTTGGCAATCTGGAGGTTCCTTCAAGCACTATGGTGGATTATCATCCATTATCATGCTTCACATATTTTTGAACTACATATATGCAAGGTTCTCTTTGATACGAGAGAATCTCAATCCTTCATATCTAGCAGCTTTGCTTAAATGTAGGAGTTATCATCGGTTCTTATCTAAAATCTGTTCTCTTCTTTTTCAACCAGTGATCCGAACAACAAGGTGAGGAAGTTAGTATCTCCATTCTTATCCTAAGGGCCAGATAATCTATTATTTTAATACATCTCTTCCAACACGAATCCTTGTGCTTAATGTTGACTTTCAAAGATCGTTGAGCTCAGAAAGTGTCTCGAGCAATTCTTCGTTTCTCCTGCCTCTTGAACTTGGTATTATTCGAATGTGTCGATAATTTGTGGTGGTATATCTTGACGATATTCTAGTCTATTATATATCAATGGAAGACATGAAGAACATCTTATCTTCATCCTCTCAAGCTTCGAGAACACTGCTTGTGTGCAAATTTCTCAAAGTGTAAGTTCGGACTTTTTAAAGTCACCTATCTCGGCCACGTCCTTCTTCTAAAGACATCGCTACAATTATAGAATCATAAAATCAATTGTTAATTCCATCTTATAGATTACAATCAACTCCGGAGCTTTTCCTCGGTTCGACAAGTAATTCTTGCTGCTTTGTTGAAGTTTTTCTCAAGATGGCTAAATCTCTCCCAGATAATTCTCAAGAAGGACAAGCAATTATTTTGGTCTTCTGCTTCTAAAGAAACCTTTTGAAACAATCTTGTTTAATATTCTATCCTCCATCCTCTGGATGCCACGAAGACTTTCCAAATTTTTCATATTTTTTGTACTCAAAGTTTTGGGTGTTATCCTTGATCTATTTGTTGAATCCTTCATCTGTTTCTGTGATCTTCCTTCATATATTTCTGATGGCCTGGGCCTTCCAATAGAACAACAACGTCATCTTCTTTATCTGCTTGGATCCAGCCAAGTGTTGGCATCACCTCCTTGTTTTCTTACGAATCATCATGGTTTGTGCTTGTCAAGATCTTCAGTCTAAGTTTCTGAGAGCTAGGTTGCACGGTTTTCCTATTCATGTATCTACTAATGCTTTGGGTGCACGATGGACTAATCCACATCCGACTACTCTTATCATTCACTCTTGTACATTGATCTGGTGGATTAATGTGATTTTACTCATTCCACAGAAGTTAGAAGTGGCCTTTATCTCTTGATACTTTTACTTCTGTCCTTGTTTTTCCGTAGTGTTCCCTCGAAGAACATACTCAGTAATCTCATGTTGGTGGTCTCATCTATTTCAAGATGGAGAAAAATATCCAATGATGCGGTGGAAGCAAATGAAAAATCTTCTCGGTTCCTATTCATGCCACCGGAGTTCAACATCATCATACAAGAGGGATGGAAGATATCCGTTACTTCAGGTTGTGAATCCTTTTTTCTTGATAGAGCCAATTATGGTCAATGGAATCTATCACAAAATCTATTGCAATAACCTCATGGTTAAGGAAAGCAATAAGCACCTCCAGAATAAACTCTAGATCTTCAATATTCAACTTCTTCTCCAGATTCCTCCACAAACTAGCATCACCTCTTTATCTTGAAGATATATTTGCGCACCTCAATTGCGTGATGTTTTGGTTCTTTCCGGCGCAAGAAGAATCTAGTCCGAGAACACCTAAACCCAAATCTTTCCCTCGATATCAGGGAACTCTATTGTTTGAAGGCAATGGTGTTCTCCAAACTTCATTCCTTAAATCTAAGGGAAGGGAAAATGCTATTTTTATAGTGGTTTAACACTTCTCTAAGTCATTCTTTTCTTCCGGTGAAAGAGAGCACATCTTCATGTGCATTTGTTAATCTTTAATCCTAACGATGTGTCTTTTCTTCTCCTTGATATACCGTCTTTCATAATTCTTTCAAGAAGTGGTTCTATTCTTTATTGTGTTTATTGAGAGCACCGGAGCTATGTTCATCCTATCTTCTCATCTCACAACAATCCTCCAGGTTCTTCAAGTCCCTTGTTTCAAGAAGCAAAACGCAAGACTCACAACAAGTCTAGCATGTTTTGCAAGGTGTAGTGGTCGCACCATTCCGTGATGGATCAACTTGGGAACGTGAGGATCACCTTCGTTCTGAAAACCCGCCTCTCCTTGTGTCTTTTTCTTTTTACTAGGAATCTCGAGGCGAGATTCTTGTTTAGCGAGGGAGAGTTGTAGCATCCAAATTGTCTAACAATTGTAATGCCACTTGCCTATTCTATATATTGCTACTTCTTATATATCATTTATTGCACCATCATGATTGCATGCTCATGTCATCATGCCACATTGCATTTGAGCATCGTCATTTCATCAAGCATATTTTTCCAAAACTATTTTCTAAAATCCACCTTTGTTTTCTAAACACCCTGTCTTGATTTCAAATCAAACACCGGTCCTTTCTAGATCTTTTATTTGTCTAAAAACTGATATGGGGTGGCCCGATCTTCTCAGCAAGCAATTGTCGATGATGATGGTGGATGATAGATAACTAGTGAGTAGCTATGATCTCTCCCGCTCGAACCCTCATGCCAATGCAACAGCTCTCGAACCTTGTAGGATATTCACAACACCACACTCTTGCGCACGCAGCCGTCGACCTCAAACGAATGTTTGCAATCTACTAATTCCCAGTGGAACAAAATATCACACTCAATTGCAATTGGTAGAATTCGGTCACAAGGTAAGTCTAGAGGTTCTATAAAAGAAACAACTCCAAAATAATTTTAACCTGATCTAAACCTAGATAGTAGTGTGCCCCATCTATTTAGGGGTGCGGCGGCTAAGGTGGGATCCGAGTTGGTCCCACCCAACTAAGATACAAACCGACCCATAGAGGGTTCAGCCTCATGACTCTGCCGTGGTAGAGTTTTACTCGGCTTTTCTGTCGCGGCAGCCTGCCGTGGCAGAGTTTGACCCGGTTTTCCTGCCGCGACAGCCTACCGTGGCAAAAAAACTGATGCTTTTCTCTACTGTGGAAGATAACTTGCTCCACTTGTTGATCTTCATCTTGGACAACTCCTTGCACTTCCTCCTTCTCCTCCCTCGCGCATTCTTCATTGATCAACACGACATGTTCCATTAGCTCCTCGCTCTACGCTACGCCTTCTTCTACCAAGTACCTAATCATACAATAATTCAAATACTTAGGTAGTATAAAATTCTCATTAACTAAAACACCAGGTTCATTAAGAAACAAGTTCACTTGTTGTTCTAGTAGCTTAGCACGAGCTCTTGTAATTGGTCCAATCCTTATCTCATTGGATTGATCTTTCTTTGCAGCAGTTGGAACATCATCATTAGTAATTAGGGTAGGTGTAATTGTAGGGATGTCCTCATCATCTCCCCCCTTCCAAAGGCGTCGACCTCGATGCTCCAAGGTCTTCTCCAGCATATGGTGATAGATCAGCAACGTTGAAGTTGTTGCTAACTCCACCAATCTCCTCAATTGGTATATCAACCGAGTAGGCATTATCATTAATTTTGGCCAACACCTTGTAGGGACCAGCACCACGTGGCTTAAACTTGGACTTGCGAAGTAGTGGAAATCTATCCTTGCGCAGATGCACCCAAACCATGTTTCCAGGCTTGAACAACACTTCCTTCCTTGCTTGATTCCTTGCAGCAGCAATGTTCTTGCCTTTCTTTTCAATAGCCTCTCGAGTCTTCTCATGAATTTTCTTCACATAATCAACACGTTTTGATGCCTCCATATTAACTCTCTCATGTAATGGCATAGGCAACATATCTAGTGGCGTCAATGGTTTGAAACCATACACCACCGCAAAAGGACAAAGCTGAGTAGTGGAATGCACAACCCTGTTGTATGCAAACTCAACATGTGGCAAACACTCTTCCCACTCCCGCAGATTCGTCTTTATCATAGTCCTTAGCAGTTGTGACAATGTTTGATTCACCACCTCCGTTTGACCATCTGTTTGGGGATGACATGTAGTGTTGAATAGCAGGTTCATTCCCAGCTTCCACCATAAGGTCTTCCAAAAGTAGCTCATGAACTTCACATCAGGGTCAGAAACAATCGCCTTGGTACTCCATGTAATCTCACGATGTCCATGAAAAATAGGTTAGCAACATGCAACGCATCGTCACTTTTGTGGCAGGCAATAAAATGAGCCATCTTAGAGAACCTATCCACTACCAAAAATATTGAATCATGAACTCTCTGAGTTTTAGGTAGACCTAGCACAAAATCCATACTAATGTCTTCCCATGGAGTAGTAGGTGCAGAGAGAGGTGTATACAAACCGTGAGGCTTCAGCTTGGATTTCGACTTGTGGCATGTAATACATCGGCTCACAAATCTATACACTTCATGCCTCATCTTGGGCTAATAAAAATGATCAGCAAGCATGCGCAACGTCTTCTCACGCCCAAAGTGACCCATCAAACCACCAGCATGTGATTCCTGCACTAAAACAAACGCAACGACGATTCTAGAACACATAGTTTGTTAGCTCAAAACAAATATCCATCATGTATATGATACTTATCCCATGCTTTTCTAAGAACACACAAACGATATGGTTTAGCAAAATCATGGCCAGTCGCATAAAGTGCACAAATACTTTCTAATCTAGTAATTTTAACATCAAGATTGGTTAATAGCATGTTCTTCCTAGACAAAGCATCAACAACAACATTCTCTTTTCCCTTCTTGTACTTAATGATGTAAGGAAAAGATTCAATAAACTCAACCCATTTAGCTAATCTCCCATGCAAGTTTGATTGAGCTTTCAAATATTTCAATGCTTCATGATCAGAATGTATGATAAACTATTTTGGCCACTAATAATGTTGCCGAACTTCAAGTACTCTAACAAGTGCATACAATTCTTTATCATAGATAGGATAATTCAAACGAGCACCAATAAGTTTCTCAGAAAAATATGCTATAGGGCGACCCTCTTGCATCAAAACGCCTCCAATGCCTATACCACTAGCATCACATTCAACTTCAAATTGCTTCGAAAAATCAGGTAATGCAAGTAATGGTGCAGAAGTAAGCAAGGGTTTCAATGTATCAAAAGCAATATCTTGGGCCGCGCCATTTCTTTGTCAAATCATTCAGAGGTGCAGCAATGGTGCTAAAATCCTTCACAAAGCGCCTATAGAAACCAACTAAGCCATGGAAACTATGCACTTGACTTACATTCATGGGAGTAGGCCAATTCTGAATTGATTCAATTTTAGATTGATCTACCTCTACCCCATTCTTAGATACAACAAATCCTAGAAATATGACCTTATCTTTTGTAAATGTGCACTTCTCAAGATTAGCATAAAGTTTATTATCACGCAACACTTGCAAAACTTGTCGTATATGATTACAATGTTCAGTTTCGTTGTGGCTATAGGTAAGTATATCATCAAAGTAAACAACCACAAAATGACCAATAAAATCTCTAATCACACGATTCATTAATCACATGAATGTACTAGGTGTATTAGTAAGACCAAACGGCATGACTAACCACTCATACAAACCAAATTTCATTTTGAAAGCAGTTTTCCACGCGTCCCCTTATTTCATCCTAATTTGATGATAACCACTACATAAATCAATCTTAGAGAAAATAGAAGCACCACTCAATTCATCTAGCATATCCTTTAAGCGTGGAATAGTATGACGATATCGAATAGTGATGTTATTAATAGCTCTACAATCTACACACATGCGCCATGTACCATCTTTCTTAGGCACTGAAATAACAGGAACATCACAAGGGCTAAGAGAGACACAAATGTACCCTCTATCCAGCAACGCCTGTACTTATTTCTGTATCTCCTTTGTTTCTTTGGGATTGGTCCTGTAGGGTGCACGATTGGGAAGTGTGGTGCCAGGGATCAAATCAATTTGGTGTACAATACCATGCAATGGAAGCAAACCTGCAGGTACATCTTCTGGAAACACATCCCCAAAATCCTGCAAAACAGAAGAGACACCAAGAGAAATAGGGGTCATGTTGTTAGAAACCAATACCTCGCCCTTATACATGAGAACAAGTGGCATGGGTGTAGGATCCTCATGAAATTCTCTCATATCTTCCTTGGTGGCTAATATCAAAAGATTAGGCACTCTCTCACTTTTCGTTATATCACTCAATGTAGGCTCGATTACATCAGGAACAGCTGTCACACAATCTCGCCGAGCTATAGGATCTTCCTTCACATTCACTTCTATCTTCTAGCGAGAATCATTCACAATGTCTTGTGGTGTCATCGGCTGCATATTAATCTTCTTCCCTTTGAATTCCAAGTGATATGTATTGGCTCGGCCATTGTGTTGCACATGGCGATCATAAAGCCAAGGCTGACCCAAATAGAAGATGGCAAACAGTCATAGGAACCACATCAAAGTCAATAGAATCTTTGTATGGCCCTATTTGAAAATTCACACGTACCATATGATTTATCTTCATCTCACCATAGTTGCTCAACCATTGGATATAGTATGGCTTGGGATGAGGCAAATATGTCAAATTCAGCTTGGCACATAACTCCTTACTTGCAAGATTTCTGCAGCTACCTCCATCAATAATGACCTTGCAAGCTTTGTTAGGTCCAACTAGAGCTTTTGTTTTGGAATAAGTTGCAATGCTGAGACTCATCAATAGGTTGTACACTAAGGATACGTGAAGATATGCCAATAGTTGGTGCATGCTCAGCATAAGCATATGCACCATGCTCGCCATCATAAGCATCATCGTCATCAGCTTCATCTCCACTCTCTAATTCACCTTGTTCATTGACAAACATCACCTTGATGTTTGGACAATCCTTCTTGTAATGTCCTCTACCTCCACAAGTATGGCACACCACATCGCGAGTACGCACAGTTGACGTATTGGAACCCGAATTAGCAGCAGTGTAGCGGGCTTCCGAGCATTTGAACCAAACGAAGATGTAGGTGATGGTTTGACCAATGGTGAAGGGTGGCTAGCAGCAGGTGGCGCCATAGTAGGAGGTGTGGATCTAGCCAAAAAATGGCCAGAAGATGGAAAACATGCAGGTGACTTAGCCTCCACAACAAGCCATGACTCGGCCTCTCTAGCATGGTGCACCAGCTCGTTTATCGTCTCGTAATTGTGATAACGGACAATGCTCTTGATTTGCAGCTTCAAATTGTTGAGAAAACGCTGCATTGTCATCTCACGCGATTCACGAACGTTAGCATGTTGCATAAGCATCTCCATCTCCATGTAGTACTCATCAACGCACATTGTTCCTTGCCTCAACTGTGTAATCTTGTCAAAAACTGATCCCAAGTAATTGGTGGGGACAAAATGATCCGTCATAATGCTCTTCATCTCCCGCTAATCCATCACAAGAAGTTAATTGTTGTTCCTTCTATTCTGCACGATAGCATCCCACCAACGCAAAGCATATCCATCAAATTTGGACGCTGCAAGCTTGACCTTCTTGTCTTCTAGATAATCAAACAAACGCCAGAGTTTCTCAATCAACTCCCAAATAAGATAATCCTCAGGATCAAGTGAGCCATTGAAAGAGGGAATTGAAAACTTGGGCTTGCCCAAACCATCATCAGCTTGATTCGGAACACACTGAGCACGTCCCAAAGGAGCATAACCACGGCCATAAAGAGGAGTAACAGCAGGTGTAGGGGGAATGGCACGTCCCCTGCCACGACGTGGGGCAGCATCAGCTGCACTACCCTCATCAAGATCCTCAAATGCATCATCATGTTGGTGTGTGTGTCCTTGCTGAATTGTCGCTGTAAGAGTCTCAATCGAACACTGCAAGGTGGCAACACTGATATTGATTGCTGTCACTTGAGTCTGAATACTATTGATTGCGCCACTATTCTGCTCCATTGCATCTTGCATGTCCTTGATATTCCCATCAACAGACTCGCACCAATTAAGAAGCTCCTCAAGCTGCTTTTTCTGTGACACAACTTCATCATCACTCAAAGACATGATTAGTAGGTTAGTGCAAAAATCAAAATCTGTATGGTTGAAACTCTCACAACTCACTCACAACTAACAAGAAAGTAGATCTTACCGTTCCAAAGTGAATAGAGATGCTTGACCAAATGGAATCGAAGACTTATGCACTGATGTGATGAAGTGAATATCAAAGGTATAGAGAACGATCGCATGCACACATGTTATTTATGGTGGAGCTATAGGTATGGTATCATATCTACACCGCAAACAAGTCCTAGTGCTGATCATACAAAAGCCCCAAGAAACACACACATGGAGAAAAATATGGCAATGCAACTATGAATGGTGTTGCACTACTCTCGAGAGACACTAGCAAAGCTCAAAGTAAAATAGGCACAAGATTGCTCAATCTACCGGTGCAGAAATATATGACTAGGCCTCTTACTCAAATTCTCCTTTTCTCTTTTCTTTTGTATAGCTTCTTTTGCTTTTTCTTTTGCTATTTTGATTTTTCTCTTTTTTTGTATATATATCTCACACGGCCAAATTCCAAAGTACAACACCAAATTCCTAGGAGCAGCATGTAGGAGCGGAAACTAGTCTCAATGGGAAAGTTCCTACACCTATGTAATAGAATGGCTATGGCTAAAGTTTAAGGAAAAGTGCAATTTTTGGCACACTTTGCAACTACGGTGTCGTGGCAGAAAACCAACTCAAAATCATGCCGTGGCAGAAAACTTCATGTACCGCAGCAGAAAAACAGGCCAAACACGTGCCGCAGCAGAGTGGCGGCAGAGCAGATGGCGCGCGGCAGAGAAAATGCGCAGAATTGTGCGTGGCAGAGCGGTGGCACAACAGGCGCGCACGGCAGAGAAAATCATGCCGCGGCAGGAGACCGTGTCGCGGCAGGAAAACAACTCGTTTCCGTGCCGCGGCAGACTAGGTAGCAACTTATTTTTAATGCAAACTGACTCGGCAAATAGTAAGACACAAGGACTCCTTAGCTATGGATCGGATCTGCTAGAGGCGGCGGAAAATATGGTGGATTCGACTTACACTAGAAGAAAAACGATAAAACAAATCTAGATCTAAAGTAAAAGATGAATACGACCAGCAACTATTACTCGAATACGATGTAATCTAAGCTATGGAAACTCTTTTTGTGGGCCTTTTTGTATGTAGGACGAAAAACACGAACTAATCTACAGATGGATTTGTGGATGCTTACCGAGGCAACGAGGAAATCTGATACCAAGATTATATGGGGTGGCCCGATCTTCTCAGCAAGCACTTGTCGATGATGATGGTGGATGATAGATAACTAGTGCGTAGCTATGATCTCTCCCGCTTGAACCTTGATGCCAATGCAATAGCTCTTGAACCTTGTAGGATATTCACAACACCACACTCTTGCGCACGCAGCTATTGACCACAAATGGTAGTTTGCAATCTACTAATTCCCAGTGGAACAACAAATCACACTCAATTGCAATTGGTAGAATTCGATCATAGGGTAATTCCAAAGGTTCTATAAAAGAGACAACTCCAAAATAATTTTAACGTGGTCGAAACCTAGATAGTAGTGCGCCCCATCTATTTATGAGTCTAGGGATGCGACGGATAAGGTGGGATCCGAGTTGGTCCCACCCAACTAAGATACAAACCGACCCATAGAGGGTTCGGCCTCATGACTCGGCCATGGCAGAGTTTTACTCGGTTTTCCTGCCGTGGCAGAGTTTGACCCGGTTTTCCTGCCGCGGCAGCCTACGGTGGCAGAAAACTAATGCTTTTCTCTGCTGCGGCAGAGAACTTGCTCCACTTGTTGATCTTCATCTTGGATAGCTCCTTGCGCTTCCTCCCTCTCCTCCCTCGCGCATTCTTCATTGATCAACACGACATGTTCCATTAGCTCCTCGCTCCGTGCTACGCCTTCTTCTCCCAAGTACCTGATCATACAATAATTCAAAGACTTAGGTAGTATAAATCCTCATTAACTAAAACACCAGGTTCCTTAAGAAACAAGTTCACCTATTGTTCTAGTAGCTTAGCACGAGCTCTTGTAATTAGTCCAATCCTTATCTCATTGGATTGATCTTTCTCTGTAGTAGTTGGGACATCATCATTAGTAATTGGGATAGGTGTAATTGTAGGGATGTTCTCATCAAAAACTATTTACAAAAGTTTTTTAAAATTAAAATGGTTAAATAAAAAGTTTTACCTATGGGAGGCAGTCCAGCGAACTAGGCCCAAAAGCCCAGCCAGTCAAGCCACCTATAACCCCAGGATCAAAACCCTAACCCTAGACCCTAACCTGACAACACCACCTGAACTAGCCCGACACGACTCACGTGACCGCACCACTCCCTGCCGCTACAAACGACCCTCACCACCAGAAACACCCTGCTCCACACCGTACGCCACTGAACCCCACCTACCTACCCACACGCTCCCAGCTGCTCGACTCGCTCGCAAACGCCACACCGCAGCCATGCTGACCGCCTGGCCCACCACCCCACGTGCGTACCCACACGCGACGCCTAGCCCTAGGGCTGCGGTCAACCACGCCCGCGCAACGCGATCCTGGACCTACCCCTTGTCGCGATCCTAGCCCCACACGGTCCCCTTCCTCTCTATCTAATCCTTGCATGCTCCTATCCTCACCCACTCGGCCTCCTCCTTCCTCCTCCCCGGCGACACCCTTACCTACTCGATCCCGCAAGCCATCGCCGGATCTCCTCCCACATCCATCGTCGCCATCTGCCAACCCTCGGAGCGCTGTCGCCGACCCGATGTGCCTTCTCGAGCCCGGTCTCGCGACGCCGTGCTCTACCACCGCAACCACCGATGAGCCCACGTGGTTCACCTGCATCGATCCTCGTCCGCCTCCCTGTCATATGGCCCATACCGCTGCTAGGAGCTCCGCAAACCTGCCTCGCTTCCGTCCATCTTCGGCCCGCATCGACAGCATGAGTCCCGGCAGCGCTGCTCCGTCCGCCCCTCTCCGCCCCGAGTAGGGACCACGCAAGACCACCTCCCCATGCTCGCCAGCAGGCGCGCCGCCGCTTATGCCTCCTACTACCATGTCCCGAGACCTGCCGGCCACCGTTCGACCGCCTCTCCTAGGTCGCCATTCCGCAGCGCTGCTCTCCCCTTGCTCCGACGACCGTCGTCCTCCGTCTTCCCCGTGAGGGCCTGTAGGTCCTGAGTTCGTCTGTATCGCCACCGGTCGGCGCCTGCGCCCCTGCATGCCCTCCCCAGGTCCCCAGGTCCACGATGCCAGTCATCATCCCCAACCGCGTTGCCCTCGTGAACCATCTCCGGCCAAGTTCGGCCACAAGCATGCGGCTCCCCTCGACCGGCGCATGCCTTGGCCACCATTCCGCCCTGCCTATTTCTCGAGGAGGCCCCTGCGAGCGCCCCGTAGGCCAAGAGATGTGCCTCCTGAAGGACGTCCAATACGGTTTGTATCTACCTGTGTAGTGTTGTCCTGGTTTGCTATTGGCTACTAAACATGTTCTCAATGCTGCTTGTGCTAAAGAGGTCTGGAAGTGGTGGATGTGTGGTGAGATTGGCCACCTCGGCAAGATCTCTGTCGCGACTAGAGATACAAGACCGACCCCATAACTAGTGCGTCAATCCCCGCCAAGATCTACTTCCGATCGTGTTGACCGATGCTTGTAACCGATGATCGAGATGGAACACCAAGATATTCACCACGGAACCACAAGATCTCCTACATGGAACGCCAAGACCCCAATCATTGAACCCGAGGATCCAAATACCGACAACGTCGAACCCTGAACAAAGATCGTTGAACCCTAATGTGTGACCCCGATCCGAGTCCTATTTTACAAATTGTCATACATATACTTGTGCATATATATTGTTCATGTTCGCATACATATTGTGGGTGTTTGGGGGTATTTAGATGAATCACCAAAATTAAATATGGAGACCATATGCGGGCTTTTCTAGTCTTATATTGGTCCCATTTAAATTTGTGTAGCGAACTGATGCCAAGTTTTGCCAATTAAGACAACACTTAAATTGCGGGATGTCTAAATAACATGAACCATCAAACTAATTGTCAGGATCCCGATTCCTCTCAATATTGCATAGTTGCATCACATCTTCGCAATGTTATGCATCATGTAAATATAATGAACATAACAATGTTTATGGGAGTAAAACATGCCTAAATAATTAAATAATGCTTAATTCTTGTTTCCACACCTCACCCATGCCATGCTATATTATGCCACATAATTATGCATTATTCCATCATGACATACCTTGTTTGCTTGTTCCATATGATTTATATGATTGTGCTATGTATTTATTTTGGCCCGTGTGTGTTTGGTTTTTATCTGGATAGATACTGAGCAAGGAGAATACTAGGAGCCTCAGGAGTATTACTTGGATCCTTCCTATTCTACAACTGAACTGTTAGGCAAGCAATTACCCATGCTTGCATACACATAGTACCTATGCTTGTATCTTACTCTTGCATCATTGAGTCACGATTGCATTAAATTGAATCCCTAGTATTGCATAGCCTTTACTTTTAAACCCCACCGAAGCTTGTACCTGAATCCCATGAGCCATTACTGCAGGAGTTGTTTGATCCATGCGAGTTATAGAATTGCATGTGTAGGGTTTGTGCGAGTCTTTGGATAACGAGGTACCTAAACAACTTAATCTGAGTAGTAATTGGATAACTAATGAAAGAGGCACCGGTGAGCATTATCTATTATTTGGTTCTTTAAGCTCACTTGTGTTCTGTAGGAGCCCGAGTACTTGATTTCTATTCCTTGACTATTCGCACTATCCACATACAGGAGACTCTAAGGATCCCCCTTCGCCTGAGCTTGATTCACACTTTATTTCTTGGGGCCAAAAACTAGTTTGGGGCTTTATTACTATCATGTACTTATGCCATGCTTTATTGCTTTATTTATGATTTTCCGTGGACCACTTGTACTATTTAGGAATTGCGAAGTGTTTTCGCCGTATCGACAAGCTCAGTCACACTTTCGGGTTCCCAGTCGTTTATAGCCATTGGCGCAAACCTTGGGTCCGTCTCGGAGCCAACCAACTTCATTGCGGGTAGTTTAATGGGGTGGCCCCCTGAAATAATTTATGAATCCTACGAATGCATTGTCGTGATACCTCGTTGCGTTTTATTTGGTTCTTCCCGAGGTTGATCGTGTGTGTGTTACTATTTGTGCACCCTTGTAGGGTAAATCTTTCTGAAAGTCGTGTCCGTGGTTATGGACGACTTGGAGCATAGGTTCTCGATCATAGACAAACATAACTAAAGTACCGCCTTTAATTTGACTAAGACATGACTAGTAAATAGAGCAACACTCATGGAATGGTTAATAAAACTGCTAACAAATGGGATGTTCTTTCGCCTTCTCGTCGGTAAGCGAGAAGGCGGAAGAGCGGTGTTTATTCATGTTGCTTATATAACTTTTGCTACTAATTAACAAGCATTCGTCCATCTCTGGTTGGGTGGATGTGTAGCGTGTCTCTATATAACTTTGTAGATATTATCTTTTGCTGCAATTGTGCCACCTCCAGGTTGTTCCCCCTAGATGCATTAAGACTTGCTGAGTACCCCTAGGGTCTCAGATGATAAATATTTGGTTCATATGGACATGTATACTCTTAGAAAGGTTACTGGGTTGAGGACACAGATGATGGTGGCAACGACTGTCATGTGTAGAGATTCAGGGGATGGAGATCCATGAAATCTATGGGCGGGATGTGCTTATTTTCAGGGTATCTTATGCCAATTTTCTTCTTATCCGTACTCGGATCATGCTTTCTGCTTCCGCTTGATACTCTTATGTGTGACGTATGAGGATGTATCCTAAACTATTATATCTATCTAGGATATTTGAATCTTGATGTATGGCATTGAATATCCTCTGTCTCTATTGGTTTTAGATGGTGTGGTTCTGATGTCTATTGTATGTCGCTAACATATATACTCATTTGTGTATGTTTTGATCGCTTTACCTGTTGACTATGTTGCTTGCTCTTGTCCCGATGTTCTAAAAAGTGGGTGGGATGGTTGGCCGGTACCGTGCCCTGCTCCACGAGGTGGGCCTACTGTGTGTGGCTACGTGGCCCCACGGTAGTACGTCCTATCAACTTTTGGTTCATCTAGGCTTGAGCTTAGAGCGTAGGGTCTGAGGTATTACACTTGTGCTTCATCAAGTATTCAATCTGCCTCTTGGCGCAGATCAAATCTTTAGAGAGAGTCGGTGCCTCCGTGTCCCAGGATTGTTGGGGAGCAACGGCACTGTCGATGAATGCTGACAAAGCTTCTTGTTTGCTAGGAGCCGGTTTGTCCTTATGGTAAAAGAACGTGGATGTCCACCTTTTCACTGAATCACTAGCCATGATCTTAGGATAGGTTCGGTCTCTCCTAAGATCTAGGATGCGTGTTCTGGTAATGTAAGAATTGCCGGCAGTGATGGAATTTTTCTAGGTACCAAAGTAGTACCGGAATAGAATAAGACTCGGATTGATTCCAAGTTACCCTTCACAAAGAGAAACAAAAGTGCTAAACTCTATAATCGAATTGGGAGGAAGATTGTGGAGTTGAACTCCATAATAATCAATAACCTCAGAGAAGAACTCCGAGAGGGAAACTGAAACCTCGGTCCAGATGGGTGCCGATGTGGACCCTATCTTCAGCATGAGGGGCAGGAATGGTTTCGCCAAAGACACTCCACCATTCACCGCCTCAGAGAAGACCTCCCTTCTCGACGCCACACAGCTTCTCGTCATCTAGGACACAAGGGATCTATACCCCGTGATAGTTCTCCATCGCTGGCGCTGCCGTTGTAGCCACGGTGCCGGAAGAAGAGGTGGTAGCCATCTGGTCGGGGGAGGTGACCATTGGTGGGCGGCGATGTGAGGATTGGGGGAAGGAAAGGAGGCGAGGGAGCTAGGTTGTTTGGAGGAAGAAGATGGCAAGGGTGCTGGTGAGAGGAGAATGAGAGCATCTCAATCCCTTATGTATCACACCTACTCCAATATTCGTGTGAACGTACTGCAATTTGTGCCACACATTGCAGAAGGAATAGGGGAACTTCCCCGAGAAGATTGCACCTCCTTAATCTCCGTGCATGCATTAAACGGTGCCTCGGTTCCGCGTGAATTGGACCCACCAATGGTCACACTGATTGGAATGTCTGTTAGTGAAAAGACTAGACCTTGACTTATTTTAGGTTGCCTCAGAGACCAATTTCTAGCTTATATTGAAATCGAGCAGGGAAACCCGTAATGGAGTATTCACAGGCCCGACTCATTTTGAGACACTGATCCTACTTTTTGTTTTGGAGTTTCGGGAACCCTTGAAGACTCTACAGCAGAAGAATAATCAAGCTAGACGATGAAATCCGACTTTGGATCTTGGAGGCTTCCAGGGGCTACTGTTGGGGATATACTTTCTAGGTATACCCACTGTGAATCGCTGACCAGGGTGGCCCACTTCGGGTTAGATCTTTGCATGACGGGCGACCCAGTCAGGGAGAGAATATGGAAGCCTGTCCGGCTACGGGAAGGCCGAGAAGACTTACCGACTTAGGCCTGTATAGTTACTTGTAGTCCAAGATATACTATGTAACTAACTCTATATCATAGCCGGATAGGTCTCTCCTGTAACCCTAGGCCGGACATCTATATAATTCGTCCTAGGCAGCAGCCTTTAGGGCACCCACAATTTACAACCTCAACTCGCACAGGTGAAACCTGTCTTGTAATCTGTACTTCTAGCACTGTCATATTACTAGATTGCTAGTAGGAGTAGGATCCGTCCACCGCTGGCGGATTCGAACCTGGGTAAAGTTTTTATGCTCACCAACCTGTAATACCTTCGTCTCACACCCCATCTTTCTCCACGCCTCGAGGACCCCCTCCCTTCGTACATGTGAGAGGTTCATTTATGTGAGTTGGGGTTGTAAGTTGTGGGTGCCCAAAAGGCTGGTTTCTCGGAAGTTTATATAAATATCCGGCCTAGGGTTACAGGAAAGACCTATCCGGCTATGATACAGAGTCGGTTATAGAGTACATCTTGAACTACAAGTAACTACATATGCCTAATTCGATAAGTCTTCTGGGTCTTACCGAGTCGGATGGGCTTCCATCTTCCCTACCTGACTTGACCACCCGTCAAGCAAAGCTCTAACCTGAAGTGGGCCACCCTAATCAGCGAGTCATAGTGGGTATACTCGGAAAGTATATCCCCAATAGTAGCCCCCGAAAGCCTCCAAGATCCAAAGTCGGATTTAATTGTATAGCTTGATTCTTCTTCGGCTATAAAGTCTTGAAGGGTTCCTGAAACTTCAAAATAAAAGTAGATCTGGGTCCCAAAAATTATCCGGACCTATGAATACTCCATTACGGCTTTCCCTGCTCAATTACAAATTGAGCTAGAAATTGGTCTCTGACGCAACCTGACATCAGTCAAGGTCAAGTGTCGCCACTTACAATTATCCTATCAGCATGACCATTGGTGGGTCCACTTTGCGCGGAACCGAGGCACCCTTTCAATGCACGCACGAAGATCGAGGAGCCGCAATCTTCTCGGTGAAGTTGCCTTGTTCCTTCCACGACACGTGGTGCAAACTGTTGTGCGTTTACACGAATATTGGTGCATATGTGGTCTATAAGGGGTTAAGATTTACTCATTCTCCTCTTACCATCGCCCTCTCCTCCATTCTCCTCCAAATGACCCAGCGCCCTCACCTCCCTTCTTTCTTTCCACAATCTTCACAGCACCGCCCACCAAAGGTCATCTCCTTCGGCTAGATGGCCGATGCCGCCAGTTCTGGCACGGCAGCGATGACAGCGGCGATGACGACGGTGGTGATGATAGAGAACTACCACGGGGTCTAGATCCCCTGCGTTCTAGATGACAAGAAGCTTCGTGGCATCGAGAAGGAGGGTCTTCTTTGCACCGGTGAGTGGCGGAGCGGCTTTAGCGAAACCATTGCCACCCCTCGCACCGATGAGAGAGTTCACTTCGGCACCTATCTAGATCGAGGTTTGAGATTTCCTCCCTCAGAGTTCTTCTACGAGGCGATTGATTAATACGGTGTTCAACTTCATAATCTTCCTCCCAATACGATTCTAGAGTTTAGCATACATGCATCCCTTTGTGAGTGTTATCTCAGAATCAAATCGAGTCTTACTTTATTATGGTACTACGTTGGTACTCAGAAAAATTCTATCACCGCCGGTGTTCGATCCATTACTGGGACACTGAGCCTAACTCATAGGAGAGACTGATTCTATCTTAAAGCCATAGCCAGCGAGTAGGTGAAAATATGGCCCTCCCTCCACTTTTTTCTACTATAAGGATAAGCATGCTCCCGGTAAGCAAGAAGCTTTGCCAGCTTTTGTCGATGGTGCTGCCGCTTCCCAAGAGTCTTGGGATGCAGATGTACCGACTCTCACTAAAGATTTGATCTGCTCCAAGAGGCAGATCAAATTCATGATGAAGCATAAAGGCCGAAAGGGGTCCGACTTAGTCCACTACTGGCTAACACGTCGGATTCAACCCCTCTAATACAATGGTGATCATCTCATGCACATGATCACCAAGAGCAAAAAAGACAGCCTAAGGATTAGCCAGTTCTCGATTCATAGCAAGGATTATGACTCTCAGATTAAGTGGTTGATCAAGGAACGGGTGGACCGGAAGATTCCAGAGATCTCTCTAGACATGTTCATGGCCGAGACGCCCCTGACACCAGTAAGATTTTCTAACTAATTCTTTTGTACTCATTTATTTGCTCATCTATATTTATTTTACTTGCAATGTTGAGATAGTTCATCTTTCAGCTTGCCAACCTCCCTGAGTCAGAGCTTGCTCATCTTGAGGGATATCCATCGAGGATTCGATTGTATCTGATGGCACACCAAAGGTGCCAGTTGTGAAGAGGTAAATTCCTTCATTAGGTTTTTTTTTGTCTTAATTCATATTCTTTCTGAATTGTAACGATCTTAATCTGTTATCGTCCGGAGCTAAGATAATTATCAAGGGAAAGGGGAAAGGAAATTCAGGGAAGACTTTGTGCCAGCAAAAGTTGACTCTGGTTTCACCTGCTACACCGCCTTCGAGTCCTACCCCGAACCCATCATCAGTACCGGAGGAAACTTCGTCTCCACGTTCTAAAGATGTTACGGCTCAGTCTAAAGAGCTAGCGAACCTTGGTTCACAACCCGACGTGACCGTGAGTGACTCGGGAGTTGATAAGGGTGAACCCTCAAAAGGTAACGATCCCTCAGCTGAAACCTTCAGAGGGAATCTTCTGCAACACCCGGGTGTCGCCAAACTTGGCCTTACTTGGAAAAACATAGAAGAAATCTGGAAGCTGGCTCTCCACTGCTTGGATACTCAGAATACTATAGCTGGGGAGGAGGCTAAAAGATCCAAAAAGATGTTAAACTTGTTGAGCTTCTTGATCATGTTCGTCTTTGCGACGAGAAGTTAAAGGCCGGTGCGGCTCCGCCTCCACCAGTCATTCCTTTAACCCTCGCCGAGAAGGATTCTGCTGAAGTAAACATCAGCCTCAACAAGCTGAAGACTGGACATTTTGTAAGTCGTTTTTCGACTCTTTTACTATATTTTATATCATACCCTCTAGCCCCCAAGCATGAAGTTGGATAGGAATCTGAATTTATGCTTTTATAGGATGCTAAAGAATAAAGTAGTATAGCCCCCCAAGGCTCATGCTGATATTTAACTTAGTTAAAATAGCAACCCAAGTCTTAGTAGACTTCTGACTTTGGTTACCATTCTGACTTACAAAAAGTTAATGTTTACAACTAGGAACTATTGAAGAATATCCGCAACAAGCAGAGAGAGGTAAAAACTCTCCGTCTTGAAAATGCTCCACTTGAAGTTGAGAAAGATGAAGTAGAAGGTAAGCATTTCTGACTTCGAATTTTCACATCTTGTGTGATTTTTGTTAGAATATTTATTCGATGTCTCTATTTCTTCTTCAGGTCTACTGAAACAGTCCTGCAAGGTTGTTGAACAAGTTGAAGATTTCAAAGTCTTGGAGGTAGAAAATGCCGACTTACGAGCTGATCTAAACAAGCTTAAGGAAGATCATGAGCGAAGTATCAATAGCATTCTTGAATCATCCAACATGGCTACTAAAGAGCATGATCGAACAATAGCTTGCCAAGACAAGGTAATCTCAGACTTGAAGCCTGAGATGGACATGCAAAAAGATACCACTGAAGCTCTTCGGAATGAACTCTGAAGTCTTCGGGAGGATAAAAACAAAGTAGATGATGCTATCTTTAGTAAGTGTGTTGCCATACCACCTCCAACTTATTTGTTTTTCTACTATATTATCCACATGTTTGCTAATTTTTTCTCTTTTTAGGTCCTCACAATATCCTGGATGCCTCTTTTTCTGAATCACACACCAATTGGCTTGTTGCAATCGGAGACTTGCTTCATGATTTCTGCCAATTTCTCGAGGAAAGTGGTGAAACCGTCAAGCTCTCTAACCTGGACAAAATATCTGCCTTCGAAGTGCGTGATAAGGCAAAGGATATGCCTAAGCTTATTGAAGATTGACAAATGTCTTATGCCCATACGACGACATAGAATCCCTTACAATGGTAATGAGCCACCATGGAAACATAGAATTATGGCAAGTTACTAAAGGATATTCGACTATTGATGAAGATGGCAAGCTTCAGAATATTGGTGAAATTGGGGACTCGTGTGCAGGATATGCCTGCTACGTAGCCTAGTTAACCAGTTATGAGAGGCCATTTTTCCAATCTGTCGAAATGCCTCCAAGCCCCCCAGCCGAATACGAAGAAATCCCCGAAGCCGGCGACGAAGAGATAGAATCCGACGTCCTTGTGTCGGAAAAATACTAGGGGAGATTGGGTGATGGCACTAGTGAACCAGTACTAATGAGAAATTTGTAAGAAAGTTTGTATTATTCTGAAACAAGCTTATGATGTAATTGTTTAAACTTATTCATTTTGTGGTGCTATTGTGTAAAATCTAATGCTTTTACTGTAGCACATATATTTTTTGTTTTAGTGCTAAAAAATACTTATGCACTTTTTGTTGTTTATACTTATCGTTTGTCTGGTTTTCTGCCTCGTCCCTTTCATGAGCCAGCAAACTTTCAGCATGAAAACTTTCCCGAGCAACGGAGCTCAATTACTAAATCAGTTTAAACTCAGAATTAAAGCTGGCTTCCAGTACCAACAATTCACTACTCAGAAAATACCTGCTTCCAGCAATCAGACAAAAATCCAAGTATAAACTAAAATTTAGACTTATACCCGAAGGTAGCATTTTTAGAATTGGAAATCTAACCAGAACAAACATGAGTATAAATTATGTTCAAGTATTCTGGGATTTTCGACTATGGCATGATCATTCAGAAGTAAGATGGTACTTTATAAAAAGCAGCTCATAAAAAATATTGAGGAGACCAATACTTTATTTCACTTTGAACATGTACATTGATATGATTACAAAGAAACAAATTTTTAGAACAAAAGGGACGTAGCTGAGCAATATTCCATGGAAGGTCTAATTTATCCGGGTCTGTATTGCCTCTAGCTCTCATCTCTTCTTAGTATCAGGTCTTTCTTTTTTCGGCCTCATGTCAGTTAGGTAGTAAGAACCATTATGCAAGACTCGACTAACCATAAAGGGCCATTCCCAGATTGGGGAAAGTTTGTGCTTTCTTTTTTGCACTAGTTAGAGAACTAGATCGCCATTTTTGAAACACTGATTTTTGACTCTCTGACTATGATATGTGCGTAACTTCTGCTGATAGGTTGTAGATCTTTATTCAAAAATGACGTGAACTTCCTCGAGTATATCGAGGTCATCTTGTCGAGCAACTTCGGCATCCTCTTTGATATACGCAGCGACTCGGGGAGAAGTATGGATAAGATCACTCAGAAGAACCGCCTCTCCGTTGTAAACCAAGAAGAAGGGTGTATATCCGGTTGACCTGTTAGAAGTAGTTTGTCAACTCCATACAACAGATTGTAATTCGTCCGCCCAAGCCCCTGCAACATGATGAAATGGTGCTTCGAGTCTAGGATGGAGGCCTTGAAGAATTAAACCATTTTCCCTTTCGACTTGTCCATTGGCTTGTGGATGTGCGATCAATGCAATAACGAGATCCCTTGATCATCGCAAAATTTGACAAGTTCTCCAATTGAAAAGTTACTCAAGTTGTTTGTAATAATACTATGCGGATATCAAAATCGGATTATAATATCCTCGACGAATCTTTTTATTGTAACTTCATCACAACTTATGACGGATTTAGCCTCAATACATTTTGTAAATTTATCCACCATCACTAGGAGTTTACAAAATCCACTTGGAGCCGGTTTAAACGGTCCTACCATGTCAAGCTCCCAGACCGTAAAGGGACATTTAATCGGAATTGTTCGCAGCCCTTGCACGTCCTGACCAGCCTATCATCATCTACCTTAGCTATAAGCCAGAAAAATCCATGTCGGAAAGCTTATGCCACTAGAGATTCAAGTATTTTTCCATCTACCAAGAATTCAAGGTAGGGTTTTGTCCAACCAGGAATTACATCCAGGACTTCTATTAGTGGTGAGTCGCATTGGTTTGGATACTCCTCGTCAACTCTTGTGATAGAGGGAACTCTTAAGTGCTCTAGAAAAGCACCATCCAGGACCCTTTTCCACGCAGAGCTAATTCTTGATAGAGCATCTGCTTCCTCATTTTCTGCTCGGGGAATGTGTCGAATTTCAAACCCTCCGAACGATTTTGCTAGTTCATCCATGACAACTCTATATGCTTCCATCTGCTTATTAGCTTTGTAGATGTCAGATACTTGCTGAGAAACTATATTTGAATCTCTGTAGCACATGAGTCGGCAGATGTAGATATCTTTTGCAATTCGAATCCCATGTAGCAGGACTTCATATTCGGCAATGTTGTTCGTTGACGTGAAGTGAGCCTGCAACACATAGAATAATTTGTTTCCTTGGGGTGATTTGAGTACCACGCTAGCTCCCGAGCCCCCGAGAACTTTCAACTCGTCAAAATGCAAGGTCCAATATTCTGACTCTGGGAGACTTGTGTTTTCTATCATCTTTGTCCAATCAGCGACAAAATCGGCAAATGTCTGGGATTTGATTGTTATACAAGGTTCATAATCAATGTAAAAACCTTCTAGCTCAATTCCCCACTTAGCAACACATCCCGTGGCATCACTGTTGTTGATTATGTCTCCCATGGGAGTTGTGCTCACCACGGTAATCTTGTGCTCTTGAAAATAATATCGTAGCTTTCTAGATGCAAAGAATACACCATAGGCTAACTTTTGGTAATGAGGGTACCTTTGTTTCGACTCAGTCAGGACCTCGTGGATATAATAAGTCGGACGTTGTACCAGGTGTTCCTGTTTTTCTTCTGGATGTTCCACCACCATGACGATGCTGCCGACTCTGTTTGTCGCAGCCATTTAGACCAACATTGGTTCCGGTGCTATAAGGATAGGGGCGGATGAAAGTATGGCTTTCAAGTCCTATAGTGCAACTTCAGGTTCATCAGTCCAAATGAACTTCTTGGTATATGGTGCGGCTCTTTCACCATGCCGGCTTATGAGCCGAATGACTATAGCAATGCAGCTAGTAAGCCATTATACGTCCTTTAGGCGAGTCGACCTGGTAATGTTTAGTACAGCCTTTATTTTGTCTCACTTCACCTATGCCTCTTTGAGACATGATGAAACCTAACAATTTTCCAGCTGGTATTCCAAAGAAACATTTATTAAGGTTAAGCATTGTACTGTATTTTCGTAGATTGCTGAATGTCTCCTCCATGTCGGAAATGAGTGTTTCCTTCTTTTTGGACATCACAGCTATATCATCCACATATGCATGTACATTGCGTCTGATTTGATCGTGGAGGCAACGTTGGCTAGTGCACTGGTACGTAGCTCCTGCGTTTTTTAGCCCAAAAGGCATCGTTACGTAGAAGAAGGTTCCGAAGGGGGTGATGAACGAAGTCTTTAGTTTATCTGACTCCTTCATCCAAATTTTGTGATATTCAGAATATGCGTCGAGAAAACATAGGAGTTCCGAGCCTACTATCGAGTCGATAACTTGATCGATTCTAGGCAGAGCAAACAAATCTTTGGGACAAGCCTTATTCAAGGAAGTATAATAAACACACGTCCTTAAATCAGTGGTGTCCTTTTTAGGGACCATTACAAGATTTTCCGACTACTCAGTGTTCATGAACTCTTCCATGAATGCAGCTAACTCGAGCCAGACTAGTTCCTTAGCTATTGGTTTGTGCTTTTCATTGCCGAAATGTCATAAGGACTGTTTGAAGGGTTTAGCGTTAGGATACACGTTTAAAGAGTGCTCGGCAAGTTCTCTAGGTATTGCATTCATGTCGGAAGGTTACCATGCAAAGATATTTTTATTAGCTTTGAGGAACTCGACAAGCATGCTTTCCTATGCACGGTCTAAACCTATGCCTATCTGTGTCACCTTGGAAGGGTCATCATCCTTCAACGGCATCGTCTTCATCTCTTCCGATGCCTTGAACTCTCGAGTCGGATTTGTCACCTCCTTCTCTGTAGCGGGCATCTCAGACAGGTCGACGTTCTTCTTGATCTCCTGGTACTCCTCGGCGTGCAGTATGGCTTCAGCAAAGGAGGCATTTCCATCTTCGCATCTTGTGCCTTCTTCGGGTCTCCCCGGATTGTGATGACGCCATTGGGACCAGGAATTTTCATCATGTTGTAAATATATCAAGGGCGAGCCATAAAATCCCAGTAAGCCGGACGCCCAAAGATACCGTGATATGCGCTCTTGAACGGGACCACTTCGAAGGATAGTGCTTCCATCCGATAGTTCTTGGGAGTTCCAAAAGTAACATCCAAAGTGATTTCTCCTAGAGAGTTCACTTGTTGTATGGGGACAACTCCATGGAAAACCACGGAGCTATGATTCAGCTTGTTTCCGATATCCTCATGCGGTGCAATGTTTCTACGTAGATGACGTTGATTCTACTACCACCGTCCATGAGGGTCTTGGAGAACCCGTAGCCGTCGATTAGTGGATTGACTTCCAGAGCGTACTTTCCTCGCCTGTGTGGTTTAGGCGGATGATTGCTTTGGTCAAAGGTGGTTATAACTTCCGACCAGTCCAGAAACTAAGGGACAACTGGAACAGTTGCGTTGAGTTCATGCATTATTGCCTTTTGAACTTAGCCGGTTGGGATCCAAGGAAGCAAACGTAAGTGTATTTCTTGGTTGGGAATGTCTTCTTTCCATCCCACTTGGGATTCGAGGCATCTGCCTCCTCTATGTCGGAATCTTCCTTGGACTCCTTCTCTTTGTCGGATTTTTTCTTTCCTTTCCATGGCTTGGCCCTGTAGCCAGTGGATTCGTCTTTCTTGATGTCGTCATTGAAACGACACTCAACATTGATGTGGGACGAGCCCCCATTGCCATCCAGGTGATGCACACACGGATTATTGGCGATGTCGGCCCAAGAGTAGGTTTTACCAGGTTGCTGGTCTCCTCTACCTTGGACTCAGGAAGTTCCACGGCCTCGTACCTGGCCGCCTCTAGGGCCTCCTCATCCTCTAGACCTGAAAGTTGCGTTGACAGGTGTTCTTGCATTTTTGGGCCTGCTACTACTTTGGCTATTTGGCCGACTGTGGCACAGCCAGTATGTTCAGTAGTCCCTCTGAATCATCGTCGGTGTCTGCATATTTGCTCGCCATCTCTATCAGCTCCCCCAAGTCCGTAACCTTATCGCACTTCAGGCGATGATGCAGTAATCCGATTGGGAGTCCCGCGATGAAGGCTTCGATCGCAGTCTGGTCATTTACTCCCTCACATGAGTTCTTCATGTCGATCCATCGTCCGAGGTAGTCCCGACAAGTTTCTCCGGGATTCTGGGTGCACTGCTGCAGATCTCCAACCGTATAGAGCCTCCTTTATGTACCCTCAAAATTCCGAAAGAACACACTTTTCATATCATACTAGTTGTGTATGGTGTTTTCCGGGAGTTCACTGAGCCATGATCAAGCCATCTTGCTCAGCATAAGCGGGAGATATCGGGTGGCGACCAAGCCGTTTCCTCCTTTGGCGATGCAGCAGGCCTGGAAGAAGTCCTAGAGCCAAGTGTCTGGCCGAGCTACACTATCATAGTGTTGAATATGCCTTGATATAGAAAATCCCTCGGGGAAATCTGTTGGTCGTATACGCGGCCCGAAACATTTTGGGCCCACGTATATATTATCCGACTCGTAGCGCCGCGCCTCTATGTTCGAGTTGATCCGGTGCCTGGCGTCACTTGGTGACAGAGAGCACCGTCTCAGATGTTTTCTACAGCGACACCGGATTTCTATTTTCTCCACCACCGCTTCCGCCTCTGCCTCAATGCCCTCTTTGGCCTCCATGGGAGCCGTTATGGGTGCTGCTTGGTGGAGAGGGTGGTGTTGGTGGGTTGTTTCCAACAACCGGGGCTTCGTGGTGACGCCAACCATTCTAGCTTGATCCAGTGCGATGTTCATCGTTCCTTTGTCCGTCATTGTGATGAGGCTCAGCCGGACGGCTTGTGTGTCTAGGGGGAGGGCATTCTTTGTCGATCCTGCTCCCGACATCGTGTTTCTTCTTCTTCCCTGCGGTTATATGATTGCCGCCGGGGAGGTTGCTGTTGAACCATTGTTGTGGCGGCGTCTCGCTCTACAACTAGGGCAACATTGCTCCAGCTCCGTGTAGGTCTATGCCACTGTCCTAAAGAGCCGGTTCTTGAATAATTGTCTTCCCAAGGGTCGGGACAGTAACGCCATTCCGGCTCCTGTCGGGGCCTTGAATCTTGATGTCGACCAGTGTCTATGCGACATTGTTCAGATTTAGAGACTAGTTTCCTACTGCTGGACATGGCGACCTTCTGTTGCTCCAGGCCCTTGGTGAGTAGTTTCACACTTAGCCGGACCTGTTCTTGACTTGGATTAGTTTCCAGGTTCTCTCGGGCTGCAATGGTGTTTTCTACTGGCGTGTTCTACACCCGGTTTCCTTTGCTATCGATCCAAGATTTTCCCATGGCTACATCTCCTTCGAAAAGGGTCTTGTGAACCTCCGGATTCCTAATATCCAACTTAGGGCCGTTCCGGGTCTTCTGATGTTGTAGGGAGTTCAACTGTCCTATCGCTGCAATGCGCTGCTTCTCCTCGACGAGATTGGTTGGTTTGTCTAGGAGTCTATGACGATACGCCTCTAGAGCTATGGCACTTTCCTCCAACTCATCCGGATTGAGATCCACATCGGTTGGTATTGGCGTTATGAGTGATTCTCCGAGGAACTCCTAGGCACCTGGTGTAACCACGTGTCTGTCCATCGGAGATGTTTTTGGGTCTGAGGAGATCAGAGCACCGTCTAAGTCCTCCTCGTATTCTTCGGCGATCACCTCTTCAGCCGGAGGATCTTTGACTAGAGTTTTCTTATTCTTCTTCTTTGCCTTATTAGCCTTATTGGCACCCATAGCAAAGACGACTTTGGGTCTGATTCCTGGAGTCAAACTTCTATCAGTACTCTCGGACATCTGAACCTCGGGATTATCTCTAAGATCGATATCATCATGAAGTTCGGGTGAGTTTTCTCTAGATCCTTCATCCATATTATGGTAGGGGCTTTTATCCATATATTCTCCTTCTTCCACAACCTTGGAGTTGATCTCCTCTACAATTTCTGATTCAAATTAACGGAATTCTTCTGACGTCATGGAATCCTCAGGGGAAACCGGTATATCAGCGTTTGTTCTGATTGCATCCAGCACTGAGTCAGTTTTGTCTCTAGCATCAACAAAGCCAGATCCGGATCCAACGTATATGACAAAGTGCGATGTGTGCGTCCTGAGGTAGTTGTGACTTTCTTCATTGGCTTCCTCAAATATTTTGATGGTTTCAAGGATTTGCACCATACTGGCATTTCCGTGCAGCATCATCAGCCTCAACGTCTGCCTCGGAAGTGATTTTCCTGCTCCAGCATCGGCAGAGCCAGATCTAGAGCTATTGCTGCTTTGATCTTCTTGGAGTTCGACCTCCTTGGGGAGATCCTCCTAAGATTTGACCTCCATGGGGAGATCTGCTTCAGATTCAACCTTCTTGGGGAGATCTTCCTCAGATCCGATCTTCTCCACTATCATCAGATAGGGTTTTCTGAGATCCGGAATTCTGCAACCTCCACAGATAAAGTGGATCCAGAATTTTCTTCTGCCTCTATCATCACCGCTGGGGTGGGTTGGGCAGGTTCAGTGAAACCGAGGTAGGCATCAATCTCGCCAAAGGACATGATTGTGTAGCTGGTCACAGGTTCCCTAGCAGGAATCCAAGTCTCTCGAGAAGGACAAGAGGGACGTTGCTGGCGTAGAGGACCCGACTGACAGTGATTGTATCGCCAATTTCGATTCATGCTAATTCCGCTTAAAACGTTGATCCGAAGGTCACCTACCCCACGGTGGGCGTCGTGGGTGTGATGGTCGCATATATGGGTGTGATGGTTGCATGCATGGTGATTAAAGAGAGTGTATAGCTGCCTCAAGGGTGTCATGGGTTGAAAGTTGGTACAATGAGTAGTTGGGGCACCACTACTACGACAAGGAGAGTGGCACATAAATAGCCCTGAGTTATAGCTAGGTCCGGCTCAAGCTTGGCGGCCTCCAAGTGGCACGGAGGATGACAAATCCGTGGAGGCACAATTGATCGTCCGCACGACTAGGATCTCATGTACCCGTCATGCAAAGAGTTTTTTATCCAGTGCAACGCACGGGCATGTTTTACTAGTTTATTAAAATAACAGGAATTATTTTCTAAACAAAATTAAATTGGTTCAATTGAGAGGGAAAACTATATTTCAAAACTATTAGAGTTATTTTGATCTGGGAAAACAAAAGCATTTGAATCTGGTATCTATCAAAATACAAAATCTCATTTGTCAAATAGATTTCTTTACAATTTTTTTCTCGCATAAAACAAATTGTCATAGAAAAAATATTAGTTTACTAAAATGACTTTAAAACATTATTTATTGATTATTCCTTTTGCTCTTTTAAAATGTTTTGTTTATAATACATACTTTTGACCTTAAAGAATTTCTACAAGCCAAAATGAAACTTGTTAACAAAAGGGATTTATATAATGTTTTTATTTGGTTAATAAAATAGTCTTCCTATTATTCAAGGCAAACATTTTTTTAATAAAATGTCCAAATTACATGTTCTACACCCTAAAACCCTATTTTTCCAAATTAGCCCTATAGGCAATATATTCTTAGTGGCAACCTTGATATTTTCTAGTGATCGAAATTACTTTCTTCAAAGCTTATTTTGTGTGGTTTGGTTTTACAAAAAATACAAATTGGTTTTACTCCATTTGGAGTTATAGAACTAAAATTACAAAGAAAATAGTGAAATAGAAAAAGGAAAAAATAAACCTACTGGACCAGATGAATGGACTGGCCCAGAGCATCTAGGCGTTAGCTACCGCGCAGCCTACCCCGCGAGAGGCACCTAAGCAGCGCACAGTAGCACACCTAGCAAACTCCCCCTCTCCGCACTAACATGCGGGCCCCACCATCATCCTCAACCTCCCGCTCCCACCACCTACCGCACGGCCGCGTGTCGTCGCCCCATGTTACCACTCTCCCTCGCCCACTCCTGCATGCCCTAGTCTCCTCCCGAGCGATCTTCTTAAATCCCTCGCCCCCACTTTTTTCTCTCTGTTGCCCAGCAAAAAAGCCGCCAGGCCGCCCCACAATTGCTCGCTGGAGCCGAGCAACTGCCTCCATCGTCCTCGAGCTCTTCCCATCGACTTGGTGAGCCTGCACCGCCTCTTTTCATCTCATCTTATTCCCCGTGTATGTGTGCATCCCCTAACCCCTTCTCCTTCCTTCTCTCGCAGCACAACGACCACTGTCGTCCTCTTCCGAACCACCACGGACTCCCGCCGCTTCGGCCACCCTTCCATGTTTTTCCAAGAAGCCTCGCACCGTGACGCCGCCGCCAAAAACACCCCCGTGTCGTGCTACACCCCGTGTGCATCTTGACAAAGAACACACTACTGTAGCGGCCGCCTCGACCACATCCGAGCGTGCTGCTGCCACCTTCTCCTCTGTTTCCGGGGATGAGCCGAGATGAGCACATC
Organism: Avena eriantha; assembly: GCA_910589775.1. NCBI lineage: Eukaryota > Viridiplantae > Streptophyta > Magnoliopsida > Poales > Poaceae > Avena > Avena eriantha. The sequence continues at coordinate 359,280,541 of OU342743.1, forward strand.
TGATAAGGGATGGCCTGATCTTCTTAGTAAGAAAGGTGGATGGTGATGAATTTCGGTGGAGATAACTTGTATGTCGTTGTGGCACTCTCTCGATCAATGCATGATGGCAATGCAACAAATCTAAACCTTGTAGATATTCGCAACGTCACACACTTACACACGTAGCCGCTGACCACGAAGCGGTGATGGAATCTTCTAATCCCCAATGGAACAACAGATCACAAAAAACTTGCAATTGGATAATTCCCAATGGAATAACTAATTACACTCGATTATAGTAGCAACACACCAGATCGATAGGAATTGGTGTTGGGAATTCAATCAATTGCAAGTAGCAACTCAACAAATCTAGGGTTTATCTTAAACATGGTCTAAATGATTCTAAAGGGCGTTCCCGGGCTTCTATGGCAGCTGGGGCGGCGTATAACAAAATCCATCATACGGTGTCAAATCAGCAACATTAAAACTATTACTAACACAAAACTCATATTTTGGAAAACCTATCTTGTAGGCATTATCATTGATCTTAGCAAGTACTTTGTAAGGACTAGCACCACGTGGAAATAACTTAGAACGTCTCAAGTGTGGAAATCTGTCCTTGGGAAAGTGTACCCAAACCATATCTCCAGGTTGAAACAACGCCTCCTCATGCTTCTTGTTAGCTCTAGAACCAGGTATCTCGCCATTCTTTTTGATTGCCTACATGAATGTTCCTCACAAAATCTGCCCTTTGTGATGCCCGTATGTTTACTCTCTCTTGTATGGGTAGAGGCAACATGTAAAGTGGAGTAATGGGTTTGAAGCCATATACCACCTCAAAAGGACACATCTGTGTGGTAGTGTGTACCATCCTGTTATATGCAAACTCCACATGCGGTAAACACTCCTCCCACTCATGCAAGTTCTTCTTGATCATAGCTTACATTAGTGTTGATAGCGTGCGACTCACCACATCCATTTGACCATCAGTTTGGGGATGACATGTTGTGCTGAATAGTAGCTTCATCCCTAGCTTTCCCCAAAGTGTCTTCCAGAAGTAGCTCATGAACTTTACATCACGGTCAGAAACAATCGTATTTGGTACTCATTGTAAGCGCATGACGATGTAGCCCAACACACGGCAATCACCTTTGGTCCACATCATGTTACTCCAACCACTCCTACTAAGGTGAACTCGTTCCATCACTTGTCTTAAATTGACCAATACTTGAATGGGCTACTTTGAGATGAGTGCTAATGGTATGAATAGTCCTATAATCAAGATGCCAAGAGGAAAAGACAAGGATGCTCCAGGAACCAAGACGCCAAAGCAAGAAGCATGGAAGAGAAGGAGGAAGAAGACTTCTGGCTCCAGGCCCGTCCCGCCGAACCGATCGCTGAGTTGTCCGCCATAACCAGCAGCGAGCCGCTGAACCAAACCGGAGCCCCGCCGAAAACATCCTTAGTATCCTAGTCCGACATCCGTAAAATCATACCAGCGCCCGCTAAAACATTCCGGCGCCAGAACCGGTGCCGCCAAATTGGTCGCTGAAAACATCAATCTATGCACTATTTTGGGTTTGATGCCCTGGAATATTCCTTCTACCTACCCCTGATACGTCCATTTTGCATCACTATTCTATATCATAATTTACTATTATTCATTGATATATTTCATATTAAGAGATGATACTTATGTTATTTCATCTGTTTTTGCATGGTTGATGACTTTTGGAGGATGGACCGCTGAAGTCAGGATTCTGATGGAAAAGGCACTGTTTGGAGGCAAAATTCACGAAGATCAGAAAATCCCATAAAATACATGGAAAATCCTATTTTTCCAGAAGACGAAGGATGCTAGAAGGGGGAGCAGAGATGGGCCACAGGGGGCCCACACCACCCCCTGGCGCGGGCTACCCTAGGTCACGCCACAAGGTGGTGTGGCCTCCCTGGCCTACCTATGGCTCTCCCCTTTGGCGTATATTATCCCCACGAAACCCTAAGACTCGGGAGAGCGACCACAAAAAGATTCCGTTGCATCTGTGGGGCGGAAAACTACAGAGAGAGAAAGAGCTCTCCGGCAGCCAGAAATCTGCCGGGGAAATTCCTTCCCGGAGAGGGGAGATCTTCGCCATCAACACCACCATCAAGCTGGACTTCATCGGGATCATCATCATCATCTCCACCAGTACCATCATCACCACTCCATACCGATGTAACAATTGGGTTGAATCTTGCATAGTTCTTAGGGGAAACTTTCCCGGTGTTGATTACTTGTTGTAGTTGATGCTATTGAGTGGAATGATGACCCACAAGTATAGGGGTTGTATCGTAGTATTTTCGATAAGTAAGAGTGTCGAACCCAACGAGGAGCAGAAGGTGCTGGCTAGTGGTATGGACCAGGAATTCTCTGCAATTACTTAGCAAACGGATTTTTAGGGGTTTTTGATAAAGCAAGTAAACAAAGTACGAGTAAATAAAAGACAGTAGGAATAAATGCAGCAAGTGGCCCAATCCTTTATGCAGCAAAGGACAAGCTGGTTGTATTACTTAAGATGACCAAACGTTCTCAAGGACACATGGGAATTCTGTCAAGTGCTTTCGCTTCATATAGTTGATTAATCTTCTTTAGCTTGCTAAGTGTAGTGTGGGTGAACCTGTGCTAATGTACCGACCTTCCTAGGACTAATACATACTTGTGATTATACCCCTTGCAAACATCCGTAAGTACAAGAAAGTAATTAAGGTAGAAACCTAACCACAGCTTTAAACTCTAAGACCCTTACGTCCCTTGTGCAATGGTTTCCTAACGGGGGTTCAGGTTTCTATCACTCTGGCAACCCCTACGATTAGTAGCCAAATACACAATGCATTCCCCTTGGCCCATATAGGTGAAGTGTCATGTAGTCGACATTCACATGACACCACTAGAAGAAGTACACCACAACTTAAATATCAAACTATTGAATCTTTCTCAACACAACTCCACTACTAATAACATGACTTCTCCCATGTCCTCAAGAACAAAACGAATTACATATAAGCCATCATATGGATAATGATCAGAGATGGAATAATGATGTATAACAATCTGAACATAAAAAATAATTCAATGGTTCACTCAATAGCATCAACTACAAAGAGTAATCAACACCGGGAAAGTTTCCCCTATGAACTATGCAAGATTCAACCCAATTGTTACAGCAATATGGAGATGATGATGAGGGTGCTGATGATGATGGTGGTGATGATGATGATCCCGATGAAGTCCAGCTTGATGGTGGTGTTGATGGCGACGATCTCCCCTCTCTAGGAAGGAATTCCCCCAACAGAAATCTGCCTGCCGAAGAGATCTTTCTCTCTCGGTGTTTTCCGCCCCGCAGAGGCGGCGGAATCTTTTTGTGGTCGCTCCCCGAGTCTTAGGGTTTCAGGAGGACAATATACGCCAGAGGAGAGTGCCAGGGGTGGACCAGGGCGGCCACACCACCTGGTGGCGCGGCCTAGGGTGGCCCGCGCTAGGGGGTGGTGTGCGCCCCCTGTGGCCCATCTCCAGCTCCCCTTATGGCTTCCTTCGTCTTCTGGAAAAATAGGATTTTCCGTATATATTTCCCGGATTTTTTGATCTTCGCGAATTTTGCCTCCAAACAGCACCTTTTCCATCAGAATCCTGACTGCAGCGGTCCATGCTCCAAAAGTCATCAACCATGCAAAAACAGATGAAATAACATAAGTATCACCTCTCAATATGAAATATATCAATGAATAACAGTGAATTATGACATAGAATAGTGATGCAAAATGGACGTATCATGGAACCATTGAATTATTGTTATGTTCAGATTGTTACTTATCATTATTTCATCTCTGATATTGATCCATATGATGTCTTATGATTAGTTCATTTAGTTCTTGAGGACATGGGAGAAGTCATGTTATTAGTAGTGGAATTGTGTTGAGAAAGATTCAATAATTTGTTATTTAAGTTGTGGTGTTAGTCTTCTAGTGGTGTCATGTGAACGTCGACTACATGACACTTCACCTTTATGGGCCTAGGGGAATGCATTGTGTATTTGGCTACTAATCTTAGGGGTTTCCGGAGTGACATAAACCTAAACCCCCGTTATGAAACCTTTGCACAAGGGAGTGTAGGATCTCAGAGTTTAAAGTTGTGGTTAGGTTTTATCTTAATTACTTTCTTGTACTTGTGGATGCTTGCAAGGGGTTTAGTCACACGTATGTATTAGTCCTAGGAAGTTCAGTACATTAGCATAGGTTCACCCGCACAACACTTATCAAACTAAAGAAGATTACTCAACTATATGAAACGAAAGCACTTGACAATATCCCCATGTGTCGTCGAGAATGTTTGGTCATCTTAAGTAATACAACCGGCTTGTCCTTTGCTAAAGAAAGGATTGGGCCACTTTCTACATCTATTATTTCTGTCTTTTATTTAATCACACTTTATTTATCTGCATTATCAAAAAACCCTAAAAATCCGTTTGCTAAGTATTTACAGAGAATTCCTGCTCCAAGCCACTCGTCCACACCTTCTGCTCCTCGTTGGGTTCGAAACTCTTACTTATCGAAAATACTGCAATACACCCCCTATACTTGTGGGTCATCAATACTATATTATGGTGCCGTTGCCGGGGAGTGAAGCGCTATTGGAGAGTGGAACTGGTAAAATAAACTTGTACTGTGAGTATTGTTTATTTTTGTGAGTTACTTTATTTCAATATGGATAATTCACTTAGTTTCTTATTTCGTAATGCTACTACCACTGCTAAGGTAGTAGATGAACCTACACCTTCTGAAAATGATACTTTTAAAATACCTACAAGAATTATTCATTGTGTTATGGATAACTACTATTTTGGAGATGAAATTGTCCATCCCGGTGATCATTTGCTCTTTATACATGAATATGTGGGTTGTTCAAGTGTGCAGGTATTACAATAGATCAAGTCAAGAAGAAGCTATTCTCATTATCACTAAAATCAAGAGCGGAGGAATGGTACAAGCTGCTGAAGAATGGTCAATCTCTTGAATGGGAGGAAGTTGTACCTCTCTTTTATTCAAAATTTTATCCTCCTAGTGAGATTCATAATGATCGGAATCAAATATACAACTTTTGGCCTCTTGATGGAGAGAGTACAGCTCAAGCTTGGGGGAGATTGAAGTTACTAATGCTCATATGTCCTATTCATGAGCTCCCCAATAATATTATTATCAATAACTTTTGTGCAAGGCTTTATCTTCATGATAAGGATCTATTGGATGCTTCTTGTGCTGGATCATTTACACGCATGGAAGAAGAAGCTAAATGGGATCTTCTTGACCATATTCAAGACAATGCTGAAGCATGGTAGAATGATAAAGGAAGAAAGTCAGGTATAAATTATGATTATGAATGCATTAAATCTTTTATGGGAACTAATGACTTTCGTAATATTAGTAATGCTTATGGTCTAGATTCTCAAGCTATTGCAACTTATTTTAAGGCTTTTGCTTCCTATATTGAAATTCCTAAAAAGAAATGGAATAAGTATCCTGATCCATATAAAGATATTGTTAATAGTCTTCCTGCAAGAAATACTGAACTTTATACTGCCAATCATGTTTTACCTAAACCTTACATTGAGAAAATGCCTTTCCTAGTTAAGATAAAGGAACATTGTATGATAGCTAGTATGGTTAATGAAAGTACAAATAAAGCTATTGAACCTGATGAACAAGTGGATGATGAACCTGTAATAGCAAATGTGAAAGACTTTGTCACTAAATATGTAGAAGATGGACACACTATCCTCTGTAAGGATACTTCTAATATTGTTTCACAAAGTAGTGTTATGAGAGCTAGTGTCCATGTGTTTTCTGTTAGGATAAGTGATCATTGCTACAATGGTTCATGTGATAGTTATATTGTTAAATTTATGCATGATACTGAAAGTTATTATGAGAGAGGGAATATTGTTCTTATGCATCTCAATAATATTAAGTTTTCTCGCTTTATGCTAAAAGTCTTTATGTTACATTTGTTTTGCCTTCCTATGCTAGCAGCCTCTGGTTTCAACAATTTATTTTCTTACAAAACTCCCTTGCATAGGAAGTGGGTTAGACTTAAACATGTGTATTTTTGCTTCTTGATTCTCTCTTTTACTTCAATTCATATTCTTATGTGAGCATCATTGAAATTATCATGCCCATCTTAATGGCTTTAAAGGAAGAGCTTTTTGGGAGACAACCCAATATTTTTGCTTTCAGTTTTTGTTTATTTGAGTCTTGGAAGTTATTGCTTATGCAATAACCTCTCCTTATCATTTTTGTTTATTTTTTGTGTCAAGGTCAACGTCTAATGAGAGAGAAGTAAGATTTGGGAAAGTTGCTGTCCCGAAACAGATTTTTGTGCTTCACTATAAAAAATCGTGAAAAATCCTAGAACGTCGTACTGATCTGTAAATTTTTGTGTGCATGCCCCAGGTTATTATTAACTTTCGTTAGTTTTGCACTTTGTGATTTAAGCAACAAAAGAGTTTCAAAAAATTTATCTTTACTTTCTGGTCTATTTTGACAAATCTTTGCCACTCTTGCATTTGCCTCTTAAATCGATTTCCTTTTTGATCCTTTTAGGCTTTCAGAAGGAGTTGCTAAAGTAGCTTATGTTTTGATGGATTAGAGTTGAAATTGAACTTAAAATGTTTATCATCTTTCTTGCACTAATGTTGCTAATGAGAATTGTGTGAAGTTTTGTGTGAAAGAAATTTCCAGGTTATTGGAGAAAATGGTGTAATAAGATGGTGAATGGTTAAATGACTCAAACAATATGTTTAAGAAGATGAAGATATTGGTGTTATTCAAGCGGTGACTCCAGAAGAATTTATTAAATGTCAAGCTCAGAGACCTACAGAGTCTGTTTTCGAATAAGTAACAATTCATGGTAAGAAAAGGTCCGCTAAAAATCTGTCAATTTATATTTTTGTAGTTTTTATTTCACATGGAAAATACTGAGTAGAAGAAGGGACAGAAACAGAGCCCGGGAGGCTCACACCATCCTGTGGCGCGGGCCCACCTAGCCACACCACCAGGGGGTGTGGCCACCCTAGAGCTCTCATAGATTGCAAATGTATCTATAATTTTTGATGTTCCATGCTTAGTTTTATCCACTTTTGTAACTACCTCGGTGAATTACGCTCTTAGTTAATGCCTGGATTAACGAAAGTGGTTAAAATAGTACGGTGGGGCCCAGGGCCACTCACGGTAGACCTTTCGGCCGTCCTAACCACTTTCAGACAACGGGACAAGAACGAGCGGCGTAATCGGCAGGCGAAGGGATCAACTACATACACAAATGAGTATGTATGCAAGCCACATACAACAGTCCTCAGAGCCATTCCATCTAAAAGAAATAGAAATATTGCAACGCCATACGGCAAGATCCAAATGTCCTAGATAGATATAATAATTTAGGATAGCTCCTCACACATCACACATCAGAGTATCAGGCGGAAGCGGAAAACAAGATCCGAGTACGGATAAGAAGCAAATTGGCATAATATGCCCCATAAATAAACACATCCCGCCCACAGATCTCACAGATACCCATTCCCGGAATCCCTACACCGAATGATCGTTGCCAACATCATCTGTCTCTTCCACCCAGTATCCATCTTGCGGGTACACCTGTTCATCTGAATCAAACAATTTATCGTGTGAGACCCTAGGGGCACTCAGCAAGTCTTTATGCCGCTAAAGGGGACACAAGCTAGGGTGACGCAATTGCAGCAAAAGATAATACCTAACAATTCTACAGATACTCGCTAACCTTCCGCCTAACCAATGATAGACAGAAGTCCGTGAATTAAGAACAACAGTTATAACAGTATAATTAACAGGTCCATCCTCCTCCTCGCTTACCAACAAGGAAGCGGACGAACAACCCCCATCATCCGTTGGCAGTTTTATTAACCATTCCGTGAGGATTGCAGTATTTACTAGTCAAGTACTTAGTCAATTTAAAAGCGGTACTTTAGTTATATTTGTCTATGATCGAGAAACTGTGCTCCAAGTCGTCCATAACCGTGGACATGGCTTTCAGAAAGATTTACCCTGCAGGGGTGCACGAATAGCAACACACACTCGATCAACCTCGGAAAAACCAAATCAAAACCCAACGAGTCATTCACGACAAAGCAATCACAGGATTCAGAAATATTTCAGGGGGCCACCCCATTAAGCTACCCGCAACGAAGTTGGCTGGCTCCGAGACGGACCCAAGGTTTGCGCCAATGGCTGTAAACGACTGGGAACCCGAAAATGTGACTGGGCTTGTCGATACCGCGAAAACACTCCGCAATTCTTAAACAGTACAGGTGCTCCTCGCACAATCTTAAATAAAAAAGTAACATGGCATAAGTACAGGATAGTAATAAAGCCCCAAACTACTTGTGGCCCCAAGAAATAAGAATGAATCAAGCTCTGGCTCAGGGGGTCCATAAGGCCTCCCGGATGTGGATAGTGCGAATAGTCAAGGAATAGGAATCAAGTACTCGGGGTCCTACGAGACACAAGTGAGTAGGAAAAACCAAATAGCAGATATTGCTCACCGGTGCCTCTTTCATTAGTTATCCCGTTACTACTCAGGTTAAGTTGTTTAGGTACCTCGTTATTCATCAGACACTCACATACCCTACAAATGCTTTTCTACGACTCGCATGGCCCAAACAACTCCTGTAGTAATGGCTCATGGGATGGAGGAACAAGCTTCGGTGGGGTTTAAAAGTAAAGGCTATGCAGTACTTGGGATTCAATTTAATGCAATCGCGACTCAATGATGCAAGAATAAGATAGAGGCAATAGGTACTGTATGTATGCAAGCATGTGGTAGTGCTTGCTTGGCAGCTCAGTTGAAGCGAGAGATGGATCTGGGTAGTACTCCTGTAATTCCTGGTAATTCTCCTGCTGAGCGTCTTTTCGAAGAAGAACCAAACAAACAAGGGCCAACATAAATAAAGTGCACAAGTATATGAATTAACATGCGACAAGCAAACAGCATGCCATGATGAATGATGCACAATTTACATGGCATTAAAGTAGCATGGCAAAGGTGAGGTGTGGATGCAAGAAATAAAGCATTTTATTATTTATTTAAACAAGTTTTATTGTCATAAACAGTTCAGATTTTTAATATCAACATGATGCATGCTTCAATTCAGAACAAGGACTGCATAGATAGAACGGGCTCGTCGCGCTGATCGATTTAGACATATTATTTGTCTAATTTGGAATTATAAAACAAAAGTTATTAATTAATTAAGGAAAAGGGCATTTTATTGTAATTTTAATCATCTCGAAATTTTAAAGTGTTCAAACATTATTTTGAAGGGCATATTTGAATTCCTCACATTTTTCTGATTCCAAAACATATATTATTTGTATTATTTGGATTTGTATTGTAAAAATTATTTGAATCTGATTTGAATTTGATTTTAAATCAATTTGAAAAAGATTTAATTAAAAACAGACAACGGAAAACATTTTACACCGCAGGTAACCCTAGCCTAGACGCTGACGGGTGGGGACAATGCGGTCTGGGGCCACGCGCGCGAGAAAAACATTTTGCACCGGGGCAGAGGCTAGCCGAGGGGCTGACGTGCGGGCCTAACGATAGCGCGGATCCCACGTGACAGTGGCAGCGGTGGGCTGACCAAGTGGCGGGGCAGGGGAGCGCGGGTTGAGAGCCGGGTCTGCTGGGGGGTTTTCTGCAAGATGCCAGGCGGCTGACAGGTGGGGACACTAGGGCTGCTGGGGACCTGGGCGTGATCGCCAAATAGCGCGGGGGTCCTTTTTGCAAAACGGTCACGCGAGCGCTGTCTGAATCTGGCGCTGTTTCTCTGAACTTCGACGATGACTGACGTCGGTGCGGACTTCCGGCGAAGGTGGCGTCGCGTCCACGGCGAGAGAGCTCTGGCCACCAAGACGGAACTTGCAGCGGGAGGTCTCGGCTACCGATTTCGTTTAGGGAGGGTCGGCGGTGGCTGGCTGTGCTGGTCGGGGCTCGTCGGCGAACAGAGGGGAAGCGCTACTCTCAACCTGCACTCCGGCGGAGCACCTCACCGGCGGGGACCAATTACTGGCGGCGCTAGGCTCGCAGAGGGGGAAAAACGGAAGGGGCGAGGGGGAAAGCTCACCTCGTCCGATTCCCGCGGAATTCGGAGGCAGGGACGGCCGGAGCGGAGGGGAACAGCGGAGCTGCTGCGGCGGTGCTGGCGGCCCGCGGTCGTGGGACGGGTGCGGGCAATCCTGGATCTCCTGGCTGGCAGAATCGTCGACACGGATTGCGGCGGCGCTCCCCGGCGTGTCCCCGGTCACCAGCGAGGGCGGCAACGGCGACGGGCCCTCAGACTGGTGGCGGCAGGGAGGAGAGACAAAGAGGGACGGCAGGTATCTAGGGTTCGGGGGAAGCGACTCGGCGCGAAGATAAGGCGGAGGCGACGGCGTTAGTCGCTGGAGAAGAGGAACATGGTGGCGTCGGCGCTGAAGCGGTACGGCTGGGAGGCGGGCCGGGAGATGGGCCGCGATGGGCGAGGTCACTGGTGGGCTGCTGGCTGCGCTGCAGGTAAGGTTCTCTCCTTTTTATTTCTTTTTGTTTTATTATCTGTTTTGATTTATATTTTTGATTTGTTTCAGATTTAAACCAGCCCAAGAATTAATCTTTTTGAGAGTTTTTGCATAATGGAATAATGTAACAGGGCTAGCTAGGGAGTGAGAGGAAAGGCTTGGATTTAGGCTAAGATGAGGTGGAGGAAAAATAATCATGAAAAAGAGAAAGAAAGATGTATGGTAATAATCCTTCATATAAAACATGAATGAAGATAATTGGAGTAATAGATGTTGATGAGAGTAAAAGAGTGGTAAAGATGGTGATGATACACAAAGAAAAGAATCACTAAATCCAAAAGAAAACCAAATGGCTAAAGGTGGTGGTACTTTTGCATGGCCAATGCAAAAATAATAATGCCATGATTTATTTTGTGAAAACAATAATAATATGATGGCATTATTCTTATGGATTTCCCATAAGTGGAATAAAGGCCAAGCAAAGGATAAGTTGGATTAGATCCACCCTACCACATGAGCTAGGATAAAATCAAAAGAAAAAGAATTGCAAGCTCATGGACTAGCAGGATGGTGGAATTATAAAGTGGTGAAAAGAGAGAGATGATGGAATTGAATTAAAAGATATGCCCCAAACTCAACTTGGGCATTTATAAAATATATCAATAGCCAAATACAATATCAAGAGGCAAATACAATTAATGATGCATGTGAGAGAAGAACCAAAAGAAAAAGGGTTTTATATGATGCTCAAATGCAAGGTGGCATGATGACATGAGCATGATATAATTATGATGCAATAATAATAATATATATGAAGTAACCAATATCTTACTAGGACAAGTAGCATTACAATTGTTAGACAATTGGGATGCTACAACTCTTCCCCACTAAACAGGAATCTCGCCCCGAGATTCTAGGAAGAAGAAGACTCAAAGAGGGTAGGATACTTGGCACGGAGCTCATCTTCACGTTCCCAGGTGGCTTCATCAACGGAATGGTGCGACCACTGCACCTTGCAGAACTTGATGGACTTGTTGCGAGTCCTTCTTTCTGCGACTTCAAGAATTTTTGTGGGGTGTTCTTGATAAGACAGATCTTCTTGGAGATTAATGAGTTCATGGTCCACGGTCCTGCCGGGATCCTTGAAGCACTTCTTGAGTTGAGAGATGTGGAAAACATCATGGACTTTGAGTTGTTCAGGAAGCTCAAGAGCATAAGCAACTTCTCCACTTCTTCCACGAATTTTGAAAGGACCGATGTATCTAGGAGCCAGCTTTCCTTTGATACCAAAGCGGTGCGTGCCTCTCATGGGAGTGACACGAAGGTAAACGAGATCACCAGGGACATACTCCATGTCCATGTGCTTTCTGTCATAATTGCTCTTCTGGCGACTTTGAGCAATCTTCAGGTTTTCAAGAATGATGTGAACTTTCTCCTCCGCTTGAGTTACAATGTCGGGGCCAAATAATATTCTTTCACCTGCGCCCGACCAACCAATCGGAGTTCTGCATTTGCGACCATAGGGAGCCTCAAATGGTGCCATCTTTAGACTTTTCTGGAAGCTGTTGTTGTAAGAGAATTCAGCATAAGGAAGACATTCTTCCCACTTCATGCCGAAAGAGATAACGCAAGCACGGAGCATATCTTCTAGAATCTGATTGATCCTTTCAACTTGTCCTTGCGACTGAGGGTGGTAAGCTGTGCTGAAGTTTAGTTTTGTTCCCAAAGCATTTTGGAAACTTCCCCAGAACTTGGAAGTGAAGATGCTTCCACGGTCTGAGCTGATCTCAAGAGGAACTCCATACAGAGAGACAATTCTATTGATATAGAGCTCAGCCAACTGAATTGCAGAAATTGTTTCCTTGACTAGAAAGAAGTGAGCTACTTTGGAAAGCCTGTCAATGACAACAAAGATTGCATTGTTGCCCTTTTGCGACCTTGGAAAACCAGTGATGAAGTCCATCTCTACTTTCTCCCATTTCCATTCCGGAGGCTTCAATGGCTGTAGAAGACCGGAAGGTTTCTGATGGACAGCTTTAACTCTACGACAAACATCGCACTCTGAGACATACTTGGCACAATATCGTTTCAAACCAGGCCACCAATATTGTGTTTTCAAGTCCATGTACATCTTAGTGCTTCCGGGGTGGATAGAAAGAACAGAATCATGCGCCTCCTTGAGAACTTGCTCTCTTAAACCCGGGTAGTTCGGAACAAACATCCGGTGTTCAAAGAAAAGAGTGCCTTGGTCGTCGACGTGGAAAGACTCATACTTCGAAAGCTGAATGTTGGAGATGATCTTTTTAGTGTAAGGATCCCCAAGCTGAATGGAACGGACCTTTTCTTCCAAGAGAGGTGTTGCTAGAAGGTTCAGAAGATACCCTTGATCCACAATTTCAAGGTTGAGCTTACGGAATTCCTCGCACAAGAGAGGCTGTTGTTCTTCCACCATGAGATTGTTGACATAAGCTTTTCGGCTGAGAGCATCTGCCATGACATTAGCTTTGCCCGGGGTGTAGTTGATGGTAAAATCAAAATCATTGATTGTTTCAATCCACCTCCTCTGACGAAGGTTGAGATCAGGCTGTGTGAATATATACTTCAGACTCTTGTGATCAGAAAAGATCTCACAATGGTTACCAAGCAAGTAATGCCTCCATACTTTCAAAGCAAAGACAACTGCTGCGAGTTCAAGGTCATGCGTAGGATAATTGATCTTATGCATCTTCAACTGCCGAGATGCATAAGCAACAACTTGTTTTTCTTGCATAAGGACCGCACCCAATCCTTGCAATGAGGCATCACAGAAAATCTGGAAAGGCTTTGATGTATCTGGAGGAACCAAGACTGGGGTAGAAGTGAGCTTCTCTTTGAGTGTTTCAAAGCTTGCTTGACATGCAAGAGTCGAAAGATATTTCTTGCCTTTCTTGAGGAGATCGGTAAGAGGCTTCGCAATCTTTGAGAAGTTTTGAATGAAGCGACGACAGTAACTGGCCAAACCAAGGAAACTCCGGACTCCTTTGACATTTATGGGTGGAAGCCAGTCCATAATTGTCTTAATAGTTTCTGGGTTGACGGCAATGCCCTTGGCAGAGATAACGTGACCAAGGTAGGTGACTTGAGGCAGCCAGAATTCACACTTGGAGAACTTTGCATACTGGCGGTTCTCACGAAGCTTGTTTAGGACACACCGAAGGTGTTCTTCATGTTCTTCCTTCGACTTAGAATAGACTAGAATGTCATCCAGATAGACCACAACGAACATATCAAGATACACCATGAAAACCGAGTTCATAAGCCTCGAGAAGGTGGCAGGTGCATTGGTGAGACCGAAAGACATGACCGTGTACTCATACAGGCCATAACGGGTGGTGAAAGCTGTTTTGGGAACATCTTCCTTGCGGATCTTGATTTGATGATAACCACTTCTCAAATCAAGCTTAGAGAATACCACAGCTCCAGCTAGCTGATCGAAGAGATCATTAATCCGTGGAAGGGGATATTTATTCTTGATGGTTTTAGCATTGAGTGCCCGATAGTCAACACAATGTCTATCAGTCTTGTCTCGCTTCTTCACAAAGATGGTTGGACTACCCCACGAAGAAGTACTGTGCTAAATGAAACCCAACTTCTCTTGTTCATCCAACTGACGCTTAAGTTCAGCCAACTCAGCAGGACCCATTTTATAAGGCCGCTTGGAGATAGGAGCGGTGCCAGGTTCAAGTTCAATGACAAACTCAACCTCACGATCCGGAGGCATACCTGGCAACTCTTCAGGAAAGACATCTGGAAACTCACAAACTACAGGAACACTCTGAATACCTTCCATAGCATCATCATTCAGAGCCGCCAAAGAATAAAGCTGAATTGCAGGAGTCAGACTTGGAGAATAGACTATATGGGCCTTCAGGAATTTTCAGAGAAACCGAACGTTCAGCACAATCAATCACAGCTGCATTTGCTGTCAACCAATCCATGCCCAAGATAACATCAATATCAGAATTGCCCAGAATAATTAAGGAAGCCGGAAACGAAGAACCACCAATCTCAATTTGATTGTTATGGCTGATTTTAGAAGATGCCATTGTTGCTCTAGGAGAAAGAACCATTAAACGCTTGGGGAGAGGATCCATAGATAACCCATTCCTATCAGCAAAACTCGTAGAGACAAAAGAATGCGATGCACCAGAATCAAACAACACTCGTGCAGAAACTGAGTTAACAGGAAGCTACCCATGACAACTCCAGGTGCATGCTCAGCTTTAGCGACGTTGACACAGTTGGCACGAGCAACCGTAGACCCCGGTTTAGTGTTGATGTTGAGAGCCCGAGGTGGAGGTGCACGAATCATAGGAGAACTTGCTGCAGGTCTTGGAGGTGGTGGTGGAAGAGCTTTGTTGTTCATTGGACAATTCCAGTGCTGATGCCCAGTGTTTCCACAAGTATAGCAAGCACCAGGTGGACGTGGAGCAATGTAGCCAGGGACTCCGCCAGGCGCTCCAGGGTAGTTGTGGTCGTAGCACCTGGGAGCCGCAGTGAAGGAGTTTGGTGGCCTTGGTGCGTAGCTTGATGGTCTTGGTGGAGCAGGGAGTGACGGTGGGGTGTTAGGGACCCAGACACGACGCTTAGAAGGAGCTGTCATAGCAGAAGAGCTTGCTGTATCACGGCTGTGTTTCTTTGACTCCTCAAACACTTGCCTACTTGCTTCTTCCTGCAGAGCTGTGTGTTGAAGTTCCAGGAAAGATGCCGGCCTTGCATGAGTGATTGCATATTTGATGGAAGCATTGAGGCCTTGCCGAAACCTCTTTTGCTTCTTCTTGTCATCAGAGATCTCATCGCCACCATAACGAGAAAGGTTCATGAAGTTTCTGATGTAGGTGTTGACATTGTCAGTGCCCTGCTTGAGGTTGAGAAACACTTCCTTCATCCTTTCCATGACAATTTCTGATAGATATTGCTCTTTGAAAGCAGCAGTGAACCGCTCCCAAGTAGGCTGAAAACCAGAAAGATCTGCCTTGAGGTAATTTTCCCACCAGAGAGCTGCATCTCCCTTCAGAAGGTGAGTAGCACACTTGACCCATTCTTGCTCGGGAACATCTGCAGTCATCAGCAGCCTTGACACTTCACGCAGCCAATCATCCGCATCAAGTGGCTGATCAGACACCTCAAATTGACGTGGGTTGAACTTGAGAAAACTCTTGATGTCTCCTCGCTTGGGAGGTGGAGGTAGCGGAACAAAATCATTCCTCCTCACGCTTTCCTCGAAGTGCTGCTGGTTCTGCTGCATAGTGCCCAAAGCATTTGCAATACTTGCCAAAGCGGCCCCAAGTTCAGGTGGTATGTCCTCCTCAGAATGGCGTGGTGGTGCCATCCTGTGATTGATATAAAACACAAGTCAGTACTATAATGGAGAATGATTATAATCCAAAATAGTACCAAAATGGAATTAATCAAGATTAAAGAATGCAATTCACTGAGATGATATTAAAATATCAACAAAGTTCAAGGCAATTAGAAGATACTCAGCATAACGCACACGACTGAACAAGGAGTGTGGTACACAACTAACAAAGAAAAAATTTCCGCAAATTTCGGCATTAAAATACCACTATATGCGCAAACCACTTAACGAATCAAGATCAGTAACTCTACTAGTTCAATACACAAAAGCAAATGACAAAAGTAGTGGTATGGTCGCGACTCCATCCCGCACTCAAATCATTACTCCGCACATGAATCAGTAAAATACATATCCCAACACCTTCTTCTTAAGATGAACCTAAAGATTGGTAACTACGAAAAACAACACCCCAACAAGATAACGTCGGATAACAAAGAGTAAGATAGATCGCATCGGTATACAACGAATCAGAATAGATCGCGTCGGTTTACAAAGGCCTGTCGGTATGGAATGTACCAACAGTTGATAACCAAAAGGCAGACAGTGATAACATTTGGATGCAACAGATAGACAAAGAATTCACACGCACACACACAAACAAACAAACATAACCTATGGTACTACGGAACCCAGAACACGTGAATCCTAGTTTGAATTTTAAGACGAGGATTGAAAACGTTACACTTCCTTACCAGAAAAGGGTGGGTGGGTGGGTAAGAAGAAAAATGGAAGCAGTCCTACTCTCACGCTTTGTTTTTCCCTAGTATACATAACTACCAAAATATTTGCTAGACTGACAACGACCATTTTGGCTGAGACCCTGAAGGGCGGGATGGCTCTGATACCAATTGTAACTACCTCGGTGAATTACGCTCTTAGTTAATGCCTGGATGAACGAAAGTGGTTAAAATAGTACGGTGGGGCCCAGGGCCACTCACGGTAGACCTTTCGGCCGTCCTAACCACTTTCAGACAACGGGACAAGAACGAGCGGCGTAATCGGCAGGCGAAGGGATCAACTACATACACAAATGAGTATGTATGCAAGCCACATACAACAGTCCTCAGAGCCATTCCATCTAAAAGAAATAGAAATATTGCAACGCCATACGGCAAGATCCAAATGTCCTAGATAGATATAATAATTTAGGATAGCTCCTCATACATCACACATCAGAGTATCAGGCAGAAGCGGAAAACAAGATCCGAGTACGGATAAGAAGCAAATTGGCATAAGATGCCCCATAAATAAACACATCCCGCGCACAGATCTCACAGATCCCCGTTCCCAGAATCTCTACACCGAATGATCATTGCCAACATCATCTGTCTCTTCCATCCAGTATCCATATTGCGGGTACACCTGTTCATCTGAATCAAACAATTTATCGTGTGATACCCTAGGGGTACTCAGCAAGTCTTTATGCCGCTAAAGGGGACACAACCTGGGGTGACGCAATTGAAGCAAAAGATAATACCTAACAATTCTACAGATACTCGCTAACCTTCCGCCTAACCAATGATAGACGAAAGTACGTGAATTAAGAACAACAGTTATAACAGTATAATTAACAGGTCCATCCTCCTCCTCGCTTACCAACGAGGAAGCGGACGAACAACCCCCATCATCCGTTGGCAGTTTTATTAACCATTCCGTGAGGATTGCACTATTTACTAGTCAAGTACTTAGTCAATTCAAAAGCGGTACTTTAGTTATACTTGTCTATGATCGAGAAACTGTGCTCCAAGTCGTCCATAACCGCGGACACAGCTTTCAGAAAGATTTACCCTGCAGGGGTGCACGAATAGCAACACACACTCGATAAACCTCGGAAAAACCAAATCAAAACCCAACGAGGCATTCACGACAAAGCAATCACAGGATTGAGAAATATTTCAAGGGGGCACCCCATTAAGCTACCCGCAATGAAGTTGGCCGGCTCCGAGACGGGCCCAAGGTTTGCGCCAATGGCTGTAAACGACTGGGAACCCGAAAATGTGACTGGGCTTGTCGATACCGCAAAAACACTCCACAATTCTTAAACAGTACAGGTGCTCCTCGCACAATCTTAAATAAAACAGTAACATGGCATAAGTACAGGATAGTAATAAAGCCCCAAACTACTTGTGGCCCCAAGAAATAAGAATGAATCAAGCTCTGGCTCAGGGGGGTCCATAAGGCCTCCCGGATGTGTATAGTGCGAATAGTCAAGGAACAGGAATCAAGTACTCGGGGTCCTACGGGACACAAGTGAGTAGGAAAAACCAAATAGCAGATATTGCTCACCGGTGCCTCTTTCATTAGTTATCCCGTTACTACTCAGGTTAAGTTGTTTAGGTACCTCGTTATTCATCAGACACTCACATACCCTACACATGTTTTTCTACGACTCGCATGGCCCAAACAACTCCTGTAGTAATGGCTCATGGGATGGAGGAACAAGCTTCGGTGGGGTTTAAAAGTAAAGGTTATGCAGTACTTGGGATTCAATTTAATGCAATCGCGACTCAATGATGCAAGAATAAGATAGAGGCAATAGGTACTGTATGTATGCAAGCATGTGGTAGTGCTTGCCTGGCAGCTCAGTTGAAGCGAGAGATGGATCTGGGTAGTACTCCTGTGATTCCTGGTAATTCTCCTACTGAGCGTGTATTCGAAGAAGAACCAAACAAACAAGGGCCAACATAAGTAAAGTGCATAAGCATATGAATTAAAATGCGACAAGCAAACAGCATGCCATGATGAATGATGCACAATTTACATGGCATTAAAGTAGCATGGCAAAGGTGAGGTGTGGATGCAAGAAATAAAGCATTTTATTATTTATTTAAACAAGTTTTATTGTCATAAACAGTTCAGATTTTTAATATCAACATGATGCATGCCTCAATTCAGAACAAGGACTGCATAGATAGAACGGGCTCGTCGCGCTGATCGATTTAGACATATTATTTGTCTAATTTGGAATTATAAAACAAAAGTTAATAATTAATTAAGGAAAAGGGCATTTTATTGTAATTTTAATCATCTCGAAATTTTAAAGTGTTCAAACATTATTTTGAAGGGCATATTTGAATTCCTCACATTTTTCTGATTCCAAAACATATATTATTTGTATTATTTGGATTTGTATTTTAAAAATTATTTGAATCTGATTTGAATTTGATTTTAAATCAATTTGGAAAAGATTTAATTAAAAACAGACAACGGAAAACATTTCACACCGCAGGTAACCCTAGCCTAGATACTGACGGGTGGGGACAATGCGGTCTGGGGCCACGCGCGTGAGAAAAACGTTTTGCACCGGGGCAGAGGCTAGCCGAGGGGCTGACGTGCGGGCCCAACGAGAGCGCGGAGCCCACGTGACAGTGGCAGCGGTGGGCTGACCAAGTGGCGGGGCAGGGGAGCGCGGGTTGAGAGCCGGGTCTGCTGGGGGGTTTTCTGCAAGTTGCCAGGCGGCTGACAGGTGGGGACACTAGGGCTGCTGGGGACCTGGGCGTGATCGCCAAATAGCGCGAGGGTCCTTTTTGCAAAACGGTCGCGCGAGCGCTGTCTGAATCTGCCGCTGTTTCTCTGAACTTCGACGATGACTGACGTCGGTGTGGACTTCCGGCGAAGGTGGCGTCGCGTCCGCGGCGAGAGGGCTCTGGCCGCCAAGACGGAACTTGCAGCGGGAGGTCTCGGCTACCGATTTCGTTTAGGGAGGGTCGGCGGTGGCTGGCTGTGCTGGTCGGGGCTCATCGGCGAACAGAGGGGAAGCGCTACTCTCAACTTGCACTCCGGCGGAGCACCTCACCGGAGGGGACCAATTACGGGCGGCGCTAGGCTCGCAGAGGGGGAAAACGGAAGGGGCGAGGGGGAAAGGTCACCTCGTCCGATTCCCGCGGAATTCGGAGGCAGGGACGGCCGGAGCGGAGGGGAACGGCGGAGCTGCTGTGGCAGTGCTGGCGGCCCGCGGTCGTGGGACGGGTGCGGGCAATCCTGGATCTCCTGGCTGGCGGAATCGTTGACACGGACTACGGCAGCGCTCCCCGGCGTGTCCCCGGTTACCGACGGGGCGGCAACGGCGACGGGCCCTTAGACTGGCGGCGGCAGGGAGGAGAGAAAAAGAGGGACGGCAGGTAGCTAGGGTTCGGGGGAAGCGACTCGGCGCGAAGATAAGGCGGAGGCTGACGTGCGGGAGGCGTAGCTGACGCGGCAGACGGTGGGGGGACGGCCACCTGATCCCCGCCGCTGCTTTCCGTTTGCTGCTGAGAGAGAGAGGCGACGGCGTTAGTCGGGGGAGAAGAGGAACAGGGTGGCGTCGGCGCTAAAGCGGTACGGCTGGGAGGTGGGCCGGGAGATGGGCCGCGACGGGCGAGGTCACTGGTGGGCTGCTGGCTGCGCTGCAGGTAAGGGGGCACCCCATTATTTCTTTTTGTTTTATTATCTGTTTTGATTTATATTTTTGATTTGTTTCAGATTTAAACCAACCCAAGAATTAATCTTTTTGAGAGTTTTTGCATAATGGAATAATGGAACATGGCTAGCTAGGGAGTGAGAGGAAAGGCTTGGATTTAGGCTAAGATGAGGTGGAGGAAAAATAATCATGAAAAAGAGAAAGAAAGATGTATGGGAAGAATCCTTCATATAAAACATGAATGAAGATAATTGGAGTAATAGATGTTGATGAGAGTAAAAGAGTGGTAAAGATGGTGATGATACACAAAGAAAATAATCACTAAATCCAAAAGAAAACCAAATGGCTAAAGGTGGTGGTACTTTTGCATGGCCAATGCAAAAATAATAATGCCATGATTTATTTTGTGAAAACAATAATAATATGATGGCATTATTCTTATGCATTTCCCATAAGTGGAATAAATGCCAAGCAAAGGATAAGTTGGATTAGATCCACCCTAGCACATGAGCTAGGATAAAATCAAAAGAAAAAGAATTGCAAGCTCATGGACTAGCAGGATGGTGGAATTATAAAGTGGTGAAAAGAGAGAGATGATGGAATTGAATTAAAAGATATGCCCCAAACTCAACTTGGGCATTTAGAAAATATATCAATAGCCAAATACAATATCAAGAGGAAAATACAATTAATGATGCATGTGAGAGAAGAACCAAAAGAAAAAGGGTTTTATATGATGCTCAAATGCAAGGTGGCATGATGACATGAGCATGATATAATTATGATGCAATAATAATAATATATATGAAGTAGCCAATATCTTACTAGGACAAGTAGCATTACAATTGTTAGACAATTGGGATGCTACAACTTTCTTGTGTTTTGTTCACTAATAATTCATGGTAAGAAAAGGTCCACTAAAAATCTATCAATTTATATTTTTGTAGTTTTTATTTCACATGGAAAATACTGAGTAGAAGAAGGGACGGAAACGGAGCCTGGGAGGCTCACACCACCCTGTGGCGCGGGCCCACCTAGCCGCGCCACCAGGTGGTGTGGCCACCCTAGAGCTCTCATATATTGCAAATGTATCTATAATTTTTGATGTTCCATGCTTAGTTTTATCCACTTTCTTGTGTTTTGTTCCAACTTTGCAGTACTTTTCATATGATTTCTTGGACTAACCTATTAACAAGAGCCAAAGTGCCGGAGAGGGGAATTCACCCTAGAGGTCTGAAGAGGGGAATCGGGAGAGATCTGAAGCTCTTCCCGGCACCCTGCCGGAGAGGGGAATTCACCCTGGAGGTCTTCTTCATCACCATGCAAGCCTCCGGTGTGATGCGTGAGTAGTTCATCCTTGGACTACGGATCCATGTAGTAGCTAGATGGCTGGTTTCTCCTCCTTTGTGCTTTCATGTTTAGATCTTGTGAGCTCCGTTCATGATCAAGATCGTCTATTTGTAATTCATACATGTTGTGTTTGCAGGGATCCGATGGATATTGAGATGCTATTTCAGATTGATTATTGATTCTATCATGTCTTTGTTATTTGAGATCTTGCATGTTTTCCTTTGTTAGTAGCTATCTTGGCCAAGTAGATGCTAGCAACTCCAAGAGTTAGTATTTATGCTCGATAGTGGGTTCATGCCTCTGGTAATCTGGGGAAGTGACAGAAATCTCTAAGGTACTAGATGTGATGTTGCTACTAGGGAGAAAACAACGATCCTTTGTTCATAGAACAATTGTATTGTTTACTTTACACGCAGTTCGTAAAGCAATAATTTGTTGCTTGCAACTTAATACTGGAGGGGGTTCGGATGATAACCTGAAGGTGGATTATTAGTCATAGATGCAGTTGGATGGCGGTCTATGTATTATGTTGTAATGCCCAATCAAGTCTCAAAGGAGTCAAGATGATTAGTATATGCATATATTCCTTTCTCCGTGTTTGTCAACTGCCTCGCTGTAATTTGTTCACCCAGCATGTTATCTATCTAAGGAGAGCCACCTCTAGTGAACTATGGATCCCGGTCCTTTTACTTTACATACAATCTACAATCTTTTACTTCTTTGTGTTTACTTTCTGCAAACTTTTACTTCTTTCCATTCGATACGTTTAATCCTTTGTTTTCCTCAAAACACCGTGAGATTGACAACCTCATCGCAAGTTGGGGACAAAGTTCTGTGGTTGTGTTGTGCAGGTCTCCATGTTGCTACTAGCACTGGTAGTGCGCCCTGCCAAAGCTCAGTTAGTAACACCTTTGGGGTGTTTCCTTGCTCCTACTGGTTCGACTAAACCTTGGTTTCATAATTGAGGGAAAACTTTCTGCTGTGCTCATCATACCTTCCTCTTGGGGTTCCCAACGAGCTCTACGTCGACCGTCGAGTGCATCAAGATCTTTTCTGGCGCCGTTGCCGGGGAGTCAAGGACATCTTCACAAGGGGAGTCCCTCATAACCAATCTCTTTACTTTGTTGTTTTTGTTTTGCTTAGTTTTGTTTTTGCTTTGTTTGCTTGTTTTGTTCTTCAAAAACACAAAACAAATTAGTTTTACTTGTTTTGCTTTCTTATTTGAAAACCCAAAAAATGACTACTCTTGAAAACACTAAGTTGTGTGACTTCACTAGCACCAACAACAATGATTTTATGAGAACACCTATTGCTCCACCTGTGGCTGAAAATACTTTCTTTGAGATAAAACCTGCTTTGCTCAATCTTGTGATGATAGAGCAATTTTCTGGTATTGGTAATGAAGATGTCGCTTCCCATCTAAATAACTTTGTTGAACTTTGTGAGATGCAAAAGCATAGGGATATAGATGGTGATATTATTAAACTAAAATTGTTTCCTTAACTAGGAATAGTATTGATTCTTGGACTAAGTGCAAAGATGCTTTATTGGAAAATACTATCCTCCTGCTAAGATTATATCCATGAGAAGTGAAATAATGAAGTTTA
Source organism: Avena eriantha (assembly GCA_910589775.1). NCBI lineage: Eukaryota > Viridiplantae > Streptophyta > Magnoliopsida > Poales > Poaceae > Avena > Avena eriantha. The sequence goes on from OU342743.1 coordinate 359,303,897, forward strand.
AAAAACTTGATAATGAGCATGTTGCTCAAGCTTGGGAAAGAATGAAATCTTTGGTTAAGAATTGTCCCACTCATGGACTGACTGCTTGGATGATCATCCAAACTTTTTATGCAGGATTGAACTATTCTTCAAGGAACCTATTGGATTCTGCTGCTGGAGGTACCTTTATGACCATCACTTTGGGTGCTGCAACAAAACTTTTGGATAATATGATGGTTAATTATTCTGAATGGCATACTGAGAGAGCTCCACAAGGTAAGAAGGTAAATTCTGTTGAAGAAACCTCCTCCTCGAGTGATAAGATTGATATTATTATGTCTATGCTTGTTAATGGGAAAGCGCATATTGATCCAAATAATGTTCCTTTAGCCTCTTTGGTTGCTCAAGAAGAGCAAGTTGATGTGAACTTCATAAGAAATAATAATTTTGGCAACAATGCTTATGGTAATAATGCTTATAGGAACAATTTTGGTAACAAAAATTATAAGCCATATCCTCCCAACAATGGTAATTCTTATGGAAATTCTTACAACAATAATAAGAGTGCTCCCTCTGAACTTGAAGTTATGCTCAAAGAGTTTATTAGTAAACAAACTGCTTTCAATAAAACTATTGAGGAAAAACTCTCTAATGCTGAAAGAAATATAGCATCTTTGGCTGAAGCTCAATCTTCTTTGAATAAAATGGCTGCTAAACCTGAAACTAATGAGAATCCCTTTGCAGCTACTAATGCTATACAAGTAAGAATTGATGAAAATGTTAGACTATTAGCTGAATTACATGCTAAGTGGGAAAGAGAAGATGAAATTGCTAGAAACATTAGTGTTTCTACTATTACCACCACTAGTGTTGAGGCTAATAATAGTTCTACTACTTTAGATGATAAAGTTGATTTTGATCTTGATGGTTGTAACATCTCTGAAGTTATTAAGTTCCTACAAAAGCTTGCTAAAAGTCCTAATGCTAGTGCTATGAACATGGCTTTTACAAAACACATTACTGATGCTCTCATAAAGAATAAAGAAGAAAAGATGAAACATAAAGCTTCTATTCCTATAAAACAAGAAGATGGTTGGGAACCCATCATTAATATGAAAGTGAATGACTTTGATTTCAAAGCTTTGTGTGATCTTGATAGTAGTGTTTCTATTATGCCTAGAAGGATTTATGATATGCTTGATTTGCCTCCTCTTGAAGATTATTATTTGAATGTCCCACTTGATGCTAATGCTAAAAAGAAACTCACGGGGAGTCTTCATGATGTTCTTATTATGGTTAATGATTCCTATGTCCCTGTTGATTTCTATGTTTTGGATGTTGAATACAATGCTTCTTGTCCTATTACTTTGGGAAGACCTTTTCTTAGAACTGTTGGTGCCATCATTGATATGAAAGAAGGAACCATTAAATATCAACTCCCACTCAAGAAAGGTATAGAACAATTCCCTAAAAAGAGATAAAATATTTCTTTTGCTTCTCCTATGAAAACAAAATTTGGTCTTAATGCTTCTTCATTTGAGAACACTTGATTCTTTCTTTGGTTCTTATGCCTAACTTAAAGGCGTTAAAGAAAAGTACTTGTTGGGAGATAACCCAAGAGTTTTAGATGAGTGTTGGAAGTTATTACCTCTGTAATAACCTCTTCTTATCCTTTTTATTTGGTTTTTGTGCCAAGAGTAACCTCTAATGAGAGTGAAGTAATGATTGGGAAAGTTGCTGTCCCGAAACAGATTTCTGTGCTTCACCGTAAAAATGCCTGAGAGAGCTCTGTACGTCGTATTGAGCTGTAATTCTTTGTGCTTCTGCCCCAGGTTGTTATCTAACTTTCGTTAGTTCAACACTTTTTGATTGAGCAACAAAAGTTCTTCGAAAAAATTCGTCTTTACCTGCTGGTCTGTTTTGACAGATTTCTGCCATTTTTCTGCATTTGCTTCTTGTTAGTTCCTTCTTGAGTTTTTTGAGGGAAGTTCTACAGTAGCTAGTGTTCTAATGAAAGTTTATTTGGTGTTAGAACTGAACGTTGAGACTTATTTATCTTAAGTGCACTAATGTTGCTAATGAGATTGTGTGAAGTTTTGTATGAAGGAAAAATTTCAGGTGTATGGAAGGAATGAGTAATGAGATGAAGGATGGACTAAAGCTCAGGCTTGGGGATGCCACGCGTGTCACCCCAAGAAATATTCAAGAATAAAAAGTGTCAAAGCTTGGGGATGCCCAAGGCATCCCCCTTCTTCATCAATAAAAATCCAGGTATCTTCCAAACGCTTCATTTTTATTGTTTCATGCACAGTTGTGTTTTTCTTGGAGCGTCTTCTTTTTCGTTTTTGTTTTGGTTTTTAATTTGCTTGGTTTGCTTAGTTTTATAATAAGTTGGTTGGACCCCCTCTTTCACACTTTGGTTTGCAAATATTTTGGTTTGGTTTGGAAAAGAGTAGGAAAGTTCATGCTTATGTGGTAAAAAGAGCTCGTTTTTAACTGTGGCCATGCTTTGTCATGCAATGCTTGATATTGTTTTGTCTTTATGCTTAGTATTCTTTTCTGTAGCATGACTTGTTATAAACAATTGAGTAATGTGCCTTGGATGAATCATGCGTTGTTTTAGCATATTAAAGCATAGTATAGTGGTATTCTCCTTTGATGCTTTATTTGGGTTGACTTGGCACATGCTCACACCATGTTATGACTATCCAAAGTCACCATAGCCTTTATGATCCTTTAGTTTTCAACTTGTAGTATCACTTTATGCTTTGATCAATGATGTTTTGTCGCTCTGCATGATTATGGCCATTATTTCTCTCTTAGTTTGTCGCTCCCAGTCTTTTGCTAGCCTCCACAACAAAGTATGAGTTCCACTCATGCATCCAAATCCCTAAACAAAGTTTTTCCAAAGAGTCCACCATACCTACCTACTAGCTTATGCTATTCCAAGTATATTCATGCTTTTGTTTACCTTCCACTGGTTATGAGAAAACTAGTGATTAAAGCTCTCACGAACTTGATGGCACACTTTACTTTATTGCCTCTAATAAACTTGAACCATTGGCTCCTTCTTTGTTGCGTATAGGCTTGCATGGTGAAAAAGTGACGGAAACGGAGCCCGGGAGGCTCACACCACCCTGTGGCGCGGGCCCACCTAGCCGCGCCACCAGGGGGTGTGGCCACCCTAGAGCTCTCATACATTGCAAATGTATCTATAATTTTTGATGTTCCATGCTTAGTTTTATCCACTTTCTTGTGTTTTGTTCCAACTTTGCAGTACTTTTCATATGATTTCTTGGACTAACCTATTAACAAGTGCCACAGTGCCAGCTGCCTATTTTCTGCTGTTTTTGGTTCCAGGAAACTCAGAAAATGAATATTCTCGGAATTGGACGGGACAAAAGCCAAAGTGCCTATTTTTCTGGAAGGGATCAAGAGCCAGAATACGAGACGAAGAGGGGCCAAGGGCCGGCCACACCACCTGGCCACGCGGCCAGGCTTGGACCGCGCTAGGGGGTGGTCTGGCCGACCCCAGCACCCCCTCGGCCTCTCCTTCCTCCTATAAGTTGCCCTCGGGACGAAAACCCTAAGTACCCGATCAAAAATCCACGAAAGAGTCTGTAGCTGCCGTCGTCTCTGTCCCTAGATCAGGGGAGATCTGAAGCTCTTCCCGGCACCCTGCCGGAGAGGGGAATTCACCCTGGAGGTCTTCTTCATCACCATGCAAGCCTCCGGTGTGATGCGTGAGTAGTTCATCCTTGGACTACGGATCCATGTAGTAGCTAGATGGCTGGTTTCTCCTCCTTTGTGCTTTCATGTTTAGATCTTGTGAGCTCCGTTCATGATCAAGATCGTCTATTTGTAATTCATACATGTTGTGTTTGCGGGGATCCGATGGATATTGAGATGCTATTTCAGATTGATTATTGATTCTATGATGTCATTGTTATTTGAGATCTTGCATGCTTTCCGTTGTTAGTAGCTATCTTGGCCAAGTAGATGCTAGCAACTCCAAGAGTTAGTATTTATGCTCGATAGTGGGTTCATGCCTCTGGTAATCTGGGGAAGTGACAGAAATCTCTAAGGTACTAGATGTGATGTTGCTACTAGGGAGAAAACAACGATCCTTTGTTCATAGAACAATTGTATTGTTTACTTTACACGCAGTTCGTAAAGCAATAATTTGTTGCTTGCAACTTAATACTGGAGGGGGTTCGGATGATAACCTGAAGGTGGATTATTAGTCATAGATGCAGTTGGATGGCGGTCTATGTATTATGTTGTAATGCCCAATCAAGTCTCAAAGGAGTCAAGATGATTAGTATATGCATATATTGCTTTCTCGGTGTTTGTCAATTGCCCCACTGTAATTTGTTCACCCAGCATGTTATCTATCTAAGGAGAGCCACCTCTAGTGAACTATGGATCCTGGTCCTTTTACTTTACATACAATCTACAATCTTTTACTTCTTTGTGTTTACTTTCTGCAAACTTTTACTTCTTTCCATTCGATACGTTTAATCCTTTGTTTTCCGCAAAACACGGTGAGATTGACAACCTCATCGCAAGTTGGGGACAAAGTTCTGTGGTTGTGTTGTGTAGGTCTCCACGTTGCTACTAGCACCGGTAGTGCGCCCTGCCAAAGCTCAGTTAGTAACACCTTTGGGGTGTTTCCTTGCTCCTACTGGTTTGATTAAACCTTGGTTTCATAATTGAGGGAAAACTTTCTGCTGTGCTCATCATACCTTCCTCTTGGGGTTCCCAACGAGCTCTACGTCGACCGTCGAGTGGATCAAGCCCATCATCGACCCGTTTTCTCCTAGTAACTTCTTTTTGTTGTAAAACTTTGTAATATATAATCCCCCGGATCCTCGAGGTTCGTATATCGTGTTCTCAGTGTGTTTTTGTTTCGATCTATTTCCGATAGGTAGAGTCTTAGTTTTGGAGCCATAATGTCCTCCTCTAGATCAGCCAAGGAAGATTCCTCTGCGGACATCGTTAACCCTTACATGTGTGAGTTGAAGATTCATCCCAAGGAGTTGTTGCTCGAAGATGGGAAGGTACAGATAAAAGAGGTTCAGGCCCTAAAGGTGAAGGTAGTCTAGAGGACAGGATGGAAGCACTGGAGAAAGAAGTCTTTAGGTACAAGAAGATGGTGGAACGAAAAGTGGATATCATCCACAAGATTAGTTCCAAACTCATCACCGAGCACCAGAAGGAGACTTCTAAGCTTAAGGATGAAATTCTCTCACTCAACTGAATAAACAACCAACTGCAAGCACAGCTCTACGACGTGCAAAATCAAAACCGTGAGTATGAGGTTAGGTTTAAAGACACAAGTGATGCTGCTACTTTCAGGATGTCGGAGACCAGGATGTCTTTTGTTGACGGGGAACCCTTACCTTGGAAGTCAGACAACGATGAGAGAACACCACCACCGCTGAAGGAGTAATTCGTCATCAGGTTTTGGCATCCCCTTGGTTTGTTCAAAGATTGGGGGAGTGTCACGGTATCATATCACTATCTTTTATCTTTTTACCTTTTTAGTAGAGTCATATCATGAATAGAGAAGTTATCGTATAGGATGGTTTGCATTATGGAAGTGTTCCCCCCCTCTCGTTAGTTATTATGTATCCCTTGGTGTGAGTTGCTATTATGGAATATTAATGCGAAGTTCTATCATTTACTCTTTTGAATGTTTTATTTTAGTTTTCAATTACTATTACATGATTGATCTTCTTGTTAGTATTGGTATCACTTTGGGATCATTAAGTAAATTTAGTTGGTTTTGGCAAACCTGGCTCGGTCAAGAGCAACACTATTATGAGAATTGAATGAAAAAGATAAAAGTACTCTTAAGAAATATAATTTCATCATCTTTCTTTTTTGATTGGCTCATAAGATTAGTACTCTCTAGTTAAGATCTTTTGTACTTCCAAGGAAGATTGCATGTTTGTTTTTATCACTTGTATGTTTTTTTGTTTCCTTCAACTCTTATGCTTGCTACCCAGCCTTGCTAGCCAAAAACCTGTACTGAGAGGGAATGCTTCTCGTGCATCCAATCCATAAACCAAAAACCTATGCCATTTGTGTCCACCATACCTACCTATTAGCACTATTGCTATTCCAATTAAATTCATATTTTATCTACCTTCCGAATTAAACTTGTTATGTGAAAATTAGTGATTAAAGCTCTCACAAACTTGATGGCACACTTTACTTTCTTGCAATTAATAAACTTGAACCATTGTGCCCATCTATGTTGCGTATATGCTTGCGCTTTGTAAGTTGTGAATTAGTAGAACAATGTTACCATTGGGAACACTTTCAACATTCCACTTTATTTAGTTGATATCATGTTCTTTTGCTTATGGATCCCGGTGGTGCGAAATGAAAGGGGATCTTGTAAGGCTCATGGAGTTCATATATGTGTTAGAGAAACGCCTGGGCGGCTGGTCTAAGCCATGCCTAATCATGGTGGAAACCTGCAGCGTAACCGTAGTGAGAAATCTATGAAGCATCCCTTATATATAAAAAAATCTATGCAAATAGGAAATAAAAAAAGAGAGAAAGAAAAGAAAAAAAAGATACCTATGCAAATAGGAAATAAAAGGATGCTGAGATGCTCATTGTCTGCTTGCCTTGTCATTTTGATATGGGGATTCTTCCGTATCATCGGGCAAGGGGTACCCTGTTGGCGGTTCTCTATGATACACATGTACTTACAATGATAAGAACTTACCTGTGACTAAACTTGAGTAGCTTGGGGAACGGTACTCATAAGTAAGGGGCATGATATTTTCAGCTTATAACTTGTCAAGCATATCCTCATATTTGATCACTTTAACCTTAATCACCTAAAGATGCTTATGATAGGGGCAATGAGAGCTGAAAGCTAATAAGTACCATAATTTTTGGAAGCTCTTTATGAAACTTGAAATCCCTGCTTCCCTCTGCGAAGGGACCTATCTTTTACTTTTTAGTTGAGTTAGTAAACCTATTCCTTTCTATCTCAGCAAGTATTTTGAGTTGTTTTGTTTCATTCATGCATATGATGATTTATTCAATCATGTTTCTTATGTTCCTTGTTTTGCACACTGCTCCTATCTTAGTGAGTACTACTTTGGAAGCTATCATTGAAAACCCCTTTATGTTTGACCTCCTGCAAATTGTTAACTATTCTTTGACCAAGAGTAAAGTTTGCATTACCAATTATGATTTACTTTATGTATCTTTATTGTGTTTCCTTTACTTATTACAAGTTAAGTTATATAATAGTGATTTGTCTTCTATTATGATTTGTGTATTGATGAATGTGATGCTTCTTGTCCGTATTCTTTTATCGACTCTTCACTCCATAAACCTGAGCTCGTGTTTATTGAGCTCAGTTTTCGCTTGGGGACAAGCGAAGTCTAAGCTTGGGGGGAGTTGATACGTCCATTTTGCATCACTATTCTATATCATAATTTACTGTTATTCATTGATATATTTCATATTAGGAGATATTACTTATGTTATTTCATCTTTTTTTGCATGGTTACTGACTTTTGGAGGATGGACCACTGAAGTCAGGATTTTGATGGAAAAGGCACTGTTTGGAGGCAAAATTGGGGAAGATCAGAAAATCCTAGAAAATACATGGAAAATCCTATTTTTCAAGAAGACGAAGGATGCCGGAAGGGGGAGCAGAGATAGGCCACAGGGGGCCACACCACCCCCTGGCATGGGCTACCCTAGGTTGCGCCACCAGGTGGTGTGGCCACCCTGGCCCACCTCTGGATCTCCCCTTTGGCGTATATTATCCCCACGAAACCCTAAGACTCGGGAGAGTGACCACAAAAAGATTCTACCGCCTCTATGGGGCGGAAAACTGTAGAGAGAGAATGAGCTCTCCGGCAGGCAGAAATCTGCCGGGGAAATTCCTTCCTAGAGAGGGGAGATCGTCGCCACCAACACCACCATCAAGCTGGACTTCATCAGGATCATCATCATCATAATCTCCATCATCATCTCCACCAACACCATCATCACCACTCCATACCGCTGTAACAATTGGGTTGAATCTTGCATAGTTCTTAGGGGAAACTTTCCCGGTGTTGATTACTTGTTGTAGTTGATGCTATTGAGTGGAACCATTGAATTATTGTTATGTTCAGATTATTAATTATCATTATTTCATCTCTGTTCTTGATCCATATGATGTCTTGTGATTAGTTTGTTTAGTTCTTGAGGACATGGGAGAAGTCATGTTGTTAGTAGTGGAATTGTGTTGAGAAAGATTCAATAGTTTGTTATTTAAGTTGTGGTGTTATTCTTCTAGTGGTGTCATGTGAACACTGACTAAATGACACTTCACCTTTATGGTCCTAGAGGAATGCATTGTGTATTTGGCTACTAATCGTAGGGGTTGCCGGAGTGACAGAAACCTAAACCCATGTTAGGAAACCTTTGCACAAGGGAGTGTAGGATCTCAGAGTTTAAAGTTGTGGTTAGGTTTTTATCTTAATTACTTTCTTGTACTTGCGGATGCTTGCAAGGGGTTTAATCAGAAGTATGTATTAGTCCTAGGAAGGTCAGTACATTAGCACAGGTTCACCCACACAACACTTATCAAACTAAATAAGATTAATCAACTATATGAAACGAAAGCACTTGACGATATCCCCATGTGTCCTCGAGAACGTTTGGTCATCTTAAGTAATACAACCGGCTTCTACTTTGCTAAAGAAAGGATTGGGCCACTTGCCGCATCTATTATTATTGTATTTTATTTACTCTCACTTTATTTATCTGCATTATCAAAAAACCTTAAAAATCCGTTTGCTAAGTATTTATAGAGAATTCCTGCTCCAATCCAATCGTCAACACCTTTTGCCCCTTGTTGGGTTCGGCACTCTTACTTATTCAAAATATTGCGATACACCCCCTATAATTGTGGGTCATCAACCCCTTCACCCCTAGAACTATAAATAGCCCCCTGTGGCTCAAATCTAGGTAGAGATGATGATGAGTTGAGGCATGTGCCAAACCCTGGATGGGAACTCCCTCTCTATAGTTTATCTATGAGTTGTACAAGGCCTTGGAGTCGGCGCCCTTCTCTAAGTTGTCAAGACCCTCCTCAAGTGTTTGGTCTCTTCTTGTCAAGGATTCTAGTAGTGCTAGGTCTCCCCCATTTTGGATTCTACCTTGTTTCTACTCTCCTCTTGATTTGGATTCTATCACCCGCTTGCTGATCTCTCCTTAGGTGATTATACCACAAGGTCTCTCGCCGAGGATTCTATTGGATTGGTTGTTCGAGCCAATTGGAGAAAATCGAATAGTGTGTGTTTTGCGTGTGTTTGTATCTTTACCATGCATTAGAGTTGAGTTCATCGTGTTCATCGGGTTTTCCCTCACTCCCCTCCTCAAATCCATGAAGATCGGGCCACCCAAGGGACAATCCCACAAGGGACCCATAACATCTGGTATCAAGAGCTTTTGGTTGCTATGGATTCGAGTTTGTGTTGAGTTTCTAGACACCAATTTTGTTTTTCTTGCCTAAATTCAAAAATTTCCATGAAAAATAGCCATATTCATGATTTGGATTGATCTGGAATTTGAGAGCGTTTTGGTAGGTTTTGATCCATACATCCACTGCTATACTTCTTGATCTACCTTCCCTTACATTCCCATAGCCCATTTCCATCATTTGCCCCTCAGATCTGGAGCTTTACATAAAAAGTATCCGCAGAAATCATGAAATTTCGAGTCCACAAACTTGTTTCGGTGAACAAACCGGAGCCGCTGAGCCTGCCGTCGGAACCATAGTTCATTCCGGCGCTAGATATGTATTTTTCAAATTGTTTCGGTGACAGATTTGGCGCTGCCAATTTTCCCGCCAATAGATTCAACTTTCGCACTGTTTTGACCATAACTTTGCATTCGAACTCGGATTTGTTGTTCTTTAGCTCATTTAGAATAGGGGAAGGATATCTACATCATCATATATGTTATTCTTGCTATCTAATCCAATAGGAATCGGTGAACAAGGACAAATCCAAAAAATAAAGGGTGAAGATCGATGATGAAAGGTATACCAATTCCATGACTTATCCCCACTTGCTTTCCTTTGGGAGCTGTAGCACCCCGATAAAACCAATACTAGAACATCGCTTAGTGTTTCTGTTTTGTGCATCGTCATGGCTGCATGCTCATGTCATCATGCCACATTGCATTTGAGAATCATCATGTCATAATGCATGGTTTTCCTAAAACTATTTCTAAAAGCCTAGTTTTGTTTTCTAAATATCCCTGTCTTTATTTCAAATCAAATCTTGGTTTTTTACGGATCTTTTATTTGTCTAAAAATTATTTACAAAAGCTTTTCTAAAAATAAAATAAAAAAAATAAAAATGTTTTTATTAGGGGAGGCAACCGTCCAGGCCCAAAGGCCTAGCCAGCTGGCCTACTACCCCAAACCCTAGAAAACCCTACCAAATCCCCACTCCCTCCACCCTTCCGCCGCAACTCTCCTGTTACCGCGCGCGCCTGGCCGCATGCTGCGCATACGACCCACCTTGGTATACCGCGCTACACGCTACGGTGTCACGCGTTGCACCCTGCCGCACGCCACGCTCCCCTCGCGCCTCACCTACCCCGTATGCGGTCAACCCCGTGGCCCCACCAGCTACCCACCGCAGCGACCCACCCAGGAACCGATCGGCCGCTCCGCTCCCTCTCTTCCACCGACCACGGCCACCCTCGATCCCATCGCCCTGCCCTCGCCTTCCTCTCAGGCAGCGCCACTGCCAGGGACGAAACTCGCCCCGCCTACTCGAGCCACCTTGCCGCTAAGCTCCGCGGGATCCGCTGCCCCGCTCTTCTCCATCGGCGTCGGCACGTCGCTCTCCTCGAGCTGGCCGTCCTCCGCCTGGACGTGACCGCCACTGCGCTTGCTCGGCCTGACACCGGCAGCCCTCGTCGCTGCCCCGGCCTCGCCGTGCTCCGCTACCAACCGAGTTTCCTCGCCACCGCAACGAGCTCCCGAAGCCCCGACGCCCGCGCCCCTGCATGGCCCGGCCTGGTCCTTCGTCGCCCCTCCTATCGCCTCCACTCGCCGGCCTCCCTCTGCCCCGCCGTGAGGGACGCCGCCCCGAGCAGAGCCACCGCCAGGAGCTTGCCGGCCTTCCTCGGCCATCATCGACTCCTTCCCACGCGCGCCGCTACTGCCTGGCTCGCCTCGCCGCCAGGAGCCTACCGCTCAAGCTCGGCCACGGCCTCCCTCGAGCTGACCTCGCCTCACCCCGGCACCGTCGCCCCACCACGGCAGCACGACCGCGCCGACCCAGCCCCTGGTCGCCTTCTGCCCCCCCACTCGTTTCTCCCCGCTACCAAGGACCAAGCTGCTACCGCTGAGGCCACCTCCTGCTCATCTTCACCGTGTGCGAGAGTACCTAATGATGTCCTGCAGGTTCCTGTCGTGGATATTGGTGTTGGGATTGTGATATTCGGATATGTTTGTTGATGGAAGACCCGGATGAAACCTTGTTGCTACTGTGTGCACACGATAGAATTTTCGCGTTGTTTTCCCCCAACGACCAAGTTCCTGTCAGCAAGATCTTCTCTGTTGACACGATCGTATCAATCATGTACCGAGAAGTCACTCAAGTACCCCTATACGGATTCACTGACGCTGTACCTGAGGGATTCCGAGAAGACACACGGGTTCTTCACGGATCCAGTGATGCTGGAACGACAAGATCACCACACGGAAAAACCCAAGGCCTTCGATGTAGAATCGACAAGATCTACTTCACGGACCGAAGACCACCAAGCTCTCTGACCCGTTATCTGAAGGCGCCAAGGTCTTCTCCCTGGACACAAGATCTCCATGCGGAAAGCGCTCCGCCAAGATCCTCGAAGATAACCGATGCCAAGTTATTCACGGATGACAAGCTCATCAATCGGAACCCAAGAAATCCTTCCCGGACCTGGAGATGCCGAGACGCTGAAGACCCTGATCTCGGAGTCTGAAGAGCGATCCTGTCGAGGTCCCCGTCCCAGACACCAAGTTCGTCGAGATCCCGAAGACCGAAACGCCAAGTTCTTCATCCCGAACGCCAAGACCTCCTTCCGAACCCGAGTTCTTTCTCACAGGCGTCAAGATCTCCTACACTGACCCGAAGACCCCCGTAACCCAAGATCTTCCGAACCCCGATGTGTGCACACTTTCCCCTAGCCCCCATTTTTATAATCTGACATTATCAACTGTCGCATCTTAAATTGTTCATGCATGCATATCTGTTTGTGGGTATGGGACATTATGCCGATTCATCGCATGATTAAATATGGAGTCAATCTACGGGCTTATCTATTCTTCTTCCGGACTCCATTTAAATTTGTGTAGCGAACCGATGCCAGGTTTTGCCTTGTTAATACAACATTTAAAATGCGGGGTATCTAAACAACTTGAACCTTCTAATTAATTGTCGGGACCCCGTTTCCGCTTAATATTGCCTAATTGCACCGTATTTGTGTCATGCCATGCATCATATCATAAAGATGCCGATTCTTCTGCCGTAGTATTAAATATTGTATCTGGTGTTTCTTTTAGTGCTTTGGTTCTTCGCGGATTAGGCCGATGAGTTGATGCGAGTATCGACAAGTTCTCCGGATATGAACCTTCGGCAGTGTTTCCCAGGCGAGCATTCTTCCCCTTTCTACCTATTTTGCGTTTATAGTATTTATTTTCCTCCTGTTGATCTATTGCTATCTGTGTCGTGATGCCTTAGTTCCGTGCACCATTTATACCCCTAGCAGCCTCTATATTGCCATGGACACATCCTATTGCCTATTGTTTGATAGATAGTCGGCCTTGCGAGTCGTAGTTGCTTGCTTCTGTGTTGCTTCGTGTCATTGTCGTTCCACCGTTGACAGCAAGTTGGCACATGATAAATGGTGGAGATGCTTAATGGTGCAGATGATCATGACTTTAAATACAACTATTAAATTGTTGGGATAACTAATGAAAGAGGCACCGGTGGACAATATATGCTATTTGGTTTTTATGTCCACTTGTGTCCCGTAGGCCCCAAGTACTTGATACCTGTTCCTTTACTATTCGCACTATCCACATCCGGGAGAGTCTATGAATGCCCCTTAGCCAGAGCTTGATTCATTTCTTATTTCCTGGGGCCACAAAGTAGTTTGGGGATTTATTACTATTCTGTACTTATGCCATGCTTTACTGCTTTATTTACGATTGTGCGTGGAGCACTTGTACTGTTTTGGATCGTAGCACAATTTCGCGGTATCGACAAGCCCAGTCACACTTTCGGTTTCCCAGTCGTTTACAGCCGGTCTCGCAAACCCTGGGTCCGTTCCGGAGCCGACCAACATCGTTGCGGGTAGCTTAGTGGGGTGGCCCCCTGAAATATTTTATGAATCCTGTGATTGCTTTGTTGTGAAAGCCTCGTTGGGTTTTGATTTGGTTTTTCCGAGGTTGATCGTGTGTGTGTTGCTATTTGTGCACCCCTGTAGGGTAAATCTTTCTGAAAGCCGTGTCCACGGTTATGGACAACTCGGAGCACAGTATCGCGATCATAGACAAGCATAACTAAAGTAGTGCTATAAATTTGACTTAATATATGACTAGTAATCATCTTCACTACAATGGAATGGATAATAAAAGTGCCAAGAACTGGTGGAACTGGAGTGTATCGTGTCATGTTATACCTGCCTAGTAAGTATCGCAACTCCAATGGAATGAGATAAAAGTGCCAACAACTGCTAGGTTTGGGATGTCACATGCTAATTGTATCTGACTAGTAAGTACCGCAACTACAACTGCATGGTTAACTAAAACTACTCACTACTTGTGCTATCAGGATGACTCATGCTATCTATATCTGACTAGTAAGTGTTTCAACTATAATGGAATGAATAAAACTGCCAACCGTGTGAGTTCCTCGGTTTTGACTTCCTCGTTTGGTATCAAGGGGGGAAATGCCAGGATGGGTATGTTTGGTGTTAGTATTAGGTTGGATCCGAATAGGTCTTTCTTATCCCTCTCTAATAGCCGCCAGTTTTACTGAGTCTCTATAGGTTGTTTAGTGCTGCTGCGCTGCCGCTTCAGTCCACCATACCTATGTAGGCGAGAGCGGCCGAATTCTAGCCTCGCCGTTTACTGGCCTCAGTACGCTCCTCTTTTCCCTTTGCCCTTTGTCGGCACCCCTTTCATTTTAGCAGGTTTGAGATCGACGTCGTTAGCAGGGTTACCCTTCCGGCTTGGCCTAGGCAGGGTTATGGACGCCATTGGTTATTCTTCAGGGCTCTTAGCCCCATTTGCATCTTGTCCGTACTCGGACGCTGTATCATGTTCAAGGTGATTTGGATATTTTATTGTATATCTGTATTCTTGACTCGTTGAGTCGCTGTTGTATATATATCTGTTCTGTGGGTCCCATCGAGGACTGTTGTGTAATGATATTACTTCGTTTTCCACCCACACAAAAGTGCCTAGTGTGCGTCCTTGAATCTTTTCTGTGCGGGTTTGGCGGGAAGCGCTAAAACTTGCATAGGGCCGATTCTAGGGTGTTACAGAGTGGTATCAGAGCTCAGCAGTTGCGATACCCCACTGGTCCAGCCTGTAGGATAACCTAGCTAACGGCCGGTGTAGAGTGTCAAAACTATTTTGCAAAATCGGTTGGATAGATCTGATTAGCTCTGTTTTTACTCCTTGCCCCTATGCTATTCTCCTCTTACCTTTGCGGGTTTTGAATCCGTTCTCTTATCTTTTCATCTAGTCCAGGAATTCTCGTGGTTGGGTTCCGTCGTACCTTCAGGGTTTCGCTTCCCCCTTTGGCAACGGTGTTTCTACCTCCGGACTTCATGCTATCTGAGTGATCCTTTATCTGTGGTACCATTCTTTGTTCCTTGTTTGTGCCTTCCGGTGTTTTCCGACGCGACGACATCATCTACGCCAGATCTGATGTAGAGCCTGTATCACTCCTTTGTTCGAAACCTCGATTGTCGAGATCTTCAGTCTGATTTCGAGAATGATTGCACGCTTTTCTACTGATTGTGCGGAGTAATAGTTTGGGTGCGTGATGGATTGGCCCCCATGCCGACTACTCACTCTATTTGCTCGTGTACATTGAAGTGGATGAGAATGCATCGGTTCTCTTTTTCTATCGAAGTTAGAGGTGGCTTTATTTGTGGATACCTTTACCTTCGTCCTTTGTTTCCCGGAGTGTTCTCTCGACGATCACGGACAACGACCTCTTGTTAGTGGTGTCACGAGGACCTACACGAAGTAAGAAGATTCAGATCGTTCAGCCTTCTTCACGGTAGTATGAGGAGGATCTCGAGGGCGAGATCCATTGTTAGTAGTGTCGAATTGTACCACCCCGATAAAACCACTACTAGAAAATCTCTTAGTGTTTCTGTTTTGTGCATCATCATAGCCGCATGCTCATGTCATCATGCCACATTGCATTTGAGCATCATCATGTCATAATGCATGGTTTGCCTAAAACTATTTATAAAAGCCTAGTTTTGTTTTCTAAATATCCCTGTCTTTATTTCAAATCAAATCTTGGTTTTTTCTGGATCTTTTATTTGTCTAAAAATTATTTACAAAAGCTTTTCTAAAAATAAACCAAATAAAATAAATAAAATAAATAAATAAAAATGTTTTTATTAGGGGAGGCAACCGGCCAGGCCCAGCCAGCTGGCCTACTACCCTAAACCCTAGAAAACCCTACCAAATCCCCACTCCCTCCACCCTTCCGCCGCTACTCCCTTGTTACCGCGCGCGCCTGGCCGCATGCTGCGCATCCGACCCACCCTGGTGTACCGCGCTACACGCTACGGTGTCCCGCGTCGCACCCTGCCGCACGCCAGGCTCCCTCGCCTCACCTACCACATATGTTGTCAACCGCGCGGCCCCACCACCTACCTGCTGCAGCGACCCACCAAGGAACCGATCGGCCGCTCCGCTCCCTCTCTTCCACCGACCACGGCCACCCTCGATCCCATCGCCCTGCCCTCGCCTTCCTCTCAGGCAGCGCCGCCGCTAGGGCCGAAACCCGCCCCGCGTCCTCGAGCCACCTTGCCGCCAAGCTCCGTGGGATCCGCTGCCCCGCTCTTCTCCATCGGCATCGGTGCGTTGCTCTCCTCGAGCTCGCCGTCCTCCTCCTGGACGTGACCGCCACTTCGCTTGCTAGGCCTGACACCGGCATCCCTCATCGCTGCCCCGGCCTCGCCGTGCTCCGCTACCAGCCGAGCTTCCTCGCCACCGCAACGAGCTCCCGAAGCCCCGACGCCCGCGCCCCTGCACGGCCCGGCCCGGTCC
Source organism: Avena eriantha (assembly GCA_910589775.1). Classification (NCBI taxonomy): domain Eukaryota; kingdom Viridiplantae; phylum Streptophyta; class Magnoliopsida; order Poales; family Poaceae; genus Avena; species Avena eriantha. The sequence goes on from OU342743.1 coordinate 359,320,209, forward strand.
TTCGTCGCCCCTCCTATCGCCTCCACTCGCCGGCCTCCCTCTGCCCTACTGTGAGGGACGCCGCCCCGTGCAGAGCCACCGCCAGGAGCCCGCCGGCCTTCCTCGGCCATCGTCGACTCCTTCCCACGCGCGTCGCTGCTGCCTGGCTCGCCTCGCCGCTAGGAGCCTACCGCTCAAGCTCGGTCGCGGCCTCCCTCGAGCTGACCTCACCTCACCCCGGCACCGTCGCCCCACCGCGGCAGCACGACCGCGCTGACCCAGCCCCTGGTCGCCTTCTGTCCCCCCGCTCGTTTCTCCTTTCTACAAAGGACCAAGCCGCCACCGCTGAGGCCACCTCCTGCTCGGCTTCACCGTGTGCGAGAGTGCAGGTTCCTGTCGTGGATATTGTTGTTGGGATTGTGATTTTCGGATATGTTTGTTGATGGAAGACCCAGATGAAACCTTGTTGCTACTGTGTGCACACGACAGAATCTTCGCCTTGTTTCCCCCAACGACCAAGTTCCTCTCGGCAAGATCTTCTCTGTTGACATGATCGTGTCAATCATCTACTGAGAAGTCACTCAAGTACCCCTATACAGATTCACTGACGCTATACCTGAGGGATTCCGAGAAGACAGTGGGTTCTTCACGGATCCAGTGATGCTGGAACGACAAGATCACCACACGGAAAAACCCAAGGCCTTCGATGTAGAATCGACAAGATCTACTTCACGGACCGAAGACCACCAAGCTCTCCGACCTGTTATCCGAAGGCGCCAAGGTCTTCTCCCCGGACACAAGATCTCCATGCGGAAAGCGCTCCGCCAAGATCCTCGAAGTTAACCGATGCCAAGTTATTCACGGATGACAAGCTCGTCGATCGGAACCCAAGAACTCCTTCCCGGACCTGGAGATGCCGAGACCCCGAAGACCCTGATCTCGGAGTCTGAAGACCGATCCCGTCGAGGTCCCCGTCCCAGACACCAAGTTCGTCGAGATCCCGAAGACCGAAGCGCCAAGTACGCCGACACAGAACGCCAAGTTCTTCATCCCGAACGCCAAGACCTCCTTCCGAACCTGAGTTCTTCATCACAGGCGTCAAGATCTCCTACACTGACCCGAAGACCCGCGGAACCCAAGATCTTCTGAAACCTGATGTGTGCACCCTTTCCCCGAGCCCCTACTTTTATAATCTGACATTATCAACTGTCGCATCTTAAATTGTTCATGCATGCATATCTGTTTGTGGGTATGGGGGCATTATGCTGATTCACCGCATGATTAAATATGGAGTCCATCTGCGGGCTTATCTAGTCTTATTCCGGATTCCATTTAAATTTGTGTAGTGAACCGATGCCAGGTTTTGCCTTGTTAATACAACATTTAAATTGTGGGGTATCTAAACAACTTGAACCTTCTAATTAATTGTCGGGACCCTGGTTCCGCTTAATATTGCCTAATTGCACCGTATTTGTGCCATGCCATGCATCATATCATAAATATGCCGATTCTTCTGCCGTAGTATTAAATATTGTATCTGGTGTTTCTTTTAGTGCTTTGGTTCTTCGCGGATTAGGCCGATGAGTTGATGCGAGTATCAACAAGTTCTCCGGATATGAACCTTCGGCAGTGTTTCCCAGGCGAGCACTCTTCCCCTTTCTACCTATTTTGCGTTTATAGTCTTTATTTTCCTCCTGTTGATCTATTGTTATCTATGTCGCGATGCTTTAGTTTCTGTGCACCATTTATACCCCTTGTAGCCTCTATATTGCCATGGACACATCCTATTGCCTGTTGTTTGATAGATAGTCGGCCTTGTGAGTCATAGTTGCTTGCTTTTGTGTTGCTTCGCGTCGCTGTCGTTCCACCGTTGACAGCAAGTTGGCACATGATAAATGGTGGAGATGCTTAATGGTGGGGATGATCATGACTTTAAATACAACTATTAAATTTTTGGGATAACTAATGAAAGAGGCACCGGTGGACAATATATGCTATTTGGTTTTTATATCCACTTGTGTCTCGTAGGCCCCGATTACTTGATACATGTTCCTTGACTATTCACACTATCCACATCCGGGAGAGTCTATGAATCCCCCTTAGCCAGAGCTTGATTCATATCTTATTTCTTGGGGCCACAAAGTAGTTTGGGGCTTTATTACTATTCTGTACTTATGCCATGCTTTACTGCTTTATTTACGATTGTGCGTGGAGCACTTGTACTATTTTGGATCGTGGCACGATTTCGTGGTATCGACAAGCCCAGTCACACTTTCGGGTTCCCAGTCGTTTACAGCCGTTCTCGCAAACCCTGGGTCCATTCCGGAGCCGGCCAACTTTGTTGTGGGTAGCTTAGTGGGGTGGCCCCCTGAAATATTTTATGAATCCTATGATTGCTTTGTTGTGAAAGCCTCGATGGGTTTTGATTTGGTTTTTTCGAGGTTGATCGTGTGTGTGTTGCTATTTGTGCACCCCTGCAGGGTAAATCTTTCTGAAAGCCATGTCCACGGTTATGGACGACTTAGAGCACAGTATCTCGATCATAGACAAGCATAACTAAAGCAGTGCTATAAATTTGACTTAATATATGACTAGTAATCAGCTTCACTACAATGGAATGGATAATAAAAGTGCCAACAACTGGTGGAACTGGGGTGTTTTGTGTCATGTTATACCTTCCTAGTAGGTATCGCAACTCTAATGGAATGAGATAAAAGTGCCAACAACTGCTGGGTTTGGGATGTCACATGCTAATTGTATCTGACTAGTAAGTACCGCAACTACAACTGCATGATTAACTAAAACTGCTCACTACTTATGCTATCAGGATGACTCATGCTATCTATATCTGACTAGTAAGTGCTTCAACTATAATGGAATGAATAAAACTTCCAACCGTGTGAGTTCCTCGGTTTTGACTTCCTTGTTTGGTATCGAGGGGGGAAATGCTAGGATGGGTATGTTTGGTGTTATTATCAGGTTGGATCCAAATAGGTCTTTCTTATCCCTCTCTAATAGCCGCCAGTTTTACTGAGTCTCTATAGGTTGTTTAGTGCTGCTGCGCTGCCGCTTCAGTCCACCATACCTATGTAGGCGAGAGCTGCCGAATTCTAGCCTCGCCGTGTACTGGCCTCAGTACTGACGCTCCTCTTTTCCCTTTGCCCTTTGTCGGCACCCCTTTTGTTTTAGCAGGTTTGAGATCGATGTCGTTAGCAGGGTTACCCTTCCGGCTTGGCCTAGGCAGGGTTATGGACGCCATTGGTTATTCTTCAAGGCTCTTAGCCCCATTTGCATCTTGTCCGTACTCGAACGCTGTATCGTTTTCAAGGTGATTTGGATCTTTGTATTGTATATCTGTATTCTTGACTCGTTGAGTCGCTGTTGTATATATATATCTGTTCTGTGGGTCCCATCGAGGACTGTTGTGTAATGATATTACTTCGTTTTCCACCCACATGAAAGTGCCTGGTGGGCGTCCTTGAATCGTTTCTATGCGGGTTTGGCAGGAAGCGCTAAAACTTACATAGGGCCGATTCTAGGGTGTTACAGGAGCCACACTATCTTTGCGATACAACAAATACCTACTGAGACTAGTTCCTCGTATGACCTCTCTCGTTAGATTTGGATCCCTTGGTGTGAGTTTCCGTTATGGAATATTAATGAGAAGTTCTATCATTCACTCTTTTGCATAGCTTATGTTAGTTTTCAATTCGTGGTTATATGATTGATCTTGTTGTTAGTATTGGTAGAACTTTGGGATCATTGAGTTAATTTAGTTGTCTTTGGCAAACCTGGCTCGGTCAGTAGCAACACCTTTTCGAGAGTTGAAAAGAAAAAGATAGAAGTACTCTACAAAAATTTTATTTCATCATCTTTCTTTCTTGATTTGCTCATAAGTCTAGTATTCTCTAGTTAAGATCTTTTGTGCTTCCAAGGAAGATTGCATGTTTGTCTTTATCACTTGTATGTTTGTTTGTTTCCTTCAACTCTTATACTTGCTACCCAACCTTGCTAGCCAAAAACCTGTACTGAGAGGGTATTCTTCTCGTGCATCCACTCCTTTAAACCAAAACCCTTGCCATTTGCGTCCACCATACCTACCTAGTAGCATTATTGCTATTCCAAGTAAATTCTTGTTTTTTCTACCTCCCAAATTAAACTTGTTATGAGAAAATTAGTGATTAAAGCTCTCACGAACTTGATGGCACACTTTACTTTCTTGCATTTAATAAACCTGAACCATTGTGAACTCTCCATGAAAGTTATATGCTTGCAAACTATATGCTGGGGATTAGCAGAACCGTGTTGTCACGGGGAACGCTTTCAACACTTGTAAATATATACCCAGTTGATACCTAGCTCTTTTGTTTGCGGATGTCGTCGGTGTGAAATAAAAGGGGAGCTTGTAAGTCCATGGAGTTATATATGTGTGTTAGAGAAACGCCTGGGCCGCTGGTCTAATCCATGCTGACATGGTGGAAACCTGCAGCGTAACCATTCTGATATCTATGAAGCATTCTTCTTATAAAAAAAAGAGAGAGATAGCTATTGAGAAAAAGAAAATAAAAAAAAGAGATACTATGAAAAGAGGAAAGAGAGAAAAAAGCACCATTTTCCCATGGTAAATAAGAAGATTGCTGAGATACTCATTGTTTGCTTGCCTTGTCATTTTGATATGGGGATTCTTCCGTATCATCGGGCAAGGGGTACCCCGTTGGCGGTTCTCAATGATACGCACATACTTACGATGACAAGAACTTATCGGTAACTAAAGTTGAGTAGCATGAGTAGCGGCCCTCGTACTCAAGGGACTTGGGATTTTCAGTTTATAGTCTGTCAAGCATATAACTCAGATTGGACCTCACTTTCACCTTCATCACCTAAAGATGCCTATGTTAGGGGCAATGAGTGCTGAAAGCTAGTAAGTATCATAATTTTTGGGAGCTCTTTATGAGATTTGCAATCCCTGCTTCCCTCTTTGAAGGGCCTTTCTTTTGCTTTGTAGTTGAGTCAGTAAACCTATTCCCTTCTATCTCAGCAAGTATTTTGAGTTGATGTGTTTCATTCATTCATATGATGATTTATGCATTCATGTTTCTTATGTTCCTTGCTTTGCACGTTTCTCTTATCTTGATGTTTACTACTTTGAAAGCTTTCATTGAAAAACCAGCTATTTGTGAACTCCAACAAATTATCAACTATTCTTCGACCAAGATCTAAGTTTGCCATTACCAATTCTGATTCACTCTATGTATCTTTATTGTGTTTCGTTTACTCATTACAAGTTGAGTTATATAATAATGAGTTGTCTTCTATTATGATCTATGTATTTGATGAATGTGATGCTTCTTGTCCGTATTCTTTTATCGACTCTTCCCTCCATAAAACTGAGGTCATGTTTATTGAGCTCAGTTTCGCTTGGGGACAAGCGAAGTCTAAGCTTGGGGGGAGTTGATACTTATGTTATTTCATCTATTTTTGCATGGTTGATGACTTTTGGAGCATGGACCGCTGCAGTCAGGATTCTGATGGAAAAGGTGCTGTTTGGAGGCAAAATTCGCGAAGATCAGAAATTCCGGGAAAATATACAGAAAATCCTATTTTTCCAGAAGACTTAGGATGCCAGAAGATGGAGTGGAGGTGGGCCACAAGGGGCCCACACCACCCCATGGCACGGGTAGGTCTAGGCAGTGCCTGGAGGTGGTGTGGCCGCCCTGGCCCACTCCAGCCTCTCTCCTCTGGCGTATAGCATCCCCACGAAACCCTAAGACTCGGGGAGCGACCACAGAAAGATTCCGCCACCTCTACGGGGAGGAAAACACCGAGAGAGAAAGATCTCTCCGGCAGACAGATTTCCGCCGGGGGAATTCCTTCCCGGAGAGGGGAGATCGTCGCCATCAACACCACCATCAAGCTAGACTTCATCGGGATGATCATCATCATCACCACCATCATCACCATCAGCACCCTCATCACCATCTCCATATTGTTGTAACAATTGCGTTGAATCTTGGATAGTTCATCGGGGAAACTTTCTCGGTGTTGATTACTCTTTTTAGTTGATGCTATTGAGTGAACCATTGAATTATTGTTTATGTTCAGATTGTTATACATCATTATTCCATCTCTGATCATGATCCATATGATGTCTTGTGAGTAGTTCGTTTTGTTCTTGAGGACATGGGAGAAGTCTTGTTGTTAGTAGTGGAGTTGTGTTGAGAAAGATTCGATAGATTGTTATTTAAGTTGTGGTGTACTTCTTCTAGTGGTGTCATGTGAACATCGACTACATGAAACTTCACCTATATGGTCTTAGGGGAATGCATTGTGTATTTGGCTACTAATCGTAGGTGTTGTCAGAGTGACAGAAACCTGAACCCCCGTTAGGAAACCATTGCACAAGGGACGTAAGGGTCTTAGAGTTTAAAGCTGTGGTTAGGTTTCTACCTTAATTACTTTCTTGTACTTATGGATGTTTGCAAGGGGTATAATCACAAGTATGTATTAGTCTTGGATGGGGTGGTACATTAGCACAGGTTCACCCACACAACACTTAGCAAGCTAAAGAAGATTAATCGACTATATGAAGCGAAAGCACTTGACAATCTTCCCATGTGTCCTTGAGAACATTTGGTCATCTATAGAAATACAACCGGCTTGTCCTTTGCTGCATAAAGGATTGGGCTACTTGCTGCATTTATTTCCATTGTCTTTTATTTACTCGTGCTTTGTTTACTTGCTTTATCGAAAACTCCTAAAAATCTATTTGCTAAGTATTTGCAGAGAATTCCTGATCCATACCACTAGCCAGCACCTTCTGCTCCTCGTTGGGTTCGACACTCTTACTTATCGAAAATACTGCAATACACAACCTATACTTGTGGGTCATCACTAACCTCGTGAGTATATGAGAGGAAAAGCATCGCCAGAACCAGGAGTTCGACATTGTCAAGTCCAAGTCAACTCGAAGATTTCACCTCAGCAGGACGGCATACCTCGTCAAACTCACCTCGCAAGACTCGTCAATGGCACCACACTCCCTTATCATCAGTCTACTATAGTAAGAAATCCCATTGAAGCCGGAAGTCAACCCCCGAAGGATCCCCAATATCCACAAGAAACCACCAGCAATGTCTACCAAGACAAGAAGTGAAGACCTAGCTATGTTGTTTCCCGGTATAATAGACCTTACAACCACCTCCGGAGACCAGTTATTCTAGTCAACCCTACCCAACCGAACGAGAAGTTCCTCACTAGAAGGACCAGATAATCCAGAAACCTAAAGACAAGGATGCATGAAGACAACGAGTCCACTCAACCCTCAAGCAGAAACAACACAAGATATTCGAGTGAAGACCCCTTCTCTGACGATGACCGCAACCACCCTAACTAAAGACTAGCCAGGAGAGTCACAAACCGCTAGCTTGCCTGGAGATAACTCCATAATGACTTCGTTAGGAAACCAGCCCCGCCAAGGTTGATAAAATAAGGCGTCACTCGAAGACCCAGCTCAAGACTCCGAGAAGATACAGCCTTCCACTAGCATCAGGTCAGCACTCCCAGAAAGAAGATCCGCACCACTCAAGCACCTTAGTGAAGCTCTAAGGTGGAAAGACGGCATCTTTCCACTCAAATCTTCAGAAGATTGTCTACTAGAAGATACTTCATAAAATATCCCCGGATCCGAAGTCTTCCCGCCAAGCAACAACCTGTGAGATATCTGATGAGAAACTAACTAAAGATTCTGCAAAGTCCCTCCGCTACTTCCGGTGAAGACCCACGCGAAGGACCGCCAAACCGCTAACCCTAGGTCCTTAATGCTTAGAGGACATGGGACTCCCATGACTCCACTAGGCTAAGTATGAATAATAGTAGTATATAAGCCCTGTAGGCCATAGCTTCACGGATGCCCTCTGAAGATCTTGACTCCAGGAGAGAGAGTGACGACAGTCTCTAAAACATCAATCAATGACTCCAAGAAGGAAAGACTATGTCAACTCTCCGATCTACCCCAATTCAACCATAAGGGGGAAAGACTGCGTCTTTCCTGCAAAAAAATAGGGTAACCCTTCGTTGAAGCAAACTCAGGAGTACTGGTACTAGCATCGTTAATTAGGATACTCTACGACCCTAAGGAAGAGCTTTGAATCCCTAGAGAAAGGCACTCCCCACTGTAAATTCTATCCTATAGACGAGTACCCCGTGAAGTTCAGCATCAAGAGAGTCTGCCCAGTCTAAGCCCTCAGTGATATAGAGTCCGGAAGGAAAAGAAGGTCATCTCTCAATATCAAGACTGGACTCTGCTCAACTCTCAGTGCATCCCCGAAGACTGAAGCTCAACTTCCTCGATAGGGTAACCACTTTCAAAGATGGAGTCCGTAAGATAGCACGCCTGAAACCAGTAGCGCTAACCTTGACTCAAAATCCCCTAACCTTACCCTCCGGAATCTCGGGACGGGATTCTTTTAAGGGGGGAAGATCTGTAACATCCCAATTTCGGCAACCCTAATTAGTTGACCAGAATGCAAAAACCAGGGGGAACAAAAATTATTTCTTGTTTAATGTTGAAGTGTTTGCATGTTGTTTGGATATGCTTACGCATATGAATGTGTATTAGATGATATACTCCTTACCTAAACACGAGTTGACAAAAGCTACTTTCCAAAACAGTCTTGTCTTAATTTCCACATTCTCAAATGTTCTGGCATTTCAAAACATGAGCCAAGATGCTTATGTAACCAAAGCTATTTTGGTAGCTTCTATTGACAAAACTATGGAGAGCTACTTACTATAATCTCCTTATATTTTCAAGACAGAGCCTTCTAATACTCTTATCTCTAGATTTAACAAAACCTTTTATGAACCATTTGAATCCTACTTTTGGTAGAGATACCAAGGATCTTACCTTGTTCAAACTCCAATCTATTTCAAAATACCCATCCTTACCTCAAGCTAAGCTTGGTGGTAACCCTAGTAGTAGTTGATTTGTTTGTAGGATGAGTTGCCTTGATCTACTGTTTGAATTGTCTGCTTAGGAGATAGTATGAGATACTCTAGGAGATCATCACTCGGATCAAGATGTCTCCCCAATAATCCCACACTAAGCAAGAATACAATCTGGATCTGATCTCTAGCCACTAGGTGATCATCTAAAACCCTTAACTAGATCAATTCTGAGGATATCCATAATAGAAGCTTCCAAGTCAATGAAGACCACTATCAAGCATGGATCCTTACTACTCAATCTACACTTCAACATCATCCACTTGATGATGCTTGGGGTACCTTGCCACCCATCAAAAACATCCCCTCTTATGTTCTAGTCAAAAACCCTAAATCTGCCAAATTTGGCCAAGTCTAGAAATCTGTTTCCAACATCACCCTTTTTGAATGCCTCCTTTTCCCAACCCTTGTGCATTATTGGAAATGCACTTGAACCATCTTATTAACCATCCTAAGGACTACCAAGGCCCACTTTTTCCTTTGGTTAGATCACCCTTCAACCTACTAGTTCTTGATGGTTTTGCAGGCAAGATAATAACTTTTCCTGCAAATCTAGTCAACATGCCTACTTGGGTAGAAGCTCACACCACCATCCAACCTTCTATGGACCAACTCTCTGTATGGTTGTGATCTAATATTATAGGTATATCATTACCTACTTCACTTGTTCCAGTTGGATCCTTGAGTTGTTTAAACCCACAAGGTTTTGAAGGCTAGATGATAATCTGCTTTGGCAGGCTTATGTTATTCAATGTTTTAAAGCTTATGAACTCCAAGATACAACCATGTTTTGATGGTATGAAATTAACATCACCATAGATCCTTAATCTAGGGTGTTCCACCAAAATCAACTTGGATTCTCCAATCACAAGGTTCAAAATGCTTGCTACACCTTTTCTACATCATCTACTTTGATCACCAAGATTTATCAAAAATTCTCCATAATTATTATGGCTCCAAACCTAATAAATCCCTTTAATAGTCAAAATCTCCAAAACTCCTTCCCTAAAGGAAAGTTTGGTTTTTGCCAATGGGCAAGTCCACAGTCAAATGGCAAAGTTGAAAGGGCCAATGGACTAATTTTGCACGGAATCAAGCCATGCTTGTAGGCACCGCTATGTAGAGCAGCTGGAGGCTGGGCGGAGGAACTACCATCTGTCTTGTGGAGTTTAAGAACAACACCCAACAGATCCACCGGCTTGACTCCTTTCTTCATGGTTTATGGAGCAGAAGCTTTTCTCCCATCCAACATCCTCCACGAGGCATAAAGAGTTTCCGCCTACAAGGAGGATGACGCTGAAGAATCCAGACGACTATCCGTGGACCTACTTGAAGAAGAGCACATGCTAGCATGCCAGAGATCCGCCGTCTACCAGCAGAAGCTACGCGGCTACCATAGTCGCCATGTAAAGCATCGCTCATTTAAAGAAGGGGATCTGGTGCTTAGACTCAAGTAGAAGAAATCACACAAATTATCCCCGCCTTGGGATGGACCGTTTGTCATAAGAAAAGCATTTCTCAATGGTTCATATTACCTCGTCGATATTCGCAAGTTGAAAGATAAGCCAAAAAATCACAAGCGCATGCAACGTGACTCCAATGATGATTACCCGGAGACAGATCGACCATGGAACATATCACAACTACATCCCTTTTACACTTAGCACATTTATATTATGTAATAATCTTCTTATATGATCAATGAAAAAAAGCATTTGGTTCACTCCTATTCTCTGAGTCTTTTACCTCCTTTAGTTGTTCATTTTTGGATCATATAAACCCTTTATGCGCAAAGTTGCATTTGCCCTTGTGAAAAATCCGCTTACGGGCGTTAGCTTAAGTTTTCTGGTCTACACGTTTTCTGAAGTTTTTATGTGGATTCCGGAGTAGTGACTTTTCAGCACTCAAAGCCGGCGATTTTGTTCTTAGGTTCTGGACGGTGTTATTAAGCATCATCACCTGAGAGCATAGTTTTGTGCTGCGACTCTTCCGTCTCATGAAAGGTCAAGCATACAAACCAGAATAATGGATAAGCCAACACTTGCTTAAAAAATATATACACATGCTAGAAACAAATAATTTGCAGGAAGCTTAAATACAAGTTTTTCCGCCTTAGACAAACATAAGTTTTTTCCGCATACATTTTTGCAGAGACACATTTAATACAGAAATTGTTTTTCATGGCTCTGCTGCAGGGGGCTTCGTGGTGGCATCATCACGAGAGCCAGGCTGGGAGAGCTCGTAAAACTTGTAACGAGAGGGGATAGACTCATAAGAGGCCATGACGGCATCTAGGATCTCGGCAGGCACGAAGACATCAGCCTTGACCATATTGGCAAACCTGGTATCGAAGTCGGCAAGGGAATTCCAAATAGCATCGCTATCGATCTCTTGTCCTTCCTCGTCCAGCTTGGGCATGCCGGAGGTCACCAAGTCAATGTCGGCATTGTCATAGAGAACCTTGACTAGGTACAGGGTCATCCTAGAGCCAGCCCGGATGCATGATGATTTCCAATCTTTGTTTTTCTCGGGGGCTCGACGCAGGATTTTCGCGAACTTGGCTGCTGAGTCTGCCACCTTGATATTTATGCCCAGAGGTTGAGCTATCTCCTTGGCTTGCGCGGTGGCGATGCTGATGAAGTTTTCGGCAACAACCATGTGTTCCTTGGGATTTTGGAGCACCCTCGCCCAAGTTGGCTAAGCCAAAGGGAGCTGTGATTTGCACAAGCATACAAGGACCATGGGTATAAACAAGTCAAATGGTTATCCAACTTATAGAAAAAGACCAATACAGAGAAAGGTTACCAAAGATGCTCGTTTCCGCTTGCATGCATGTCTCCGCCAAGACATCGCGCTCCTTCTAGACTAACTTGAACTTCTCAAGACTCCTAGAATTTTGCTCTTTGGCAGCTTGGTTCTGGTCTTTGAGTTGTGCAATCTCGTCCTTCAGGCGCTGCATCTTGACGTTCGTAGACTCTTGCATAGCCTTCATCGTTGCCTCATGGCCCTTGACAGCCTCGGCCAGGTCCTTTTTCAGAATCTTGTTTTCATCATCGAGCTCATGTATATGTTTGGCTGCTCGACAATGCTCTTGGCCTTAGCAATGGCTTCTGTAAGACGGAAATCAGAAAGTGCTATTAGAAACGACTCAATGGGAAAGCAAGGAGCTATCGTAGGAAATGGACTCTGGCTATTTTTGATCTGTTCCTTCAGGAATTTGGTTTTACCCTGTTCAAGGTCCATCTCCTTCCGAAGAGTAGCAAACCTCTCATTGGCGGCGATCCTCCGTTTATTCTCATTCTGCACATGATATAAGCATGCTTACTTTCTCTAGAGCATATAGTCAGAACTATTCAGTTGCAACTAAATGCTCGGGTGCTACAGTATAGGATTTTAAAGTAAACTAGTTTCTCTAGAGCATCTACTCGGAACTTTGTAGTTTCAACTAAACACTCGGGGGCTACACGGACAAGTTCTACACTTAGTTCTTTGGAGCACTCGGGCCAATAACTATTGAATTATCCACCTAAGACCTCAGGGGCTACAGTGGGATATACCAACAAAGTAAGGCAAGTGAAGTTCAAAAAACTTATGATGGCAATGATCCTGAGATTGTTGGCTAGATGAGCATAGGAATCATGAAAGGTCCGAGCATTCTTATAGATTGTGTCGGCCTACTTGATGAGATCATCTAGGCTCAACGTTGGAGGAGTCGCAGCCAATGGAGAGGTCGAAGCTAGAGGCATGGATGAAGCCCGAGCTACCTCCTGCACCTTCAAGGCAGTCGATGGCGCAGAGGCTGCGGCCTCAATCGTTGCTTCCATGTCCACCTCTTCCACTTCCTTCCCCTTCTCGGTGGCATCCTTAGCCGACACTTTGACCACATTAGAAGAGGTGCTCTCCTGCGTCGCCTGGCTGCTGGGAGAAACGTCTGCCTCGACAGAGCCTGAGACACCAAGGTTTGGATTGATATCTATCTCCATGGCGGAGGTCTCAGGGATGAAGGGGGATGACGGCCCAGCGGACCAGCTAAAGGTATGGTGGCAGGAGTAGGGGGAGCGGTGGCGGGAGGGGGCTTGGCGTACGGACCCTTGGTCAACATGTCATGAATATTTTTTGACCCTCCAACATCTTTGGAGGATCGCTTCAAACTATCACCGGCTTTCCTCCTGAAACGTAAAAGGTATAAGTACAAGAGTTGAAAAAAGGTGCGAGCAGAAAAATACAAGCCGGAGAATGAAAAGTACTTACTCCATGGCAAGAGCCTTGGAAAGGGAATGCCGGTGGAGGACTTCTTCTTCTTCGCCTCTAAGGCGACACTGGAATGTTTGGAGACTCCACTCTCCGATTTCTTCTTCTTGGCCTCGGCAACAGCGTTAGAGGTGGAGCTCTTCCGCTTTTGCGCTGCCAGAGCTGGTTGATCCTTGGAGGCGTCATCGTCGGCCACCACCTGGATATCCTTCAGCTTTGGATCGTAGACCTGGGAGGTCATTTCATCCGCCGCCAAGGACGCTAGTTGGGATATAGAAGAGGGTTTAATAGACAACTTCAAAGTCAGAATAACCTTAGAGTATGTAACGAGCAACAAAGGAAACAGAAGGTACCTCTAGGCACTTGCCGCAATTGAACATGTCATAGATGATCTTGAAGCCTTGCTTCTTTTCCTTCACCTTGACGATGTCCTTAAGCCAGAGCTTGATGGAGTCAGTAGAGAAGTTATCCCACGAAATTCGCATGGGATCCCTCATGTCTTGGTTATACTTGCACATTAGTTGGGCGCGGTGCTGCAGAGGCTGGATCCGCCTAACATACCAGCACATGGCAAGGTTCAAGCATGTTAGACCTTCGTCTACGATCCATTCGATCCGCCTTACGGCACGATTGGCTTCATCGTTGGAGGGAATAGAGGATGGGGTCCGCCATGCGGGCACTTTTGTGGTAGCTCCATCGACGAAGTCGGGGTAGGTCTCAATACGGTCTGGCAGAGGGACATCTGGCCCATAGAAATACGTGCGCTACCAGTTCTTCTAAGACTCGTGCCCTACAATGTTGGGGAAGCGTTGGCTAGGCCAGATCTTAAAGCTAATGGTTCCGCAAATCCGCAGTTCATTCTTGGACTCTAGACGGTGAAGAAATATACAAACATATCTAATCTAGGTTTGATTCCTATATATCCTTCGCACGGAGCTACAAAGTTGCTAAGGACTAGGATTCTGTTGGGAGAGAGATTATAAGGAAGTACTCGGAAGTGTCGAAGGACATCAAGGAAGAAGTCAGAGACTAGTAGGCTTACGCCGCGTACCAGCTGAGATTTAAGGTACACCTTTTCTCTGGGTTGGGAAGAAGGGACCACCTCGCCAGCCGGCACCGCCCGCCAGACAAACTTCTCTGCCGTGGGGAGGTACCCCTCATCGACCAGCTCTTGGAGGTCTTTAGCGGAGAGATCAGAGCCTCTCCACACCCCCTTGTGGGACTCGCTTTCTTCTCCACCGGCTTCGGGCGCCGCTCGTTCCTGGTCATCACCGGCGGACTCCGTCACAGCGGAGACGGGAATGACCACCCCTCCGGCGGAACGAGCACTCCCTAGGATGGCTCCGTCGTAGCTTTGGGAGTCGCCGCCGTGGAAGGAGCAGAGCTGCTGGAGGCCATTGCGATGAGGAGTGTGTGGAGGAAGAAAGGTCTCTAGTTAGGTTTTTCAAAGGGAAGCTCGAATGGTCACGCGGCTGGAGGAAGACAAAGACTAGAGAGCGAATGCGGGTAAAGCTTTTACAGAACCCTGGTTAGGTTTTTACAGAGCAATCCCTAGGAAGACAAAGACTGAAGAGCCAAGTTGTTAAAGCTTTTACAGAACACATCAAAGATCCAAAAGATGGTTTGGTAAAGTATGATCCACCACCCAAACCTAAAAATAAGAAAGAAGTTAAAGCAACACTGGCCTCCCTAGGACCAATATATGAGATACCTTTCCCTAACACTGCACAGAAGCATATTTTGAATATGAACAGGTCAAAGCAGTACATGAGAAGAAGGAAGATGAAAGTATGCTAGAAGTTGGTGAACATCTGGAAGAAACAAAAGATGGAGAGGGAACTAAGGAAGCAATTATGCCTATGTATGCACATTGTAACATAGTTGAACTTGATAAAGAGACTTCCATATTGGTTGAAGGTAAAACAAAGGTAAAAGATGTGAGTCAGCCTATTCTTCCCTGCATAATTAAGGAAACCTCGCATTATGGTTTACGTGATCTTGGCACCGAAGTTAATGTTATATCTTATGATTTTTATTTAGAAATATAAGAAGAAATAGAACCTACTACAATTGAAAATACTGATTCGACAATCATTTTAGCCAGTAAAACTCTTAGAATTCCAATGGGAGTAGTTGAAGATGCAACTATCACAATTGGCAACAAAAACTTTCCTATCGATTTTGTTGTTGTTGATATGCCAGCTGACACTCTTTGCCCAATTATATCTGGAAGAAACTTTTTGAGTGATGTAGGTGCCAAAGTTGATTTCAAAAAGGAGATTGTGTCACTTAAGCTTGGGGAAGCGGAAAAAGAATTCCACGTTTCCAGATTTTAAAGAGAGGCCTCCACACATACAAGAAGAAGAGAAAGAGAAAACTATTGAGGAAATGGCAGCTCTCTTCTTTAGTTATAAAAAATAAGAAATAAATGAAGACTTAAATTATGAAGAATAGTGATGGAGGAAAAGTCCCTAGAAGAACTAGAAGAAGAATTCGATTCACTTCCCATTATAGGGCCTCCAACTAATGAGGCTTTTGAAGAGCCAGAAAAGAGAGGGGCAAGGAATTACCACCCCCAGAATTGAAGACTCTACCAGATAATCTTCAATATAGATTTTTAGATGATACAAATAAATTTTCTATTATTATTAGTGCGAAACTTTTTGGAGATGAAGAAGAAGAAGAACTCATGAAAATACTTAAGGAGTATCGCAAGGCCTTTGGGTGCTCAATGGATGATTTGAAGGGCATTAGTCCCATGATTACCATCCATCAAATATTCATGGAAGAAGGTGCTAAACCAGTTGCGGAATTTAATAGAAGCCTGAAGCCTGAAATGAAGGAAGTGGTAAGAAAATAAATAGTACGCCTATTGGACGCAGGTATAATCTATCATGTTAAAGATAGTGAATGGGCAAGTCCTATTCATTGTGTCTGTAAGAAGGGCGGTTTTACTTTTCTTCCTAATGAAAACAATTAATTGATACCTACTAGAACTATTGTTCGACATAGGATGTGCATAGATTTCAATAAATTGAATAAATAAACTAGGAAAGATCACTATCCTTTACCATTCATAGATCAAACTTTAGAAAGTTTAGGAAACCACACTCATTTTTTCTACTTGGAAGGATACTCTGGTTTTTCTCAAATAGTTGTTCATCCTGATGACCAACTTAAAACAACTTTCATTAGTCCTTATGGTTTACATGCTTACCATCGTATGCCTTTTGGTTTATATAATGCTCTAGCTACGTTTCAAAGATGCATGACTATTATTTTTGCAGATTTTATAGAAATGATAAGTACTTCTGGATGAATTTTCTGTCTATGGAACTCCGTTTACTAGTTGCTTGGATAATCTCAAAAGAGTTTTGCAGTGTTGCAAAGAAACTAATCTTGTTCTAAACTAGGAGAAGTGCCATTTTATGGTCAAAGAAGGTATAGTCCTTGGACATAAGGTATCAGGTAAGGGAATTGTAGTGGATAGAGCTAAGGTTGAGTCCATAGAGAGAATGCCACAACCTAGGGATATAAAAGGTATAAGAAGTTTCCTTGGTCATGTGGGTTTCTAAGCTTCATTAGAATTTTTTTGGAATATCTAAACCTTTGACTAACCTCCTGCAAAAGGGAGTGAGATTTAATTTTGATGATAAATGTCTCATAGCCTTTTATAAACTTAAAATGCTTTATCCCGTGCTCCTATCATTAAACCACCTATCTGGGATATGAATTTTTACTTAATATGTGAAGCTAGTGATGATGTTGTAGGAGTAACTCTGGAACAACACATAGGTTGCAGATTTAATATTAAACATCATGCTAGTAGAACTCTCAATAGTGCTCAAAAGAATTATCCTAAGGAAGAAAGGGAACTTTTGCTGTATTTTTCAGTTGCGATAAATTTCATTCTTATATAGTTGATGCAAAAGTAAGAGTTCATAGTGATCATGATGGTTTAAAAGAACTCCTTGAGAGGAAAAACCCTAAGCCAAGACTGATCCGTTGGATTCTTTTACTTCAAGAGTTTGAGTTGTAGATTATGCAAAGGCAAGAAATAAACATGCTGGATGCAGTGTCCATATTTTCCCAGCGAGACACCAATCTTATTGAGAGGAATTTAGTCCTGGTAATTTTCGTTTATGAGAATTATTAAATAAACTAAGGTCAATTCCTCCAAAAAAGAAAAAGTCTTTGTTGTTGGAGGAGCTTGTCATCCCTGAATAAGTAAATGGTAAGTTCAAGGTAAGTATTCTTACTCAATTAAGTTATTTGTTTTCACAAATTTTACTCCTGAATTTTTTTCCCTTGAATTCCTCGTGTTTTTTTGAAATTTCTGAAGGTTTTTACCAACTATACGCTCACAATTATACAACCAGAGAAAAAACTCTGTCTGTATAGTTGGTCATTAAACCTTCTGTGTTCTCTTTGTGAATTTGTCTGGATCTATATGGTCGCAACTATACGACCGGAGAAAAATTTCCAGCCGTATAGTTGGTCGTTAAACTCTTAGTCATTTTGAATTTTGATGTCTAGATCTATACGGTCGCAACTATATCATAGGAGAAAATTCTCCCTCCTTATAGTTGGTCGTTAACCTCTCAAACATTCTCTGTTTTCCTTTACGTACTTTTCATTAAAAATGGTTTTGTCGGTTCCAAGTCGGTAACTTAACCGACCTAGACTCGAGATATTGGGAAATATCTTCCCGGAACCAACTATACAGATGGAGCTATACGGGCCACGCCCGTATAGTTGGTCATTACGTGGCAGGACTCCTCCAAATCTGCGATTTCGTTTCCTATCCCGTTAAGATTATTTTCTTGGGCGTGAATTTGGTGTTTATCGCAAGTTTTACAAACCTCTGACCCCCTTATATACTATAATTGTCTCTCTCTCTAATCATAATCTCCAGGAACCAATTTAGCAATGCGCTATCAGCCCGTCCCAGGCAATGGAAAACCCCTAGGTCTCATTGCTCCTTCCAGGGACCGCTCTAGCAGCCCTTCCATGGAGGACGACAACGAGGAGGTGTAGAGGTTTAGCCTGGGGTACAAGGAGTACGCCGAGCCAAGTTTTTACAACAACGATTCCGATGAAGTGAGTGACGTCTACATCTGTCGTGATGTTTATGATACACCAGAGATCAACTTGGCGACAATGAAGAGAGCTCAAGAAGAGAGAGAAGGTCGCAAGCCGCATGGAAAAGGGCGTGTGGAGACGGTCAAGTTCATCACCATGAACCCCAAGCCACACAAGCGTAAGGAATTACCTAATATTGGTGCAGGTGCTATTAGTGGAGCGACGGTGCCACTCTTGAAGCCTAATATTGGTGCTCGTATGAGGGTGAAGCATCAAGAAGAGTGGAGGAACAGTTTCCACTTCCCTGATCCATCAATCATGGATCAGGAAGAAGAAGCTGCTCCCAGGACCAAGGACCGTGTGCGAGCAATAGAGATATATATATATCAGAAGCAGGAGCTACTCCATCGCATCGAAGTCCGTCATCGTCTCAAGGAAATAGAGAAGAAAGATGATTTTCTCCTATTAGTGACTAAACTCGCAGATAAAGTGGACACTTTGCAATCTGATCTGCGTAGGTGCTATAGCTACATCACCATTCTAGAGGATACCACCAAGAAGCTACGCACCGTGGTGTACATGCCATGGCACCACATTGATCTACAATAATCACGGTATCAAATAATCGCAAGGGATTATTTGATCTCGCTTGGCTTTATGCTAAGCTTGGGGAGATCTTTAAGACCTTGTAATCTATCTTATAAGTTTTACATTACTATTTTAGTTTTGCATTAGTTCATACTAGAAATAAAGTTTGCATCATTAGGATTCCCTTCAGGAATAGTCGATCCCTTTTATGAAATTCTGAGTTTATTATCATATATGGAGCCATATTGAGTTTGTGTTTGTCCAATTGGATATATGAATGGCTTGAGTATAATTTTACTTGCACTTGATGATATAAATAGGAGTCTTCCACACCATTGGTATTAATGGAACATACAAAGATAATTTGGTCAATATGTCGTAAGTACTTGGTCTAATTTACAAAGAAAAAAACTATCTAATCAGTTAAGTTGAAAAAGAAACCTTGAACAAAGGAGAATTAAATGTGCTATCAAATTAGAGTGAGAACAAGACGAGGTGGAATATTCAAGGTATAAAGATTGCTTCATATACAATTGGAATTTGGTAATTGAGATCGTTAAACTTTGAATTCCTACATGAAGTGGAACTTATGGCTAGCTCCTTTGCACAACACTTAAACAAAAGTGTGCGCATATATATAAAGTAAAAAAGAAGAAGAAAAGAGAGAAGAAAAAGAGCGAATGTGCAAAGAGAAAATAGGCATACACCACTATATTGTAGTATGACGAAGAGACGGTTTGAGATTTTGAATCCCAAGTGAATATGTTAATCCTAAAACACTTGGGACTACCTCGCTAACTCATTCGGGTTAACTAAATACTTTTACATCATATTGAGAGTGATGTTTTGTGGACTGTTAAATGCTAAGGTGTGGAAGCCTGCTAATATTGTTCGGACGTTTCGAGTAAGGTACTATTCATGAACTTATTCCTATGTATCATATATGATAAACACATGTTGCAACTGTCTCATTTATTTTATCGACTCAGCTTCATATGAGGATCACATCCATTAAGCTAACTTGCTTAGGACGATCAAGAGTCTAAGCTTGGGGTAGTTGATGAGTGCATATTTGCATCATGTTTTATATTATTATTTTGCATTGTAGATGTAGGATCTTGGTATTTTACGGCGTTCGCGCGCACATTTTATGTCTGTTTTCACTAGGATCGGGAGAGATGATGGATACAATGGACACAATCGTTGGAGCAGTTGTAGTAGGGAGAAGAGGAGTCAAAAGTACGTAAATCGCTTATTTGGGAAATATCAATAATACCAGAAGAAAACCCGAAGCGATCAAGGCATACAGAAGGTTTAAGGACCAACTATACGGTGGGAATAAAATTCCCGGTCGTATAGTTCCTGCTGTATAGTTGGCGCCGCCACCGCCTCCTCAAATAGTTTCACCCCATGCAACTGGATCAGAGAGACGACATACAGAACAACCAGAAATCGCCGAAAGGCATCTGGAGGGGGAAATCGTTCACCGGGGATCCATCTTCGCCCTACGTAGATCCGGGAGGCTATGGCATCGATCTTCATCATCAACCGCTGCATCACCACCATCTCCATCCATCCCATCTACATCTTGTCTAGATCTTGTTGTAATTTCCATACTCGTTGTGGATTTATACAAGTACTATTCATCTATGATAGATTCCGTTGTTATTGCCATGATATTGATTGCCTCCATGTCTGAGTAGATCATTAGTTATTGGGGATATGGAGAAACCCTAGTATGAGTTTGAAATAAGATAAAGTTTATTATGATATTCTCGATGTTGGGAGAAGTTGACCTCTCAATATTTGCCTCTTATGGGGACATGATGGAGGGAACTACTTGTTGGTAGATGGAGGTGTGTTAGCACTTACATTGACTTTAAAGCTGTTGGCACTCCTTGCGTGTCAACTTGGGAACCGAGGAAACTCACAAAACACTATCCATGCCATGGGATACGTCCTACGGGATTAAGATTGCTAACTGTTGTGGTTATGAGGATGATGTGAACAGTGGTTACTGCCTATTTATCCAAATATAGAGTTCCTCCCACACATACATAGTTGAGAATTTTCATGATAATAATCTTTACCTTAGTTCTTTATAATGCTAGAGGTGTATCCGCTACTCCCTGAGAACGCCTTTTCCCCTATTTCAGTTCCAATCCCTCTTACATACGCGATACATACTTTCTGTGTTCAGTTGTTTTAGTTTACTTATTGTTGCTCTTATACCAAAAACCCAAAAACACGTTTTTACGCAATACTCGCATTTTATCTTGTCACTTAGAACTTTACTTAGCATATCTATTGTAGTATTTAATTCTAGAGTTATTAGACTTCAGACTCCTGCTCCCTGTGGGATCAATATCTTTATTTCAAAACTAGCTACAAATGATCTATGCACTTGCAGTCATCAATCCCCTAGTGTCATTACATGTGTTCTTTTCCAAAACCACATTGATCCACATGACCACACACACTCTAGTGGATTCTATGATGAAACTTCTGCCACACTTGTGCAAAATGCAATGTGTAAGCCGTTTTCCTATGCGTTTTTGGTCTCTGTGACCATAGTTTGTCACATGGAGTCCCTAGAGTCATTGCATGTGTTCTTTTACTAAACCACATTGTTACCCTAGTGTCATTGCATGTGTTCTTTTCCAAAACCACATTGATCCACATGATCACACACTCTCTAGTGGATTCTTTGATGCAACTTCTGTCACACTGGTGCAATATGCAATGCGGAAGCCAATTTCCTATGTGTTTTTGTTCTATGTGACCATGGTTTGACACATGGAGTCCTTAGAGTCATTGAATGTGTTCTTTTCCTAGGCCACACTAATCCCCTAGTGTCATTTCATATATTCTGTTCAAAAACCACATTGATCCACATAACAACACACACTCCAGTGGATTCTGTGATGCATGTTCTATCAGACCGGTGCAACATGCAATGTGGAAACTGGTTTCCTATGTGTTTTTGGTCTCTCTGACCATGTTTTGACAAATGGAAATCCTAGAGTCATTGCATGTGTTCTTTTCCTAAACCACATTGATCCCCTAGTGTCATTGTATGTGTTCTTCTCCTAAACCACATTGATCCCCTAGTGGCATTGCATGTGTTCTTTTCCAAAACCACATTGATCCACTAGAGTAATTGCATTTTTTTCCAAAACCACATTGATCTACTTGACCACACACACTTCATTGGACTCTGTGATGCAACCTCTATCACACTGGTGCAACATGCAATGTGGAAGCTGCTTTCCTATGTGTTTTTTGACTCTGTGATAATGGTTTGACACATGGAGTCCCTCGAGTCATTGCATGTGTTCTTTTTCTAAACCACATTGATCCACTAGATGCATTGCAAGTTGTGGGGATAACCCCGGGTAGGGTCAAGCCGGGGTATAAAGGAGAGTTCTGCTAAGGTACAAGGAGGTCAAAGTAGGTGCTGGCCAACATACCTTGAGGACAGCCGAGTTACGGTCGACCCGGCCCAAGTGGTGCTCGCCCAACGTTACCTCGGCCGACATAAAGATTATGTCAGTACATTCAATGTTACTTGTTTGCAGTTACCTGCGGGACCGACTTAGCTAGGTAGGAGCCGGGTTACAGGTTAGCTTACAAGAGACGAAAGGTATCTCCTTAGTCAGCTGTTTTCTCTCTCCACTTTAGACTGAGTGTAGAAGACAGTGGCAAGGACTGGTGGTCCTAGCCGACAAAGATGACGTCGCCAGACCGTTCTTTGTCGGATGATGCGGCGCCGTAGAGGCTTACACCGGGGGCTCAGAGAGGCTTATTCCATGAGCTCTGGGCGACTTACGAAGGGAAAGAGGATTGCACCGCTTTGCTATTTCAGGAGAGGCATATTCTAGGAATGTGCCCTACACGTATGCCCTATGTGTAACCTGGCCTCCCCTTTATAAGGAGCGCTAGGACCTCCTAGAGGAGGGATCGATCATTTGACTAAGGGAAGAACCCTAGAGAGAGGTGTGGGTAGTAGAGAAGTTCATTTTCCTCCTCCCCACGAACAAATCAAGGAGCATATGTAAACACCATTGATCTTGGGAATACAAACATCTCTATGTGGAATCCCCACACTATCCCTCTCTGGATACCTCTAGGGAACTTTGGCCCCATCTTTAGCATACCCATAGCATCTGCCGTGCCACCACCGTGACAGTTGGTGCCCACCGTGGGGCCAGCAGCGGCGCTAGCTAGAGTGAAGATTTGTATGGGAAGCATCATCACTACCGGGAAACGCATCGTCTCCAGGCTTATTCGGGGCTTTGGAGCGTTGGACTACGTCAATGAAAATGCCTGTGGCTTCGACAACCGCCCTCCTCCGTGCAACAACCTCTTCATCAGCCTCGACACCCAAAAGATCTATGTTGGCATGGACGAGTCTTGCGTTCACCCCCTACACGTCGTTGAGGAAGGCGAACCACCTCTCAGCCGGCCCGTGTATCACTCGCCCTGCTAGCTACGTTGAGGTCATGATGATCGCACCTGATGCAGGAACAAGCCAGGACCCGGCAGAAGACCCAAAGACAACACTCCCATAGCACCTGTCTTAGATCTGTCTCAGGCACAGGCCGAGCTAGAGGAGACCCGGTTGCAAATGGTAGCAGGGACAAAAAGGGTAGCATAACTGCAGCAGTCATTAAACATCACGCTGCGTGAGTATGCAAAAGCAAAACGGATTAGTCCCACCCGTATGGATGGTGTGAAGAGTAGGGGTAGAAACCTCATTATTGAGATAGACAAAGAGTATGTACCTAAGCCGGGATATTCGGCTACCCTAGTGATAGTAGGGCTGGAGAGGTATAGCACCTCGGCAAAGAATCTCAAGGCTGCAGATGCGGCAGTGTCCGAGTTAGAGGGCCTGACTGGCGAAGCTCAGGAGAGGCAACAAGAAAGAGTTAATCACTTGGTACATGTAGCTAACAAGCAGAGTAAGGAGTTACTCAAGGCAAACTCGGCGGGAGCAGAAGTTTCCTGTGTCGTTCATTCAGCGGGGGGCGCTCCAACAAAATCTGCTGGGGCAGCATCATCCCCTCACACGGGCCCAAGAAGGGAAGAGGTAGTGACATCAGTAAGAAAGAATAACTAGATAGTCCCATACGACCCAGGAAGGGCAAGGAAAGGAAAAGTAGTACAAGGTGATGAGGATTGTCACAATACCAGTCAAGGTGAAGCTGGACAAGGTAACCCTGGCCAAGGCCAGGCAGGACACGGAAATGCTACAAACGGAAATGCTAGATAGCGTAACTCGGCAGGAGCTGGTCATAATCCAACCAGGCAGCAGCAGCAACAATACATACCTCGGCAAGACCAAAGTGCCAGCCCAGCTATGCAATAGCAGTATGCTCGTCCGGGTTAGGATAGGTACAATTATGGTTATTCGGCAATGGTCGATGCCAGGTTCCCTAGGCCGTATCACCATGTGATAGGGTCAAGGTTGGGAGGTAGGAACTTGTAGCCAGATGATGCAAGGTTGAAGCTGTAACAAATCTATAGGTCGGAGATGATAGAGGGACAAGGTCCTCCGGGTCCAGCATGCTTTGGACCTCAGATTATGAGAGAAATTCTTGTGTTGAACTTTCAATTAGCCAGAGGAACAAAAACGTATGACGGAAGTACCAATATAGGGAATTGGTTGATTGACTATGCAACAGCTGTGAACATTGCCACATGCAACTTGAGATGGGCTGTAAGATATATGCCCCAGATGCTGGAAGGACCATCAAGGGTTTGGCTAAACAATTTGCTGCCAAGAAGTATTAACTGCTAGATAGATTTTGAGGATATGTTCATCAGTAACTTCACGAGCTCATATAAGAGGCCGAATAGGCCACCGACTCTGGCAATGTGCAAGCAAAGGCCTAATGAGACAGGCCGGGAGTTTTTAACTCGCTGGTGTAATGTGCGCAATTCTGGCGTGGGGGGGGGGGGGGTGATTGAGTCACAAGCTATTGCTTGGTTGCATAGGGATGCAGGTATGCAAGTATGCTATGGCAAAGGCTGCAAAGAGATATGCCAACTACGTTGGGTGAGACAATCAGAATTGTTGACTCGTATGCCTTGGGTGATCCAACTCAACCTCGACTTGTCTCAAATGAGTCAAATGAAGAATAATACCACTGAGCTGGGGCCGGGTCATCCTGGTGAAGTGGTTTCTGGGGTAAGAGGAGAGATGAAAGGCCGGATTACAAATACGGTTCACAACAAGTTACGGCAGTGGACCCAGATCAACCCGGAGCTGGACATAGACAGTGACAAAAGAGTGGGGGACAATAGTGGAAATCGAGAAATGAGGGCAAGAAAACTTGGATGCCAGAGTAGAATAAACAATGGCAAGAAAAGAAGGACATACCGAGGTATACGTATGAGGATATGCTAGATCAACCATGAAAGTTTCACATGCCTAATCCAAGTAACCTAGCAAACCATACGACTCGGTAATGTGAGTGGATGAGGAAAATAGAGGAAAGTAGCTTGGGGAATGCTCAGGCACCGCAACACGATGCACCTCGGCAACAGTAGCTCACTGGGGAAAATGGGTAGCTGATGATGTTACCACCACCCCCGCCGAGTTATGAAAATCACGACAGAAGAGATGCAGTGCATCAGGTGGAGAACCAGAACTAGCAGAACAAAATATACCCTGGCAATGACCGTAGAAATGAGTACAGAGATCATCATCAAGCTTACTATTTGTTCACCACAGAAGAAACTGATAGGCAGAGCATGAGGGACCGACATATGGAGGTCAATGTAGTTATGCCGGCTATGCCGAGGTACATGTCTTGGTCAGATCAGGAGATTCCATGGAGTATCAAGGACCATCCCAGGCTCATACCGAGTCCTGGATCATACGCATTGGTGCTTGACCCAACTTTCATCGGGTCAAACATCAATGTGAAATTATCTAAAGTATTGATTGACAAGGGCAACAACATCAATATCTTGTATAAGGAAACAATGCACAAGCTAGGAGTCCCGGAGAATATGTTGCAAGCTACCAAGACCACGTTTCACGGCATTGTTCCGGGTTTGTCTTGTGAGCCCATGGGAAAGGTCTAAATTGACATGTTATTCGACACGAGGGACAACTGCCAAACAAATAACTTAGAATTTGAGGTTGTGGATTTGGATAGCACTTACCATGCGTTACTCGGCATGCCAACTCTATTAAAGTCCATGGCAAGTGACCACATTAGTTACCTGAAAATGAAGATGTCGGGACCAAATGGAGTGATCACCATAATGGGGGACTTCAGGAAATTAATGGAATTTGCCTCGGCCAGGTCGAACTTGGCCGAGTCACTAGTGATAGCACAGGAGAAGAGAAGGATCCAAGAAGTGGTGACATTGGCTCAATCGGCCCAGCTGAATATGTCGGCTTTGAGTAACTCGCGTGGATGTGTTTCATTTCAAGCGACAAAATATATCAAGAAGGTGCCCATTGATGATCAGTTCCCAGAGCGTAGCATAACTACTAGTGTCGGGGTAAGTGAAAAATAGAAAAGCGAGCTCATCAACTTCCCCCGTGAGAATTGGGATATGTTTGCTTGGTCCACATAGGATCAGCAA
The DNA here is from genome assembly GCA_910589775.1 of Avena eriantha. NCBI lineage: Eukaryota > Viridiplantae > Streptophyta > Magnoliopsida > Poales > Poaceae > Avena > Avena eriantha. The sequence continues at coordinate 359,346,714 of OU342743.1, forward strand.
GGTGTACCGAGGGAGTTGGCCAAGCACTCTTTGCACGTAAGACCCAAAGAAAAGTCAGTGAAGCAACCTCTCTGCCGCTTCGCCGAAGATAGGAGAAAGGTCATTGGTGATGAGATAGCTTGGCTCCTTGCAGCCGAGTTTATCATCCAAGTACTTTACCCGGATTGGCTATCTAATCTAGTGCTGGTGGAAAATAAGAAGGATGATTCGAACATAGTAGTGGTGTGGCGTATGTGTATCGATTACACGAACCTGAATAAGGCATGTCCAAAAGATCCATTCCCACTGCGAAGGATAGATCATGTCATTGATTCGACCGCTGGATGTGAGTTGTTATCATTTTTAGATGCGTATTCTGGTTTCCACCAGATACCCCTCAACCCGGATGATCAAATAAACACTGCTTTCATTACCTCGTATGGGCCTTATTCCTATCGCACTATGCCATTTGGCTTACGTAATGTAGGGGAAACATATCGGAGGTGTATGCAAAAGTGTCTACATGACAGAATTGTGAAAAATGTCCAGGTATATGTGGATGATGTTGTGATAAAAACAAAGAAAGTAAAACACTCCTGGATGATATCCGCCAAACATTTGCGAACCTAAGGAGGTTCCGAATGAAGCTTAAGCCGGAAAAATGGATCTTTGGTGTCCCGGCCAGAAAGTTACTCGGTTTCCTCATGTATAGCCAAGGTATAGAAGAAAACCCAACTAAAATCCGGGGCTGTTGAGCGAATGGAGCTGCCGAAGTGCCTTAGTGATGTTCAGAAGTTCACTAGTTGCATGGCATCCTTAAGTCGGTTTGTATGTCGGCTGGGAGAAAAGGCATTGCCTCTCTATAAGCGGATGAAGGAATCAGATTAATTCATATGGGCACCACAAGCTAATAGTGTGTTTCATGAACTGAAAAATATGTTAGCCTCTGCACCAGTGTTAGCCTCACCACTATCGAAAGAGCCGATGTTGATCTATATAGCAGCGACCAACCGAGTCGTAAGTGCTGTGGTATGGGTGGAGCGTGACGAGGAAGGTAAGTCGGTGTAGAGGCCAATATATTACCTAAGCAAGGTATTGTCGACTTCAAAGCAGAACTATCCTTACTATCAGAAAATGGCACACAGTGTCTATATGGTAGCTAAGAAGCTTAAGCATTACTTCGAGGAACACCCCATCAAAGTGACATGTGAAGCGCCTATACCCGAGATAATGAGTAACAAAGATGCAAGTGTCTAGATTGCAATTCAGTTAGCTCCTTATGCACCACCCTTGTTAGACTCAAACTACTGGAGGATGCACTTTGATGGATCAAAGCTGAAGGAAGGATTAGGGGCCGGGTAGTACTTACCTCACCCAAGAAAGATCAGTTGTGATATTTGCTTTAGATCCATTTTTGAGCATCAAAGAATGTGGCCGAGTATTAGGCATTCATGCATGGACTAAAGGTGGCAAAAGAGGTTGGGATATGTCAGATATAGTGTTTCGGTGATTCAAATCTAGTGGTGCAGCAAGTGTGTGGTCATTAGGATGCGCTAGATGAAAATATGGCCTTTTATAGATTCCATGTCTAGAAGATATGTGGGTACTTCGAGGGATGTGAATTCCATCGTGTACCCCAAGTTAAAAATCAGGCAACCGACATGCTATCTAAACTGGGCTCATCTCGGTAAGCTATCCCGCCAGGAGTTACTCTGGAGCATCTAATAAAACCATCAATTTCCCCTTCGCCAGAATATGAATCAATTTATATCCCGGCAAACCCTGGATCAGAAGCTACCCCTATGCACATTGACTCGGAGAATACCTCGGTTAACCCAGGGACTACCTCGGCAAACCAGAGGACTACCTCGCAGAACCCGGGGACTGTTTAGCTTGATCCGACGGGGGTTATGTTGGTTGATGCAATGGGGGTGGATGAAGTACTTTTCCTAGCTCATATAGTACCAGCGTGGGGACAACCAATATTTGGGTTCTTAAAGGATGGAATTTTCCAAGTGATGAGATACTCTCAAGGCAAGTGCAGAGGAGAGCAAAGGCATATATACTATAATCAATGATGAGCTATACAAGAGAAGTGTCAGAAGTGTCTTGCAGAGATGTGTTGTCCCGGAAGAGGGGCTGGACATCCTCTGAGATATCCATCAGGGGGGCTGTGGGCATCACGCCTCATCCAGAGCCTTAGTGGAAAAAGCTTTTCGGCATGGGTTTTACTAGCCAAGTGCCTTGCAACAAGTAGAGTAACTTGTGAGGAAGTGTAATGGTTGTCAGAGGTATGCTAGCAAGATACACATGCTTATGTCTCAACTAATGACTATACCAATCGCTTGGCCATTTAAGCCGGCCATGGGAAATATGATACATATCTTAGTCATGGTGGACAAGTTTACAAAATGGATTGAAGTAAAGCCAATAAGAAAGTGTGATGGAGCTACTATCATGACATTCCTCAAGGATATCATCCTGAGATATGGTTATCCACACAGTATCATAAATGCTATTAGCACAAATTTCGCTAAAGGAGCATTTGCCTAGTCCTTCCGAGATAAGAAGATCCGACTAGATGTTGGATCAGTAGCCCACCCCGCATCTAATGAGTAAGTGTAAAGATCCAACAGACTAGTACTATCCTGGATAAAACCCCGGCTCATTGAGCCACTGCAAAGATTAGCGGGGTGCTGGATTGAGGAACTACCCGCGGTATTGTGGAGCTTAAGAACAACTCTGAATCGATCAACAGGCTATACGCCATTCTTTCTGGTATACGGGGTAGAAGTTGTATTACCAGCCGACATAGAGCATGATTCGCCCAGGGTCACCCAATACATAGAAGCCGAAGTGCAAGAAGCCCGACAAAATGATGATGATCTGCTGGAAGAAGTGACAAAATTGCCATTGTTTAGATCCGCCATATATTAGCAAAATCTCTGATGCTATCATAGCCGGAAAGTGAACCCCCGAGTCTTTCGGGGAGGCGATCTGGTACTTCGGCCGGTGCAGCGCACTCCCAGCATGAATAAGCTGTCCTCCTATGGGAAGGGTCATTCATTGTAAGCAAAGCACTGCACAATGATGTGTATTACCTCATTGATGCACAACCACAAGAGAAGAACAATGCGTACATGTCCGACAAGGAATCAAAGTGGCCATGGAACATAGCTCCACTTCGTCCGTTTTACACTTAGTGAAAGTGTATGTATCTCAAACTCTCATATGTCAGTCTGTATGTTGGCAATGAGCTTATCAATAAAACTTCGGCATCCCGAGCAGAGACTCGGGGACTATCTTAATTATAATTGTCTTTGTTCTGTATTTAATTTTCAATATGACGGCTATCTTAAATTACTTACACCTTAGCCGAGTTAGTAGTGTGTTGGCACCAAAATCTAACTCTTCAACTTGCTGTTGTCCAAGAAGAATTGGCTTCATGGCAAGGAAGAGAACAAGTTTGGAATTGTTAGGAACATGAAAAACGACTAAGAAAAGGAACGTAATCGAGCTAACTTTTTTTGGACTAACCCCCGTATTTACTTTCTTTTTATTATGTTGAATTACTTTGAGCTAATACTAAAAGTTTCAAGTATTGTTAAGTCAATTTTTTGAACCTCGGACTCATAATTCGAACACCAAATCAAGGTAGACACGAGCTGAGTCATTGAATTGGGGGAACAATAAAATGAAACTTTGGGACTTCACTCAAGTTAATCCGGCACAAAACATATGTTGTAGCAAAATAACACACTATTCATTACATCTAGGCCCGACATACCAGGGATTTAACGAATTTTAAGGTTTTGTTGCTCAAGGAGCCGCAATAGCTGAACCATCCGTAGTAGGAGGAGGCAAGTTATCCTTGGCGCGGGGAGCCTGGGTTTTAGCTTCAGCGTCCAGATTAGCTTCGACATCCTCAGCATCCTCGTCTTCCTTGGTGTAATCTGAACCTTCTTTCTCTTCATCCTCGGCCTTTTCATCTTTGGCTTCTCCCTCAACGTACTCATCATTGATGGCTTCAAGGAAGCTCGGCCCCTCGTTCCATTCATGACAGTGAGCATATTGGATAAGGTCATAAGCGCGAGCTTGACACTGAGTGATACAGTCCGAGTCATTGGTCCATTTAGATCCAGTGCGCAGGTGACCAAGTATGTCCAGATCAACACCTTCATACCAACATAGTACAAAGGATAGGTCTGTATTAGCTCCAACACGGCCAGTAGACTCTCGCCACAAGCTGAGTTGGGTGCTACTTTCCTAAAGTTTCTCGATCAGTGCGGCAACTCCCACCGGATCAGTCTCACCCGACCACATGATATGGAAAGCATGGATGGCAACCCGGAGGAGACCCACCCCGAAGATCTTCATGGGTTCAAGGCAGGCCGCAAGACCGGCCAAAGACTGGTCGATGGTTATTTCTTCCGAGATAGGGCCATATTCAGCTCTCTTCTCCTGGATCTTATTGATGGCAACATTGGAGCGAGCCTTGGACTTAGGGAAATCCTTTGAAAGTACAAACAAAAGTAACTCATAAAATGCAAAGAGAAGAGTAACCTTGGCAATATGAAGCAAACTCAGAAGAAACTTATGGGCTATGAGGCCATGTATCCGGGTCAGCTGGGCTAGCCAATCTGCCTTGTTCTTTCGGAATTCCTCAATGGCGGTATTCAGCGACTCAACTTTGGCTTCAGATACTTGGGGAAGCTCTTTTCTTTTATCAAGTTGATCTATGAGCTGAACCTTCACATCAAAGAACTCCTGATCCAGTTTTCCAAGCTCAGTCTTGTGGAGCTATTGGATCTTCTCATTCTTGGCATGAAGCTAGAGGATCTCATCGTCCTTCTCCTTTAGCTGGGCCTAATGTTGCCTCCTGGTACAAGAAAATGGAGCATCATGTCAAGAAGGGGCACGCTATCTTGAAGAGACACTGAAATAATTTTTAGACCCAGTAGAGCCGAGGTATAATTACCTGCCGAGTCAAAATGAAAAAGGACAAAGGATAAGAAGTGAAGGAAAACTAGCTTTCAGCTCGGCCAGCTTCCTCTTCAGCACTTGTTCTCAGCTTCAACTTCGGCTGCACAATCCAAGTTACGAGTCAATACGGCAAACCAAAGATGAAGAGCATTGAAAGTGAAAATACGAAAGAGAGAACTTTACCTTTGTTATTCAGCTTAGGCAGTAGGGCCTTATGCTTTAAAGAAAGATCTTTGGGCGTATCTAGAATCCGCTGAAACTCGATGGTCTGGCGATTGGTGGTGATCTAAAAAAGAAAGAGTTAGTTCATGAGTATTAAGGAATATTTGAAGCTACTCAAGACCCGGGCCAAGCGGAACTTAACTCGGCTCTAGGTGAGTGAATATTTGAAGTTATTCAAATCCGAGTCAAGTGGAACTTAACCCGGCCCTAGGTGAGTGAATATTTGAAGTTACTCAAGACCCAGGCCAAGTGGAACTTAACCCAGCTCTATGTGAGTGAACATTTGAAGGTACTCAAGACCCGGTCCAAGAGGAACTTAACTCGGCTCTTGGTGAGTGAATATTTGAAGTTATCTAGATCTGAGTCAAGTGGAACTTAACCTGGTTCTAGGTGAGTGATATTTGAAGTTATTCAGATCCGATTCAAGTGGAACGTAACCCGGCTCTAGGTGAGTGGATATTTTAAACTATTTAATATTTTCACTAAGCTAACCTACCTCGGATTTGGGGAATAAGCTTAGGGATAATTGCACAAGTATATTAGGAGCATCCGGCCGAGTAACGTGTTACTCCCTTGGAGGCTCGGGGACTGGAGGATATATCTACAAGTACTTGCACATATGTAAAGAGATGGCTGAAGGATTTACTTCCATCATCTTGCTAGCGTTACCAATGGCTTTGGCAGCAGTATTCATTTGAGCACCAATCTCCGCGGGGCCAAACTTCGTCGGGTTACTGGAGCTGACCTCAACGTACTCAGCATTGTTCCATTTATTGGCATACTCAATGAGCAAGCCATAGCTCTCCCCACTAAGAGTCCGAGTCAAGAACAATCCCTTGGCATGAGAACTTTTCTCGGTGGACTAAGTTGCGACTAGGCTTGTATGCAGACCAAGTTGCTTGTCTGAGGCAAAGCCAGAAGCACCACTGCCCAACTGCATCATGGATGCAAAGAGTAAGCTGCCAGACCCATCCATTGATCCTTTTGATGCAGCCTTCGTTGCATTATTATCCTTTTTTTCCTTGGTCACCTCGGCAGGCGTCTTGGCCTTAGTTGCAGGCTTGCCTTGTCGCTGCGGAGCTGAAGTTTGGGCTTTGGCCGTCGAGGATGCTGCAGGATCTTTGGGTTGTGGGCTTGGCCTAGTTTGGTCTTCTCGTCGAGTCTAGGTAGACTCAAATGAGGAAGGGGGTGCTTGGGGAGAAGAACTTGTAGCTGGAGTTGGCTGAGGTTGAACTTGGGTCGGTGCCAAAGTCTCCGGCACCTCGGAATAAACTTTCTAGGTGCCGATGTTGCTGGAACCATCAACCTCTTGTTACTGCGAAGTAGAAGAAGTACTTGGCTGATCCATCATAACCACGTCCTGAGGGGCACCTTCTCCCTCCGTGCCGATGTGACCCTCCTCTTGCCGAGGTGGACTAATGTTCGATGCAGCCGCAGAGATTTCCCAGACAGGGCTCGGAACGGGAGCATCATCATGGTGCAGAGAAGGTGGATCCTAGCGAAGAGGGGAGGCTATGCTGGAGCACTCTGGTTGATGTCCTTGGGGGCCCTGCTGAGTTAAATAGAAAAAAAATATCAATTTAGGATAGAAAGAGAGAAACAAGAAATACATGTAAGAAGATCTATGCAACTCAAAGAACAAGAAAGGAAACAGGAACTTACTCAGATGCAGTAGGTGGATCCTTGGGCTTTGGGGCTCTCCGAACAGTGTGCTGAGTAGGAGGTTTGCTGGCAGATTTCTTATATCTTTTCCTGGAATTGTGTGGCTCGGAAGAAGGAGCCGAACTAGCATAGGGGCAGGGGCTTGTTCCCCCACGTCAAGAGGAGGATTGGTGTGGACCTGAGCAGCTGGGTTAGCTGGAGTTGGATCAACTAGAAAAGCATATGAGACAGGCATAGGATAAAGTACCTACAAGATCTCTATATCATCATCATCTTCATCGTCATCCGGCCAATCCCTTAAGACAGAGGTTTTACCAGAGGGTCGACTGGAGCTAGAGTCCATAGTGGGCACGAACTTCTTGAAGTCCAGCTCCTCTGAATCCGAGGTATCCCGATTGTTCCCCAACTTGAGGGCCAGGGCCGGAGTGTCCTCTATCGTTTGCTGAAGGAACTTCTAAAAATAATAAAGCAAAGGGCTTAAGTAGAAGATACAAGCCGACATAGAAACTAACTCAGAAGAAAGTTATGCAAGAGACTTACATCGGGAGCTGGCCTATCTCGGCTGAAGTGCTCAAGACCCTACTCCCAATCCTCGGTCAAAGGCATCTTAAAGGTAGACTTAACCCGGTGGAAGATATAGGAGTCAGAGAGCTTGAACAATGAGATTCGGTTCCGGTCGAGGTGACCGCTCATGTGCAAAACTTTTTGGGTACACTATTGCAGAGGGAAGATCTGGCTCTGGATGAAAGTGAGCATGAGATACTCGCCGGTCATCCCTTCTAGATTCAAATCAATGATGTGCTTCTCTATCAGATTTATCAAGGTGTTGAACTTCTTCCAGACTCGGCCCCATTTAGTTCTATCAGGGACGCCGATAGAGAAAGGAGGCAGCCGAATCTTATCGTCTGAGGTAGTGTTCTTCACATAGAAGAACGTTTTGGTTCACCCTTTGCATGACTCTAAGCTAGAAACCCGGGGAAACACAGTCCCGCCGAGGTGAGATGGAAGCCGCCCCACATTACGTGAGAGATTTTTTGGCGGGACAAAGGTCCTTAATCGGAATGACATTGGCTTGAAACCTGAAGAAATTGAACTAAATTTGGATAGAGGGCCACATGCTGAGGTATCCCTCGACCCCGGACATGAAAGAAGAGAGAGAGGCGATGGAGAACGGAATTAGTGAGGAAATCATGGAAAAAAGTCACTTATGGGAAGGCCGAAGCCCTACTAGAAGTGAGAGAAAAAGCATGAACTTACCAAGCTCGGGAGCGAGGATGAGTTCTTCACCGGGGAGGCGACAGTTAACCCCGGCGGGGACGTGGCGGGTCCGGATGAGCTAGTAGGTCATCCTGGCACACCCAAGAACTGGCCCAGGCACCATGCTCATGGGCGGTGACGCCCTCCTCTTGCTCCTCAACAGCGGCAACCTCCTCAGACATTTCCAGATCCTTGTCAGAAGAGAGATCTGAGGAGTAGTGGCGGTGAAGCAAGCGAGGAACAACGAGTAGCAGCGGAGGCGCTATCTCTAAGCAGAAGCGGGAGTGGCTATGGCGGTGGCGCTGCGAAGGAGAAGAAGAGGAAGAGGGTGCGAATGGGGGAAATGGCTAAGGGACCTCCCCCGCTCCCCTATTTAACCATGCCCCTAGTGGGGGTAGTGGGATCGCAGTGTGCAGTGGGCTACATGATGAGGTCGTGTAGTCGCCGAAGGAGCCAATCAGGAGCAAGCCACAAGGGAGGTTACACAACGCAGCTAATTGTGTGACGCAATGTGGTCTTGCGGTTATCAAAGAGGCGCCCATGATGTGATGTCTGCGCAGTAATTCCTGACAGCGTGCATAGTAACTGACACAGGCCCTTAAAAAGAGGCCAAGTGATAATTACCCTCCATGTAGGATGTGGGGAAGTGTACATAAGAAGGAAGTAATCTAAGTGGGTAACCAGGATGCGAGAGTATAACCCGACGAGAAGTAACTTGGAAAGAGCCAAGGGAGACCAAAGAAAATACCAAGTCACTAAAGTAAGCAGCCGAGTTAAGTTCAGAACGTCCCGACATAAAAATACCTCGGCAAGAAGAACTACGAATCTGGTGGGTTGATCCTGCTTTGGCCTTATCAGCTGGAGTTGCTAAGCCCGCAACAGCTTTGGGCACTAATGTTGGGGGCATAACCTCGGGTAGGGTCAAGCCGGGGTATAAAGGAGAGGTCTGCCGAGGTACAAGGAGGTCAAAGTAGGTGATGGCCGACATACCTTGAGGACAGCCAAGTTACGATTGACCCGACCCAAGTGGTGCTCGCCCAACGTTACCTCAGCCGACATAAAGATTATGTCGGAACATTCAATGTTACTTGTTTACAGGTACCCTCGGGGCCAACATAGCCACACATGAGCCAGGTTATAGGTTGGCTTACAAGAGAAGGAACGTATCTCCTTGGTCAGCGCTTTTCTCTCTCCACTATAGACTGAGCGCAAAGGATAGAGGAAAGGACTAGTGGTCCTGGCCGACAAAGGTGGCGTCGCCAGAACGTTCTTGGTTGGATGACGCGGCGACGCAGAGGCTTATGTCAGGGGCTTAGAGAGGCTTACGCCATGAGCTCTGGGCGTCTTATGAAAGGAAAAAGGAGCACACCACTTTGCTATTTTGCGATAGGCATATTCTAGGAATATGCCCTCCACATATGCCCTAAGTGTAACATGGCCTCCCCTTTATAAGGAGCGCCAGGACCTCCTAGAGGAGGGATTGATCATTTGACTAAGGGAAGAACACTGGAGAGAGGTGTGGGTAGTAGAGAAGTTCATCTTCCTCCTCCCCACGAACAACTCAAGGAGCATCTGTAACACCATTGATATTGGTAATACAAACATCTGTGTGTGGAATCACCACACTATCCCTCCCAAGATACCTCTAGCGCACTTGGGCCGCATCTTTAGCATACCCATGGCATCTTCCATGCCACCACCACAAAATTGCATGTGTTCTTTTCCTAAACCAGATTGATCCCCTAGTGTCATTGCATGTGTTCTTTTCCAAAACCACATGAACACACACACTCTAGTGGATTCTGTGATGCAACTTCTGCCACACTAGTGCAACATGCAATATGGAAGCTGCTTTCCTATGTGTTTTTGGTCTCTATGACTGATGGTTCCAAAATTAGCCATCTTCCACCGCGTTTAAACCTTGCTTTTGGTCAAGCAATTAAAAAGAAACTCTCAGTCCTTGCCACTAATGACTAATAGTTGAAAAGATATTTAAAACCTATCTATGAATTATGTTGTGCAGGAAATCACGGTTTTTAATGCGAAATCAGGAGTCATAATGAAGGGTTTTGAGGAAATCCACACGGCCAAGTAATTGGGAAGCCGTTCTAGGGCATCAGCAAACCTAACGACCACGGGCACGGGCAAGGCCCGCTCGTACCGTTCGCCCATACCAGGTGGCGTTGGCTTTGTCTCGTCAAAACCTACGAATTTTGTGAAGATGCCTATATATTTTGAGGCCCTAGCCACCGGCCAGAGAGCAGCCATTCTCAGATTACATCACAACAACACCAAAGTAGATCCACACCATTGTTCATCCATTGTTCATCACTTCCACCATCCATCCCATCCACTAGCCATAGCCATTACTTTCTACTTTAGATCTCCTTGTGATTTGGCAACCGTTGTAAGAATATTTGATTTCAATCTAAGTATTTCTATGATAATTTCTATCTCGGATCTATTTCTTACGAGTGAGTAGTCCTCATGGGCTGCGGGTTGGGAAGAAACCTCGCAACGATTATGTGCATCTAATTCGTGGGAGTATTGTATTTTGTTTGCAATTGACATTTGTATCTTTTGTTTCTTTGTCTATTGTCTCAATCTGTGAACTTGGAGGTACCCAAGATCCCATAGATTGATACATACTTGAGGTGAGATACTTGGCTAGTGGCAATCTCATAGGAACCCAAGTGACAAAAAGGGTTGTACGATTTTCGCTTAGCGACCCATTCGGGATCACAACAACATCACCACTTAAAGCTTTGATCTGTGTTCTACACTTAATAATTGTTTGTAGCCCGTGGGTTCGGTGTGCACTCGATTGGATTAAAAGACTATTTCTATGCCCGCTGCATCACGGGAGCCCTAGTGTATTAGGATGTGTTGCCCACAAGAGATTATCTACGTTCAAATATAACACATGACTATGCTTATTATTATCTTTTATCCCATATGATGTGCAGCTGCAGGTGGATCTTCAACCCTGGCCTATCTCCATCCATTGATTCAACCCATTATAAAGTAAACTAGATTGGTCTGGTAAACAAAGGTAAAACGAACAAACAAAGTCTTGTAGACGTGTCCTTTTGATTTCCTTTTAGCATCTCTTTCCGATGTTCGATTAAACCTAGGTCTTCCAGGGAAAAAGCTATTATACTACATCCGTGAATCTGGATCGAAGGTATCAACCCTTTTTCTGGCGCTGTTGTCGAGGAAGCAATTTCACTATCCTAGTGAGGGCACTAGAGACCTTGTTTTTAGTTTTATTATTAGTTTGTAGTTTAATTCTTCTTATTAGTTTACTTTCTTGTCATCTATTTGAAAACCCAAAAAATTAGTTACTTGTTATTTGTTTTCATTACTTAAAATTAACAAAAATAAAAGAGCCATGGCTCAAAAGAGATTAGGGGAGTATGCTACTCCCACTAATGATTTTATTCATGCACCCATCACTCAGCCTGTAGTAGATGCAGAAACATATGAAATAAAGCCTAACCTTTTAAGTTTGGTTCAACAAAACCAATTTGACGGCTCATCCGCTGTACATTCGGGTTTGCACTTAAACACTTCCATTGGAATTTGTGACATGATGTGTATTAAGGATGTATATCCAAATGATGTTAAATCAAGATTGTTCCCTTTATCTCTTATAGGAAACGCTAAGGATTGGTTGCTAGCTCTACAAAAGGGCACTATTAAATCTTAGGAGGAATGTACTAACTTGTTTATGACTACATTTTTTCCTTAGCTAAGACTATGCAGCTAATAGCCAACATTACAAGATTTAGACAAGAAGACAGTGAGCCACTAGCGCTTGCGGGGGAAAGGATGAAAGAAGCCGTAATGAACTATCCTAGTCATGGGATGGGAGAGTGGCTTATCTTACATTTGTTTTATAATGGTCTTAACCCAATGTCTAAGTCTATGCTAGATACTGCAGCAGGAGGAACGATCATGGGAAAGTAAGTGAGTGTTGCAAAGAAGTTACTTGATGATATGAAAAACAACCATGCCCAATGGCATGTGGAAAGAACCTCGAAGAGAGTAAGTTCAATTACCGAGGTAAACAATGAAGAGCTTACATCTAAGGTAGACGAGTTGCTTAATATAGTAAAGGGTAAAGAAGATACCCAAGTTAATGTTATCGCTAACAATGTTAATGATGTTAATTTTATAGCTCGCACTCCTTTTAATCCTGCATGGAAAAATAATTATGCTTCTAATGTTAAAAAATATCATTCTAATCCTGTAGGAGCTCCTTCTAATAATTATGATAAAACTAATGGAGAAAATCATGGAAATCTATCGATTGAGAAAACTGAACATTTATACAAGCTCTGTAATGCCCCGGAAAATATCCCCAATTAGATTTGTCTATCTATTTTTATTTTGTGCATCATCATGACATCATGCATATTTTTGTCTAAAATATTTTTGCTAAAAACCTATTTTTTTTCTAATTAGCCCCTTATTTAATTTCAAATTAAAACTCTGGTCTATTCTGGATCTTTTATTTGTCTAAAAACTATTTACAAAAGCATCTCTAAAAATAAAACAAATAAAATAAATGTTTTAGGGGGAGGCAGCTGGCCAGGCAGAAAGGGCCCTGCCAACTACCTACAACCCCAGCTGACCCAAACCACCTAGTCCCGATCCAGCCAAACCCTAGTCCTAAACACCTACCGCCACCACCACACTCTCACGCACGCACCAGGCCGATCCGGTCCACACAGGCACGCACCTAATCCAACACACCCCACACACCAGGTCCAACACCACTTGTAGCCGTACACATACACGCACATGATGCGAACCAGCTGGCCACACACTGTGTGTCGTCCGTGACCGAAGCCCTACCACCACCTGCCTCCTTTGCCTCGTGATCCCCTCCTCCTGCCGCCGCCCTAGTCCCCCTTCACTCTGCGTTGCCACCAATGACCACCTCCCCGCCGCCGCTCGCTTCTTCGCCAGGCACCGCCACCTCCTTGTCCGCCCCTACGGCCTCTAGTCGCCGTGACCTTGGCCTTCCGAGCCGCCATGGCCGCCCCAGCGAGCCTCCACCGTGCCGCCCTCTCCTCTCCGGCAAGCACTCCGCTCGCCGGCCACCACCGTGTGCCCCTCGTCGTCCTCGCCTCCCCTGCCAGCCCCCGGCCTCCCTATGCTCCACCTCGATCCAGAGACCACGTCCCCTACTATGACACCGGTGGCCATGCTTTTAACACCCTCGAATCGGCCCTATGCAAGTTTTAGCCCTTTTCCGCCAAACCCGCATAGAAACGATTCAAGGACGCCCACCAGGCACTTTCATGCGGGTGGAAAACGAAGTAATACCATTACACAACAATCCTCGATGGGACCCACAGAACAGAGATATATACAACATGACTCCATGAGTCAAGAATACCGATATACAGTACAAAGATCCAAATCACCTTGAAATCGCTACAGCGTGCGAGTACGGACAAGATGCAAATGGGGCTAAGAGCCCTGAAGAATAACCAATGGCGTCCATAACCCTGCCCAGGCCAAGCCGGAAGGGTAACCCTGCTAACGACGTCGATCTCAAACCTGCTAAAACAAAAGGGGTGCCGACAAAGAGAAAAGGAAAAAGAGGAGCGTCAGTACTGAGGCCAGTACACGGCGAGGCTAGAATTTGGCGGTCCTCGCCTACACAGGTATGGTGGATTGAAGCGGTAGCGCAGCGGCACTAAACAACCTATAGAGACTCTGTAATACTAGCGACTATCAGAGAGATATAAGAGAGACCTATTTGGATCCAACCTGATACTAACACCAATCATACCCATCCTGGTATTCCCCCTCGAGACCAAACGAGGAAGTCAAACCGAGGAACTCACACAATTGGCAGTTTTATTCATTCCATTATAGTTGTAGCACATACTAGTCAGATATAGATAGCACGAGTCGTCCTGATAGCATAAGTAGTGGGCAATTTTAGTTAACCATTCAGTTGTAGTTGCAGTACTTACTACGCAGATACCATTAGCATGTGACATCCCAAACCCAGCAGTTGTTGGCACTTTTAGTTCGTTCCATTGGAGTTGCGATACTTACTAGGCAGGTATAACATGACACGATACACCCCAGTTCCACCAGTTGTTGGCACTTTTATTATCCATTCCATTATAGTGAAGCTGATTACTAGTCACATATTAAGTCAAAGTTATAGCACTACTTTAGTTATGCTTGTCTATGATCGAGATACTGTGCTCCAAGTCATTCATAACTGTGGACACGACTTTCAGAAAGATTTAACCTCCAGGGGTGCACAAATAGCAACACACACACAATCAACCTCGGAAAAACCAAATCAAAACCTGACGAGGCTTTCACGACAAAGCAATCACAGGATTCATAAAATATTTCAGGGGCCGTGTTGGCAAGAAAGGCAAGCAGAAGGGAAAGTAGGGCGGCAAATCTGTTGCCGCACTTGAAAAGAAACCCCGAGATGGCCCTAAGTCTAGTACCAAGTGCTACTATTGCAAGGGGACTGGCCCTTGGAAGCGCAACTGCCCCAAGTATTTGGTGTTCAAGAAGGTCGGCAAGGCAAACAAAGGTATATGTGATATACATGTTATTGATGTGTACTTGACTAGTACTCGCAATAGCACCTGGGTTTTTGATACGGGATCGGTTGTTAATATATGTAACTCGATTCAGGGGCTGTGGAACAAGCGACAACTAGCAAGGGATGAGGTCACGCTGCGGGTCGGCAATGGATCAAGAGTTGATGTGATCGCCGTCGAAACGCTGCCTCTCCATATGCCGTCGGGATTAGTGATAAATCTAAATAATTGTTATTTTGTGCCTGCAATGAGCATGAAAATTGTATCCAGATCGTGTTTGATGCGAAGTGGTTATTCCTTTAAATCTGAAAATAATGGTTGTTTGATTTATATGGATAATATCTTTTATGGTCTTGCACCTATGTTGAATGGTTTATTTCTATTGGATCTCAATAGTAGTATTATGCATATTCATTGTGTTGATGCTAAAGGGGTTAATCTTGATAATGATATATCTACATATATGTGGCACTGCCGTCTAGGCCATATCGGTGTTAAACACATGAAGAGACTCCATTCTGATGGACTTTTGGAATCACTTTATTTTGAATCATTTGATACATGTGAGCCATGCCTTATGGGCAAGATGACTAGAACGCCGTTTTCCGTCTCAATGGAACGGGCGACAGATTTATTGGAAATCATACATATTGATGTGTGTGGACCAATGAGTATGTCGACGCAAGGTGGATATCGTTATTTTATTACTTTCACCAATGATTTGAGTAGATACTGGTATATCTATTTGATGAAACACAAGTCTGAAACTTTTGAAAAGTTCAAGGAATTTCAGAATGAAGTGGAAAATCATCGTAACAGAAAGATCAAATTTATGCAGTGCGACCATGGAGGAGAGTATCTTAGTTACGAGTTTAGCACACATATGAAAAATTGTGGAATAGTTTCACAACTCATGCCTGCCGGAACACCACAATGTAATGGTGTGTCAAAACGTCGTAATCGTACTTTATTGGATATGTTCGATCTATGATGTCCCTGACTAACTTGCCACTATCATTTTGGTGTTATGCACTGGAAACCGCTGCATTCACTTTAAATCGGGCACCATCTAAATCCGTTGAAACGACACCGTATGAATTATGGTTTGGAGACAAACCTAAGCTGTCATTTCTTAAAGTTTGGGGATGTGATGTTTATGTGAAGAAACTTCAGCCGGATAAACTCGAACCCA
The DNA here is from genome assembly GCA_910589775.1 of Avena eriantha. Classification (NCBI taxonomy): domain Eukaryota; kingdom Viridiplantae; phylum Streptophyta; class Magnoliopsida; order Poales; family Poaceae; genus Avena; species Avena eriantha. The sequence continues at coordinate 359,362,599 of OU342743.1, forward strand.
AAGCGGAAAATGCATCTTCATAGGATACCCTAAGGAAACGATTGGGTATGCCTTCTATCACATATCCAAGGGCAAGGTTTTTGTTGCCAAGAATGGATCCTTTCTTGAGAAGGAGTTTCTCGCGGAAGGTGTGAGTAGTCAAAAGGTAGAACTCCAAGAGGTTATTGAACCTTCTCTTCATGAAATGGCGAGTAGCGCAGCACCGGAAGTTGTTTCGGAGTTGACTTCACCTAATGAAGAGAGATCTAATGATATTGATAATGAAACTCCGAAAGAGGACACTATCGAACCACGTAGGTCAAGCAGGACACGTGCAGCTCCTGAACTGTATGTCAATCCTGTTATGAATTTCATGATTGATGAAATAGATGACCCTACGACATATGAAGAAGCAATGATGAGCCCGGATTCCAAAATATCGCTAGAAGCCATGAAATCCGAGATGGAATCCATGTACGAAAACCAGGTTTGGACCTTGGTGGACTTACCTCATGATCGAAAGGTCGCTGAAAATAAATGGATTTTCAAAAGAAAAACTAATGCCAATGGTAATGTGACCATCTATAAAGCTCGACTTGTCGCAAAGGGGTTTTGACAAATTCGAGGAGTTGACTACGATGAGACATTCTCTCCCATAGCGATGCTTAAGTCGGTTAGGATTATGTTAGCAATTGTTGCATATTTCGATTATGAAATATGGCAGATGGATGTCAAAACTGTGTTCCTCAATGGTAATATTGATACAACCTAAGGGTTTTGTCGATCCTAAGGATGCTGATAAGGTATGCCAACTTCAGCGATCCATCTATGGACTGAAGCAAGCATCCGGGAGTTGGAATCTCCATTTTGATGAGGTGATCAAAGAGTTTGGATTTGTCCAAACTTATGGAGAGGCTTGTATTTACAAGAAAGTGAGTGGGAGCAATGTGGCATTTCTGATATTATATGTGGATGCCATATTATTGATTGGAAATGATATAGATCTTTTTAATAGTGTTAAAAGTTATCTAAACAACAAATTTTCGATGAAAGACCTTGGTGAAGCGTCATATATATTAGGCATTAAAATCTATAGAGATAGATCAATACGCCTAATTGGGCTATCGTAGAGTCCATAGCTTGTTAAGATATTAAAGAAGTTTAATATGGACGGAAGTAAGAAGGGGTTATTACCTATGTTGCAATGCAAGACATTCAGTAAGACTCAAAGTCCGGCTATGGCGGAAGAAAGAGAAATAATGGATAAGATCCCCTATGCCTCAGCATAGGATCTATAATGTACGCCATGCTATGTACAATACCGGATGTGGCACATGCTATTAGTTTGATTAGTAGGTACCAATCTGATCCAGGTTTGGAACACTAGATAGCGGTCAAGAATATCCTTAAGTACTTGAGAAGAACTAGGGATATGTTTCTTGTATACGGTGGTGAAGAAGAGCTAGTCGCTAAGTGTTATGTCAATGCTAGCTTTGACACCGATCCAGATGACTCTAAGTCTCAATCCGGATACGTATTTCTCTTGAACGGAGTAGCAGTTAGTTGGAGGAGTTCCAAACAACCTGTGGTGGCTGGATCAACGATGGGGGCAGAATATGTTGCTGCTTCAGAAACGGCGCAGGAAGTGGTTTGGATGAAGGAGTTCATAACAGAACCAGGTGTGGTTCCTAGTGCATTGGACCCAATGGTGATCTATTGTGAAAACAATGGATCCATAGCCAACGCCAAGGAACCAAGGTCTCACAAGAATTCCAAGCATATTAAGCGCCGGTTTCACTCCATCCACGAGCATGTCAAGCATGGAGATATAAGGATTTGTAAAGTACACATCGACCTAAATGTAGCAGATCTGTTGACTAAAGTTCTCCCTAGGGCAAAACATGATCAACACCAGAGCTCCATGGGTGTTAGATTTATCACTATGTAAACTAGATTATTGTCTCTAGTGCAAGTGGGAGACTGAAGGAAATATGCCCTGAGAGGCAATAATAAAGTTTTTATTATGTATTCCTTGTATATGATAGATGTTTATTTTGCATGTCATAATTGTATTGAAAGGAAACGTCAGTACATGTGTGTTTAATAAACAAAAAGGGTTCCTAGTTATGCCTCTCTTCCAGACTAGCTCGTTGATTAACAAGATGATCAAGGTTTCTTGATCATGGACATTGGATGTTGTTAATAACGAGGTCACGGCATTTGTGAAATGATGTGATGAACATTCATCCGAAGTATAGCATTACGATCAAAGTCATTATGTTTACATTGCTATAACATCATACGAAGTAATCTTAGTCCTTAGACCATGAGATCATGTTAATTGCTAACACCGGAAGAGTATCTTGATAACATCAAACATCACACCGTAACAGGGTGACTATAAATGTGGGTTCAGTGCTACGAAGGTGTTATGTTGAGGCTCATGGATCAAGAGTGTAATTTGTCAATACCGATGCAAGCAAGTGATGTGATCACTAGAATGTTATATCACGGGAACGAGAAAAGAGTGCATGTCGGTATCTAGATAAAACTAGGTATTTGGATACCGATGATCGAATCTGGGACATGTATTATATCATGACACAAAGGGATTGAGTTACGAGCGTTAAAGGTTCTTATGATCACAGAAGTCATCGTTGAATGTGTAGGAGTCAGTATGGATCTCTAGGTCCCGCTTCTGATTATTGATCTGAGAGGAGTCTCAATCATGTTTCGATTATTCGCGAACCGTAGGGTGACACACTTAAGGGTTTCCGGACACCATTTTGGAGCACATATGTTTCAGACGAAAGGATTGCAAAGCGCATGAATTGTTTCGATAGAAACCGGAATTGTTTCGGGTGAAATTGCAGAAAGTGGTTCTGCATGTGATATTGAAATGTTGCAAGGGGTTTATGTGAATGTTTGTTAATTAAAGTTATTAACAAAATTCTGAATAAAATTAATAAAAGAGTTTTATTAATTGAGAGTTGCATTAAATTTGGTGGAAATTTAATGCATGTGAGTGGAATTTTGGGTGGAGTCAAAATTGATGTGAGTGGAGCTTCCACCACATGAATGAGGAAGAGGTGGGGCACCCCCCTTGGCAGCCCGCCATGGGAGGGGAGGAGCCCCCCCTCTCCTCCCTCACAAAACACACCTCCTCGTGAAGGATCTCTCTACCCCTCTGGATATTCCCCCATGATCTCGGATTAGTGAGATACATGTTCCCGCTGGCCTTGCGTCTGGAAAGAGTTGCTGCTTCCACTGATTCACTGGAGCGAGGAGGTGGAGGTTGTCCGGTGGCTTGAACGTGTGTGCGAGGATGGATGCGCTGCTGATTTGTGGCGCTCGGACTTCCACACTATCTTGAGATCGGTAAGCGTACGACTACATCATCCACGAGTTCCAACTCGTTAACAAAACTCTGTTGTCTTCGAGGGTAAGTTCTCCATGGATGTATATCCACCCGTTGATCTGTATCTAGTAGATATATCTTGGCGTATAGTTCTCATCGTAGAAATTTTTTTGGTTTCTATGATGCGAACCCAACACCACCTATATTGTTGCATATTTAAATCATTATGCTCGCATACATATTCTGTGGTTCCGGGTCATGTAGGCGATTCACCTAATGATTAACCATGGAGATTTAATGCGGGATATTTATGTTTTATTCCCGACTCCATTTAAATTTGTGTAGCGAACCGATGCCATGCTTCACCTTGATAATTCAACATTTAATTTGCGGGGTAGCTAAATAATTTTAACCACATATTTAATTGTCAGGATTTCGGTTCCACTTAAATTGAATAGATCGCATATAGCCATGTCATGCATCATATCATAAGCATGCCGGATCTTCCGCCGTATTATTAAATATTGCATCGTTGCCTCTTCTAGTGTTTGCTTCTTCACCGGATAGGACAATGAGTTATTGCGAGATGCGGCAAGCCTTCGGTCACCGACTTTGTCCCACAGGTGAGCATTCTCCCCCTTCTATCTATTTTGCATTTATAGTCTTTACTTCCTTCCGTTGATCTATTGCTACCCTTATTGTCGATGCTTTGGTACCGTACCTTTATTTACCTGCCCTACTATATAGCCTTGGTATCCTACTGCCTTGTTTGAGTAGCTAGTTTTGCCCTTGCGAGTCGTAGGCATGCGTGGTGCCGCTCTCATACAGGTGCACCATGATAACTGGCTATGGTTGATACTAAGATAATTAAATTGGTGATGTTGGTTATGGTTATGGTTTCACCTAATGATAAGGCCCCGACAGGGACCACCTTTGGGAACTGCTTGGTCCGACCTAGAACCCGTTCATTCTATGATACTAGTTCTGAGTTGATCGCGCTAACCAAACGTGGGGGCCCCAGGGATCCCCCCCTCAACTACTGGTGCTATTCATTTATCCAAAGGGTCACAAAATTGGTTTTCCATTTGGTGCATACGCATAATATGTCCTTGGACATGGGTGAGTTGATATGTTTTCGGACTTGGTGATGATATGATTTGGTGGACAGCCCGGGCATTGCATACATAAAAGTGGTACATGCCGGCAGTTCAAGGGGAGCTCTACAAGTTATCTTCCAAGGCCGTTCGCTATAGTAGGCGCAAACGTTGTGCCTTCCTTGAGAATCATCGTACCTCTTGGTTGGTTCCCCACAGTAGGTGATACCTCTGGATACACGCGTAGTTATGGGACCATTCTTGTTGTGAGATTTGGAAGGCACGCGTATTATGTTGCCTAAGGGATTGAACATGTGCTTGGGTACAGTAGTGCACCCCTGCAGGGTAAATATTTTCGAGAAGTCGTGTGTCCACGATTATGGACGCCTCAGGAGTACGGTGTCATGATCATAGTCAATGCCATTAATGTTTTTCCTCTAATAATATGATTAGTAATTAGCCTTATCAACTAAACACCTGCTTAACTAAAATTGCCACCGTGTGTGTTCCGCAAGAGGACTTCTCGACTGTTCTTCGAGGGGGAAATCTTTCGATGGGTTATGCTTGGTTTTATATTATATTTCTTGTATAGCGCTCTCTTACCTCGCTCTAATAGCCGAAGTGGTAGCGTGTCTCTATAAGTTAGATAGTGCAAGCTTTGCCGCTGCTGAGACCACCATATATCCTATGTTGGAAAGGACCATGGAATTCTAGCCTCACCATGTAATGGCCTTAGTATTGACCGCTCTCTTTCTCCTTTGCCCTTTGTCGGCACGCCTTTTATTTTGACAGGTATGCGATTGACGATGTTAGCAAGGTTACCCTTCCGGCTTGGCCTGGGCAGGGTTATGGACACTGCTTGGTTATTCTTGAGGACTCTTAGTCCAATTTGGGTCTTGTCCGTACTCGGACACTATTTTGCTTTCTTCGAGATTTGTATCTTTGAATTGTACCATTTGTATTCTTGAGTTGTTGAGTCGTTGTTGTATATATAAGTCTTTGTGGATTCTGTTGTAAACTATTGTGATGTAACTACTTGTAATAAAATCCCACCCACACGAAAGTGTTTGGTGGGCGTCCTTGAATCGCTTCTATGCAGGTTTTGGTGGGAAATGCTAAGATCTGCATAAACCCGATTCGGGGTGTTACAAGTGGTATCAGAGCAAAGGTTTACGATACGCCACTAGTCCAGCCTATAGGTTAACCTTGCCAAAGGTCGGTGTCTAGTGTCAAAACTATTTTGCTACAAATACGTTAGATAGATCTGATTAGTTCTGATTTTAGTCCTGACCTCCATTCTTTCTCCTCTTATGTTTGCGTGTTTTAATCCAATCTCTTACCTCCTTCAAGTCTAGGATTTCCCGTTGTTGGTTTTTTGTCGTACCTTTAGGGTTTCGCTTCCTTCCTTTTGTAACGGTCGTGCTACATCCGGATTTTGCTCTATTTGATCCGTCTTTATGTGTTTTGGTGTTTTGCGACCTCTGAGATAGCGACATCATCATCTTTTTGAATCTTCGTTAATACCGATTGTCAAGATCTTGAGTCTTAATTCTGAGAGTTTAGTTGCACCATCCTCCTATTCTTGTATAGAGTAATGCTTAGAGTGCGGGATGGAGTCGCAACCATACCACTACTATTATCATTAGCTTTGGGAATTGAACAGGTGGATTAATGTGACTACTACTCCTTTGAAAGTTAGAGATGACCCTGTGACCTCTTTCTTCCTCCTTTGTCTCTCCGAAGTGTTCACCCGAAGAACATGAGCAACAACCCTTATTAGTGGTGTCGACAAGTTCAAGATGGAGCGAGAATTCTTGTTAGTGGTGTCGCGACCATCAACCTGCCGCAAAAAGAACCAATCATCAAACCCTCTTCCCCCTAGTGTCTTTGCTTGGATCTCAGGAAGAGATCCTTTGTTAGTGATGTCGAGTTGTAATGCCCAGGAAAATATCCCCAATTAGATTTGTCTATCTGTTTTTATTTTGTGCATCATCATGACATCATGCATATTTTTGTCTAAAATATTTTCGCTAAAAACCTAATTTTGTTTTCTAATTAGCCCCTTCTTTAATTTCAAATTAAAACCCTAGTCTATTCTGGATCTTTTATTTGTCTAAAAAGTATTTACAAAAGCCTCTATAAAAATAAAATAAAATAAATAAATTTTTTATGGGGAGGCAGCCGGCCAGGCCAAAAGGGCCCAGCCAACTACCTACAACTCCGGCAGACGCAAACTACCTAGTCCCGATCCAGCCAAACCCTAGTCCTAAACACCTACCGCCGCTACCACACTCTCATGCACGCACCATGCCGATATGGTCCACACAGGCACGCACCTAATCCAACACACCCCACACACCAGGTCCAACACCACCTGTAGCCGTACAGATACACGCAAACGATGCGAACCAGCTGGCCATGCACTGTGCGCCGTCCGCGACCAAAGCCATGTCGCCACCTGCCGCCTTTGCCTCGCGACCCCCTCCTCCTGCGCTACCCTCGTCCCCCTTCTCTGAGCGTCTCTGCCAACGACCGCCTCCCCGCTGCCGCTCGCTTCTTCGCTAGGCTCCGCCACCTCCTCGCCTCCCTGCGGGCTCCGTCCTCGCCTGCGCCCGCGGCCTCTGGTCGCCATGACCTCGACCTTCTGAGCCGCCGTGGCCGCCCCTATGAGCCTCCGCCGTGCTGCCCTCTCATCTCCGGCAAGCACTCCGCTCGCGTGCCACCACCGTGTTCCCCTTGTCATCCTCGCCTCTCCTGCCGGCCCCCGGCCTCCCTGTGCTCCACCTTGATCTCGAGACCACGTCCCCTACTACGACACCGGCGGCCATGCTCACCGCCAAGCCCCTATTCTCTCCCGCAGGTGCCCCTGGCCCGAGCTTGTTTGTGACTGCTGCAGCTGAGCCTGGTACTACTTCCCTATGGTTTCTGACTCTGCAGTAGCAAATCGAGTCGTTACCCTGCTTGTTATGTGGCGTGGTGCTACTCCTTTGTCTCGTTTACCCATACCTGTGCGTGGTGTGGTATCCTTGTGTGTTTTTTGAACACTAGAGTCATATCGAGTGTTGGCTAGTCTCAGGTTAAGATCCCCTACTCCGGCGCTCTGCTTCCTCGCCAACTGTTTACGTGCTCGTGGACTGCCAACACGACGAACCATCGACAAGATCTTCTCGAAGCTATCCTCCATTTGATAAAGATCGACGCCTTGTCAAGTCCGAGCCCAAGATCTCCTTCGTGGAGTACCGAAGCCCCAAAGATCAAACCCGAAACCTCCGAACCCAAGATCCTCGAAACCTATGTGGGCACCCGAAAACCCGTCCCTACTTTTATATATGCCACCTATATTGTTGCATATTTAAATCATCATGCTCGCATACATATTCTGTGGTTCCGGGTCATATAGGCGATTCACCTAATGATTAACCATGGAGATTTAATACGGGGTATTTATGTTTTATACCCGACCCCATTTAAATTTGTGTACCGAACCGATGCCATGCTTTGCTTTGTTAATTCAACATTTAATTTGCAGGGTAGCTAAATAATTTGAACCTCATATTTAATTGTCAGGATTTCGGTTCCACTTAAATTGAGCAGATCGCATATAGCCATGTCATGCATCATATCATAAGCATGCCGGATCTTTCGTCGTATTATTAAATATTGCATCGTTTCCTCCTCTAGTGTTTGTTTCTTGACCGGATAGGACGATGAGTGGTTGCGAGATGCGGCAAGCCTTCGGTCACCGAGTTTGTCCCACAGGCGAGCATTCTCCCCCTTCTACCTATTTTGCATTTATAGTATTTACTTCCTTCCTTTGATCTATTGCTACCCTTATTGTCGATGCTTTAGTACTGTATCTTTATTTACCTGCCCTACTATATAGCCTTGGTATCTTACTGCCTTGTTTGAATAGCTAGTTTTGCCTTGCGAGTCGTAGGCATGCTTAGTACCGCTCTCATACAGGTGCACCATGATAACCGTATATGGTTGATACTAAGATAATTAAATTGGTGATGTTGGTTATGGTTATGGTTTCACCTAATGATAAGGCCCCAACAGGGACCACCTTTGGGAACTGCTTGAGCCGACCTAGGACCCGTTCGTTCTATGATACTAGTTCTTAGTTGATCGCGCTAACCAAACGTGGGGGGCCATGGGATGCCCCCCTCAACTACTGGCGCTATTCGTTTATCTAGAGGGTCACAAAATTGGTTTTCCATTTGGTGCATATGCATAATATGTGCTCGGACATGGGTGAGTTGATATGTCTTTGGACATGGTGATGATATGATTTGGTGGACAGCCCGAGCATTGCATACATAAAATCGATACATGCCGGCGGTTCAAGGGGAGCTCCACAAGTTATCTTCCAGGGACGTTCGGCATAGTAGGCGCAAACGTTGTGCCTCGTCATACCACTTGGTTGGTTCCCCACAGTAGGTGATACCTCAGGATACACGCGTAGTTATGGGACAGTTCTTGTTGTGAGATTTGGAAGCCACGCGTATTATGTTGCCTAAAGGATTGAACATGCGTTTGGGTACAGTAGTGCACCCCTGCAGGGTAAATCTTTTTGAGAAGCCGTGTGTCCACGGTTATGGACGCCTTAGGAGTACGGTGTCATGATCATAGTCAACGCCATTAATGTTTTGCGTCTAATAATATGATTAGTAATTAGGCTTATCAACTAAACACCTTCTTAACTAAAATTGCCGCCGTGTGTGTTCCGCAAGTGGACTTCTCGACTGTTCTTCGAGGGGGAAATCTTAGGATGGGTTATGCTTGGTGTTATATCATAGCTGTTGTATAGCGCTCTCTTACCTCGCTTTAATTGCCGAAGTTGTAGTGTGTCTCTATAATTTAGATAGTGCAAGCTTTTCCGCCGCTGAGCCCACCATATATCCTATGTAGGTGAGGACCGCCGAATTCTAGCCTCGCCGTGTGCTAGCCTCAGTACTGACCGCTCTCCTTCTCCTTTGCCCTTTGTCGGCACCCCTTTGGTTTTGATAGGTATGCGATTGATGACGTTAGCAAGGTTATCCTTCCGGCTTGGCCTAGGCAGGGTTATGGACACTGCTTGGTTATTCTTCAGGACTCTTAGTCCAATTTGGGTCTTGTCCGTACTCGGACACTAGTTTTCTTTCTTCGAGATTTGTATCTTTGAATTGTACCATTTGTATTCTTGAATCATTGAGTCATTGTTGTATATATAAGTCTTTGTGGATTTTGTTGTAAACTATTGTGATGTAACTACTTGTATTAAAATCCCACCCACACGAAAGTGTTTGATGGGCGTCTTTGAATCGCTTCTATGCGGGTTTTGGCGGGAAATGCTACGATCTGCATAGACCCGATTCGGGGCGTTACAAGATCAAACCAAGAAATATAATATGCTTAATAAAATCATGGAGAACCATGAAATTAGTATAGGAAAATTATCTAACCAGGCCGTTGCAATTAGAAATGATCTATAGGCTCTATAGGAAAGGACAAAGACCGTGGAGGCTCGGCTGGGTAAGGTAGCCAAGAGCCAGGCTCTCATACTAGCAAAGTTTGCTAGAAAACCTAAGCAAAAATCTGGTAGAAGACCCCAAGATGATGAGGGTGGTAATGAATGAAGAGAAACTTGAAGAGCTGGACTATAGCAACACGCCAACACCGGAATATATCATGGAAGATCTACTAAAGATGATCACCATGAAGAATCCATGTATAGAACAAGGTAATGATGCTATGTACCAACAATTTATACAACAAGTAGCATCTAAAGTTCGTGAGTTAGAGATGGAGTATAAAAGACTAGCTAATAAGCTTCCAACTAAGCTAGATGATATATTTGAGCCCACTATTAGAATTAAGTTGGGAGTCAATGATATATCTGCACTTTGTGATCTTGGTGCGAGTGTCTCAACAATTTCCTAAAGCTTATTCAACAAATTAAACTTGGGGCCATTTGGTACTACTAAATTGAGACTCTATCTAGCTGATTCAACTTATAAACAAGTTGTTGGGATTAAAGAAAATATACTTGTTGAAATTAAAGGTAGTCCCTCTCTTATTGATCTCATTATGGTGGACATGCCTGAAGATCCCATACCACCTATAATTCTAGATAGGCCATTCCTAAGAACTATTAAAGCTTTGATTAATATATAAGAGGGGAATGTAAGAATAGGCATACCTTCTAGAGATCCTTTGAAAGTCCACTTCCCTAGGAAAAAGAAGGCCAAGCCTAATGATGATGGTTAAATTACTTTAAAAGCCAACTATTTTGGAGTGAGTATTCCACTTCTTAAACCTGAATGATTGCCATCATGGTCAAGCTAATTGACCTTAACTAGAAGTGCTTCATGGGAGGCAACCTATGTATATACAAAAATTATCTGTTAGTTTTGTTTTGTTTTGTTTTTTTAATAAAGAGTGTTCAAGAAGACCTTTGGAGAGAGGAAAAGAATAAGGTAATCCTCTATATTTTATTTTACTAACACATGGCCTAAGAAGTATTGCTAGTTCTTTATATAGTATAAGATGTGCAAAGGCACATAGAGTTCTAATCAAAATTTTAAGTTTTGTAGCTCACAATTCTCTCAATGACCACTAGTACGACCGGAAGTGACCTACCGTGCGCCAGTACCACATCGAGCAGAAGGAAGATAGAAATTCTGATTTTTGCCACAGGGATCAGTGCTCTTAACGACCACTGGTGCGGCCAGATGCGCCTGTACCGCACGCCCATACCATACCCTTGAGCAAACATCAGATTTCAAGCAAAGACTCAGAGCCAATAATGACCAATAGTACATGCGTGTGTGACCGTACCGCGCGCCCGTACCAAGTGCACCGCCTGGAAGAAGCCATCGCCCCAAGGTATTTCACCCAGTACGGGCGGGCTCCGGCTGTACCGCCCACCGGTACCACGTATGCGGCCGCCATATTCAGCTCGAGGAGGTAACCTAAAATCCCCCAAACAAATATTTCTGTTTCTTCTTCCTCCAAACTCAAAACCACCTCCATTGGATCTTCAAATTTAGTTAATCTTTCTTTGATTCCTCGCACTCATTGGATATAAGGTATGATTCCCCTCCAATCCTCAACTTATTTGCACAAAAGCTTCACTCAATCTTTCATCATTGTCAATCTGGACCTAGGTCTTGTTCTTGATTCAATCTTGATATTGAGAATGCTTAGTATTGTTTTAGAGGATTTTCTTTTGTAGTTAGTAGATGCTTTGTTTATTAGCAATTCTACTTACTTTATCTTATTTTTATTTTGCTTTGTTTTATTTGGACCAAATTTTTTATTAGCAATTCTACTTACTTTATCTTATTTTTATTTTGAGATGAACACGAGGATCCATACACGTGAGATGGCTACGGAATCCTCTGCACCACCCGTTGATACGTTGACCCCCGAGTAACTTGGTATCAAGTTCACCGAGGAGTTTCAACTGAACCATTTCAATCATCTCAAGCTCCGAGAAATCAAGTCCACCAAGTGGGCATGTCCTTATATCATGAACCAACTTGGCATTCATGCTGATTTCGATTTTGTGTTTCAAGATGTTTCCACGTATCGTCCCTTGACGCTTGAGTTCTTTCGCACCTTGACACACTTAGTGGATCCTTATGATTGTACCGAGGAACAAAGGCCCACAGTTGATCGCATCAAATTCTGCCTTATGAACTATGAGTACACCCTCACACTCTACCAATGGGCTTAATGCTTTGGGTTTGCCAACAACATCATTGATGCACAATCCTTTCCCTATACAATACTTTAATTTAATGAAGATTTGTGGAAACACACCCAAGGGGAACCAAATTGATCACCCTGCTATTTGATGTTTATTCTATCTGATTGCTAACACTTTGTAGGCACGTGGTGAGTTTACTAGATTTAATGAGGAGGACATGTTGATCCTTGCAAAATCTTCTATTACTAATTGCAACTTAACGCCAAATTTGGGCGCTCTTCTCGTGTTTCACCTTAAGCATCAGGCTCTTCAATCTCAAGGACCCATATGCGGAGGAGGAGTTGTAACTATTCTTGCACGCGCACTTTGCATCAACCTAGGTAACATCCAACCATTGACAGGAAGTCACCATATCGGTCTGTCTACTCTAAGAGCATGTGGTATGGTTTCTAAAACTCATGGTAGATACTTCTTCGATATACCTAGAGCAGATCACTAGATCCCAGCTCCTTTTCCTAATGGTTTATTCTCTATCAAGGATGGACGTTAGCATTTTGATGCATAGGTTGAGGCTAATCTACCCCAACAAAAACTACCTATGGGAGGAGGAGAAGATGAAGAAGTAGAACAAGGAGGACCCAAACAAGATGAGCAGCCACCAAACTACACCACCACCTATGAAGACATCTATGCACTCAAAGGAAATATTCAAAACATGAACAACCCTCTCCATCAACCTTCGAGATGCTACTGCAAGCCTCGCCACCCAGTTCCATGATTGGAGAAGCCAATGGAACGTGGGAGCCTATCCACCACCACCACAATGAGCAACAAAAGGGCTTGCAAAAGGCTGAGCTTGGGGATGTCTTCCCCCAGCAAATTTATTTGTCTAATAACGAGGTTGTACTCCAGCTCCTTGAGAGCTTTGAAACACTCGTGTTGGCTTGTTCCAACACTTTGCTTTTTTCCTTTGCTTTTTAGTTTTCATTCTTTTTATCTTGCTTTTGTTTTTCATTTTTAATTTATTTCTTAAAACCCTTGCTTGGTCGCAAGTTCTTTTCTATTCTTTTAATCCCTATCCTTGAAAATACAAAAAGATTTTTCCGTTCTTCCTTTTTTGTAAATGTGGATTCACACTTTGCCTCATTGATTTAATATCATTATGAGTGTAATCATGTTTGAGTTTTGCAGGAACACATCCCTATAAGGAGGAGGATCATGAAGGCACTTATGAGAGGTGTGTCCTATGTCTCCCACTTGTGATGTTTGAGTTGTTTATCTTAGTTGGTTGATTTTCTAAGATGCCATGCTAGTGGGAAGTAATTTAATATGGTTAGAGTAATGATTTTTATTAGTATGACGATTAGTAGTTGAAGCTCTTGCTCTAGTTATTTTATTTAACCGAGTCTTGCCTTGGAAATAATATTGCCAAACAAGTAAAATAAAAGAAAGTCTGAAATTAATGACTTATTTGATGAATGATTTTCTTGAGAGTATACCCTTGAATATACTTAACCACATAGATATTTTGATAGTCTTGACGACACTCGTGAAAGGAGTTGTTTTATTGAAATAAGGTCTAGTGGTAATTGTGATGCACGCCAAAGCTAACCTTGTGGATCAACCTGTGGCACTAGCTAAAAAAAAGAAGTGAGACAATTTTGTTCTATGTCTCTAATGCACACAGTTGGGATGCCAACAACTCCGCTAGCGTTTCAACGATCAATGGTGTAACCCTGGATTTCAGCTATGAGCTGATGACATAAGTGGCATACATGTCAATATATGGGAAAAATATTGGTACTATCAAAGGTTGTGCAAACACTTGCGAAAGAAACATTCAGCGATCCTCGAAAGAATAAAAAAGATATCTATGAGGATCCACATAACAAGTCCTTGGCATGGTCTAATTACTACTTTATGAGTTTTTCTTGAAAACAATGATTAGATTAGAAGTGTTTTTGATAGGCTTGATTTTATGATGTGCGTGTAAATAAGACACTTCATTGTTATACTACTTAGGCCATGAAAATCTCTTACTCAATTATGATATTTAAACATCCTAGTGTTCCTTGGCAGGCTGAGAGTTAATTAGAAGAATTGGATTGATTGCGACACTTCTAGTTACTTATACTTATATTAAACTTTACTTTGATTGCCTTGACTTACCAAAGATTGTATAGTATTATTTTCATCTCTCTAATTTTGATAAGCCTCAATAATGAATGAAGTGCTGAGCACATATGACTACCAATCATAAGTGAATTCTTATTCTCGTTGTGTCAAGTTTAAACGTTGAATTCCTTATAGTTCTTTTGGTTCTTTTTGCTCGAGGGTGATCAAGGTTTGAGATTTGGGGAAGTTGATGGCTACAAAATTAGCCATCTTCCACCGAGTTTAAACATTGTTTTTGGTCAAGAAACTGACAAGAAACTCTCAATCCTTACCACTAATGACTAATAATTGCAAAGATATGCAAAACCCCTCTTTGAAATATGTTGTGTAGGAAATCACAGTTTTTAATGCAAAATCAGAAGTCATAATGAATGTTTTTGAGGAAGTCCACACGACCAATAATTGGGAAGCCATTCTAGGGCATTAGTAAGCTTAACGCCCACTGGTACGGGTAGGGCCCGCCCATACTGTCCACCCATACCAGGTGGTGTTTGCTTCGTCTCATCAAACCCTACGACTTTCGTGAAGACGCCTATATATTTTGAGGCTCTAGCCGTCGGGCAGAGGAATGCCATTCTTAGATTACATCACAACAACATCAAAGGAGATCCACACCATTTTTCATCACTTCCACCATCCATCCCATCCACTAGCCATAGCCATTACTTTGTACTTTAGATCTCCTTGTGATTTCACGATGATTGTAAGAATATTTGACTTCAATCTAAGTATTTGTATGATGTTTTCTATCTTTGATCTATTTTTTATGATCATGGGAGTATTGTATTTTGTTTCAATTGAGCTTTTTATCTTTTGTTTCTTTGTCTCTTGTCTCGATCTGTAGACTTGTAGGTACCCAAGATCCCATAGATTGATAAAGGCTTGAGGTGAGATACTTGGCTAGGAGCGATCTCATAAGAACCGCAGTGACAAAAGGGTAGTATGATCTTCGCTTAGCGACCCATTCAGGATCACAATAACATCACCACTTAAAGCTTTGATCTATTTTTTACACTTAATAATCATTTGTACCCCGTTGCTTCAAACATATTGGAATGCCCATGATTGGTGTAAAAGACTATTGCTATGCCCACTGCATCACAGGGGCTCTAGTACATTAGGATGTGTTGCCCAAAAGAGATTATCTCCATTCAAACATAACACATGAATATGCTTATTATATTCTTTTATCCCATATGATGTGCACCTCCAATTGGATCTTCAACCCTGGCCTATCTCCAACCATTGATACAACCCATTATAAAGTAAACTAGAATGGTCCGGTAAACTAAGGTGAAACAACAACCAAAGTTCTAAAGACGTGTACTTTTTATCTACTTCTAGCATTGCTTTCAAAGGTTCTATTAAACCTATGTATTCTAGGGAAAAGCTATTATACTACATCCGTGAATCCGAATCGAAGGTATCAGTGACCATGGTTTGACACTTGGAGTCCCTAGAGTCATTGCATGTGTTCTTTTCCTAAACCGCACTAATCCCCTAGTGTCATTGCATGTGTTCTTTTCCAAAACCACATTGATCCACACAATCACACACACTCTAGTGGATTCTGTGATGCAACTTCTGTCACGCTGGTGCAACATGCAATGTGGAAGTTGCATTCCTATGTATTTTGGGTCTCTGTGACCATGGTTTGACACATGGATCCCATAGAGTCATTACATGTGTTCTTTTCGTAAACCACATCAATCCCCTAGTGTTATTGCATCTATTATTTTCAAAAACCACATTGGTCCACATGATAACACACACTCAAGTGGATTCTATGATGCAACTTCTGCTAGACTGGTGCAACATGCAATGTGGAAGCTGCTTTCCAATGTATTTTTGGTCTCTATGCAATGGTCTGACACATGGAGTCCCTAGAGCCATTGCATGTATTCTTTTCCTAAACCACATTGATCACTAGAGTCATTGCAAGTGTTCCTTTTCTAAACCACATTGATCCCCTACTGTCATTGCATGTGTTCTTTTCCAAAACCACATTGACCCACACGTCCACACACACTCCGGTGGATTCTACGATGCAACTTTTTCCACACAGGTGCAACATGCAATATGGAACATGATTTCCTATATGTTTTGGCCTCTATGACCATAGTTTGACACATGGAGTCCCTAGAGTCATTGCATGTGTTATTTTCCTAAACCGCATTGATCCCCTAGTGTCATTGCTTGTGTTCTTTTCCAAAACCACATTGATCCACATGACCACACACACTCCAGTGGATTATGTGATGCAACTTTTATCACACTTGTGCAACATGGAATGTGGAAGCTGCTTTCCTATGTTTTTTTGGTCTCTATGACCATGGTTTGACACATGGAGTCCCTTGAGTCAATGAATGTGTTATTTTCCTAAACCACATTGATCCCCTAGTGTCATTGCATGTGTTATTTTCCAAAATCACATTGATCCACATGACCACACACACTCAAGTGGATTTTGTGATGCAACTTCTCTCAAACTAGTGCAACATGCAATGTTGAAGCTGCTTTCCAATGTGTTTTTGGTCTATGTGACCATTGTTTGACACATGGGGTCCCTAGAGTCGTTGCATGTGTTCCATTCCAAAACCACATTGATCCACATGACCACATACACGCTAGTGGATTCTATGATGCAACTTCTACCACACTAGTGCATCATGCAATGTGTAAGCTGCTTTCCTATGCGTTGTTGGTCTCTTAGACCATTGGTTGACACATGGAGTCCCTAAAGTCATTGCATGTGTTCTTTTTCTAAACCACATTGATGTAATAGAGTCATTGCATATGTACTTTTTGCTAAACCACATTGATCCCCTAGGGGCATTCATGTGTTATTTTCCGAAACCACATTGATTCACTATAATCATTGTATGTGTTCTTTTTGCTAAACCGCATTGATCACCTAGTGTCATTGCATGTGTTATTTTCCAAAACCACATTAATCCACATGACCACACTCTAGTGGATTACCTTGGTGAATTACACTCTTAGTTAATGCCTGGATGAACGAAAGTGGTGAAAATAGTACGGCGGGGCCCAGGGCCACTCACGGTAGACCTTTCGGCCGTCCTAACCACTTTCAGACAACGGGACAAGAACGAGCGGCGTAATCGGCAGGCGAAGGGATCAACTACATACACAAATGAGTATGTATGCAAGCGACATACAACAGTCCTCAGAGCCATTCCATATAAAAGAAATAGAAATATAGCAACGCCATACGGCAAGATCCAAATGTCCTAGATAGATATAATAATTTAGGATAGCTCCTGATACATCACACATCAGAGCATCAGGCGGAAGCGGAAAACAAGATCCGAGTACGGATAAGAAGCAAATTGGCATAAGATGCCCCATAAATAAACACATCCCGCCCACAGATCACACGGATCCCCGTTCCCGGAATCTCTACACCGAATGATCGTTGCCAACATCATCTGTCTCTTCCACCCAGTATCCATCTTGCGGGTACACCTGTTCATCTGAATCAAACAATTTATCGTGTGAGACCCTAGGGGTACTCAGCAAGTCTTTATGCCACTAAAGGGGACACAACCTGGGGTGACACAATTGCAGCAAAAGATAATACCTAACAATTCTACAGATACTCGCTAACCTTCCGCCTAACCAATGATAGACGGAAGTCCGTGAATTAAGAACAACAGTTATAACAGTATAATTATCAGATCCATCCTCCTCCTCGCTTACCAACGAGGAAGCGGACGAACAACCCCCGTCATCCGTTGGCAGTTTTATTAACCATTCCATGAGTGTTGCACTATTTACTAGTCAAGTACTTGGTCAATTTAAAAGCGTTACTTTAGTTATACTTGTCTATGATTGAGAAACTGTGCTCCAAGTCGTCCATAACCGCGGACACGGCTTTCAGAAAGATTTACCCTGCAGGGGTGCACGAATAGCAACACACACTCGATCAACCTCGGAAAAACCAAATCAAAACTCGACGAGGCATTCACGACAAAGCAATCACAGGATTCAGAAAGATTTCAGGGGGCCACCCCATTAAGCTACCCGCAACGAAGTTGGCCGGCTCCGAGACGGACCCAAGGTTTGTGTCAATGGCTGTAAACGGCTGGGATCCCGAAATTGTGACTGGGCTTGTCGATACCGCGAAAACATTCCACGATCCAAAACAATACAGGCGCTCCTCGCACAATCTTATTAAAGCAGTAACATGGCATAAGTACAGGATAGTAATAAAGCCCCAAACTACTTGTGGCCCCAAGAAATAAGAATGAATCAAGCTCTGGCTCAGGGTGGTCCATAAGGCCTCCCGGATGTGGATAGTGCGAATAGTCAAGGAACAGGAATCAAGTACTCGGGGTCCTACGGGACACAAGTGAGCATGAACAACCAAATAGTAGATATCGCTCACCGGTGCCTCTTTCATTAGTTATCCCATTACTACTCAGGTTATGTTGTTTAGGTACCTCATTATCCATCAGACACTCACATACCCTACTCATGCTTTTCTACGACTCGCATGGCTCAAACAACTCCTGTAGTAATGGCTCATGGGACCGGAACAGGCTTGGTGTGGTTTAAAAGTAAAGGTTATGCAGTACTTGGGATTCAATTTAATGCGATCGTGACTCAATGATGCAAGAATAAGATAGAGGCAATAGGTACTGTATGTATGCAAGCATGTGGTAGTGCTTGCCTGGCAGCTCAGTTGAAGCGAGAGATGGATCTGGGTAATACTCCTGTGATTCCTGGTAATTCTCCTGCTGGGCGTCTATTCGAAGAAGAACCAAACAAACAAGGGCCAACATAAATAAAGTGCACAAGCATATGAATTAAAATGCGACAAGCAAACAAGCATGCCATGATGAATGATGCACAATTTGCATGGCATTAAAGTAGCATGGCAAAGGTGAGGTGTAGATACAAGAAATAAAGCAATTTATTATTTATTTACCCAAGTTTTATTGTCATAAACAGTTCAGATTTTGAATATTGACATGATGCATGCTTCAATTCAGAACAAGGACTGCATAGCTAGAACAAGGACTGTCAAATTTGGAGTTACAAAACAAAAATTATTAATTAAATAAGGAAAAGGGCATCTTTATTGTAATTTTAATCATCTCGAAATTTAAAGTGTTAAAAATATATTTTGAAGGGCATATTTGAATTCCTCACATTTTTCTGATTCCAAAACATGTATCATTTGTATTATTTGGATTTGTATTTTAAAAATTATTTGAATCTGAATTGAATTTGAATTTAAATCAATTTGAAAAAGATTTGATTAAAAACAGACACAGGGAAACACTTTTGTTACTCAGGCGCAAACAACCCCAGACGCTGACAGGTGGGCCTTTGTGCTGACTGGACCACGCACGGGGAAAACTTTTGCCACCGCGGCTCGGCTAGCCACTAAGGCTGCGGGGTGGGCCAACTGGCGCAGGCCCGCGGGTCAACGGTGAGCGAGACAGGGGCTGACAGGTGGGGCTGAGGCTGGAGCGCGGGTTGCGGCCGGGAAAAGCCGGAGGGTTTTCTGCAAGGTGGTCAGGGTAACTGGCAGGTAGCGCCGCTAGGCGCGCGGGTTGCGGGAATCAAAAAGGTGGGGGGCTTTTTGCAAATCAACCACGGCCCGGTTACTGTTCTTCGTTTTCCTTCGTCTGGCGAGGATATTCGGCGTGCGGCGCGAGCGGGGATCGATCCCGGGATGCGGGTGTGCGCGCAGAGGGCGCCAACCGATGCGGTAGGGTGAGGGGAGTTGACAGGGAAGGGGCGGGGGCTTAGGTGAGCTTGCTGCGACGCGGGAAAACTGCAGACGGTGGCGAGCTCTGGCGCACTGAGAGCGCTCGACAAAAACAACGGCGGCGCTAGGGCGGTACGGCGAGGCGGAGGTTGTCAGGGAGAAGGAGATGCTCACCGCGGGCTCGGCGGTGGTGTTGGATCGGGCGGGGAGGCGCTAGAACGGCGAGGATGCAGACGCACCGGCGGGCTATGGTTTCGGAGGACGGCGAGGATCTGGCGGTGCTGGGAAGCTCCTCGTCCACGTTGGCGCGTACAGGGGGCAGCAGGGGGTCCTCTTGGTTGCCCAGGACAACTCCACGTCGCGCACGCCGGCTAGAACGACGAGGGCGAAGTGGTGCTGGCGGCGAACGGCGGCAGGTTGTAGTCGTCGGGGAGGAAGAAGGAGGAGAGGAGGGGCGACTCGGGCCAGATCTGGGCGAGGCCAGAGAGACGTGGGGAGGGAGGAGAAGAAGGGGGAGAGGGAGGAGGGCAGCTGGGGCACGGCAGAGATAAAGGTGGCCTCGGTGCCACCTTTTCTCTGCTTCCTCCTCGAGCACGTGCTCGGCCGGCTGGGGCTAGACCTGGGGCTGCAGGGGAGGCTGCAAGTGGGGCCGAGGACGGGAGAGGGCAGGTGGGGCTAGCTCGGCCAGTAGGGAAAGAAAGAGAGGAGAGGGAGTAGATCGGGCTAGGGTAGATGGTGGCCTCGGTTAGGGTTTGGCTAGGGCTAGGGTTAGCCGAGGTGGCTGGGGTGTGGGCCAGGGAGAGGGTGGCCAGGGTGGTGCCCATGGTAGAGAGAGAGGGGTGTGAGAGAGAGAGGTAAGTGGAGTTAGGGTTTAGGAGAATAATAGAGAGAGAGAGGAAAAAGTTAGGTTAGGTTTTATTAGGCATTTATATTTTTAATTTGATTATGAGGCCAAACCAAGGAGAAGCATGAAACTTGATCTTGCTTGAGACAATGTGAAGGAGAAATAAGAAAGAAAGAGGAAGAAAAGAATAGATGGCAAAGGTCACATATGGCTCATGCATGGAGGATTGAAAAATAAGAGGAAAAACAGATGGTGAGATTATGAGGATGGTGTAATAGTGGTAGATGGTTTTTCCTAGATAGGATCCACCAAATCCAAAGAAAAACCAATGGAATAAAAAGGTGGTGGAGAAGCTTGCCTGGCCCATGCAAAATTATAAATGCCATTATTTATTTTGTGACAACACTACTAATATGATGGCATTAATCTTATGCATTTCCAAGAAGTGGAATAAAGCCAAGCAAAAGAATTAAAGGACTAGATCCACCCCAACCCACATGAGCTAGAACGAAAATAGCAAAAGAAAGAAAAACCAGCTCATGGTTAATGGAATGGTGGGATTATATAGTGGTGGAAGAGAAAGGTGGTGGAATGGAAATAAAAGATATGCCCCCAATTCAACTTGGCCATTTGAACAATATATCAATAGCCAAATACAATATCAAGAGGCAAATACAATTAATAATGCATGTGATAGAAGAACCAAAAGAAAAGGGGTTTTATATGATGCTCAAATGCAAGGTGGCATCATGACATGAGCATGATATCATTATGATGCAACAATAATATATATGAGGTAGCCAATATCTTACTAGGACAAGTAGCATTACAATTGTTAGACAATTGGGATGTTACAATTTTGTGATGCAACTTCTGTTCGACTGGTGCAACATGCAATGTGGAAGCTACATTCCTATGTATTTTTGGTCTATGTGACCATTGTTTGAAACAGGGAATCCCTAGAGTTATTCCATGTGTTCTTTTCCTAAACCACATTGACCCCTAGTGGCATTGCATGTGTTCTTTTCCAAAATTACATTGATCCACATGACCTCATAAACTCAAGTGGATTTTGTGATCGAACTTCTTCCACACTAGTGCAACATGCAATTTGGAAGCTGCATTCCTATGTGTTTTTGGTCTCTATGACCATGGTTTTGACACATGGAATCCCTAGAGTTATTGCATGTGTTCTTTTCCTAAACGACATTGACCCTCGTGTCATTGCATGTGTTCGTTTCCAAAACCACATTGATCCATGTGAACACACACTAAAGTGGATTCTTTGATGCAACTTATGTCACACTGGTGCAACATGCAATGTGGAAGCTGCATTCCTATGTGTTTTTGGTCTCTATGACCATGGTTTGACACATAGAGTCCGTAGAGTCATTGGATGTGTTCTTTTCCTAAACCACATTGATCACTAGAGTCATTGCATGTGTTCTTTTTCTGAATCACATTGATCCCCTACTGTCATTGCATGTGTTCTTTTCCAAAACCACATTGACCCACATGACCACACACACTCCGGTGGATTCTACGATGCAACTTTTGCCACACTGGTTCAACATGCAATGTGGTACATGATTTCCTATGTGTTTTTGGTCTCTATGACCATGGTTTGACACATTGAGTCCCTAGATTCATTGTATGTGTTCTTTTCCTAAACTGCATTGATCCCCTAGTGTCATTGCATGTGTTCTTTTCTAAAACCACCTTGATCCACATGACCACACACAATCCAGTGGATTCTGTGCTGCAACTTCTACCACACTTGTGCAACATGGAATGTGGAAGCTAATTTCTGATGTGCTTTATGTCTCTATGACCATGGTTTGATAGATGGAGTCCCTAGAGTCATTGCAGGTGTTCTTTTCCTAAACCACATTGATCCCCTAATGTCATTTCATGTGTTCTTTTCCAAAATCACATTGATCAACATAACCGCACACACTCTAGCGGATTCTGTGATGAAACTTCTGTCACACTAGTGCAACATGCAATGTTGAAGCTGCTTTCCAATGTGTTTTTGGTCTATGTGACCATTGTTTGACACATCGGGTCCCTAGAGTCGTTGCATGTGTTCCATTCCAAAACCACATTGATCCACATGACCACATACACGCTAGTGGATTCTATGATGCAACTTCTGCCACACTGGTGCATGATGCAATGTGTAAGCTGCTTTCCTATGCGTTGTTGGTCTCTTAGACCATTGGTTGACACATGGAGTCCCTAAAGTAATTGCATGTGTTCTTTTTCTAAACCACAATGATGTAAGAGAGTCATTCCATGTGTACTTTTTGCTAAACCACATTGATCCCCTAGGGTCATTCATGTGTTATTTTCCAAAACCACATTGATCCACATGACCACATACACTCCAGTGGATTCTGTGATGCAATTTCTATCATACTCGTGCAACATACGATGTGGAAGATGCTTTTCAATGTATTTTTGGTCTATATGACCATGGTTTGACACATGGGGTCAATAGAGTCATTGTATGTGTTATTTTCCAAAACCACATTGATCCACTATAGTCATTGTATGTGTTCTTTCCGCTAAACCGCATTGATCACCTAGTGCCATTGCATGTGTTATGTTCCAAAACCACATTGATCCACATGACCACACTCTAGTGGATTTTGTGATGCAACTTCTGTTAGACTGGTGCAACATGCAATGTGGAAGCTGCATTCCTATGTATTTTTGGTCTCTGTGACCATTGTTTGAAACAGGGAATCCCTAGAGTTATTGCATGTGTTCTTTTCCTAAACCACATTGATCCCCTAGTGCCATTGCATGTGTTCTTTTCCAAAATTACATTGATCCACATGACCTCATAAACTCAAGTGGATTTTGTGATCGAACTTCTTCCACACTAGTGCAACATGGAATTTGGAAGCTGCATTCCTATGTGTTTTTGGTCTCTATGACCATGGTTTTGACACATGGAATCCCTAGAGTTATTGCATGTGTTCTTTTCCAAAATGACATTGACCCTCGTGTCATTGCATGTGTTCGTTTCCAAAACCACATTGATCCATGTGACCACACACTCAAGTGGATTCTTTGATGCAACTTATGTCACACTGGTGCAACATGCAATGTGGAAGCTGCATTCCTATGTGTTTTTGGTCTCTATGACCATGGTTTGACACATAGAGTCCCTAGAGTCATTGGATGTATTCTTTTCCTAAACCACATTGATCACTAGAGTCATTGCTTGTGTTCTTTTTCTAAACCACATTGATCCCATACTGTCATTGCATGTGTTCTTTTCCAAAACCACATTAACCCACATGACCACACACACTCCGGTGGATTCTACGATGCAACTTTTGCCACACTAGTGCAACATGCAATGTGGAACATGATTTCCTATGTGGTTTTGGTCTCTATGACCATGGTTTGACGCATTGAGTCCCTAGAGTCATTGTATGTGTTCTTTTCCTAAACCGAATTGACCCCCTAGTGTCATTGCTTGTGTTCTTTTCCAAAACCACCTTTAGCCACATGACCACACACAATACAGTGCATTATGTGATGCAACTTCTACCACACTTGTGCAACATGCAATGTGGAAGCTGCCTTCTGATGTGCTTTATGTCTCTGTGACCATGGTTTGATAGATGGTGTCCCTAGATGTGGCGCCCCGCAAAACCACTACTAGAAAATCACGTTGTTTTTGTGCGTTGCATCGTCATGACCGCATGCTCATGTCATCATGCCACCTTGCATTTGAGCATCGTCATGTCATCTTGCATTTGTTTGCATAAAACTATTTTCGAAAAGTCTATTTTTTCTTTCTAAACGCCCCGTTATTATTTCAAATCAAAACCCGGGTCTCCGGATTATTTTTGTTCGTCTACGAACGGTTTTCAAAAGCCCCGTTTTAAATGTTAAAATATTTATTTTATTTTTAGGGGGCAGCCGTACCGGGCCGATCCGCCCCTTTCGGCCACCCCAGTACAAAAACCAGTCTACCCTAACCCTTTTCCTACCCCACCCTATCCTACCCAGCCCCCTCCACCTCACCCCAACCTATCCCATCACGCCACATCACCTCTGGCCCAAACCCCAACCACTCCCCCGCTGCCACCTGCCCCATCCACCGCCAGCTCTCCCCGCCACCACCATCTCCCGCATGTGAGCGCGCGCCCACGCCCCTACCTGGGCACGTTCCCTAGTCCCTACCTACCGCTGCCGGGTCCACCACCCTGCCCACCCCGACCGCCTCGTTTCCCGCCCCGGGCCCCACCGCCGGAGAGGCCCGTCCCCGACGCCTACCCCCCCGCTTCCTCCTCTCTCTTCTCCCCCGCGATCCCCGGCTCCACCTCGCGCGTCGCCGCCCCAGGCTTCCCTCGCCCCCTGTGCGGCCCTGCCTCCTCCATCGGCCACTCGAGCTCGCAGCACCGCGGCCGCCGCGGTTCCCCCTCGCCGCCTCTCCCGCCCCTGCTCCTACCGTCCGTCGCTAGGCCTCGTCTCCGGTCGTGGCCGACCTCCCCAGCCACGCCCCGCCGCCTTCCCGCGAGCCCCCGCCTCGCCACCAGGTCCCGCCGCCCCTCGGATTTTCGCTCGCGGGCGCCTCGATATCCCTGCGTCGGCTGACCGCGCGCCCGTCTTGAGCCCTATGAGTGCCGCCGTTCTCTGCCGCTCCGACCGCGGCCGCGCCGGCGCCCCTCGATGCGGAGCTCCTCCCTCCGCTCCGGTCACCGCCTCCTCCCTCGCCGGCCCCGAGCGCCTTTGGCCCCGTTCCTCTCCACCTCACTGGCCGCCAGCGACCCAGTTCGCCTCCGGCCGCCCGTCTGCGCGACCGCACCGCCGACCCGGTCCTCTGTCTTACTGGGCCTCCTGCTCGCCCACGCGCGACGCCGCCCTCCCTGGCGCGAGCCGCTGCTCGTTTTACCCACGATCGCCTCATGTCTAGGCCACCATCTGTCGCGCTGCAGGTGTATGTTGTGGCTGTGTTCGTGCTCTGCTTTGACCCTGTGTTTCAGATAGTCTATCTCCACTCAGTGCAACTTGATGCGCTGTCCCGGTGGTCTACTACTGTTGGGAGGTGAAGATGCAATAGTGGTGACATATGTGTGGGAATAACGGTGTGGTACTACGACAAGGACTTCCAAGACTGACGGTGATGCCATCCGAAGTACACGGTGTTGAAGATACAAGATCGGCCACACGGAACACAGAGAACTCCTTCCTGGAACCGAAGTTCGATCCCGCCAAGACCTCCTTCCCGCACCGATGCCCGAGGACTACGACAAGATCGACCCAAACCGCCATCAAGACCTTCCTCACGGACAAGTACTCCTTCCCCGACGCCAAGACCCGGATCCAAATGCTGCCAAGATTGCCACGGAATGGCAAGCTCTCCATCCCGGACACGCCAAGTTCTTCGTCTCGAATGCCAAGACCGACCGCTACGTGGACCCGACAAGATCTTCGCAACGACAAGATCGACACTGACCAGGGCGAGTCCGATGCGCCTGACGTCGAACCAAGTCCTTTGACAACCTCCGAAGACCGAACCTGAAGACCGGATGCGACAAGATCTACCTCCCGTGTCCGCGACCGATCCTGTCGAACCGTTCCCCCGTCGAACCCTGAGACCGACCCCGAACTCCTCGGAGCCCAAGTTCGCCGAACCCTAATGTGATTCCCTATCCGGGACCCCCATTATTTTTATAATATGACATTATCGACTGTGGCATATGAAATGTTCATCTCGCATGCATATCATAATCTTGTCAGATCTTCTGCCGTAATATTAAATATTGCATCCGGTGCTTCTTCTAGTGTTTGCTTCTTCGCGGATTAGGCCGATGAGTTGATGCAAGTATCGACAAGTTCTCCGGATATGATCATTCGGCAGTGTTTCCCAGGCGAGCATCTCCCCCCCTTCTACCTATTTTGCATTTATAGTCTTTATTTCCTCCTGTTGATCTATTGCTATCCGTGTCGTGATGCTTTAGTGTCCGTACCCAAATATATTCCGTGCCGCCTCTATATTGCCTTGGACACCTCCTATTACCTGTGTTTGGTAGATAGCTGGCCTTGCGAGTCGTAGTCGCTTGCTCAGGTGTGATCTCATGTTGTCAAGTAGCACAGTTGTTGGAATGCTGGCAGATGTTATTGGTGGAGATGCTTACTGGTGGAGATGATCATGACTTTAAATACAACTATTAAAATGCTACCTAAAACAAATCCAGATGCATCGGTGGGCAATTGATGTTATTTGGTTCTTCCACGCTCACTTGTGTCCCGTAGGACCCCGAGTACTTGATACCTGTTCCTTGATTTTTCGCACTATCCACATCCGGGAGGCCTTATGGAACCCCCTGAGCTAGATCTTGATTCATTTCTATTTCTTGGGGCCAGAAAGTAGTTTGGGGCTTTATTACTATCCTGTACCTATGCCATGCTTTACCGCTTTATTTAAGATTGTGTGTGGAGCACCTGTACTGTTTAGGATTGCGGAGTGTTTTCGCGGTATCGACAAGCCCAGTCACACTTTCGGGTCCCCAGTCGTTTACAGCCATTGGCGCAAACCTTGGGTCCGTCTCGGAGTCGGCCAACTTCGTTGCGGGTAGCTTAATGGGGTGGCCCCCTGAAATATTTATGAATCCTATGATTGCGTTGTCGTGAAAGCCTCGTTGGGTTTTGAGTTGGTTTTTCCGAGGTTGATCGAGTGTGTGTTGCTATTTGTGCACCCCTGCAGGGTAAAACTTTCTGAAAGCCGTGTCCGCGGTTATGGACGACTTGGAGCACAGTATCTCGATCATAGACAAGCATAACTAAAGTAGTGCTATAAACTTGACTTAAGATATGACTAGTAATCAGATTCAACTATAACGGAATGGATATTAAAATGCCAACAACTGCTGGAACTGTGTTGTATGTTATATCTTCCTAGTAAGTATTGCAACTTCAATGGAATGTGATAAAAGTGCCAACAACTGCTGGGTTTTGGGATTCCTCAGGACAATTATATCTGACTAGTAAATGTTCCAACTACAATGGAAAGTTAACTAAAACTGGCCACTACTTATGCTATCAGGATGACTCATGCCATCTATATCTGATTAGTAATTTTTGCAACTATAATGGAATGAGTAAAATTGCCAACCGTGTGAGTTCCTCGGTCCGACTTCCTCGTTTGGTCTCGAGGGGGAAATACCAGCATGGGTATGTTTGGTGTAGTCTTAGGTTGGATCCGAATAGGTCTTTCTTATCCCTCTCTAATAGCCGCCAGTGATGTGGAGTCTCTATAGGTTGTTTAGTGCCGCTACGCTACCGCTTCAGTCCACCATACCTATGTAGGAGAGAGCCGCCGAATTCTAGCCTCGCCGTGTACTGGCCTCAGTACTGACGCTCCTCTTTTTCCTTTGCCCTTTGTCGGCACCCCTTTTGTTTTAGCAGGTTTGAGATCGCCGTCATTAGCAGGGTTACCCTTCCAGCTTGGCCTGGGCAGGGTTATGGACGCCATTGGTTATTCTTCAGGGCTCTTAGCCCCATTTGCATCTTGTCCGTAGTCGGACGCTCTATCGTTTCGAGGTGATTTGAATCTTTGTATAGTATATCTGTATTCTTGACTCATGGAGTCGTTGTTGTATATATCTGTTCTATGGGTCCCATCGAGGACTGTTGTGTAATGTTATTACTTTGTTTTTCACCCGCACGAAAGTGCCTGGTGGGCGTCCTTGAATCGTTTCTATGCGGGTTTGGCGGAAAGGGCTAAAACTTGCATAGGGCCGATTTGAGGGTGTTACACTAGAGTCATTGCAGGTGTTCTTTTCCTAAACCACATTGATCCCTTAGTGTCATTGCATGTGTTCTTTTCCAAAATCACATTGATCAATATGACCACACACACTCAAGTGGATTCTGTGATGAAACTTCGATCACACTAGTGCAACATGCAATGTTGAAGCTACGTTCCAATGTGTTTTTGGTCTATGTGACCATTGTTTGACACATGGTGTCCCTAGAGACGTTGCATGTGTTCCATTCCAAAACCACATTGATCCACATGACCACATACACGCTAGTGGATTCTATGATGCAACTTCTGCCACACTGGTGCAGCATGCAATGTGTAAGCTGCTTTCCTATGCGTTGTTGGTCTCTTAGACTATTGGTTGACACATGGAGTCCCTAAAGTCATTGCATGTGTTCTTTTTCTAAACCACATTGATGTAATAGAGTCATTGCATATGTACTTTTTGCTAAACCACATTGATCCCCTAGGGTCATTCATGTGTTATTTTCCAAAACCACATTGATCCACATGACCACATACACTCCAGTGGATTCTATGATGCAATTTCTATCATACTAGTGCAACATACGATGTGGAAGCTGCTTTTCAATGTATTTTTGGTCTATATGACCATGGTTTGACACATGGGCTCAATAGAGTCATTATATGTGTTATTTTCCAAAACCACATTGATCCACTATAGTCATTGTATGTGTTCTTTCCGCTAAACCACATTGATCACCTAGTGCCATTGCATGTGTTATGTTCCAAAATCACATTAATGCACATGACCACACTCCAGTGGATTTTGTGATGCAACTTCTGTTAGACTGGTGCAACATGCAATGTAGAAGCTGCATTCCTATGTGTTTTTGGTCTCTGTGACCATTGTTTGAAACATGGAATCCCTAGAGTTATTGCTTGTGTTCTTTACCGAAACCACATTGATCCCCTAGTGTCATTGCATGTGCTGTTTTCCAAAATCACATTGATCCACATGACCACACACACTCAAGTGGATTTTGTGATGCAAGTTCTGTCACACTTGTGCAACATGTAATGTTGAAGCTGCTTTCCAATGTGTTTTTGGTCTATGTGACCATTGTTTGACACATGGGGTCCCTAGAGTCGTTGCATGTGTTCTTTTCCTAAACGACATTGACCCTCGTGTCATTGCATGTGTTCGTTTCCAAAACCAGATTGATCCATGTGACCACACACTCAAGTGCAAACTTATGTCACACTGGTGCAACATGCAATGTGGAAGTTGCATTCCTATGTGTTTCTGGTCTCTATGACCATGGTTTGACACATAGACTCCCTAGAGTCATTGGATGTGTTCTTTTCCTAAACCACATTGATCACTAGAGTCAGTGCATGTGTTCTTTTTCTAAACCACATTGATCCCCTACTGTCATTGCATGTGTTCTTTTCCAAAACCACATTGACCCACATGACCACACACACTCTGGTGGGTTCTACGATCCAACTTTTTCCACACTGGTGCAACATGCAATGTGGAACATGATTTTCTATGTGTTTTTGGTCTCTATTACCATGGTTTGACACATTGAGTCCCTAGAGTCATTGCATGTGTTCTTTCCCTAAACCGCATTGATCCCCTAGTGTCATTGCTTGTGTTCTTTTCCAAAACCACATTGATCCACATGACCACACACAATCCAGTGGATTCTGTGATGCAAGTTCTACCACACTTGTGCAACATGCAATGTGGAAGCTGCTTTCTGATGTGCTTTATGTCTGTGTGACAATGGTTTGTTAGATGGAGTCCCTAGATTCATTGCAGGTGTTCTTTTCCTAAAACTCATTGATCGCCTAGTGTCATTGCATGCGTTCTTTTTCAAAACCACATTGATCCACATGACCACACACACTCCAATGGATTCTGTGATGCAACTTCTTTCACAATGGTGCAACATGCAATGTGGAAGCTGCTTTCCTATGTGTTTCTTGTCTCTATGACAATGGTTTGACAGATGGAGTCCCTATAATCATTGCATGTGTTCTTTTCCTAAACCACATTGATCACTAGAGTCATTGCATGTGTTATTTTTCTAAACCACATTGATCCCCTACTGTCGTCGAATGTGTTCTCTTCCGAAACCACATTGACCCACATGACCACACACACTTCGGTGGACTCTATGATGCAACTTTTGCCACACTGGTGCAACAGGCAATATGGAACATGATTTCCTATGTGTTTTTGGTCTCTATAACCATGGTTTGACACATGGAGTCCCTAGAGTCATTACACATGTTCTTTTCCTAAACCGCATTGATCCCCTAGTGTCATTGCATGTGTTTTTCCCAAACCACATTGATCCACATGACCGCACACACTCTAGTGGATTCTATGATACAACTTCTACCACACTTGTGCAACATTCAATGTGGAAGCTGCTTTCCGATGTGCTTTATGTCTCTATGACCATGGTTTGATAGATGGAGTCCCTAGAGTCATTGCACGTGTTCTTTTCCTAAAACTCATTGATCGCCTAGTGTCAATTGCATGCGCTCTTTTCGAAAACCACATTGATCCACATGACCACACACACTCCAATGGATTCTGTGATGCAACTTCTGTCACAATGGTGAACATGCAATGTGGAAGCTGCTTTCCTATGTGTTTATTGTCTCTATGACAATGTTTTGACACATGGTGTCCCTAGAGTCATTGCATGTGGTATTTTCCTAAACCACATTGGTCCACATGACCACACACACTCTAGTGGATCTGTGATGCAACTTCTGTCAAACTGGTGCAACATGCGATGTGGAAGCGACTTTCCATTGTGTTTTTGTCTCTATGACCATGGTTAGACACATGGGTCCGTAGAGTCATTGCATGTGTTATTTTACAAAACCTCATTGATCCACATGACCACACACACTCTAGTTGATTCTGTTGTGCAACTTCTGCCACACTAGTGCATCATGCAATGTGGAAGCTGCTTTCCTATGTGTTTTTGGTCTCTATGACCATGGTTTGACACATGGAGTCCCTAGAGTCATTGTATGTGTTATTTTCCTAAACCATTTTTATCCCATAGTGTCATTGCATGTGTTATTTTCTAAAACCACATTGATCCACATGACCACACACACTCCAGTGGATTCTGTGATGCAACTTCTGTCACACTAGTGCAACATGCGATGTGGAAGCTACTTTCCTATGTGTTTTTTGTCTCTATGACCATGGTTTGACAGATGGAGTCCCTAGAGTCCTTGCATGTGTTCTTTTACTAAACCACATTGATTCACTAGAGTCATTGCATGTTTTCTTTTTGCTAAACCACTAGAATTCAGTGAACTTCATCTGAATGTGATGTAAGTCTTCTCTAAGATCATGATCGTCGGTTCGTGCCAAATTTTTGGCCCATCCTTGGAGACTAGATGGAAGCGTTAGGTTCTGGCAATCCCGAAGAAACCTTTTAAAGTGATGGAGGACGTAGAAGGCCTCCTTGGCACTACCAGTAGCCAGCTGCTGGATGCATGGGAACTCGAGCGCATGCTTGAACACATGTTTGCTATCCTTGATACATTCCCCCTTATCTACGAAGGTGCATCCCTTCTTGGAGTAGCCCTCGAGAGCCTCATTGAGAGCACCCCTTATTCTGGTGTATTGTTTCTTCTTCGTCAAACACCCCGAGTCAAAATACATGGCTAGCGAATACCTTGGGGCTATGACGATGAGTGTGCAGTATTTGTCTCTATGCAACACAATATCAATGTAATGTTGGAAAACGAGCAAAGGAAGAAATTTATAAGAAAGGCATAAGTTACGGCGGCAAGCGAGTGTGTACTTACTCAGGAAAGAAAGGCAAAAGAAGTGTGTCGCTCCTCTTGTTGTCCACCATGAACTTCTCGAGGTATGCCATCACCTTGGTCCATGTCTCTAATCCTTCAACCAACTGGTTGTCTCGCATGTAGTAGGGATTTACTATCGCGACTTGCGGGGTACTCTCTCTCTCTTGATCTTCATCGCCAGATTGAGCGTGTATAGGAGTACCAAGTTATAGTCTAACCATTTCAAGAGAAACAACTTGAAGACGTCCTCGTACGATATGAAGAATAGAT
Source organism: Avena eriantha (assembly GCA_910589775.1). Taxonomy (NCBI): domain Eukaryota; kingdom Viridiplantae; phylum Streptophyta; class Magnoliopsida; order Poales; family Poaceae; genus Avena; species Avena eriantha. The sequence goes on from OU342743.1 coordinate 359,395,354, forward strand.
CCGTGGGGGCTTCATAGACGAAGCCCACATCCGATGGCACCTTGGCCATGAAAAATGGGTAATTTGGATCTTTGTCTTTAAGAAGGAGGACCTCTAGTGTCTTGACACCCTCATGCAAAGTTAACATGTGTCCAACCGCGATGTGGAGCAGATCTGGAGTCAATATCGGATCACCAGCTACATGCACTCAGGGCAAGCCATATTGTGTGGATGGTACGACGACGGTGTCCTGAGCCCGGATCCTCTTCGGAGGAGGCTGGCTCGCAGCCTTATTATTACCTCTCTTCCTGTGCGTCTTCTTTGTAGTAGGGTCCTCAACATGGGATGCTAATAACTGATCACCGACCGCCTTTTGGACTATGGTTGGGCTGAAAACGGTTCCCGGTTTGTCCTGTGGATCAGCGGCCGGAGGCGTCTCTTGAGAAAATCCATGGAAGACCAAGAGCTACATGCATGTACTGGACCGACCAGATTGATGGTCACGATCTCTGAAGGGTTCTTCATCCACAGAAGGCATATACAATACTTTGTCAGCGCCGGTGTTGATGAAGTCGTCGACGTTGACCAATTCATCATCATATTCGTGGTTGCCATCATGTGGTAGTGGTAGTGGGGGTGACGGCAGTTGCGGTGCAACATCTTTGCCATGGGGCGGTACACATGCTCCCCAAGAGTTGTTGGTGATGACTGGTGGTGGCGACGACGATGGCGGATGCTAGCTTCCGAGGTGGTGGCTGAATGATCGAGGTGGCACCGGTGCGCCCCCCCACAAGACGAATCTAGGTCTTCGGCCATGTCAAGGGCTAGTTGTAGCATTCTCCAAGGGTCTTGTGTTCGTCGGGTCCTTGAGGTTCAAAGGGGGGTCCATGTCATCGCACCCTGGCAACACCCGATCTAACATGACCGTCATCACGTCATCATCCATTGGATTGTTATGCATCGTGCAGCCTGCCGTTTGTATGAGAGTGCCCTTGGCAACATCCTTCAACTCGCCGCCGACAACTTTAAGCATGAGTATGCAAGCAGTGTCCTGAGTCAAAACACTTTGGGCATCATGAGATGGCAGTAGTCATCAAAGGCATAAAGGAGATGACGTGCACTAACTAATTAGTTACCTTGGTGATGGCGTTGAGCTCGGCTAATGTGCAGACACGGCTAATGTTGGCGGCCGGCCTATCATCTGCATTCTCCCGCTCGGGTGCCTCACGGAGCACCACCGCAATCGGATGCGCCTTGGTATCTTTGGTGGGAGGGGGCGTCGGTGCGACCAAAACAAGCGGATGCGTCCCGGCGTTGACGGCCGGCAGGGTCACTAGGTCTAGCGACACGTTAACATTGATGCCTGAGTTGCTGCCGCTTAAGCTGGGCAAATGTATCGGCCCCTATCGACCTCCCGCATTACAAGCAGTTAGCTCCTCAAAAAACTCAAGGGAATCATCGCGTGGAGCTTCTCTTCCACTAACTTGTCCACTATTTTCTCATCCACTGCATTTTCCTCTAGTGTCTGCACCTTCATCTTCAGCTCTTCAATAATGGCTTTATCCTTAGCCGCCGACTTCTTCTTCTTCTCCCTTGTTTTCTTCGTGTCCTCTTTGTGGTACTCCTTAAACTTCATGCTCACACCGAAGCCGGACACACAACCAACTGAGGACGGCGGCAACCCCTTGTCCCTCTTCTTGTAAGCGTTCCTCGCCCTGCTGAAAACCGTATCCCACAGCTCTGTCGAATCTTGGGATGACTCTTTGGCAGGCGCGTTCAGTTCATCCTCCTGCAAAGACAAGGAAAGGTGAACCCATTTAGATTCTTGGCTTCATTATTTTAATTAGAACGCAATAGACTTGAGATCGGCGGTAAATTCCTTACCAGCTTCTTCTCGAATTCCTTCACCTCCGGATTGTTGGTGTCGAACTCCCCTATAATCAGGTCTAGGTAGTAGTAGGCCTAGATAAAGTTCCTAAGCTGCAAGTCCATGATTTTAACCCACGGGTTGTCTTTACCTAGGGGTTCAAGCTCGGTGTCCTCCTTGTCCCAAATAGCATGTTTCCCTTTGTAACCGCTGCTTCCATCTTGCGACCTCGGACCAATAAAGATCCTAAGTCCCTTTGATTAACATGCTAGTCCTTGGATCAATAGCTAGCACTTCACAGTCAATGAATATCATGTAAAGCACAAGTCATTATTACACGAATAATCCAGAGTATATTTATTACAACTTGCATAGCTCATAGCTAGCTCAAATAAAACAGCGGAAACTAAGTAAAACTTGAGTCCATCAACGCCTCAGGCTAGCTGCGTGAAGACCCGCGATCCCTACGCACCTTTCAATCTTCGGATTCTGCACATAAGACGTGCAACCAACAAGTTCGGTGAATACTTTGAATGTATTGGCAAATTACACCAAGGAAAGAGTAAGACTATCTCTACATGCAAGGCTAAGAGTAGGCTCTGGGGTTCATTTGCGTAAAGCCAATTTTATCAATGTAATAAGAAAAGAGGAAGAAAGTTTTCCCTACTTTGTAAACTTTGATAAATAGTATAGGGTCGAATGGAACACGTGGATATTACTCACCAAGTGCCCAATCAACCAAGCACTTGGATATTACACACCAAGTTCCCAAAATCCCACCCAATGGCGATATTACTCACACCCTAGGGTTTATAAAACGTTAAGTTTGGAAAAGAGAGAGGAAGATCTTCCAGAGGCTCCATCCTTCAGATGCTCAATGTTGTTCTGTTTCCGTGAACACGGCTGATCGATCAGATTGCAATACTCTCGAGATATTGTGCACTTTCCCCACAATCCATGATCAAGTCCTTTTATAGAAAAGACCATGGCGAAGCCTTCCCTTAGTAGCCCCTCTACCAGCTGGATCCAACCGTGCCAAGAACCTCCAAATGTTGGTACCCCGGTGAGGTTTCCCACTAAGTACTAAGCCAAGATAGAGCCCATATGTATTGTGGTTGCACGGGAAGCTTCTGAATTCTGAAACGTGGCAGACTTCTTTGATTCCTGGGCGGCCGTCCTCCACCAAAATTTCCACTCATTGTCCCGACAACCATTCCTCCCAGAAGAAAACTTAGTTTTATTTTGAAGGGGTTTTGAAGAGGAAAAGTTCGCTCGAGAGATCTCTCGTACTTAGAAAATTCTTGAGTCTTTCGAACCCTCCCAACGGTACTTGATATATATAAGTATATAGCATAGCAAGCAGAACTTAGTAAAACAGGGTAACCTATTGGGATGGAAATTCCTAAGTATGAAGCTACTCATGGCATACTACAAAACCGCACTTGCAAAAAATAGTACTAACAAAATCTACTAAAGACCTACACATGCATGCTATAGAATTTGAAGAGTAAAACATGCATAGTCAAAACTGGGACATAGACATGAACAAGTGGTGTAACTTGCCTTGATCCAAGCAGCAATCTACACAACAATACTCCTCAGCGCACTCCGAGCAATCTAACGAAACAAACATGGAATCAATCACGATTTGCACAAAACAAGTCACGAAGTCAAATATGCATGCATGCAACATGGTAATATGCAAGGATGGATTCGATTTCGACCAAGGGTTTTAACCAGGGGTGTTGTTGAGTTGGGGGTGTCTTTAGAATCGATTCCCCACAGATTTTAGGTATTTTGGGTTAAACCCTAAAAAACCGAGCTCAAAATTAGATCTACAACTCCAATCTACCTCGAGATAGATCTGAACACCCTACGCATGTTATGGTAATTTTCTACAGAAGGTCTTGTCGAAACAAAGCCAACGCAACAAGAATCAACTAAAAGGAGCTACGGATGATCTTCTGGAATTAAAACACTCTAATCTAAACTTTAAATCCTACTGCAAGATTGCTGTGGCAAGACAGTAATATTATTGTAGATCTGTGTTCTACTCGAAAATATGAATCCAACGGTATATTATACGCAATTTTTGGACTAAAACTCGAATTACTATGGATTTTACAAGTTTGGAGCAATTTCAGTCTAATTAAAAGAAAAACAAAAGGGCGACCAGTGAGGCGGCGACATGTGGCGGCTCGTGATTGGTCTGCCGGGCGCGCGTAACGTCGACGCGGCGGCTGCCACACGTGGCGCGGTGCGGTTGGCCGGGGGCGTTGATCGATTGGATCCGTTGGATCCCGATCTAACGGTCGGAGAGGGGAGGGCGGTGGCTTACCGTGGCGGGCGGCAACTGGAGGCGGCCGACAGCGGCGGGGCTCCGGCGATGGTCGGCGGCGGGCGGAGGTGCTCCTCCGGTGAGACGGGGTAGCGGACGACGCGTGGCTCCTCCTCGCGGTCCCATTCCCGAGGACGGCGTCGGCCCTCCTTCTCCGAGGCGACGGCGAACGGCGGCCAGAGGCGGCGGACGGCGGTGGGGTTCCGGCGAGGAATTGGCGGCGCTCGGTGGCGGTGGCAGCGGAAAAGGGGGCTAGGGTTTGGGAAGGCGTGCCCAGCTTAAATAGGGGCGAAGACTTGGGGCGGGGGTCGCGGAGTCCGCTCCGGATTCGCCGGAGGCGGTTGTGCTGACGCGGCGGCGGCGACACGGCGTGCTCGAGCCGGACTCGGGGAGGAGGCGGCTGATGGGTGGGGTCGGCGCGGCAGTGGCTGCGGGTGGAGGCGGGCTGGCGCGGCTGCTGGGCCGGCCCAGCCGGGCGTCCGCGGTAAGCGCCGCCCGCTTGCGGCGTGCGCGGTAGTTAGTTGCGGGCTGGCTTCGGTTGGCCTGCTTAGGTTAGATTTTTTTTGCTCTTGTATTTTTTTCTGTTTTCCTATTTGTTTAATAACTTTTGCAAACAGACTCAGAATTAAACGAAATTTGTTTCTAAAATTTTGTAAAAAGAAGGGGATTAGGATAGGGTTATATAATAACATTTTTGCAAGGGTTTTGGTGGTTCAAAAAGGTTTTACCCCTTTTAGTCTATATAGGACTATGGGATTTAGGAAGAAATATCTATGCAGTTTTTAATATTCGATGCCATGATGCAAAGATATGATGCATGCTTCTGAAATTGAGAAATTTGGGATGTTACATTCCAAGGCGGTGGTTTCCTATGTTCTGTTGCCGGATACTCCTACCCCAGTTAGTCCATTTTATAGCGTCACCGGTAGCTATATACGCCATGAATACCTTAAACTCTTCTTCGTCGAGCATCAAAATTTTCTTACTAATAACCTCCCAGGTTTCTCCTTTGTCAACGCTATTCTTTACCCGGGTTTTCCAGCTACTCAAGGCATTGCTCATCTTTGTGAGGGCTAGTTTTTTCGCTGGGTTCTTTCTCTCTAGGTTTCTGAATCGCTCTGGGAATGTGTATTGCTTGTGAAGCTTCGTAAGGAGGTTATCGACCAAAGCCGCATTGGTAGCATTTCTGATGTCCTTCTTGTTGATCGACATGCTTTGTTGGACGATGCACCCGAGTTGCAGGCCATACCCATTAGCAAACACCTCAGGCGCAATGGGTTGGCCACTTTCTTTGACTTCAGTGAACTCATCGCAGACGATGGCGAGCACTGGCGGCTTCCGATCCTTCATTTCTTTCTTCTTCTTCTGAGTGGAGGTTGTATTGCCACTACCGCCATCCATGCGCTCGCCACCATCGGTGCGGGTGATGGCTCTGAAATATAGCCATCTCCATCAACATTTAAACTAGATATTATTCATAGTTTTCATGAAATATCTCTCTAAACCCTGCTACTAATGCCTAATATTTAGAGGGGTATGCAATCCTTTCTTTTATACTTTTCCTGCATAGATAATGTCGTTAGAATATGGGAATCACTACATTAAAGTCAAAGATACGAGATTTCCAACAACTAGAACAAACCAGGAGCCGTAAAGTAGAGGAAGATGCTTTAACGACCAACTATGAGACTTGAGCAAAAATTCTGACCGTATAGCTCCGGTCATATAGTTGGCGCCGCCACCGTTAGGTCAAACAGAACAACTTTCATGAAAGGACCCCTATATAAAGAAGCCTCGAGCGACGAGAAAACAGAGATAGACCTCGCCAAAAAGTCTCTTCCATTGATCACCAGCCGCCTCTAGATCTCAAAACCCTCCATCTCCATAGCCATTTTCCACCACTTGTAATAGTAGATATCTTCTTCAATTGGCGACATTTTAAGACTATTTCTATCAATTTTATGATTTTCATTACAATGTTTGTGATTGTTGATCTCATCTCTATGTGTGAGTAATTCTCCTTGGGCTAAGGGATTTGGCCTAGCCATGTAGCAATTGTGCATGTTATTTATCATAGATGGGATCATGTATTAGTTTGTATGACATGATGATTATTATATCTTCACTTGCCTCAATCCAAGGACTTGTCAGGTACCCAAGACCCCGAGTGTTGATCCAGGTATGGGGAGTATGAGTAATGACTAATCTGCAGGTTGGGAACCCAGTGACAGAAGTGGTAGTATGGCTATATGTGATGGATTTACTTGGGATTCACGGTGACATCACTATCATTAGTTCTCTTTCTTCTATGGATGAGGCTAATAGGTTATTACTATAAGCAGTTGTAGAGGCCATGGAAATTATGGATGCACTGCCCACATATAATTTATCTTGCTCTAACAAGTGCATGCATAGTTTATTTCTATCTTTTATTCTCATGGGATGTTTTGCACAGCAACAGGTGAAACCGAACGCCCTAGGCCCTCTCTCTCCATCATCGACAACAACAAAAAGACGCAAGCTATTGGTCCGGTAAAAATACAAAGGAATTCTAAAACTCCCGAAGGTCTGCTAAAGTACCTTCACTACGCATTCACTTCCCGAGGATCGATAACCTACGTCTACTAGCGAAAAAGAAGCTACACTACATATGTAACCAAGATCGAAGGTATCAGTGAGCGCCGCCATCGGTGGTGTCATCCTCCTTGCCGCCTTCACTAGTTTCATCATAGTCTTCTTCGACTGCTCATAATCAGCATCTCCTCCCTCATTGCCCCCAGCAGCTCTAGCGGCGGTCGCCTCCTCCTCCGGTGGTGGTGGCATCCTCATCTCCTCCTCCTCCTTCTTTTGGGACCCCCGCCAGAATGACTCATTGGCCTGTCTAGCTTGTTCTTTGACGCTCATGTGCTTAGAAGGGTCAGCTTCGTCATTGCCCGACATGCATGCACACAGAGAGTTTAACGACCAACAATACGGTAGGAATAAAAATTCCGGCCGTATAGTTCCGGTTGTATAGATATCTTTGCCATTGACAATTTTTCTTTAATATGTACTAAGAGTTTAACGACCAACTATATGACAGGAATAAAAAATCCGACCGTATAGTTTCGGTCGTATAGATATCGGTGCCTCCGTAGGAATTGTTTTCTAATGTACTGAGAATTTAAAGACCAACTATAGCGTGGGAATAAAAATTCTGGGAGTATAGTTCTGGTCGTATAGATATCGATGCCTTTGTATATTTTCTTTTGCAGGGACAGAAAGTTTAACGACCAACTATACGACGGGAACATTTTGTTCTGGCCATATAGTTGCGCCCGTATAGTTGCGTCCAACCACAAGATCGCACGAGAAGGTACCTCTAACTCCAAAACTTCAATCCTTTTTCTCTCTTCTACCTCCAAACTCTCTCAAAACCTCAAGAGATCTTCATCTCCACTCTATTTCGTTCGATTTCCTCGCACACGAGTGATCTATGGTATGTTTCTCCTCCGATCCTCCAATTACTTTTTGCAAATTCATCTTTGATCTATTGTCATTATCAATATAGGGTGAGACCTACTATGAACCAATTTCCATGATTTTCTTGCCTAGATTATTATTTTGAGGAGATTCTCTAGTGTGCTATGATGAGGAATATATTGTACCTACTGTTGTTGGATCAAAAAGTTTTATTTTTGTCTTTCTTCAATATTTTAGATGATGAACACAAGGACCCAAACTCGTGCTCATCCCACCGCTAACGCTTCTCGGGAAGCCACTCAGGAATGCATGGTGATCAAGTTCAAGGATGAGCCCCAATGTGATGGTTTCAACAGGATCAAGAACCGCGAAGTGAAGGCTACCAAGTGGTCTTGGCCCATTATATTGAACCAACTCAGTATTTATGATGAATTTAATTCACTTTGCAAGAGAGCTGGCCTGCAAAACTTTGTGTACAATGATATACCTACTTATCGCCGCTTAACCATTGAATTTCTAAGTTCACTGCAAAGCACCGTTAAACAATGGCAAGGAGAGGATAGTATTTCTTTCCGACTGATGAACAAGAACTAAACTTTCACATTAGATGAATGGTGCGCATGTTTTAGTTTGCCAAACAATGATGTTCATGCCTTATGCGCATCTTTTACTAGCTTAAGTCCTTCCCCTGAACAATACTATAATGGAATGAGTTCACTACTAGAGTGAACAAGGGGAAGAATATTCAACATCCTGCAATTCGCTATTTGTTCTATGTTATTGCTAACACCTTGCAGGCACGTAATGTGTTCACGAGACTCAACGAGGAGGACATCCTAGTCCTCACAAAGGCTTCTTACATCAACTACAACCTGTCACTCAACTTGGGCGCCATCCTTGTGCACTACTTGGAGCACCAAGCCTCCCAAAGCCAAGGGCAAATCACAAGTGGAGGCATCATCACCGTGCTTGCCACTGCCCTAGGCATCAACCTAGGTGAGTTGCAACACGTGCTAGGCGAGACACGTGTTGGTTTCTCCACTTCGAGAGCATGTGGAATGCTCACTAGGAGAGGTGGTGTTTATTATCTGCATATTTCTGGAGCTCGGCGTCTCTATCCCGCTCCTATGCCTAATGGTCTTTTCTCTATCGAGGAAGGACATTTTCTACATGACTTGTAGGTTGAGCAACACCAACTCGACGAGATGATTCTGGAAGAGGATGAGGACCAAGAGGAGGAGCAAGAAGTTCCTTACCAAGAGGAGAAGCCACAAACCTAGTTCGCCACATACCAAGATTTCCAAGGACTTGGAGGGACTATGGAGAGGATGCATAGCCTCTCTTTGAACATCCAAGAATCAACTAGTAACCTCTCAACTCAATTTCTGAACTGGAGTAATGACTTTTTCCCGCCACTACAATGATATGAAGGGCTGGCAAAAGCCTAAGCTTGGGGAAGTTTCCTCATGTATCTTTATTTGGCATTTATTTGCTTTTATTTATTTCAAGGTTGCGTTTTTATTTGAGTTTATAAGAACTCGTGTTGGTTTTCCCAACACTTTATTTTCTAGTTCTTTATATTTTCTTTCAAGATTTTCTAGCCGAGCTTTGCCACCAATTTTCTATTCTCTAAATTCCCTCTCTTAAAAATCACAAAAAGATTTCTCCCTTTTTCCTTACTTTCCCTCTTTCTGTTCTTTCCGCCTCGAGGTCTTCATATGTTTGCAGGAGAGTGATCGACTTCGAGTTTCCAAGAAGCAAATCAAAAAGCAAGAGAGTAGTGGAACCAAACATGAGAGGTATGCCTTATGACTCCCCACTTTTTAAGTTTGAGGAACCCATGCTAGTTAGTAGTAAATGTTGAGATATTATATTGGTGGAGTGAGTCTTTGTATCATAGTAAGATTTTTCATTTGCATCGGTATTTAATTGGGTTTCTTTTGCGCCAACTCTCGTAATTAACCAAGTCTTGCCTAAAAATTGCTAAACAATTGTAATAACAAAATGTCTCATAATTGAAGGCTTGGGTGTGGTAGTGCTTAGTCTTGAAGGTTTATTTTTCTTGAAACACTCAACACCACTGAAAATGTTGATTGACTTGATACCTCTCTTTGAAAGGATTTGTTCGATTGAATTAATGTTCACCGGTTTTTGTGAGCATGCCAAATTTTGACTTGTTAATCATAAGAATGATATAGCTTTATGCGTGTCAAACTTCATGGGATGCCAAGAACTCCGCTGTCCTACGAACGATCCTCATGGAGGAAACTCCTAGATTTCGGCTATGAGTTGATTAAACACTTGTAGCAGCAATGCTATAGTGGGTAAGATTCTTGGCCCTCTCGGGTAGGTGTAATATCATGATTGAATCACTCCTCTAGCTATTATGAGTAATCATTAAGCAAAAGGAACAAAAACCTTAGTCATGCCACGAGTGTCCATCAGATCTCGATAAACTAATAAAAATATTTGGCATGATCTCAATTACTTAAAAACTGAAATTCTTGAAGGACAATGAATAGAGAAGTAGTGCTTCAAAAGTCTTGATTTATTGATGTGGGAGAATTGAGATACTCTAGTGTATATGCTTTTCATGACAACTCTCACACTCTTAATTTACATGATTATACTTTAATGTTCGAAGGCAAGCCTACGAGTCAATTACATGACATGGAATAAAGTTTACTCATTTGATCATCCATGCTAACAATAATTTTGCTGCACTATAAGGATGCATCAAACCCGTATGATATGCTTGCCATTACTCTATCTATGCTGAAGTCTTTCAGATTTATGAAGTGGAGGAAACATGAGACTACCAATCATGAGTAAGATCACCATCTCGTTATTTTAGTTTAAAAGCTAAGTTCCTTTTTGATTTTAGTTTTCTTGCTCAGGGACGATCAAGTTTAAGCTTTGGGAGGCTGATGGCTCTGAAATATAGCCATCAAAGTCCACATTTAAACTGGATATTATTCATAGTTTTGATGAACTATCTCTCTAAACCCTGCCACTAATGCCTAATATTCAGAGGGGTATGCAATCCTTTCTTTCCTATTTTTCCTACAAATATAATGTCATTAGAAAATGGGAATCACTATATTAAAGTCAAAGATACGAGATTTCCAATAACCAAAAGAAACTAGGATCCGTAAAGGAGAGGCAGACGCTTTAACGACCAACTATACGACCGGAGCAAAAATTCCGGCCGTATAGCTCCGGTCGTAGAGTTGGCGCCGCCACCGTTAGGTAGAACATAACAAATTTCGTGAAGGGACCCCTATATAAAGAAGCCTCGAGCGACGAGAAACTAGAGCCAGAACTCGCCACAAAGTCTCAGCCAAAGATCACCAGCCGCCTCCAGATCTCAAAACCCTTCTCCATCTCCATAGCCATATTCCTCCACTTGTAATAGTAGATCTATTCTTCGATTGGCGACATTGTAAGACTACTGCTATCAATATTATGATTTTCATTACAATGTTTGTGATTGTTGATATCATCTCTATGTGTGAGTAATTCTCCTTGGGCTAAGGGCTTTGGCCAAGCCATGTAGCAATTGTGCATGTTATTTATCATAGATGGGATCATGTATTAGTTTGTATGACATGATGATTATTGTATCTTCTCTTGCTTCAATCCAAGGACTTGTCAGGTACCCAAGACCCCGCGGGTTGATCCAGGTAAAGGGAGTATGATTAATGACTGATCTGCTGGTTGGGAACCCCAGTGACAGAAGGGGTAGTATGGCTGTATGTGAGGGATTTACTTGGGATTAACGGTGACATCACTATGCATATCCTTAGTTATCTTTCTTCTATGGATGAGACTAGTAGGTTATTTCTATAAGTGGTTGCAGAGGCAATAGAAATTATGGATGCACTGCCCACATATAATTTATCTTGTTCTAACAAGTACATGCATACTTTATTTCTATCTATTATTCCCATCAGATGTTTTGCACAGCTACAGGTGGAACCAAACGCCCTAGGCCCTCTATCTCCATCATTGACAACAACAAAAATATGCAAGAAATTTCTCCGGTAAAAACACAAAGAAATTCTAAAACTCTCGAAGGTCAGGTAAAGTAAGTTCACTATGCATTCGCTTCCCGAGGATTCGATAACCTAGGTCTACTAGGCAAAAAGAAGCTACACTACATCCGTAATCCGGATCGAAGGTATCAGTGGGCGCTGCCAACGGTGGTGTCATCCTCCTTGCCGCCTTCACTAGTTTCATCGTAGTCTTCTTCGACCCCTCGTAATCAGCATCTCCTCCCTCATTGCCCCTAGCAGCTCTAGCGGTCGCCTCGTCCTCCGGTGGTTGTGGCATCCTCATATCCTCCTCCTCCTACTATTGGGACCCCCGCCAAAATGACTCGTTGGCCTGTCTAGCTTGTTCTTCGACGTACATGTTCTTAGAAGGGCTAGCCTCATTGTTGCCCGACATGTTTGCACTCTATTAAAAATAGGCAAAACGTTTGCAAAATCTCGGCCAAAAAAATCGGCATGTCCTTTGCTAGTTCTTTGACCTATGAGTGCACATTTCTCAACTAAAACGGATGTGAATTGACACTTCAAGAGAACCGGGAAACTCAATTGAAGAAACCCCTGCAAGACAAAATATCCCCATCCCCATTGACAACCCCATATCATTGACACCATCGATATATTGAAGAAAAACTGTTAGCATACATAGTACCATTACACAATAGTACCATTTAGAATCCATAGTACCATTTCACAACAGTACCATTTCACAACATACATAGTAACCGTCAGCATACATAGTACCATTTCACAACATACATAGTAGGTATTCACAACAGTATTATTTCAAACCATAAATAGTTATTAAATAGGCAGCTGATCCAGGAATACAACAATTCCCAAATTTGTGGAGAATAAACAATACCATTTCACAGCATAAACATTACCATTTCATAGCATAAATATACATTACCACAAGCTAATATTGAGGAGAATAGACAAAACAGAAAAAACAAGTATAGAATACCAGAAGCTAATGAATTTCCACTACATATACTGAGGACTAGCTAATGAATTGCTTGTATCTTTTATGCATAGAATAACCACTAAAACTGACAAAAGCAGAGGCCAAGTACAATGCTTTTAAAGAACTTTTCCTATTTGTATCTTTTATGTAGAGAATAACCACTAGAACTGAACCTATTTGTCGATTTCAGTTTTTTCTCTAGCAACTATGGAAGGATAATTAAGTTTCAGGATTTATATGCATGACCATGCTAGCTGCTACATCAATATTTATGCTCAGACCTGCATCAGGTAAGAGCACGCAATGTATTTTGCAATCGACTGTTATTCCTATTGTTATATGATCAATCAAGCTTTTTGGTAAAATGTACAAATTAGCACAAGGAGATGCAAGCTCTTAATGACAATTGTATGGTGAAACGTATTTCCTTTTTTGGCTAGCTAATCAGGAGGAGAAATTAGTGTTCTTTCGGCCATGAATATGTAAGGATGAATATGTAAGATTTTGTTTCGAAGTAAGAGCATGAATCAAGCAAAATATCGGGAATAGTTGCCATGTATTCTGTTTTGGTGGTCAGTTGATTATGCAGTGTACTAACTAAAGAAGTTTAAACAGTAGGAAGAACCATAAAGAAACAAGCAGAGCTAGGCCACAAGCACAAAAGCAGGTCACAACCAGGACTTATTAGTTCTGTGTATGCTCGATTTGTCACGAGCAAGATACATGCAGATGATATATCAAGCAAAGATTATCTGATTACATGATCAATCATGCTTTGTGGTAAAATGTTCATGAAACATTTGGTAATAACTGGACAAAAGCTATCACATGCCACTTCTCAAATTCACACACATCAATAGTCTTCACCATTGACTATCTTTGCTTTACCCAAAAATGATTTCTTGAAGTCTAGCTCTAAATCTTCGATGTATTCTCTATAGGTTACTAATACATCTGATTTACATGTGTGAACTACTGTCTGCATGAAGTAATTCTTGATCCACCAACTGCTTCTTCTCAGTTTCAATTCTAGTGAGAAGCTATTTTGATTTAGGTGTATTTTACCATTGAACTCAGTTGCAATAGAAGAGAAAATTGGTTTCATGCATATTCTTCACACATAATATGCACCATCCCATTTTCCACTAAGTATTTAGTTCAAGACCTTTCTATTATCTTGTGCTAACAAGCCAAATAAACATTGATACTATTTATGCCCAACCAGGTAAAAAGGATTAACATGTTCACTGAAGGTCAATGTTCTTATGCTTAAACACTCGGTACTTGCATAGTTCCATCATCATAGATTAGTAGATTAACGTACATGCTTTGATCACATGACTAAGAAAATTACATGTTTTTTTAACTCGACTAGTCACTGAATGTTTTGGCAATAGTTAACATGATTTGTTTTTGCCAAATGCCAACCAAACTAAAAGGAAGGAACAGATTGAGACCAAGAAGATAAATAACCCCAAGAACAAATTGAGTACAGAGAGCCAGGGGAAGTATGCGTCCAGCGGTTACATGGGACAATGGATGGCGGACGCACGGTGGGGTGGAGAACGGTGGTGAACGGTGGACGGCGAGGTGGCTGCTGGTTCCGGTCGCGGATGACTGTGTGCCCTTCTCCTCCTGCGCGTTCCGGACTAGTTCCTCCTCCTACAATGGCTCCTCCTCCATGGGCTCCTCCTCCTCTATGGGCTCCTCTTCCTCCACGAGCTTCGGCGGCGGTGGCAGATCTCCTCCACGGGCCCCGGCAACGAGGGTGGGGTGAAAGCTGGGGTTTGTGCACAGACGAGAAATGGATCAAAGGGGGAATAGGGAGGCCGAACCATCCATTACTTGGCTACATGTGAAACTTCTGTGGCGCATTCCTGCAATATGTGCTATAGAATTTCCATCTTCTATGGCGCATTACTACGATATGCGCCACAAAATATTTGGACATATTCCAAAACAGCACGGCGTCATAGTTTGACAAGAAACACATACATATCCTAGTGGTCTTTCTTGCCAGCTCTAAACCTGGGGCAGCCAGGTTCGAATCTTGGCTATCTCAGACTTTTTTTCCATTTAATATTTTTTAATTACATATGTTCAAAAGCAAGAACATATAAACACATATGCATATTTATTCAAAAAGGCAAAAACATACAAATGCATACTTATTCAAAAAAAAAACCTCCCTGAATCATATATATGTGTGCTTGTCACACACAAATGTAAATTTGTATACCCACACAAATATCACGTTATATGTTTTAGTCTCTAACTAATATATATTTGCAAGCAGACATGTGAATTAATACATAAAAAGTAACACGATTGCTAGCGTATCTTCTTAATCTTCTTACCCTTTTTCATCACGGTTGAATACTTTAGCCCATGCACTTTGAGATTTCTTATTGTGAATGGACAACCTTTAGTAGGTAGTGTGGTCTTCCTTCTTATTTTAGTAGTTATAGGCATGTTGAAGTACTTGTCGAATTCCTCTTCGATCTTTGGATCACCGTTTTTGTCGAAGTATTGCTTGTTGGCCGCTCATTCTAGTCCGATGATGCTCCTCTTGCCCCTCCTAACTACAACATGGTTGGGCTTTGATGGGTCAGTAATAAAAAAGCATTGATCAACTTGGCTAGCGAGTACCCAAGGATCATTTTTTGTGAAGGCGTTCTTCACCGATTTGGCATCTATTATAACAATGGTGGTGAAATACCGGCCTTCTTTTTCCACATTCTTGGCCCATCTAGCACCAAACATCGGTACAATCTCTCCACAGTAGTCGAGCTCCCATATCTTCTCGATCCTTCCGTAGAATCTTTTCATGATAGTAGTCTCGTCATCGGCGAAGGATAACATAGTTACTCCTGAGTTTTGATATTCGTTATTCCTATCCTTTTCCTCGGTGTAGAATCTATAATTCTTTATGTCGTATGACTGATAGTTCCTTAGGTTGTGCCCTGGGCCCTGTGACAAGGATAATATGAGTTTTTTATCTTCTTTAGAAGGCGTTTGCAGGGGATTGTCCAGTAGCCTTTTCTTGAACCAACCCCTGAAGCTGGAGTTGTGCTCTCTAGTTACGTCTCCCTTCTTCCTCGACCGGCCTTGGTCAATGTACTCCTGCTCGATTAAGATTTTGTGCTCTTCCACCCAAGGGCCGACCAATTCAATGTGTTGTAGCGTGACTCGGTGTGCCCTGTCAAAGTCAGCGTGTTGACCATCAATGTAGACATGAAGTGAGCAGTAAACCCTGACACCATTTAGCCTTTCAGACGACATCATGTTGTGCAGGAATGTCGACCCGAGCTGGATGATGTCATCCACGACATGTACAAGAAGATGCACCATGATATCGAAGAATGTGGGCGGGAAGTAAATATCGAGCTCGCATAGTATCACCACGATCTCTTCCTGTAGCCTATCGAGCTGCTTCACACCGATCGACTTCCTAGATATGACATCTAAAAAGTTGTAGAGGCCAAACAGTGTCTCACGGACATGCTCATCCATTAGCCCCTGTATCGCAACGGGGAGTATCTACGTCATCAACACGTGACAGTCGTGAGACTTCATACTGCTAAACCTCTTCTATGCCATGTCCAGATATCTGCTTATCTTCCCCGAGTAACCGTGAGGAACTTTCACTCCTAGGAGGCACCTAAAAAACTGCTCGAGCTCAGAGTGAAGCAGGCAGCACGAAGCACAACCTCATTCATACTAACTCTTTTGTGTCGACCTTAAGTCCCTTTCGTCTGATCATCATCATCATCATCATCACTATCGGGGTACTGAAGATCTTTCTTGATGCCAAGCAATTTAAGGTCCTTTCTTGCTTTTGGCCCATCCTTGGTCCTCTCCGGCATGTTCATTAGAGTGCCAAGTAGTCTCTTGGTAATGTTCTTCATGATGTGCATTACATCGAGGCTATGGGGCGTGTGGAGGACCTTCCAGATAGGTCACAGAAAACAGACCTTGCTTTCCATACACCTAGTAGCGGCTTTGTCCTCGGTCGCTTTTTTCCTGGCACAGGGTAATCTACCCAATTATTCAAAAGCTCCTCGATTTATTCATTGCTCCTCGAATGTGGGGCTCTTTCGAGCTCGTCTTTACAATTGAACAGGTCACCACATTTTCTCCATGGGTGATCCATGCGGAACCACTTTCGAGTACCTTGGAACACGGTTTTCGAAGATCGGGGATCCCTTGGTAGCTGGAGATGCGGTGTCTCATCCATGCACTTGACACATGCATTGTGTCCGTGGTTCACCTGGCCTGATACATATGCATAACCAGGATAGTCATGCACCGTCGAGAGCAACATGGCTCTCAAAGGGAAATATTCTTTAGTGTAGACATCCCACGTATGGGCTGGCGTCTCCCACAACGTGGCTAACGCCTCTCCCAATAACCCGAGATACAGATGCATATCAATACCTAGTTGTTTCAGCCCCTGAATAAGAATGCTCATGTGTACATAACTTTGCTTCATGCACAACCACGAGGGGAGGTTGTACGGCCATACAAATACGGGCTAGGTGCTATGCGTGCTACTCTGGTTTCCAAAAGGATTGAGTCCATTGGTGCTCATACACAGCCTGACGTACCTTGCATCACCCCCTAACTCTTCGAAATCAATGTCCAATGCATTCCACTGGCTAGCGTTTGAAGGGTGTGTTAGGATCTTGCCCTTCTCCGGATCATCTTCGGGTTTCTCCTTTCCACGTGCCATTGCATGAGCTTTGCTTCCTTAGAATCTACAAAATATAGCTACAGACAGGGGGTGATAGGGAAGTACCATACCACTTTTCGAGGTACTTTCTTGTTCCCTCTCTTGTACCGTCCTTGGCCGCACACTGGACATGTAGTTCTCTCCGCGTACTT
The DNA here is from genome assembly GCA_910589775.1 of Avena eriantha. Classification (NCBI taxonomy): domain Eukaryota; kingdom Viridiplantae; phylum Streptophyta; class Magnoliopsida; order Poales; family Poaceae; genus Avena; species Avena eriantha. The sequence goes on from OU342743.1 coordinate 359,412,900, forward strand.
GTTCCGATAAATTGTGCAATCATTGATGCATGTGGGGTATTTAATGTGTGGTAGGTCGAGAGGGCACACGATTTTCTTGGCCTCCTCGATACTTGTTGGCAACATGTTCCCCTTAGGAAGTCGGTCGTGCCTATATTCCATGCTCGCGTTGAAGATCACATCGGTCCATTTGTGCTCGGCCTTCATCTCCAGAGTCTTGAGCGTTGAATTCAATCGTGTATCCTCGGGACGACACCCAGGATACAATGGAGTTATCTCGTCTACCCTCTCCATTTGTGCCAGCTTGGCTTTCTATCTATCTGCACCTTTGGTGTTGCTCGTCCTCTTGAGGTGCAATTCTTGAACTTGAGGGTCCTACAAGGCCGAAGTTAGCAGCGTCTATGTGTTCGCTTCTTCTCCTTCTTCATGATGATCATGACCATCAGCATCTCCTTCTTCATGATGATCATGTCCACCGGCATCTCCTTCATCATGATGATCGTGTCCACTGGCATCTCCTTCTTCAAGATGATCATGTCCACCGGCATCTCCTTCTTCATGATGATCATGCCCACCGGCATCTCCTTCTTCATGGTGATCATGCTCGCTAGCATCTCCTTCGTCATTATGATCATGCCCAGAGACTCTTCGTCTTCTCGCCCACCCATGTATTCATGACCACCATGTCCTGGCGGCGCCTCATTGAGGTCGCGCATGAAACCATGCCTGAGCAGGTGACCCTCCAATTGTCTAGAATCATGGTCGATCCAGCGCTAGAGTTTGCATGTTCGACATGGACATCTTATCATGGTCTTGTTGTTCAGAATCATGTCCTCCTCAACTCGACCTTCACTCATCATGACGACCATGGTTGCCTGAGCGGTCACAACACATAGTAGGTTAGAACCACACCATATGCACACACATAAGCATGGTAGCTGGAAAAATATAGCATGACCTTTCCTAGAAGTAGGGCATATTGGTAGTGATTTTTTTTGCCAAAATCGAAATAATCAACATTTCGGCAAACATGCATGCACCACACCGGGACAACAACAAGCAAACAACAAAAAACTTCCTCCCAACGCAAACATTCATACACCACACAAGCTTTATGTATAAACATCGTCTCGACATGCATCGCACACACCGCCCGCACGACAAGCTTCACCTACAAAACATGCATATTCAATAATAGCGAGATGAGACCGCGATGAGAGAGTGTGGTCAAATAGATCTACAAGTTGGTGGAGAGGAAATTACTGAATAAATAGAGATGTGGGAGAGAAAAGTAAGTGTGTTTTAGATCTACAAGTTGGAGGGAGGCTTCCCCTAACCAATCTATGAACTAAAGTAGGTTTAGTTACAAGAAAATGGAGAAACTATGGGCAAAATGGGGTGGGAGGGAGGAGAAAGACGAGCTGGGTGTGGACAATGGAAGAAGATATGTGAAATGTGTGGTGGTGGATAGAGAGGGGTGAGCTGCCACCTTTTGGCACATGGATTTGGATGCCTTATTATGTGGCGCACATCGCACTTATGCGCCAGAGAAGTTCAAATTTTTGTGGTGCATATTGCAATATGAGCAATAGAATAAGGCGGTGCACTTTCCGCGGTGGGACCCGTGTCAACTTTCTGTGGCACATGTGAGGATATGCGCCATAGAAACCAAACATTTTAGTGGCACACATCGCCGTATGCACCATAGAAAGTGGGTCAAAAAGATTCTATGTTGGGTCCCGCCTCCACTTTATGTGGCGCATACAGACATATGCACCACAGAAGTTATTATTTCTATGGTGCATATGTCTATATGCGCCATAGAACGTTCGTCGCCCGACCGCACTTGGTGGGTCCCACAAAATTTCTGTGGCACAAGTTTACTGAAATGCGCCACAAAATTGTGCAAGTTTCTGTGGTGCATTCTCTGTCGTGCGCCACTGAATTTTTTTCTATGGCGCATGGTTTTGTATATGTGCTGCAACATAGCTTGTCTATCTATAGTTCTTTTCCTAGTAGTGGGAGTCCCTAGAGTCATTGCATGCGGTCTTTTTCTAAACCACATTGATCCAGTAGAGTCATTACATGTGTTCTTTCCTAAACCTCATTGATCCCCTAGTGTCATTGCATGTGTTCTTTCAAAAACCACATTGATCCACATGACCACATACACTCTAGTGGATTCTATGATGCAACTTCTGTCACACTGGTGAAACATGCAATGTGGAAGCTGCTTTCCTATGTGTTTCTGGTCTCTTTGACCATGATTTGACACATGGAGTCCCTAGATTCATTGCATGTGTTCCTTATCTAAACCACATTGACCCCTAGTGTCATTGAATGTGTTCTTTTCCAAAACCACATTGATCCACTTCACCACACACACTCCATTGGATTATGTGATGCAACTTTTATCACACTAGTGTAACATGCAATGTGGAAGCTGCTTTCCTATGTGTTTTTATTCACTATGTCCATGGTTTGACACATGGAGTCCCTGGAGTCATTGAATGTTTTCTTTTCCTAAACCACATTGATCCACTAGATTCATTGCTTGTGCTCTTTTCCTAAACCACATTGATCCACTAGATTCATTGCTTGTGTTCTTTTCCTAAACCACATTCATCTACTAGATTCATTGCATGTGTTCTTTTCGTAAACTACATTGATCCCCTAGTGTCATTGCATGCGTTATTTTCCAAAACATCATTGATCCACATGACCACATTCACTCTAGTGGATTCTGTGATGCTACTTCTGTCACACTTGTGCAACATGCAATGTGGAAGCTACTTTGCTATGTGCGTTTGGTCTCTATGACCATGGTTTAACACAGAAGTCCCTAGAGTCATTGCATGTGTTCTGTTCCTTAAACACATTGATACCCTAGTATCATTGCATGTGTTCTTTTACAAAACCACATTGATCCACCTGACCACAAACACACTAGTGGATTCTATGATGCAACTTCTGGCACAATGGTGCAACATGCAATGTGGAAACTGCTTTCCTATGTGTTTATTGTCTCTATGACAATGGTTTGACACATGGAGTCCCTAGAGTCATTGCATGCGGTCTTTTCCTAAACCACATTGATCCACATGACCACACACAATCTAGTGGATTCTTTGATGCAACTTCTGTCACACTAGTGCAATATGCAATGTGCAAGCTATTTTCCAATGTGGTTTTGGTCTCTGTGACCATGGTTTGACACATGGGGTCCCTAGAGTCATTGCATGTGTTATTTTCCAAAACCTCATTGATAGACATGACCACACACACTCAAGTGGATTCTATGATGCAACTTCTGCGACACTAGTAGATCATGCAATGTGGAAGCTGCTTTCCTATGTGTTTTTGGTCTCTATGACCATGGTTTGCCACATGGAGTCCCTAGAATCATTACATGTGTTCTTTTCCAAAACAACATTGATCCCCTAGTGTCATTGCATGTGTTCTTTTTGCAAAACCACATTGATCCACATGACCACACACACTCCAGGGGATTCTGTGATGCAACTTCTGTCACATTGGTGCAACATGCAATGTAAAAGCTGCTTTCACATGTGTTTTTGGTCTCTATGAGACTATGACCATGGTTTGACACATGGATTTCCTAGAGTCATTGCAGGACTTCATTTCCTAAACCACATTGATCATCTAGTGTCATTGCATGTGTTATTTTCCTAAACCACATCGATCCCCTAGTGTCTTTACATGCGTCCTTTTCCGAAACCACATTGATCCACATGACCACACACACTCTAGTGGATTATGTGATGCAACTTCTATCACACTAGTGCAACATGCAATGTGGAAGCTTCATTCCTATGTGTTTTTTGTCTATGTGACCATGGTTTGACACATGGAGTCCCTAGAGAGCTGCATGTGTTGTTTTCGTAAACCACATTGACCCCCTAGTGTCATTGCATGTGTTCTTTTAGTAAACCAAATTGACCCCCTAGTGTCTTTGCATGTGTTATTTTCCAAAACCTCATTGATCCACATGACCACACACACTCTAGTGGATTCTGTGATGCAACTTTTGCCACACTATTGCATCATGCAATGTGGAAGCTGCTTTCCTATGTGTTTTTGGTCTCCATGACCATGGTTTGAAACATGGAGCCCCTAGAGTAATTGCATCTGTAATTTTCCTAAACCACGTTGATCCCCTAGAGTCATTGCATGTGTTCTTTTCCAAAACTACATTGATCCACATGACCACACACACTACAATGGATTCTGTGATGCAACTTCTGCCACACTAGTGCATCATGCAATGTGGAAGTTGCTTTCCTATGCATTTTTGGTCTTTGTGACCGTAGTTTTACACATGGAGTCCCTAGAGTCATAGCATGTGTTCTTTTCCTAAACCACATTGATCGACTAGAGTTACTGCATATGTTCTTTCCTAAACCACATTGATCCCCTAGTGTCCATGTATGTGTTGTTTTCCAAAACCACATTGATCCACACGACCACATACACTCTAGTGGATTCTGCGATGCAACTTCTGCCACCCTAGTGCATCATGCAATGTGGAAGCTACTTTCCTATGTGTTTTTGGTCTCTTTGACCGTTGTTTGACACATGGAGTCCGTAGAGTCATTGCATGTGTTCTTCTCCAAAACCACATTGATCCACATGACCACACACTCTCTAGTAGATTATGTGAAGCAACTTCTTTCACCCTGGTGCAACATGCAATGTGGAAGCTTCATTCCTATGTGTTTTTGGTCTCTGTGACCATGGTTTCCCACATGGAATTGCTAGAATCATTGCATGTGTTGTTTTCCTAAACCATATTGACCCCCTAGTGTCACTTCATGTGTTCTTTTACTAAACCACATTGATCCACTAGTGTCTTTGCATGTGTTATTTTCCAAAACCAAATTGATCCACTTGACCACACACACTCTAGTGGACTCTGTGATGCAACTTCTGCCACACTAGTGCATCATCAATGTGGAAGCTGCTTTCCAATGTGTTTTTGGTCTCTATGACCATGGTTTGACACATGGCCCCCTAGAGTCATTGCATCTATAATTTTCCTATACCACATTGATCCCCTAGTGTCATTGCGTGTGTTATTTTCCAAAACCACATTGATCCACATGACGACACACACTCCAGTGGATTCCGTTATGCAACTTCTGTCTCACTAGTGTAACATGTAATGTGGAAGCTGCTTTCCTATGTGTTTTTGGTCTCTGTGACCATGGTTTGACACATGGGGTCCCTAGAGTCATTGCATGTGTTATTTTCCAAAACAACATTGATCCCCTAGTTTCATTGCATGTGATGTTTTTGCAAAACCACATTGATCCACATGACCACACACAGTCCAGTGGATTCTATGATGCAACTTCTGTCACACTAGTGCAACATGCAATGTGGAAGCTGCTTTCCTATGTGTTTTTGGTCTTTGTGACCATGGATTAACACATGGAGTCCCTAGAGTCATTACATATGTTCTTTTCCCAAACCACATGATCCCCTGGTGTCATTGCATGTGTTATTTTCCCAAACCATATTGATCCCCTAGTGTCTTTGCATGCATCCTTTTTGAAAACCACATTGATCCACATGACCAGACACTCTCTAGTGGATTCTCTAATGCAACTTATGTCACACTGGTGCAACATGCAATGTGGAAGCCTAATTCCTATGTGTTTGTTCTCTGTGACCATGGTTTGACACATGGAGTCCCTAGATTCATTGCATATGTTCTTTTCCAAAACCATATTGATCCATATGACCACATACACTCTAGTGGATTCTGTGATGCAACTTCTGCCACACTACAACATCATGCAATGTGGAAGCTGCTTTCCTATGTGTTTTTGGTCTCTATGACCATGGTTTGACACATGGACCCCCTAGAGTCATTGCATGTGTTCTATTCCAAAACCACATTGATCCACATGACCACACACACTCTAGTACATTCTGTGATGCAACTTCTATCTTACTGGTGCAACATGCAATGTGGAAGCTGCTTTCCTATGTGTTTGGTCTCTGTGACCATGGTTTGACAAATGGAGTCCCTAGAGTCATTGCATGTGTTCTTTTCCAAAACCACATTGATCCCCTGGTATCATTGCATGTGTTCTTTTCCAAGATCCCATTGATCCACATGACCGCACACACTCCAGCAGATTCTGTGATGGAAGTTCTGCTACAGTAGTGCAACATGCAATATGGAAGCATCTTTCCAATGTGTTTTTGGTCTCTATGACCATGGTTTGAGACATGGCATCCCTAGAGTTATTGCATGTGTTCTTTTCCTAAACCACATTGATCCACTAGAGTCATTGCATGTGTTCTTGTCCTAAACCACATTGATCCCCTAGTGTCATTGGATGTATTATGTTTTCCAAAAACACATTGATCCACATGACCACACACACTGTAGTGGATTCTGTGATGCAACTTCTATCACACTAGTGTAACATGCGATATGGAAGCTGCTTTCCAATGTGTTGTTTTCCAAAACAACATTGATCCACATAACCACATACGCTCTAGGGGATTCTGTGATGCAACTTCTGCCACACTAGTGCATCATGCAATGTGGAAGGTGCTTTCATATGCATTTTTGGTGTATGTGACTGGTCTTTGATACAAGGAGTACCTAGAGTCATTGCATGTGTTCATTTCCTAAACCACAACGATCCACTAGAGTTATAGCATGTGTTCTTTCCTAAACCACATTGATCCCCTAGTGTCATTGCATGTGTTGTTTTCCAAAACTAGATTGATCCACACGACCACATACACTCTAGTGGATTCTGTGATGCAATTTCTGCCACACTAGCGCATCATGCAATGTGGAAGCTGCTTTCCTATGCGATTTTGGTCTCTATGACCGTTGTTTTACACATGGAGTCCCTAGAGTCATTCCATGTCTTTTTTCCTAAACCACATTCATCCACTAGAGTCATTGCATGTGTTCTTTTCCTAAACCACATTGATCCCCTAGTGTCATTACATCTGTTGTTTTCCAAAACCACATTGATGCACATGACCACACACACTCGAGTGGATTCTATGATGCAACTTCTATCACACTGGTGCAACATGCAATGTGGAAGCTTCATTCCTATGTGTTTTTAGTCTCTATGACCACGGTTCGACACATGGAGTCCCTAGAGTCATTGCATGTATTCTTTTCCAAAACAACATTATTCCCCTGGTGTCATTGCTTGTGTTCTTTTCCAATACCACATTGATCCACATGACCACACACACTCTAGTGGATTCAATGATGTAACTTCTGTCACAATGGTGCAACATGCAATGTGAAAGCTGCTTTCCTATGTGTTTTTGGTCTCTGTGGCCATGGTTTGACACATGGAGTCCCTAGAGTCATTGCATGTGTTCTTTTCCCAAACCACACTGATCCCCTAGTGTCATTGCATATGTTATTTTCCTAAACCACATTGATCCCCTAATGTTTTTGCATGCATCCTTTTCCAAAACCACATTGATCCACATGACCACACATTCTCTAGTGGATTATGTGATGCAACTTCTGTCACACGGGTGTAACATGCAATGTGGAAGCTTCATCCCTATGTGTTTTTGGTCTCTGTGACCATGGTTTGACACATGGAGTCTCTAGAGTCATTGCCTGTGTTGTTTTCATAAACCACATTGACCCCCTAGTGTCACTGCATGTGTCCTTTTACTAAACCACATTGATCCTCTAGTGTCTTTGCATGCGTTCTTTTCCAAAACCTCATTGATCCACATGACCACGCACAATGTAGTGGATTCTATAATGCCCTTCTGCCACACTAGTGCATCATGCAATGTGGAAGCCGCTTTCCGATGTATTTTTGGTCACTATGACCATGGTTTGACACATGCAGCCCCTAGAGTCATTGTATCTGTAATTTTGCTAAACCACATTGATCCCCTATATTCATTGCATGTGTTATTTTCAAAACCACATTGATCCACATGACCACACACACTCCAGTGGATTCTGTGATGCAACTTCTTTCACACTAGTGCAACATGCAATGTGGAAGCTGGTTTCCTATGTGTTTTTGGTCTCTGACCATGGTTTGACACATGGAGTCCCTAGAGTTAATACATGTGTTCTTTTCCTAAACAACATTGATCCCCTAGTTTCATTGCATGTGTTCTTTTTGAAAATCACATTGATCCACATAACCGCACACACTCTAGTGGATTATGTGATGGAACTTCTACCACACTTGTGCAACATGCAATGTGGAAGCTGCTTTCCAATGTGTTTTTGGTCTCTGTGGCCATGGTTTGAGACATGGAATCCCTAGAGTTATTGCACGTGTTCTTTTTCTAAACCACATTGATCCACTAGAGTCATTGCATGTGTTCTTTTCCTAAACCACATTAATCCCCTAGTGTCATTGCTTGTGTTATTTTTTCCAAAAATACATTGATCCACATGACCACACACATTATAGTGGATTATGTGATGCAACTTCTGTCACACTAGTGCAACATGCGATCTGGAAGCTGTTTTCCAATGTGTTTTTGGTCCATGTGACCATGGTTTGACACATGCGGTCCCTAGAGTCATTGCATGTTTTCTAAAACCACATTGATCCACATGACCACATACACTCTAGTGGATTCTGTGATGCAACTTCTGCCACACTAGAGAATCATGCAATCTGGAAGCTGCTTTCCTATGTATTTTTGGTCTCTATGACCATGGTTTGACACATGGACCCCCTAGAGTCATTGCATCTGTAATGTTCCTAAACCACATTGATCCCCTAATGTCATTGCATGTGTTCTATTCCAAAACCACATTGATCCACATGACCACACACACTCCAATGGATTCTGTGATGCAACTTCTATCTTACTGGTGCAACATGCAATCTGGAAGATGCTTTCCTATGTGTTTTTGGTCTCTGTGACCATGGTTTGACACATGGAGTCCCTAGAGTGATTTCATGTGTTCTTTTCCTAAACCACATTGATCCCCTGGTATCATTGCATGTGTTCTTTTCCAAGGTCACATTGATCCACATGACCGCACATACTCCAGTGGATTCTGTGTGGGAACTCTTTCCACACTAGTGCAACAGGCAATATGGAAGCATCTTTCCAATGTGTTTTTGGTCTCTATGACCATGGTTTGAGACATGGAATCCCTAGAGTTATTTCATGTGTTCTTTTCCTAAACCACATTGATCGACTAGATTCATTGCATGTATTCTTGTCCTAAACCTCATTGATCCCCTAGTGTCATTGCATGTATTATTTTTTCCAAAGACACATTGATCCACATGACCACACACACTGTAGTGGATTCTGTGATGCAACTTCTATCACACTAGTTTCACATGCGATGTGGAAGCTGCTTTCCAATGTGTTTTTCGTCTATGTGACCATGGTTTGACACATGGGGTCCCTAGAGTCATTGCATGTGTTCTTTTCAAAAACAACATTGATCCACATAACCACATACAGTCTAGGGGATTCTATGATGCAACTTTTGCCACACTAGTTCATCATGCAATGTGGAAGGTGCTTTCCTATGCATTTTTGGTGTATGTGACTGTTGTTTGACACATGGAGTCCCTAGAGTCATTGCATGTGTTCTTTTCCTAAACCACATTGATCCACTAGAGTCATTGCATGTGTTCTTTTCCTAAACCACATTGATCCCCTAGTGTTATTACATCTGTTCTTTTCCAAAACCACATTGATGCACATGACCACACACACTCTAGTGGATTCTATGATGCAACTTCTATCACAGTGGTGCACCATGCAATGTGGAAGATGCATTCCTATGTGTTTTTAGTCTCTATGACCAGGGTTTGACACATGGAGTCCCCAGAGTCATTGCATGTATTCTTTTTCAAAACAACATTGTTCCCCTGGTGTCATTGCATATGGTCTTTCCCAAATCACATTGATCCACATGACCACACACACTCCAGTGGATTGTATGATGTAACTTCTGTCACAGTGTTGCAACATGCAATGTGGAAGCTGCTTTCCTATGTGTTTTTGGTCTCTATGGCCATGGTTTGACACATGGATTCCCTAGAGTCATTGCATGTGTTCTTTGCCTAAACCACATTGATCCACTAGAGTCATTGCATGTATTCTTGTCCTAAACCACATTGATCCCCTAGTGTCATTGCATGTATTATTTTTTCCAAAAATACATTGATCCACATGACCACACACACTGTAGTGGATTCTGTGATGCAACTTCTATCACACTAGTGTAACATGCGATGTGGAAGCTAATTTCCAATGTGTTTTTGCTCTATGTGACCATGGTTTGACACATGGGGTCCCTAGAGTCATTGCATGGGTTCTTTTCCAAAACAACATTGATCCACATAATCACATACACTCTAGGGGATTCTGTGATGCAACTTCTGCCACACTAGTGCATCATGCAATGTGGAAGGTGCTTTCCCATGCATTTTTGGTGTATGTGACTATTGTTTGAAACATGGAGTCCCTAGAGTCATTGCATGTGTTCATTTCCTAAATCACATTGATCCACTAGAGTTATTGCATGTGTTTGTTCCTAAACCACATTGATCCCCTAGTGTCATTGCATGTGTTGTTTTCCAAAACCAGATTGATCCACATGACCACATACACTCTATTGGATTCTGTGATGCAATTTCTGCCACACTAGCGCATCATGCAATGTGGATGCTGCTTTCCTCTGCGTTTTTGGTCTCTATGACCGTTGTTTGACACAAGGAGTCCATAGAGTCATTCCATGTGTTCTTTTCCTAAACCACATTGATCCACTAGAGTCATTGCATTAGTTATTTTCCTAAACCACATTGATCCCCTAGTGTCATTACATATGTTCTTTTCTAAAACCACATTAATGCACATGACCACACACACTCTAGTGGATTCTGTGATGCAACTTCTATCACACTGGTGCAACATGCAATGTGGAAGCTTCATTACTATGTATTTTTAGTCTCTATGACCAGGGTTTGACACATGGAGTCCCCAGAGTCATTGCATGTATACTTTTCCAAAACAACATTGTTCCCCTGGTGTCATTGCATGTGTTCTTTTCCAAAATCACATTGATCCACATGACCACACGCACTCCAGTGGATTCTATGATGTAACTTTTGTCACACTAGTGCGACATGCAATCTGGAAGCTGCTTTCCTATGTGTTTTTGGTCTCTGTGGCCATGGTTTGACACATGGAGTCCCTAGAGTCATTGCATGTGTTATTTTCCCAAACCACACTGATCCCCTAGTTTCATTGCATATGTTATTTTCGTAAACCACATTGATGCCCTAATGTTTTTGCATGCATCCTTTTCCAACACCATATTGATCCACATGACCACACACTCTCTAGTGGATTATGTGATGCAACTTCTTTCACACTGGTGTAACATGCAATGTGGAAGCTTCATTGCTATGTGTTTTTGGTCTCTGTGACCATGGTTTGACACATGGAGTCCCTAGAGTCATTGCATATGTTGTTTTTCTAAACCACATTGATCCCCTAGTGTCACTGCATGTGTTCTTTTACTAAACCACATTGATCCCCTAGTGTCTTTACATGCGTTATTTTCCAAAACCTCATTGATCCACATGACCACGCACAATGTAGTGGATTTTGTAATGCAACTTCTGCCACACTAGTGCATCATGCAATGTGGAAGCTGCTTTCCGATGTGTTTTTGGTCACTATGACCATGGTTTGACACATGGAGACCCTAGAGTCATTGCATCTGTAATTTTGCTAAACCACATTGATCCCCTAGAGTCATTGCATGTGTTATTTTCCAAAACCACATTGATCCACATGACCACACACACTCTAGTGGATTTTGTGATAGAACTTATGTCACACTAGTGCAACCTGCAATGTGGAAGCGGGTTTCCAATGTGTTTTTGGTCTCTCTGACCATGGTTTGACACATGGAGTCCCTAGAGTTATTGCATGTGTTCTTTTCCTAAACAACATTGATCCCCTAGTGTCATTGCATGTGTTGTTTTCGAAAATCACATTGTCGTGGTGGTGTCACGGCAGTTGCCATGGATAGGCTAAAGGTGTGGACTAATACACGCTAGGGGAATCCAGGGAGGGATAGTGAAGTGATTCTCCACACATAAGTTTATATTTGCTTTGCTTCCAAGATTACAAGTGCTCCTAGAGCTGTATTGGCGAGAGGAGGAAGAAGGAGCTCTCTTACTCTCACACATAGATCACACTTAAAACCCTAGCCAAATTAGAATAGCGGAACCACTTCTACTGAGATCCTAGCCCTCCTTATATAGAGGGAACTAGGTCTCTGCCTAGGGCATACGCTGCCAAAGTATTAAGCCGACCGGGGTGCTTTTTCCCCCGCGTCACATAGGAAGAGGCTACGTGAGCCTCTGCGGCTCCCGCGTCAGCCGACATGGGCGTCGTCACCCTTGTCGGCCACGCCCCGGTGGTCCTGCCCTTGTTTGCTTCGCTCAGGTAGTGCGTACCGGGGCTTCTTTTGACCAGCGAGATTCCTTCCTTCTCCTAGAAGCTAGACGCTGCCCGAATCATAGTTGATCTAGCCACACCTGTTCCTGCATACAAGTAAAACATGCATTTCCGACTTACTCCTTAAGTCGGTTGAGACTTAGTTAGGCAAACGCCCCCTGGTCCGGGTTACCCCGTGATTCGGCCTGCCTTGAGGTGACCCGGCCAGCATTCGCTTTGGCCTTGCCGAACCTCGGCTAACTCGGCCTTTATACCCCGGCGTTACCCTACCCGGGGGTATCCCCCCAACATTAGTCCCCGAAGCTGATGCGGTCTTAGCAGCCTTGGCCGCTAAGGCCACATCAGGTTCAATTCTGTGCTCTGGTCATTATTTCCGAGTTACCTCTTTATCTCGTATTATATGGATTTACGTTCCCTTCGCACATTCCAAGTTTTCACTTGCCGGCTGGGTTACCACTTTAACTCGGACCTCATGGTTTTACTTTCCCTCCGCACATTCCAAGTTTTCACTTGCGGGCCTGGTTACCACGGTTCCATCCGGGTCTGGTTTCCTTCTCTCGTACGCCAACCCATGTGGAGGCTAATCATTATGTCGTCTTATTTTAAGGGCCAGCACAGTAACCTCCGCAGTGATTGTCAGTTATCACTGTGCGCGGGTCACGTCACGCCTGCCTCCTCGTTTCCCGCATCCACACTCATGTCATGGGATCAGTCTTGTTCTGTGACCTTCTGTGTGGCTTCGTGCTGATTGGTTGATGCGGGTAGTACACGGCCACATCGTGTGGCGTGCCTGCAGGACACGATCCCACTTTCCCCTCGTGGGAGAGGTTAAATAGGGGAGGGGTGCACTCCTTACGATTTTCCCCTTCCGTGCCACTCTGTCCCTTGCTCTTCTTCTTCTTCTTCCCCGCGACAGCGCCGCCGGCAGTGCTTCTCCGTAGCAGCGCCGCCGCCGCACTTTTTTCCCCCACACCGCTGTATCTTTGCCACCGCTACGCGCTTCCTCCACTACGGGTCGTTGCCAATCTAGGCCGCTGGCCTCCACCGCCGCTAGCGCCAGCGAGGGCAGCGAAGACCAGATGACGGAGGAGGAGCTCGTCGTCGCCGAGCAAGAGATGGAGGAGGACTCCGCAGCGGCGGACCATGGTGCGTGGGTCGGGTCTTGGGTCTGCCAGGACGACCTGGATTGGCTCTACCGCACCAGACGCATCCCCGCCGGCATCGCCGCTCGCCTTTCCTCCGCCGAACTAGCCCCCTCACCCAATCCGGGTGAGTACGTCATGTTCTTGTCCCACTTCCAGCGGGGGTTTGGTTTGCCGGTCAGTGACTTTTTTCAGGATTGGCTTAACACCTACGAACTCCAGCCGCACCACCTTCCTGCCGACACCATCACCTCTCTTTCCGCCTTTGCTTCTACAATCGAAGGCTATGCCGGACTGTGGCCCACGAAGGAGCTATGGATCCGGTTTTTCGGCCTTCATTGTAACGTCATCCCAAACATCCAACTCGATCCGGAGGACAAGCAGCTCAATCAATTCGGAGCTGCTTCCATCTCACCCCGGAGGCTTTCCGTTTTCCCCCGGGTCACCGGGCTAGAGTCCTACAAAGGGTGGGCCCGGACTTTCTTTTACGTCCGGAATACCGGCACTGAAGACTTAATCCGGCTGCTCCCCTATACTCCGGGTCCACCTAACCCGGAACTGTGGGATGCTGTTCCCAAGAAGCCCACGGCCTTGGCCAACCAGGTCAACAAGAGGTTCGCGGAGCTGAAGAAGCTGGGGTTGCGCAACGAGGATGCTATGATCATGTTCGTGCACAACCGAATTTCCCCCCTCCAGAAGCGCACCCACAAGGTGTGCCACATGAGCTTCGGCCGCGACCCCAACCGGACCTCATCCTTTGAGTTGAGCAACATGGAGATATATCGCCGGTTTAAGGCTCTCTTCACCACTCACAAGGATTTCTCCTCTTAGAGGACCTGGGGAATTGAGCATTATTGCCGCGACAGTCTTCCTCCCGCGGTAAGCTTCGTGGTGCCAACCTACTCCGGACTAATTATATGTCGGTCATTGTTGCATTTTTGACTCTGTTGTTCGTTCTTTTTCTTAGTTATTCCTTCAGCAGACCCTCGAGGACGGCATGTATCCAACCCTTAAGTGGGAGCCGGACCGGGAGACTCCGGATGAGGAAGAACCGGACCAGGAGATGTTCCATCCGATGAACGATGCTAGAAAGCGACCCACGGGTAAATCCTCTTCTATTAGAGATTGGCCCGATGATGAAGATGGCTCGGATGTCGAGGTGATTGAACCTCTTGATGCTGTCCCCCTTTCTTTTGCATTTCCGGCATCAACTAATCCCGGTGGGCATATCCACGAGGACCCTCCCCTTGCTACGGGCGAACCTGTTCCAGTAGCATCGAAGAAGAAGCGCGGAGCGGAACCAAGTTCTTCCTTCGGACCTTCTCAGCCCGCGAAAAGGCAAAAGAAGTCCGGAGACAAAACTACCTCCAAGCCAACAGGCAAGGCCCCAGCACGAAGGGCTCGGAAACCTCGGATGCGTAAGTCATTTTTCGTTTTGCAACTTGCTGTTCCTTGCATTGTTGTAATTTCTGTTCTGACATTGTTTGATTTGGTAGGGCTGCGGTGGAGGTCCCTCAGAGTGGATCTAGCATCTCTTCACCGCTCCGGCCTAGCCCTTCTCCTCCTCGTGACGACGAGTCACGCCCGCTGAGCCCTATTCCTAAGGGTTCTACGGCTACTCCGGGTTCTATTCCACCTCGTCAAGAGGAGGGTAACCTTGGAGCAGGGGAGACCGGCCCAGCTGAGGCGACGGCATCCACAATTTCGGCTTCGCCGCAACCAGCAGCCACCGAAGCTACCTCGGCACCAGCACCAGCTCCAGCACCATTAACCGAACCAGCACCAGCACCAGTCCCGGCACCAGCACCAAGTCCGGTAGCAAGAAAATCATCAGCTGCACCAAGTCCAGCAACAAGAACACCAACGCCAAGCTCCTCCACCTCGTCCGAGTCTTCTCAACCTCGGCGAGGAACTATCCCGCCAGCTCCTAAGGGAAAATCCGCTGTAACCACTTCCTCTTCTAAGCAAGCAAAGGGCAAAAAGGCTCTTGATGCTACCAAATCATCATTCGTCGAGGCTGGGCAGCGTACCCTTGCATCAAAGCTTCCCAAGAAGGCTCCAGTAGCGAAGGACGCCCCTGCCGAGCCAACCGATGCGCAACAGATGGTTCTGCATACTAGCCTGGCCCTTGCCTTGGTTGAGAGGAAAGAGGCGCACGCGAAGGGCTTGGTGGCGCCCCATATGCCCACCGGCGAGCGGTATCCTCTGATGTTGATTGAGTTTGTCACCAATTGGAACAAGGCTGAGTTCGTCCATGACGACGATCTCCCAGAGAAGTTTGGCCCCGCCGAATTTTCCGCCCAAATGAACACAGGCGCTAAGGCAATCAACCTCGCCGGGCGGATGATGGAGGTACGTCGCCTCCCGTTTACACGCTGTAGATAATAACCATTAGTCCCCGAGCCTTCGGGGGGGGGGGGTAACTTGTTACTCGGCCGGATGCTCCTTAGAAAACTAACGTAGCTCCATGAGAACTTTGAATATGCACACACCTAGAGCCAGGTTAAGTTCCACTTGGCTCGGATTTTTGTACACTTCGAACATGCACACACCTAGAGCCGGGTTAAGTTTCACTTGGCCCGGATTTTTGTACACTTCGAACATGCACACACCTAGAGCCGGGTTAAGTTCCACTTGGCCCGGATTTTTGTACACTTCGAACATGCACACACCTAGAGCCGGGTTAAGTTTCACTTGGCCCGGATTTTTATACACTTTGAACATGCACACACCTAGAGCCGGGTTAAGTTCCACTTGGCCCAGATTTTTGTACACTTCGAACATGCACACACCTAGAGCCGGGTTACGTTCCACTTGGCCCAGATTTTTGTACACTTCGAATTTGCACCAAACTAATTTATGTTTCTGCATTCCTTTCAGGTGACCACCAATCGCCGAAGTGCTGAATTCCAACGTCTGCTGGATACCCACAAGATGCTACGCGTAAAGCAAGATGCACTTCTCGCGGAATATGAGAAAAGGGGTAAATTTCTTCCTTGGCGCTTCTTTGTTTTTCTTCATCTTCCTCTTCCGAACTAATCTCAACATTCAGTTTCCGCAGCTGGGGTGGAGGCTGAGAACAAGATTATGCGGAAGAATCTGGAGCAGATCAAGGGTAAGTCATTTTTGTCCGACCTTGCAGTGCTTTCCATTTCCTTCTCTCCTTGGCTCGGCAAACATTCATACCTCGGCTCTGCCAGGTTAACACACTATTTCAGTATCGCTTGAAGATAGTGTGCCCGTGCTTGATATGATGTTGCATTTTCTCGAACAAGCAGGGCAGCACCAAGCCGAGCTTAAGAAGAAAGATGATGAGGTCGCCCTCCTCCGGACCAAGGACGATGAGATCGCCAGGCTCAAGGCTGAGATGGAGAAAATGAAGGCCCAGCACCAATCCGAGCTCCAAAAGGTTGGCCAAGATTACCCAGAAAAGCATGAGCGTCTCAATCTCCAGATCACCAAGGACCAGGATCTACTCAAGGAATCCGACATCCAGCTTGGGTCGGCGAATGCTGAGCTTGAGCAGCTTCGGAAGAGACGTGATGACTGCACCAGGGAGTTGACCCGGATCGTCAGCCATATATCATGTAAGTTCCTTTCCCTTATCCAACCTACTTCTCCGGGTTACTTCATATGTCTTTTCTTTACCTTCTTCCTTTGTCTTGTTTCCAAGCAAATTTCCAGAGGGCACTGCTAGTGCGAGCGCAGCAGTTGCGGACTTCCGCCGAGAAAGGGGTACTCCTGCCGCTCCTGACGGTGAAGAGATTCCCTATGACATGGAGGACCTGTTGTTCAGCTTGTCATCTCGCGTGGAGCTCATCAAGAATTATAGCAAGGACATCCTCGACGTTGCAGTTCGCATCTTCAACATGTTCTGGCCCGGAGAAGATACTCCGGAGACCACCGCAATCCTCGTTGAGAAGCTAATGGAAACTGAGACCCGGCTCGACCTCTGGAGAGAGTCTGCTGGACGTGTCGCAGCTGATACCATTGTTCACCACATACTCACGTGGTATGAGAAGATCGATCTCAGCCTCCTGACCTGCCTACGCACAGGATCCAGATGGACCAATGACCCGGAGTGGGTAGCTCGGCGCCAGGCTTGCGCCCATAGCCTCATCAAATACGCTCCCATTCATGAATGGGCTGAGGGGCCGAGCTTCCTGGAAGCCGCTGGGGACGAAGAGGGTGAGAACGATGAAGATGGCTCGGACGGTGATGGAGAATATGACGCCTCGGATATCGAAGACGGCGAAGATGATGCCGAACTTCCTCCTCCTGCTGCTCCTTGAGCGAAAAAACTTGAAAATTTATCAGATCCCCGGTATGCCGGGTGAAGTTGTATCCCATATACATGTGATATCTTGCTACTAAGTTCTTATGCCGGATTAACTTGGGCGTAGTCCCCGAGTTTCCTTTTCTTGTTCGTCTAATTTTTTTGGCTGAGCTCGTGTCTACCTTGATTCGGTTTTATGACTTACGAATCCGAGCTTCAAAAATTGTCTTAATAATACTGGGAAACTTTTAGACTTAGCTCAAAAATAAAACTGCATAATAACTTGAAAATAAATACAAGGTTAGTCCGAAAAACAAACGTTGGCTCGAATAAATTCTTTTCCTTAGTCGTTTTTCATGTGCTACGCAATTCCAAACTTGTTATCTTGCTTGCCATGAAGCCAATTCTTGTTGGACAGCAGCAAGTCGAAGAGTTGGGTTCTTGGTGCTCACACATTACTAATCCGAGTCAAGTAGCACAACCTATTCCAGCTAATGCACAAAAGACAACAAATATTATTAAGGCAGTCCCCGAGTTACTGCTCGAGGTGCCAACATTTCATTGATAAGCTCATTGCCGGCATACATACCGACACATGAGAAGACTCGGATACATACACTTCTTCGCTAAGTCTAGAAAGGCCGAAGGAGAGCTACATTCCATGGACGTTTAGATTCCTCGCCGGACCTATCCGCCTTGTTCTTTTCCTATGGCTTTGCATCTATAAGATAATAAGAACCATTGTGCAATGCCTTGATCACGATGAATGGCCCTTCCCATGGGGGGATAATTTATGCATGCCAGCAGTACGTTGTATCAACCGGAGCACTAGATCGCCTTCCCGAAAGACTCGGGGGCTTACTCTCCGGCTATGATAGCGTCGGAGATTTTGCTGATATATGGCGGATCTGGACAGTGCCAGTTCTCTCGGTTCTTCCAGCAGATCAACATCATTTTGCCGGACTTCTTGCACTTTGGCTTCTGTGTATTGGGTGACCCTAGGTGAATCATGCTCTATGTCAGCTGGTAATACAGCTTCTGCCCCATATACCATAAAAACGGCGTATAGCCTGTTGATCGATTCAGAATCGTTCTTAAACTCCACAGTACCGCTGGTAGTTCTTCTATCCAGCACCCCGCTGATCTTTGCAGCGGCTCAATGAGCCGGGGTTTTATCCCGGCTAATACTAATCCGTTGGATCTTTCCACTTGTCCGTTCGATGCGGGGTGGGCTACCGAGGCTACGTCCAGCCGGATCTTCTTATCCCGGCAGAAACGCGCAAATGCTCCTTCCGTGAAATTTGTGCCATTATCAGTTATGATACTGTGAGGATAACAGTACCTAAAGATGATATCCTTGAGAAACGTTACGGCCGTAGCTCCATCACATTTTGTTATAGGCTTTACTTCAATCCATTTGGTAAACTTGTCCACCATTACCAAAATGTGAGTCATATTTCCCCTTGATAGTTTGAATGGGCCGACCATATCCAAGCACCATACGGCAAATGGCCAAGTAATTGGTATGGTTTTGAGTTCCGACATTGGCATATGTGTCTTGGTAGCGTACCTCTGACAACCATTACATTTTCTCACCAGATCTTCTGCTTGCTCTAAGGCACTTGGCCAGTAGAATCCGTGCCGGAAAGCTTTTGCTACCAAGGCTCAGGACGAGGCATGATGCCCGCATTCCCCTTGATGTATATCTCGGAGGATGTCAAGCCCTTCTTCCGGGTCAACACATCGCTGGAGGACATTGGTCACACTTCTTTTGTATAGTTCAGAATTGATGATCATGTACGCCTTTGCCCTCCTCTTTGCTTGCCTGGACATCACTTCCTTAGTGGGTAACGTTCCATCTTTCAGGAATTGAAATATAGGTAGTGCCCAAGCTAGTATAGCTCGCACAGGGAACACATCCTCATCAATCTCCATCTGATCCACCGGCATAACTTCAACCGGATCACGCTGAGCAGCCCTCGGGTCTTGCGAAGGAGTCCCCGAGTTCACTGAAGCAGTCCCCGGGTTTCGCGCACCACTTCCCATGTCAATGTCCATGGGCACAGCTCCAGATTCCGTGTCCTCCGGGACATAGTTGAGTCGGTTTCTAGGGAGGGTCTGATGGATTGTTTTCTGAGGTGCTCTAATGCTACACCCAGTGGAATTGCTTGTCGGGTTGACCCGAGCTTTGATAGCATGTCTGCAGCCTCATTTTCCACCCGGGGTACATGGTGAAATTCACATCCCTCAAAGTAACCAGATACCTTCTACACATGAAACCTGTATAGTGCCATGTTTGGATCAAGGGCGTCCCACAGTCCCGACACTTGCTGCACCACCAAATCCGAGTCGCCAAAGCATATGATCCGACGTATCCCAATCTCTTTTGCTACCTTGAGCCCGTGCACAAGTGCTTCATACTCAGCGATATTGTTTGATGCCGCGAAATGGATCTGCAGCACGTATTTCAACTGGTCCTTCTTTGGCGATGTAAGTACAACTCCGGCACCTAGCCCGGTTTTGGTTTTCGATCCGTCAAAGTGCATGCGCCAATAGTTTGGATCTGGGAGTGGCGGTTCGTATTGCACCTTGGCCCAATCCACGAAAAAGTCCGCCACAACTTGAGATTTGATGGCTTCTCTTCTGTCATATTGCGGCGCATAAGGAGCTAGCTCAATTGCCCATTTTGCAATTCTGCCACTCGCATCCTTGTTACTCATTATCTCGGATATGGGGGCCTCACATATGACCCTGATGGGATGCTCCTCAAAGTAGTGCTTCAGCTTCTTAGCGGCCATGTACACGCCATACGCCACCTTTTGATAGTGTGGATAGTTCTGCTTTGAGGCCGACAACACCTCGCTCAAGTAATACACTAGCCTTTGCACCGACTTACCTTCCTCGTCGCGCTCCACCACTATCACTGCACTTACAACTTGGTTGGTTGCGGCTATATAGAGCAACATTGGCTCCTTCGATAGTGGTGAGGCTAACACTGGTGTAGTGGCTAACATCTTCTTCAAGTGGGCAAAGGCTTCATCGGCCTGCGGTGTCCAAACGAACTTATCCGACTTTTTCATGAGTTGGTAAAGAGGCAATGCCTTTTCTCCCAACCGACATACAAACCAACTTACCGAGGCCAGGCAACCTGTGAACTTCTGGACCTCGTTAAGACACTTCGGCAGTTCCATTCGTTCGATGGCCCGGATTTTGGTTGGATTAACCTCGATACCTCGGCCGGAAACAAGAAAACTGAGCAATTTCCCAGCCGGGACACCGAAGGTGCATTTTTTTGGGTTAAGTTTCATCCGGAACCTCCTTAGGTTCGCAAACGGTTTCCTGATATCGTCAAGGAGCGTTTTTCTTTCCTTGGTCTTGATAACCACATCATCCATGTACACTTGTACATTTTGACCGATTTGGTCATGCAAACATTTTTGCATACATCTTTGGTACGTTGCCCCTACATTACGTAAACCAAACGGCATGGTGCGATAGCAATAAGCCCCATACGGGGTAATAAACACAGTCTTTATTTGATCATCCGGAATATGCATCAATGAATGACAACAATTCACATCCAGCAGTTGAGTCTATGACCTGATCTATTGTTGGCAACGGAAATGGATCTTTTGGACACGCCTTGTTTAGGTTCGTGTAATCGATACACATTCGCCAAACCACTGCCACGTTCGGATCATCTTTCTTCTTCTCCACCAGCACCAGATTAGACAGCCAATGCGGGTAAAGAACTTCCATGATAAATCCTGCAGCTAGTAACCGAGCTATCTCATCCCCGATGACTTTCCTCCTATCTTTGGTGAAGTGGCGGAGAGGTTGCTTCACCGGCTTAGCTCCGGGTCTCACATTCAAAGAGTGCTCGGCCAACTCCCTCGGAACACCTTGCAACTCCTGTGTGGACCAAGCAAAAATGTCCCGATTCTCACGGAGGAAGCTGACAAGCTCGCTTTCCTATTTATCACTTAACCCGGCACCAATTGTTACGGTGCGCTCCGGGAACATGTCATCGACATGAACCTTCCTGGTGTCTTTTGTGGCCTAGAAGGAGACACTTCCATGCGGGTTACTCAGTGCCGGCATATACTGCTGCACGGACTGAGCCAATGCCGCCACCTCTTGAATTTTCCTTTTTTCCTGCGCAATCACAAGTGACTCGGCTAAGTTAGACCCGGCCGACGCACACTCCATGGAACGTCGGAAATCCCCAGCAATGGTAATCACCCCGTTTGGTCCGGGCAACTTCATCTTCAAGTAACTAATATGACTGCTCGCCATGAACTTGTTTAGCGCTGGCCTTCCGAGTAACGCGTGGTACGCACTTTCTAAGTTCACCACCTCGAACTCCAAATTTTCGGTTCGGCAGTTATCCCTCGTGCCGAACAATACGTCAACCCGGACCTTGCCTATGGGCTCACAAGAAATGTCGGGCACAATACCATGGAAAGTTGTCCTCGTGGCCTGTAGCATGTTCTCCGAGATACCCAACTTGCGCATTGTGTCCGCATACATGATGTTAATGCTACTGCCATTGTCGATCAGTACATTTGAGAACCTTACGTTAATGCTAGGTCCAATGAATGTCGGATACAACACCAACGCATACGAACCAGGGCTTGGCATAAGCTTGGGATGATCCTTGATGCTCCAGGTGATTT
Organism: Avena eriantha; assembly: GCA_910589775.1. NCBI lineage: Eukaryota > Viridiplantae > Streptophyta > Magnoliopsida > Poales > Poaceae > Avena > Avena eriantha. The sequence goes on from OU342743.1 coordinate 359,435,471, forward strand.
CTTGGTCAGACCAAGGCATATACCTAGTCACTGCAGGCATCACTGCATTCACCTCCATAAGTCGACGATGCAAGCTCTTTCTATCTGTTTCCTCAGTGGTGAACACACAATAGCTTTGATGATGCTCTCTGTACTCATTTCTCCCCTCATTTCCGGGGTACCTCTGATCCAGCTGATGCTGATTTTCCACTTGATGCACCACATCCCTTCTCTCATTGTTATCATACCTCGGCGGAGGGGGAGGCAACATTAGCTGTTGCGTGTTTGCTCCGAAGAGCAATTGCTGCCGGGGTAACTCCTGCCGAGGCTGATCATTCCGGGGTGCCTGAGCATTCCCCGAACCACCTTGTTCAATCTTGCGCATCCACTCACATTGCCTTGTCGTATGACCCGCTGGGTTACTCGGATTTGGTGCGTGAAACTTACACGGCTGGTCCAACATTGACTCGTAAGTATACCTCGGACGGTCCTTCTTTTCTTGCCACTGTTTCTTTTGCTCTGGCGTCCAAGTTTTCTTGCCATCGTTTCTCGGAGTCCACTGCCCTCCAGTTTTTTGGCGTTGACTGCCCCCTGCTCCGGGCTGATCTTGATTCACAGCTGCAACTTGGTGCGAACTGTATCGATGATCCGGTCTATCATCTCTCCTTTTCCCTCTGTAGTCATTCCTCTGGGATGACCCGGCTCCATTTCTCTGGTAGTACTCATTGTTTGACTCGTTTGACACGAGCCTAGGTTGGGTCGGATCACCCAGAGCATACGAATCAGCAATCCGGATCATCTCTGCCAACGTGGTCAGCATTTTCCTGTGCAACTTCTGCCACAGCTCGCTTGCATATCTGCATCCTTGCGCAAACCACGCTATGGCCTGTGATTCTAGCACACCCTCACACGAGTTTTTCACTGTACACCACCGGGTTAGAAACTCCCGATCTGTCTCATTTGGTCTTTAATTGCACATAGCTAGGGTCTGCGGCCTATTTGGCCTCTGATACTTACTCGATAAATTGCTGATGAACATTTCCTCGAAATCTATCCAGCAGTTAATGCTTCAGGGCGGCAAATTGTTCAGCCATACCCTTGCTGGCCCCTCCAACATCTGGGGTACATATCGTACAGCCCATCTCAAGTTGCCAGTGGCAATTTTCACTGCTGTAGCATAATTTATCAGCCAATCCTCCGGCTTTGTACTGCCGTCATACGTCTTCATGCCCCTGGGTAACTGGAAGTTGGGTACCGGCGGCTCCTTCATGATCCGGGGCCCAAAACACGCTGGACCCGGTGGACCTTGACATTCAATCTGTTCCGACCTATACAGTCGATCCAGTTTCAACCTGGCATCATCTGGCATCAAGTCCCTGCTCCCCAATCTTGACCCTATCACATGATAGTCCGGTCTTGGGTATTCCGTGTTTTCCATTTCGGAAACTCCATCATTATACCTGTCTTGCTCTCGTGGTGCACCTTTCTGTTGCATACCTCGGCCGGCATTTTGCTCTTGCCTTGGTATATTCCGCTGCTGCGGTTGTCCTTCTCCTGCCGAGTTTTGCTATCCCGCATTGCTGTTGACGGCGTTCCCTTGACCGACATTGCCTTGGTCGCGGTTACCTCGCTCAGCTTCACCTCGGCTCACACTTTGTCGATCATCATTTTTCTGTGCTTCTTTTCCTTTCCCTGCCCGTGTCGGGTCAGATGGGACGATCTGCTTGTTCCGTCTGGCCGAGGTTACTACCTCTTCTCTCCTTGGACCACCATGAGGAGACAATGCGGCTCCAGCGGATTTCTCCGGGTTACCCACCACCGAATGGACGATCTTGGAGGCTCCAACTCTCTCCGGGTTAGCTCTGAGTAGTTCTTCGTTTTGTCTATTCACGATCCAAACCAGCTCGTTAACCCTATGTTGTTGTCTTTACCAAGCCTCACCCATTAGACCCTCTAACTCGGATGCAGCTGCATCTGCTGCTTTGAGGTTCTTTGCCGGGGTACTATACCTCGGCAGCCCCACGGACAAACAGTTTTCTGATTCTTCAATTCCAGTATCACCTTCTCTGTTCATCTCGCTCATGAGATTTCTCCCCTTCACTTTTACAGCGTCAACTCTGTTCGCCTTTGCGTACTCACGCAGCGTCATATTCAACGACTGCTGAGCCGCGGCTATCTTTTTTGTACCCTCTAGTATTTTTTGCCTACTTTATTCTAGCTCGGCCTGCGCCCGAGCCGGATCTACTGCTGCTACCACAGGGTTTGCCAAGCTATCCATCGCTTCCCTCAACACATTCTCTGGCCTCTCTAGTGGAGGACCTCTACCTTTCCTTTGTGCTTTAGGTGTTACCTCCGGATCTGTCGTCGGATCCTTGCTTGCGCCTACACCTGGCGCAGTCATCATCACCTCTGCATGGTCCGGGGAGCGAGCGATACGCGCCCCGTGAACCAAAGTGAGGGGTGGCTCCCCCGCCTCGACGACGTGACACGGATGAACACATGACACGTCAACAGCGATGTAGACCTTGTGCACGCCGAGCTTGACGAAGAGGCCATTGCGCAGAAGTGGGCGCGTGCCGAAGCAGCCAGCATTGTCGCTGACGACGTCTAGCGCTCCAAAGCGCTGAACGAGCCCGGAGACGATGCGTTCGCCGGTGCCGATGAAGTTTCCCGTCGGATCTTGACCCCTGCTAGCGCCTCTTGCCCCATGGTGGGCGTCAACTGTCATGGTGTTGTCACGGCAGATGCCATGGATAGGCTAAAGGTCGGGACTAATACATGCTAGGGGAATACAGGGAGGGATAGTGAAGTGATTCTCCACACAGAAGTTTATATTTGCTTTGCTTCCAAGATTACAAGTGCTCCTAGAGCTCTATTGGCGAGAGGAGGAAGAAGGAGCTATCTTACTCTCACACACAAATCACACTTAAAACCCTAGCCAAATCAGAATAGCGGAACCCCTTCTACTGAGATCCTAGCCCTCCTTATATAGAGGGAACTAGGTCTCTGCCTAGGGCATACGTGGAGGCATATTCCTAAGAATATGCCTCCTCCCAAAGTAGTAAGCCGATCGGGGTGCTTTTTCCCCCGCGTCACATAGGCAGAGGCTACGTGAGCGTCTGCGGCCCCCGGGTCAGCCGACATGGGCGTCGTCACCCTTGTCGGCCACGCCCCGATGGTCCTGCCCTTGTTTGCTTCGCTCAGGTAGTGCGTACCGGGGCTTCTTTTGACCAGCGAGATTCCTTCCTTCTCCTAGTAGCTAGACGTGACCCGAATCATAGTTGATCCGGCCACACCCATTCCTGCATACAAGTAAAACATTCATTTCCGACTTACTCCTTAAGTCGGTTGAAACTTAGTTAGGCGAACGCCCCCTGGTCCGGGTTACCCCGTGATTCGGCCTGCCTTGAGGTGACCCGGCCAGCATTCGTTTTGGCCTTGCCGAACCTCGGCTAACTCGGCCTTTATACCCCGGCGTTACCCTACCCGGGGGAATCCCCCCAACACACATTGATCCACATGACCACACACACTCTAGTGGATTCTGTGATGGAACTTCTGCCACACTAGTGCAACATGCAATGTGGAAGATGCTTTCCAATGTGTTTTTGATCTTTGTGACCATGGTTTGAGACATGGAATCCCTAGAATTATTGAATGTGTTCTTTTCCTAAACCACATTGATCCACTAGAGTTATTGCATGTGTTCTTTTCCTAAACCACATTGATCCCCTAGTGTCATTGCATGTGTTATTTTTTCCAAAAACACATTGATCCACATGACCACACACATTCTAGTGGATTTTGTGATGCAACTTCTGCCACACTAGTGCATCATGCAATGTGGAAGCTGCTTTCCTCTGCGTTTTTGGTCTTTGTGACCGTTGCTTGACACATGGAGTCCTTGGAGTCATTCCATGCATTATTTTCCCAAACCACATTGATCCACTAGAGTCATTGCATGTGTTCTTTTCCTAAACCACATTGATCCCCTAGTGTCATTGTATGTGTTCTTTTCCAAAATCACACTGATGCACATGACCGCACGCATTCTAGTCGATTTTGTGATGCAATTTCTGTCACAAAAGTGCAACATGCGATGTGGAAGCTACTTTCCAATGTGTTTTTGGTCTATGTGACCATGGTTTGACACATGTGGTCCCTAGAGTCATTGCATGTTTTCTTTACCAAAACCACATTGATCCACATGACCACATACACTCTAGTGGATTCTATGATGCAACTTCTGCCACACTAGTCCATCAAGTAATGTGGTAGCTGCTTTCCTATGCGTTTTTGGTCTCTGTGACCGTTGTTTCACACATGGAGTCCCTCGAGTCACTACATGTGTTCTTTTCCTAAACCACATTGATCCACTAGAGTGATTGCATGTGTTCTTTCTTAAACCACATTGATCCCCTAGTGTCATTGCATGTGTTGTTTTCCAAAACAACATTGATCCACATGACCACATACACTCTAGTGGATTACGTGATGCAACTTCTACCACACTAGTCCATCCTGCAATGTGGAAGCTACTTTCCTATGCGTTTTTGGTCTGTATGACCGTTGTTTGACACATGGAGTCCCTGGAGTCATTGCATGCATTCTTTTGCTAAACCACATTGATCCACTAGAGTCATTGCATGTTTTCTTTTCCTAAACCACATTGATCCCCTAGTGTCATTACATTAGTTCTTTTCCAAAACCACATTGATCCACATGACCACACACACTCTAGCGGATTGTGTGATGCAATTTCTATCACACTGGTGTAACATGCAATGTGGAAGCTGCATAGCGATGTCTTTTTAGTCTTTGTGACCATGGTTTGACACATGGAGTCCCTAGAGTCATTGCATGTGTTCTTTTCCTAAACCACATTGATCCACTAGTGTCATTGCATGTGTTCTTTTACTAAACCACATTGATCCCGTAGTGTCTTTGCATGCATTATTTTCCAAAACCTCATTGATCCACATGACTAGAAACACTCTAGTAGATTCTATGATGCAAATTTTGCCACACTAGTGCATCATGCAATGTGGAAGCTACTTTCCTATGTGTTTTTGGTCTGTGTGGCCATGGTTTTACACATGGAGTCCCTAGAGCCATTACATGTGTTCTTTTCCAAAATAACATTGATCCCCTAGTGTCATTGCATGCGTTCTTTTCCTAAACCACATTGATCCCCTAGTGTCTTTGCATGCGTTCTTTTCCAAAACCACATTGATCCACATGACTACACACACTCCAGTGGATTCTGTGATGCAACTTCTGTCACACTGGTGCAATATGCAATGTCGAAGCTGCTTTCCTATGTGTTTTTGGTCTCTATGACCATGGTTTGACACATGCAGTCCCTAGATTCATTGCATGTGTTCTTTTCCTAAACCACATTGAGCCCCTAGTGTCATTGCATGTGTTTTTTTGCTAAACCACATTGTCCCCTAGTATCTTTGTATGTGTTCTTTTCCAAAACCACATTGATCCACATAACCACTTTAACATACCAGCATTAGAGCTTAGATATAATTTGAGATGAGGTGTGTGCATTGCATTCATGCATAGAAAATCTGGATAATTTTCGCGATTTTAAATAAAACTTGTCAAAGTGATTGAAGCTTCTCTTAACTTGGTGGAACTGAAGTAGATCATCAAGTTGACTGGGATAAGTTTCAATGTAATAAAACTAAGTCACAACACACTACTTAATAAGGAGTACCAAATCTTCTTGAGATCATGACATGGTATTCCATACCATAACTCAAGGATGAATACTCAATATTCTAAAGATGATATCAATGTATTATCTACCATAAACCTTGAATAGTCAATCAAGTATATAACTCCAAGTAAAGAAATGTCATAACTAAATCTTGAAACACTTGCTTGCATAGTTATTCCTACCATCAGCATCATGGTAGTTCTTAAACATTAAATCTTATCACAAATAAGAGTAGAAAAGGAAGTCAAGTCAAGACCATTCATCACATAACCTTAATATCATATTAAGTGATGACATTCCTATTTAACCAAATCCTGGTGTCAAGTTGATCATCAATGTTGAGTGATCAATTCTTGACCTAGCACTTATTGACTTTTAGCTTTGACCTATTATATTGAGCTTCCAAAGACCTTAAGTAAATTAATATGAAGAAGGAACTAGATATAGTAGAGTGTGCCATCATCAATGGAATGTGATCCTTAGTGGAGATCAAACCATCTAAGGTTGGAGGAGTTAACTCACTCACGAGTTAACTAGAAGAAGCACCTAAATCCAAGATTTAAGCTGGTGATCATGAAGCTATGAGAAATCTAGTAGTATTAGAATATCCAATGATGATTAAGGTAAGCCAAGTAGTTAGACACTTAAAGTAATCTTCCTTAACAAGATAAATCCTATAGAGAGACTAGTACAAGCCTACTACTGCTTAGTGTTAATAGATATTGATCAGACAATTAGAAGCCTAAGTTAAGCATGATCAAGGGTTGGTGGTCATTATTCTCAAGTCATTTGAGAACATATGACTAGGTGTTGAGGAAGAGTTGTGAGTATTCCAAATTAGGCAAAACCCTAGTATGCTGAATCATCTAGCTTGATCCTGAGAAGTCAAGCTAGAGTATGATGAAGTATATAACATAAGTTGTATGGAGTAGTTTAAGGCATAGTAGTTTAACCAAGCTAATACAAGAACAAACTTGAATTATGGGAATAGTATCATGCTTCTTCCAGAGGATTAGTAGCAATTGTTAGATAGTGAAGATTGTAATCTTCCAAGCACTAGAAGTAGATGTAAGGTAAACATAGAGGAGTTAATGGTTGGAGTTAGTAATAGCTGCATTGATGGATTTATCAAGGGTAGTTTAGAAATGGAAGTCATATGTACTAGGAGAAGAATGAAGGAGTAACTTTGAAGTGGTATAACCATGTCATCATAGGATGATGGGTATGGTGGAGTCAAATGATTGACTTATTCAGGAAGATGTGATCTTTGTGAATAAGATAAGAGAGATTATATAGAGTATATTTAGGAAAGGAATTATGTATTTAAAGATAATCTCAGTGAGGTATCAAGGTAGGAGTGCTTGAGAAACCTTTAACCATCAGTATATCAAGCCATGATAAAACCCATGTCTACATCTTTGTTTTAAACTCTAGAATAAAGAAGGTAGTTAAACCAATTCCTATTTTTAGGTAAACAATGGATAGTATCTCTTAGTCAAATAAAATGTCTAAGAGATAAGTAGAATACCAGTTGAGAGTGTATTGATGGAAGCCTTGGCCACCTGATTGTCTTAAACCCTAGTAAAGATCTAGTCTCATATACCATCAAGATCACTTTAGTAAAGTAATCTTTATAGCTGACTCTAAGTTGAGATATCATTTAGGATTATAAATTCTAGATTGATCCTTGAACCCTTATCCCTAGCAACATTCACAAATACACATGAGGATAGTGTATCCTCTAGGGCTCCAAGTAAGTGGGGTATTAGAAACCCTAAAGAATGTTACCTGGTATAAGGATCATATGTTTCACATAAATGGTAATTCACCTTAACCATTATATCCTAGAATTCTATTTAAACATCAGCTACATTTTACAAGGATAAATACCTTAAAATGTATATATATAATTCCTTCATGAGGTTAAGTATTAATAAGATTCTGTACACATAAATATCCATCTTAAACCACTACCATTACATTCTTTTAGTGGAAGTGAAAGTCATTTTAAAAGATCTTATTATAAAGAGTAAATTCCTAAATCCCTAATTTCATTAATATTCCCTAATGAAGAGAACCCTTCATATAGTTATGAATACTTTTTTATACACAACAAGAAATGTAGAGGAAATAGTTATAATTGCTTTATACAATCATATTCGTGACCTACAAAAATTCTGGATATTTTAAAACCTTGGGAAATCCATAATTGAAAACATTTAGTGAAAATAGAAAATAGAATTAGAAAACAAAAATAGGAAAAGAGAAAACGACTTCAGCCCACGACCCATATTCTTTTCTCGCGATCTGCCGCTCACGAGAAGTAGCAACAGTCCATCCAGCAAACTTTGCCACATCCCACACCAGCCCAACTTTCCTATCTCTCTGGTTGACAGGTGGGGCAGCAGATGGACTATGGGTTGAGATTGAAAATACACCAGGGGGTTTTCTGCAAAAAACGCGTCGTTGTGTTCCTCGTCTACTGGAAACAGCTATGTGTCTGCGCGGCCACCGTCGATCCTCCGTTGCGCTGCATGCGCTCCGCTGCATCTAACCTCGAGGATAAGAATGCTCGTGTTATCCTCTATCCGCTCATACCCATATCACTCTCTCTTGCGCTCTCTCCTATTTTTCCCCAAAACCAAAACCTTAGCCACCGTCGGTCATCGAAGATCACTGATGTTCCTGACCTCCCCGAGCTCAGGGAAGAGCTCTATCATCTATGCCATGGTCTCCTCGGTCTTCCTCTACAACTGAATTGAGCCAATGTGCCTGGAGGCGATAGTATTGCCTTTATCTTCCCGAGTGTTGGCCACCATAGTCATCTTTAATTGCGGCTTCACCACGTCTTGCCTCGCCTCCCCAAGACGCCCATTGTAACCATGGTGAGCATCATCTTCTTCCCGTGCCCCCTCTCTCTCTAGGTGGTCTGAATCGCCTTGCCATCCCATGTCATCGCTCGTCGCTGCAGTGGGTCATCACCAGCACTGTTCCGGTGACCAAGAACTAGCAACGCCGCCACCATAGTGTTCAACTCGACCGTCTATGTCGATCCCAGCATCCTGCGTAGCCCCACAATTCCTCCATGTTGTTGTTCGCCGCCATCCTGTGGTTCACCGCCGGGATGACGTCAGGAGGACGTCTTCGCGCACAGGTCAACAAGGTCAAACGGGGCAGGCCCCACTTCGTTGAGGTGGCAACTGACATGGCAAAGGACCCACCCGTTAGTGACTGTAGACTAGGGTTGTATGCGGTGTAAAAAGATTTAGAGTGAGGCTGACGTCAGCACTGATGCAATAAAACTTTTAAATATTTTCTTTTAGAATTTCAAGAAATTATTAAATCTTATTAAATCAATATCTTTTGTTTATAATTCAGAAAAATATGTGTTATATATAAAAAAATCATAAAAAAAATTCTTTAATCTAAACCTATCATCACATTTTATTTTCGAATTTAAATAAAATAATAATTAATATTAGTAAATAACCTATTAAGGATTAACATTTTAAAATATATATTCTATTATTGAAAATTCTTAAGAAATAAGTATAAGATATCAAAATTCTTAGAAAAACAAAATATTCAATTATAAACTTATTTCCTACATTTTTGTGATACTTAACTAAGTATTTATTATTTATTTAGTATTTATAAAGTAATAAAACTTATAAAAATCATATCTTATTATTTAAAAATCAAAAAATACATATAATATGCCAAAATGATCACAAAAATAATATCTACATGTTAAAAATGTAAAATTACACTTTCAAGTAAGTAAAAATTTAATACCCTAATAAATTAGATTCAAACTTTTTTCTTAGTTGGTAATTCATAAAAGCAAGTATAAAATTGATAATACCTCTAATATGTCCATTAGAAGTCTAAAAATAGTATTAGTCTTAAAAATATTAATAGTATGAAGTCTAAATAGTCCAAAACATCTTAATTATAATTTTTTATAAACTATCATTCCTAAATAAGTGTAGCATTTCCCAAAAGGAGATATCAAATATGCAATCCTCAAGATTTTTATTTTGAACTTATTAAAACCTTTTACCATTAGTTTAACCACAAGTTTATAAATATATTATAAATCCAAAGATAATTCATAAGTAGTTAAATAATATTGTTTCCTTGTTTACAAATCATAACCACTCATTTATAAGGAGACAAATGATTATATTCAATCATAAAGTTAAGCAACTGCTACTGAAATAAAAGTAATACCACTCCTAATTAACCTTAAAGAAACATTATGAAGTGAACAAATTATAATACCATATAATGACCAAGATAGATAAGTCTCAACTACTAGTGTGGTCCTTATTGAAATGATGTAATTCTTTCTTCTTTTAGAATTATAACTAGAAAGGTAACTAAGAGTATTAACTTATAGTTTAAATACATTTTTTTAGTTAAGTAAGATTTTCTTCAAAAGTTATTCTTTTAAGAAGCATCAAAAGTAATCCTTGAACACTTCTTTGAAAGCTCTAATTGATTAATAATCTTGCTTGGAATCTTTTAGATACCATGACCCATTTGAGTGCTTTAGTATTGCATGCTACTTGTTAAATTTTCATATTGTTTCACACACACTCTCACAAGCCTTAATAAGAAGCCCAAGTATGAAGCTGGTATAAAAGTGAAACACATTGTAAAGGAACCATCCCCAGTTTCTGAACATTAGATCAGATACGATTATTCCAGGGGCTCGCGTTTATCAAACTACATTACATTACTTATGCATAATTGCATCTTACTTCTTTAAACATTCATGCTTACCGGACAAATGATGATGTTTACAGAATTTGGATCTTCTAATATCTTGAAGACCGTGATTGCATAATCTTGCAATCACAACAGGCAAGTTCACACTTGCTCCTGTCCTTTGATTATTTTTTATCAAATGTTTGTAACTCAACTGTTGTCATCACCTGCATTTCAAAAAGGTCCGAAAACACTATTTTCATAATAATATGACAATGGATTATTTACCAAATGCTAATATCTACTAATACGGTTCTAGTGGTAAAGGAAGATAATATCTAGTACTTAACAACCAATGTTGCCGGTTATTCTAGTGCCGTATATTACCCGTTAACCATGAAATCTGGAATGGGACGGAGAAGTCAGCTGGATCTGCTTCCTTTCGCATGGACGGATGACCTATCGTGAAGCTGCAAATTTCTCTTGGAGAATCCAGCACATGGGTGGGACCCCTCATTGCCCCGCGATATAGGTGTCACCTGTCCATAACTGTCGTGGTGGAGGTTCACCATAGCTGATGGTGGCTACCAGGCAGAGCTGCTTACAAAGTCTTCGAGAGGCTAACCATATTGTACTCGTGGTAGAGCTCTTGGGGGATCGTGTCTTCATGCGGGGTCACGGAGAAGGGCAGTGATTAGCTTGGATCATCTATTGGGCCCCACATCAAGGAATTGGGGACGGGAATAAGCTGCCCGGTTGTGCAACAAGGATTTGGTCTCTAACGAGTGTAATAACTGTGACATGTTACTTCTTGTTTCGGGAAGGAGCTACGAACATGGTAGGAAAGGAACTCCATGAAAGTTCTGGTCAACCTACGAAGGCTGTCGGACATAGTTTTCATAATAAAAGCAACCTTCGAAGGAATTTTTATGAAAACCTGCATTGCCTGCGACCTTTGGTCTATGGCTGTAGAGATAGTGCATCATACACTACTTTTAAGTGAACTTGCTGAGTACGCCCGTACTCAACCGTACCTTCTTAACCCTTGCTAGGTTCTAATCCATTGAAGACGATGTCAACATCAATTTCTACTCAAGAAACCATCACCAACAGCTCAAGTTCTTCAATAAAATCAATGATGTAACCATATACATCAGCTGAAGGGAATACGAAATCTCTTTTTAGATAGGAGTAGATACTCTAGCCATAAAACCTACTTATGTAGAGCATTGCATTAGTATCAACTGCAAGACAGATAGTTTAGAGGCTAGTCTTAGTCATTAGATAATTCGGAGTTATTATTTCTGGTTCTTCTCTGTAAGAAGTTTCTTTCTCTCTCTTTAACCTAGAGTGTTCTCTAGATCTTTTGTAAAGAGTCAAGTTGTAATCTATAGTCATGTCTTGGACATGCTGTGTTTCTGTTGTACCACTCTAAGGGATGTAATACTAGTGAACGATGTTTCATTGGTGTTATGTCAATGACTATAGTGTACTACATCATGCAGTGGTATGTTGGGTCACCGCAACCGCACAAACTCTAGTGGATTCTGTGATGCAACTTTTGTCACACTGGTGCATCATGCAATGTGGAAGCTTCATTCCGATGTGTTTTTGGTCTTTGTGCCTATGGTTTGACACATGGAGTCCAGAGAGTCATTGCATGTGTTCTTTTCCTAAACCACATTGATCCCCTAGTGCCGTTGCATGTGTTCTTTTACTAAACCACATTGATCCCCTACAATCTTTACATGCATTATTTTCCAAAACCTCATTGATCCACATGACTAGAAACACTCTAGTAGATTCCGTTATGCAACTTATGCCACACTACTACATCATGCAATGTGGAAGCTGCTTTCCTATGTATTTTTGGTCTATGTGACCATGGTTTGACACATGGAGTCCCTAGAGTCATTACATGTGTTCTTTTCCTAAACCACATTGATCCCCTAGTGTCATTGCACGTGTTATTTTCCTAAACCACATTGCTCCCCTGGTGTCTTTGCATGCGTTCCTTTCCAAAACCAAATTGATCCAAATGACCACACACACTCTAGTGGATTCTGTGATGCAACTTCTGTTACACTAGTGCAACATTGAATGTGGAAGCTTCATTCCTATGTATTTTTTTGGTCTCTATGACCATGGTTTGATACATGGAGTCCCTAGAGTCATTGCATGTGTTCTTTTCCTAAACCATATTCATCCCCTATTGTCATTGCATGTGTTCTTTTACTAAACCACTTTGAGCCCCTAGTGCCTTTGCATGCGTTATTTTACAAAACCTGACTGATCCACATGACCACACACACTCTAGTGGATTTTGTGATGCAACTCCTGCCACACTAGTGCATCATGCAATGTGGAAGCTGCTTTCCTATGTGTTTTCGTCTCTATGACCATGGTTTGACACATGGAGCCCCTAGAGTCATTGCATCTGTACTTTTACTAAACCACATTAATCCCCTAGTGTCATTGCATGTGTTCTTTTACAAAACCACATTGATCCACATGACCACACACACTCTAGTGGATTCTATGATGCAACTTTTGTCACACTGGTGCAACATGCAATGTGGAAGCAGCTTTCCTATGTGTTTTTCGTCTCTGTGACCATGGCTTCACACATTGTGTGTGTTCTTTTACTAAACCAGACTGATCCCCTACTATCATTTCATGTGTTCTTTTCCAAAACCACATTGATCCCCTAGTGTCTTTGCATGCGTTCTTTTCCAAAAACACAATGATCCACATGACTAGACACAGTCTAGTGGATTCTATGCTATAACTTCTGTCACACTAGTGCAACATGCAATTTGGAAGCGTCATTCCTATGTGTTTTTGGTCTCTGTGACCATGGTTTGACACATGAAGTCCCTAGAGTCATTGCATGCGTTCTTTTCCTAAACCACATTGATCCCCTAGTGTCATTGGATGTGTTATTTTACTAAACCACATTGATACCCGAGTATCTTTCCATGCATTATTTTCCAAAACCTCATTGATCCACATGACCACAAACACTCTAGTAGATTCTGTGATGCAACTTCTTCCACAATAGTGCATCAAGCAATGTGGATGCTGCTTTCCTATGTGTTTTTGGTCCGTGTGACCATGGTTTGACACATGGAGTCCCTAGAGTCATTACATGTGTTATTTTCCAAAAAAACATTGATCCCCTAGTGTCAGTGCATGTGTTCGTTTCCAAAACCACATTGATCCACATGACCACACACACTCTAGTGGATTCTATGATGTAACTTCTGTCACACTGGTACAACATGCAATGTGGAAGCTGCTTTCCTATGTGTGTTTTGGTCTCTATGACCATGGTTTGACACATCGAGTCCCTAGATTCATTACATGAGTTCTTTTCCTAAACCACATTGATCTCCTAGTGTCGTTGCATGTGTTCATTTCCTAAACCACATTGATCCCCTGGTGTCTTTGCGTGCGTTATTTTCCAAAATCACATTGATGCACAAGACCACACACACTCTAGTGGATTCTGTGATGCAACTTCTATCACACTGGTGCAACATGCAATGTGGAAGCTTCATTTCTATGTGTTTTTGTGCTCTGTGACCATGGTTTGACCGATGGAGTCCCTAGAGTTATTGCATGTGTTCTTTTCCGAAACCACATTGATCCCCTAGTGTCATTGCATGTCTTCTTTTACTAAACCACATTGATCCCCTCGTGTCTTTGCATGCGTTATTTTCCATAACCTCATTGATCCACATGACGACACACACTCTAGTGTATTATGTGATGCAACTTCTGCCACACTAGTGCATCATGCAATGTGGAAGCTGCTTTCCAATGTGTTTTTGGTCTCTATGAACATGGTTTGACACATGGAGACCCTAGAGTCATTGCATCTGTAATTTTCCTAAACTACATTGATCCCCTAGTGTCATTACATGTGTTCTTTTCCAAAACCACATTGATCCAGATGACCACACACACTCCTGTGGATTCTGTGATGCAACTTCTGTCACACTAGTGCAACATGCAATGTGGAACTTGCTTTCCAATGTGTTTTTGTCTCTTTGACCATGGCTTGACACATGGACTCCTAGAGTCATTGCATGTGTTGTTTTACTAAACCACATTGATCTCCTATTGTCACTTCATGTGTTCTTTTCCAAAATCACACTGATCCACATGACCGCACACACTCAAGTGGATTCTGTGATGCAACTTCTGCCACACTGGTGCAACATGCAATGTGGAAGCTGCTTTCCAAAGTGTTTTTTGTCTCTATGACCATGGTTTGACACATGGAATCCTTAGAGTTATTGCATGTGTTATTTTCCTAAACCACATTGGTCCACTAGAGTCATTGCCTGTGTTCTTTTCCTAAACCACATTGATCCCCTAATGTCATTGCATTTGTTATTTTCCAAAACCACATTGATCGACATGACCACACACACACTAGTGGATTCTATGATGCAACTTCTGTCACATTATTGCAACATGCAATGTGGAAGATGCTTTCCAATGTGTTTTTAGTCTATCTGACCATGGTTTGACAGATGGGGTCCCGAGAGTAATTGCATGTGTTGTTTTACAAAACCCCATTTATCTACATGACCACATACACTCTAGTGGATTCTGTCATTCAACTTCTGCCACACTAGTGCATTATGCAATGTAGAAGTTGCTTTCCTATGCAATTTTAGTCTCTATGACCACTGTTTGACACATGGAGTCCCTAGAGTCATTGCATGGTGTACTTTTCCTAAACCACATTGATCCACTAGAGTCATTGCATTTGTTCTTTCCTAAACCACATTGATCCCCTATGTCATTGCATGTGTTGTTTTCCAAAACCACATTGATCCACATGACCACATACACTCTAGTGGATTCTGTGATGCAACTTCTGCCACACTAGTGCATCATGCAATGTGGAAGCTGCTTTTCTATGCGTTTTTTGTCTCTGTGATCGTTGTTTGACACATGGAGTCCCTAGAGTCATTACAGGTGTTCTTTTTCTAAACCACATTGATCCACTAGAGTCATTGCATGTGTTCTTTGCCTAAACCACATTGATCCCCTAGTGTTATTACATGTGTTATTTTCCAAAACCACATTGATCTACATGACGACACACACTCTAGTGGATTCTGTGATGCAACTTCTGTCACACTGGTGCAACATGCAATGTGGAATTTGCATTCCTATGTGTTTTTAGTCTCTGTGATCATGGTTTGACAAATGGAGTCTCTAGAGTCATTGCACGTGTTCTTTTCCTAAACCATATTGATCCCCTAGTGTCATTGCATGTGTTCTTTTACTAAACCACATTGATCCCCTAGTGTCTTTGCATGCATTATTTTCCAAAACCTCATTGATCTACATGACCACACACACTATAGTGGATTCTGTGATGCAACTTCTGCCACACTAGTGCATGATGCAATGTGGAAGCTGCTTTCCTATGTGTTTTTGGTCTCTATGACCATGTTTGACACATGGAGTCCATAGAGTCATTACATGTGTTCATTTCCGAAACAACATTGATCCCGTAGTGTCATTGCATGCAGTGGCGGGTACCAAACTCTAAGCGTAAAAAAACTACTAGAATTTTTTTTGTAATACCGCAAAAAAATTTCGTACGATGGCAAACATCAACATATATTTATAAATCCAGCGTTAACAATTCAAGAACGTACATAAGAGATGACTAAAAGTGTAGAAATAGTAGTACGGAATTCAAAAGATAGGAACAAATCACTGGGTTGGTTCATCTGACCCTCCCATAACCTCATCACTAGTAGAAGAAGAACCAATACCTACAAAAATCAAGAATATTTCATAAGAAAAGGCATAAGCATGAAATGAAATAGTCAATCATTGATATAAATATGAGAACTTCCCAAAACGACAAGGTAAAACTCCTCTACATGACTTATATGATTGAAAATGATATACAATATCATCATCTTTGTTAGAGTGAAACATCTCGCTCAATATAGCACACCATGCTATAATTCATCCAATCATCACCCATTTTATTCCTCAAATCGGTCTTGATAATGTTCATAGCTGAGAAAGCTCTCTCCTCTGATGTTGTTGGAATCGGTAAAATCAATGCTAACTCAATGAGAAGATACACTAGAGGAAAAACCATGTGTCTATCAGTCTAAACCATCTTCACGGCAAGATTACCAAGGTCATGACAATTCAGAAAATATGAATCACCTCTCACATCAGCAATGAATGTCTCAAGTTGATTTCTAAGGACAAAAGAAATCTCATACATGGAGAAGTCCTCAGCATACATCTCAGCAAGTTCAACAAGTTTATCTTCATCAAAATCAGCAAATGAGTTCTTTGGATCAAGACAAGCAATGCACCTCAACAATTGAGTAGATTTTTTAGCAAAGCGATTATTCAACTCAACAAGAACTTAATCATGCACAACATTGAATATTTCATATCTAAAGCGACAATAGTAAGTTACTATTGTACCTCCATGACCCCTTGAGCGACCACGAGCAAGTATTGTATCATCCATGTTTGGGACCCTAATCTTATATTTCATACAAAAGTCAGTTGTCTCTTTCATGAGTTCATCCCAACCATTATCTCTGATATGTTGAAGCTTTTCCAATGTTATGCCAATCAAACTCACGGCATGAACAATGTTTTGATTTTTTACTTTGCAAACAATTTGATAACTCATTAGTCTTATCCAATAGTTTGATCATAAGATGAAATAAGAGAACAAATTCAAAACTCTCCATTTGAGAAATCAAGCCACCCGCTGTGGTCTTTGTGTGAGACTTTCTCCATCATCTTGAACATTCTCTAATACATGAAGAACAGATTTCCACATCATAATGAATCTACACAAAGTTTTATGGTGTGTGCCTGTAACACCCTCGAATCGGCCCTATGCAAGTTTCAGCGCTTCTCGCCAAACCCGCATAGAAACGATTCAAGGACGCCCACTAGGCACTTTCGTGCGGGCGGAAAACGAAGTAATACCATTACACATTAGTCCACGATGGAACCCACAGAACATATATATACAACAACGACTCCATGAGTCAGGAATACAGATATACTATACAAAGATTCAAATCACCTTGAAAACGATAGAGCGTCCGACTACGGACAAGAGGCAAATGGGGCTAAGAGCCCTGAAGAATAACCAATGGCGTCCATAACCCTGCCCAGGACAAGCCGGAAGGGTAACCCTGCTAATGACGTCGCACTTATACCTGCTAAAACAAAAGGGGTGCCGACAAAGGGCAAAGGAAAAAGAGAGCGGTCAGTACTGATGCCAGTACACGGCGAGGCTAGAATTCAGCGGCTCTTGCCTACATAGGTATGGTGGACTGAAGCGGCAGCGCAGCATGCACTAAACAACCTATAGAGACTCGATGCAACTGTCGGCTATTAGACAGGGATAAGAAAGACCTATTCGGATCCAACCTGATACTAACACCAAACATACCCATCCTAGCATTCCCCCCTCGATAACAAACGAGGAAGTCAAAACCGAGGAACTCACACGGTTGGCAGTTTTATTCATTCCATTATAGTTGAAGAACTTACTAGTCAAATGTAGATAGCAAGAGTCATCTTGATAGCATAATTAGTTGGCAGTTTTAGTTAACCATTCAGTTGTAGTTGCAGTACTTACTAATCAGATACAATTAGCATGTGACATCCCAAACCCAGCAGTTGTTGGCACTTTTATTTCATTCCATTGGAGTTGCGATACTTACTAGGCAGGTATAACAGGACATGATACACCCCAGTTCCACTAGTTGTTGGCACTTTTATTATCCATTCCATTGTAGTGAAGCTGATTACTAGTCACATATTAAGTCAAATTTATAGCACTACTTTAGTTATGCTTGTCTATGATCGAGATACTGTGCTCCAAGTCGTCCATAACCGCGGACACGGCTTTCAGAAAGATTTACCCTGCAGGGGTGCACAAATAGCAACACACACACGATCAACCTCGAAAAAACCAAATCAAAACCCAACGAGGCTTTCACGACAAAGCAATCACAGGATTCATAAAATATTTCAGGGGGCCACCCCACTAAGCTACCCGCAACGAAGTTGGCCGGCTCCGAGACGGACCCAGGGTTTGTGTGGACGGCGGTAAATGACTGGGAACCCGAAAGTGTGACTGGGCTTGTCGATACAGCGAAAACGTGTCACGATCCTAAACAGTACAGGTGCTCCACGCACAATCGTAAATAAAGCAGTAAAGCATGGCATAAGTGTAGGATAGTAATAAAGCCCCAAACTAGTTTGTGGCCCCAAGAAATAGAAATGAATCAAGCTCTGGCTTAGGGGGATTCATAGACTCTCCCGGATGTGGATAGTGCGAATAGTCAAGGAACATGTATCAAGTACTCGGGGCCTACGGGACAAGTGGACAAAAAAAACCAAATAGCATATATTGCCCACCGGTGCCTCTTTCATTAGTTATCCCAGCAATTTAATAGTTGTATTTAAAGTCATGATCATCTCCTCCATAAACATCTACTAGAATTCCAACAACTATGGTACTCGACAGCACGAGATCGCACCTAAGCAAGCAACTACGACTCGCAAGGCTAGCTATCTACCAAACAACAGGTATTAGGAGGTGTCCATGGCAATATAGAGGTTGCACGGGATATAACTGGTGCACGGAAACTAAAGCATCGCGACACGGATAGCAATAGATCCACTGGAGGAAATAAAGACTATAAATGCAAAATAGGTAGAAGGGGGAGAGATGCTCGCCTGGGAAACACTACTGAAGGTTCCTATCCGGAGAACTTTTCAATACTCACATCAACTCATCAGCCTAATCCGCGAAGAAGCAAAGCACAAAAAGAAACACCGGATGCACAATTTAATACTATGGCAGAAGATCCGGCATGATTATGATATGATGCATGACATGGCAAAGATGCAGTGCAATTAGTCAATATTAAGCAGAACCAGGGTCCCGATAATTAATTACACGGTTCAAGTTATTTACAAACCCCGCAATTTAAATGTTGTATTAACAAGGCAAATCATGGCATCGGTCCGCTACACAATTTAAATGGAGTCCGGAATAAGACAAAGATATCCCGCAGATGGACTCCATATTAATTATGAGGTGAATCGGCATAATGCCCCCATACCCACAAATATGTATGCAAGCATGAAAAATTTATTATGCGATAGTTGATAATGTCATATTATAAAAATAGGGGCATAGGGTCGCACATCTGGGTTCGGAAGATCTTGGGGTGTGGCGCCACATGGTCCGTGTAGAAGTCCTTGGTGTTCCCCTCGACGACCTTCGGGATCGGCTTCGAGAAGAACAACTTGGCGTTCCGACGTCACTAGGTCCATGAAGGAGATATCGTCAGGGTCTCGGCCTACTTGGCGTACATGTGGCGATCTTGTCGCTCCGTGTCGTTGTATTGGGAACGGCAGTACCTGAGGAGGTTAGATAGAGGTGTGGGGGCTAGCAGGGAAGCTATCGACGGCGTCCACGGGCGGGATTGGATACAAGCGAGCGTAGCGGGATGCAAGAAGTACCCAGGTTCGGGGCCCTCGTGGTGAGGTAAAGCCCCTACTCCTGCCGGATCTGACTATGGGGAATACTCGAACTACAAGTGCTCCTCGAGCTGTATACGCTAGCTACTGCCTTAAATGCTGTAAGACCAACCCTTTCTACTGAGGCCTTGCCTCTCCTTATATAGGCAGAGAGGCAAAGGTCTCACTGGCTAGTCCGACTGGTAGGCCCCACAGGCGGGTCCCAGCCGGCTAGTCATCTACAGTATCCAGTATGGTATGTCTTGTCGGAGTACGAGCGGTATGGCTATCGTAGGCACAGTGGAGGCCGTGCGAGCCTGTCGTCAGCACAGGCCACTGTTCCTGCGTCATCCACGCAAAGTGTTCGGTATGGCCGGGTGGTTGCCAGTCTTGTCACCGTACAGGGCGTACCGTGCACTGATACGCACGTCGTCGTGTCTCACTGATTGGGTCCGGCTACGTCGCCGTAACTGGCTACCTCTTGCTGATACGGCTACCGGGGGATAGCCGACCTATCTTGCCCTGTCCGGATGCATCTGGTCAGCCGGACGCGATCGACTGTCTTGTTTCTTATTTGGTTGGGGTACATGGGGATCATCCCCCTGACACTAGCCCCCGAGCGCGTGTGGATTCTGCCCTTAGGGGAAATGTGCGCGCGCTTCCTCTTGCTTTTGAATTTGTGTCCGGCTGAGCCTGGCGGTTGCGCTACCCGTGACGTCAGTGCTGACGCCGGCCACGTGTGCACGCGCCATCATTGCTCTGCGGTGGGCAGCGTAACATCCCGTCGCACGTCGCCTCAGGAAACTGTTCTCCGGCGCTTCGGTTCTCGCTCTAGGATCTTCTGCGCATCCTGCCCTGGCACACAAGATCTAGACGGCGGTTGGGGTGTGGGTTGCCCGGATGCGTGCCACGTGCCCCGTCGACGGTTGCCCTGCCGGTCCTTTAAAGGGACGCCGCGGGGGAGGCAGTTTCTTTCCTTCGCTCCCCCGCTGCAGTTTCCTTCTCCCTCGCGTGCTCCTGCTTCTGCGCTCTTGCCCTCTGTGTCGCCTGCTCGCCGTCGTCGACGTTACGGGCCACCGCCACTCTTCCGTCGCCGCTCCCCCTCATCAACCGGAAATGGCCGCCGACCGCGGGGCCTGGTGCGGCTCCGCTGTCACCGAAGACCAAATCGTGAAGTACCGCGCCACCCGTGTCCTCCCGCCGGCGGAGGAGGTGGCGGTGCGGTTGGTGCCAGCGGGGGAGGTGTCGCCGCATCCGGCGGAGGGAGAGCCCGTCATCTTCCTCTCCCACTTAGCATGCAGGTTCGCCCTTCCGGTGAACCCGTTCCTCTTGACATTTCTTGCTTTCTTCGATCTTCGCCTCCACCACCTCGGCGCCAACGCAATCGGGACGTTGGCACACTTCGTGGCTTTCTGCGAGAGTTACCTCGGGATCCAACCGGATCTTGGGCTCTTCTGCCGGCTCTTCCGAGTCCGGCTGGAGGTGCAATTCACTCAGGGGCCACTAGTCGTCTGCGGCGGCGCCTCCATCTACTCCCGCTCGCAGACCGACTACCCCAAATTCCTTCTTCACGATACGGTACGACTGTGGCAGCAGTCGTACTTCTATGTGAAGAACCTCACCAACGTCGACCGGATCAATCTGCCGGCGTTCCAGGACATCGAGTCCAGCCGTAAGAACTGGGACTTGAAGTTCCACGGCGACAAGGCGGAGACGGATGAGTTGCTGAAGCGCATGCGCTCGCTCGTCCACTGCCTGCTGACCGACCTGGACGTCACTCTCAGCTGGATGTCCCGGCTGATGATGTCGTTGCAGCAGCGAGCACACAAGATGTGCTACTACTCTGGCCGGCTGGACACGACCCGGCTGTCGTGCAGTGATCCCCGCTACCACAACCTGAAGGAGTGGGTGTGGACGATCACCATGGAACGACTGCCGGAGAACTGGAATTTCAGCCTGGCGCCTTATACTCGGGAGAACCGCGCGCCCCGGGTAAGCTCTTCTAACCGGATGCTCTTTTGGTGTTTCTTATACTTGTTCCTTGTTTTCGTTTGGCTGATCTCTTGTATTTGGCAGATGTTCCCTTGCATCATCCGCGAGGAGGGTGAGGCTCCCCTCGAGGAATTCACGTCCAACTTGCTCGAGGAATTCACGGCGATGCCTTCCCCAGTCGGAATGACGAGCTGGCAGCCGACCCGCACGCGGAGGTGCACGAGGAGGAGGCCGCGCCGACCATGGACCCGGCGACGCGCTCCGCGACGGACGGCGAGGCATGCGGGAGCGGCTCCAGCTGTTCCGTCTCCCGCCGCCCTGCGACGGAGGAGCCGGCTCCCAAGAGGAGCCGGTCCGGCACTTTGCCGCCAAGCCGTCTCGGCCGGAAGAAAGGGCCGCCCCCAGTTGTGCCGGGGTATGCTGCTTCCCTCCCTCCACTTTTTCTTTCGGCGCTTTCTGCCTATTTGCCCTTTTTCTTCTTTTTCTGACTTTGTTTTGTTTTGCTCTTGTCTTCTCCTCTTTCTTTTTAGCACACTGGTCTCCTTTGGAGCCGCGAGCCCGGCACGCGCGTCGGCCGGGTCACCGTCCCGTGCCCCGACTGCGCCGACTAGCGCCCCGCCTTCTTCGGAGGCGCAGCCTTCGCCTCCCCCTGGAGCTGAGCCGACCGCCTCCGCCTAGCCGGAAGTACCCCAGCCGGAAGCGGAGTCCTCCCAGCCGGAAGGCTCCTCCGCGGGTGCGCGGGGGGCTGCCGGCAAGGAGCTCGTCGTCATTGGCGACGACAACTCCGACGAGGAGCCTGGGGAGGAATGGCGGACGGTGGTGGTCGCGGCGAAGGAGTCCTTGGCCGTCAACACTGTGGACGACGACGCTTCCTCCGCCGCCTCACTGTCGGACCTTGCCGCCACGCTCGAGCTGGCGGTGAAGGAGATCCGGCTGCTGGAGGCCACAGCCGGCAGGAACCGGACGCTGGAGCAAAAGCTTGCTGCCGCCAACAGGACTTCACAGAGTAAGTTCGCTTTACCCTGCTTGCTCTTTTTTGTGTGCTGATAGCCGGTTTTGTTGCAGCCATCGTCGTGTGCGCTTAGCGCGAGATTGGTCGCTAGAAGAAAGCGAACGAGCGGCTGAGCAAGTCCAATTCTACTCTGCGGCTGCAGAACAAGGATTGGCACGCGAGGGTGGATGCCTCGCTCGCTAGCCGGGACGAAGCCTTCTCCCTTCTCGAGGCCCAGAACAAGGACCAAGAGAAGGAGATCAAACGGCTAGCGACCAAGGAGAAGGCGCTGGTGGAGGAGCTGATGCAGGTTGGCCACACTGCCAAGGGTGAGTCCTTTTCCCATCTTCCTTTCTTTCCGGATCCAAGAGCCGGATCTGACTCCTCTTTTCTGACAGCCTTTTACCCCGGTAGAGACCTGCTGGCCTACAACCGGCTGCAGGAGAACTGGCCGGGAGCACAGCCGACGGCCCAGGAGCTCGTCGTCCTTCTTGGCGAGGAGGCCGCCAAGCTTCGTCAGGCGGCACGGGACGTCTTCTCCTTCATGTGGCCAGAGGCTCCGTTCCGGAGACGATGGCGCAGCTAGCTGCGAAGGTGGGGGAGGTGCCGGCTGCGGTGGACCGGCTGCGAGACTTGGCGGCGCGGGCCAGAGCGGAGATGGCTTTGGCCCTCATGCTTTCTTGGTACAAGGACGCCCGCATCGACAAGATCGACGGTGGCTTCCGTGCCGGAGCCGATCTTGCCGCCATCCACCAGGCCCATCCGGAGCTTCGCGGATCCGCCAGCAAGATCGCCGATTACATGGAGCCCGACGAGGTGCTCACCGACTCGGAGTCCCTCGGTACTCCTGATGTGGAGGTCCCGATGCCGCCACCTGCCAGCGCCGGAACCGGATCAAGCTCCGCCGCCCGAAGCTTATGCCGGCCAAGAACTCCCCCGCGGCAAGGGTTCTGCCGTTTAGTTATCGCCCCGGGATGCCGGGTGTATTTGTCTTGCTTCATTTATGTGTGAAAACTTGTCTGTCTATACCGGTTGTATCTGATGCCAGGTAACTTATGGGAGCTTCGCCTCCTTTCTGTTTGTTAATATTGACCTCGCTTGGATTTCCTTCAACTTGTGTGCTTCGAATTTTCTTTCAATACTTCACCGGTTGACTTTATCCAGCTTACTTCGCCCGGCTACACACTTTTAGCCGGGGAACTGCACCTCCAGTGGGGGCGCGCGAGCGCACCCACCGGGTGTAGCCCCCGAGATTCGGAGTAGCTGGCGTAGCCAGGTGCTTCGAATCTTCCTTGTCCTTTCTTGCTCCATCCCTTGCCCTCACATGGGCTCCGAACGGCCAGCTAAACGCCTTTAGCCGGTTGGGAACCACAAGATTCCACTGGGGGTGCGCGAGCGCACCCAGCGGGTGTAGCCCCCGAGATTCGGAGCGCTTGATGAAGGCAAGGACTTCGAATCTTCTTTCCTTCTCCTGATTTCCTACTCGAGTAGTCGGACAAAATGTACATACGCATACACACATGTCCACATATGTTAGTAGGTTAGTCTGCCAAATTGTAGCCGGAAAACGACTTGTTTTTTCGAAAACTGGCTTGTCCCTTTCTAGACACTTAGTCACTTTCCCGTGCGCTCTGCTGTTTTCGCTGCGTCCTTGCCGGGCAGCCAGGTTGCGGTCTGCAGCCGGAATCGAAGGGAGCTGATAGTACATTGCACACGGTACTAATGGCTTAGCAGTTGGATTGGTTCGAGCTAGTTGCAGGGCCGGGACACCCGATCTGTTGCGTCTCCTCCCTGTTTTTCGTGTGGGATGCCTCGGGCTTTTGCTCTTGCTAGCCGGACAGCCGGGTTGCGGTCTATAGCTGAGACGAAGAGTGGGCCTCTAACATTGTCGCACACTACTCAGCCGGTTTGTTGACTTAGCAGGCCGGGTCAGCCGGCGAGCCCCCGGGTAGGGGTTGCCGGAGCCGGAAAATCATAACCGGAAAACAGATGCATACACATTTCTAGCAAGGAGGCCCCGAGATTCTTGTGGGGGTCTGCATTTTCATTCATAGGGTTTTCGGGATACAAACACTGCCTGGTGACTAGGTGTAAAACGGGCGCAGCAGGGCCGCGTTCCAGGGACGCTCGGTCTCTTCGTCTGACTTGTCCATCTTGTTCTTGCGCGGCCGCTGCGCGTCGATGAGGTAGTAGGAGTCGTTGGGCAGCGCCCGGCTGATGATGAAGGGGCCCTCCTAGGGTGGCGCTAACTTGTGCATGCCCTTCGTGTCGTGCACCAGCCGAAGAACCAGGTCGCCCTCGCGGAATGTGACTGGGCGGATCCAGCTTGAATGGTAGCGACGTAGTCGCTGCTGGTACAGGGCTGATCTGGACAACGCTAGCTCGCGGGCCTCCTCCAGGCGGTCCACTCCATCCTCCCGCGCCTCCTGGTTGGCTTTTTCGTTGTAGAGGAGCTTGCAAGGGGAGTCGAACTCGATGTCGGCGGAGAGGACGGCTTCCGATCCGTAGACCAGGAAGAATGGCGTGTAGCCGGTTGACCTATTCGGCGTGATGCAGAGGCTCCACAGCACAGCCGGAAGTTCTTCGATCCAACATCCGGGTGAACGCTCCAATGGCTCGATGAGGCGTGGCTTGATGCCGGCTAGCACCAAGCCGTTTTCTCTTTCGACTTGCCTGTTGGATTGCGGGTGCGCGACGGAGGCGAGGTCCAGTCGGATGCCTTTGTTGCTGCAGAACCGGGCGAAGGCCCCCTTGGCGAAGTTCGTGCCATTGTCGGTGATGATGCTGTTGGGTAGCCGAAGCGGTTGATGATGTTGGTGAAGAAGGTCACAACCGTCGCTCCGTACAGCTTCTGGATAGGCTTGGCCTCGATCCACTTCGGGAACTTGTCCATCGCCACCAGCAGGTGGGTCATGCCCGCGCGTGCTCGCTTGAAGGGACCGACCATGTCGAGGCACCAAACTGCGAAGGGCCAGGTGATCGGTATGGTCTTGAGTACCAAAGTTGGCATGTGCCTGAGCTGCCCGAAGCGCTTGCACCCATTGCATGCGTGGATCAGCTGCTCAACGTCCTCGAGGGTGGTGGGCCAATAGAAACCATGGCGGAATGCCTTGGCGACTATCGCCCTTGACGAAGCATGGTGCCCGCACTCGCCCTGCTGGATATCCTTGAGTAGCCGGTAGCCCGTGTCCACATCAACACATCTTTGGAAGATACCGGATACGGTGCGCTTGTACAACTCGCCGTTTATGATGGTGTATGTGTGCGCGTGGCGCCGGATTTGCCTGGCCTCCACCTCGTCGTCTAGAAGTTCTCCATCGACGATGTAGCTCATGAAGGGCTGTGCCCAGGATGGCACTTCCCGGATGACGAGGATGCTCTTGTCCTCCGGCTATCCGGTGTCAGGGGGTCGTCCGAGTGGCGTACCCGGAACGGCAGCCCCCGAGCCACTACTCGAGCTGGCAGCCTCCGGGTCTTGCGAGCCGGAAGGCACTGCCTGGGTGGAATTGGTGCGGGTCTTCTTCTTCAGCGGTTCTGCCGGCTCTGCTTCCGCCGTTCCTTCCGCCGGAACGCTTCCTGCCCAGACGATGCAGTCTGATTCTAGTGACGGGTTGATGGATGGCTTGCGCAGGTGCTCCAAGGAGACCCCTGGTGGGATGGCCTGCCTGGTGGATCCGATCTTGGAGAGCCCATCGGCTGCGTCGTTGTTGATGCGGGGGATGTGGTGAAATTCACACCCATCGAAGGAGGCCCTGAGCTTCTGGATGTGGAACCGGTAGAGAGCCATGTTTGTATCTCTGGCGTCCCATTCTCGGGATACCTGCTGCACCACCAAGTCCGAATCACCGAAGCACAGGATCCGGTTGACACCAATCTCCTTGGCAAGCCGGAGCCCATGCGCCAGTGCCTCATATTCGGCTACGTTCTTGGAGGCCTTGAAGTGGATCTGCAACACATATTCTAGCCGGTCTCCTTTGGGCGAGGTGAGCACGATGCCAACTCCCAAGCGCCCGAACATCTTCAACCCGTCGAAGTTCATCCGCCAGTGGTACGAATCTGGAACCGGTGGGAGATACTGGGTCTTGGCCCAGTCGACGAGGAAGTCTGCCAAGGCCTGCGACTTGATCGTGAGCCGGGGCTCGTACTAGATGGAGTAGGCGGCAAGCTCGATGGCCCACTTGGCGACTCGGCCGGTGGCGTCCTTGTTGCCGATGATTTCCGAAAGGGGTGCAGTGCACACGACCTTAATCGGGTGCTCCTGGAAGTAGTGCTTGAGTTTCTTGCATGCCAGGTACACGCTGTAGCACATCTTCTGGTAGTGGGGGTAGTTCTGCTTGGAGAGGGAGAGAACCTCACTGAGGTAGTAGATGGGGCTCTGAACCGGCTGAGCCTTGCCTTCCTCGGGGCGCTCCACCACCAGGACGACGCTGACGACCCGGCTGATGGCTGCTATATAGAGCAACATCGGCTCCTTGCTAGCCGGCGTGGCTAGAACCGGTGCTGTGGATAGCATGCGCTTGAGGTCGTGAAACACGGTGTTGGCTTGCGAAGGCCAGGAGAACTTGTCCGTCTTCTTCATCTGCTGGTACAACGGGAGTCCCTTCTCTCCCAGCCGGCAGACGAAGCGACTGAGGGAAACCAAACATCCGGTGAACTTCTGGACCCCAAGTAGGTTCCTGTGCGGCTGCATCCTCTCGATGGCTGCGATCTTCTCTGGATTCGCCTCGATACCTCGTTGTGAAACGAGGAAACCGAGTAGCTGGCCGGACGGTACTCCGAAGACACACTTCTCTGGGTTCAGCTTCATCTGGTACTGGCGGAGGTTGCCAAATGTTTCTCCCAGATCCTCGACGAGGGTGCGCTTCTCCTTGGTCTTGATGACCACATCGTCCATGTAAGCGTGCACGTTTTGGCCTATCTGCGGGTGCAAGCATTTCTGCATACATCGCTGATAGGTGGCGCCTGCGTTCTTTAGGCCGAAAGGCATGGTTACATAGCAGAAAGCCCCATAGGGGGTGATAAATGATGTCTTAATCTGATCAGCCGGGTTTAGCTGGATCTGATTGTACCCGGAATAACAATCTAGAAAAGACAACAAATCACAGCCGGCCGTGGAATCAATGACTTGATCGATATGGGGCCAGGCAAAGGGGTCTTTCGGGCACTCCTTTTTCAGGCTGGTGTAGTCGATACACATGCGCCAGGTCTTGTTCTTCTTCAGCACCAGGACTGGGTTCGCCAACCAGTCCAGGTGGTACACTTCCATGATGAACCCGGCTGCAAGGAGCCGGGTGATCTCGTCACTGATTATCATTCTCTTCTCCTCTGCGAACCGGCGCAGAGGTTGCTTGACCGGCTTGGCATCCGGACGCACATGAAGCGAGTGCCTGACGAACTCCCTCGGCACACCCAGCATGTCCTTGGGGGACCACGCGAAGATGTCCCAGTTCTCACGGAGGAAGTCGACAAGCGTGCCTTCCTATTTGCTATCCAAGCCGGCACCAATGGTGACGAACTTAGTCGGATCGGAGGGGTCGAGCAGGATCCTCTTCGTCTCCTTTGCCGGCTAGAAAGCTCCTTCTCCAACCGATTTGCTGCTAGCCGGAATGTCCTGCTCGGCCATGGCCACATTGAGCATGATCACGCGCTTCTCCTCGGCTATGATGAGGGCTTCTACCAGTTTGGAACTGGCTGAAGCGCATTCCATCGACCGCCTGAAGCAGCCGACGACTGTGATCACGCCGTGGGGTCCCGGCATCTTCGTCTTGAGGTAGCTGTAGTGGGGGATGGCCATGAACTTGGCGAGGACGGGGCGCCCGAGGAGAGCATGGTAGGAGCTCGTCAGATTTACCACCTCGAACCAGATTGGTTCGCGGCGGAAGTTCTCCTCAGTCCCGAAGATGACGTCCAGCTGGATTTTCCCCAGCGGGGCGCAGGCTGGCCCCAGCAGTACACTGTGGAACGTCATGGTAGTCGGGCGCAGGTCGCTTTCGCGAATGCCCAGCTTCTCCAGCGAGGACTGGTAGAGGAGGTTGAGGCTGCTGCCTCCGTCGATGAGGACACGCGAGAATCGGCAGGTGCACGTGTTGGAGACGATGAGAGGGTCGAGCACCATGGCATAGCCCCCGGGAGTCGGTAGATGCTTAGGTTGATCCACCCGGGTCCAGGTGATGGGGGTTTCCGACCAGTTCAGGTACTGGGGGACCAAAGAGACGATGGCATTGACCTCCTTGGAGCGTCGCCTATGGCTGTGCTTGTCGTCCTGCTTCGCCTCGAAGATGTGGTAGGCGGCGTGCAGCTGGGGGTAGGCGTTGTTGTTGTTGCCGCCGTTTCCGCCGTTACCATCATTGTTGGCTCCCCTAGCCGGTGGTGGAGGTCCACCTGGTGGGGGAGGCGGGGGGCGAGGCAGGTTGCCCTGGTCCTTTAGCTGGCCGGTCCAGCTGTAGTTCCGGGTGGTGTGCGTAGCTGGCTTGAAGGGACTGCTATGCCACTTGCACGGGCCGTCGAACAGCTGGTCGAAGGTGAGCCGTGGCTTCTACCTCCTTGCCTCATTAGCCGGCGTGTCGGGCGCGCCCTCCACAGCTTTGACCTACCGCGCGTGGTAGCGAGGCTTCTGCTGTCCGGTTTGGCGGTCCCCCTGGAACCGGTTGTCGTTGCCGTGGCGTCTGGAGGATCCGGCTTCTCTAGCCGGATTTCTTGGTCGGTCGCGAGCCGGCTCCGTGGGAGTTGGACGGCCGTCCACGTTTACTCGGAGGGGCTTCTTTATGGCGGCATCCGCCGTGGCGTACTGGTCCGCAACCGTCATGAGCTCCGCCATGGTTTTCGGCTCGTCACACAGTAGCCGGTGGCGAACCATGGTGCCCTCTCGGCAACCCTCGATGAAGACACTGATGGCTTGGCTCTCCAGGATGCCCTCGCAAGTGTTGGGCAGCTCCGTCCACTTGGCGAGGTACTCGCGGTCGCCCTGGACGCACAAGGCCGGGTCGCGCGGGCGCCCTAGGCGCTTGTACATGTCGTTGAAGTTGTGGACGAACACCTTCTCGAAGTCAGGCCAGGCGTTGATGCTGTTGGGCGCAAGGCTATTGAGCCATGTGCTTGCCGACCCGGTTAGCATGAGGGGGACGTAGCGCACGGTTGTGCGCTTGTTCCCGTGGGCGATGCCGACTGCCGTAGCGTAGTCGGTCAACCAGTCTTCCGGCTTCATGCTGCTGTCGTACTTGGGGGTGTCCCTGGGCAGGGAGAATTTATCCGGAAATGGCTCGTTCCGGATGCGGGGTCCGAAACAAACCGGGCCGGTCGAATCTTCCTCCTCTGTGATGCGCGCTTGAGCGAGGAGCTCGATGCGGTCGCGGGCATCCGGACAATCCGGGTTGGGCGCTCCCACCCGGCCCGATACACGGGAACAAGCTGGCTTGGACGCTCCTGCTGGCGGAGGGGGAGGTGGCGGGTTGCTGTTCACCGTCTGCTCCTGGCGTGGCTGGCCCCTGTTGCCAGAGCTGCGACGCTTACTGCGGGCCCTGGGCGGCTGAGGGGAGGACACCTGCTGGGTGTCGCGCGGCGCGCCCCTTCTGTTGGCAGGTAGCCTGCTCCCCCTGGAGTAGCTAAGGTCTTCATGCATCTGCCGGTTGGCACCGGCCTGCTCGTCCGCGACGCGGAGGAGCTCCTGCATGCGAGGGTGCTAGCGGGCTCGCTCCTCGCCCTCCAGGCTGGATAGTTCCTCTGCCGCGGCTCGCGCCGCGCTCAAGTTCTTGATGGGCGTGCTGTAGGTGGGCCGTGTGAGGGCAGGCGCAGGATCCGGTTCCCCGTCCTTTTCCATCCTACCGCCCAGCTTGCCGACCCGACGCCGTACCTGGCCGCACCGGCTCGCCTCCGCGGTAGCCGGAGTGAGGCCGTACGCGCGGTCGTACTCGCGCCAGGTGATCTCGAGCTGCTTGCGGGGTGCCGCCAGCTCCATGGCCTCATGGAGGAGGATCTGTCTCTCCATGCTGAAGTTGGCCTCCGCCTCCTCCGGGTTATTCCCGCGGTTAACCGGCATCAGGAGCCGATCAATGGCATCCTCCACCGGGTTCCGGGGTTGCGGGGGAGCGGAAGTTCTGACCTCGTCCGCGCCTTGCTCCCGCTGCTGGCGGGAATGTGAGCTAGAACCGGCCATCATGACGTCCACGCCGCGGGACATGGCGGAGGCGCTGTCGCCTGAGCGCGGCAGCTCCACGACAGAGATGATTTCCCTAGGGAAACGCTCCGGAACGGTAGCGACGTAAACGGGGAGATCGCCGAATAGCAGGACGGTGCCATTCGCCGGGAAGGAGGTTCTGGCGAAGCAGGAGGCGTTGTCGATGACGCAGTCGAACTTGCCGAGCGTGAGCACCAGGTCGGAGGCCACGCGCTCACCGGCTGAAGTGCGGGGTCCCGTGCGGAACGTGACTCCGGTCGAAGCCATCTAGCCCCACGGTGGGCGCCAACTGTCGTTGTATTGGGAACGGTAGTACCTGAGGAGGTTAGATAGAGGTGTGGGGACTAGCAGGGAAGCTATCGACGGCGTCTGCAGGCGGGATTGGATACAAGCGAGCGCAGCGGCACGCAAGAAGTACCCAGGTTGGGGGCCCTCGTAGTGAGATAAAGCCCCTACTCCTGCCGGATCTGACTATGCGGAATACTCGAACTACAAATGCTCCTCGAGCTGTATACGCTAGCTACTGCCTTAAATGTTGTAAGACCAACCCTTTCTACTGAGGCCTTGCCTCTCCTTATATAGGCAGAGACGCAAAGGTCTCATTGGCTAGTCCGACTGGCGGGCCCCACAAGCGGGTCCCAGCCGGCTAGTCATCTACAGTATCCAGTATGGTATGTCTTATCGGAGTGCGAGCGGTATGGCTGTCGTAGGCACAGTGGATGCCGTGCGAGCCTATCTTCAGCACAGGCCACTGTTCCTGTGTCATCCACGCAAAGTCTTTGGTATGGCCGGGTGGTTGCCAGTCTTGTCACCGTACAGGGCGTACCGTGCACTGATACGCACGTCGTCCTGTCTCACTGATTGGGTCCGGCAACGTTGCCGTATCCGGCTGCCTCTTGCTGATTCGGCTACCGGGGGATAGTCGGCCTGTCTTGCCCTGTCCGGTTGCATCTGGTCAGCCGGACGCGATCCGACTGTCTTGTTTCTTATTCGGTTGGGGTACCTGGGGATCATCCCCCTGACACTCCGGGTAGGAGTCCTCGGCATCAGATCCGGGATGGAGTACTTGAGGGTCCGAGAGGGAGAAAGGCATCGGGTTAGGTCTTTGGCCACTGGGATCGGGATCTTCGACTCCGCTTGGACGATCTTGGCGTGCCGAGGGTTTGCGACGAAAAGCGACAGAGGCTTCCTGTAACTCTCTGGTCATGGCACAACACACCTGGGATTCTACAAACACACCTACTAGAGCAATGTACAACACTCGTACAACACTCATTGACAGGAAAACTTAGCCCCCATCAAGCGGTTGCTGATGAGCGGGCAGCGGCGTGCGGGGTGATCCTGCAGGAATCGAAGAGGAACACCGGGGTCGAGGACGGCGACCAGCCACAGAGACGAGGAGGCGCAGGCGGCGGAGCTCAGGAAGGCAGGGAAGGTCTTGAGCGTGGCCGGCGAGGTCAGATTTCGAGGAGGGCCGCGGCGGTGCTGGCCTTAGGGCGAGCTCGGCGGAGAGGCTCCGACGAGGGGAGGGTCTGGATGCTAGGGAAGACTGGGCCGACGAGGACCCAACGACGGCGGCACACAGGGTGTTTCTGGTGAGGCCGGCGCGCAGAGGCGACGCGAGGAAGGGGAGCTATGGGCGCGTGGCCGCAAGGAGGCGGCTCGGCGAGCGCGTGCCAGTCGACGAGGAGATCGGCACGCGGGAAAGGCTGATGGCAGACTGCTCCTGGGCGGATCGAGGATAGACAGGAGAGCAGGGGAGGACGGCGAGGACGACGACGGCCGAGGAGGGAATAGCAGCTGGCCGCGCCCATGCATTTCCTGTTGGCGGAGTCGGCGACCGGAGCGAGGGGGATGAGGAGTAGAGGAGGAAGGAGTTGTTGGAAGGTTGCGGCGGGGAAAAACGAGGGCGGCGCGAGGAGATGGTGGGCCTCGAGAGGGCGCGGTTGGTGGCGGGGATGTCGGTGGTGGGAAGGTGGGCTAGGGGTGACGCGGGTGTGCGGGTGATGGGTTGTGCGGTGCGGTGTGAGGAGAGACTGGGCTAGGCTAGCGGCACGGTGTGCGGGAGAGAGGCGGGAAATGGTGGGGAGTTGGGGCCACGCGCGTTGGAGTGCGGCAGGTGGTGTGCGACCCGCGCACGGGTTGGCCAGGGAGTGCGGCTGGGAAGTGGGCCAGGCGAGGGTGAGGTGGCGAGCACGGATTGGATGGGGTGAGGTGGAGGGTGGAGGAAGGCTGCGGGTGGGAGCTGGGGCTCTGCTTGCTGCAGGTGGTCGCTGACGCTGGCTGGGAAGAGAGAGGAGGGAGTTGGCGCCGGGTGGATGAGGTGGGGCGGGCTGGTCAGTGGGGTAGGTAGAGAGAGGGAGGGATAAGGTCTAGGGTAGGTAGGGTGTGGCTGGGAATTTTGGACTAGGGTTTTGCTCTGGTTTTTGTTTTATTGGGGGTGGCCGGCTGGGCCGGTTTGGCCTGGTTCGGCTACCCCCTAAAAATAATGTAAAAAATTTATTTGTTTAAAACGGGGCTTTTGAAATCTGTTTGTAGGTGAAACAAAATATTCCGGAGACCTGGGTTTTAATTTGAAATAAAGACGGGGCGTTTAGAAAACAAAACCAGGCTTTTCGAAAATATTTTTAGCAAACCATGTCTGATGATGACGATGCTCAAATGCAATGTGGCATGATGACATGAGCATGCAGTCATGATGATGCAATGCACAAAAACACAGCGATTTTCTAGTAGTGATTTTACCGGGGTGCTACAGTGCCCCACCGTGTATCCCTAGGTTTTACAAGGTTGGTTGCCTGGTTTTTTCATCTTCGTGACAAAATTTCCCCAGACTCCAATTGGCTGACCATAGTATCATGTTGATGTTACGCTACTTCATCATGTCTTTTACAAGAAGCATTAATAGTGTTAACAATCAAAGTGACGATGTTAAAGAAATCCAATATGGAGGAACAACACTTGGAAACAGCAACAACTAGTAACTGCAACTGATGGGCAAAACAATGAATGTAAAATGCATATGGATTTTCATCTAATATCAACCTTTGCAAGCAACAGAATTTCCCTCTCATGTTAGAAGCTCCATCATACCCTTTCCCTCTCAATCTAGACATAGATAGGCCATAGTGAAGAAACATACCTTCCAAACCTTGCTTTAGTGAAGCTGCTCTCGTGTCAGGAACATGTCTAATCCCAATAAATCTCTCAATCACATACCCTTGTTTGTCAACATACCTACATAATACAAAGATCCATAAGTAAAAAGACAATTAAGTAACCATGAGCAATCATCAAATGGTTCCCACCGGCACTATCAAGCAAAGCCCTAGCATTTGGATCTTTTTTCTTGTACTAACTCATCATCTCCAAAAAGTTCCCCTTATTCCTTGAGCTCGAAGTCTCATCATGACCACAAAAAGCAAGTGCTCGCAACATAAGAAATATAACAACACCTAAAATAATGATAAGACGAGCTTTGTATTGTTGTTGGTCTTTTATGGTGCCACGCTCCATCACATGTGTCACAGATTGCCTTTGATTTTTGAAAGCCACATAACATTGTCTAGATTTATTGTGAGCACTATCAGGTCCACCAACATGTACGTTAAGAACACTAGGCCCATCTTTCCAATTATTAAAGCCCTTCTTTGTGAAAGATTCAATGCCAAAGTTGTGTGCTTTATGTTTCTTAAAATGAAAGCAATAGAAACAAAATGCAGCATCTTTAGCAACACTATAATCCAACTAATCGCCATGATTCTTGAACCAACTATCCTGAAAGATTCTAAGTCTAGCAGTTTTTCCAAAAGGAGACCTCTTATATTTATGACCAAAAGGTTGGCTTGGACCTAAATTAACATATTCTCTTCAAGAAACATCTTGTATGTTTGGATCCAAGTCCTCAATAGTTGTCGTAAGACTGGTATCCGAAATAATAACATCCAGACCCAAACGAGTATTTGCATTGGCAACATGATATGCAAGATTGTCACTTTCTTAAGTTGAGGTTGAAGGTTCACTTTGGGGAGTTGGTTCAGTTTGAGGAGCATCTTCCGTATGAGGAACATCTTTAGTTTGAGGAACATGTTCGGTTTGGGGAATTGATTCATTCTCTCTTGAGATCACTGGAAAATATCTCTTCATCTTTCCTATCTAAAACATGAAATCAATTTCAAAAAAATTTAAGCCATAGTTATTCCCTATATGTCTATTCTGGATTCTATTCCCATGTCCTATGAATCAATTTCAAAAAATTGTTCTTATTCATCATGTGAATGTCTATTCCCATGTGAATGTCTATTCTAAACAAAATTAACCATGTTAATCACAATGCAATCATCGGGCAGAGGCAATCAACTGAATACCAGGGGCGTCAACAGGGACTAGGCGTCACCGTCGCCCGATAGGGGCAGCCAACAGGGCGCGGGGGCATAGGGTCGCCGCTCGCCGATTCCGGTCATGTGAGACATGAGTGGTGGTCAGCCGGCCGGCGGCCAGGGCCAGGCCCTAGGCAAATGAGGGGGCGACCGCGATGGGAGGTTGCGTCATTGTTTCTCCTCCTTCGGTGGCTGGCGGCTGGCGGTGCCGGCGGGCGTGGGCGGCGGCCTAGGTAGCTGGGCGGTTGGCGCTGGAAGGAAGAGGGCAAGAGACGAACTGGCAACACGACTCGCAAGTGTTTCCACGCGGGATGCGGCCGGTGCGAGGTGTTGCTGCCCGGGCCAATTTTTTTTCTTCGAATAAAAGGTAAGAAAAAAATTCGTGACCAGGGCTACGGCCCTTGTTGCCCTGGGTGTGTCTCCTCCCCTGATTGCATGTGTTCTTTTACAAAACCACATTGGTCCACATGACCACACACAATCCAGTGGATTCTGTGATGCAACTTCTGTGACACTAGTGCAACATGCAATGTGGACGCTGCTTTCTATGTGTTTTTGGTCTCTGTGACCATGGTTTGACACATGGAGTCCCTAGAGTCATTGCATGTGTTCATTTCCTATACCACATTGATCCCCTAGTGTCATTACATGTGTTCTTTTCCTAAACCACATTGACCCCCTAGTGCCTTTGCATGCGTTCTTTTCAAAAACCACATTGATCCACATGACCACACACACTCTAGTGGATTCTGTGATGCAACTTCTGTCACACTGGTGCAACATGCAATGTGGAAGCTTCACTCCTATGTGTTTTTAGTCTCTGTGACCATGGTTTGAGAAATGGAGTCCCTAGATTCATTGCACGTGTTCTTTTCCTAAACCACATTGATCCCCTAGTGTCATGGCATGTGTTATTTTACTAAACCACATTGATCCCCTAGTGTCTTTGCATGCATTATTTTCCAAAACCCCATTTATCCACATGACCACACACACTCTAATAGATTGTGTGATCCAACTTCAGCCACACTTGGTATCATGCAATGTGGAAGCTGCTTTTCTATGTGCTTTTGTTCTATGTGACCATGGTTTGACACATTGAGTTCATAGAGTCATTACATGTGTTCTTTTACAAAACAACATTGATCCCCTAGTGTCATTGCATGTGTTGTTTTCCAAAACCACATTGATCCACATGATCACACACACTCCAGTGGATTCTGTGATGCAACTTCTGTCACACTGGTGCAACATGCAATGCGGAAGCTACTTTCCTATGTGTTTTTGGTCTCTGTGACAATGGTTTGACACATGGAGTCCCTAGAGTCAATGCATGTGTTCTTTTCCTAAACCACATTGATCCCCTAGTGTCATTGCATGTGTTCTTTTCCTAAACCACGTTGATCCCCTAGTGTCTTTGCATGCGTTCTTTTCCAAAACCACATTGATCCACATGACCACACACACTATAGTGCATTCTGTGATGCAACTTCTATCACACTAGAGCAACATGCAATGTGGAAGCTTCATTCCTATGTGTTTTTGGTCTTTGTGACCATGGTTTGACACATGGAGTCCCTAAAGTCATTGTGTGTGTTCTTTTCCTAAACCACATTGATCCCCTAGTTTCATTGCATGTGTTCTTTAACGAAACCACATTGATCCCATAGTGTATTTGAATGCGTTATTTTCCAAAACCTCGTTGATCCACATGACCGCACACACTCTAGTGGATTTTTTCGGGGGGGTGACCCCCGGGTAGCCTAGCCAGACAAGCACAAGGCAGACGGCTCACGGCTCGCTAACAGATCCTAGCCAGACGCGGGCGTGCGGCTCCGGTTGCCGGCTGGTAGCCATAACAAGGAGGGGCGGTGAGATGCGGGTCCGGCTACATGCCGGATGCACTCAATACAGAAACGTTGCGACGTGCTGCACAGTGGCCGGTTGCACACCCTGGTACAGCGACAAGACACACCACTACGAGACCATAACGAAGACTTTCCGGGTGACACAGACACAGTGGCTGGTTGCTGACGACGGGCTCGCACGACGTTCACTATACCCACGACGACTTGCACGACGCATACCTTTGACAAGACATACAATACCGAGTACTATAGATGACCAGCCGACTGGGGCCTGCCTGTGGGACCCACCAGCCGATCTGGCCAGTGAGATCGTTGCCTCTTGCCTATATAAGGATGGGCATGGCTCTCGTAGCAGGGGTTGAGAATTTATGAGGTAGGTAGTGGATACAGCTCGAGGAGCAAGTGTACTATGTATTCCATTCATAGTCAGATAAGTAGGAGTAGGTGATTTACATCACCATGAGGGCTGCGAACCGGGGTACCTCCTGTGTCCAGCTACACTTATTTGTACACAATCCTGCCTGCGGACGTCGTCGAGAGCTTTCTTGCTAGTCCCCATACATCTATATAGCCTTCTTAGGCACTATCATTTCAATACAACGACAGTTGGCACCCACCATGGGGCCTAACATGGCTTCGACTGGAGTCATGTTCTGCACCGGACCCTGTAATTCAGCCGGTGAGCGTGTGGCCTCTGGCCTCGTTCTTACACTAGGAAAATTCGACTATTTCATCAAGAACGCATCGTGCTTCACCGAATCTGCCTTCCTGGTGGATGGCTCCATCATGCTGTTCGACGACCTTCCCGTCTACGTCGCCATCATACCGGAGTGTTTCCTTAGGGAGATTGTCTCCATCACAGAGCCGTTGTTCCACAGCCGCGGCGTCCCCGTTGCTCTGTGAGGCATTGAGGTCATGATGGCCGGCTCCAGCACCTAACATCCCCATCCTCAGGAGCAGAGCAGTGATGAGGCCAGAACTTCTGCCCCTTCACGGCTGAAGGATTTGGTGGAGGAAGCCATCAACTAACTCCTCACTCCGGTTACCCTCGAGGACAACCCGGAGGAGGCTGAGGCGAACTTTGCCATGGAAAGAGAGCTCCTCCTGCGGGAGGCCATCGACCTAGACGCTACTAAGAAGCAAGTCAACATCACCATGCGCAAGTACAACTGCGCTCATGGCTACACGCTGGCTACCAAGGAGCCTAGCCGGCATGGGAGATGCGTCACCGGGGTGGCGAGCTAGGCAGAAGGATGGAGAGAGACGGCGAGTCAGATCCACCGCATCCCCTTGTCCGGCCTACCTACAGCATGCCCATCAAGAACTTGTGTGTGACACGAGCCGCGGCAAACAAGATGCCCAACCTGGAGGGTGAGCAGCGTGACTGGCAATACTACCGGGTGCAGGAGCTCCTCCGGATCACGGATGAGCAAACCAATGCCATCCAGCAAATGCACGAGGACCCCGGCGGCTCCAGGGGAAGCAAGCCACCCGACAACACCAAGGGCGCACACCGCGAGACCCGGTAGGCATCCTATCCTCTAGTGGGGAAATCCCGTAGTAAGCGCCACAACTCGGGCCACAAGGGCCAGCCGCGTCAAGGGCAACGGTGAACAACAACCCACCACTGCCCCTCCCCCAACCAGAGCGCTCCGACCTGGCGGCTCCCGTCTTTTGTGTCACGTAGGAGCACCCAATCCGGATACCCTGTACTCCCATGACTGCATCGAGCTCCTAGATCAAGCGCGCATCACAGAGGAGGAAGATTCTACTGTGCCGGATTGTTTCGAGCCCTGTATCCAGAATGAGCCATTTCCGGATAAATTCACCCTGCCAAGGGACACCCCCAAGTACGACAGCAGCATGAAGCCGAAAGACTAGTTGACCGACTATGCCACGACAGTCAGTATCTCCCATGGGAACAAGCACGTGGCAGTACGCTACGTCCCCCTCATGCTTACCGGGTCGGAAAGGACATGGCTCAATAGCCTCATGCCCAATAGCATCAACGCCTGGCCGGACTTTGAGAAGGTGTTCATCCGCAACTTCAACGGCACGTACAAGTGCCCGGGTCTCCCTCGTAATCTGGCCCTTTGCATCCAGGGAGACCGCGAGTGGGGCCACGAGTACCTCGCCAGATGGACCGAGCTGCACAACACTTATGAGGGCATCCTAGAGGGCCAGGCGATCAGGTTCTTCGTGGAGGGGTGTCGAGAAGGCACCATGCTCCTCCACCGGCTACTGTGTGACGAGCCGAAAACCATGGCAGAGCTCATGACGATTGCGGACAAGTACACCACGGCTGATGCTGCGATGAAGAAGCCCCTTCGGGTGAATGCTGACGGCCACAGACCCCCACCGATCCGGGTCGCGACCAGACGAGTAAGCCGAGCGGCGAAGCCGGATCCTCTAGGCGGCATGGCAACGACAACCGCTTCTAGGGAGACAGCCTAGCCAGACAGCAGAAGCCCCGCTATCATGCGAGGCAACTCAACGCTGTGGAGGGCGCACCTGATGTGCCGACTGGCCACACAAGGAGGCAAAAGCCACGGTTCACCTTCGAACAAATGTTTGATGGCCCGTGCAAGTGGCATAGTGGACCCTTCAAACTGGCTACTCATACTACCCGAAACTACACCTGGACCCGCAAGATGAAAGAGAAAGCCAGCCTACCCCATCTGCCACCGCCCCTCCTGACGGACCGCCACCACCGGCTAGGGGAGCCGGCAACAACGACTAGCCTC
Organism: Avena eriantha; assembly: GCA_910589775.1. Lineage (NCBI taxonomy): Eukaryota > Viridiplantae > Streptophyta > Magnoliopsida > Poales > Poaceae > Avena > Avena eriantha. The sequence goes on from OU342743.1 coordinate 359,475,596, forward strand.
AGGCGCACGCCGCCTAGCACATCTTTGAGACTGAGCCGGATGACAAGTACAGGTGCAGGTAGCGCTCCAAGGAGGTCAACATCATCATCTCCCTGGTCCCCTAGTACCTGAACTGGTCGGAGACCCCCATCACCTGGAGCCAAGAGGACCAGCCGGATCGCCTATCGAATCCTGGGGGTACAAAATGGTGCTAGACCCCCTCATTGTCTCCAATGAGCGCACCTATCGCTTCTCTCGCGTCCTCATCAACGAAGGCAGCAACCTCAACTTTCTCTACCGGTCTTCCCTGGAGAAGCTGGGCATCCGCGAATGCGACGTGCGCCAGACTACCATGGCGTTCCATAGTGTACTACGAAGGCCGGCTTGTGCTTCGCTGAGGAAAATCCGGCTGGACGTCATCTTTGGAACCTAGGAGAACTTCCTCCGCGAACCGGTGTGGTTTGAGGTGGTGAACCTAGCAAGCTCTTACCATGCTCTCCTTGGGCACCCCGCCCTTGCCAAGTTCATGGCCGTCCCCCACTACGCATACCTCTAGGCGAAGATGTCGGGGCCTAACATCATGATCATCGTGTCGGGCTGCTTCAGGCGGTCAATGGAGTCCATGTCGGCAGGCTCAAAGATAGCGGAGGCCCTCATCATTGCTTAGGAGAAGCGCGAGATCATGCATAACATTGCATTTTCTCAGCAAGAAGTGTCGGCTAATAGGAATCCGAATTGAGACGATGCTTTCCAGCTTGCCAAGGAGACAAAGAAGATCCTACTCGACCCCACCGACCCAACCAAGTTCGTCACCATCGGTTCTGGCTTAGAGAGCAAATAGGAAGGCATGCTCGTCGACTTCCTTCCTTAGAATCGGGACATATTCGCATGGTCACCTAAGGACATGTCGGTGTTTCGAGGGAGTTCGCCGAGCATTCACTCCATGTGCGGCCGCATGCCAAGCCGGTCAAGCAGCCCCTCCGCCTGTTCGCATAGGAGAAAAGAAGATCATCGGTGATGAGATTACCGGCTCCTCGCAGCCGGATTCATCATGGAAGTGTACCAGCCCGACTAGTTGGCCAACCCAGTCCTGGTGTTGAAGAAAAACAAGACATGGCGCATGTGTAGCAACTATACAAGCCTGAACAAGGCGTGCCCGAAAGACCTCTTCGATTTGCCACGTATCGATCAAGTTATCAATTCCACAAATGGCTACAACTTGTTGTCCTTCTTGAACTGTTATTCCGGCTACAATCAGATCTGGTTGAATCCGGCTGACTAGATAAAGACGTCATTTACACCCCATATGGGGATTTTTGTTACGTAACCATGCCTTCCGGTCTGAAAAATGCAGGTGCTACTTAGCAGCGCTGCATGCAGAAATGCTTGAACTCATAGATCGGCCGGAACGTGCATGCTTATGTCGACGACGTCGTCATCAATACGAAGGATATGAGCACCCTCCTTGAGGACTTGGGGGAGACATTCGGCAACCTCCGCCGGTACCAGATGAAGCTAAACCTGGAGAACTGCGTCTTCAGCGTTCCATTCGGCCAGCTTATTGGTTTTCTCGTTTTGCAACAGGGGATCGAGGTAAACCTAGAGAAGATCACAGCCATCGAGAGGATACAGGCGCCCAAGAGCTTGCTCGGAGTCTAGAAGTTCACCGAATGCCTGGCCTCCCTTAGTCGTTTTGCCATCCTGCTAGGGGAGAAGGCATTCCCACTGTACCAGCTGATGAAGAAGATAGACAAGTTCTCCTGGACCTCGCAAGCCGACGACGCGTTTAACGACCTCAAGCGCATGCTATCCACATCACCGGTTCTAGCCACACCGGCTAGCAAGGAGCAGATGTTGCTCTATATAGCAGCCATCAGACGGGTCGTCCTGGTGGTGGAGTGCCCTGAGGAAGGCAAGGCTTCGCTAGTGCAGAGGCTTGTCTACTACCTCAGCGAGGTTCTCTCCCTCTCCAAGCAGAACTACCCCCACTACAAAAAATTGTGCTACGGCGTGTACCTAGCATGCAAGAAACTAAAGAACTACTTCCAAGAGCATCTGATTAAGGTGGTGTGCACTGCACCCCTTTCGGACATCATCGGCAACAAGGACTCCACTGGCTGAGTCGCCAAGTGGGCAATCGAGCTCGCCGCCTACTCCATCCAGTACGAGCCAAGGCTCACGATCCAGTCGCAGGCTCTGGCAGATTTCTTGGTCGACTGGTCTGAGACCCAGTACCTGCCACCGGTTCCCAACTCGGATCACTGGAAAATGCACTTCGACGGCTCAAAGATGCTCTGGGGCTTGGGAGCCGGTATCATCCTCACCTCACCCAAGGGAGACCGGTTGGAGTATGTTCTCTAGATCCACTTCAAGGCCTCCAATAATGTCACCAAGTATAAGGCATTGGTGCATGGCCTCCGTATCGCTAGGGAGATTGGCATCAACCGAATCCTTTGTTTCAATGATTCGAATCTGGTGCGACGCGAATATGGCCCTCTACCGCTTCCACATGCACAAGCTCATCGCTTGCTTCGACGGATGTGAGTTCTATCACGTCCCTCGCCAAAATAACGAGGCAGCCAACTCGCTCGTCCGAATTGGCTCCACCAAGCATGTGCTCTTGCTAGGGGTCTCCTTGGAGCATCTGCGCAAGCCCTCCATAACTCCGTCCCCCGAGTCGGACTCCATCATATCGGCCAGAAGCCCGAGGGCTGACGGCTTGGCATATGCAGAACCTTCCGAGCCAGCAAAGAAGAAGGCTCGCACCAACTCTGGCACATCCGCACCCTCCGGCTCAAAAGAACCGGGGGCTGGCGGCTCGTCAAGCGACTCGGGGGCTGCCGTTCTGGGTACCCCACCCGAACACCGCCCCGACATCCCTCAACCGGATCATGGGACCATCCTCTCCGGGAGATACCATCCTGGGCACAACCTTCATGAACTACACGCCAATGGGGAGCTTCCGGATGACGAGGTGGAGGCCAAGCAAATGCGGCAACGTGCGCACATGTACACCATCATCAACAAAGAACTGTACAAGCGCAGCATATCCGGCATATTCCAGCGGTGTGTGTTGATGTGGACACAGGTTACTAGCTACTTAAGGACATCCACCAGCGTGAGTGCGAACAACATGCTTCATCTCAGGCAATAGTCGCCAAGTCATTTGGCCACGGATTCTATTGGCCCACTGCCCCGCGAGGATGTCGAGAAGTTGGTCCGTGCGTGCTACAGATGCTAGCGCTTTGGATAACTGAGGCACATGCCGGCTGCGGTGCTCAAGACCATCCCGATCACGAGGCCCTTTGTTGTGTAGAGCCTGGACATGATCGTCCTCTTCAAGCAGGCGCGTGTGGGCATGACCCATTTGCTGGAGGCGGTGGACAAATTCACCAATTGGGTAGAGGCCAAGCCTATCCAGAAGCTAGACGGGGCAACAGTCGTCACCTTCTTCACATACATCATCAACCATTTCGGCTACCCCAATAGCATCATCATGGATAACGGCACGAACTTGGCCAAGGGGGCCTTCGCCCAGTTCTGCAGCAACAGGGGATCTGGCTGGACCTTGCATCCGTCGCACACCCGCAATCTAACGGGCAAGTCGAAAGGTCAAACGGCCTAGTGCTAGCCAGCATCAAGCCGCGACTCTTCGAGCCTTTGGAGTGGTCTCACGGATGGTGGATCGAGGAGCTTCCGGCTGTGTTGTGGAGCCTCCGTACCACCCCAAACCAACCAACTGGCTTCACCCCATTCTTCCTCGTGTACGACTCAGAAGCCGTGCTCTCCGCGGATATCGAGTTCGACTTGCCCCGCAAGCTCCTCTATGATGAAAAGGCTACCCAAGAGGCAAGGGTGGACGGCGTGGACCTCCTAGAGGAAGCCCGCGAGCAAGCGTTTTCTAGATCGGCGTTGTACCAGCAACGCCTGCGGCACTACCATTCGAGCTGGATCCGAACAGTCGTGTTTCACGAGGGTGATCTGGTTCTCAGGCTGGTGCAAGATATAAAGGGCATGCACAAGTTGTCGCCGCCTTGGGAGGGCCCATTCATCATCAGCTGGGCGCTGCACAATAATTCCATCAATGTGCAGTAGCCGACAAGAACAAGATGGACAAGTCAGATGAGGAGACAGAACGCCCCTGGAACGTGGCCCTTCTCTGTCTGTTTTACACCTAGTCGTCTGACAGTGTATGTATCCCTGAACCCTATGAATGAAAAATGTGGAATCCCGAGAGACCCTCAGGGGCTCCTTGCCAGAAATTTGCATGTTGCTCTTTATTCGATTCAGTTTTTCCATCTCCGACAACCCCTACCCGCCGGTTGGCTCGACCTGCTAATTCTATAAACCGACTGAGTAGTGTGCGATGGTGTCAGAGGCCCACTCTTTATAACATCCCAGGATTAGCACCTCGAAATAGATAGGACACATGTTTGTGCATTGCATTCATGCATAAAAAATCCAGGGAATTTTCGCGCAGAATTAAAGAAGCTATAGAATGATCGAGATCTCTCTTGTTCTGATGAAAGCATCCGAGCAAGTGCAACAGATTTCGGCATGACCACTCTTGCATCTTTTGTGTTTGAGGGGAAGACAATTCAAATTTGATTATTCAATTGATAAAATTGAATCTAAAAAAGAATTTGAAATCAAATTATTACAATAATAATCTTTATTATTACATATATATATATAGTATTATTGTTCTTTTACAATAAAAGAAAGAAAGTAAATTACAGGAAACAAATAAATAGAAAAAGGAATTACATAAATGAAATAACTAAAATAATTCTTTATTACAAGAAAATATATCTTACATTCCCTTTTACAAATGAAAAGGTAAATTACAAAAGAATAAAGTAAAACTAAGAGCTAAATTCATCTTCAATTTCTCCATCTTCTAAATACTTTATTTATATTTCTGATCTGATACCTGCAAACAAATAGAAAGAAAAATATAAGATGTGAAGGGGTTAGTTTTAACTACTCTCAGAATTAAAGTGTAATGCACTATTTGTCTCATCATTGAGCTTAAAATTGAAGGGACAAGTTTCACCAATGTGTAAATCTGTTCTTATCATCAAAAATGGCTTCAGGCTTAGCGTCATAAGCTAGGGGCAAGTTTCACCTTGGTTTAAAATAGTAAACAGATAAGAAGTATAAAACCACCAGAAAATATCAAGGAAGTACTTGATCTGATCCATGAGTCACAACGCGCAAACAAGCTGCTCACATAGCCATGCATATGGGTGTGCTGTCAACACAGCAACAACCCCAAGAAGGAGACAAGAAAGCAATTCATGTACACAAAGGAGTGAACCAGCCGTAGAAGCAAAGCTACCATTCCATCTCCACACTCCAGAGCACATCCCTCATCTTATCATCTTATCATCAACACAAGAAGACCACCAAGAACATCACTTGTTCCTATCAGTTTTCTCTCAAGAACACCTAGATCATCCCACCAAAACCTCATCCAATCAATGGTTGCTTCAAGAAGCCATCCAATAGCTAGGACAAGGAGGAGATAGCCAGCAACAAAGGAAAAGTTCAACACTAGCAGTGACTCCAGGAGGAGAAGGCTAGAGTTTAGCTGTTGTAGTAGATCAAGAAGAAGCACGCTAGTATCTAATAGAGGTCCAAGCTACAACTGAAAGTAATAGCTGATAAAGGGCAAGCCAAGCTCACGTATTAGTTGATCAAGATCTACTATCAACTTATCTACATCAGGTAGCAAGGTAAATAAAATTACCACCAGATCATGTAGCATCTGTTCTTAATAGTTTGCACCATCATGATTAGGGGTAGATAAGGGAAAAGACATCCAAGATAGATTATCACAACTACCCTTAAACTAGATCTGGTCTAGGAACGTGAGAGGTAATATTTTCTCTCAGACTTGCATAGAGTTGCTATGAAAAACTCATCACAGAGAAATTAGCCCAACTTTTGACAAGCAATAAGGCAGCACATCCTGTAGATGATCTTGGCCACTATGCATCCTCCAAAGAGGTACCACAGCAGCAAGATCATATATAGAAGCCACAAGTATTGTTTACAGGATATAGCCAACAGATTAAGAAAGAAACTTTCAAATACATCAAGTAATCTAAAGCACTTCCCTAGATTAAAATTACTAGGAATCATATTTCATTCAAGCTCTCTGTCAAGTTTGACTAATATTTTTTGATCAAACACATCACTGATTGCACCACACCAATAGTCTGTAGACACTCTAGAAAAGCACAGGTGTAAACTCAGTATAGCAGGAGCACATGTGTAAAAATGTGAATAAAGCTATGCAACCCTCATATATTAAGCTCTCAAACAAGACTAGTAAATAAACCAGGTCTAGAAGGCAGGAAATAAGTGAATGGATCCTCCACAACTTTAGTTTTAGAGGAGATTACACTCAGTCTTGTAGAGGTTGCTCTGCAAGATCATTATAGAATATTACAGGTATTAAAACTCAATAATTGTTCTTAACCAAGCATAAGAATTCAGCCTTGGCATCACTTGAAGACACATATGGGTTTTTCTTTTTAGCTAATCAAGTATTCAAAGCCAACAATATGTTGTTATCCACTGTGTACACTCTGCAAGGAGGCACCACCTTGAAGAACACAACCATATAAGCTTTTAATTATAGGAGCGACAGAATAATTAGTTAACACAGTTTTCATTAACCATCTGCTAGCAAGCGCGCACGGGTCTATATCATTTCCCTAATAAATAAATAGGAATCATAATTGATTAGAATCTTATCAAGCTCAATAGAAATTAGTCTAGCTATAGCACATAATCGGAGATTCAGCAAGCTAAGCTATGGGGTACTATCAAGCATAGCCAAGCCATAAGTTATTGGCCAAGATTTAGGCAAACACAAAAATAAATCAGCCATTACCCTTTCTACAAGAAGTGGATAACCAGTTAAACTTATTTCCTAGTTAAACAACTAGAAATCATATTATTCTAGTAATTAAGTTGCCAATACATATTATACATCCTCATTGGCATTTAAATACAACATCCATTTGAGTCAGAATATCACACCTTCATCATCTAAGTTCAGTACAAGGGTCGTGGATGATTCAAACCTAAAAGTTGAGACATGAAGGCTAGATAGGTATCGCCAATAGCATAACACAATTACCACCACTAGCAGCAGGTAATCGAACGATAACTATGGATTAGAGCCATTAGCATGAAGGTTGGTCATAAAAGAGATCAAAGCTCACCGAGGGTGCTGAGCACCTGTAGCGGAGGCGTGGCGATGTCACGGTGGTTGTCGTTGATGTCGGGGTTGCGCAGTTATAGCAACACCATCCCGCCAGCAAAGAAGTTGAGGCAACAACATGCACCACTGATGACCCACAAGTATAGGGGGTGTATCGCAGTATTTTCACGGGAAGTGAAACCCAATTTATTGATTCGACACAAGGGGATCCAAAGAATATTTATAAGCCTTAACAACTGAGTTGTCAATTCAGCTGCACCTGGAAACAATCTTGCTCATAGCAGTTTATCAGTAGCAACAGTTTTGTAGTAGGAATAGCAAAGTAACAGCAATAGTAAAGGAAAGACAGAAGTAACAATAGCAGTAAACAGTGGGATTCAAGTGCGGTAGGCATAGGGATGGATGGACGGGTGTTACATGGACAAGACAATCCACATAGCAATCAGAACATAGGGCAATTGTAGATAAATAAGATAAAGCATCCAAGTACTAGATAATCCTAGGCATGTGTTCCATATATACTCATACGTGCTCGCAATGAGAACTTGCACAACATCTTTTGTCCTACCAGCCCATTTGCAGTGGGGCCTCTAGGGGACTACTGGCAATTAAGGTGCTCCTTTTAATAGAGCACCAGAACAAAGCATTAACACTCCATGAACACATGTGATCCTCACATCGAAGCCATTCCCTCCAGTTATCCCGATTTCTGTCACTTCGGAGCCATTGGTTCCGGACAACAATGTGTGTATACAACTTGCAGATAACACCAAAAACAATACTATCATAATGAATCAATAACATGTTCAGATCTGAAATCATGGCACTCGGGCCCTAGTGACAAGCATTAAGCACAACAAGTCGCAACAAAGTAATAAAGCACTAAGAAAAGATACTAGCCACCATGCCCTAACAATCTGATACCATTACATGAACGATCTCATGCAATCCCTACCATCCCCATAGCCTACAGCGGGGGATTACTCACTCATTGATGGGGGAAACATGGATGGTCGATGGAGATGATGGTGGAGATTGATGGAGATGGCTCCGGGGGCACTTCCCCATCCCGGCAGGGTTTCGGAACAGAGACTTTCTGTCCACCGAATCTCCCCTTCGGTGGTGGTGGCGCTGCGGAACTTCTTCTGAAAAACGTCGAACCCCCCAGAATTTTTAGGTCAGAAGGCCTCTTATAGGCGAAGGGGGAGACCGAGGGGGTGCCTGGGGGCCCACACCACCACCTGGCATGGCCTAGCCTGGCCCGCGCCACTAGTTGGTGTGGCCACCCCCTGGCTCTTCTCCGTCTCGTATTCTGGCTCCTGGAGTCTTCGGGTGAAATACGATTTTTGGCTTTTGTCCCGTCCAATTCCGAGAATATTCATTTCTGACTTTCTTGGAACCAAAAATAGAAGAAAACAGGCAGCTGGCACTATGGCTCTTGTTAATAGGTTAGTCCAAGAAATCATATGAAAAGTACTCCAAAGTGTGGACAAAACACAAAAAAGTGGATAAAACCAAGCATGGAACATCAAAAATTATAGATACATTTGCAATGTATCAACATTCCCAAGCTTAACTCCTGCTCGTCCTCGAGTAGGTAAGTGATAAAAAGAAAGAATAATTTTTGAGGTGACATGCACCATCATAAACTTGATCAAAGTATCTGTAAAACATTCAAAGCTGGGATCATAGTACTTAAATCATAACATGAAAGACAAAGTTCTAGCAATAAGACAAAGAAATTATGATACAACATGAAAAGGCACAAACAAAACATTCATGAATAACAATGCTTTGCAAGACGTTTGTTTGTTTCACATAAAGAAAATATAGCATCGTGGCATTCAGCTTGTCCCTCATAGAGTAGCAAACATAAATGCATAGGACACCTCCAAAGTTTACAAGAGTGGCTAGATACAAATAGTTTAAAACAAGCAATATCAAGCTATGCATCAATCAACAAGTCTTGGGACAATGCACATAGAACTAAGAATGGCCACTATGCTCTCAAGAAAGTGCTCATAGAATGTGTGGAGACTCAACAAGGAAATGAACAGGGTTTGAAAAGTTTGAAGGCCTTCCAAATGCTGAAAGTATGGTACTCATTAGCTTTGAGCTCTCATTGCCCCTATCATAAGTATCTTTAATGTGGTTAAGGTGAAAGTGAGGTCCAATCTGAGTTATATGCTTGACAGACTATAAACTGAAAATCCCATGTCCCTTGAGTACGAGGACCGCTCCTCATGCTAGTCAACTTTAGTTACCGGTAAGTTCTTGTCATCATAAATATGTGCGTATCATAGAGAACAGCCAACGGGGTACCCCTTGCCCGATGATACGGAAGAAGCCCCATATAAAATGACAAGGCAAGCAGACAATGAGTATCTCAGCAATCTTCTTATTTACCATGGGAAAATGGTGCTTTTTTCTCTCTTTCCTCTTTTCATAAATTTCTTTTTTTTCTTTTTCTCAATAGCCATCTCTCTTTTCTTTTATAAGAAGAATGCTTCATAGATATCATTATGGTTACGCTGCAGTTTTCCACCATGTCAGCATGGATTAGACCAGCGGCCCAGACGTTTCTCTAACACACATACATAACTCCATGGACTTACAAGCTCCCCTTTTATTTCACACCAACGACATCCGTAAACAAAAGATCAAGGAATCAACTAGGTATATATTTACAAGTGTTGAAAGCGTTCCCCATGATAGCACGGTTCTGCTAATCCCCAGCCTATAATTAGCAAGAATATAACTTTCATGGAGAGTTCACAATGGTTCAGGTTTATTAAGTGCAGGAAATAAAGTGTGCCATCAAGTTCGTTAGAGCTTTACTAACTAACTTTCTCATAACAAGCAAACATTTTATTCGGAAGAAAACAAGGCATATTGGATATGCACGGAAATATCAAATGATGCTAATAGGTAGGTATGGTGGACACTTTGGGAATATTTGGTTTAAGGGAGTTGGAAACATGAGTAAAATACTCAGTAAAAGTGAAGCCTAGCAATAGTAAGGGAGCGACAAACGAGAGAGCAATAATGGCCATAATCATGCAGAGCGACAAAACATCATTGATCAAAGCATAAAGTGATACTATAAGTTCAAAACTAAAGGATCATAAAGGCTTATGGTGACTTGGGATAGTCATAAAATGGTGTGAGCATGTGCCAAGTCAACCCAAATAAAGCATCAAAGGAGAATACCACAATACTATGCTTTAATATGCTGAAACAACGCATGATTCATCCAAGGCACATTAAGCAATCTCAATTGTTTATAACAAGTCATGCTACAGCAAAGAATACTAAGCATAAAGCCAAAACAATATCAAGCATGGCATGACAAATCATAGGCACAGTCAAAAACAAACTCTTTTTACCACTTAAACATGAGATTTCCTACTCTTTTCCAAACGAAACCAAAATATTTGAACACTAATATATGAAAGAGGAGGTCTAACCAATTTATTCAGCAAACTAAGCAAACCAAGAAAACAAAAACCAAAACGAAAATCGAAAAAGAAGACGCTCCAAGAACAACACAACTGTGCATGAAACAATAAAAATGAAGTGTTTGGAAGAAACTGGGATTTTTATTGACGAAGAAGGGGATGCCTTGGGAATCCCCAAGCTTTGACGCTTGTACTTCTTGGATATTTTATTTTGGGGTGAGACACGTGGCATCCCCAAGCTTGAGCTTTAGTCCATCCTTCATCTCATTAGTCATTCCTTCCATACACCTGAAATTTTTCCTTCATACAAAACTTCACACAATCTTTATTAGCAACATTAGTGCACTCAAGATAAATAATCTTAAGGTTCCGTTCTAACACCAAATAAACTTCCATTAAAACGCTAGATACTGTAGCATTTCCCTCAAAAAGCTCAATTCCCCAAAAGAACTCAAAAAGGAACCAACAAGAAGCAAATGTAGAAAATGGCAGAAATCTGTCAAAACAGACTAGCAGGTAAAGACGAATTTTTTCGAAGACCTTCTGTTGCTCAAATCAAAAAGTGTTGAACTAACGAAAGTTATATAACAACCTGGGTCAGAAACATAAAAATTCACGCCTAAAAAAGCCATTCAGAGATTTTACACGATTTTTTACGGTGAAGCACAGAAATCTGTTTCGGGACAGCAACTTTCCCAATCATTACTTCTCTCTCATTAGAGGTTACTCTTGGCACAAAAAGCAAATAAAAAGGATAAAGAGCGGTTATTATAGAGGTAATAACTTCCAAGACTCATCTAAAACTTTTGGGTTATGTCCCAATAAGTACTTTTCTTTAACGCCTTTAAGTTAGGCATAAGAAAAACTAAAATGGATAGAATAGAAGTAAGCGGAGATAATCATGGTGAAAAAATTGTTTTGTTCAATGAAATCCTTTCGTTAACATGGTGGATCAGGTCTTGTTAACAAAACAATTTCATATGCGACAAAACTTTGTATTCCACTAATGATTATGTTACCTCAACCTTGATAGCAATGGGCCCAATCATAATAGTTTCAAATTTTTCTCTTGGTACGGGACAATATATTTCTCCAACTTGAATGCCCTCAACATGTTCAATTGAATTCAAACCATAAGTCCTTTCAATCTTCTTGGGGAAATAGACAGTATGTTCCTTGTCATTAACATTGAAGGTCACCTTCCCTTGATTACAATTAATAACAACTCCTACAGTGTTTAAGAAAAGGTCTCCCAAGAATAATAGACATATTATCATCTTCATGCATAATAGTTTGAGAGGATGCTCTCATAAGAAATAAGAGTTGAAGTAAAAGAGAGCATCAAGAAGCAAATTCAAAACACATTTAAGTCTAACCCACTTCCTATGCATAGGAATCATGTATGCAAATAAATTCGCAAAGAACAAAGTGACAGGCATAGGAAGATAAAACAAGAGTAACTTCAAGAATTTCAGCACATAGAGAGGTGTTTCTATGCCATGAAAACTTCTACAACCATATTTTCCTCTCTCATAATAATTTTCAGTAGCCTCATGAATAAACTCAACAATATAACTATCACATAAAGTATGCTCTTCATGATCTACAAGCACTAGAGCTTTATTATAAACATTTTCAAAAGAAACCTTAGGAACATAACAATCATCCTCCTTTAGTAAGAATGGAGGACAATCAAATAATGTAAGGGATAAAGAGTTACTCTCATTAGAAGGTAGGCATGGGTAGCTAATCCATTCTTCCTCCTTTTGTTCATCACTCTCCTCCTCTTTTCCATCTAATGAGATTTCAGGTTTATCAATTTCCTCTTCCATAGTATCCTGCAAGACATTAGTCTCTTCCATTTGTGGAAAGCATCTATTAAAATATTCAAGAATATAGCCATTTTCATCCTTGTAATTATCAAAGCAAAATTTAAGTATACCATAAACCTCATATTTGTAAGGTGAATCATCAATATTTTCAAGCAAACTAGCAAGTTCAAAAGCACCCTTCCAAGCAATAAATTCTTCAATTTATTCCGCATCATAAAAGTCATAAATTCCTTTAGCATAGGAAGAGATGGTATCATTATCATTATACTCACATTGAAAAGAGAGGTGTTTATACCTCTTTCTGCAACAAGATTCATCACAGCAATAAGTATAATTATAAGTACAGCACACGTTTCTAGCAATGGTATACAATCTATCAATTTGTTCCCATAAGTGTTTCCCTTTTTGTGACAAGCGGTGTTCCTTATAATAATATTTTTGATCTTCCGTGAACCCACCTTGCCAATAAGCTTCAGTTTCAAAGAAACCAACCATTGACAACAAGCATGATAAGGCAAGACAATAACAGACCAACGAAAATAACAACTAGAGTAGGAACTACTTTTTTTGTATTTTTGATAAAGAAACAAGCAAACAAGGAGAAAATAAACTTAGCTTGAACAATAGTGATTCCAAGTGGACTTGATAAATAAAGCTATGCTCCCTGGCAACGGCGCCAGAAAATAGTCTTGATGACCCACAAGTATAGGGGGTGTATCGCAGTATTTTCGAGGGAAGTGAAATCCAATTTATTGATTTGACACAAGGGGAGCCAAAGAATATTTATAAGCCTTAACAACTGAGTTGTCAATTCAGCTACACCTGGAAACAATCTTGCTCACAACAGTTTATCAGTAGCAACATTTTTCTAGTAGGAATATCAAAGTAACAACAGTAGTAAAGCAAAGACAGCAATAACAATAGCAGTAAACCGTGGGATTCGAGTGCGGTAGGCATAGGGATGGATTGACGATGTTGCATGGACAAGACAATCCACATAGCAATTAGAACATAGGGCAATTGCAGATAAATAAGATAAAGCATACAAGTACTAGATAATCCTAGGCATGTGTTCCATATATAGTCATACGCGCTCGCAATGAGAACTTGCACAACATATTTTGTCCTACCAGCCCGTTTGCAGCGGGTCCTCTAGGGAACTACTGGCAATTAAGGTGCTCCTTTTAATAGAGCGCCGGAGCAAAGCATTAACACTCCGTGAATACATGTGATCCTCACATCGAAGCCATTCCCTCCGGTTATCCCGATTTCTGTCACTGCGGGGCCATTGGTTCCGGACAACAACATGTGTATAAAAATTGCACATAACACCAAAAACAATACTATCATAATGAATCAATAACATGTTTAGATCTGAAATCATGGCACTCGGGCCCTAGTGACAAGCATTAAGCACAATAAGTCGCAACAAAGTCATAAAGCACTAATAAAAGATACTAGGCACCATGCCCTAACAATTCGATGCCATTACATGAACGATCTCATCCAATCCCTACCATCCCCATAGCCTACAACGGGGGATTACTCACTCATAAATGGGGGAAAGATGGATGGTCGATGGAGATGATGGTGGAGATCGATGGAGATGGCTCTAGGGGCACTTCCCCTTCCCGACAGGGTGCCGGAACAGAGACTTTCTGTTCCCCGAATCTCCCCTTCGGTGGTGGCGGCGCTGTAGAACTTCTTCTGGAAAACGTCGAACTACCCGGAGTTTTTAGGTGAGAAGGCTTCTTATAGGTGAAGAGGGTGACCGAGGGGCTGCCTAGGGGGCCCACACCACCCCCTGGCACGGCCTGGCCTGTCCCATGCCACCAGGTGGTGTGGCCACCCCTGGCTCTTCTCCATCTCGTATTCTGACTCCTAGAGTCTTCGGGTGAAATAGGATTTTTGTCTTTTGTCCCATCCAATTCCGAGAATATTCATTTTCTGACTTTCCTGGAAACAGGTAGCTGGCACTGTGGCTCTTGTTAATAGGTTAGTCAAAGAAATCATATGAAAAGTACTCGAAAGTGTGGACAAAACACAATAAAGTGGGTAAAACCAAGCATGGAGCATAAAAAATTATAGATACATTTGCAATGTATCAACCACCACACTATCATCTCCACCATAGCAGGGCCGTGGGACGGTGGGGTAGGACGCCGGTGACCGAGCTGAATCACGGGCTTGGGATATCCATAGCATCGCGGTTGGGGGATGTAACAACCTCGGACCCTACACTCTAAGTGCAAGCCTGGATGACCCAAAAGTGGATAAGGGTTTTACAGCGGGGGCCTAGGGCCACCCACGTGTAGGCCCGTCGACCGCCCTAACCACTTCCAAGAACATCGGGACAAGAGCGAGCGGCGTAGGCTACAAGCGAAGAGATCAAATAAATACACAAGTGAGTATGTATGCAAGCTACCTTACAACAGTTCTTAGAGCCATACCATCTAAAAGAAATAGAAATATTGCAACGCCATATGGCAAGATCCAAATATCCTAGATACAGATAATAGTTTAGGATAGCTCCTCATACATCAATCAACAGAGTATCAAGCGGAAGCGGGAAGAAAGATCCGAGTACGGATAAGAAGCTAATCGGCATAAGATGCCACATAAATAAGCACACTCCGTCCGCAGATCTCACGGATCCCCATCCCTGGAATCTCTACACCGAGTGATCGTTGCCAACATCATCTATTTCCTCCACCCATTATCCATCTTGCGAATACACCTGTTCATCTGAATCAAACAATTTATCGTGTGAGATGCTAGCGGTACTCAGGAAGTATTTATGCCTCTAAAGGGGACATATACCTGGGGTGACGCAATTGTAGCTAAAGATAATAACTAACACGTCTATAGATACTCGCTAACCATCCGCCTAACCAATGATAGACGGATGTCCGTTAATTAGAAACAACAGTTATAACAGTATAAAGTAACAGATCCATCCTCCTTCCCGCTTACCAACGAGAAAGCGGACGAATAACCCATCTGTTGGCTGTTTTATTAATCATTCCATGAATATTGCACTAATTACTAGTCATATATTTTGTCAAATTAAAGACGGTACTTTAGTTATACTTGTCTATGATCGAGAAACTGTGCTCCAAGTCATCCCTAACCGCGGACACGGCTTTCGGAAAGATTTACCCTGCAGGGGTGCACAAATAGCAACACAAGCACGATCAACCTCGGAAAAACCAAATCAAAACCCAAAGAGGCTTGCACGACAAAGCGATCATAGGATTCGTAAAATATTTCAGGGGGCTACCCGCGACGAAGTTAGCCGGCTCCGAGACGGACCCAGAGTTTGTGTGGACGGCGGTAAACAACTGGGAACCCGAAAGTGTGACTGGGCTTGTCGATACAGCGAAAAAGTGTCATGATCCAAAACATTACAGGTGCTCCACGCACAATCGTAAATAAAACAGTAAAGCATGGCATATGGACAGGATAGTAATAAAACCCCAAACTAGTTTGTGGCCCCAAGAAATAAGAAATGAATCAAGCTCTGGCTAAGGGGATTCATGGTCCCACATGCGGATAGTGCGATAGTCAAGGAACATGTATCAAGTACTCGGGGTCCTACGGGACACAAGTGGACATAAAAACCAAATAACAGATATTGCCCACTGGTGCCTCTTTCATTAGTTATCCCATTACTACTCAGGTTAAGTTGTTTAGGTACCTCTTTAACCATCAGACACTCGCATACCCTACACATGCTGTTGTACGACTCACATGGCTCAAACAACTCCTGTAGTAGTGGCTCATGGGATGGAGGAACAGGCTCAGTGGGGTTTAAAAGTAAAGGCTATGCAGTACTTGGGATTCAATTTAATGCAATCGCGACTCGATGATGCAAGAATAAGATAGACGCAATAGGTACTATATGTATGCAAGCATGTGGTAGTTCTTTCCTGGTAGCTCAGTTGACGTGAAAGATGGATTTGGGTAGTACTCCTGGGATTCCTGTAAGTTCCCTTGCGCGGCGTCTATTCGAAAAAAAGAACCAAACAAACAAAGGCCAACATAAATAAAGTGCACAAGCATATAGATATAATGCGACAAGAAAACAAGCATGCCATGATGAATGATGCACAATTTACATGGCAATAATGTAGCATGGCAAGGGTGAGGTGTGGGGACAAGAATAAATCATTTTATTAATTAATTGGCCAAGTTTTATCACCATAATTAGTTCTGATTATTTCATATTTATATGATGCATGCTTCAATTCATATCGTGGAATGCATAATCAGAATAGGCTCGTCGCGCTGATCGATTTGGACATATTATTTTTCAAATTTGGAGTTATAGAATTAAAGTTATTAATTAATTGAGAAAAAGCATTTATTGCAAATTTAATCATCTCAAAATTTTAAATTAGTCAAATATTATTTTGGATGGCATATTTTAAATCCTAATATTTTTCTGATTCAAAAACATATAATATTTGTCACATTTGAAAATGTTGATTAAGAGTTATTAAAATTCATATTTTAACTAGCAAAAGGGCAAAGTTGTCATTAGTGGTAATATACAGGGACATGTTGGTAATTTTCTGAGAGTGGTTTTGAATTCAGAATTAAAAATAAATTAGGGTCTCTTTTGAAAATATTTGCAAATTCAAAAGATTTGATTTAATATGAATTTATTTGAATTTAAACATTTTCTGGATTTACTTTTATTAGAATAAAGTTTAGGCCAGAAATTTTTTGTACTCAGGCTCACTTAGGCACTACCACTGACTAACGAGCCCGGCGCTGAGTCACCACGATGCTGGCAACAGCTGTCGCGCTAGCGATTTCTCACGCGGTTCGTATCTACCCTAGAGGCTGACAGCTGGGACCGGGGCGGACACGGGTCCACTCGCGCGCTAACAGAAGGGCTGCCACGTGGGGCCACGGGAGGACTCGTCTGTGACTGACAGATACTTCCAGGGAGTTTTCTACAAAAGTCCCTGGTAGCTGCTCTCTGAAGGAAAACTGAAGCTCGTGACGCGACGGATCTGGACGCTCTTCCGCCGCCGATAGCGACCGAACGGCGGTGCAAAACATGGTGACGCAAAAAAAAGAAACTCAGACGAAACCTTTGGCTACAATACTTATTCAGGTATCTCCGTCGAAGGCGAACTGCAGCAGTGGGGAAACGTCACGGAAAAGAGGGCTGCTCGCGGCTACCGAAGAGCCTAACGGAGCTAGAGTGCACATGCAGACACGAGTCCGTCGCGCAGATGCTCACCTGGGGATCACGTTGGGGAAGGAAGGTGTGGCCGAGGCGCGGGAGTACGAGGATGCCAAAACCGGGTGGTGCTGGAACAGGGGACGCCGTGGGGGCCTCGTCGGAGAAGAAATTGCGGCGACGGGTACGCGATCAGCGAGGAACAGCTAGCATAGAGGCCCAACGAGGCTAGGATGGGTCGGGAGGGATGGCGAACTCACCAGGAACATGTTCCTGAGATCGATGAGGCCGGAGGTCGACGGGGTGGCCGGAATTGCGGAGAAACGCGCGGCAGCCCGAGGTGAAGCAGAGGGCGACGTCAACGATCTGGGGCGCGCCTGGAGGAAATTGCCGGCAAGGAGAGGTAGAGGGAGTCGAGGCGCAGCTTTCCGTGCTCTTGTCTCGGACAGGGCTAGACTAACGCGGCGGTACCATGGGGACCTACAGGGGCGTCTCTCGGAGGAGCAGAAGGCCAGAAACAGCAGCACGAGGAGGAGAAGAGTTAGGGTTCTGCGGGATTGGCACATGGGATAAGGAGGCAGAGAACACGGCCTTCGAGTGGGCGTTGACTCGGATCACGGCGCGGACGGCCACCTGCCCGCTGTCGTCTATCGCTGAGAGAGAGCAGGCCAAGGAAAACGAAGAACGGAGGAAGACGGCGTGAAAGACGAAGGGGTATGGCAGAGAGAGGGTTGCTGGGCCATACGAAGAGCTGCGGCACTGGGCTCAACTGCTGGGCCATATGGATGACTTGGTCTTATTTGTTATTTGTTTTGCTTGTTATTTCAAACTTAAGCAAGCATCTGTTTTCAAACTCTTTTGAAATTTTGCAGGGACAACTGAACAGAGAAAAATGGTACAAAAGTGAGGCAAGAGGGAAAAAGAATATAGGAAAAGTGATATCCCCAAAGTCCAATTGGGCATTTACAAGAATAGAGAGAGAAATGATTTGAATCATTTGGTAAATAGTGAACCCTAGCAATTGGGTTCCAACTTGTTGCAAACAACATAAGGATGTAGGAGATAAAAGAGAGAAAGGTGATAGCATCACATACAAGATACAAAGGCCAGATGCAATGCAACACAACAAATGCAACAATTTAAAACATGAACCATGCAAGGTGGCATGATGAACATGAGCAAGATATAATTATGATGCAACATTTATATGTAGGAAGGTAGCATTTTATTATTAGACCATGTAACATTACAGATGTTAGACAAATGGGATGCTACAGGGGATGATTGAGCGGGTGCTGGTGGGGTGAGCAGAGGTAGTAGTGGTAGAGCCCATCCAGCAAACGGCGGTAGCAGCTGCCGGTGGCACCAAAGCGGCAGGTCATAGCCAGGGAAATCGTAGGCGTGAGCACGAGAGAGCAGAAGGGGAACGAGATAGAGAGATGCGTGAGAGTGAGGGAGAGGAAGAGAGGGGTTGGGCCGGTGCCGGGGTTGATCCCGAGCCAGTTGGGTCAGGTTAGGCCCAGAGAAAGAAAGAAATTGGAAAATAAAAGAACAAAAAAATACCAAAATACCCCTGAACTTGTTTTAGCCCTGGAAAAATATAGAAAAATCTGAAAAATACATATAACATTTCGAAATGATCACAAAAATAATATCTACCTAAGAAAAATATAACTTTACTTATTTAAGATAAATAAAATGCAAATAAATGTTAAAAACACTAAAATTTAAGTGATATTATATAAATTAAGGAAAAGTCCTAAAAAGGGAATAAATATCATTTTTGCATATGAAAATAAAACTACTATTTAATAAAAATACTAACTTAATTTGTTTACAAATGAAACTTGAAGCAAATATTTAAAGATATATAATCCTTTGTTGAATTTTATAAAAATAAGGATAACACCTAAAATTGAATTAAAAATTCACTTCTAAGATCTTAAGTAAGTATGTTTTACTAGAAAAATACTAATTATATCATTCCAATACATTTTAAGGTTCTTAAATAATAAATCCTTATTTATTATATATTTGGTAAGTTCTTTAAAACATTTCATAAATAAGAAATAATCACAATTTTATAAAACCATAAATCCTGTACATTTAAATACTACTTCGACAACCATAACTTAAGTCTATAATAATACTTAAAAGTAAACTGTTAACTTTTAGAAAACTCTTTAAAACCCTAACTCCAAGATCAACCAACAATTTGAATAAATTTTAATCATCCTTCACTTATAAGAAAAGTGAATGTTATTTATCTCTTAAGTATTCATGATTTCAAACTTAAATAGATTATTAAAATCATCTAAATTTACTTTCCTTAAAAGACAAATTATATTCATAATAACATGTCATATTTAAACACATGACTCACTTAAACTAAACATGAATGATCTCATACTCTTAAACATGCTTATTAGAAGCTTAAAGGTTATTAATACTTTAAAACATCACACCCTATGTCTACTTATACTTTAAAGTTAACTCTGGTACACCAAGTCATCCATAATGCCTAAAGTATATTTATATTTTTATAGTTAACTTTTGTCTGTTCCAAATTAAGTCATAAAGTATTTCAAGTCCAAGTTTACGAAATAAGAACAAACAACATCGATCACATTCTATTAACCATAAGAATTGTTTAATCATGTAAAAGAAATATTTTCTTCAAAAGTTATTTGTTTTGCCACTTCAAACAACAATCTTATAATAAATCCTTTAACTCTTAACAACTTAACATAATAATTCCCATCTTAATTACCAGATAGCATTCCACATTTGAGTGCTTTAATATTGTATGTTACTTATTGAATTTACATATTGTTTCACACACTCTCACAAGCCTTAATAAGAAGCACAGGTGTGAAGCTGGTATGAAAGTGAAACACATTCAAAAGAAACCATCCGTAGTTTCCGAACCCTAGATCAGATACAATTATCCTGGGGATTCGCATTTATCAAATTGCATTACATTACTTATCCAATTGCTTACCGGACCAATGATGCTATTTCCAGATTTTGGATCTTCTAGTATCTTGAAGACCGTGAGTGCATAATCTTGCAATCACGAAAGTCAAGTTCACACCTGCTCATGTCCTTTGTTTATTTTCTATCAAATGCTTGTAACTCAAATGTTGTCATCACCTGCATTTCAAAAAGGTCTGAAAACACAATTTTCATAATAATATGATTATGGATTATTTACCGAATGGTAATAGTCTATGATATAGTTACAGTGGTAAAGGAACATAATATCTAGGACTTAATCAACCAATGTCACTAGTTATTCTAGGACCATATATTACACGTTAACCATGAGATTTGGAATGGGACAGAGAAGTCAGTTGTATCTTCTCCCTTTCACTAGATGAAATGTGCTGATTTGTGACGTTCTAATAGTGACCGGAAATAAAATCGTCATAGATTTATGACGATTTTTTCCAAGATGGTCATAGGCTCATTTGAGAGCTCAAAACCCTATAAATTTACGATGTTTTGTTCCAAATCATCATAATTTCATCAGATAAAATTGTCATAAACTGTGGCCCATGTTCTCTGGCCTTATTTTGTGCGACTACGACATTTATTGAGCTTCATATAGTTGTTAAGGTGCGATGCACTAGCCTGAGGCGTTAGCCAGCTCATCTATTTTACCTACGTGTCAACATGTGGGACCTAGCCTGCTCCATTTTTTCTCAGTTGTCCAATTTATTTTATACACTGAATGGACCATGCTGGCCCAATACACCAAATGGCCATATACTTGGATGGACGATGCTCATCTAGTGGCCCATGCCGGCCTAGTACACCGAATGACCATTTTTGGTTAAAGTGGCAAAAATATTGCGTAGCGGAGACTCAAACCCACGACCAAGCTCTTGTGTCCAACTCGTCTTACCGCTGGACTATTCAGGTGATCTTGCTATCTATGGAGTAGTAAGCTTATATAAAAAAAAATATTATAAGATCCTCCTTATCAGCCAGGCACGCACATAGGACGACACTTTGACCGAAACAAGGTTGAGTGATAGAGGGGGTGAGGTCGGCGGTGACCGACGGAGGGGGCTAGGCCGGTGGTGACCGACGGAGGGGGCTGGGGCGGCGGTGACTGACGGAGGGGGCTGGGGCAGCGGTGACAGGCGGACGGGCGGGAACATATGCAATGGTGGCTGCCTTCGGGAGTGCCTCGTCGTTCGCCTCATCTACGTGCTCACCCTTCGCTGGAGAAGGGAGCTAGGCCGAGGACCGGCAGATCCATTTGAGGATGCTCCGGCAACTCGGCCGTTCGCCTCGGCAACATGACAGGGACACTCACGGTCTGCACCTCTCTCCCCTCTATATTTTCTTCTATGGTTGCCATGGTATCTAGGATTAGACCGAGAGTTAGCTAAAGATAAAGGATCTATTAACAACAAATTCAGCTATTCAGCAAAGTCCATTTTTTTAATTTGTTAGTTGCCAGGAAATTCAGCTATTCATATTCTTAGAAGCACTATTTTTTTAATTAATCTTAGTGTGTCATCATATAGGTTTGTCCCATATCTGTGTGTGTATAAGATTCGTCCGAAAGGCTAGGGATAATTAGCTATATTGTCGGAGTTTATCTAGGTTTTGGATTAATTTATGCTACATACTTTGGGTTTGTGCACATCGGTTGACACTTCCGTTGAACATTCGATGCTAATATTTTTCGTTTTTTCGCATGCAGATGGACATAGGCTGGACTCGTGAGGAGTTAGAAGGCTTTCCACTGAGCATCTAAGGGGAGTGGATGAGTTCATGCAATTTGTTCACAGAAGTGGTGCCAAGGATGCTCGAGTTCTTTGCCAATGCCCCAACTGTATGAACCATGTTCAATAAACTCTAAAAGATGTAGAGTCTCATCTGCTGATGCATGGGATGTCAAACACGTATGATAGGTGGATCTATGATGGAGAGACTTTACATGCAGAACCTAGAGCTGAACCTGAAACTAATGAAGAGGCACACCATGCTAGTGAAGGCAGTGATTTTATAGAAGATGATGTTCTGCAAGACGATGCTGGTTTTGAGGAGGAGGATGGGTACGAGGATGACAAAATTCCTGATTTGTTTAAGGATCCGTACAAGTCAGAACCGCAAGGTGATAGACATAGGGCAATCTTTGTCAAGACGATAGAGGATGCAAAGTGTGCAGCTATTGATGGTGGGACATTGTCTAGATTTTCATTCACCGTGAAGCTACTCCACATCAAGTCCTTCTACCAGATAAGCAATGTTGCCTTCAACGCAATACTCCATATCTTGACCATCTAATACCCTAAAAGCTCAATTCCAAAAACTTATGATGAAGCATTGAGTATAATCGGCAGATTGGGGCTTGGTTATGAATCAATCCATGTCTGCCAAATTCCATCTTGTTTCAGAATACATATGCTAAGCACGACAAATTCCCAAAGTGTGATGCCTCTAGGTGGAAAGATGCAGATGGGAGGAGATAGACACCGAAGAAGGTGTTGAGGTACTTTCCTTTAATTCCAAGGCTACAGAGGATGTTCATTTCGAAGCAACAGTCAAAGGATGTACAATAGAACAAGCTAAAGCGGCAACCCGTGGATAATGAACTTAGCCATCCAGCTGACGGAAAGGCATTGAAATATTTTGACAATAAAAATAAAGAGTTTATCATCGATGCGAGGAACATAAGACTTGACCTTGCTACAGATGGCTTTAATCCATTTGGAATGAGCTCGAAGTATTGCATGTGGCACGTATTTGTCATGTCGTATAATCTTCCACACTGGACATGTATGGATCAGTCCAACTTCATTATGGCTTTGCTGATCCCTGGTCCAAAATCTCCAGTAAAGGATTTTGATGTCTTTATGGAGCCCCTGGTACAAGATCTGCTCAAGATCTGGGAGGGTGTCTATACCCATGATGCCCTGAGTCCGGATAAGTTCGATCTCTGTGCTGCGGTAATATGGTGTATCCATGATTTCCTGGCACTACACACTTTGTCGGGAAGGCTCACGTCTGGTTTTCAAGCATGTGTGCGTTGTGACAAGGATCCGTGCTCGGAAAGAATAAGGAACAAGATATGTTGGACCTAGGGCCGCTGTTTTCTTCCTCGCCACCATCCTTAGCAAAAAAGCAAGGATTTCAATGGAAAAACTGAAACCCGTGACCAGCCGGCGGAGTTCACTAAAGAAGAGCTCGAGCAACAGCTTCACAATGTGAAAGATGTGAGACTTGGAAAACATCAAAAGAAAAGGAAGCGTGAGGATGGTCAATGTTGGGACCAAAGGGCTATTTTGTGGGATCTCTCCTACTCGGCATATCTCAAGTTGAGGCACAACCTTGATGCAATGTACATCGAGAAAAACATATGTGATATCATCATTGGCACATTGATGAACATCGACGAGAAGTCAAAGGATACAGTTAACTCTACGCTTGATTTCGAAGACATGGGCATAAGAGAAGATTTTCATCTACGGCCTGTTGAAGGTGGAGAGTCGTTTGAGATGCTAGAAGCATGGTATACAATGACTAAGGAAGAAAAGCTTGCATTCTGTAAATTTATAAGAGCAGTGAGATTTCCAGATGGGTATGCCGCTAACCTAGCAAAATGCGTGTCTCCTGATGGATGCAAGCTCCAAGGACTAAAAACTCATGATTGTCACCTACTCCTCCTAAGGATTTTACTGGTCGTACTCCATGGAATTTTGGATAAAGAAATATATGAAGTAGTTACTGAGTTGGGGAATTTCTTCAGAGAGTTGTGCTCCAAAACACTAAAGCTATCTGTTCTTGAAAGACTCGAGAAAGAAATTGTAGTTATCCTTTGCAATCTTGAAAAGATCTTTCCTCGGCCTTCTTCATAGTGATGGTTCATTGGACCGTGCATTTACCCAAAGAGGCAATGCTTAGAGGCCCCGTACAATATGGTTGGATGTACCCTGTCGAAAGAAGGATGCTTACATTTAAGCTTATGTGTGAAACACCGCCAGGCCTGAAGGGTCGATTGCCGAGGCATATGTTGTTGATGAGTGACTTACATTTTGCTCGAGGTACTTCGACAATGTGGAAACAAGATTCAATCGGCCGGGCAGAAATAGAGAGTGGGATGATTTGCACATTGGTGATGTCTCTGTTTTCAACCATGGTGTAAACCTTCTTGGAGGGTCGGAGTACTTGGAGGCTGGTGATGACTATGATAAGATGCATTTGTATGCGCTAAGGAGTTGCCCTGAGGTTCTACCATATATAGAGTATGTCATCTCTTGTGCATGCACCCTTATCTTTTTTCTTGAGTTGGAAGGAACCCATTTGCAAGCACGATGATTTAATTAACTTTAGGTTTTTGCTGGCATTGTAGGTTGTGCAAAGAAGAGCTGAATGAGCAAGATTGCCGCATCAATGTTGATAGATGCCTCGCGAAGGGATTTGCTAAATGGTTTAAGAATCATGTGAGATCTTTAGTCTTGGAATCAATTGCCACATGATTTTTTTGTGTTTTGTTATTAACCATGATTTATTTGTGCAGATTGGAAAATTGCATGAGGACAATAAGGTCAGTGCTGATCTTTTTGCATGCGAGCCGGATAGGCGAGTCAGGCTGTATTTAGCGTGTATTGTTGACGGTGTCCGCTACCTCACTATTGACCGCGAGAAAAATAGAAATACGCAGAATAGTGGAATAGTTGCCGAAGGAGACCATGATGGTGAAGACATGGACTTCTATGGTCAGCTCAAAAGCATCATATGGATCCAGTATGACCCCAGCAGAGGTGTCCATCGACCGGTCGTCTTGTTCCGTTGTTGTTGGTTTGATCTTGGTGGTAGAAAGAAGACATGGATCCAAGATGACGGACACTTCAAAACCATTAACAATGGAAGGTATTGGTATAAGAGTGATCCATTTATTCTAACGACACAAGCAACAAAGGTGTTCTATGTGCCAGACACCTATTTGCGTGGAAACTGGCAAGTTGTGCAAAAGTTTCGGCACAGACATTTGTGGAGTGTGAAAGAAACTGAAATGGAGAACGGTCTCAATGATGGTGGTGATCTAACATACCAGATGATAACAGTGAGGAAGTTCTAGTCCAAGAGAAAGAACCCGGTGTGCATACAAGATTGTGAAGGAGCCGGGAACGAGTGATACTTGATGCTTCATTCGTAGAAAACATTAGCAAACGAAAGAAGGAGGTAGTGGAGGGCCATGAATGCGAAGATGATGAAAACATGGTAGATGACACATCCCACCAGTACTGTAGCGATGGTGAAGATAAAAGGTAGAGGCATTTTGACGATGACGATTAGTAACAACATGTAAGGTAAACTATATCCTCCATTACCTTTTCTTTTTTATTTCATTGCTAGTGGCTCACTGGAAATTGCTAATCTCTGTTGCAGCGGTGAGGAGGAGCAAGACTAGGGAGCAAGATCATGTCATGTTAGCTGCAGTGGTGGAGTGGTGGTGAGGAGCAAGATCATGTGTAATCCCGACTTGTCATTTTAGCTGCTGTGTAGTCATTTCTAGAAGATCATGTCTAATCTTGACTGGTCATTGTAATATTGACATTTTAGTTCTCTGGAAGATCATGTGCTTATCCTAGCTGTTTGTGAGTTTTGATTGTGAGTCATTCTAGTTCTCTAGATCTGATTGTGATTTCCGAATCTACCAAAAAAAGGAAAAATAGTGACTTGTGTAATCTTGACTTGTCATTTTAGCTGTTGTGTAGACATTTCTGGAAGATCATGTGTAATCTTGAATCGTCATTGTAATCTTGACATTTTAGTTCTCTAGAAGATCATGTGCTTATCCTGGCTATTTGTGAGTTCTGATTGTGAGTCATTTTAGTTCTCTATATCTGATTGTGAGTTCTGAATCTATTAGACAAAAAAGGAAAAATGGTGAGGGGGTCTGGGACTCGAGCATATGACCTCCTACTACTCTTCTAGTGTGAATTTCCATTGCGCCATACTACTAATCTTTTTAGATACAAGAGCCCAAACTTTTTTATACTTATCACAGGAAGAACAACTAGATACAAATAATAGCCCAGGATCATTTCATAGATCACAGTAGTAGCACAACATCATTTCATAGATCATAGTAGTAGCACATGATCATTTCATAGATCACAGTAGTAGCACATGACCATTTCATATTGATCACAGTAGTAGCACAAGATCATTTCATATTGATCACAGTAGTAGCACAGGATCATTTCATAGATATAAGTACTAGAATTTCATAGATATAAGTGCATACCATAGTTCACAACTAGTCTAGGCATTCCAAAAGCAACCTGCTAGCTATAGGACCATAGTTCAACCTGTAGCACTAACAACAACCTGATAGCACCTGACAGCAACAGGAACATAGTTCAACCTGTAGCACAGACAACAACCCAATAGAAACCTACATGACCATATTTACAAACAACACAACCTGCTGATTACTTGACCTTCTTAATACACATCTTAAGTCCATCCATAGGACTATGGTGGAAGCGAAACATGAAGATATCGCCGTGTTGCATCCCGGTCGCCGCTACCACCTGGGACCAGCTGGTCGTAAGTTGTGCTCCTTTATACTTCCCTTTACCCATAATCATAGTGACTACTATGGGA
The DNA here is from genome assembly GCA_910589775.1 of Avena eriantha. NCBI lineage: Eukaryota > Viridiplantae > Streptophyta > Magnoliopsida > Poales > Poaceae > Avena > Avena eriantha. Next base: position 359,502,929 of record OU342743.1, read on the forward strand.
TTAAGGACTCTACAGAAGACCCTCAGCTTTGCTGGGAAGTCCTTGTACCACTTTATGTAGGCATTGGTGAAGGCCCTTGGGAAATACTACAAATTATTTGAACCAATCAATCAATGGTAGAAACAATTTGGAAATACTTCAGTAATCAAAGAATGATCATCAAGGGACAATTTGTTTACCATTTTAGCACTTGGCTCTTTGGTGTTCGATACCTGCATGGTGCATACATAAACTTTTATGTGGGTTTATTCCTTGCAAGTTTCCTCAGGGATATCACTTCTGTGTGTTTTAGAGCAACCTTGTTACCATACACACACCACATATCAAAATTGTTACTTTCCTTTGTCTTGGGACCTACATGCAAGGAAAATTCACATTTTCAAATCAACAATGCAAACAACACGAGTAAAAGATAAAGTAAAGTAACAATGGAAGAAAAGGATTTTTACCTCAACGCATGACAATCTTGTTGGCAGCAGCGGCTGCCACAGCAGGTTTCTTAGCGTGCTGCTTAGCCTTAGCTTTCTTAGCAGCTTCTTTCTTAGCAGCAACCTCCACAGCAATGGGAACTTCGTCATCTGAGCTAAGCTCGATGGCCTCAGGATATTCCATGGTCAACTACTAAGAAAAGCATGACAGGAATGTTAACATAATCATGCTCCAGTTTTACATGCAACAAATAGAAGCCTCATGGTTATTACTGAGGGAAGGGTTTTGATGTAGGAATAGAACCTGGGCAAGGCTATCCAATCAGCCAAACCACAATTAGATAGTTTCATGATCGTTAACTTGCAATATTGAACAAAATAAACCATGGAGACCCAACACACCTACTTTGTGTTATTAATCTGACCAAGTTGATCTCTTACATGGCACAATTTAAGTTGTTTGATAATGAGACTGATGATTTGTATCTAGTAACCATTTTTGTAAATGGAAAATGAAAGAAGAATGTCAACACGTCGGGAACAATTTGAAACAACATAAAAGTAAATGAAAATCATTTTAGCCAGATTCATATCACTGCCAGGTGCCCAAATTATTAGACTAATAAAACTACGGGGCTTGCAGGGAAGGGGAGCAAGAGGGGCTACGGGGGAGGGGCAGGTCACGGGGCAAGTCATGCCTTGTTGGACAGGAAGCGCCGATGCTGGCCGAGATTTCGAGCAAGATGGCGAGAGACAAGGGCTTACCGGGAGGCTTACCGGGGAGTGGGATAGGGGCTTGCGGGGAAGGGGAGCGATAGGGGCTACAGGGGAGGGGCAGGTCGCAGGGCAGGTCGTGCCTCACCGGACAGGAAGCGTCGATGCTGGCCGAGATTTCGAGCAAGATGGGGAGGGACAGGGGCTTACGGGGAGGGTTACCGGGGAGGGGGACAGGGGCTTGCGGGGAAGGGGAGCGAGAGGGGCTTACCGGATGGTGCTCGCTGGCGGTGCTCGAGGAGCGGGTGGAGGAAGGCAGATCAGTGGAGCTCCAGGCGGTGCTCGAGGAGGGGATTATTACCAACAGTAAGGAGTGGGTGATATGTTGTAAATGTATCTATAATTTTTGATGTTCCATGCTTGTTCTATATCTAATTTCTTATGTTTTGTCCACACTTTAGATTATTTTTACACATTTTCTGGAACTAACCTATTAACAAGATTCCATAGTGCCGGTTGCCTGTTTTATGCAATTTTTGGTTTTCAGAAAAGCTAGTAAGGAAATATTCTCGGACAAAAGCCAAAGTCAATATTTTATCAGAAGCAACATGGAGTCCGGAGGGGAGACAAAGAGGGGAACTAGGGCAGCCACACCCTAGGGTGCCGCGACTAGCCCTAGGTGCGCCTCCACCTGGTTGGCCCCCTGCTACTCCATCGACCTTGCCCCTTTGCCTATAAAAGTCTCCCGGGACAAAAACCCTAAGTACTCGATCAAAATTCCACGAAAGAGTTTGTAGCCGCCGCCATCTCCATCCCTAGATCGGGAGGGATCTGAAGCTCTTCCCGGCACCCTGCTGGAGGGGAGAGATCACCCTAGAGGCCTTTTTCATCACCATGACTACCTCTGGTGTGATGCGTGAGTAGTTCATCCCTGGAGTACGGGTCCATGTAGTAGCTAGATGGTTGGTTCTTCTCCTTTGTGCTACCATGTTTAGATCTTGTGAGCTCCGTTCATGATCAAGATCATCTATTTTTAATATTACATGTTGTGTTGGCGGGGATCTGATGGATATTGAGATGCTATTTTAGATTGATTATTGATTATATCATGTCTATGTTATTTGTGATCTTGCATGCTTTCCGTTGTTAGTAGCTATCTTGGCTGAGTAGATCCTAGCAACTCCAAGAGGGAGTATTTATGCTCGATAGTGGGTTCATGCCTCTAATAATCTAGCGAAGTGACAAAAATCTCTAAGGTACTAGATGTGCTTTTGCTACTTTGGAGAAAACAACAATCCTATGTCCATAGGGCAATCGTATTGTTTACTTTACACACTTTGCTTAACACAATTATCTGTTGCTTGCAACTTAATATTGGAGGGGGTTCAGATGATAACCTGAAGGTGGATTACTAGTCATAGATGCAGTTGGATTACGGTCTATGTATAATGTTTTAATGCCCAATCAAATCTCATAGGAGTCAAGATGTTTACTATATGCATGTATGCTTTCTCGGTGTCTGTCAATTGCCCCGCTGTAATTTGTTCACCCAACATGTCAACTATATTAAGGAGAATCACCTCTAGTGAACTATGGACCCCGGTCCATTATTTTACCATCAATCTACCATCTATTTACTGTTTTACTATTTACCTTCTGCAAGCAATTACTATCTTCCACACAATACATTTAATCCTTTGTTTTCAGCAAAACCGATGAGATTGACAACCTCACTATAAGTTGGGGGTAAAGTTCTGTGGTTGTGTTGTGCAAGATTCCAAGTTGGAAACAACACCTTGGAGGTGTTTCCTTGCTCCTATTGGTTCGATAATCTTGGTTTCATAACTGAGGGAAAACTTGCTGCTGTGCTCATCATACCTTCCTGTTGGGGTTCCCCAACAAGCTCTATATATTTTGAGCCATTAAGCCTTTTTTCTGGCGCCGTTGCCGGGGAGGTCAAGGAGATCTTCACAAGGGGAGTCCCTCACAACCAATCTCTTTACTTTGTTGTTTTTGTTTTGCTTAATTTATTCTGCTTTGTTTACTAGTATCTTTATCAAAAACACAAAAAAATAGTTATACTAGTTTGTTTCCTTTTATTAAAAACACATAAAAAAAATTAGTTTCTATCTAAAGTTGTTATTATGTCTAGCATTGCTCCAATCACAATTTTGCCTGAGAAAATGATTTTTACTTTCAAACAAGGAATCGAAGAGAGTTTCAAAGAAGCTTGGTCTAGAATCTCTAAATTACATGCTAAAACTAAACCTAAAATGACTGTAAGCTTGTCTCTTAGCAGTTTTGACTTTGGAACTGCTCTTTGCTATAGATATGCTTTGGATGCTATAGTAGGAGGAGATTTCCTCTAATGCAATGAGGGTTAAGCTTTCAATGCCATAAAAAGTTGGTTGCAACATATGACTTGCCTAGCAAATCTAATTCCTCCATTATAAACATCATTGCTAGATTGAACACTCTTGAGACCAACACAGCTAGTTTAAAAGATATCTATGAATCTTTGAGTCTTTGGGGACTTTCTGAAGGGGGAGAAGAAATATCTCTTACTAATAATGCCACAATATTACCCATCGGAATAACTGAACGAGTGTTTACAAAGATTCTAAGGAAAGTGGTGTCTACTGATTATCTTGTTATTGAATGTGTAGGAAAAGAACAAATTACATTTGGAAGATCCCTACTAAAACTCCTTGGAGCAATAATAGATGTGAAAAAGGGCATCATGAATTTTGCTTCTCCACCAAACAATCATACGTTCCCCAAGGAAAAGAATAAAGGTAATAGAGGTAAGGGCAAGAAATTTTGTTTTAATGCTTCTTCACATGAGAATACTTGATTCTTGCTTCTTATGCCTAGCTCAAAGGCGTTAAAGAAAAGCACCTATTGGGAGATAACCCAAATATCTTAAGGAATCTTTTGTTCAGTCTTCGAAGTTGTTGCTTCTGTAATAACCTCTCCTTATCCTTTTTGTGTGGTTTTTGTGCCAAGAGTAACCTCTAATGAGAGAGAAGTAAGATTTGGGAAAGTTGTTGTCCCGAAACAGATTTTTGTGCTTCGCTGTAAAAATTCGTGAACAATCTCTGTACGTCAGTTTGAGCTGTAATTGTTTGTGCTTCTGCCCCAGGTTGTTATCTAACTTTCGTTAGTTCAACACTTTTTGATTTGAGAGACATAAGGTCTTCGAAAAAATCGGTTTTTACCTGGTGGTCTCTTTTGACATATTTCTGCCATTATTTGCATTTGCCTCTTAATCTCTTTCTCTTTGAGTTCTTGCCAAAAAAATTGAACTTTTAAAAGGAAGTGCTACAGTAGCTTTTATTTTAATGTAAGTTTTACTTGTCTTGAAACTAAACCAAAAGACTTATTATCTTGAGTGCACTAATGTTGCTAATGAAGATTGTGTGAAGTTTTGTATGAAGGAAATTTTAAAGTGCAGGGAAGAGTAATTTGATAAGATGAAGTATGGATAAAAGCTCAAGCTTGGGGATGCCACCCGTGTCACCCTAAGAAATATTCCACAAGTACAAGCGTCAAAGCTTGGGGATGCCCAAGACATCCCCTTCTCCATAAATAAAAATCTCAGGTTTCTTCCAAACACTTCATTTTTATTGTTTCATGCACAATTGTGTTGTTCTTGGAGCGTCTTTGTTTTTGTTTTTAGTTTTCATTTGCTTAGTTTTCTTAAATAAATTGGTTGGACCCCCGCATTCATACATAGTTTCAAATAGGTTGAATTGGATTGGAAAAGAGTAGGAAATTTCATGCTTAAGTGGTATAAACGGAGCTTGTTTTTGACTGTGACTTAGACTTTATGATGTCATGCTTGATATTGTTTTGACTTTGTGCTTAGCGATTATTGCTTTAGCATGACTGGTACAAACAACTGATATTTCTTAATGTGCCTTGAAAGAATCATGCGTTGTTTTAGCATATAAAAGCATAATATTGTGGTATTCTCCTTTGATGCTTTATTTGGGTTGACTTGGCGCATGCTCACACCATGTTAAGACTATACCAAGTCAATTAGCCTCTATGATCATTCAGTTTCGACTTGTAATATCACTTTATGCTTTAATTAATAATGTTTTGTCTCTTTGCATGATTATGTCCATTATTGCTCTCTTAGTTGGTCGCTCCCAGTCTTTTGCTAGCTTCCATACCAAATATGAGTTCCACTCATGCATCCAACTCCAAATAAAACCAAGTTATTCCAAAGAGTCCACCATACCTACCTATTAGCATTTTCTATTCCAAGTATATTCATGTTTTTATCTACCTTCCGAATTAAACTTGTTATGTGAAAATTAGTGATTAAAGCTCCCACCAACTTGATGTCACACTTTACTTTTCTTGCACTTAATAAACTTGAACCATTGTGCCCATCTATGCTGCGTATATGCTTGCGTGTTGTAAGTTGTGAATTAGCAGAACCATGTTATCATGGGGAACACTTTCAACATTGCACTTTATTTAGTTGATATCATGTTCTTTTGCTTATGGATGTGGGGGTTGTGAAATATAAGGGGAGCTTGTAAGGCTCATGGAGTTCATATATGTGTTAGAGAAACGCCTGGGCAGTTGGTCTAAGCCATGCCTAATCATGGTGGAAACCTGAAGCATAACCATAGTGAGCAATCTATGAAGCATCCTCTATATAAAAAAAGCCTATGCAAATAGGAAAGAAAAAAGAGAGAAAAAAAGAAAAAAAAAGCCTATGCAAATAGGAAATAAAAGGATTGCTGAGATGCTCATTGTCTGCTTGCCTTGTCATTTTGATATGGGGAATCTTCCGTATCATCGGGCAAGGGGTACCCCATTGGCGGTTCTCTATGATACACATGTACTTATAATAACAAGAACTTACCAGTGACAAAACTTGAGTAGCATGAGGAACGGTACTCGTAAGTAAGGGGCATGAGATTTTTAGCTTATAACTTGTCAAGCATATCCTCATATTTGTTCACTTTAACCTTAATCACCTAAATATGCTTATGATAGGGGCAATGAGAGCTGAAAGCTAATAAGTACCATAATTTTTGGAAGCCCTTTATCAGACTTGAATCCCTACTTCCTTCTATGAAGGGCCTTTCTTTTACTGTTATGTTGAGTCTCCACCTTCTATCTTTATGCACCTATTGAGAGAGTGAGGGACCCCCGGATTATCCATCTGAGAACTCCCTGTTATGCATATTTCCATGTGCCCATGATCAGTGAGCCGTGGAACATAACCAATAGGTACCATTACAGCATCTGAAACATAACGAAATACAAGACTTACATAGATGCCATTATGGCTACATCGTCATTAGCAGCGGACATCGCAAAGCGCAGAGCCCAATTGTGCCTCAACCTACAGGCAACTGACTGGGAAGACGGCCTAGCTCGCTAGACGTCACCTTAATCTCCTGAAAGTCTGGCCAAGTAAATCGCTAGGGACACAGCCGTGAGTACTTCGAATGTACTGGCAAACCACCAAGATAAGGGAACAAGGAAATGCAATTCTGACTATGGCGAGACAGCTCTATCTGGGGTTGCTTTTGGAAAAGGCCTAACCTAACTTTGAAATTATGGCATCTCCATATCTTTGTTGAAAAAGAGTTTTGAAAACATGCTTCTATTTTATAAACCAAGGCATCTCCATATCTTTGTTGAAAAAGAGTTTTTGAAAACGGTTTTGTGGTTAAAAACCATTTTTAAACATCTTCGACCCCTCGGGTCAAAACAGAACCTCTGAACTCGGGTTCCCCCGGAACCTTCGTCCTCAAAGTACTTGTTTCCCAAACAAGCACAATCTGGGTACTCCTAGCCAACACCTTTACAACCGTCCTTGACCATGGACATGCCTATTCGAATAGGTTATACTCTGCAGAGTTTTGCACACTTTACCCACAAGAATCAATACATCCACCGGGATACAACCACGGCCCACTACCACTGTATATGGGGGTCCGGATAATCAAACCTAACTTTTCGCTTGTTTACACTGGCAAAGGCATGCTTTCCCTCTTGGGTTGATCTCCCTGGCAACGCGTATGTGGCTCCCAGCTATAGTCCTTCCTTCCGTACACGCACATACCCAAGCCGCAACTTGGCGTATACCTAAAATTTGGTGACTCCTCTTCCTTCTGTACTACCTAAGTCATACCGTCCGCGGGAGACCCAATTGTTGCACCTGACTCCTAATTGTTCAGGTTCACTCTTGCCGAAGAAAGCGACAGGCGTTAGATCCTTGATCTGGGGGTGCCCGCCCGGAATTCCAGGGATTTCTCCCTATAAGCATGGTAGAAGTTGCCTCGGTTAATACAGACAAACTACAAGTTAAGCCCCAGCAACCTGGGGTAATGTGGTTGCGCGGATAAAATTTTTTCCAGTAAAGGCGTAGAACATCCCATCATATTCTCCTTTCTCCTCATCACCATTCCTTTTGTTAAAACTTCCACTGGGAACGATGCCTCTTCCTAGGGTTTTACAAAGCCATTTTTGAAACATTTGTAGTGGGAAAATCCCAAAACAGTTTATTTTCTCAAAATCGGGGTTTCCAAGGAGGTAGGATGCTAACCATCGTACTCTCGGTCTAAAGGGGATAAATGATGGGTTCATCGGGGTGGTGCCTCGAAGGACACGAAATCATAACTTGGAGGAGCCAAGTTACTACTGCAGTATTTGTAAAACAAGACATGCAGGTAGAGTATGCAATTTATAAAGCGGATACAAAACAGGTACAAGAGAGTAGGACATATATCAGAGTTCAGGAATGGTGGCTTGCCTGTGATCAGCAATAATTCCCTGGACTTCTTCAGATGACCAAAAATACCCAATAATATAGTAATAAGAAATCATGTTCTTCTTGTCGTCAGACACTCACACTATCGTCGTCATTGGGTACACATGAAAGCAGACAACACCACAATCAATACAAGGCATACGACATCAGATCATACAGAAAACAAGCATGAGAAATATTACTGGACTTGGGAGGTTTTGGAGAAGTGGGATTCAAAGGGTGGAATTTATAAGATCGCCACTGGGGTGTTTTCTCTTGGAAGATAGTTGTCAAGGCTAGATACAAAGAGCTTTTTTTAGATTAGGGATCTGTGTTCAAAAGGATACCAATGTGCAAAAGTGGTATCCTCAGATAGGTATTGTCAAAAAAAACCATCACAAGTGGTTTCGCTTGATTATCACTTTTCTAGATTTAATCATGCTTTTTTTAAAGGGGAATAAACTCTAGTTAAAGAAATAATTCACCAGAAAATATCTGGAGCTCCAAAAATTATTTCCTTAGATTGTTAGGTAGCACCTGATATACCGAACCACCTAGAGTTGGAATCAAGTCGAAAGAATTACCATAATGCCCTCAGTAAATTCCCAAGGACAGTTCTGTATGAATTTTCTCTTTTCCACTAGATTAAATATACAAGAGCTATTGGGTTGGTTCCAATGGCATGTGATAGGTATTTAAAATACCTTTATGTAGGAATTGGATTCACCATTTTTGGAATTTTAAAACTCCTGGAGAGATTTATCTAGTGAAAATACCCTTACAGAGGTATTTAATTCACTAAAATTCATCCATAGCTCAATAAATTATGAGCTGCTGGAGTTTGGCTGATATTGGTACTAGGGTGTACTGGGAGGTGAAATCAGGTCAAAATCTAATTTGGTTTGACCTGGGGAATTTATCTAGGGCAGAAAGTTGCTAGTTTTGTTATTTTTTTCTAAAGGCAGAATATTTTTCACCTTGGTATGAGTCATGTGCTGGATGATAGGTATTTCAAATACCTCCCAATAGGATTTGGTTTCAACCCAAATGAGGAAGGCTAGTTCACACAAGAATTTATTTAGGGCAAAGTATACTCTGCAGCAGAATATATACCAGAAAATAAAGAAAATTATTTTGGACATGGAGTTGACTCTGCATGTTTGGGAAAACATCAGAGAACCACCAGAAATTTGGATCTAGGCGTTTGGACTTGATTTACAATTTTATTTAGATTTAATCCTTGTAGGAGCTTTTCTAGGATAATAGGTTAGCTAAAAATAAAAAGAAAAGGATGTGCAGCGGGCCGGATCTGGGGAGTTACTGGGCCGCAGGGGAGGATTTGTCCCATGGCGGGGAAGCACGATGGGCGGGAGGGCTCGGTTCGAATCTGACGAGCGGGACCCGCTGTCAGCGAGCGACAGGCGCTGAAGCGGTACCGAGCACCGGTGACCGCCGGATCAAGTCACGATGGACGGCTCGCCGACGTCATCTTCGCAGAGACAGAGCACCGGCGATGGAAACCCTAGGCGGAGCGGGGAGGAGCAGGGAGGATACCTGGGGGCTCGGGGGAGGTCGAGGATGCGGTAGGGCGACGCGGTGGTCGAAGACGAGCCAAACGAGGGGCGGCACGAGGGGATCTGACGCCGGGAGGGAGCTCGTGCGACGACGGTCGAGAGTAGACTCGTCGGAGCTCGATGGCGACGGCGGAGGAGAGGGTCCTAGGAAAAAATAAGAGCACTGTTAGGTATAGGAGAGCTAGGGGAGCTCGTGGGCTGACATGCAGAGAGAATGTAGTGGGGGAGAAGATGCCTCTCCTCTTCTTCTTCCTTTGGAAAGCACAGAGCTAGGGAGGGGGGTGTGGTGCTCGAGGGAAGCAAGTGGGAGTGAGAGGGGGCAAATGAGGGTAGAGGCGAGCTGGGGATGTGTCAACACCCGGATTTTTAATCCTAGATGCCCGTTATGCCATACCTCGCAATCCCAGGATTACCATTTTTGCGAGACATAACGGATTGGATATCACAGTACATCATCCATTACAAACCATACATAAGATCTTACACAAATAAGGATCTCATGATCTAGTCTTAATAAAACCAGCAGCGGAAATAAAAGATAAGCGTAGCGGTGGGGTCCATCTTTAGGGGCACAGGCAATGCTGACGAAAGCAGATAGTCCTAGTTATCATAGCCATCATGCTGGCCATCATCTTGATAGTCTCCTTCATAGTCTGGCCATGATAATAGCCAGGGACAAAAGCCATGAGTACTCTTTAAGTACTCGCAAACTACCACTAACAAGTACTATAGTTCTAAGTTAAAGTGCTAAATCTAAGTTTAACTATACAGTTAAGTTTGAAACCTAAGCTGAGTTCTGAAGCAAAGAAAGATAAAGTAAAATTCTAAAATCACTTAATTTGGGAAGCTATTGTCATAAACACAACCCTGTTGTGGTCAAGTCAAGATTCATCATTCATTTCAGGTTATTTGGAGAACATCTCACGACGAAACAGTATGTCCATTCCAACTGTCCATAACTGTGGACGCGGCTATTCGAATAGTTTGACACTCTGCAGAGGTGGTACACTTTCACCATAAGATTCGATACATCTGTCAGGGATAGCCCTAAATCTACATACTTAGTATGCAGATATTCAAACATAACCTTCCCTTTACACACCCTAGTATAAGCACCTCTCCTATGAGCATGGCCTCCCAACCATGGCCATCTGTCATCTTGGGCACTGCATAGGTGGACATCATGAGAGGTAGCCTCAGCTCAAACCTCTCCCACGAGGGAACTAATACTAATGCATATAAATTTCTAGCTAAGCCTTACCCAATTAAGGTAGTGTGGTTGTACGGTAAATTTGGAATGGTATCGCATCCGAATCCAACCATCAGTTTTATAAAAGGGTTATGGTTCATGCCTCAACATTTTCATCATCATCAACCATTTGTGTTTCTCAACACATGTCAAAACATCTCAATAGAATGACTCATCATTCCAAGGTTTTCATAATTCATTTTCACCAAGTCTTCCCATCTAAAGTGACTCAAGTTTTTGATCTACTCTAAACTACCAAGTTAAGAGTGTTCACTAAGATGGAAAAGATGGGTTCAATATCATGCCATTGAATGACATCTAAAGGTTTCTAAATAGGTCAAGTTTTATACTTTTTATGCTACCTTCAAAACAAGTAAAGAACTTTGTGTAAACTAAGGGAGGTAAAACCTGTAAATAAGACTTGGGGTACTAATAGTCAAAGGGGTGTGATCAAAGCATGCCTAAGGCATCTTGGCTAAACCATCTAGTTTGATCCTAGCTTGCTAAGCATTAAACTTGCAAGTGTTAGCTTGCATTGTTAATGGTGGCTTGCAAGTATAAATTGCAAGGGTTAACTTGGATAGTGCTAGCTTGCTAATAGTAGCTTGCCTTGGGTAGTGGAGTGGTTGAAGTTTTCTTCTTCTTCTTCTTGGTAGAACTCCTCCTCCTCGAAAGCTTGGTCCGTATTGAAGGGTAACGGGTAGGCTACACTAGCGTAAAATCAAAATTTTCTACCGCGTCAACCAGGAATACTATTGTCATAGATCACGGGATTACCGCTAGACGCGCAGGTGCGGAACTCGATGAAGCACGTTGCGGCAGCGTAGATGTTCTACGTCTCCTCCTCGTCCTCGTCCCGCGAGCAGCTCCCCTTTGCGCGGCTCGTCCAAGTGCTACAGATGCAGCACCTCCGAGGTATCCACACGTCCGGAGTGGAAGCCGTCACACGCCAGACTGCTAGGTCTGCGCGTGCAACACAGGCGGAAGAGGAGTGGCGGCTGGGTGGAATCCTCTCTTTTTCAGCTCGCCTCACTCTCTTATATAGGCATCCCTGGTGGGCTTCTACATTAGCAGCCCATTAGCAGCCTAAGCCTGGTCTAATTCCGATCCAATCCTCATTAGGCTTCCAGCCCCTAAAGTGTGCGACCCTATAGGTTCATACACGTATAGACATGACGCGAGTACACTTACTCTGTCAATAGTTGGTAGCGGCTCTAGCAAGACGTGCCAACTCCTAAACGCATATAAAGATCATTCGAACGAACCATCACAAGGCTGAGTACATGTCTTTCCCTTTGCCTCACGATATTTGGTCTAGCTCTAAGCTGACTTCTCTTTCTCGATACTGTGATTCAGAATCCCTTTACTAGGTTAACTCTTAACCATATGTAGCACGGCCATGCATTTCTGGATCCGATCACTCGAGGGGCCCAGAGATATCTCTCTCAAGTAGAGAGGGGCAAATCCCATCTTGATTGACCGATGCCTTGCAGCATGTATCAGGACAAACCCGAAAGCTACCTTTATAACTACCCAGTTACGGAGTAGTGTTTGATAGCCCCAAAGTAGGTCAATCCACATCTCAAGTACATGCGACAATCTCAGGTCTAAGGACAAAACGTACACGATGTGTAGAGAGAGCTGCAAGTATTATTTCTAGTCTCATGTTGGGTCAGTCCAACCCCATGTTCATAACATGTGTCCACATCATTGGTTTGACATCTCCATGTCAATGACTTGTGAAACATAGTCATCAACCAATCGATGTGCTAGTCTAATATTCACGTGTGTCCTCGCATGAACTCCGACTAGGGACAATTATTAGACAACCATACAAGTAAAGAGTTTCACAAACAATTCACATAATTGCCAATCAATACAAGTTGCCTGGTATATGGATATTCAAGGAACATTATAGTAACTCATGGATACACATGAAATACAATCATCTCTATGATTGCCTCTAGGGCATATTTCCTTCAGTCTCCCACTTGCACTAGAGTCAATCTAGACAGTATCTAATACCTATTGCTCTTGTGTGCTCTTCATGCGCAGGCTGCGGGAGTGGCTTAGTCAAGGGATCAGCAACATTTGAGTCCGTATGTATTTTGCATAACATGACACTACCTTCATCAATGAACTCACGAATCAGATGGTAGCGCATGCAAATATGTTTGTTCTTCTGGTGCTGTCTAGGTTCTTTGGCTTGTGCAATAGCACCATTGTTGTCACAATAAACGTCCAAGGGATTGGACGAGCCCTGAACCACACCAAGAGCGATCAGGAAATTCCTAATCCAAACAGCTTCCTTTGCAGCCTCCGAGGCAGCAATATATTCAGCTTCTGTTGAAGAGGAGGCCACTGTATCTTGCTTGGAACTTTTCCAGCTCACAGCACCACCATTCATGACAAACACATAACCTGATTGCGATTTCGAGTCATCTGAGTCATTAAGGTAACTCGCATCTGTGTAACCCTTTACACTGAGTTCAACCTCACCTCCATAAACTAGGAACATATCCTTAGTCCTTCTCAAGTACTTAAGGATATTCTTTACCGCTGTCCAGTGAATCTCACCTGGATCAACCTGGTATCTGCTTGTAACACTTAGAGCATAGGAAACATCTGGGCGAGTACATGTCATTGCATACATGATGGATCCAATAGCCGAAGCATATGGAACCCTACTCATGCGTTCTCGCTCATCAGTGGTCGAAGGACACTGAGTCTTGCTGAGTTTAATGCCGTGAGACATAGGCAAGAACCCCTTCTTAGCCTCTTCCATGCTGAACCGTTTCAATACTTTGTCAATGTACGTACTCTGGCTTAATCCAATTAGCCTCATTGATCTATCTCTATAGATCTTGATACCCAGAATATATGCCGCTTCTCCCAAGTCCTTCATAGACAAACTATTTTTCAATGAGGTCTTAACAGACTCGAGCATAGGAATGTCATTTCCAATCAATAATATGTCATCCACATATAAGATTAGAAACACAAGTGATTTCCCATTTTCTTTCTTATACACACAAGGTTCTTGTTCGTTTTTGGTGAAGCCAAACTCCTTTACAACTTCATCAAATCGAATGTTCCAACTCCGAGATGCTTGCTTCAGCCCATAAATAGACTTTTGAAGTTTGCATACCTTTCCAGCATTGTTTGGATCGACAAAACCTTTGGGCTGCATCATATACACGTCCTCAGAAAGGATTCCATTTAAGAAAGCCGTCTTGACATCCATCTGCCATATCTCATAATCGAAATGTGCAGCAATGGCTAGAATGATCTGTATAGATTTAAGTATCGCTACGGGCGAGAAAGTCTCATCGTAGTCAACTCCTTGAACTGTCGAAAACCTTTTGCAACAAGTCGAGCTTTATGGATGTGAACATTTCCATCCATATCAATCTTCTTCTTATAGATCCACTTGCACTCGATGGCTTTAAAACCATCAGGCAGGTCAACCAAGTTCCAAACTTGATTGTCTCCCATGGACTCTATCTCGGATCTCATGGCAATCAGCCATTTCTCAGAGTCTGGTCCACCATCGCTTCTGCATAGGTCGCAGGCTCATCATTGTCTAACAATAATAACTCTCGCGCTTCGCAGAGCCTCGCCGACCTTCGTGGCTGTGGTGCTTCTATTGCCACGGGTTCCTCAACTTGTTTTGCTACAATAGCATCACTCGTAGAAGCATCCCCGACTGGCTCATCTTGAATTTCTTCAAGTCGCACCGACCTTCCACTCGTTCCCTTTGTGAGAAACTCTTTCTCTAGGCAAACACCGCTACGAGCGACAAACACTTTGCCCTCTTCTCGGTTGTAGAAGTAATACCCTAAGGTTTCCCTTGGGTATCCCACAAAAATGCACTTATCCGATTTGGGTGTTAGCTTGTCCGACTGAAGTCGCTTGACAAATGCATCACAACCCCAAATCTTTAGAAAAGACAAACTGGGATTCTTTCCAGTCCACATCTCATATGGTGTCTTAACTACGGATTTAGATGGTACCCTGTTTAGTGTGAAAGCTGCTGTTTCTAGCGCGTAACCCCAAAATGATAATGGTAAATCCGACTGGCTCATCATCGATCGAACCATGTCCAACAAAGTTCGATTACGCCGTTCAGAGCCCCGTTTCTTTGAGGCGTTCCGGGTGGCGTGAGCTGTGGAACAATTCCGCAACTCTTAAGATGATTGCTAAACTCGTGACTCAAATATTCACCTCCACGATCAGATCGCAAGGCCTTTATTTTCTTGCCACGTTGATTCTCTACCTCATTTTGAAACTCTTTGAACTTTTCAAAAGTTTCAGACTTATGCTTCATCAAGTAGACATAGCCATATCTACTGAAATCATCAGTGAAAGTAATGAAGTAGTGATATCCTCCTCTGGCTGTCGTGCTCATTGGTCCACATACATCAGTATGTATGAGTTCCAACAAGTCTGTCGCTCTCTCGGGAAACCCCGTAAAAGGCGTCTTGGTCATCTTTCCAAGTAAACAAGCTTGACATGTCTCGTATGATTCAAAATCAAACGAAGTTAGAAGACCATCACCATGGAGCTTCTTCATGCGCTTTTCACTTATATGCCCCAAACGACAATGCCATAGATAGGTAGCACTCAAATCATTTGGCCGAAGCCTTTTAGCACTAACATTGTAAACACATGCATTATCAAGATTTAAAATAAATAACCCATTCACAATGGGAGCATCAGCCACAAACATAGCATTCTTAGAGATTACACAACCATTGTTTGTACTCGCGAATGAATAACCATCCCTCATCAAACATGAAGGTGATAAAATGTTTCGACCCATACTAGGAATGTAATAACAATTATTCAACTCCATGATAAATCCTAACGGAAGGTGAAGTTGCATGACGCCGACGAACAATGCAGCAACCCTTGCTTTATTTCCGACGCGAAAATCCACTTCGCCTTTCTGCACTTCTCTAGTCCTTATTAGCCCCTGCATCGAATTGCAAATATGAGCAACCGATCCGGTATCAAATACCCAAGAGTTAACATAAGAATCTGCGAGAAAAATGTCAACAACATTTACAACAAGCGTACCTGAGTGGGAAGTACTCTTACTGCCACTCTTCTTCAAAGAAGCCTGGTACTTGCTGCAGTTTCTCTTCCAGTGGCCATATTCGTGACAAAAGAAACACTCAGTGTCTCCTGCAGGACCAGCCTTTTGCTTGGGTGCAGGGTTTGGCTTAGGGATCGTATCCTTAGCCTTGCCCTTCTTCTTCTGCCAAGAAGTGCCCTTTTTCTTGAAGCTAGGCTTGTTCTACACAGCCATCACATGGCTATGCCCTGCACACTTCTTAATGTCACATTCTGCTGTTTTCAGCATCCCACATAATTCATTAAGGCCCCTCTCCACCCCATGCATATGGTAGTTCGAAATGAAATGCCCATAGCTAGATGGAAGAGATGCCAAAATGAAATCAGTGGCCAACTCTTGGCCTAATGGAAAACCAAGCTTTTCCAAAGTCTGACTGTAACCAACCATTTTGATCACATGGGGGCCTACAGCTGCTCCCTCTGCCAGCTTGCATTCCACAAAGGACTTAGCGACATTGTACCTCTCAGTCCTAGCCAGAGTCTGGAACATGTCCTTAAGAGCAACGATCATATCGTACGCTTCCTGATCCTCAAACTGCTTTTGAAGATCAGGTTCCATGCATGCAAGCATAAGACAGCTAACCTCAAGAGATTCATCACATGCTTTCTTGTAGGCATTCTTAAGGGTAGCAGTTGCATTATCAGCAGGTTCATCCGGGATTGGGATATCCAGAACAGTTTCCATTTTCTCAGCCCTGAGAACAATTCTCAGGTTACGAACCCAGTCCGAATAGTTTGTTCCATTTAGTTTATCCTTTTCAAGAATCGAACGCAAAGCAAAAGGTGATGAATTGTTCGGTGCCATTGATCTACAACAAAAGAAATATGCAAAATACTAAGCCATGTAACCATGAAATAGTAAAACATATTAAAAAATTTAATAGCATATACTCCCACTTAAATCAACATCCCTCTATTGATACTAAGTGATTCAAGATCCACAATTAACAAGTCGACTAGTGAGCTTTAGCATCACTGCTAGAAGACAAGGTAAATCGGTAAGCAACCTTTGCTAATCATATCACATATGACTCTTGTTGTTGGGTGACATCTCTATGTCAAAACTAGGCGCCCAACCTTTATGCCCCAAGGTCCTTAACTGTTAAGATGACCTTGTTAAGCTCACCAACCCTTATGCGTGTAGGTCTCCGATACAAACCCATCCAGCCAAGGAAAACCGTGGCACCCTAATTTCATAGACCCACCAACGATTGTACAGGGCATAGGATGGTGCAAGGTTTGGTTGGGAGGGCATGGTTTAACTTAAACTTTGTGAGGGATCGTTCTCCTTCTATCATCTAAGCATGCATAGTAGTAAAACGTATAAGAATAGCATTCACATAGATGTGATACAGTATGGCCCATTTTCTCATGGTGATCTCCATCGCCATAGAACCTGTCCACCATGATGATCTCCATCTTCATGCTCTATGTGAGCCATCCTCCAAGTGATGAGTTCTCTAAGAACTAATACAAGCTATTACTCCTAACATCTAGTAATCAAAATTACATTGTATTGGGATCATCACAAGTTGGCACGCAGGCCATTACAATAATTGACAACACATATGGCTCCAGCCGTGTTGCCCAACTCACGACACGCAGGTCATGAAAAATACATACATGCATCACGTACATTTTTGGGCCATACTGATCACATAAATCCTGCAAAAACAAGTTGTGCATAGAATCGCATTCTACCGGATCATGTGAAATCGTACCACCTATGAACCTTAACGAGATACAAAAAGGGGGCTACGACTAAGGGGGGTCTAGGGGGTCTCCCCCTGCGGGGTTCGAAGGGGCAGCGCCCCTCGCGGTACCTTTTTGATCGGCAAATGAGAGATCAAATCAATACAATTTTCTTTGAGGATTTTGATCGGCAAATCCAATTTACCATAAACCGACCATAGTTCCGATTCGACCAAACTCCTTTGATCACGGTACGTCGATTCAGATCTAATTCCTGATTCGATCAATCATATTGATCTTCGCGTGATTCAGAAGGATTTATGTGTCACTGTCTACCCCGATGGCGGAACCCGACCGGTAGGGGTAAGTCGTTCGACGACCTTAGAATCACGATCACGGAAAGTAAGATCATGGATCAATCCAGAAACACCGCCATACAAACGATCATATCATTGATATCAATCTACATATCACCATATGCAAACTTCCCGAAGCTATGACTGAATAGCATCGGCTCTGATACCACTGAAGGGTAACGGGTAGGCTACACTAGCGTAAAATAAAAAATTTCTACCGCGTCAACCAGGAATACTATTGTCATAGATCACGGGATTACCGCTAGACGCGCAGGTGCGGAACTTGATGAAGCACGTTGCGGCAGTGTAGATGTTCTACGTCTCCTCCTCGTCCTCGTCCCACGAGCAGCTCCCCTTTGCACGGCTCGTCCAAGTGCTACAGATGCAGCACCTCCAAGGTATCCACACGTCCGGAGTGGAAGCCGTCACACGCCAGACTGCTAGGTCTGCGCGTGCAACACAGGCGGAAGAGGAGTGGCGGCTGGGTGGAATCCTCTCTTTTTCAGCTCGCCTCACTCTCTTATATAGGCATCCCTGGTGGGCTTCTACATTAGGAGCCCATTAGCAGCCTAAGCCTGGTCTAATTCGGATCCAATCCTCATTAGGCTTCCAGCCCCTAAAGTGTGCGACCCTATAGGTTCATACACGTATAGACATGACGCGAGTACACTTACTCCGTCAATAGTTGGTAGCGGCCTCTAGCAAGACGTGCCAACTCCTAAACGCATATAAAGATCATTCGGACGAACCATCACAAGGTTGAGTACATGTCTTTCCCTTTGCCTCACGATATTTGGTCTAGCTCTAAGCGGACCTCTCTTTCTCGATACTGTGATTCAGAATCCCTTTACTAGGTTAACTCTTAACCATATGTAGCACGGCCATGCATTTCTGGATCCGATCACTCGAGGGGCCCAGAGATATCTCTCTCAAGTAGAGAGGGGCAAATCCCATCTTGATTGACCGATGCCTTGCAGCATGTATCAGGACAAACCCGAAAGCTACCTTTATAACTACCCAGTTACGGAGTAGTGTTTGATAGCCCCAAAGTAGGTCGATACACATCTCAAGTACATGCGACAATCTCAGGTCTAAGGACAAAACGTACACGATGTGTAGAGAGAGCTGCAAGTATTATTTCTAGTCTCATGTTGGGTCAGTTCAACCCCATGTTCATAACATGTGTCCACATCATTGGTTTGACATCTCCACGTCAATGACTTGTGAAACATAGTCATCAACCAATCGATGTGCTAGTCTAATATTCACGTGTGTCCTCGCATGAACTCCGACTAGGGACAATTATTAGATAACCATACAAGTAAAGAGTTTCACAAACAATTCACATAATTGCCAATCAATACAAGTTGCCTGGTATATGGATATTCAAGGAACATTATAGTAACTCATGGATACACATGAAATACAATCATCTCTATGATTGCCTTGATATTATTACATATTTAGATAGGTATGGTGAAATGTGATTTTTGGGAGTTGGAATCAACTCCAAACCTATCTTAGTTGATTTTATAAAAAATGTTGCAAGTTGCGAATACTTCTGTTTTGTTATTTTTACTAGGAGAGATCTATAACTCTAATTGAATTAAATCCAACGGGCTTGGATAGATCATTTCAATACCTTTCAGGAAAAAATTGGTTTCATGCTATTTGGATTTGTAAAACTCCCAGAATTGAATTTTAAACTAGTGGACAGAAACTAGATTCAATTTAAAAAGAAAAATCCAATTTTGAATGGCTGGGCTAGTGTGGGAACGAACATGGGCCCAGTGGCACTCCACGGCGCGGGGCTCAGCTTACAGGGGGTCCCGCTGGTCAGCGGCACTTAACACGCGAAATGGTATGCGCGCTGTGGGCCGTAGGATTAGAAGGGGGATCTACGGCTGAGGTGTGTCGTCGACGACGAACAGGTCGCCGGTGAGAGTTTGCCCTAGCGGCTCGGTGGGGGTCTACCGGAAACATACCAGCGCTCCAGCAACGACGGCGAGGCGGGCAAACGAACTAGAAGACGACGGTGAGGCGAGGCGGGGTTGGGGCGGAGCTTGGGGTGCTCTAAATCACAGGCACCCTTCTCCTCCTGCTGCGGCGGCTCCGGCTCCAATTCCGGCGAGCTGCTGGTCCCCTTGCTCCGGCTAAAGGTGTGGGACGGTCAGGGAGAGGTGGCGAGTGAGTGGGTGTGGAGAAATGGTGCTGGGGAGGCCGGCTTATATAGGCACGACGGTGAGACCGAACGGTGTGGGCAGGCGACTCCGGCGAGGGCGGCACAGGGGGCTAGCGGCGTGGCTCGAGGTAGGGGACGGTGGCCTGTCTCCTAGCGGTGCTCTGTGCTGGTCGAGCGCGTCACGCGCTCTGGGCGGCAGAGGCGGCGGGTCCGATGGCGAGCGGTGGCTGTGGGGCGTTGGGCGGTGAACGGGGGTGTCTGGGGTGTTCCCTAGGTCATGGCGGAGCGGTAGGCACGGGCTGCGGCCGAGGGGCGGTTTATGCACGCCGGGACAGGGCGTGCTCTGCGGGCAGCGTCGGCATGGTCGACCAGCTCCGGGCTCGCTGGTTCCTGGCCGCTCTGCTCTCTGTCTCTGGGCTGGGGCTGGTTGGATGGTGGCGGTGGACCACTGGCTGGCTTGTAGACATGGCGAGGGAGGGGAAGCGGTCTGCTGCTGCGAGTGCATGGTTGGCCAGCGAGGAGTGGCTCGGCATGGCAATGAAGTGCAGCTAGGAGGTAGGGGATGTGTTGGTGTTGGTCTGGTTAGGCTCGAGGGAGACAAGAGTGATCAAAGCACTCCAATTTGCTAGACAAGATCAAGCCCAAAACATTGATAGTTAGGCCACTTTGATCTTGTCCACAAAGTGTTTGATGAAATGACCGAATGACAAAAACTTTTGAATTTTGAGTTCAAATTTTTTGGGTGATCTACACTAGTGCTAGGTAGTCTCTGGTTGCAAGGGTTTTGAAAGTGGAGCACAAATACATGGTTTTTGAAATAGGGGTGATCTATGCATATGCATTGGATTCAATTTTCAAATGCCATTTAAAATAAGTAAAAGAATGTCTTTAGCAGATCAAAAGGTGGGCCTTGGTACCTCATTATGTGTACTAGCAAGGGGTGCAAAGATAAATAATTGTTTCTGTTAAGAAATCAGTGCTAGGAACACTCAAAGTAGTCTAGTGGATTAAAATGGCCAAAATGACCATTCCTCCTTTTTAATTCTTTTTGATTTGATTTTCTTTGGAAAAAGTTTGGGAAAGATGTAGATGATGTTTAAATCACTGAAGAATCATTTTACAACCAAAGAATCACAGAACCATGGCAATTCAAATCAATTCCTATTTTAAATGCACATACACAGGAATGCTTTCATTTTTAATTTGGAAAAGTTTTTGTTAACCCTATTTTTGATGATTTAGATCTTGATAAGCTTGGATTGAAGTTTTGGGATGTTACAGGATGGCTGGTAGCCATATATACCAAGAGGGAGGAGTAGAGGTGGTGAATTACCAAATTTGACATGGTGGAAAGGGAGTGCTGGCCAGGGATTGGTCCATGGGGAGGTGGAGAGGGGTAGGATGGTAATTGGGTCGTGCTGGACCAGTGAGTGAGGTGGTGGCATCAGTGGTAAATAATGGGGACAATGTTGTAAGATATTTGTTGTCTCTCTCTCTCTTACTACTAGTACAAGGGCAAAAAATGGGGATTTGGTGGGGTGGAGCTACAGTGGTGGTCGACCAGGGAGGTGTCATGATGCTGAGGTTAAGCTTTGATCAAGCCTTGATGGAAATTGGAAGTGGTTAGAGTGGCGATTTGCTTAATTTAAATATTGATCTAGTTGATGGTTGTGAAGGAAGTCTAGAATCTTGCATTGGACCAGAGAGGAAAATGGTACTAGTAGATAGATAAGGTGAAGGTAGACTCCTAGGATTTAATTAGGATTTTTAGGTGGGGTTTTAGTCCACTTAAATCCAATTACTCAAAAAGTACAGAAATGATGTTTAGAATATCAATTGATAAATTCCCATTGGGCATGGGTGGATTTTGGTGCGGAAGGGTCCCAAATGTGAATACACACTTAGGGGAATTTTCCCAAGATTTATTGGAGATTAAAAGTATTTAAAACAATTATAATTCCAATCCAGCCTTTTAAGGAAATGGACAAAAAGAAATAATAAGGCTTCTCAAAAATATTTATTTTTGTGATGGAAATATAGGATATGATTTTTGGGACCCACATGAGCCAAAATTTGGGGAAGTGGTTTGGTAAAAACCAAACTTTCCCTTATGGAGGGAGTTTTGGAGATTTTGACTATTTAAGTAATTAAATAGTTTTAGGGCCATAATAATTATGGATAATTATTGATAAATATTGGTGATCAAGGTAGATGAGATAGACAAGGTGTAGAAAGAATTTGCAACCTTGTGGAAAGAATTTCCAACTTGAAAAGGATGGAAAACAAGGAGTTGAAGATCTAGGGTGATGTTAGTTTTATACCACCAAAACATGCTTGCATCTTAGAGCTTAGAGCTCACCTTGGTGCAAGGGATAGATGGATGGGTAGACCAGGTCATATAGATAAGCATGGCAGAAAGAGTTTTAATTAATTGTATTTGAGGTGACCTAGAAATGATGGCAAACTTTATAGAAATTAAGGCCGCCATGGAGAAAGAGTTGTGATGCCTTGTAAACCATATGGGTTTAATCAGCACAGAGATCCACATGGGGCAAGTGAAGTAGGTTTTGATATACATCAATGAGTAGAACACAACAATGAAGAGAGTTGGTCCATAGGTGTTTGGATGGTGGTGTGAGCTTCTAGCAAAGTTGGCATGATGACTAGTTTTGCAGGAAATGTTATTTTCTTGTCTGTAAAACCATCATGGACAAGTGGGTTGTAGGAGGATGTAACCAGGGGACAAAGTGGGCCTTGGTAGTCCTAAGGATGGTTAATAATATGTTTCAAGTGCATTTCCAAAAATGCACATGGTTTGAGAAAAGGAGGTATTCCAAAAGGTGATGCTGGAGCTGTTTCCAGACTTGGCCAATTTGGCAGTTTTGAGGATTTTTACTAGAGTATGAGAGGGAATGTTCCTGGAGGAGTTGCAAGGTATCAGAGCCTTCGCAAGTGGTTGATATGGAAGTGTAGAGTGATTAGAAGAGATTCCTTGCTTGATGATGGTCTTCATGGACTTGAAAGCATCTAGGATGAAAGTCCTCAGAAGGGATCTGGTTGAGGGTTTTAGACGATCACCTAATGGCTAGGGATCATATCTAGGTTGGCATTCTTGCTGAGGGATTGATGATTGGGGAACATCTAGATCCTAGGAATGAGTTTCTAAGGTAGCTCATTCTACTTCCGAAGCAAACAAATCAAACAGCAGATCAAAGCAACTCATCAGTCAGCAGATCAAGGCAACTCATCTTATACACTAATCAACTAGTACTAGGGGTTACCATCAAGCTTAGCTTGGAGATAAGGTTGGGGAATTTTGAAGAGGTTGATTTTTGAGTAAGATGAGGGTTCTTGGTATCTCTACCAAGAGTAGAATTCAAATGCTTTGAACAAGAGTTTTGGGAAAAATAGAGGTAAGATTAGTTGAGTGTTCTCTCTTGAAAACATAAGGATATTGTATTATATATCTCTCCATAGTTTTGTTAATAGAAGCTACCAAAATAGTTTTGGTTACATAGGCATCTTGGCTCCTGTTTTGAAATGCCAGAACGTTTGAGAATATGTAAAGTAAGCCAATATAGTTTTGGTAAATAGATTTTGCCAACTGAGGTTGAGGTAAGGAGTATCCTAAGATACACTTCATCAGCACAAGTGTAAAGAAACAACAAGCAAGCACTGCACTAAGGCACAAGAAAAAGTTTTTGTTCCCCCTGATGTTTGCATTTTGGACAATTAATCAGGGTTGCTGAAATTGGGATGTTACAGAGAGCATAGTGGACATTCTTAGTTTAATAAGCATTGTCCCAAGCCTTGTTGATTGATTCATAACTCTGATATTTCTTGTTCTTAAACTTTTTATATCTAGTCACCCTTATGAACTTTGAAGGTTTCCTATGCATTTATGTTTTGCTACACTATGAGGGACAAGCGGAATACCATTCTCATTATATTTTCTATATGTGAAACAAACAAACGTCTTTCAAAACATTGTTATTCATGAATCTTTTTTTTGTACCTTTTCATGCTATAACATAGTTGTTAGGCCTTATTGTTAGAACTATATCTTTGATGTCTATGTTAAAGTACTATGATCCCAGCTATCAATGTTTTACAGATATCTTGATCAACATTATGATGGTGCATGTCACCTCAAAAATTATTCTTTTTTATCACTTACCTACTCGAGAACGAGCAGGAGTTAAGCTTGGGGATGTTGATACATTGTAAACGTATCTATAAGTTTTGATGTTCCATGCTCGTTTTATATCTATTTTCTTATGATTTGTCCACACTTTGGAGTATTTTTACACATTTTCTGGAACTAACCTATTAACAAGATGCCATAGTGCCAGTTGCCTGTTTTCTCTAGTTTTTGGTTACAGAAAATCTAGTAAAGAAATATTCTCGGAATTGGACCGGACAAAAGCCAAAGTCAATATTTTACCCGAAGCAACACGGAGTCCGGAGGGGAGACGAAGAGGGGAACCAGGGCGGCCACACCCTAGGGTGGCGCAGCCAGCCCTAGGCGGGGCCACCACCTCGTGTGGTCCCCCTGGTCCTCCATCGACCTTGCACCTTTGCCTATAAAAGTCTCCCGGGAAAAAAACCCTAAGTACCCGATCAAAATTCCACGAAAGAGTCTGTAGATGCCATCTCCATCCCTAGATTGGAAGGGATCTGAAGCTCTGCCCAGCACCCTGTCGGATGGGAGAGATCACCCTGGAGGCCTTCTTCATCACCATGACTACCACCAATGTGATGCGTGAGTAGTTCATCCCTAGACTACGGGTCCATGTAGTAGCTAGATGGTTGGTTCTTCTCCTTTGTGCTACCATGTTTAGATCTTGTGAGCTCCATTCATGATCAAGATCATCTATTTGTAATCTTACATGTTGTGTTTGCGAGGATCCGATGGATATTGAGATGCTATTTCAGATTGATTATTGATTCTATCATGTCTATGTTATTTGTGATCTTGCATGCTTTCCGTTGTTAGTAGCTATACTGGCCGAGTAGATGCTAACAACTCCAAGAGGGAGTATTTATGCTCGATAGTGGGTTCATGCCGCTAGTAATCTGGGGAAGTGATAGAAATCTCCAAGGTACTAGATGTGTTGTTGCTACTAGGGAGAAAACAGCAATCCTTTGTCCATAGGGCAATCATATTGTTTACTTTACACACTTTGCTTAATGCAATTATCTGTTGCTTGCAACTTAATACTGGAGGGGGTTCAGATGATAACCTGAAGGTGGATTATTAGTCATAGATGCAGTTTGATTATGGTCTATGTATAATGTTGTAATGCCCAATAAAATCTCATAGGAGTCAAGATGATTAGTATATGCATCTATGCTTCCTTGGTGTCTGTCAATTGCCCCGCTGTAATTTGTTCACCTAACATGTCAACTATCTTAAGGAGAATCACCAACGCGGTAACCTCTTAGGCAAATCGAGTAGCTAAGTGGATTGGATGGGTTGACCAATTTCACAAATCCATTCCCACCTTTCCCTTGGCACCGGCGGCGTCGGAATCCACCCTCTAGGTAGGACGGTCCCTTCGCACATTTGACTTCTCGCGCCAAGTTGCTACGCCCAGTCGCTGATCCCGAGCTCCAATGGCGCATGCCATAGCCGCCATTGCGAGGCTCTAGCCAGCTCCGCCGCCGACAAGCCGAGCAGCTCGGTGGATGGCAGATCCTACTACCAAGGAAGAAGAAGTTCTGGCTACAAGCGGGTGAGCTACCCTTCTCCTTGCTATTCGCACTAATTATAACTGCTAGCTGGCTACTGAACCTCAAATTGTTTGTTAGCCCAACGCTGACAAACATATTTTGTCCACAGTTTGCTATCAAGTGGGATCTGCGCGGACCCTCCTTACCTGGTTACGGTAGTCCTCTATAGGTACGACTCTAAGGGCAAGTGGTATGGACACCATTTTATCACGATAGAAGAAGCGCCTGCACAGATTTGCACTATATCTAGTAGGGTTGCTACTCTGCGTAATCATGATGAATTATGGCCGAAGTAGACTTCAAAGTTCAGCTTCATAGATGAACGTGGCATTATGGTTCCTCTAACGTGTGACAGTCAGCTAATTGGGTTGATGACAAGGTATGCTTCGGCTGCCATGTTTGAGCTAAAATGTGATGTACTGGATGTGGAAGCTGTTGCAACTGGGAGTCTCCCTTCTATTCTTGGACAGGGTGGTTGCCCGAACCCAATTAGCTCCTGGTAAGCAAAGGTCGCTTGGGGTTCACATGTTTACGCTGAATTGTAATTTTTGTTTTATTTACTCAATAGATATTAGGCAGTTATGCTACAGTCTTGTTTCTTTGACAGGAAGCACCGCAAAGTTAGACACATGAATGCCGGGTCAGTCATTTTGCTTCTTGAAGAAATTAAAAACGAGTGGAAAGATGATGTTGGACACGATTCTGGTGCCCATTGTCCCGACGATGCAGAGTACGTGAAGCTAAGAAAATTGGCACCGAGGAAGAGGAAGAAGGCAGGAAATGAAGAAGCCAGTGGACATGAAGGCTTGGCACCCTGGCTTCGGAAGAAGGCTGCTTGCAATGAAGATGCATAGTAATGTGTTGAACTTGAACCTATATATGTAATTCTGTTAAATTCTGGAGCTCTGTGTGTGCCACGTTGCTGGGCGAAACAATCTACCCACGTTCTCTGAGTAAAATGTATCGCGACTAATGGTTTGGAAACGCCCGAGTCAGTAGTTGAATCCGAAATTGTGATTGTTCCACTGCTATCTAAAAACACGCAGCACCCATTCCACGATTGCTGAGGGGCAAGAGGTCTCCAAATACGATGGAATGTAAGTGGCACAGAAATAAATTATTTAAGCTTCCACACTCCACGAAGCAGCAACTTATTTCAGATGCCGCATAACGACGTGGCAACATAAACAGCAATGTTCTCACCGATAATGCCCAGATGAGGAGTAAAACAGTACCACTTTCTGGCCTAATCTTGAGCCCGTCTATCTCACCGCCTCTCTGCTCCTGCATCCCCTACATCTGGCGAAGCTCCCGGATCTGTAGTAATCGGGTGTACGTGCTTCCACTTTATAAATTGTGATTGTGCCATTTGCATGTGACACAATCCACGTAGATTATGTTTAAACAAACCACCAATGTCAGAATACACTAGTAGAAAAGTTGTCTTTGGTCCATGGTCACGGTCCCAATCCGGGACAGAGATCTAAATCGAGGCAGAAATTGCTCTAAATCACAAATTCTTCCACAAATTAATCGAGACAGAGATCTAAATCGAGGCATTTCATTAATTCAACCACAAATTCTTCTAAACA
Organism: Avena eriantha; assembly: GCA_910589775.1. Lineage (NCBI taxonomy): Eukaryota > Viridiplantae > Streptophyta > Magnoliopsida > Poales > Poaceae > Avena > Avena eriantha. The sequence continues at coordinate 359,530,366 of OU342743.1, forward strand.
AAGGTGCGATTTCACATCCTACATTAATTCAACCACTAGTCAACAATTTCACTTCCGCTGCCACTGTCCTCCGAGCCACCGGCTTCCTCGTCGTCGTCGGACGGAACCTCCATGATTTCTGCATTGTTCGCGAGACGGAGCACCTCTTCACGGCGAGCAGCGGCGATGACGGTGTACTTGGTCTGTCTAGGGACGGACCAGAACCTCTCCCGCCCTTCTCAGTTGCGGAGATCCCAGTGCACCACGCGCCCGTCAATGATGTTGTTGCAAATCTTGGCCTTTCGCTCCTTCTTGAACAGCGCCGGTCAGTACGGGCTGGCCGCCGCGTACCGGGGCATCTGGCGGTGGAGCGCCACGATTTCACTCTCCATCTCAGCTCTGCCAGGGAGCAGAGCCACCAGCACCCCCGCATAGTTGATGCACCATCTGTGGGGCACCGTCGCGGCCGGTGGCGCGAGGATGTCGAAGTACACGAACATCACCGCCTAGTAGAAGTTCAGCAAGGGCATCTCCATGGTGGCGTGGTAGAAATTGGAGAGGGAGCGAGGGGATGGACGACGAAGCAACGACGCGGTGGATATTGGAGAGGACGAGGGGATGGACGACGAAGAGACGCGCTGTGGTGCCTCCTATTTGTACACGAGGACGACGAAGCGACGAGCGGAATATCCAAGGGGCATTGGTCAGACAAAATAAGTAATGCGATGGTAAGACAGACTAACGGGAGAGCAATTTTTTCCACCCTCGACTCCGAGACCAATAGTTGAGACCGCTAGGTCAACAAGTACAACTATTACAACTTAAAAAGGCACGGAGCTTAAGCTAAATAGAACTAGTTATCACACATCTCCTTGATCTTCCTAATTTTAGCCCGATGCGCATCTTCCTACGAGAGCAAGGATCGAATCGTCTGCTCCTTCCTTTTAGCATCTTCCTTGCACAGCTTCAATTGTTTCTCTGCATTTTTCCTCATGCACTTGTCAATACTCGTAGTTGTGAACTGTAGGACTTTGGACTGGTGGAGATCATTCCTTGCTTGAGTCAGTTCTTGCTCTTCTTTAGCCTTCAGGTCCAACACCGTGTCCCTCTCCTTCTCGACTTTTCTAACCTTGTCTTGCACCCACCTGAGATCTCGCTTATGCTTGGTCGTGTCAACTGGTTCCCATAGCTTCATCTCAACACTGTCAAGAAGTGAGGTGAGTACGGATTCTATCAACTCAACAGTCATTTCCCATAGTTTGTCCAGCATTTTCTGCATCGGTTTGGGCCACTCTAGATCTACCCATTTGACAACACCGCAACTTCCGCCTTGCATCATTGCACGATGTCCTTGACACCGTAGAAAACTCTTGTCTGCGTTTCATCCTTCGAAGGCTAAAAATTTAGCAGGCACATATCAATCTTTACATAGCAGAGGACTGTCTTCATCCACTAAACCGTGATAGTCGGAGTCATACATCGTCTGGTTGGCCTAACACATCATACGCGCATGAGTAAACAGATTAGATCTAGCTCAAAAAATAGATAACTAGCCAGAGATGATAGAGATATAGATGAGACGACTCACATCGAAATCACCGTCCTTATCGTCACGACACGTTTCCTCGCCGTCTACCGTTGAACCCATGGCGAGAGGGGAGGGGGGTGGATGCCCGAGAGGGGATTGGGATGGAGGCGCCATTGGCTTGTGGCTACGGCAGCATGGGAGTGAAGTAGTGAAAGTGGCTTCAAGGGGAAGGAAGAGAAGTGCGGGGAGGAAGAGAAGTAATGGGGAGGTGACACTGGGATATTGCCCACTGAACTCATGTGTCGTGACACTCGCAACAGGGGACCGCCCAGTGTTGCCAGTTTGTCTAGAGCAAGCGTGGCCAATCATGCCACAGACTAGCCTACTCGCAGATCGCTCTCACGAGGACCATCCCAATCGTCCAAGCGCCCCGATCGAACGGTATGTAACAATCGTCAAGCAGAACAATTGTGTTACGGTGTGCCTTCTAGAAGACTCGGTCTAACGGCCACCCATGCAATGACACTGGTGTATCCATGTGTGGTTTCTGAAAAGAACAGGCATGCAATCAAACTAGGTGGATCCATGTGTGGTTTGTTTAGAAGAACACACATGCAATGACTCTAGCTGTGGTTCATGAAAAGAACACACATGCAATGACTCTAGCTGTGGTTCATGAAAAGAACAGACATGCAATGACACTAGTGGATCCTTATGTGCTTTGTTTAGAGGAAAAGACATGCAATAACACTAGGTGTGGTTCATGAAAAGGATAGACATGCGATGAAACTGGTGGATCCATGTGTGGTTCATGAGAAGAACACACATCCAATGACACTTGTGGATCCTTGTATGGTTCATGAAATGAACAGACATGCAATGACACTAGTGGATCCTTATATGGTTTGTTTAGAGGAATAGACATATGACACTGGTGGATCCATGCGTGGTTCATGAAAATAACAGACATGCAATAACACTGGTGGATCCATGTGTGGTTTGTCTAGAGGAACACACATGCAATGACAATCGTGGATCCATATGTGATTTATGGAAGTAACATAAATGCAATGACTCCAGCTGTGGTTCATGAAAAGGACAAACCTGCAATGACACTGGTGGATCCATATGTGGTTTATGGATGTAATAGACATGCAATGACTCTAGCTATGATTCATGAAAAGGACAGACGTGCAATGACACTATTGGATCCATGTGTGGTTCATGAGAAGAACACACATCCAATGACACTGGTGGATCCTTAAGTGGTTCATGAAAAGAACAAACATGCAATGACACTGGTGGATCCTTATGTGGTTTGTCTAGAGGAACACACATGCAATGACAATAGGTGTGGTTCATCAAAAGAACAGACATGCAATGACTGATGTGGTTTTTTTAGAAGAACACACATGCAATGACACTAGTGGATCCTTATGCGGTTCATGAAAAGAACAGACATGCAATGATAGTGGTGTATCCTTATGTGGTTTGTCTAGAGCAACACAGATGCAATGACACTTGGTGTGGTTCATGAAAAGAACATACATCCAATGACTTATGTGCTTTGTTTAGAAGAACACACATGCAATGACACTGGGTGTGGTTCATGAAAAGAACAGACATGCAATGACATTGGTGGATCCTTATGTGGTTTGTTTAGAAGAACACACATGCAATGACACATGTGGATCCTTATGTGGTTTGTGAGAAGAACAGACATGCAATGACACTGGCTGTGGTTCATGAGAAGAACACACATCCAATGACACTGGTGGAGCCTTATGTGGTTCATGAAAAGAACAGACATGCAGTGACACCGGTGGATCCTTATGTGTTTTGTCTATAGGAACACACATGCAATGACACTAGGACTGTTTCATGAAAAGAACAGACATGCAATGACACTGGTGGATTCTAATGTGGTTTGTTTAGAAGAACACACATGCAATGACTTATGTGGTTTCTCTAGAGGAACACACATGCAATGACACTGGGTGTGGTTCATGAAAAGAACAGACATGCAATGACACTGGTGGATCCTTATGTGGTTTATTTAGAAGAGCAGACATGCAATAACACTGGTGGATCCATGTGTGGTTCATGAAAAGAACTGACATGCAATGACTCTAGCTGTGGTTCATGAAAAGAACAGACATGCACTATCACTGGTCGATCCTTGTGTGGTTTATGGATGTAACAGACATGCAATGACACCGGTGGATCCTTATGTGGTTTGTCTAGAGGAACACACATGCAATGACACTGGGTGTGGTTCATGAAAAGAACAGACATGCAATGACTTATGTGGTTTGTTTAGAAGAACACACATGCAATGACACTAGTGGATCCTTATGCGGTTCATGAAAAGAACAGACATGCAATGATAGTGGTGTATCCTTATGTGGTTTGTCTAGAGCAACCCAGATGCAATGACACTTGGTGTGGTTCATGAAAAGAACATACATCCAATGACTTATGTGCTTTGTTTAGAAGAACACACATGCAATGACACTGGGTGTGGTTCATGAAAAGAACAGACATGCAATGACATTGGTGGATCTTTATGTGGTTTGTTTAGAAGAACACACATGTAGTGACACATGTGGATCCTTATGTGGTTTGTGAGAAGAACAGACATGTAATGACACTGGCGGTGGTTCATGAGAAGAACACACATCCAATGACACTGGTGGATCCTTATGTGGTTCATGAAAAGAACAGACATGCAGTGACACCGGTGGATCCTTATGTGTTTTGTCTATACGAACACACATGCAATGACACTAGGCCTGTTTCATGAAAAGAATAGACATGCAATGACACTGGTGGATCCATGTGTGGTTTGTCTAGAGGAACACACATGCAATGACAATCGTGGATCCATATGTGATTTATGGAAGTAACATAAATGCAATGACTCCAGCTGTGGTTCATGAAAAGGACAAACCTGCAATGACACTGGTGGATCCATATGTGGTTTATGGATGTAATAGACATGCAATGACTCTAGATATGATTCATGAAAAGAACAGACATGCAATGACACTATTGGATCCATGTGTGGTTCATGAGAAGAACACACATCCAATGACACTGGTGGATCCTTAAGTGGTTCATGAAAAGAACAAACATGCAATGACACTGGTGGATCCTTATGTGGTTTGTCTAGAGGAACACACATGCAATGACAATAGGTGTGGTTCATCAAAAGAACAGACATGCAATGACTTATGTGGTTTTTTAGAAGAACACACATGCAATGACACTGGTGGATCCATATGTGGTTTATGGATGTAATAGACATGCAATGACTCTAGCTATGATTCATGAAAAGAACAGACATGCAATGACACTATTGGATCCATGTGTGGTTCATGAGAAGAACACACATCCAATGACACTGGTGGATCCTTAAGTGGTTCATGAAAAGAACAAACATGCAATGACACTGGTGGATCCTTATGTGGTTTGTCTAGAGGAACACACATGCAATGACAATAGGTGTGGTTCATCAAAAGAACAGACATGCAATGACTTATGTGGTTTTTTTAGAAGAACACACACGCAATGACACTAGTGGATCCTTATGCGGTTCATGAAAAGAACAGACATGCAATGATAGTGGTGTATCCTTATGTGGTTTGTCTAGAGCAACACAGATGCAATGACACTTGGTGTGGTTCATGAAAAGAACATACATCCAATGACTTATGTGCTTTGTTTAGAAGAACACACATGCAATGACACTGGGTGTGGTTCATGAAAAGAACAGACATGCAATGACATTGGTGGATCCTTATGTGGTTTGTTTAGAAGAACACACATGCAATGACACATGTGGATCCTTATGTGGTTTGTGAGAAGAACAGACATGCAATGACACTGGCTGTGGTTCATGAGAAGAACACACATCCAATGACACTGGTGGAGCCTTATGTGGTTCATGAAAAGAACAGACATGCAGTGACACCGGTGGATCCTTATGTGTTTTTTCTATAGGAACACACATGCAATGACACTAGGACTGTTTCATGAAAAGAACAGACATGCAATGACACTGGTGGATCCTAATGTGGTTTGTTTAGAAGAACACACATGCAATGACTTATGTGGTTTCTCTAGAGGAACACACATGCAATGACACTGGGTGTGGTTCATGAAAAGAACAGACATGCAATGACACTGGTGGATCCTTATGTGGTTTATTTAGAAGAGCAGACATGCAATAACACTGGTGGATCCATGTGTGGTTCATGAAAAGAACTGACATGCAATGACTCTAGCTGTGGTTCATGAAAAGAACAGACATGCAATATCACTGGTCGATCCTTGTGTGGTTTATGGATGTAACAGACATGCAATGACACCGGTGGATCCTTATGTGGTTTGTCTAGAGGAACACACATGCAATGACACTGGGTGTGGTTCATGAAAAGAACAGACATGCAATGACTTATGTGGTTTGTTTAGAAGAACACACAAGCAATGACACTAGTGGATCCTTATGCGGTTCATGAAAAGAACAGACATGCAATGATAGTGGTGTATCCTTATGTGCTTTGTCTAGAGCAACACAGATGCAATGACACTTGGTGTGGTTCATGAAAAGAACATACATCCAATGACTTATGTGCTTTGTTTAGAAGAACACACATGCAATGACACTGGGTGTGGTTCATGAAAAGAACAGACATGCAATGACATTGGTGGATCTTTATGTGGTTTGTTTAGAAGAACACACATGCATTGACACATGTGGATCCTTATGTGGTTTGTGAGAAGAACAGACATGTAATGACACTGGCTGTGGTTCATGAGAAGAACACACATGCAATGACACTGGTGGATCCTTATGTGGTTCATGAAAAGAACAGACATGCAGTGACACATGTGGATCCTTATGTGTTTTGTCTATACGAACACACATGCAATGACACTAGGCCTGTTTCATGAAAAGAATAGACATGCAATGACACTGGTGGATCCATGTGTGGTTTGTCTAGAGGAACACACATGCAATGACAATCGTGGATCCATATGTGATTTATGGAAGTAACATAAATGCAATGGCTCCAGGTGTGGTTCATGAAAAGGACAAACCTGCAATGACACTGGTAGATCCATATGTGGTTTATGGATGTAATAGACATGCAATGACTCTAGCTATGATTCATGAAAAGAACAGACATGCAATGACACTATTGGATCCATGTGTGGTTCATGAGAAGAACACACATCCAATGACACTGGTGGATCCTTAAGTGATTCATGAAAAGAACAAACATGCAATGACACTGGTGGATCCTTATGTGGTTTGTCTAGAGGAACACACATGCAATGACAATAGGTGTGGTTCATCAATATAACAGACATGCAATGACTTATGTGGTTTTTTTAGAAGAACACACATGCAATGACACTAGTGGATCCTTATGCGGTTCATGAAAAGAACAGACATGCAATGATAGTGGTGTATCCTTATGTGGTTTGTCTAGAGCAACACAGATGCAATGACACTTGGTGTGGTTCATGAAAAGAACATACATCCAATGACTTATGTGCTTTGTTTAGAAGAACACACATGCAATGACACTGGGTGTGGTTCATGAAAAGAACAGACATGCAATGACATTGGTGGATCCTTATGTGGTTTGTTTAGAAGAACACACATGCAATGACACATGTGGATCCTTATGTGGTTTGTGAGAAGAACAGACATGCAATGACACTGGCTGTTGTTCATGAGAAAAACACACATCCAATGACACTGGTGGAGCCTTATGTGGTTCATGAAAAGAACAGACATGCAGTGACACCGGTGGATCCTTATGTGTTTTGTCTATAGGAACACACATGCAATGACACTAGGACTGTTTCATGAAAAGAACAGACATGCAATGACACTGGTGGATCCTAATGTGGTTTGTTTAGAAGAACACACATGCAATGACTTATGTGGTTTCTCTAGAGGAACACACATGCAATGACACTGGGTGTGGTTCATGAAAAGAACAGACATGCAATGACACTGGTGGATCCTTATGTAGTTTATTTAGAAGAGCAGACATGCAATAACACTGGTGGATCCATGTGTGGTTCATGAAAAGAACTGACATGCAATGACTCTAGCTGTGGTTCATGAAAAGAACAGACATGCACTATCACTGGTCGATCCTTGTGTGGTTTATGGATGTAACAGACATGCAATGACACCGGTGGATCCTTATGTGGTTTGTCTAGAGGAACACACATGCAATGACACTGGGTGTGGTTCATGAAAAGAACAGACATGCAATGACTTATGTGGTTTGTTTAGAAGAACACACATGCAATGACACTAGTGGATCCTTATGCGGTTCATGAAAAGAACAGACATGCAATGATAGTGGTGTATCCTTATGTGGTTTGTCTAGAGCAACACAGATGCAATGACACTTGGTGTGGTTCATGAAAAGAACATACATCCAATGACTTATGTGCTTTGTTTAGAAGAACACACATGCAATGACACTGGGTGTGGTTCATGAAAAGAACAGACATGCAATGACATTGGTGGATCTTTATGTGGTTTGTTTAGAAGAACACACATGCAGTGACACATGTGGATCCTTATGTGGTTTGTGAGAAGAACAGACATGTAATGACACTGGCTGTGGTTCATGAGAAGAACACACATCCAATGACACTGGTGGATCCTTATGTGGTTCATGAAAAGAACAGACATGCAGTGACACCGGTGGATCCTTATGTGTTTTGTCTATACGAACACACATGCAATGACACTAGGCCTGTTTCATGAAAAGAACAGACATGCAATGAAACTGGTGGATCCATGTGTGGTTTGTCTAGAGGAACACACATGCAATGACAATCGTGGATCCATATGTGATTTATGGAAGTAACATAAATACAATGACTCCAGCTGTGG